>CP094633.1:9524448-11975665 GCA_023657505.1 Camelina hispida | reverse complement strand
TATAAAATCTATTGGTAAAGCTTATCGTAAAAGTGTACCCCTGGCAACGAGGAATCTGCACTTATCATCTTCACAAAGAATATTATCCTGAGATTTAGTGGGAGCGAAACATTCCGGCTGTAAAAAAGCAGCTGCAGCGTACCGTGTAGTTGATTTCGAAGAAATCTTCCAGCAAATTCAAGAAGCGAATCCGCAACTGCATGCTTACTTGGTTCGCAGATGTAACCAGTGGAGCAGGGCGCACTTTCCTGGTGATAGGTACAACTTCACCACGAGCAACATTGCAGAATCGCTAAACAAAGTACTGAATCCTGCCAGAGCCTATCCCATTGTAGAGTTACTAGAAGCTGTTCGGAATATGTTGACACGTTGGTTTGCTACAAGGAGAAAACAAGCTGCCGCAATGCCTTTACTCACCAAAGGAGTTGAGAACCTGTTACAGGTGTGACATTCATTAACATATCCATCGATATATATGTTAACGAAAGGCCTGAAAAATGTTAGTGGATATGTTGTGTTGTTTTGGTTATATGAACTTACGCTTTGATTTACTCATAGGCACGTATTGAACAGTCAAGGCGTCTAAAGGTTCAAGAAATTGATGAAGATCGATTTGAAGTAAGAGGTGTTAACTCAACGCATGTTGTCAATCTGAGGTATAAGAGGTGTTCATGTAGGCGTTTTGATCTAGAGAGGATGCCATGCGTACATATCGCAGCCGCATATACGGCCAACGTATCAGTTATAAACCAGCACCATCCATACTTCCGCAGAGACAGCCTCTGCAGTGGGTATGCGGAGGCGATAATGCCAGTAGATACATCCCATCGTTCCTACTGATATTACACCGTCCAGATGTAAACCGCCTTTTGTTAGGAATCCTCCAGGAAGGCCAAAGATGACGAGGAGGAAGTCTTTTGTCGAGGTTGCGTTGGAGACGAAGCGGCCCCGCAAACAGCATGCTTGTTCTCAGTGTCAACAGATTGGCCACAACCGTACAACATGTCCAGCTAATACGTAGTGCATGGGCAACAATACACGTGATATCTTTTCTTGGCGTGAGGATAATACTCTTTTCCTAAGTGCCAACATAGCTTTTTTGTAACATGTTTATGATGGCCCTTTTTAATTTCTAAGCCCACATTTTGGTGAAATTATAATTGTTGGAGAAATTGTTTCAGGCTGTCCTAGATGGGCCTATTACTCGTGTGGGCTTTTTAGAAATCTCAAGCAAACGGTTTTGTGTTTGAATAAGAAGCTTACAAAAGCGAAATATATATGTTTGGCTTTATATGGTCCATGCGAGAGGACATAATGCGATGGTTGAAAAGTGTTGACATGTTCACTTATCGTAGATATAACTATTGTTATGTACGTACATATATTACGGAGTTCTATATTTTATATTTTGTTGACAAAACATAACCATATATTATCCATAATCAGCGTAACATTGGGTTCACTCAAAAGTACAAACTCACCGGGGAAAAAAAGTTAATAAATTGCATAGATCTGTGCCGGTTCTTTAAATATGCTAAACTCCCTGAGTTCTCCCTTTCGCTCATCTAGTTCCTTTCTTCTCAAGGTACTGCATTCTCCCTACGTGCTCCATTATATGTTCTATATAGTAACGTGCAGCGTTTTCAGATCTGCAAAAATATAGAAAGTGTATTAACGTATTTTACAGTAGCAAACAAACAGTTTACATCTCCTTGTGATGTTCCATTCCCTCGAAATCTTCTGTTTTATATAGATTTGCGAAGAGGCGGTTGTGTTGACGAGGCAAGGAGCATCTACAGAACATTTACAAAATTAGATGTATATGGTTTGACAATACTTGTTTCCTTATCTGATCTATCAAATCGAACATACCTTCGTAGCTTCCAACCTTCCAAAACCGCAAAATACAAAAGACGGGTTCGGATGTAAAAGTAAGATGACACCCGAGTGCTTCCCAAGCATTTATGAAGCGAAGCAGCATAATCATCTAGGGCACGACACTTGAGGGTTTCATTCCTACGATTTTCTCATGTTAATATTGAACGGAATACGAAAAAACTTTTAATGTAAATGTATTGAAAAGGTAGCACATATCTCCTTTACCTCCCATTCAGTAGGGTGAGGACAACTTCATTGGCCGCATTTGCCCCCTCGAGCAATCTTCTGTCTTCCACCCCAACTACACACCCACAGACATCTGATTCGGGGTAGACACATACTTTAAACGTTACGACCTATGTATTTTGATATGAAATTGTCTACTAACCTATTTATTTAGTATCAGGCCTAAAAACTAGTGATAATCACAAATATACCAATTAGCAATCGTTTTATAACGTTGTTTCAAACGATTTGTTTAATTTAAAATTGAAGATAAGCGTACCGAATGATATGGGATGGGTAATTCTCCCTCGAGATATATCACCCAAATCTTCGAAACGGAAGTAGTGTTTTGATTCACCGTGAGAGCAGGCGCATCGTCGACTCATCAGTAAATTTGATTTGGAAAGGATGATGTGTATTCCTCTCCCTAAGTGTTGGCTGGATGACCTTGAAATCCCTAATTTCATACCAATCACCATCATAGATATACTTCCTCATTTTCTTATAGATCCCTGGTAAAAACGCCACCTCGATTGTGTCACCCTACAAAGTGCATATCAATTGTGTCTAAGACCACTGCATTAGTTAACAACTTCGTGCAAATATTTTTCAAAGCAAAGTGGACTAACCCGTATCAGCAAGGAGCAGAACCCGCTTCCAAAAGAACTCAGTAACATACCACGAATTCAAGACCTTCGCTTGGATAATCCAATTCGTTTTCCTGGTATAAGATCAGCGATGGCATCAACTCTAAACTCCATGGTTTTTTCTGATAATATCCTGTTACTCGTTTCTACCCTGGGTTTGGAAAGGAGACAGGGTGATGCTATTTAAATAAAACAAAACGTCGCGACTAGTAGTTGCGTCTTTCTACCGACGGCGCATAGATCCTCTCTACTAAGCGCGACTCTTCGCTTTGTTTTTCTTCGGGTTTATATTTGAAATTTACTTTAATTCGTAGTGTACGTACAGACAAGTAATTTACGTATTGTGGGTTTTATTTTATTTTTATTGTTTATTTTTATTTTATTTTTACTTTAATTCGTAGTGTACGTACACACTAGTAACAAAACAATACATTTCTCGTACCAAACGTAAGGACCCATGTACCCACACACACTTTGTTGTACATACACAATTGGCAGATATATCAATTGTGTATAATTCTTTTGCAAGATAGAACAGTTAAAAAGGAAAGGAACCAACATCAAGTGGTACATGCTTAAAAATAAGTAGAAGAGATAACCATGGAAACAAAAGGCCGGATTCAGTCCGCGTAAACCCTATGACGTAGATATTAGTACGGCGTTTATAACAGAAGGCATTTAGATGAAACGTTTAGGGCGAAACATCTAAAGAGATAATATAACTAAAGGATCTCGGATATAGATTTCGCCAACCACTAAAGGCCGCAATTGTTGCACACCATGTCATAGTCTCGATAGTTGAGATAGTACAAACCATGCTCCAATAAACACAATTTAGCACATTCCGGATAAGGAATCAAAGGACCAACCGGGTAGACGAATGTATCCTTGTACGTGTTTTGTCGCGCCGTCTCGATATCTACACAGCAACATGAACAACTCCCTGGCCATAATCCTTGTGTGAGTTGTATTTAGTTGGTAGTGGTGTGGAAAACAGGTAAAGATAATGACCCGCCATCTCGAGGTTCCCATGTAACATAGAAAATAACCCACATGCTAGTGTGGCATCATCTTTGCGGGTACGTTACGAGTTAGAAGTGCAATACCTCCCTCAATGTCGCATTCCTGCAACAACCCGGAGACCTTCGTAATAGATTGCCTTTTTGTTCCCAGCGTCAAGGCATTTTCGGAAGATACGGTGCATCCCTTCCTCTTTATTCTACGATTTCGATGATGTACTTTTTGGAACCAAGAAGGATGGCAAGTAATGCTGGAGATGTTAGCATCCTTGAGAACTTGAGGGTTAAGCGCTGTTTTGACTCCTCGAGGTCCTGCCTTGACTATTGGAGCCAGGTAGTTCAAACCATCTACTGCGAGAAACCCGAAGATGATAATCAACATCTCATCTGGTAGATGAGGCATTTTTTGATACGCAGACGCCATCTTGCTGTGAATTTTCAGTAGGAACTGCTACTTGTACAGAAAGGTGTTTCAAGAACTCAAAGAACAGGTTGCACTCAGTGGGACTAGTTTTATAATTTATAGAACGCTAACGAGATACTTATTTTTTGTAAAGTTAACACCATACCCGTTTATTTTTGTAAAGTTACGAGACTGATGGACACTTACTACTGTGCTAAGTATAAATCACATCACGTTTATGCTAACACGACTTTTGGGAACTGAAGTATTGGTACTCTTGCAAATAGCCACATGTCATATTTTTAATGGTTGCCACTAATAAAAATATAAGGTTTTTATATGATTAATATAATTTTTTTAATACTGCAGTAATGATGGTCTTACAGGTTTTTTCTTATTATATATATATATATATAGAATGCTAACCAGAAACTTATTTAGTTCACACTATGGTCGTTTAGTACAATTGTGACCAGATTTCGTAACTTAGTAATGATTACAAATACATCATATTAAACGTACATCTCAAGACACATCGATGAGATATAAGTCACATCCCTCTACTTAATTGTAAAACAACTCTTCTACGTCTTCGTATATAAGACTTTGCGGGTATCAATTGTCACATCGCAGTTGCTAACTGGTGTCATGTCTGCCACTACGCTTAGTACACTTCAAATCCGTAATATGGTTATGACACGTGTATACTAATAGGAAATGTGGGATCTAATATGGTTATGATGTAAAGAGGCCTAAAATATTAACGGCCCATTAAGATTCCCAAAACGACACTCCATCTATTTTTGTTAGTGGATGTTGAAAAATATAATAATTAGTGGTTTGATGTCACCTCGCCATCTAGTCACGCAATTGACATCCGTTATTATGGTGGCGCCACGTATATACTAATACGAAATAGAAGAATCTGGGTAAGAACTTATTAATTTGCATACAGGGAGATAATGGCCGAGCTCTTGCTTACCAATGTACGTACACTCAATATATGTACTCTAATACGTACAATGTGGTAGATTATAAATAATTGTACGTACACGAAACGTACATCGTATTTAACGTACACTGAAATAATAATTGTTGTTATTACACTAACATCTTTCAGGTTGTGTACGTCTTAGTATTAAATTTAAGTGGTCTTGCAATGGAAGATGGAGTTATGTAGTTTTATATTCATAATTCATCTCCGATGCCTTGGTCACCTTTAGGCACCCAACCACTTACCATTCTTAAACAACATAATAAGTAGCGATAGATACCGCGTTCTTATAAAGGATACAACAATAGGTGTTACATGAACCAAGCTTAGTACACAGGATAGATTCTAAACCAAAGGCTGGATTTATAGTACTTACATGGATTCTAGAAGATTTAAGAACTGCGTTGCTAACAGGATATTCATTAGATAGTACGTTTAGGGCGAAACATCTTCCGATAAAATATAACTACAGGATCTCGGCTATAGCTTTCGCCAACCACCAGAGACCGCACTTTGTGCAGACAATGTCATAATCTTCATACCGGAGAGAGTAGAAACCATGCGCCCGTAAACACAATCGAGCACATTCCGGTATAGGGATCAAGGGAGCAATAGGATAGACGAATGTGTGCCAGTATGTGTTTCCTCGTGCCCTGATATCTACACAGCAACCGGAACAACCCCTTGGCCAGAAACCTTGCTCGCTCCGTATTAAGTGGGTAGTGATGTGAATCAAACAGTTCAAGAAAATGAGTAGCCATCTCGCAGTTCCCAACTAACATCGAGAAAAATCCACAAGCTAGTGTCGATATAGGTTCGGGAACGTTACGAGTTAGAAGTGCAACCTTGCTTAATGTCTTCAACCTCGGCAACAACCCGGCAACCTTCAAAGAAAATTGCCAATTTGTTGCCAGCATCTAGGCATTTTTCGAAGATACGCCTATGGATCCCTTCATTTTGGACTCTACCATTTGGGTGTCCTGAACATCGTCGGATGCCAGCATAAGTTGCAGATGTTAGCAACCTTTAAAACTTTGGGTGAGAGCCGTTTCTACACCTCGATGACCTGCCTTCAGTATTGGAGCAAGGTACTCCAAACCATCGATTGCTAGAAAGCCGAGGATTTTAATCAATATTTCATCGGGTATATCGGCATTTTTCGAGTTGCATGCGGCATTTGCAGTTGGTTTTCTAAAACAATGTTTCGTAAGTGTTGCAACTTGTGGAGGGTGTTCAACACCTACATCCAATAATAAAGGGAGAATTGTAGGTGGGAGTTAAGTATCATTAGTAAGGGTTACTCAGGCAAAGAGAGATGAAAAAAAATAAAAGAATCAGTGCTTCAATTACTTGCTGAAGTATTGGTACTCTTAGCAAATAGCCACATGTCATATTTTTAATGGTTGCCACTAATAAAAATATAATATATATATGATTAATATAATTTTTTTTGAATACTGCAGTAATGATGGTCTTACAGGTTTTTCTCTTTATTTAGTTCACACTATGGTCGTTTAGTACAATTGTGACCAGATTTCGTAACTTAGTAATGATTACAAATACATCATATTAAACGTACATCTCAAGACACATCGATGAGATATAAGTCACATCCCTCTACTTAATTGTAAAACAACTCCTCTACGTATATATAAGACTTTTGCGGGTATCAATTGTCAAATCGCAGTTGCTAACTGGTGTCATGTCTGCCACTACGCTTAGTACACTTCAAATCCGTAATATGGTTATGACACGTGTATACTAATAGAAAATGTGGGATCTAATATGGTTATGATGTAAAGAGGCCTAAAATATTAACGGCCCATTAAGATCCCAAAACGACACTCCATCTATTTTTGTTAGTGGATGTTGAAAAATATAATAATTAGTGGTTTGATGTCACCTCGCCATCTAGTCACGCAGTTATATCAAGTATCATTTATATCCATACCAAATAATTCCCCAACCATATCAACAAGTTCGAATTATATAAGTTTGCATTCCTATGTGTACATAATACTTTCATTACAAAGATGTCCAACCCAAATCTTCCGACGATCTGTTGGTGCGAATAGCTAAACTAATGGCAGCAAAACCTGGTGGTACATGCAGTCACTCCTACGTTCAGGAAATAGAGGCAAAAGTATAGTTTACCGTCCCGACGTCTTGAGAGAGGCAAACATCTTCAACATGTGCAGTGACCCCGATGATATCATTTTTGGTGGTCGTCACAGGAAGTTTTTTGAAAGGTGCCTTGAAGCGGATAATCCAACGGCCATATATTATGAAGGCCTTCGTCTTGCAACAAAAGATGGGGACATTGAAGGGCCGTACATTTGCTCCCGTAACGTACCAACACATGCCGACGCTACTCTTGCGTCAGCCATGTTGTGCATCTGTAAAGGGTCCGGAGTTCAGGCGGGTCATTTGCTTCGGCTGTTTTCTATAAACCACTACCCACTTGACTCGAAGAGGTTGGAGATATGTGTGAAGAACTCATCACTGAGCTTATTCACTATGGAACATCACACAATACAACTTATGGTGTTTTTTGACTACCCTGATGATAAATAACAACTCCTTCGTGCACAATAAAATGCGCGAACAATGACGAAGGAAGACGTGGACACCATGGTGGGCCCTTACAAGCATCCTTGCAGGAAATGCACAATCTGGTGGTGCGCTGCCGAATTAGTCAAATGCTTTGGTAGTTATAACAAATCATGTATGTATTTCCTCGTTTCCGTGTACACCTTATCTCCTATCAATTCTAATTTTAATATTAAACGAAGTATTTTGTCGATAAATGTGCACAGCATAGGGAAATTAGTATCTACTAGTAGTCGTATTTAATGCAATGACATGTTGCCAATTTTAATGCAATGGCCAACTGATTTGCCGTCCATAAAAGTCAATTTGTTAAAGTAGATATGACTTGCAGGGTTGTAAATGTCAAATATCAGTGATGTAATTTTACTTATATACGTACACGAGTACCAAAGAACCATTTTCGGATATTGTTGAATAATTTTGGCGTGGCTAATAAACAGACTTACATCATTACATTTTTATATAAATATATTCCTATACAATTCATTACATTTTACTGTTAAATACCATCGAGTTAATTACCTGTTATAGTAAAAATAAAATTACCACTGTCCTCATTATATATAGAGGTGTGTACGTGGGAAGATGTTTTATTCCCTACACACAGCAAATACCATCCACAGCCCATATCGTCTCCAAGAAAAAAAAAAACAAACAATGAACCCCCTCCGAACGAGATATTCCTGGCATCAAGCTGCCAAACCCGACAAGCCTCCTTGTCAATTTTATACCCGTATCTGTCACTCCTATCCCCGCACTGGTCGAGGCGCTGAACACTGTCGACCTCCAAACTGTTCAACTTCGTCCCTTCATCACGTGGCCACAGTTCATCACTATGGAGTCTAAGTTCAGGCCTTACTTTGAGCTTCTCCTCTACAGGGGCCACATCGTAGCGAACTATCTTGAGGGCGTCAGGCTAGCTTCAAACTCCCCCACGTTTGTGTTAGGTATGGCAAAGCTACGCTATTTTGCACCAACGGATCCGTATGCGAATTTTGCTTATGTGCTGTTCGCTACGTTTAGCGGCCAAGTGATGGAGGCCGAGGCGTTTGGCAATATTTTCTGGTTCATGGTCCCTCACATGAACACCGCCGTTGTAGTCGCTGACCTGGTTATGTTCCATGTTGCGAACCTCCATATCCGTGGTCCCCTTTTGAAGTGAGCTCGTCGCCTTCTCTCCTCCACCACCGTAGGTGTACGTGCAGTAGCTACCTCACCGGGTGTAAGTCCTGTTTTTCTACTGGTATGCACAGGAGTTGCGCTCGTTATTTTAAGTTCCTGTTTTCATGTTTTTTTTTTTTTCTGTGGCGGAACCTTAGTGACGACGTTATCAAGTAGGTCCAAGTTGAAATATTATGTACTTGAAGGATGTTTTTTTTTTCTTTTTGGAACCTCGAACTGTTATCCGGTGTATGCTGGAGTTTATTTTATAATCAACGAACGTATTCTATTTAGTGTTATCCGCCATCGTACATGGTGCCACAACTATGTATTTGTGTACGTACACCGAAACAGGGCACCGTACATAAATACATAGTTGTACACGGTGCCACAACTATGTATTTGTGTGTGACGTGTACGTACACATGGACTAGTCCCGTTCATATCGTTCTGTTTTATTTAATAACATACCCTACAAATTAGCGATGTACGTACCACCGCTTATATAAGTTCACATGTACGTACCAGACGTATACAACCGTACATTACAACAAAAACGAAAACTTTAAAGATTATACGCCTAAAGGATTTCACATATAGATTTGGTCAACCACCAAAGTCCGCAATTAGTACACAAGATGTCATAATCTCGAAAGTTTTTAGAGAAGAAACAGGATTGGATACAACAGATGGCGGCACAGTCCGGGTTAGGGATCAGGTGAGTAGATGGATAGACTAGTTTATCTAAGAACGTGTTTTGAAGTGCCACCTGGTATGTAAACAACAGGCGAAACACAGACTTGCCTACAAATCTTACCCCTTGCGATTTGAGAGGAAAGTGATGTGCGTCAAATAAGTGAAGAAAATGAACCGCCATCTGTTTGCTTCCACATAACATAGAAAAGATACCACATGCCAGTGTTGACTCAGGGTCTGCGGGAACGTTACGAGATAGAACAGAAATGCCTCGCTTGATGTCTCTCTCCTCCGCAACAATCCGGAGGCCCTCTTAGTAGATTGCAACTTCGTTTCCAGCATTGGAGCATTTTTTGAATATACGCCTATGAATCCCTTTATCTTTACGGCCACCATTTGGGTCGACTGACGTTTGGATCAATAACGGATGCCAACAGATGTTGTAGATGTTTGCATCCTTTAGAACATAGGGGTCGAGCACCGTCTTCATTCCTCGCCGACCCGACTTTAAAATTGGAGCAAGGTGCGACAGCCCATCTACTGCGAGAAGCCTACAGATTTTGAGTAAAATATCATCGGGAGATATGGGAGCTTATTGTGTGCTTTCGCCATTTTTTTTTTTTTTTTTTAGATTTCAGTTTTGGGAGCTATTATCTATGCTTCAACAACAGAGGAGTAAGGTTGTGAAATTTGTATATATACTGTCAGTGGCAGATCCAGTAAAATAATTTTAACCGGGGCAATAATAGTAAATTATTTTTTAATATTTTCAAATAAAAATTATATCAATTAAACATTTGATTAGTTTTGTTAAGTCATAAAATTTTGTTTTATTAATAGAATATGGGCTTGTTAACATAGGAAATAAAACAAAATAAAGTTTTTGTATTGTATTTGTATGATATTTTAGTATTATACACAACACAAAACGTGTATCTAAGAAGAAAATAGGTAATGGGGCCAATAAAGACTAGGCAGGGGCATACTTATAAATTCATGTAAAATAACATTAATCTAGCAAAATTTAACCGTGGCAAGTGCCCCGGGAAACCGTAGCGTATAAGTTATACTGTATTAGTTGGGAAAAGGTGTACGTAATGCTTACGCAACATCAAACTGGTTCACACGATAAAGGTTGTTCTCTCGTCGTCTCGGTAACCAACAATATATTACGTTCAGTATAAAAGTATACTGTAGTACTTGCTTAAAAGTGTTCAGTAAACACTATGATGAGCTAATAGTCATTTCAAATATTAAGTAAGAACGACTTTCCACAAAAGAAGATGTCAAATCCCTGCATGTACTTGTCGCATTTAATGCTATAGCTATTGGCTGTTCCGGACGTGAAATTGGAAAGTTGTGTACAATTGGAAAATTGGAAATTGACTGTTTCATATATAATCCGTCTGAAATCCGGTGTGTAGAAAAAGACAAGTTTCCGTACTAGCATATTTTACAAATAAGTTTACACGAGTAAGGCCTTGAATGGGGAAAAGCATTGAAGTCCTCTTATCACTTTATAAATCAAATTGGGTGAAAAGCATCAATTCCTCTTATCACTTTATAAGTTACCATTCAAGATAGAAACAGTCAATTTCAATTTTCCAATTGTACACAACTTTCTGATTACATATTAATAACGACTATCGTTTAAATTTTAATTAACGTAATTAAAAGTTAAATAATTTTTTATTTGGGGGTTGGTTGGAGTATTGATTTTGATATGGATAATTGTTGGGATTTGGGCAATTAAAACCAAGAATTTATGAGAGGTAAATGGAAAATTATTGTGAAAATATTGTTTTTTTTTTCTGTGTCCAAATCTAATGAAACAAGTCTCTATTTAGAGTATAAAATGATGAATTTTGATATAATTTTTAATTTTTTAAAAGTAATATCATATCAACAATTATATTTCAATAATGTAGATGTAAAAAAACCAATAAATACACTCTATAATTTTGATGTAATATCTATATCTTGTTTGGCAATTTTTTTGGTCCAATTAACAAATAAACTGTTGAATTTTATTTTCAACACCCCCATTGTAAATGGTCATTTTTTTAACTGCAGATTATTTGTCTTTTTGTGGGTAATGCATGAGAAATACTGTAATAAATTGTATACCTTTTTTATGCTCTTCACCCTTAATCTGGACCTGACCAGCTAAATATTTGAAATACCTTTATTCTGCTTGTAAATCTGAAACCGCTAATAACCGAATATTATTTAAAACAAGCCCGATTAAACCATCTCTTCAAGTGTTTATCACAATTATGGGTCAGGGTTTCGAATTGAGGGAAACATAATTATGGTCTATCGATGCTTGTTAATATTTAGGAGTTTAATGGGTAAGGTGTCGGTTTAGCGATATCCTCTTTCCTTTTGGTCTGGATCTCGTTATTAAATTATGATTCCCGGTTATTTCTTAGTGTTGTAAATATACGTACACTATACATATGTACGTATACTACATTGGGAATGTACGTACATTTGGGGTCTTATTAAACGGGCACCATGGAAAGTCGAAAGGCCGCGCGTTTCGAGGTGTCGTTAACAGTAAATATTTTGATTGCTCCCAACTGTCGTCTTTCCTAACACGGTTTACAGTAAGAGAGATCTAGAATCTGAGATCACCATGAGCTTCAGAACTGATCGTATTGCTGAACTGGACCGCGACAGACGGAATTGGTGTTGGTGTATCCACGCCAAGGTGTTGAACGCTTGGTCGATTCGCGAATGCTTCATAAAACGGGTTCTCCTACTTGTGGATGAAGAGGTTAGTTAAACAAGTCTGTCTTATTTCGCTAAATCCTACAGTTTTTTTATGTATAACAATTTATCTGTTATGAAGGGTTCCACAATCGAAGTGGCGTATCTACAGGGTCAATACCCAAATATCCCGCCAAACCCTGAAATCGGTTCCTGGTACGATATTCGGGAGTTTAAATTAATCAATCCAACTCTCAAGGAGAGGAATACTCATCACCCATACCAAATCAAGTTTACGCATGAGTCAACCATGGATGTGATCCAACCTTTGAATCAAAAATTACTTCCGCTTCGAGGATATCCATGATATAACTAGTGGAAAAGTTGCTCATCCCGTATCTTTCGGTATGTTTTATCTAAAATTTCTTTAACATGTATATATTAATGTCCGTTAAATTTTGAACTTGCGATGGTGGCTGAGATTTATTTAGTGGTCGTTTAGGGTGCTAGTTTAGAATGTCGGTTTTAAGTGTATCATTTGCAAAAGTACAAAATAAACGTTACATCTATAAATTTTGATATTCCCGCGCTAGATGTTTGTGGGTGCATCGTAAATGTGGACGTCATAAGAAGACACAGCGATGGCAGGTGTATTGAAGTTGTCTTCACTCTCCTCAATGGCAGGTTAAGGACCTATTATGCTATAAACATAGTAATAGACAAATATATATTTGAACTGCATAGATTTAACTTTGTTAGCTACTGTGCTAATGCAGGAATGAAAGTGTCAAATGTCGTCTCACAGACTTCTATGCCAATCAATTCCTAACTGATTGGGAATCACATGGATGTCATGTTCTCCACAAAACCGAACCAGTGTTTTGTGTCTTCCGGTTCTTTAAGGTTGGGAGTTATGAAGGTACGTCAGAGTAAATTGATATTATGATAGAAGCATGTACATGTAATTTGTCTAGCAACTCAATTACGTAAATGGGTGTAGGCGTACCATGTCTTGTACACACCGCGTCTTCTAGAATCTTCATTCGAGCAGATTTCGGAGGACTTCGACATCACAAGGATATGTAAGTTGATATTATATTAATATTTGGTTTGAAAGCGTATGTGTTCATATCTGTTCACAGTCTCACATGTACAAATATATTTTTTTTTTTTTACTTATAGAAGTGAGTTTGCAGCACGTTACCACATTCACAATGTGAGGGGACACGATGGGACAACAATTGAAACAATTGTCCAGGAAGGAGAAAGATCCGGAACCCATACAGAAACAAGGCAGACGTTCGTCGACTGTCCGGGTTTGAGGAATGAAAGATGACTAGAAATAGAAATCAAATGTTGTTTTCTATTTCAAAATTTGGTTTAATTTAGTCAGAATATGTACAATGGTTTATTTTTTTAAAACGTACTCTGTCCTTTTTATTTTTATTCTAATATTTATTGAAATTGATCTAGAAAATAATATGTAGAATTTCTCATATTAAAATTGTTAGTTTAGAATCTATTTCACAAAAATATTTTAGTTAATCGATAGAAAATGACATTCTTTTTTATAATGTCCAAATAAAATGTACTAAGTTCCTATTTATAAAGTTAAATAAATGACGGAATGCTTGTACTATCCCCTAATAATAAGTAGAATCTTTAATGTTGTATTGTTTTATCAGAAGGATAATTTATTCCCCACACCATACTTGACGTACGTTGGGAGTCATAATATATTGTGGTACTCGTCTACGTACAGAAGCTTTAAATAATCGTACCATCAAAACAAGTGAATAGCAACCCTTTGGATTGATCTCGTTGAGAGGAACTGGATACACATCAAATAAACTTAATGATGAGAAATCTATCATATCTAAGCAACAATAATTACGACTCTCTTCGAAGTTGTCACATCAGAGAACCTACAAATGTCATAGTCTAGGCTTAGGGTTAGCTGATGGTTGAGTTACAGCCCATATTTAACGAATTCGAATATAATGAATTTCAAATCCGATAACACGAAACTGACACGTGGTTAGTAATTCTAATCGAGTAGGCGTGCATGAGAGCTCATATACCTAAAATGGGTTCCTTCGTAATTAAGTAGTTAACAATTGGCTGATTTAAAACGACGTCATATAGAAACTAGTATAAATTTCCAGGATTTTCGCCAAACTCCCCAACCACATCTCACATCGTAGGTTTTATTAGTGGGCAGGCGGCAGTTTCCGTCTATTTGGCCCCGCACATATTGCTATTAGTAATGGGCCAAGGCTGGTCGGCGAAGAGTGGATACGGTGCTTGCCCAGAAGTTCTGAAGGTTGCCAGCATCTACCACATCTGTGAACATCCTACTTCATTCCAAACGACAAGGAATCCAAATGGTGAACACCAGGAAGAAGGGATTCACAGGCGTATTTTCGAAAAATGCTTGGAAGCAGGGAACAGAATAGCAATCTACAACGAGGGCATACGGATCGTTGCCGAGGAGCGAGACATTCAGCGCGGTATCGCACTACTAAAAACAACGTTCTGAAGATGCCGAGTCCACTCTTGCATGTGGAATTTTCTCTATGTTATATGGGAACGAGAAGATGGCGGTTCGTTTTCTTCACCAATTTGATGCACATCACTATCCACTCCAATCAGAGGGAGTACGGCTTATCGGGGATGATCTGTTCCAATGGTTGAGTATGTTTAAGACGGCGCGTAAAAACACGTACAAACATTCTTTTATATATCCATCCAGTTCGTTGATCCCTTTCCCGGACTGTGCCATGAGTAGTTGTTTGAGATGGGGCAGGTTATCGACCGACACACGTTATTATGACATCATATGTGTAAATTGCGGAGTGTGGTGGGTGGCCAAATCTATTTGTGAAATCCTCTAGGTGTATCGTCGGTTCCCTTCTGTGTTGCGTTTATCCTCGCCACGTATGTTTCATGAGATAATTAACTTACTATGTAATGAAGATGTTAATTAACGTGTATGCCAATATCTGTCGTTATGATCGTTTTGCTCATTTTGTTCCGAAAATGTCTACTAGATGTCTTATTGCTTATTATACTCCGGAAAAGGTCTAAAATGGCTATTCCCTAGCTTCGAACCCACCGACTAGACGACGTGTACTTAGTTTCACCGGGCAAACACACAAAACTATCAATAGTGCCGGCCCAACCAATTTTGGCCCATTAACAAACATTAGAGAAAAACCGAACCGGACAACCTGATTTTCGGTTATCAGAACAACCCGGAAAATTGAAGTGTAACCGTTCGGTGCAATTGATTTGGGAGATCGGTTTTCGGTTCATTTCGGTTCGCTAATTGGACCGATCGGTTTATTAGTTTCCGCAGCCAGATATAAGCTTAACCCTAATTCTTTAACCCTAATTTAGTTTCTCTTCTTCTTCCCCTCTGCCTCCTGCGATTCTGAGAGAGAAACTTCACCAGTTCATCTTGTTCTCCTTCTTATCTTTACTAATCAATTATCATCATCACATCTCTTCTCCTTAATCAATTTATCATCTACTACATCCTCTTTCATTCCCTGAAATATAGGTAGTGGTTAAGAAATTATCATTTTCAGATTGAACCTTTAACCACAAGATTCTTAAAGGTAAGCTCTTATGCTTTCTCCTTATTTGATTATTCGTTTGATTATTTTCTCAAATAAGCTCTTCCTATGTCTCGATAACATCGATTTAGAGAACTTTAGGGTTGAAATTTGAACTTTGAATTTCAGAGATTTCATTATGCTTCTGGGTTTGTTACTTTGTTTAGGGTGCTAGTGTTGTATTTGTGTTCTCATTTTGAAGATCTATACTGTTCTTTGTTGTTTGATGATTTTACTTTTAGTGGTTTATGTAATCAATTTTCATGGGGTTTGATGATGTCAGGTGATAAATGGACGTTATGGAACCGTCAATCTTCATTGTCTCGATAACCATCGTCGCCGAGCTACCACAACTCGCCGAGACATCATGTCTCGAAAACCCTAATGTTTAATGGGCTGGGTTTTTTTAATTGGTCCATTACTTTAGTAGTTTCTAAATTTTTATTTGTTAATTCAGCCCATTAACTTATTTTTTTTATTTATTCGGTTCAAATTAACGATAGCGATATCCTCTTTCCTTTCGTTCTTAATGTCTGCTTTCGCAAACACGACGCCAGTCGAGTATAACGATGCGGAGTATGGGATCCCGGCTGTTTGCTACTGTGGTGAAAGGCCAAGCATACAACCTTCTTTTACAAGGACAAACCCAGGGAGGCTCTATTACACTTGTAGTAATAGAGAGGTAAGTGACGTACAGTTTCCCCGAGGTTGATTAAAGATCAGATTTATTTGCATAACTTGAGGTTTTCGTTTAAAAATTTTTTTAAAAAAATTACAGGATGGGGACTATCACATTTTTAAATGGTGGGATGAAGCTATGATGGAGGAACTGAAAACAGTTAAGGAAGATCTTCTAAAGTTAACTAGTTTGAATCAAATGCGTGAAGCGCTTCAGGAACAAAAAGAGGAGATTGCTAACATCTTAAATATGCACAAGGAAAATCAGGTGGAGTTGGAAAGGATGAAGGCGTTGATTGCGTTGAAGAGTGATGGATTAACTATGGAATTAAAACTGACCAATGTGTTTGTTGCGACTTTGGTTATACTAGCAACAATGACCTATTTTTTCAAATAGTTTGGTCGTTTTATTAGTAGTACTTTGGGTTGTGGTTTAATTGTTTAACATCAACTTTTAAACGTTATATTTGGTTTAGTCACATTTTTTAATCGTCTAAAAACAAAGACTGTTTGAAACGTTGTCGTGTTATTATTATCGACCAAACCATTGAAATTAAACATAAACATATGTACACAAATGTATACATACGTCTAACATTAAAGGTTGGCAGTATTAGGAAGATGTTTACCAAATAAAAATAAAAATATATAATTAACAATGCGTAATACAAACAAACATGTTACATCAAATTATTCCTATCCACATAAGATAGATTGTTGGGATGTAGGTAATGAAGATAATATAAAGAGTTCAGCAACGTGATTTAGAAGTTTGGAATGTAAGCAACATTGACAAATGGAAACATAGGCTACGAATCGTCGTCAGTCCGCTCGCGCTGGTCGAAGTATTCCAACCGGAGTTTGAAATCTCTAACCTCAGGGAAGGGTGGTTCAAATATCACTTTAGAGACACCCGGTTGACTAACCACTTCCATCCCTCCTGCGGTGTGGAAAATAAGGAAAAAGGGTTACCAAAATTAGTTTTATGCAGCACTCTTATATTTGAAAGGTGATTAAATTATTTTAAATACGTTTGCCTAATCCGTACCTCCATCCTTAAACTTGGGCCTCCAAAATCGCAAGACTACAACTGGTTTGCCTCCGCATAGCCAAAAATTATGGGCGAAATCATCGACCATTTCATCATAAGCCACACATTGCAAGTGATGACCCCTACCCACAGAGACACCTTATGTTAATAACCCGGTATATATTTAAAGTGTGTGAAAGCTAATAATAGCGAAAACGACTCACTCAAGATTCGTCAATGAAAACCGTATCAACCGGGTTCTCTCGGCAAAACATGGAGCAGTTGGATCGTCCACCAATATTCTTTGTTCGACGTGAGTAACTTGCCCCATCGTGTATATGGTGTCATGTCATTAGAATTATGGTACTGGATATGATATTTAAAAATGAACAACACAATGCAACGTTACCTAAACAGCAGTTCTGGGTCCAACGAGGCCATCGTTCGTAAATTTGGTCGAAGGGGACATAGTCGATGTAGTGATTGGTCGACAAGCAACGAATGTTGTCCACAACCGTGTCAGCAGTGAATTTGATCCGGTAGTTGGAAGCCACGACCTTCACAGCGGATGTGTCGTCAGTGACGACGAAATTAGTGAAGGTTTTCCACAAACCCTCCTCAATCCCCGCACAGAACTGGGGCACCAGGTCCTCGCTGATTGTTGCCTGCATCTTATCTCCCTACGGTGGGGCAAAAAGTTCAACCATGATGTACATGAATCATTTAATATTAAGTGCATATAATATGCTGTTGAGAGGAGTCACTTACGAAAACATCCGAAACAACCATTTCAAAGGTGACGATGTTCGCTTCTCTCTTTCTCCACTTGCGGATGATCTTAACAGAAACCTTCCAATCAGAACGCCACGTGTGGAGATCGGATAGCCTGTCGAAATGCACCATGACTTTGTTGCACTTATGTTTACTTTGTGATGTGGTATTTGGGTTTTTGAGAGACGAATACATACTTAGGGTGTGTATTTGTCTTCTTATATAAGCAGCAAACAAACACAAATGGAGTATCCATATTGTGGCTTTTCATTTCAAACGTCGTGACTGCATTCCATACAGATACATCGCATTTAGATAATTAACACGTGTAACTGCCGGTTAAGCGAAGACGATACATCGCTCACACTACTTAATTATGAACCTATAGTCGACGTTATATATTGGCAGAAAATATATTGGTTCATTTAACAAACCAATTCAATTCCAAACTTTACTAAAAGGATTTTGGAATAGTGAATGATGGTTTAACCTCACTAATAAAGGCTGTATAATTTGAATAAAAATATTTAAAGGAATAGTGAATGATGGTTTAATATCACTAACAAGGAATAGTAAACGAACCAATAACGTTGAAGAACTGTATAATTTGAATAAAAATATTTAAAGAAAAGCTCAGCCATTGCACTGTTTATAAAAAAAAAAAAATTAAATAGTTTAGTGGTAGAGGCAAAATCTTCGTTATTGATAATAGACGGAAACTGAGGCCTCAGTTGCGACGGCGCATTCGGATGTTCGATAGGGTTGTTTTACATCCCGAGTTTTTAAATTAAGGTTTTTAGATCTGGGATTACTACTACAAAACAACACTCCATAGAAGTCGGGGTCGGAACATTTAAGAAAGAAGAGATTACAGAGGTCGGGTGAAATCAGAAAAAGGCGACAAGTTTCGATCCCTCTTTCATCACCGGTGTTGAATCAGAAGGTAAGTGTTTATCTTGACTTCTTACTTTAAATTGGAAGAGAGATTGTTCCCCAAAATTCTATATTAGGTTGGAAGAGTATAAAGCAAAAACATTTAAGAATCGCTTTGAGTAGCCCAGGATGTGAAATCGACAAATAGTTGTGTATTTGTGGCGGGCAGAGGATAAGTAACCCTAATCGTCAACAGAATTGAACTTTGGTAGACAGTGGTATTAGGGTTAATTGGTTTAGTGTACGTACATATTAATATGTACGTTACTTGGTGATAGGATGGATCCCGAGGCTGTAGAGATCGTTCCTCAATTGAGCTTGGATCTACCGAGGAGGTTATTTGCTCTTGACCATTACCCTCTCAAAACCAAGATAAATGCGTATTCAAAACCGGAATATCTTTCTACAATATCGAGGGTGCTGAGTGGAACAAAAGAAATGGAAAACTTGTTAGAGTCTCCATTTGGGCAGCTTTTCGTATCCCTGCTAACAAGATCTCGTTCTCCCGTAAACTGGTTCATGGATTTGTTTGCCGTCAATTGGTGACCAAAAAGCGGCATGAGATGTGGATTGTGTTTGGTGGCAATCCAATCAAGTTTGGATTACAGGAATTTGCAGAGTTGACAGGTCTCGAATGTGGAAATTATCCAAAAAAGAGAGATGTGGAAAGAGCTACAAAAATGGATAAAGGATGTAAGACTGTTTGGGAAGCACTACTCGGGGAAAACATAGAACCAACGATCTCCGAGTTGGTAAAAAGGTTGGAGACTGAGGAAATGGAAACGTGGCAGAAACTAGCTTTAGCGATGATAATAATAGTTGATGGAGTTCTAACATGCACCACGCAACCAGTAAAACCAGATCCGAAGACAGTGGAGATGACCAAGAATATTGATTTTTTTTCAAATATCCATGGGGAAGGTTGTCATTTGAACGGACGCTGGAGACTATTACAGGATTTAAATGTCCAGCAGACGTAGACAGCTTAGTAAAAACTTTCAAGCAACAATCAGTTGCTGTTCATGGATTTCCTCTAGCACTCCAGCTGCTGGCGTTCCAATCTGTCCCAGCAATTGCAAGATTAGTACCATCTGACGTTCAAGATCAGGCGTTTATTCAAAGGTCGATCCACAATCTGGCTAAAATGCGGCCATTCAAGACAGCAGACATCTTCGCATGCGAGGCTGCTAAAGAGGTACGTAATTGGTTGATAAAATACGTAAACGACCTGAAACCATAAGTTTTGTAAAATGTATATATTTTTGTAATCATATTATAGGTGGTTATTAGACGGATGGTTGGTAGTGGGGAGCATTGTGATAGTGGATAATTGACGTGGCGTGACGACGAGGAAGACCATCAAGTTGACAACATTGAAAATCTTATTAAAGCTGGCCACAAATGGGATGAGGCAATATGGAAAGGAGGTGATGATAGGTGTCCAAAACAGACACGTCCCGAAGAGAAAGGTATTAAAAACATTTATACATTACAAAGGGCTTCACTATAAATTTAATTTAAAATAAAAAAATTGTGAATTGGTGATATAGTTACAGTTGACTGTCGGAAGAGGAAAAGAGAGACCGCAACAATTGACAATAAAAAAGAGAAGAGGACGAGAAATGATGTGCGGCCGGGGGGTACGCCCATTGTTGATGAACGTTTGGACGATGAACAATTTGAGAGGTATGCGGCGGAACTAAGCCGGTTCTACAGGAAACAAGAAGCACTGATAAAGGAAAATCAGGCAAACATGGAGATTTTCGTACGTACAGAGATCCGGAAGGAGATAAGAGCTGCACTATTGGAGGTTAAAAGAAACGAACATGGGGAACCTTCTTACGCCTCGCATACAGTTTCAGAGAAGAAGTATTCAAAAAAAAGAAGAGGGAATACTATAAAGTTTCGAAGAATGAGTTCAGTAATGGTTATGAAAAAAAGGGAGAGAAGGTCAGAAACAGGGGATGCGCTGACATTGCTAAGGTTGAGATGACAAATAGCTTAAGGGTTGTAATTTTTTCACTACTTACATATATTAAATTATGTTGCTATCGTGGTGTGCACAGGGTGATCGGAATACTGATGGTTCGAAGGATGCCATAGATGGTCAACACTCTATCAGTGGTGATTCTTTAGTTGGGGTCCAGGTAATGGACAACAAGATCCTCTTTAGAATGCGACTCAATCAACTTAATGGGGGTGGTTTTGCTTATGCACCTATCATAAACGCTTTATATATTTGACCGTAGGATACAACCCGTACTCATATTAATGATTGTGGAACCGATAATAACGACTGTGGCATGAACAAACCATCCCCGGACAATGGAGTTAATGAGTGTCGCCAAGATTATGACGCGGGGGACATTCCTATGGAGCTATCACCAACTAAAACCGTATCCCATGTAAGTATTTGACACGGAATGGAGATTACAACACTATTTTCGTAATAAAGCATTGTCCACCTTTAATTGAACAGATATTGCTGCAGCTGAATACTATAATGGAACCTGATCTGCATTGTAACAAAATGGTAGGTCAGAAAGTAACCATAAAAGGGATAACAATCTGTGGGTTTCATATATATTCGGTTATTTGTTTATCTCCTCTAATATATAAACGTGTGCAAAAATTGAGCTTGTACCAAGTTCCTACTACAAACACGCATCTAAAAGGTTTCAATATTTTTAATAGGAGGATGGGGAAGAACTGCATCAAGAAGGCGGGAAAGTCGAGTGGTTTAAGTGCCACGGAGGGGACATAAGACGTCAGGAAGGCGAGTCAGATGAGGGTTGTAACAAAAACGAAATACCTGTGGAAAATGAAACTGCAGTTGACGGTGAACAAGAGGCAAGTGTCTAACTTTGAGGATTTCGATTATTTGTGACAATCGTGTACGTAAGTATGAATCTATGTACGTACATCCTATTAGGCCGAAGTCCAAGCACTACAAAAGGAAAGCGATGGCGAGGAGGGCTGTATTCCCGGTGACTCAGACAATTTAGTGCCGCAGTCGGTTATTTATGTGGATGAAACAGGACGGGCAGAAGAACTGATAATTCAGATAAGTGCGAGTCAACCATCCGAAGCCATAGTGATAAAAGCAGGGTCGGTTTCATACGATCCTATGGAAGATGTTGCTGATGGGAAATTCGCCAAATTCACCGAGTTGATAGACCAAGATAATGTGTAAGTGTAGTATATACTACTCAGATGACATAATTTATATGCTCAATCATTGATATAGGATATTCAAAATTACAAAAATTCGCAGGGTACACACCATTTTCGGATTCCGCAAGGCAGATAGCCTATTCTTCTCTACTCTTATATCGTCCCAAAAATGGATCCATAGTCAGGTACATATTTTAAACTTTAGCTACACGCTTTAGGTGTGTTCATGGTTTCTTGTTGGATTTAAATTCGACCGGTTTACGTTTAACTTCATCTGCAGCACATGGAGATGATTGCCCTAGCGCTGTGGCACAAAAACGGAGAAGAAATGATAAAACAAAGGACCATAATTTTGGACTCCGTTCTCTTTTACGAGTTGACAAGAAGGTTCACTGCATTCAACAGGTCCAAGGCGAAACGGAATTTCAGGTGGGACAAAGTACTCATTGACATCGTCAATGGGGAATGGATGCACCACGAACCAAGGTTGAAGTGGGTTACATATGTCGACGTTATATACGCTCCAATGAACTGGAATCTAAGCATTGGGTAGGAGTGGGCATAAATCTTAAAACGAGACATGTTTCCATTTACGATCCTTTGATGCGTGTCTCCAGAGAAACTCTTGCAATGTCTCGGATGAAGCCGGTGATTATGATGATACCGTACCTAATTCAGAGGGTTATCGATGTCAATTACCCTCTCCATCCATTTACCGCTGAAAGGGTTAGCCAAGTAGGACAAAACTTGAGGACGGAGATTGTGGACCTTTTACTATGAAGTTTTTAGAACTGTTGAGCATGGGTAAACCGATGACTGATTGCTTGAAGATCACGGACAACAATATTGACAATTTCTGAAAGAAGTTCGCGATGGACGTCTACGAAGCTGGTATTAGCCAGATATATTAAGTAGCGAATAAACATTATTCCTGGTTGTTCTTATTACTTTCACGCAGGTGGTCTATATGATCAGTAACAGTCTGTTAGGATGATTTTGCTTCGCTGACTTCGAATACAATTTAATTGCCTCGCTCATCATATCTTACCTCTAACTACAATTGTATGTAGGATTGCCAGTAGGGACAATTTAGTGTGCTCAAAATGGAGAGAAACTAAGTCTATAACGTCTAAAATAAAGTATATAACATTAGAGCATTGATTGTACGTACACTGATGAATATACGTACGTGTGTACACAGACCATAATAATGCCGTTACGCAATTGATGGTACGTACACATCTGATAAAGTCCTAAAATATACTAATACTGGTTAGAAAGACGTCATAATGATACATATCTACACCCTGCAATATACAAATAACACAACACCTAAAGAGGGTTTACAAACAACCGATAGGAGCTATGTGAGTGACCAGACCTCGGATAATCTAAGAACGACATCCACAAATCCCACATGTTACCAAAAAGATGACCAAACACGCATCTTCTTTTAGCAACACGCGTAAAACCAATCTTCAATTTTTGCAAAATCATACTGCTCCGGTAATGTACATGGAACCTAACTTCTTCAACTTTTGGGTCCCGAGTTGAACTCAGCTTCCGGATAATCTATTGTCTCCGACGTAGCATCTAGTTGCAGAAAGCAGTCTCGGTCTGGGACCTCATCATACACTTCTGCAGCAATTTTCATCCTAATCGAAGGCATGGCCGCATCACATAGGCCTGTGTAGTTTAGTCCAAGAGCTATACACTCTAAGCACTTCAACGTGTAAACACCACAGTCACCTTGTTGATAGTTCTGTGGGAGTGTTTTCACCCGGTAGTAAGTAAATGCCGCCGCCCCGATATGCTCATCTTTGTACCTCCGGTTATATGCTTGTATCAAGCGTGGGATCATCTTTGCGAAGGGTTTGCACTTCTTTTGTAGACTCTCGTCAGTTCTACCGCTGTTTATGCTATCGCAAACTCTTAGCCTCCGCTGGACTAAGTCAGCTTCGATGGCTACCCAATGGTTGTTATCGAGGTTGTATGGGAAGAGCAGGGTGTCTACATCTTCAACCCACACCTTGTTTGTCATTCCGCATTTTGGCAGCCTTCCCACGTACGTCTCAAAATAACCTTCTCCAAAAACCCATTGATTAGAGGCTTCCATTTTAGGGAATTCGAATGCCCACATACTAACAAACAAAGGATCAAGAAAAGCAATCCGATCTGTTTTATATGGGGATGGCGTTTGCGTCCCCCTAATACGGAACATATGCATACATGTAACCATGTGCTGCAACACGAGTGACATCTATCAGGCATTAGTATCCCATAGTTAACTGCGTCAAATGTTATGCTACGAAGCTTACCGCATCCCATAACCAGCCGAATGTTGTAGTTGGCCACAATTGTTTAGGGGTCAGGAGGCGAAACTAAAATTCGGCATTTCCAGTGCAAGGTACTTTAGCCCTGAATACCAAAATTAACAAATCAGTTATAGATCGTAGTCATCAAATCCGAATATAGACACTAATTATATACAACTCTAAATGAAGACTTACAAATCATCAGTTAGGAAGGACATCAGCTTTGCAATTTTCTCAGTACTTGCCTCACTAAAAGGATCGTACACTGCGGGAGATAGGACTACAATGTGGCTTTCACGTCGGGTCATTAATGCAGCTCGCATTGATTCGTCATTAGGGTTTAACCCTATGTTAGTGCCCACTGGATCTACTAATAGAAGATCAAGCTCTCTTGATGGAGGAAACACCTTTTGTAACAAATATCCAAAATACCTGGCTTTCTCCTTATCTTTCGCTGTATGAGACGATGCAGGAGTGCTGGTCCCCTCGGTTAAATCCACAAAAGGTTCGCACTTTCGATCCGACGAGCCAGGGTTACCACCACTTATCGGATGGATAACATTAATAGGAACGGGTTGAGCACCTGCTCCATCTACTTTGTCATTATACTTTGCTCTTTTATCACCTTCCTCTGTCTCCCAACTCTGTACTCTTTTGCCACGCTGTACACTGTCTACCATCATGCGAGGAATTCGCTCTACACTGTCCTCTGGTTCGATTTTAATACTCCCAGACCACATGACCTTATCCTTAATGGCTAACGGATTCCTAACACAACTAGCAACTTTATAACCATCCTTGTCCGAATGCTTTAACTGATATAGCCATGACTTGAAACAAAAGACATGTATTTGACGTTATATACAAGACATTTGAAATATAATATAGCGCTGTTAAACAAGAGACAAAGTATACAAATTGCTAAATTGTGTGTACGAAATAAATCATATATCAAAATAATTACAAAATTATACAACTTCACAAAACTGAAATTGATATTGTTTCCTCGAATAAATAAATACAAAGACTTCATACTGAACAATAGATATATAATAACAATTTTATCAATACGGTACGCAGATCATACCTCCTCTATTTTTTGTGAGTCATTTCTTAATGTAAGAGGTCCTTGCGTATGCGCTCCTCCATCCGTTGTGTTGATAACAACTTTCTTCAATAGTTGAATGTCACTCTCAAAGTTACCCATCCTACTCTCCATACCTTGAAGTTTGAACACAACTTCCGCTATTGCTCTAGAAAACGATATCTGCATATTATCCATTTTCGCCCCTAGTGTTTCAACCATAGTAAATAACCTTCCACTACCATCTTCACCCTGCGCACCTGAATGCTTATCTCCAGACGCCTTCTCTGCTGAACATTTGTCCCCAACACTTTCTTTCTGCTCCTTCGCATTATTGGGGACATTACGGATGCTGGTTGGGGCTGTTTCAAGGAAATCATCGTCACTTACCCCTGCAACATGTTGCCCCCTCTCCCTCTTCTTCGTATGTTCCCCCTTCCTTTTTTTTACACAATCCCATTCTCTTTCATCCACTTCGCCATTGATCACGTCTAACAGGAGATTATCCAGTTTCTTCTTCAAACCTTCTCCTACACCATACACACAATACTGTCCTGGCCAATCTGGATATATGTACTCCAAAGGTTTAGGTACTAAATGCTTCACCTGAAGCTGCATTTCAGATAGCATAACTTTTAATAATCTATCTCAAAGAAAAATGCAGACAAATAATGTATATTGAAGGCATACCTCCCCATTATTAAGGAGTTTGCTCCCGGATATGAAGGCTTCGATATCCTTCTTTGGCCTCCCTCCTCTCCACCTTAAAAGAGGCAAATCTACACCTTCTCTTACATTCCCGTAGCTAGCCCCCAGCACCTTCACGGTCTAAAATGCCCATATCAGCAATACATGGACACATCCATGGAGGGTATAAGCATTGTTAGGTAACTCAAGGACTTTGATGTAATCAACTAAACTCTTGAATCCAACCCTACCCCATTGAAAACTCTCAAATGCTTCTTCATTCAACGCCCTTTTAGCGTATTCCAGAGGTATTCGACTGTTCCTTGATAAACCAAGCACTCCAACATGAACAAGATACAACCGAACAATCTGCGTCTTCATTTCATCAGACCACCCACGGCAGCTTCTCAAACCCTCAACTAGCTCCTCCCAGTTGGGTCCATTAAAAGCTTTCACCTTTAAAGCCGCCCATAAAGGTGTATGATCGACTTCAAACTTTGTTTCATCAATCATCTCACAATTCAAACCACTAATTTCTTCATATTCATATAGAGAGAACCTCAGCGGCTTTCCTCCAACCAAAAACCATACCTTCGATGGAATGTTTATTGCCAATTGATTGGACAATAGATAATGGATGGTCTTCCCACAAAACAGATAGTCAGATTCGGCTAGATCCAATAGAACTCCCAGCTGCGAATTCTTTCTTATTTTGTCATACACCTCATCACCAACAAAGCCTTTCAAACCAGCAAGATTGGACAAACTACAATCGTGGTGCATGCTTCTCATCGGCAGTGGAAAATTACCAACCCCATACAACCTACTTGGATACCTCTTGCTTGACCCCATATCTACGACAGAAGCTTTAGTTTAGTTATTATTTCAATATCACAAAACATTTGTTGCTTAGATTAGCAACGAAGCAACATGAAGTCACACAAATATCTTCCGAAAAACAGAGCTCAACAACATATAGAAAACTAACATACAATATACAAGGCCTACTATGTAATACTCGGGTATAAGAAAACAGTAAGCAATAGAGACTAAACCACGATATAGAAATTTACCTCTGAGCTAATTGCTATATTTCCCTCCTCCTCTACTTCAAACCACCTCGCCGTCAACTCGCCATCAGTGGTCCTCCAGCCAAACGTCCTCCACACAGATTCTTTTCACGCCGCAAGCTATCTAAAAATAGCTGATCTCAACCCAACAATCGTAAGACAAACAACACAAAGATTCAAGGGGTCGACTTAGGTTTATGATCTTTTTATTTTCCACTTTTAAGATCTTCGTTTTAAAAGAGAATGGCATAAATCGTAATAAAACACACAACTCAGATATAGAAGTAATTTGCAAACTTTTATGTGTTACTCTAGTAAGACAGAAATCTCAACGTGTTAGTCTAGTAATAAACCTACTTTTATGTAATATTCTTGGTAATTTCCCTATAAATTATTGTATTTTAAATAATAATTTTTAATTTATTTAGTTTTCAAATTTTCAATTAATTAACTTTTTGTCTAATTAATTTAGAATTTTGTTTAGAATTTTTTTTCTTCTTCATACGTTTTATAAATTTTATAACCGAATTACACTAAATTTGTTATTATATAGAATATAAAATTCTAGATTTGTTTTGTTCTCTAGAATTAAACAGAGGTATATGTCTATATAGTATGTTAGTGTATATTTTTATGTGTATATATATATTTTTTTTTAGAATCTTAAGAATATGTTATAGTATGTGTAATATTTTGTAATTCATATACTAAATAATTTATAAGTTAATTTTCAAAACTATGATTACAACTCTATAGTATATATGAGATAAACTAATAGTTTTAGTGTTGGTTCTATATTCCAAACCCACCATGCTAGGCGGGTCAAGCAACATATTCAAAGATTTTTAATCCTCAAAAACTCATCATATGAAACTCGTGAAAGTAAAAATTATTTTTAAATACGTAATATAAAATAAAAATAAATCTGTGAGCAAGCAATATCTTTTATATTTTATTATTATACTTTGAATAAGATATCAAATTGAATGGTAAATATGTTTGTTATCTTTTAAAATCATACCGTTGGTTTTTTGAATGATATATTTTATATTTGATTTTGAACATTTATTTTAGGGGGAAATCAATGCGTTGAGATCAAAAATCTTGGTCACGGATCCTCCTCCAAGATCGAAAATCAATTCGTTTATTGGTTAGATCGATTATTTATGAAATTTGTGTATGGAGAAAATATTGTTTTGTAAAATTGGAAACTTAGTATTAATTAAATCATTTATAAAATTAATATTTAATGTTAAAGGGAGTGGTTCCAATTGTTTTGGAAATTTGTTTAGGATAGGAAATCTTGTTTTTAAAGATAGAAACTTAATATTAATTAATTAAATAAAAAATAAATTAATAATTAATGGTAATGGCAGTCTTGTAAATAGGTGGCAATTTTAGGATTTATTTGCTAAATGTACTTGGAAAATGTATATATAGATATATATATATATATATATATATTAATATATATTAATCAAGTAATGTGTGTAGGCCTAAGTTTGTGTTAGAACCAATAAATTCGTTAAGATTTGTGTACTGGAAGTGGCAAGATTTTTTTAGGTGATTGAGTTTGTTTTCTTCTTACCATCTCCATTAATTCCTCATTTTATTGTAAATGTCTTTAAAAAAAAATAATTTTAATGTTATTTTATGATAAATGTCTTTAAAAGAGGTAAAAGTGTCTTTTTAAATGTCTTAAATGTCAAGACATTTTATCTACACTAAAGAAACTCATCATAAAATAAAAATAAAATTAATTATTAAAAGATAATAAGACATTCAAAAAATATATGGGGTGGAGACATTAAAATTTGTTATATTTTCGTTTATGGCAAGAAAGAAAAAAAGAAGAAAACAAAAAAAAACAAAAAGGATATTTATTCATCCATAGTGGACCGCTAAAAAGCAAACTGTTTTAATCGATTGCTAGCTAGTAGCTACCAAAATAGTCGTGGTTGACAGCGTAATATCATATCCATTATATTATATTTTTATCTAAGCTAGAGAGACTAAAAAATGGACTAATCCACATATGAATTTGTCTGTTCCAGTTAGTTGTAGCGGTTGGAGTGGACAAATTCATCTGCGGATTATACCGTTTTTATTTACCATTTATTATGTATAGTACGCAGTAGCGTGGTTCACAGGAAACAGAAACAAAACCGTTTCAGACCAACTGCGAACCGCTTTCCTTACAAATAGAGTTGGATTACAGCGGTTTGTTGTCCACACTTAAAACAGAGCAGTCTGATCCGCAAACGGATTTGTCCGCCCCGACCGTAGTTATCATTCAGACACTAGTAAATTTGTATCATATAGTTACATTTTCTTGCTACAAAAAAATTAATAACAAATAATATCTATAAACTGTTACAAATTAGTGACAAATATTAAGTTAATAGTTATTGTAGATAATTAGTTACTAAGTGTAACTACGTAGTGACAAATAGTAACATATATAATTTGTAGAAAAAAATGCTACATACTTAGTGACACAAAATTTTGTAACACTGTGACACACAACAGTAAATGTAGGAAATTGTAGCATTTTCCTCACCCTTAAACATTTTAAACATTGTTTAAAACATCTTTCTGCTTAAGTGTAAACCAAAACACAAAACAATTTTTGTGAATCTATATAAAAAGAAAATTTTCGTGAACCAAAACACAAAACATCTTTTTATTCAGGTTTACATTTTTCTGAATCTAAATAAAAATAAAAATAAAAATTTAAAATGGCTTAAGTGTAAACCAAAACACAAAATTTTTATTTTTTATTTTTCTTTTTCCTTCTAATTTCACCTCTTCGTCTCCATATCTTCTCTCCCCTCTCTGTCTCTAAATCTCCTTTCCTCTTCAGATCTCCTCTTCTCATCGTCTCTAGATTTCCTCTCTCTTCTCTTCTCGTCGTCTTCCTCCGCCGCAGCTACCACCAAACCCACCCGATTCATCCGATTCTGTTTTTTTTTTCTTTTCCGTTTATGAATCTGACTGGAGAGTTAAGAAGAAGAATGAGTCTCTTTATTTGTCTCTCTTTATCTCTTTTGAAACAGGTACCACAACCGTTGTTCCAGGTAAAACCACTGGTGTCGCTTCCGCTTCTCTCCGATTCAGATTCTGGATCTAAGACTGATACTGATTAAGATGCCTTCTTACGGAGCCTCCACGCCTTCTTCTTCGCCATCCTTCTTCTCTCACGGTTCTCTCTCTCTCTCTTCTATGTCTTTATCAGCTTCTCAAGTTACTTGTTTCAGTTTATGATGCTGGTTTATTAGTTTTTGTTTGTTTTCTTCGTTTTTCTTAGATTGGGACTATGTTTGGTTATTGGTTTAAGCTCCGCTTAGGCGATGAGACTTTAGAACGGTCTACGCAGATGTTTAAGGTCTTTCTCCAATTTCATTGCAAAGAATTTGCGGGGTTAGTCCTCTGTTCCTTTATATTTTGATATAATGAGATTTAGTTTCAGAGTTTCAGAGGTGTTCATTGTTTTTGTAAGCCTTAGTAAAGGTTTTTAATTTACAATGCTCAGCTCAAATATTTTGTGCTCTTTAGTATATGTCGATAGATTATATCTTCAGTTTACATATTGAGGGAAAACCATCGATATTAACATTTGTGTATGTTTCTTTGATGGGTTTCATCTTGAGGGCACATGATGACTCATTTATCTTAGGGAACAACATGAAACTAGGACTATGTTCAGTATATATAGGTTGTTCATTCATGAACTCGCTTGAGTGTGCTGATGCTTTTATGCAGAATATGCAAAAGTTTCTTTATCTTTGCTAGCAGATCAAATCCACTGACTCATTTTTATACACGATCGTTTTCTCATTTGGATGGTAACTTCCCATGCTTTTACCTTAAGCTGTATAGTTTCATGGCATTGTAGGAATTAGGTAGGCGTTTTTTAGAAATTAAGTTTATCCAATACTCTTTATTCAACTGTTTAATTCTCATCTAAACAGTTTCCTTGATGTCGTTTAACTCAATATTTATCCAATATTTATCTTCTCATTTAATTCTCAACTTTCACATTTGTATTTAAGGAGCATGCCGACCTCAGCTGCCCTTGATGTCATTGAAAAAACCTTAGGTCTGAAGTTCTTTGAGGTACATGTCACTGTGCAGCTTCTCTCTAGCTTCCATCTATTGGAATTACGTAACTTGGTCCGTTTTTCTAATATATCTATCTTCCAGGTTCCAACAGGCTGGAAATTTTTTTGCAATCTTATGGATGCTAGGATGTGTTCTGTATGTGGAGAAGAGAATTTTCGAACTGGTTAGTTTCTGTTGCTAGTTCATCACATGTCTTACAACTTTAAGAACCTTACACAGCTCACAAACAACCTTTTCCCTTAGGTTCGGATCAGATCCGTGAGAAAGATGGGATTTGGGCAGTTCTTGCTTGGTTATCCATACTGGCTCACAAGAACAAGGAAAGCCTTGAAGGGGATGCAAAACTCGTGACAGGGGAAGACATCGTCCGCCAGCATTGGGCTACTTATGGCCGTACACTCGGTACGACTATGAGGTATAAATGAAAATTTCGTTATTGGGTTATAAACAATAAATATGCAGAATTAACAAACACTTTTGCCAAATTCTAAATATGTCATCCATAGAATGTAGACGCAACTGCAGCTAAAGAAATCATGGGGCTCTTGGTTAAGTTACAATCTTCACTTCCTGAAGTTTGGATTTATGCTATAGTATGCATCTGCATAAATGTTCATGGTAAGTCATCGGTTACATAAAGACAAAGTGCATTCCATTTGTATCTCCATATTTAAGCCTTATCTTTACTAATTATATGATTTCATTGCAGGCCTGAATATGTACTTTTAGTTATCAGTCATCCCTGCCATTGTAAGTAAACTAAAGCAAGAATAAGTAAAAAAACTTGAAATCAATAAGACTAACACTAAGAGAATGTGTTTGTAGTTGTTTGTTGTTTAAGCTTGTAATGTTGGTTAGAACCAAACTTGTGCATGTTGTCTCGAAGCTTGCTCTCGAGGTTAAGGAACAGTAGACATACACAACTAATGGGGCTCAAGTCAAAACTCTTCTGGTTTGAAAATTTTTTTGAATGTATGATATTAAACTAAGGTTTAACATTAATTGTAATTGTATATGTTTTGCAATTTAATTTTTAACATATTTTCACATAATTTGTTTTTGGTGCTAGATATAAAACTTTTCCATTTAATTCGAAGCTAAGTGTATCTAATATTCCACAAAATTTTGGTCACATTTCGTCACAAGTTTATGACACTGAACTATGTCGCTATCTGTCATTAATCAAAGACAACCAAATTGTGAGTGTTTGAAGCTAATTACTACGTAAATGACCGAAACAAAACGTAGCAAATACCCACAAATAACTGTAACTTTTTGTATCAATTAGTTACAGATAAGTTGTAACTAAACTGTAACAGTTTGCGACAATTTGCTATACTGAAAACATTTGCTACTACCAAATAGTTACTAATTATTTTGGTAACAAAATTGTAACAAACATTTTTTAGCTACAAAAAAAGCCTTATACCCACATTTTTTTCTGTAACAATGCTACACATTTTTACTAGTGAGATCCTTAGGGCATCTTCAACCTATTTCGAGTAACTCCACTTGGGAGATTGTTTTAGGGAGATTTACTCAGATGTTATACATTTTAGTTAATATTAACAGAATCTACAAAAAAAAAAAATTTATTAGTAGAATATTTCAGGTAGTTTCAAAATACCCAGCGTGCCAATGATATTAAATTTTCGGAATTAAATATGAACAAAAAATCCAAGGGGTAAATTATAATTACATCCAATGCACTAAACATCTGAGCAATTTTTAGAAAATTGTTAGATATCAGGAATAAACCAACTTTTAGAGTATATTTGAGTAAATCTTTCATTGTATTACTCCTATCCATTTCTCCATATTTAACTCCAAAAGAGAATATTCTTAGAATATTTTTCTTATATAATTTATGTAATGATCATTTATTTATTAAAATTACAAAGTTGACCCAATTATTTTATTTTTAGAAAAAATCTTTTTTCTATGTAATATATGTTAATTTTTGAATTTTAAAATTATTATTTATAAGTTGAAGTATAAAACAATAAATAATTAATTGTACTTAGATAAAAAATATAAATCTATATAAATTTTAAAGACTGATTTGTAAATAAAAAAGCTAAACTCCAAAATGGAGAAATGGATTAAAAGTCTCCAAATATAGAGACAAATACAGATATCTCCATTTTACAGATGAAAATAAAGTGGGGTTGGAAAAGATTTTTCTCTAAAATGGAGTTTGCAGATAGAAATGGAGATGAGTTGGGATGGTGCTTTAAGGGCATCTCCACTAGAGGTTGCTCATGTACTTATGTTTATTAAAAAAAAAAATAAAAAAAAAGAGAAGAGAGAAAACAAAAAAAAAGAGTACCATTTTTTGTTGGAGAACTTTGATTACACTTTGAGAAACCTTTCTAGACAATTGTTTTTTTTTTAATATGACGCATATATTAAAAATAAATAAAAAATAAAAATATTTAATAAAAATAATTTTTTAAAAGTTTTATGAGAAACGTTTACCATTCCTCTAATATAGATGGTCTAAGAGTTTTGTCTTTTTTTTTGGTTTTTGGTTTCTACTAGGACTCAAATCCCCGTGATGTCGCGGGGGAAATACTTTAGAAAAAAAAAATTAATTTAAAATTTAAAATTATACATTATGAAATTATTTGAATGTAATAGAATAGTTTGAATATATATAAAAATTAAACATAAACTGTTATTATAAACACAACCATCAAAGTGAAAACTTATAACAAAAAAATATTATGTAGAATAGACGCAACTTTGCAAAACATATTGTTTAAAATATTATAAATATAAGATATTTTTATGAAGAATTATGGTAAAGAGTAAAATTAAAAAAAAAATGTTATGACAAAGTGATCCTAATTCAGAATATTAAACTAATGGTTCTAATGAGTAAATGTATTTTTATATTAAATAATTATAATTAAAATATATTTAATAATGAGTGGGACTGTATCAACGAAAAAATTTAAATTAAAATACATAACTCTTAAAATAAAAGAAAATAAATTTTAAATATTAAAATAGTTTTTAACAAAAAATTACAATAAATAGATGCAACTGTAGCTATTAACTCTCTACAAAAACGATCATAATATGTTTGATTGAAACAAAAACTCTCCCAGACACGACTATCAAGGACACTCCCCCAACCTCACCTTCCGACGCCGGTGAAGCTTTTGCTCGCCGGCGTCGGGATCCAATCGTCTCTTCATCTGCTCAGCTCTTCTCTGACCCCCTTTGTTTGTTTTACTTCAAGTCTTTTCTTCAGTTTTCCTCTTTTTTTAAACTTTATCAAACCCTAATAAAAATTTCTTCCAATCCAAACCATGACCATCGCATGCTCCCGCCGTGCTACCACTCACCGGAGAATCTCTCTTCGCAAATCTCGGGAAGCCAATCGATTCATCCCTCTCTACGGCAACCCATCGTAGATCTAGGGTTTTTCTCAGTGGACCTAGATCTCATCGTCGAATTAAACCGAAGGCACCAGTTGTTCCCACCGCTCTGTCACTCACCGGAGATATTTTCTCCTCTGCTTTTCCCGGGCAACTGTCACAGTCTCTGCTCATCTTGGCAATTGGTTCAAAATCTAGGATTTTCCTCCAGTGGACCTAGATATCAATGACGACCCCTGTCGCGGCCACCAATTACCCCCGCCGAGCTCTCACTCACCGGAGAACACCACTGCACCGCAGCTATCTCCGCTAAAATCAGACGGCCAACAGAACCAACTCCCATGGTGCTTCTCTCTCGGGAACCTAGAGTTTTCCCTAGTGGACTTAGGTTCCAAGATAAGCCCATTAGCCCAAAATCGATCTAAACTAATATGCTCTTCTCGAGATGGGGAAATTAGTAAGTTGAGGCCTTCTGTATCACTATCCATGTCGTACCAGTGTCAAACTATGTTTGTTTGCCCGCTACTCAATGGTCGAAGACTCCATTGGAGAAAGGTAATAACATTATTGCTCTGGCTGTTCATGCATTGTGATTGGAAGCTGGCTTTAGTTGATTCTAGGGGATTGAATTTTGTCTTTAAAAGCATTCGCGTATATGGTCTTTGCTCCTTGAATGTTTCTAGCAAAAGTGGTATGTTGTATCTTGAACGCCTTATGTTCACTAACAGCTACCAATCAAGCTGCTCATCAGATGACCTCAAGCATCGCCTCCCAACCACCTCCTTCACATGGATTCAAGCTGCATCTCCTATTATCCTTCAGAATGATCCAAACCCTATGCTTTGGATGTTAAAGCAACCCCTATCTGACTACAACAACATAGTCACCTGATTCCTTGTTGTGTTTTTACTGCGGATACCTTTCGTCCCGGTGAACACCAACACACCGAATCTTCTCTCAACGTCACAGTGTCTAATGACCATGACCACTAATCCGTCCTTTGAAGCTCTCGAGGATGGCCTCTCGATTTTCCATGATCTCACATGTGCCTTTAGGCTCCCAAGCTTTTGGTCTCATAGCTCTCTTAGATCCAAAATCGATGAACTTTTTTTTTACTTCTTTTGGCATTGGGGATTGCCTTTTATTGTAATGTCTCAACCTTTAGCAATTTGCTCTTTCTCTGTACTGGCACTATTGTTACATATTGAATGAATGAAGGAAATTGTTTGACAAAAAAAAAAGACGCAACTGTAATTTTTATATTAAATTTTATTAAATTCTATGTTACTATAATCATTTATAAAATTTTAGTTAGATTATAGAATAACATTGAATATTATATATTAATATTCAAGATTCGACAAAAAACAAAAAATTTGTTTCAACAAACGATGATTTGTTAGTTATTAATGGAGAGACAAATATATAAAGAGTTCAAAAGATATAACTACTTAAATAGACACACTTATTAGAACGAAAATTTGTGATGAAAAAATATGAATAAAATATAGTGAAAGACACAACTTTACAATAAAAAAATATAACTGTTTGAGTTAAAAAAAAAAACCATTTTTTACAAAAAATACTATGAAAAGTCGCAACTGTTGTTCGTATTTATTCAGTTTGTTATTATTATTTTTAAATATAAAAATATTTTTTATCGAAGATAAATAGACGCAACAGGAAATTATATAGTAAGTTGTATTAAATTTCTCTATTGATATAATCATTTCTAAAATTTTAGTTAGATTATAGAATAACGATGAATATTAGATATTAATATTCAATTATTTAGATTTAATAAAATGAAAAATTTGTTTCAACGAACTTGTTAGTTAATGATGAAAAGACAAATATAAACAGAGTTCAAAAAGGCATGACTATTTAAATAGACACACCTATTAGAACAAAAAGTTATGAAAAATATATAAATAAAATATAGTGAAAAGACACAATTCTACAATGAACAGATACAACCGTTTTTGAATTAAAAAAAAAAACAAAAAAAAAACAATTTTTTTTACAAAAAATTGCAGCTGTTGTATTTGCACTTGATTGTACTTACAAACTCATATAAACTGCTTTTAAATAGAAGACATTTTTATTACCATATTCAAAAGTCAAATTCGAAATCTCACTATATAATCCATCTAACTCTTCGAAAAAACTCTAGGTATTTTCATTAAATTTTTATTTATAAAATTAACTAAAAGTTGTATATTAGATTAATCATTCCAAAAATCTTTTGTTAAATCAAGAATTGGAGGAATTTTTTTACGTTTAAAAGAATGAATGCTAGAGAATGATTTAGAGAGCTGTATAAACTGTGAGGTAGAAATTTTATACTCCCTCTATATCACAATAGATGATGTTTTTGGATTTTTACATGAATTAAGAAAAATATTTAATGTTTAGTAATAAGTGTATTATTTATTTATAATAACATACTTTATAACTATTAACCAATAGTATTTCATCAAACTTTTAAATTCTTATTTAATGATTCTTGAAATTTACAATTTCTTAGCATTAATTGATAAAAGTATGCATAAAATCATTCTTTATGATATAAGAAAAAATACTAGAAAATAATCCTTTATGATATAGAGGGAGTATTATTTTGTGTCATGGCAAAAAATGAAAACAGTTCAAACAAACAAATATATATAGATTTCAAAATATACTAATATTCGAATAGACACAACTCTACAATGAACAGTTACAACTTTACAAAAAAAAACTGTTACAATGAACAATTGCAACTTTTTGTAAAACATACAAATGAAATTTTCTACAGATTTTTTTAGAAAATTATCCAAAAGGTACGATTAAAAAAACACAACTTTTGGTGACATTTATTCGGATTGCTATTATATATAGAGGAATTTCTTGACTTTTAAAAGAATGAATGTTAGAAAATAATTTAGAATGTAAAAACCGTTGAAACTGAAATTTTAGTTGATTTTGTGTCATTGCCAAAAAAATGAAAACAGTTTAAATAGACAAGTGTTCACTGTAAAGTTGTGTTGATTGGAACATTCGTATATTTTTAAATATATATATATATATATATATATATATATATAAATAACTATTTTAATGATTCATCACGATTTTTCATAAAATATCCAAAATGCACAATTGCTAGATGCATTCGCACTTGTTCCTCACTACCAGAAGTTCCTCAAGGACTTGGTGATGGAGAGATCAAAAGAAGTTCAAGGCATGGTGGTACTAAGTCTTGAGTGCAGTGCAATCATCCAGATGAAGGTTGTACCCAAGAAACTCAAAGATCCTGGATCATTCACTCTTCCCTGCTCCATTGGACCCATGTCTTTTGAGAGGTGCTTATGTGATCTTGGCGCTTCAGTGAATCTGATGCCATTCTCTGTGGCTAAAAGGTTGGGTTTCACAAGGTTTAAGGGATGCGACATCTCCCTCATCCTTGCAGATAGATCAGTGAGACTTCCACATGGTATCTTAGAGGACTTACCTGTCAGGATCAGAGACGTGGAAGTACCAACTGACTTCGTGGTTCTGGAGATGGATGAAGAACCTAAAGATCCTCCGATTTTAGGAAGACCGTTCCTAGCGACTGCTGGAGCCATCATTGATGTCAGAAATGGCAAGATTGATCTTAATCTGGGCGATGACTTCATCATGAAGTTTGATATCAAGGATACTTTGAAGAAGCCAACAATAGGAGGACAAGTCTTCTATATTGAAGAGATGGATAAGTTGGCTGATGAGCTGTTGGAGGAACTAGCTGAGGAGGATCATCTCAAAACTGCTCTAACCAAGGATGGAGAAGAAGGGTTCCTGCATGGGGAGACCACTTGTTACAAGAATATGCTAGATTCCCACAGAGAAACGGATGGATCAGAGGAATTCGAGCAGCTATCTGACGCAAAGGAGGTACGTGCAGTTGAGACAGAGAGTTCAGAACGTGATATCTCCCACTCGACCGCGATCATTCCAGACTCCCGTGCTGACGACTGGTCGGAACTGAAAGCTCCGAAGGTAGAACTCAAAACTCTCCCTTCCGGACTCAAGTACGTTTTTCTGGGAACCAATTCTACTTATCCCGTCATAGTGAATGCTAGGTTGAGTGATGATGAATTGGGGTTGCTAGTAACTGAGCTAAAAAAGTTTAGAAAGGCCATAGGTTATTCTTTAGATGATATCAAAGGAATCTCACCTAGTCTCTGCACACATAGGATCAATCTTGAAAATGAGTCTTATGCTAGTATTGAACCCCAAAGAAGATTGAACCCTAATCTGAAAGAAGTAGTAAAGAAAGAAATCCTAAAACTGCTTGATGCTGGAGTTATCTATCCTATCTCTGATAGTACTTGGGTATCTCCAGTGCACTGTGTACCTAAGAAGGGAGGCATAACTGTGATCAAAAACGACAAAAATGAGTTAATCCCAACTAGAACCATCACAGGACATAGGATGTGTATAGATTATAGGAAGTTGAATGCTGTATCTAGGAAAGATCATTTTCCTTTGCCTTTCATTGATCAAATGTTGGAAAGACTAGCTAGTCATCCCTATTATTGTTTCCTTGATGGGTATAGTGGATTCTTCCAAATCCCTATTCACCCAAATGATCAGGAAAAGACAACCTTTACTTGTCCCTATGGCACTTTTGCTTACAGACGCATGCCATTTGGTTTGTGCAATGCTCCTGCCACCTTTCAGAGGTGCATGACTTCAATTTTCTCGGATTTAATTGAGGAGTCAGTGGAAGTGTTTATGGACGACTTCTCTGTATACGGTTCCACTTTCTCCTCCTGTTTGTTAAATTTGTGCAGGGTATTGACGCGATGTGAGGAGACGAACCTGGTGCTGAACTGGGAGAAGTGCCATTTCATGGTTGAAGAAGGGATTGTTCTGGGACACAAAATTTCGGAGAAAGGGATTGAGGTTGACAAAGCTAAGATTGAGGTCATGGTTCAGCTTCAACCGCCTAAGACAGTGAAGGACATCAGGAGTTTTCTGGGACATGCTGGGTTTTACAGAGATTCATCAAGGACTTCTCAAAATTGCAAGACCTTTGACAAGGTTGCTGTGCAAGGAGGTTGAGTTCGAATTTGATGCAGCATGTTTGGAAGCCTTCAGCAAGATCAAGGAAGCCTTGGTTTCAGCACCCATAGTGCAAGCTCCTAATTGGGATCATCCTTTTGAGATCATGTGTGATGCTTCAGATTTCGCAGTTGGAGCAGTTCTGGGATAGCGAATTGACAAGAAGCTTCATGTCATCTACTACGCCAGTCGCACCTTGGACGAGACCCAGGGAAGGTATGCTACCACGGAGAAGGAACTCTTAGCAGTTGTGTTTGCATTCGAGAAATTCAGGAGTTATCTTGTAGGTTCGAAGGTCATTGTGTATATCGATCATGCCGCTCGAGACACATATACTCGAAGAAGGATACCAAACCGAGACTGCTGAGATGGATCCTGCTTCTCCAAGAGTTTGACATGGAGATAGTCGATAAGAAAGGAATAGAAAATGGAGTTGCAGACCACTTGTCAAGAATGAGGATAGAAGATGCTGTTCCAATAGATGACTCGATGCGAGGAACAACTTCTGGTCGCCCAGGTTTGTGAGCAGATGCATGACACCGGGGTTGAGAACCTAAAAATCAACTGTATGGCGGTCACTTCAGATACTGCGCCATGGTATGCTGACTTCGTGAATTACAAGGTCTGTGGAGAAGTTCCTGATGACATGGATCCTTACAGAAAAAGAAGTTTTTCAGAGAGGTCAACCACTACTTCGGGATGAACCCTATCTGTACAAGAGAGGTTCTGACGGTCTGTTCAGGAGGTGCAGAAGGGGAAGTGCAGGGAGTGCTTGAGCATTGTCACGGTTCCGTCTACGGAGGTCATTTCGCCACATTTAAGACAGCTCAGAAGGTTCTCCAAGCAGGTCTCTGGTGGCCAACCTTGTTCAAAGACGCTCACAACTTCATCACCAAGTGTGACGCTTGTCGAGGATGGGCAACATCACAAGGAGAAACGAGATGCCTCAAAATCCGATCCTGGAAGTGGAGATATTTGACGTTTGGGGGATAGACTTCATGGGACCATTCAACCCCCATCTAATGGGAATGTCTATATTTTGGTGGCAGTTGATTACGTTTCTAAGTGGGTCGAAGCCATAGCCAGCCCCACCAATGATCACAAGGTGGTTCTGAAGTTGTTCAAAAGTATAATCTTTCCAAGGTATGGGATACCTAGAGCGGTGATCAGTGATGGTGGAACTCACTTCGTCAACAAAGTTTTTGAGAGCATGCTGAGAAAGTATGGGGTCAAGCACAAAGTGTCTACTGCGTATCACCCTCAGACCAGCGGTCAGGTTGAAGTTTCGAACAAACAGATCAAGGGTATCTTATCAAGAATTGTTGGAGTTTCGAAGAAAGATTGGTCTGTCAAGCTGGACGAGACTCTCTGGAACAACAGCATTCAAGACGCCAATAGGCAGAACACCATTTCAGCTGGTTTATGGTAAAGCATGTCATCTTCCTGTAGAGGTTGAGTACAAGGCTCTTTGGGCTATTAGGTTGCTGAACTTGGACATTGACACAGCTCAAGCTAAGAGAACTCTAGACATCCATGAGCTGGAAGAAATACGACTTGATGCTTATGAGAGTTCTAAGATTTACAAGGAAAGGACAAAGAATTTTCATGACAAGAAGATTATTGTCAAGGAGCTCAAGGCTGGGGATCAAGTTTTGCTTTTCAACTCCAAACTTAAGTTATTTCCTGGAAAGCTTAAGTCTAGGTGGTCTGGACCTTTTGACATCAAGGAAGTTCTGCCATTCGGAGCCATCACTCTCCTGAACAAAGATGGTAGTGAATTCACTGTAAATGGTCAGAGAGTTAAGAAATATTTAGCTGACCAAGTCCGACCAGAGGGGTTTTCTGTGCTCCTCCATGAACCCCCAAAAGCCTAAATGCTGAAAAGTCAAGCTAGTGACTTTAAACAAGCTCACTTGGGAGGAAGTCCCAAAGATATCACTGTAAATATTTTTAGGATCCTTGTGTTTTTAATTTTTGTTTTTGGTTTTCCGTGTTCAGGAATCTAGAAGGGAGTATGTGCAACAAAGATAGAGGATACAGAGAAAAGCAGAGTGAAAAAAAGGAAGAGAGAAAAAAAAAAAAAAAAAAAAAAAAAAAAAAACCGTAAAAACAAAGAAAAGAACCACTTGCTCCTCTCCCTTTTTCTCCCCACGTGAAAGCAGAGTGAATTATCAACTCCCCATCGTCTCACCTCCCATCCTTCTTGTCCCCTCCCAACAAACACATCACTTTATGTCTTCTTTCTTCCCATCACTCCACCACTCCTCCTTCTTTCCTCCTCTTTAAATTCCACTCTCACCTCCCTTCACTCTTCACCCCTACCAAACAAACACTCTCCTCACAACCATTATTATTCCACTCCCTCATCACTCTTTGTTTTTGTTCTCACTTTGTTCTGTTTACCTCTGCTCACTCTCCATCTTCTCGCCGAAGCTCCACGCTCCCGTTCATCACCGCCGCGCTTCCGTGAGACATCATTCACCGCCGGTACACCACTCGACCACACCACCAACGCGAGTCTCTACACGCCACGCCAACATAGACGATCTCGACTTCCTTCAACACCGGCGCGGAGCTGCAACTCGAACGACACCGTCTTCAACTTGTCATTCTCACCCACTCGATCTGCCCCGCTCGATAGCGTCAACCGAGCCGAGTCCAGGAAGCCTCAACCGAGCCGAGTCCAGGAAGCCTCAATCGAGCCGTGTCTGAGAAGCGTCAATCGAGCCGAGTCCAGGAAGCCTCAATCGAGCTGTGACCGAGAAGCCTCAATCGAGCTGTGTCCGGGGAGCGTCAACCGAGTCGTCGTCGTGACCACTCGTCGCGTCCGCTGCTGAACTCGTCAATCGAGCCGTGTTCAGGAATCACCAATCGTGCCGTTCTCAAACAAATCGAGCCTACCACCATCTTGTCACGAATCGATCGGTTATCTCTCTCTTAGCACTCTTCATTTTCAACTCGGTAATTGGTTTTGTTATTGGCTCACTAATCTATTAACGCTTAATTTTGAGTTTACATGTTTCAGAGAAACAAAAAAAGTACAGAGCTTATACACGAGATGAGAGAAGCATACGGTTGTGTTGCTGGAGAACGTTCATCCCCCGAATCCATGGCGAGGCGTTTCATGGAAATGAAGAACATGGTTGACGAGGTTGTTGGGGGTTCAGGCCAAGCAGCGGGGTCAAGAAGACCAGCAAATCCGTTTACTAAAAGCAAGAGTCGCGGGAAGAGACCGGCGCAAGCTTCAAACTCAAGAGAGGAGGGAAGTGATTACGAACAGGAGGAACCTAAGTTGCGCTCCGAACAAGCTCCCAGGAAATTTGTAAAACGGAGGAGCGCTGAGACGAAACTAACTCCCAAGGAATACTATGAGTTGTTCCAGCAGGTGGAGTTCGCTGGAACAAGATATCCCCATGTCGAGACTATGCAGCAACTCGGGATTTTGGAGGATGTTCAATATCTGTTTAGGCGGTGCCATCTGGAGAGAATCATGAACACACCCAAAAACGGATATAGGGAGGAGACAATTCAGTTCCTCTGTACTCTGGAGACACACCTGTATGCGGATGAGCCGGGAATGATGTCTGATGGAGGTCTGGGCTACATTACATTTCGCGTTCACGGCCAGTTCTACAATCTCACCTTCAGAACCGTTGAAGAGATGTTTGGATTTCCCAGCGGAACGGGACTACGCCGCAGTTTGATCGGGATGAGATGTCCGCACTCTGGGCAACGATTGGAGGCACGCCCTCATTCACTTCATCGAAGACAAAAGCGCTGAACGTGCGAAGCCCAGTGTTGCGCTACTTCCAAAAGGCGGTCACCAATGCATTTTACGCCAAAGAGATTAAGGGGTACATGACAAATGGCGAGCTTGAGATGATCGATCTGGCGCTTAAGGGACTCTCATTCACTGCCATGGATTGCACCGCGCTGCAAGGTGACATATCCAACACTTCCGTCTCCCTCTACCTTATCAACTACATGATGACATACAAGAATTGGGTATTGCGAGTCAGCAACAACAGCACTCCTGGAGTGATGTGCATGGGAGGCGTAGTGACTTGGTTCCTTGAGGCTGCTGGTGTTCCCCTAAACTCTGAGCCGCACCCACCACGTTGGATTGACATCAACAACCTGCGACAGTTGCGCACTCTAGAGCGGGGTCTGAGACAGGGACGGTTGATCTACAAGTTTGTGCATCCTGCGGTCGGTCCCTCGAGATTACTCCTCCCTTGCGTCGAGTTGACTTCAATCTTAGGGGAAAGCATATCGAGTTCATCCCTCCCACGGATCTCTTATACAATTCGACGCTGAAGGGGAAACGTGCGCCGAGCCAATGGAAGAGGACACAGCGGAATATCGCCAGAGGAGTACCGCCCAGAGCAGTTCCACTTCGAGGAGTACTCGGATCCGAGAATGTCAAAGGGGTCAGAGCAGCTCATCACAGACTCAACCTGCTTCAACAATGGGGAAAGCCAGAGACAAAACGGTGAGCCGTTTCACCAAGACTGTCATGAACTTCATGCGTAAGTTTAGCTGTTCCACTTCCACAACCGCGGTCCCTAGGTCTATCCCCGAGGATACCAGACTAATGCCAGGACGCCCTTCCGCGAATCTAGAGCGAACACCTTCTCCGATTCCATCCCCAGCACGTCAATCCTCATATGTGCCACGGCAGCGCCAACCTTCTCCCGTCCCTTCACGCCACTCGTCACATGAATCTAGGGAGAGAAAAGGACACGGTTCGCGTGGTTCAAGAGCCTCCTCAAGTCGTCGGTCAGCGCGTCGTTCCGCAGCTCAAGCTGAGCAAGAGGTTGAGCAACAAGTTGAGCAGCAAGACGATTATCAGCCTACAGATGTGGTAGTATTAGTCTCGGACCATGGTGAGTCCAGAGTTGACGACATGCAGTGTGACGAGCAGCCGAACATATATCAGAACACGCAAGCTGTTGAGCAGCAAGTCGACCAACCGGCTGATGTCACACCCGCGGATCCTGCACAAGGCGAAGGGCAGAGTCAGTTTCACACACCAACTCCTTGGGCGAGCTCAGACTCTTTCTTCTACTACTGAGGTACTCCGACCCTCCATTTGTACATATCAATTCATTCCTGCATTTCTGTTGTGATTCTTAAATCCTCCTGCAAATTTTTCTTACACAGGAGACTGTGTAATTTAAGTTGGGGGAGGGTTTGAGATGATGTATCTGATGTTGTGTTCTGTGATTCTTGTTTTAATTTTTACACCATATCATATTTGAGTTTGCATCATATCTATTGCATAAAAAAAAAAAAAAAAAAAAAAAAAAAACAGAAAAATCGAAAATCTCCACAAAACAGAGTGTTCATGTAGTTTGCATTCGCATTTTAGGATTGAGTCTAGTGTTGTGCATGTAGGGTTGTTGCATTTAGCATAGGGGTTGATGATGATTGTAACCTTGTTAGCATGCTGGATTCAATAGGATAGGATCAAGGCCCTTGTTATTAGTTCTTTGATGCTTATTGATTGAACTTGAAAATGTAAAATTGAAGCATGTTTTGAATTGATATCATTCCCTATCTACCTGAACCTAATCTTGACTTGCAATTATCATGTGATGCATTGAAGTTGAACTCATGGATACCATACACATACTTGGATTGTCTTTCACATTTTTACCACCCTTGTCAATCCAAGTAGCTGATTCCCATCTTTGGAACAGTTCCCCGCACCCTTAACCAACCGTTCTTTCAAGCCAATTGTTATCTTGAGTGTCAGGCCTTTTCCGAGTTGAGCTTGCTAGAAAGTGTTAGGTTCTAACCGACAAGAGTAGGATCCTGTGTAGTTCTAGTTCGCGTTATCCGGACTAGTAGGACTAGGTGAGAACTCGAATTTTGGGTATTGGATATGGATTTGTGCAGAAAAGTAAAGAAGTGGAAAGTCTTTAGGAGGGGGATGTGTTTACATAGTTTACAAGTCTAGTAAAGGATTTGGGGTGAGCAAAGTAAAAAGAGTTATTGGTTCTGGGCATAAAATAAAAAGATTAGACAAAGAAAAGAAAAGAAAAAAAATAAAAGAATACTTAAGATGTCTAGAGTCCCTAGAAGGAAAGAAAACGAACTATAGTGATAATAAAGATCTCCCAATCCGCTAGAATGAAAAGAAGTGAACTCTTCCTAAGACTAAGTGTAAAAAGTTTGAGATGAAGTTTCGATGAAGGGTAGAGATAGGACCAACTTCGGTTTGGAGTGTTCTTTGGGTAGACAGGGCGCTGCTCTTGTATTTATCAGTTGGTTTCAACCTTTAGCCTTCTCTTAAGCTCAACTCCTTTTCGTGAGAGAACCTTGTTCTGTATTGATAAAACCACGTGATGAGGAGACCATCTATGTCTCAAACCTTTACCCTAGCCAAATGAGTTGAATGACATTGTTTAGCTTGATTCACGGTTCTCTGTTAATGAATGTTAAAGGGGATGATTGATAGGATAGCATGTGTAGATTTGAAATAAAGTTCCTTCACCATGCATCATAGAACTAAAAACAAGGACCTTGATTCTAACTACTCTATTCAGCATGTTTTAGGTTCTGAGACCCCATCTTCACACCTCTCTCTCCCATACTGTTCTTGATAGTTTGCTTGAGGGCAAGCAAAGAATAAGTTTGGGGGAGTTGATATGTCTGTATTTTGCATCTCCTTAGCCTGTATTTGTCATGCCTTTAGCTAGGACAACTAGTTGTTTTGCATCATTTTAGAACCTCTTTCGTACATTTTGCATGTTTAGGAAGTTTCTGCATCATTCTTGCATACATTGCGCATTTCGGAGTTTTTCAGGTGTTTAGGAGACGTTGGAAGCGCACACAATCGAGCGCTCCTCACTTCCTAAACCGAGCGCTCCTCACTTCCTAAACCGAGCCATGCTCCTCACTCCCTCAACCGAGCCATGCTCCGCACTTCCTAAACCGAGCCCTCCTCACTCCCTCAACCGAGCCATGCTCCGCACTTCCTAAACCGAGCGCTCCTCACTTCTACAACCGAGCCATGCTCCTCACTTCTGCAATCGAGCGCTCCTCACTTCCACATTCGAGCGCTCCTCACTTCTACAGTCGAGCCCTCCTCAGTTCTACAATCGGGCTACTCCTCGCTTTCACAATCGAGCCATCACTCGAGCCACCGGTCTAGGGATTCAGCTTTTGACGTCTTCATCAAAGTTGTAGAGAATTGAGTCATCTTTCCAGTGCCGTTTATTTCAAGCCAATCGGAGGTGTGGTTCAAGAGTTATCATCGTTTTAGTGGATGCGTATACACCCAGCTCATGCCACTTTCACAGACCATGCTCGAGCCATTTTCACTCACACCACTGGAGCCACTCCTACTCACTCCACTCGACCTCACTCTAGGGAGAGACGACACGTGACTGGACCGCACATGTCAGGAAGACGTTCTGTCTTACGCGCTTCAGGAGATTCCCAAACCGACGCTTCACCTTGTCGTTTTAAGTTTTAGGGATTTACATGTTTTTTACTATAAATACATTTTGTTAAGTCTTGTTTTGGAAATCTTAGTTTTTATCTCGTTTTCTTTTGTAAGGTTTTCCTAGCCACCAAAAACGTATTCCGACCTTGTAATCCAGATAGCTTTGATTTTATTGAGTATTTGCATTTGATTTCTTCTACAAATTTGTTCATCTCATTTTTACCTATCCAAGAATGCTTGTTTCAATGTTTTCTGAGTTTATGTTGTTGATGATGAATTTCGGATCTGAGTAGTGCGTTAGTTCTTGAGGATGGGATAGATTAGGTGGAGGATCTTAGGATGTGGAGTGTTTAAGCTTTGATTGTAAGATTCCCTTCTGGACTAGAGTTAGAATTGCTAGTTTCTCTCTGATCAATTGGAACTAGGTTTTAGACATCTCCGCACCCAAAAGGTGTTCGATGAAATGTCTGACCAACTAGTGCCAGAGACTTACGTTCCTAGCCTAAGAGATTAGTTGTCTAGGATGTTTGTTTACGTGAATGAACTTGTTTTTCATGCCATGCTTGATCATATTTCTCTAGCGAGAGCTAGGTTTGGAAGTGGTTGAGTTTGAGTAGCTTTTGTCAAGAGATTGGATTAGCTAAGAAGTGATGTTCATTGTTTAGGGATGGTTTGCTTGTGACATGTTAAACACGCTATAGACTATGATACTCCACCGACATCAATTACTCCCATCCTTAGGACTTCTTTCTTTTGATTTTTATTACATTCCGGAACTGTTTCGTTTGTTTATGCTTAGAATCGTTTTCAGTTTCTCTAATTCTTGCTTGCTTCTTGTCATACATTTTCGTTTCTGTTTCTGTAATTCATTTCATTTTGTATTTTGACCATTCTAGGATTGTTAGAAAAACTCTCTCTTGAATTGGCTTAACTTGTGATTGCTTGATTGCATCTTGAGTGACTAGCATCATCCCATTTGGATTGACACCTTAAGTATTACAACGCATAAGGTTAATTGAACCTACTAGGACACACAAAAATCCTAGTATCAATTTGGCGCCGTTGCCGTTTGGGATTCTTTTTGCTACATTTAAGATTTCACGTTTTGCAAGATTAAGTTCTGTTACAATTATCATTCCGAGTACTGACTTGCTTTGGTTTTCTGCTTGTTTGTTTTGCATCTCAGGTACCTGTTGATTGCAACCTTGCATGCACACCAGATCAAGAGGGCATCAAAATCTCGTTCCTGTTATTGACGAAATCAATCGGTTGCAACGCCCACGACAGGCTCGTCAACCCACTGATCATCCCGCACAAGTCACTATGGAACAACAGCATGAACCACATCAGGGACCGCGAAACATTGGTGCTGGGGATGCCCCGAACACTCATACTCAGCGTGCTGGAATCGTCCCTCCCGCAGTGCCGAACAACAACTTTGAGATCAAAAGTGGTCTGATCACCATGATCCAAGGAAACAAGTTTCACGGGTTGCCTATGGAGGATCCACTCGACCACTTGGACGAGTTCGACCGTCTTTGTGGTCTCACCAAGATCAACGGCGTGAGTGAGGACGGTTACAAGTTGCGCCTCTTCCCATTCTCCCTGGGAGACAAGGCTCATCAATGGGAGAAAAACCTTCCCAAGGGATCAATCACCACCTGGGATGGCTGCAAGAAGGCATTCTTGGCCAAGTTTTTCTCCAACTCTCGAACAGCACGTCTCAGGAATGAGATTTCCAGCTTCACTCAGAAGAGTTCAGAATCATTCTGTGAAGCATGGGAGCGTTTCAAGGGTTACCACAGCCAGTGCCCACACCATGGTTTCAGCAACGAGTCATTACTGAGTACTCTCTACCGTGGTGTCCTTCCCAAAATACGCATGCTGCTTGACACCGCTTCTAACGGTAACTTCCTGAACAAGGACGTCGATGAAGGTTGGCAACTGGTGGAGAATCTCGCTCAGTCCGACGGCAACTACAACGAGGATTATGACCGCACATTTCGCGGCGACGGTGGGTCTGAAGAGAAGTACAAGAAGGACCTCAAGAATGTCAATGAGAAGCTCGACCGTATCTTGCTGAGCCAGCAGAGGAGCGTCCACTTCGTCTCTGAGGACGACCCTTTCCAAGTTCCAGATGGGGAGGGTGAGCAGAGTGAAGAGATCAACTATGTTCAGAATCAGGGTGGCTACAACAAAGGTTACAACCCCTACAAGACGAATCCCAATTTGTCTTACCGAAGTACCAATGTTGCTAATCCACAAGATCAGGTGTACCCTCCTCAACAACAACAGCAAGGGCAACAAAAACCTTTTGCGCCTTACAATCCGGGATTCGCTCCAAAACAACAGTTCCAGCAGGGTTACCAAGCTCCCTCGGGACCACCGCCAGGATTCCGCCCTCAACCAGTTCAGCCTACACCAACCCCAGATCAAGAACTGAAGCAGATGATGCAACAAATTCTTCAGGGTCAAGCTAGCGGTTCCATGGATACTGCAAAGAAGTTCGCTGACCTAAGTCAGAGGATGGAATGTTCCTACAATGATCTGAACGTCAAATTCGAAACTCTGAATTCGAAGATAAGGTACATGGAGGGCCAATCGGCTTCTACTTCTGCACCAAAGCCTGGCCAATTCCCAGGTAAAGCTGTTCAGAACCCCAAGGAGTTTGCCAATGCCATTACGCTGAGAAGTGGGAAAACATTGCCTCCCAGGCAAGGAGTTCCAGACGTCACTGAGGACAGTGCAGAATTAGATGGGGAGGATTTTGGTCAGGATGACACTCAGATGGAGAACCTCGTCGAGGCAGTCAAAGATCCAATCGAGCCAGTGAAGCAATCCGAGCCTGAAGCTGTTAAGGAGCCTGCTGTTCCTGAAGATAGACCTGCGAGGTTCATCCCTCCCCCATACAAGCCTCCTCTACCATTTCCAGTGAGGTTCAAGAAGCAGCTTACTGAGAAGTACAAAGCCTTGTTCGAAAAGCAAGTCAAGGAGATTGAATTGAGAATGCCATTGCTAGATGCATTCGCACTTGTTCCTCACTACCAGAAGTTCCTCAAGGACTTGGTGATGGAGAGATCAAAAGAAGTTCAAGGCATGGTGGTACTAAGTCTTGAGTGCAGTGCAATCATCCAGATGAAGGTTGTACCCAAGAAACTCAAAGATCCTGGATCATTCACTCTTCCCTGCTCCATTGGACCCATGTCTTTTGAGAGGTGCTTATGTGATCTTGGCGCTTCAGTGAATCTGATGCCATTCTCTGTGGCTAAAAGGTTGGGTTTCACAAGGTTTAAGGGATGCGACATCTCCCTCATCCTTGCAGATAGATCAGTGAGACTTCCACATGGTATCTTAGAGGACTTACCTGTCAGGATCAGAGACGTGGAAGTACCAACTGACTTCGTGGTTCTGGAGATGGATGAAGAACCTAAAGATCCTCTGATTTTAGGAAGACCGTTCCTAGCGACTGCTGGAGCCATCATTGATGTCAGAAATGGCAAGATTGATCTTAATCTGGGCGATGACTTCATCATGAAGTTTGATATCAAGGATACTTTGAAGAAGCCAACAATAGGAGGACAAGTCTTCTATATTGAAGAGATGGATAAGTTGGCTGATGAGCTGTTGGAGGAACTAGCTGAGGAGGATCATCTCAAAACTGCTCTAACCAAGGATGGAGAAGAAGGGTTCCTGCATGGGGAGACCACTTGTTACAAGAATATGCTAGATTCCCACAGAGAAACGGATGGATCAGAGGAATTCGAGCAGCTATCTGACGCAAAGGAGGTACGTGCAGTTGAGACAGAGAGTTCAGAACGTGATATCTCCCACTCGACCGCGATCATTCCAGACTCCCGTGCTGACGACTGGTCGGAACTGAAAGCTCCGAAGGTAGAACTCAAAACTCTCCCTTCCGGACTCAAGTACGTTTTTCTGGGAACCAATTCTACTTATCCCGTCATAGTGAATGCTAGGTTGAGTGATGATGAATTGGGGTTGCTAGTAACTGAGCTAAAAAGTTTAGAAAGGCCATAGGTTATTCTTTAGATGATATCAAAGGAATCTCACCTAGTCTCTGCACACATAGGATCAATCTTGAAAATGAGTCTTATGCTAGTATTGAACCCCAAAGAAGATTGAACCCTAATCTGAAAGAAGTAGTAAAGAAAGAAATCCTAAAACTGCTTGATGCTGGAGTTATCTATCCTATCTCTGATAGTACTTGGGTATCTCCAGTGCACTGTGTACCTAAGAAGGGAGGCATAACTGTGATCAAAAACGACAAAAATGAGTTAATCCCAACTAGAACCATCACAGGACATAGGATGTGTATAGATTATAGGAAGTTGAATGCTGTATCTAGGAAAGATCATTTTCCTTTGCCTTTCATTGATCAAATGTTGGAAAGACTAGCTAGTCATCCCTATTATTGTTTCCTTGATGGGTATAGTGGATTCTTCCAAATCCCTATTCACCCAAATGATCAGGAAAAGACAACCTTTACTTGTCCCTATGGCACTTTTGCTTACAGACGCATGCCATTTGGTTTGTGCAATGCTCCTGCCACCTTTCAGAGGTGCATGACTTCAATTTTCTCGGATTTAATTGAGGAGTCAGTGGAAGTGTTTATGGACGACTTCTCTGTATACGGTTCCACTTTCTCCTCCTGTTTGTTAAATTTGTGCAGGGTATTGACGCGATGTGAGGAGACGAACCTGGTGCTGAACTGGGAGAAGTGCCATTTCATGGTTGAAGAAGGGATTGTTCTGGGACACAAAATTTCGGAGAAAGGGATTGAGGTTGACAAAGCTAAGATTGAGGTCATGGTTCAGCTTCAACCGCCTAAGACAGTGAAGGACATCAGGAGTTTTCTGGGACATGCTGGGTTTTACAGGAGATTCATCAAGGACTTCTCAAAAATTGCAAGACCTTTGACAAGGTTGCTGTGCAAGGAGGTTGAGTTCGAATTTGATGCAGCATGTTTGGAAGCCTTCAGCAAGATCAAGGAAGCCTTGGTTTCAGCACCCATAGTGCAAGCTCCTAATTGGGATCATCCTTTTGAGATCATGTGTGATGCTTCAGACTTCGCAGTTGGAGCAGTTCTGGGATAGCGAATTGACAAGAAGCTTCATGTCATCTACTACGCCAGTCGCACCTTGGACGAGACCCAGGGAAGGTATGCTACCACGGAGAAGGAACTCTTAGCAGTTGTGTTTGCATTCGAGAAATTCAGGAGTTATCTTGTAGGTTCGAAGGTCATTGTGTATATCGATCATGCCGCTCTGAGACACATATACTCGAAGAAGGATACCAAACCGAGACTGCTGAGATGGATCCTGCTTCTCCAAGAGTTTGACATGGAGATAGTCGATAAGAAAGGAATAGAAAATGGAGTTGCAGACCACTTGTCAAGAATGAGGATAGAAGATGCTGTTCCAATAGATGACTCGATGCCTGAGGAACAACTTCTGGTCGCCCAGGTTTGTGAGCAGATGCATGACACCGGGGTTGAGAACCTAAAAATCAACTGTATGGCGGTCACTTCAGATACTGCGCCATGGTATGCTGACTTCGTGAATTACAAGGTCTGTGGAGAAGTTCCTGATGACATGGATCCTTACGGAAAAAAGAAGTTTTTCAGAGAGGTCAACCACTACTTCTGGGATGAACCCTATCTGTACAAGAGAGGTTCTGACGGTCTGTTCAGGAGGTGCATAGCAGAAGGGGAAGTGCAGGGAGTGCTTGAGCATTGTCACGGTTCCGTCTACGGAGGTCATTTCGCCACATTTAAGACAGCTCAGAAGGTTCTCCAAGCAGGTCTCTGGTGGCCAACCTTGTTCAAAGACGCTCACAACTTCATCACCAAGTGTGACGCTTGTCGAGGATGGGCAACATCACAAGGAGAAACGAGATGCCTCAAAATCCGATCCTGGAAGTGGAGATATTTGACGTTTGGGGGATAGACTTCATGGGACCATTCAACCCCCCATCTAATGGGAATGTCTATATTTTGGTGGCAGTTGATTACGTTTCTAAGTGGGTCGAAGCCATAGCCAGCCCCACCAATGATCACAAGGTGGTTCTGAAGTTGTTCAAAAGTATAATCTTTCCAAGGTATGGGATACCTAGAGCGGTGATCAGTGATGGTGGAACTCACTTCGTCAACAAAGTTTTTGAGAGCATGCTGAGAAAGTATGGGGTCAAGCACAAAGTGTCTACTGCGTATCACCCTCAGACCAGCGGTCAGGTTGAAGTTTCGAACAAACAGATCAAGGGTATCTTATCAAGAATTGTTGGAGTTTCGAAGAAAGATTGGTCTGTCAAGCTGGACGAGACTCTCTGGGCGTACAGAACAGCATTCAAGACGCCAATAGGCAGAACACCATTTCAGCTGGTTTATGGTAAAGCATGTCATCTTCCTGTAGAGGTTGAGTACAAGGCTCTTTGGGCTATTAGGTTGCTGAACTTGGACATTGACACAGCTCAAGCTAAGAGAACTCTAGACATCCATGAGCTGGAAGAAATACGACTTGATGCTTATGAGAGTTCTAAGATTTACAAGGAAAGGACAAAGAATTTTCATGACAAGAAGATTATTGTCAAGGAGCTCAAGGCTGGGGATCAAGTTTTGCTTTTCAACTCCAAACTTAAGTTATTTCCTGGAAAGCTTAAGTCTAGGTGGTCTGGACCTTTTGACATCAAGGAAGTTCTGCCATTCGGAGCCATCACTCTCTGAACAAAGATGGTAGTGAATTCACTGTAAATGGTCAGAGAGTTAAGAAATATTTAGCTGACCAAGTCCGACCAGAGGGGTTTTCTGTGCTCCTCCATGAACCCCCAAAAGCCTAAATGCTGAAAAGTCAAGCTAGTGACTTTAAACAAGCTCACTTGGGAGGAAGTCCCAAAGGTATCACTGTAAATATTTTTTAGGATCCTTGTGTTTTTAATTTTTGTTTTTGGTTTTCCGTGTTCAGGAATCTACAGAAGGGAGTATGTGCAACAAAGATAGAGGATACAGAGAAAAGCAGAGTGAAAAAAAGAAGGAGAGGGAGTAAAAAAAAAAAAAAAAAAAAAAAAAAAAAAACCGTAAAAACAAAGAAAAGAACCACTTGCTCCTCTCCCTTTTTCTCCCCACGTGAAAGCAGAGTGAATTATCAACTCCCCATCGTCTCACCTCCCATCCTTCTTGTCCCCTCCCAACAAACACATCACTTTATGTCTTCTTTCTTCCCATCACTCCACCACTCCTCCTTCTTTCCTCCTCTTTAAATTCCACTCTCACCTCCCTTCACTCTTCACCCCTACCAAACAAACACTCTCCTCACAACCATTATTATTCCACTCCCTCATCACTCTTTGTTTTTGTTCTCACTTTGTTCTGTTTACCTCTGCTCACTCTCCATCTTCTCGCCGAAGCTCCACGCTCCCGTTCATCACCGCCGCGCTTCCGTGAGACATCATTCACCGCCGGTACACCACTCGACCACACCACCAACGCGAGTCTCTACACGCCACGCCAACATAGACGATCTCGACTTCCTTCAACACCGGCGCGGAGCTGCAACTCGAACGACACCGTCTTCAACTTGTCATTCTCACCCACTCGATCTGCCCCGCTCGATAGCGTCAACCGAGCCGAGTCCAGGAAGCCTCAACCGAGCCGAGTCCAGGAAGCCTCAATCGAGCCGTGTCTGAGAAGCGTCAATCGAGCCGAGTCCAGGAAGCCTCAATCGAGCTGTGACCGAGAAGCCTCAATCGAGCTGTGTCCGGGGAGCGTCAACCGAGTCGTCGTCGTGACCACTCGTCGCGTCCGCTGTTGAACTCGTCAATCGAGCCGTGTTCAGGAATCACCAATCGTGCCGTTCTCAAACAAATCGAGCCTACCACCATCTTGTCACGAATCGATCGGTTATCTCTCTCTTAGCACTCTTCATTTTCAACTCGGTAATTGGTTTTGTTATTGGCTCACTAATCTATTAACGCTTAATTTTGAGTTTACATGTTTCAGAGAAACAAAAAAAGTACAGAGCTTATACACGAGATGAGAGAAGCATACGGTTGTGTTGCTGGAGAACGTTCATCCCCCGAATCCATGGCGAGGCGTTTCATGGAAATGAAGAACATGGTTGACGAGGTTGTTGGGGGTTCAGGCCAAGCAGCGGGGTCAAGAAGACCAGCAAATCCGTTTACTAAAAGCAAGAGTCGCGGGAAGAGACCGGCGCAAGCTTCAAACTCAAGAGAGGAGGGAAGTGATTACGAACAGGAGGAACCTAAGTTGCGCTCCGAACAAGCTCCCAGGAAATTTGTAAAACGGAGGAGCGCTGAGACGAAACTAACTCCCAAGGAATACTATGAGTTGTTCCAGCAGGTGGAGTTCGCTGGAACAAGATATCCCCATGTCGAGACTATGCAGCAACTCGGGATTTTGGAGGATGTTCAATATCTGTTTAGGCGGTGCCATCTGGAGAGAATCATGAACACACCCAAAAACGGATATAGGGAGGAGACAATTCAGTTCCTCTGTACTGGAGACACACCTGTATGCGGATGAGCCGGGAATGATGTCTGATGGAGGTCTGGGCTACATTACATTTCGCGTTCACGGCCAGTTCTACAATCTCACCTTCAGAACCGTTGAAGAGATGTTTGGATTTCCCAGCGGAACGGGGACTACGCCGCAGTTTGATCGGGATGAGATGTCCGCACTCTGGGCAACGATTGGAGGCACGCCCTCATTCACTTCATCGAAGACAAAAGCGCTGAACGTGCGAAGCCCAGTGTTGCGCTACTTCCAAAAGGCGGTCACCAATGCATTTTACGCCAAAGAGATTAAGGGGTACATGACAAATGGCGAGCTTGAGATGATCGATCTGGCGCTTAAGGGACTCTCATTCACTGCCATGGATTGCACCGCGCTGCAAGGTGACATATCCAACACTTCCGTCTCCCTCTACCTTATCAACTACATGATGACATACAAGAATTGGGTATTGCGAGTCAGCAACAACAGCACTCCTGGAGTGATGTGCATGGGAGGCGTAGTGACTTGGTTCCTTGAGGCTGCTGGTGTTCCCCTAAACTCTGAGCCGCACCCACCACGTTGGATTGACATCAACAACCTGCGACAGTTGCGCACTCTAGAGCGGGGTCTGAGACAGGGACGGTTGATCTACAAGTTTGTGCATCCTGCGGTCGGTCCCTCGAGATTACTCCTCCCTTGCGTCGAGTTGACTTCAATCTTAGGGGAAAGCATATCGAGTTCATCCCTCCCACGGATCTCTTATACAATTCTGACGCTGAAGGGGAAACGTGCGCCGAGCCAATGGAAGAGGACACAGCGGAATATCGCCCAGAGGAGTACCGCCCAGAGCAGTTCCACTTCGAGGAGTACTCGGATCCGAGAATGTCAAGGGGGTCAGAGCAGCTCATCACAGACTCAACCTGCTTCAACAATGGGGGAAAGCCAGAGACAAAACGGTGAGCCGTTTCACCAAGACTGTCATGAACTTCATGCGTAAGTTTAGCTGTTCCACTTCCACAACCGCGGTCCCTAGGTCTATCCCCGAGGATACCAGACTAATGCCAGGACGCCCTTCCGCGAATCTAGAGCGAACACCTTCTCCGATTCCATCCCCAGCACGTCAATCCTCATATGTGCCACGGCAGCGCCAACCTTCTCCCGTCCCTTCACGCCACTCGTCACATGAATCTAGGGAGAGAAAAGGACACGGTTCGCGTGGTTCAAGAGCCTCCTCAAGTCGTCGATCAGCGCGTCGTTCCGCAGCTCAAGCTGAGCAAGAGGTTGAGCAACAAGTTGAGCAGCAAGACGATTATCAGCCTACGGATGTGGTAGTATTAGTCTCGGACCATGGTGAGTCCAGAGTTGACGACATGCAGTGTGACGAGCAGCCGAACATATATCAGAACACGCAAGCTGTTGAGCAGCAAGTCGACCAACCGGCTGATGTCACACCCGCGGATCCTGCACAAGGCGAAGGGCAGAGTCAGTTTCACACACCAACTCCTTGGGCGAGCTCAGACTCTTTCTTCTACTACTGAGGTACTCCGACCCTCCATTTGTACATACCAATTCATTCCTGCATTGTTTCTGTTGTGATTCTTAAATCCTCCTGCAAATTTTTCTTACACAGGAGACTGTGTAATTTAAGTTTGGGGGAGGGTTTGAGATGATGTATCTGATGTTGTGTTCTGTGATTCTTGTTTTAATTTTTACACCATATCATATTTGAGTTTGCATCATATCTATTGCATAAAAAAAAAAAAAAAAAAAAAAAAAAAAAAACAGAAAAAATCGAAAATCTCCACAAAAACAGAGTGTTCATGTAGTTTGCATTCGCATTTTAGGATTGAGTCTAGTGTTGTGCATGTAGGGTTGTTGCATTTAGCATAGGGGTTGATGATGATTGTAACCTTGTTAGCATGCTGGATTCAATAGGATAGGATCAAGGCCCTTGTTATTAGTTCTTTGATGCTTATTGATTGAACTTGAAAATGTAAAATTGAAGCATGTTTTGAATTGATATCATTCCCTATCTACCTGAACCTAATCTTGACTTGCAATTATCATGTGATGCATTGAAGTTGAACTCATGGATACCATACACATACTTGGATTGTCTTTCACATTTTTACCACCCTTGTCAATCCAAGTAGCTGATTCCCATCTTTGGAACAGTTCCCCGCACCCTTAACCAACCGTTCTTTCAAGCCAATTGTTTTCTTGAGTGTCAGGCCTTTTCCGAGTTGAGCTTGCTAGAAAGTGTTAGGTTCTAACCGACAAGAGTAGGATCCTGTGTAGTTCTAGTTCGCGTTATCCGGACTAGTAGGACTAGGTGAGAACTCGAATTTTGGGTATTGGATATGGATTTGTGCAGAAAAGTAAAGAAGTGGAAAGTCTTTAGGAGGGGGATGTGTTTACATAGTTTACAAGTCTAGTAAAGGATTTGGGGTGAGCAAAGTAAAAAGAGTTATTGGTTCTGGGCATAAAATAAAAAGATTAGACAAAGAAAAGAAAAGAAAAAAAATAAAAGAATACTTAAGATGTCTAGAGTCCCTAGAAGGAAAGAAAACGAACTATAGTGATAATAAAGATCTCCCAATCCGCTAGAATGAAAAGAAGTGAACTCTTCCTAAGACTAAGTGTAAAAAGTTTGAGATGAAGTTTCTGATGAAGGGTAGAGATAGGACCAACTTCGGTTTGGAGTGTTCTTTGGGTAGACAGGGCGCTGCTCTTGTATTTATCAGTTGGTTTCAACCTTTAGCCTTCTCTTAAGCTCAACTCCTTTTCGTGAGAGAACCTTGTTCTGTATTGATAAAACCACGTGATGAGGAGACCATCTATGTCTCAAACCTTTACCCTAGCCAAATGAGTTGAATGACATTGTTTAGCTTGATTCACGGTTCTCTGTTAATGAATGTTAAAGGGGATGATTGATAGGATAGCATGTGTAGATTTGAAATAAAGTTCCTTCACCATGCATCATAGAACTAAAAACAAGGACCTTGATTCTAACTACTCTATTCAGCATGTTTTAGGTTCTGAGACCCCATCTTCACACCTCTCTCCCATACTCTGTTCTTGATAGTTTGCTTGAGGGCAAGCAAAGAATAAGTTTGGGGGAGTTGATATGTCTGTATTTTGCATCTCCTTAGCCTGTATTTGTCATGCCTTTAGCTAGGACAACTAGTTGTTTTGCATCATTTTAGAACCTCTTTCGTACATTTTGCATGTTTAGGAAGTTTCTGCATCATTCTTGCATACATTGCGCATTTCGGAGTTTTTCAGGTGTTTAGGAGACGTTGGAAGCGCACACAATCGAGCGCTCCTCACTTCCTAAACCGAGCGCTCCTCACTTCCTAAACCGAGCCATGCTCCTCACTCCCTCAACCGAGCCATGCTCCGCACTTCCTAAACCGAGCCCTCCTCACTCCCTCAACCGAGCCATGCTCCGCACTTCCTAAACCGAGCGCTCCTCACTTCTACAACCGAGCCATGCTCCTCACTTCTGCAATCGAGCGCTCCTCACTTCCACATTCGAGCGCTCCTCACTTCTACAGTCGAGCCCTCCTCAGTTCTACAATCGGGCTACTCCTCGCTTTCACAATCGAGCCATCACTCGAGCCACCGGTCTAGGGATTCAGCTTTTGACGTCTTCATCAAAGTTGTAGAGAATTGAGTCATCTTTCCAGTGCCGTTTATTTCAAGCCAATCGGAGGTGTGGTTCAAGAGTTATCATCGTTTTAGTGGATGCGTATACACCCAGCTCATGCCACTTTCACAGACCATGCTCGAGCCATTTTCACTCACACCACTGGAGCCACTCCTACTCACTCCACTCGACCTCACTCTAGGGAGAGACGACACGTGACTGGACCGCACATGTCAGGAAGACGTTCTGTCTTACGCGCTTCAGGAGATTCCCAAACCGACGCTTCACCTTGTCGTTTTAAGTTTTAGGGATTTACATGTTTTTTACTATAAATACATTTTGTTAAGTCTTGTTTTGGACATCTTAGTTTTTATCTCGTTTTCTTTTGTAAGGTTTTCCTAGCCACCAAAAACGTATTCCGACCTTGTAATCCAGATAGCTTTGATTTTATTGAGTATTTGCATTTGATTTCTTCTACAAATTTGTTCATCTCATTTTTACCTATCCAAGAATGCTTGTTTCAATGTTTTCTGAGTTTATGTTGTTGATGATGAATTTCGGATCTGAGTAGTGCGTTAGTTCTTGAGGATGGGATAGATTAGGTGGAGGATCTTAGGATGTGGAGTGTTTAAGCTTTGATTGTAAGATTCCCTTCTGGACTAGAGTTAGAATTGCTAGTTTCTCTCTGATCAATTGGAACTAGGTTTTAGACATCTCCGCACCCAAAAGGTGTTCGATGAAATGTCTGACCAACTAGTGCCAGAGACTTACGTTCCTAGCCTAAGAGATTAGTTGTCTAGGATGTTTGTTTACGTGAATGAACTTGTTTTTCATGCCATGCTTGATCATATTTCTCTAGCGAGAGCTAGGTTTGGAAGTGGTTGAGTTTGAGTAGCTTTTGTCAAGAGATTGGATTAGCTAAGAAGTGATGTTCATTGTTTAGGGATGGTTTGCTTGTGACATGTTAAACACGCTATAGACTATGATACTCCACCGACATCAATTACTCCCATCCTTAGGACTTCTTTCTTTTTGATTTTTATTACATTCCCGGAACTGTTTCGTTTGTTTATGCTTAGAATCGTTTTCAGTTTCTCTAATTCTTGCTTGCTTCTTGTCATACATTTTCGTTTCTGTTTCTGTAATTCATTTCATTTTGTATTTTGACCATTCTAGGATTGTTAGAAAAACTCTCTCTTGAATTGGCTTAACTTGTGATTGCTTGATTGCATCTTGAGTGACTAGCATCATCCCATTTGGATTGACACCTTAAGTATTACAACGCATAAGGTTAATTGAACCTACTAGGACACACAAAAATCCTAGTATCAATTTGGCGCCGTTGCCGTTTGGGATTCTTTTTGCTACATTTAAGATTTCACGTTTTGCAAGATTAAGTTCTGTTACAATTATCATTCCGAGTACTGACTTGCTTTGGTTTTCTGCTTGTTTGTTTTGCATCTCAGGTACCTGTTGATTGCAACCTTGCATGCACACCAGATCAAGAGGGCATCAAAATCTCGTTCCTGTTATTGACGAAATCAATCGGTTGCAACGCCCACGACAGGCTCGTCAACCCACTGATCATCCCGCACAAGTCACTATGGAACAACAGCATGAACCACATCAGGGACCGCGAAACATTGGTGCTGGGGATGCCCCGAACACTCATACTCAGCGTGCTGGAATCGTCCCTCCCGCAGTGCCGAACAACAACTTTGAGATCAAAAGTGGTCTGATCACCATGATCCAAGGAAACAAGTTTCACGGGTTGCCTATGGAGGATCCACTCGACCACTTGGACGAGTTCGACCGTCTTTGTGGTCTCACCAAGATCAACGGCGTGAGTGAGGACGGTTACAAGTTGCGCCTCTTCCCATTCTCCCTGGGAGACAAGGCTCATCAATGGGAGAAAAACCTTCCCAAGGGATCAATCACCACCTGGGATGGCTGCAAGAAGGCATTCTTGGCCAAGTTTTTCTCCAACTCTCGAACAGCACGTCTCAGGAATGAGATTTCCAGCTTCACTCAGAAGAGTTCAGAATCATTCTGTGAAGCATGGGAGCGTTTCAAGGGTTACCACAGCCAGTGCCCACACCATGGTTTCAGCAACGAGTCATTACTGAGTACTCTCTACTGTGGTGTCCTTCCCAAAATACGTATGCTGCTTGACACCGCTTCTAACGGTAACTTCCTGAACAAGGACGTCGATGAAGGTTGGCAACTGGTGGAGAATCTCGCTCAGTCCGACGGCAACTACAACGAGGATTATGACCGCACATTTCGCGGCGACGGTGGGTCTGAAGAGAAGTACAAGAAGGACCTCAAGAATGTCAATGAGAAGCTCGACCGTATCTTGCTGAGCCAGCAGAGGAGCGTCCACTTCGTCTCTGAGGACGACCCTTTCCAAGTTCCAGATGGGGAGGGTGAGCAGAGTGAAGAGATCAACTATGTTCAGAATCAGGGTGGCTACAACAAAGGTTACAACCCCTACAAGACGAATCCCAATTTGTCTTACCGAAGTACCAATGTTGCTAATCCACAAGATCAGGTGTACCCTCCTCAACAACAACAGCAAGGGCAACAAAAACCTTTTGCGCCTTACAATCCGGGATTCGCTCCAAAACAACAGTTCCAGCAGGGTTACCAAGCTCCCTCGGGACCACCGCCAGGATTCCGCCCTCAACCAGTTCAGCCTACACCAACCCCAGATCAAGAACTGAAGCAGATGATGCAACAAATTCTTCAGGGTCAAGCTAGCGGTTCCATGGATACTGCAAAGAAGTTCGCTGACCTAAGTCAGAGGATGGAATGTTCCTACAATGATCTGAACGTCAAATTCGAAACTCTGAATTCGAAGATAAGGTACATGGAGGGCCAGTCGGCTTCTACTTCTGCACCAAAGCCTGGCCAATTCCCAGGTAAAGCTGTTCAGAACCCCAAGGAGTTTGCCAATGCCATTACGCTGAGAAGTGGGAAAACATTGCCTCCCAGGCAAGGAGTTCCAGACGTCACTGAGGACAGTGCAGAATTAGATGGGGAGGATTTTGGTCAGGATGACACTCAGATGGAGAACCCCGTCGAGGCAGTCAAAGATCCAATCGAGCCAGTGAAGCAATCCGAGCCTGAAGCTGTTAAGGAGCCTGCTGTTCCTGAAGATAGACCTGCGAGGTTCATCCCTCCCCCATACAAGCCTCCTCTACCATTTCCAGTGAGGTTCAAGAAGCAGCTTACTGAGAAGTACAAAGCCTTGTTCGAAAAGCAAGTCAAGGAGATTGAATTGAGAATGCCATTGCTAGATGCATTCGCACTTGTTCCTCACTACCAGAAGTTCCTCAAGGACTTGGTGATGGAGAGATCAAAAGAAGTTCAAGGCATGGTGGTACTAAGTCTTGAGTGCAGTGCAATCATCCAGATGAAGGTTGTACCCAAGAAACTCAAAGATCCTGGATCATTCACTCTTCCCTGCTCCATTGGACCCATGTCTTTTGAGAGGTGCTTATGTGATCTTGGCGCTTCAGTGAATCTGATGCCATTCTCTGTGGCTAAAAGGTTGGGTTTCACAAGGTTTAAGGGATGCGACATCTCCCTCATCCTTGCAGATAGATCAGTGAGACTTCCACATGGTATCTTAGAGGACTTACCTGTCAGGATCAGAGACGTGGAAGTACCAACTGACTTCGTGGTTCTGGAGATGGATGAAGAACCTAAAGATCCTCTGATTTTAGGAAGACCGTTCCTAGCGACTGCTGGAGCCATCATTGATGTCAGAAATGGCAAGATTGATCTTAATCTGGGCGATGACTTCATCATGAAGTTTGATATCAAGGATACTTTGAAGAAGCCAACAATAGGAGGACAAGTCTTCTATATTGAAGAGATGGATAAGTTGGCTGATGAGCTGTTGGAGGAACTAGCTGAGGAGGATCATCTCAAAACTGCTCTAACCAAGGATGGAGAAGAAGGGTTCCTGCATGGGGAGACCACTTGTTACAAGAATATGCTAGATTCCCACAGAGAAACGGATGGATCAGAGGAATTCGAGCAGCTATCTGACGCAAAGGAGGTACGTGCAGTTGAGACAGAGAGTTCAGAACGTGATATCTCCCACTCGACCGCGATCATTCCAGACTCCCGTGCTGACGACTGGTCGGAACTGAAAGCTCCGAAGGTAGAACTCAAAACTCTCCCTTCCGGACTCAAGTACGTTTTTCTGGGAACCAATTCTACTTATCCCGTCATAGTGAATGCTAGGTTGAGTGATGATGAATTGGGGTTGCTAGTAACTGAGCTAAAAAGTTTAGAAAGGCCATAGGTTATTCTTTAGATGATATCAAAGGAATCTCACCTAGTCTCTGCACACATAGGATCAATCTTGAAAATGAGTCTTATGCTAGTATTGAACCCCAAAGAAGATTGAACCCTAATCTGAAAGAAGTAGTAAAGAAAGAAATCCTAAAACTGCTTGATGCTGGAGTTATCTATCCTATCTCTGATAGTACTTGGGTATCTCCAGTGCACTGTGTACCTAAGAAGGGAGGCATAACTGTGATCAAAAACGACAAAAATGAGTTAATCCCAACTAGAACCATCACAGGACATAGGATGTGTATAGATTATAGGAAGTTGAATGCTGTATCTAGGAAAGATCATTTTCCTTTGCCTTTCATTGATCAAATGTTGGAAAGACTAGCTAGTCATCCCTATTATTGTTTCCTTGATGGGTATAGTGGATTCTTCCAAATCCCTATTCACCCAAATGATCAGGAAAAGACAACCTTTACTTGTCCCTATGGCACTTTTGCTTACAGACGCATGCCATTTGGTTTGTGCAATGCTCCTGCCACCTTTCAGAGGTGCATGACTTCAATTTTCTCGGATTTAATTGAGGAGTCAGTGGAAGTGTTTATGGACGACTTCTCTGTATACGGTTCCACTTTCTCCTCCTGTTTGTTAAATTTGTGCAGGGTATTGACGCGATGTGAGGAGACGAACCTGGTGCTGAACTGGGAGAAGTGCCATTTCATGGTTGAAGAAGGGATTGTTCTGGGACACAAAATTTCGGAGAAAGGGATTGAGGTTGACAAAGCTAAGATTGAGGTCATGGTTCAGCTTCAACCGCCTAAGACAGTGAAGGACATCAGGAGTTTTCTGGGACATGCTGGGTTTTACAGGAGATTCATCAAGGACTTCTCAAAATTGCAAGACCTTTGACAAGGTTGCTGTGCAAGGAGGTTGAGTTCGAATTTGATGCAGCATGTTTGGAAGCCTTCAGCAAGATCAAGGAAGCCTTGGTTTCAGCACCCATAGTGCAAGCTCCTAATTGGGATCATCCTTTTGAGATCATGTGTGATGCTTCAGACTTCGCAGTTGGAGCAGTTCTGGGATAGCGAATTGACAAGAAGCTTCATGTCATCTACTACGCCAGTCGCACCTTGGACGAGACCCAGGGAAGGTATGCTACCACGGAGAAGGAACTCTTAGCAGTTGTGTTTGCATTCGAGAAATTAGGAGTTATCTTGTAGGTTCGAAGGTCATTGTGTATATCGATCATGCCGCTCTGAGACACATATACTCGAAGAAGGATACCAAACCGAGACTGCTGAGATGGATCCTGCTTCTCCAAGAGTTTGACATGGAGATAGTCGATAAGAAAGGAATAGAAAATGGAGTTGCAGACCACTTGTCAAGAATGAGGATAGAAGATGCTGTTCCAATAGATGACTCGATGCCTGAGGAACAACTTCTGGTCGCCCAGGTTTGTGAGCAGATGCATGACACCGGGGTTGAGAACCTAAAAATCAACTGTATGGCGGTCACTTCAGATACTGCGCCATGGTATGCTGACTTCGTGAATTACAAGGTCTGTGGAGAAGTTCCTGATGACATGGATCCTTACAGAAAAAAGAAGTTTTTCAGAGAGGTCAACCACTACTTCTGGGATGAACCCTATCTGTACAAGAGAGGTTCTGACGGTCTGTTCGGAGGTGCATAGCAGAAGGGGAAGTGCAGGGAGTGCTTGAGCATTGTCACGGTTCCGTCTACGGAGGTCATTTCGCCACATTTAAGACAGCTCAGAAGGTTCTCCAAGCAGGTCTCTGGTGGCCAACCTTGTTCAAAGACGCTCACAACTTCATCACCAAGTGTGACGCTTGTCAGAGGATGGGCAACATCACAAGGAGAAACGAGATGCCTCAAAATCCGATCCTGGAAGTGGAGATATTTGACGTTTGGGGGATAGACTTCATGGGACCATTCAACCCCCCATCTAATGGGAATGTCTATATTTTGGTGGCAGTTGATTACGTTTCTAAGTGGGTCGAAGCCATAGCCAGCCCCACCAATGATCACAAGGTGGTTCTGAAGTTGTTCAAAAGTATAATCTTTCCAAGGTATGGGATACCTAGAGCGGTGATCAGTGATGGTGGAACTCACTTCGTCAACAAAGTTTTTGAGAGCATGCTGAGAAAGTATGGGGTCAAGCACAAAGTGTCTACTGCGTATCACCCTCAGACCAGCGGTCAGGTTGAAGTTTCGAACAAACAGATCAAGGGTATCTTATCAAGAATTGTTGGAGTTTCGAAGAAAGATTGGTCTGTCAAGCTGGACGAGACTCTCTGGGCGTACAGAACAGCATTCAAGACGCCAATAGGCAGAACACCATTTCAGCTGGTTTATGGTAAAGCATGTCATCTTCCTGTAGAGGTTGAGTACAAGGCTCTTTGGGCTATTAGGTTGCTGAACTTGGACATTGACACAGCTCAAGCTAAGAGAACTCTAGACATCCATGAGCTGGAAGAAATACGACTTGATGCTTATGAGAGTTCTAAGATTTACAAGGAAATGACAAAGAATTTTCATTACAAGAAGATTATTGTCAAGGAGCTCAAGGCTGGGGATCAAGTTTTGCTTTTCAACTCCAAACTTAAGTTATTTCCTGGAAAGCTTAAGTCTAGGTGGTCTGGACCTTTTGACATCAAGGAAGTTCTGCCATTCGGAGCCATCACTCTCCTGAACAAAGATGGTAGTGAATTCACTGTAAATGGTCAGAGAGTTAAGAAATATTTAGCTGACCAAGTCCGACCAGAGGGGTTTTCTGTGCTCCTCCATGAACCCCCAAAAGCCTAAATGCTGAAAAGTCAAGCTAGTGACTTTAAACAAGCTCACTTGGGAGGAAGTCCCAAAGGTATCACTGTAAATATTTTTTAGGATCCTTGTGTTTTTAATTTTTGTTTTTGGTTTTCCGTGTTCAGGAATCTACAGAAGGGAGTATGTGCAACAAAGATAGAGGATACAGAGAAAAGCAGAGTGAAAAAGAAGGAGAAAAAAAAAAAAAAAAAAAAAAAAAAAAAAAAACCGTAAAAACAAAGAAAAGAACCACTTGCTCCTCTCCCTTTTTCTCCCCACGTGAAAGCAGAGTGAATTATCAACTCCCCATCGTCTCACCTCCCATCCTTCTTGTCCCCTCCCAACAAACACATCACTTTATGTCTTCTTTCTTCCCATCACTCCACCACTCCTCCTTCTTTCCTCCTCTTTAAATTCCACTCTCACCTCCCTTCACTCTTCACCCCTACCAAACAAACACTCTCCTCACAACCATTATTATTCCACTCCCTCATCACTCTTTGTTTTTGTTCTCACTTTGTTCTGTTTACCTCTGCTCACTCTCCATCTTCTCGCCGAAGCTCCACGCTCCCGTTCATCACCGCGCGCTTCCGTGAGACATCATTCACCGCCGGTACACCACTCGACCACACCACCAACGCGAGTCTCTACACGCCACGCCAACATAGACGATCTCGACTTCCTTCAACACCGGCGCGGAGCTGCAACTCGAACGACACCGTCTTCAACTTGTCATTCTCACCCACTCGATCTGCCCCGCTCGATAGCGTCAACCGAGCCGAGTCCAGGAAGCCTCAACCGAGCCGAGTCCAGGAAGCCTCAATCGAGCCGTGTCTGAGAAGCGTCAATCGAGCCGAGTCCAGGAAGCCTCAATCGAGCTGTGACCGAGAAGCCTCAATCGAGCTGTGTCCGGGGAGCGTCAACCGAGTCGTCGTCGTGACCACTCGTCGCGTCCGCTGTTGAACTCGTCAATCGAGCCGTGTTCAGGAATCACCAATCGTGCCGTTCTCAAACAAATCGAGCCTACCACCATCTTGTCACGAATCGATCGGTTATCTCTCTCTTAGCACTCTTCATTTTCAACTCGGTAATTGGTTTTGTTATTGGCTCACTAATCTATTAACGCTTAATTTTGAGTTTACATGTTTCAGAGAAACAAAAAAGTACAGAGCTTATACACGAGATGAGAGAAGCATACGGTTGTGTTGCTGGAGAACGTTCATCCCCGAATCCATGGCGAGGCGTTTCATGGAAATGAAGAACATGGTTGACGAGGTTGTTGGGGGTTCAGGCCAAGCAGCGGGGTCAAGAAGACCAGCAAATCCGTTTACTAAAAGCAAGAGTCGCGGGAAGAGACCGGCGCAAGCTTCAAACTCAAGAGAGGAGGGAAGTGATTACGAACAGGAGGAACCTAAGTTGCGCTCCGAACAAGCTCCCAGGAAATTTGTAAAACGGAGGAGCGCTGAGACGAAACTAACTCCCAAGGAATACTATGAGTTGTTCCAGCAGGTGGAGTTCGCTGGAACAAGATATCCCCATGTCGAGACTATGCAGCAACTCGGGATTTTGGAGGATGTTCAATATCTGTTTAGGCGGTGCCATCTGGAGAGAATCATGAACACACCCAAAAACGGATATAGGGAGGAGACAATTCAGTTCCTCTGTACTCTGGAGACACACCTGTATGCGGATGAGCCGGGAATGATGTCTGATGGAGGTCTGGGCTACATTACATTTCGCGTTCACGGCCAGTTCTACAATCTCACCTTCAGAACCGTTGAAGAGATGTTTGGATTTCCCAGCGGAACGGGGACTACGCCGCAGTTTGATCGGGATGAGATGTCCGCACTCTGGGCAACGATTGGAGGCACGCCCTCATTCACTTCATCGAAGACAAAAGCGCTGAACGTGCGAAGCCCAGTGTTGCGCTACTTCCAAAAGGCGGTCACCAATGCATTTTACGCCAAAGAGATTAAGGGGTACATGACAAATGGCGAGCTTGAGATGATCGATCTGGCGCTTAAGGGACTCTCATTCACTGCCATGGATTGCACCGCGCTGCAAGGTGACATATCCAACACTTCCGTCTCCCTCTACCTTATCAACTACATGATGACATACAAGAATTGGGTATTGCGAGTCAGCAACAACAGCACTCCTGGAGTGATGTGCATGGGAGGCGTAGTGACTTGGTTCCTTGAGGCTGCTGGTGTTCCCCTAAACTCTGAGCCGCACCCACCACGTTGGATTGACATCAACAACCTGCGACAGTTGCGCACTCTAGAGCGGGGTCTGAGACAGGGACGGTTGATCTACAAGTTTGTGCATCCTGCGGTCGGTCCCTCGAGATTACTCCTCCCTTGCGTCGAGTTGACTTCAATCTTAGGGGGAAAGCATATCGAGTTCATCCCTCCCACGGATCTCTTATACAATTCTGACGCTGAAGGGGAAACGTGCGCCGAGCCAATGGAAGAGGACACAGCGGAATATCGCCCAGAGGAGTACCGCCCAGAGCAGTTCCACTTCGAGGAGTACTCGGATCCGAGAATGTCAAAGGGGGTCAGAGCAGCTCATCACAGACTCAACCTGCTTCAACAATGGGGGAAAGCCAGAGACAAAACGGTGAGCCGTTTCACCAAGACTGTCATGAACTTCATGCGTAAGTTTAGCTGTTCCACTTCCACAACCGCGGTCCCTAGGTCTATCCCCGAGGATACCAGACTAATGCCAGGACGCCCTTCCGCGAATCTAGAGCGAACACCTTCTCCGATTCCATCCCCAGCACGTCAATCCTCATATGTGCCACGGCAGCGCCAACCTTCTCCCGTCCCTTCACGCCACTCGTCACATGAATCTAGGGAGAGAAAAGGACACGGTTCGCGTGGTTCAAGAGCCTCCTCAAGTCGTCGATCAGCGCGTCGTTCCGCAGCTCAAGCTGAGCAAGAGGTTGAGCAACAAGTTGAGCAGCAAGACGATTATCAGCCTACGGATGTGGTAGTATTAGTCTCGGACCATGGTGAGTCCAGAGTTGACGACATGCAGTGTGACGAGCAGCCGAACATATATCAGAACACGCAAGCTGTTGAGCAGCAAGTCGACCAACCGGCTGATGTCACACCCGCGGATCCTGCACAAGGCGAAGGGCAGAGTCAGTTTCACACACCAACTCCTTGGGCGAGCTCAGACTCTTTCTTCTACTACTGAGGTACTCCGACCCTCCATTTGTACATACCAATTCATTCCTGCATTGTTTCTGTTGTGATTCTTAAATCCTCCTGCAAATTTTTCTTACACAGGAGACTGTGTAATTTAAGTTTGGGGGAGGGTTTGAGATGATGTATCTGATGTTGTGTTCTGTGATTCTTGTTTTAATTTTTACACCATATCATATTTGAGTTTGCATCATATCTATTGCATAAAAAAAAAAAAAAAAAAAAAAAAAAAACAGAAAAAATCGAAAATCTCCACAAAAACAGAGTGTTCATGTAGTTTGCATTCGCATTTTAGGATTGAGTCTAGTGTTGTGCATGTAGGGTTGTTGCATTTAGCATAGGGGTTGATGATGATTGTAACCTTGTTAGCATGCTGGATTCAATAGGATAGGATCAAGGCCCTTGTTATTAGTTCTTTGATGCTTATTGATTGAACTTGAAAATGTAAAATTGAAGCATGTTTTGAATTGATATCATTCCCTATCTACCTGAACCTAATCTTGACTTGCAATTATCATGTGATGCATTGAAGTTGAACTCATGGATACCATACACATACTTGGATTGTCTTTCACATTTTTACCACCCTTGTCAATCCAAGTAGCTGATTCCCATCTTTGGAACAGTTCCCCGCACCCTTAACCAACCGTTCTTTCAAGCCAATTGTTTTCTTGAGTGTCAGGCCTTTTCGAGTTGAGCTTGCTAGAAAGTGTTAGGTTCTAACCGACAAGAGTAGGATCCTGTGTAGTTCTAGTTCGCGTTATCCGGACTAGTAGGACTAGGTGAGAACTCGAATTTTGGGTATTGGATATGGATTTGTGCAGAAAAGTAAAGAAGTGGAAAGTCTTTAGGAGGGGGATGTGTTTACATAGTTTACAAGTCTAGTAAAGGATTTGGGGTGAGCAAAGTAAAAAGAGTTATTGGTTCTGGGCATAAAATAAAAAGATTAGACAAAGAAAAGAAAAGAAAAAAAATAAAAGAATACTTAAGATGTCTAGAGTCCCTAGAAGGAAAGAAAACGAACTATAGTGATAATAAAGATCTCCCAATCCGCTAGAATGAAAAGAAGTGAACTCTTCCTAAGACTAAGTGTAAAAAGTTTGAGATGAAGTTTCTGATGAAGGGTAGAGATAGGACCAACTTCGGTTTGGAGTGTTCTTTGGGTAGACAGGGCGCTGCTCTTGTATTTATCAGTTGGTTTCAACCTTTAGCCTTCTCTTAAGCTCAACTCCTTTTCGTGAGAGAACCTTGTTCTGTATTGATAAAACCACGTGATGAGGAGACCATCTATGTCTCAAACCTTTACCCTAGCCAAATGAGTTAAATGACATTGTTTAGCTTGATTCACGGTTCTCTGTTAATGAATGTTAAAGGGGATGATTGATAGGATAGCATGTGTAGATTTGAAATAAAGTTCCTTCACCATGCATCATAGAACTAAAAACAAGGACATTGATTCTAACTACTCTATTCAGCATGTTTTAGGTTCTGAGACCCCATCTTCACACCTCTCTCCCATACTCTGTTCTTGATAGTTTGCTTGAGGGCAAGCAAAGAATAAGTTTGGGGGAGTTGATATGTCTGTATTTTGCATCTCCTTAGCCTGTATTTGTCATGCCTTTAGCTAGGACAACTAGTTGTTTTGCATCATTTTAGAACCTCTTTCGTACATTTTGCATGTTTAGGAAGTTTCTGCATCATTCTTGCATACATTGCGCATTTCGGAGTTTTTCAGGTGTTTAGGAGACGTTGGAAGCGCACACAATCGAGCGCTCCTCACTTCCTAAACCGAGCGCTCCTCACTTCCTAAACCGAGCCATGCTCCTCACTCCCTCAACCGAGCCATGCTCCGCACTTCCTAAACCGAGCCCTCCTCACTCCCTCAACCGAGCCATGCTCCGCACTTCCTAAACCGAGCGCTCCTCACTTCTACAACCGAGCCATGCTCCTCACTTCTGCAATCGAGCGCTCCTCAATTCCACATTCGAGCGCTCCTCACTTCTACAGTCGAGCCCTCCTCAGTTCTACAATCGGGCTACTCCTCGCTTTCACAATCGAGCCATCACTCGAGCCACCGGTCTAGGGATTCAGCTTTTGACGTCTTCATCAAAGTTGTAGAGAATTGAGTCATCTTTCCAGAGTTATCATCGTTTTAGTGGATGCGTATACACCCAGCTCATGCCACTTTCACAGACCATGCTCGAGCCATTTTCACTCACACCACTGGAGCCACTCCTACTCACTCCACTCGACCTCACTCTAGGGAGAGACGACACGTGACTGGACCGCACATGTCAGGAAGACGTTCTGTCTTACGCGCTTCAGGAGATTCCCAAACCGACGCTTCACCTTGTCGTTTTAAGTTTTAGGGATTTACATGTTTTTTTTACTATAAATACATTTTGTTAAGTCTTGTTTTGGACATCTTAGTTTTTATCTCGTTTTCTTTTGTAAGGTTTTCCTAGCCACCAAAAAACGTATTCCGACCTTGTAATCCAGATAGCTTTGATTTTATTGAGTATTTGCATTTGATTTCTTCTACAAATTTGTTCATCTCATTTTTACCTATCCAAGAATGCTTGTTTCAATGTTTTCTGAGTTTATGTTGTTGATGATGAATTTCGGATCTGAGTAGTGCGTTAGTTCTTGAGGATGGGATAGATTAGGTGGAGGATCTTAGGATGTGGAGTGTTTAAGCTTTGATTGTAAGATTCCCTTCTGGACTAGAGTTAGAATTGCTAGTTTCTCTCTGATCAATTGGAACTAGGTTTTAGACATCTCCGCACCCAAAAGGTGTTCGATGAAATGTCTGACCAACTAGTGCCAGAGACTTACGTTCCTAGCCTAAGAGATTAGTTGTCTAGGATGTTTGTTTACGTGAATGAACTTGTTTTTCATGCCATGCTTGATCATATTTCTCTAGCGAGAGCTAGGTTTGGAAGTGGTTGAGTTTGAGTAGCTTTTGTCAAGAGATTGGATTAGCTAAGAAGTGATGTTCATTGTTTAGGGATGGTTTGCTTGTGACATGTTAAACACGCTATAGACTAGGATACTCCACCGACATCAATTACTCCCATCCTTAGGACTTCTTTCTTTCTGATTTTTATTACATTCCCGGAACTGTTTCGTGTGTTTATGCTTAGAATCGTTTTCAGTTTCTCTAATTCTTGCTTGCTTCTTGTCATACATTTTCGTTTCTGTTTCTGTAATTCATTTCATTTTGTATTTTGACCATTCTAGGATTGTTAGAAAAACTCTCTCTTGAATTGGCTTAACTTGTGATTGCTTGATTGCATCTTGAGTGACTAGCATCATCCCATTTGGATTGACACCTTAAGTATTACAACGCATAAGGTTAATTGAACCTACTAGGACACACAAAAATCCTAGTATCAATGAGGGATTCAGTGGGAGGAGCGCCTCAATGAAATATGTATTTGTTCTTTCTTCTGAGACGAGACGGTAGAGACAGCAGTCCATTACTGGCGTGGATTTGCTGGAGGTGATAAGACTCCAGATGCCATCTCGATTCGCCTGAGAGCGTTTGATCACCGTCATGAGCGAATTCGAAACCGGAGGATCTTCTTCCGTCGCTGGAGACTTCAACGAGGGGAGCCTATCGAGAGAAAGGCCGACGCATAGCTCGAGAGGAGAGAAACAGCACGAGAAAGAAGGAGGAAGAAGAGATAGAAAAAAAGAAAAAAACGACATTGTTTTGACTTAAGAGGTTATTTCTTTTGTTTCTCAAAATGATGTCGTTTCATATGTAGCGTCCACGTAAGCAACTTTTGACGGTCTTTTAACACCGTTACGGCGCATGTATGTTTTAACATCATTTTATAAGTTGGGGCAGTGAATTTGAATTTTATTAAACTTAATGTATGGATTCGCACAGTATTAAACATGGTGTAGGAATTGAACATACCCCCTAAGCTTGGGTATGAAATTATCGATTTTCCGTTTTGGTGCTATGTCCCATCGACCAGATCTACTTATCTTCACTCCAGTCCCACGAATTAAATAGTCGATTAGATATTCGGGAAAAAAGCTAAAAAATACCTCATCTAATTTTTATTTGAAAGTTTAATAACTGGTCTTTTTTGGTTGGAAGAAAAATACTTCATCTAATTAGTGTTGGTCTAAAAATACTTCATTTTAAAGTTGTTGGTAATTTTCTACCCTGACTCAACCTCCGTTAACGGACGTTAAAGAATTAGTCGGTGGTTGAAAGAATACCTCATCTAATTTTTATTTTAAAGTTTAATAACTGGTCTTTTTTGGTTGGAAGAAAAATACTTCGTCTAATTAGTGTTGGTCTAAAAATACTTCATTTTTAAAGTTGTTGGTAATTTTCTACCCTGACTCAACATCCGTTAACGGACATTAAAGAATTAGTCGGTGGTGTTACTTTATAAATACATGTGTTAAATAGATATATACAGGTTGTTACCAAATCATAATGATAGGTTTCTCATGGTCTAGTGGTAACTCAGAGTTTGTTTTCCCAATCTGAACTTGGGTTCGAATATATGCATATGCGTTTTATTTTTCCATTTTTTTTAACTAATGGCAAATTCGTAAATATGTCTTCTTATTCATTAGCAGCGGTGGTGATGTCCAACCGTCAATTGAACCAACGAACAGATCTCTGACGGCATGGTGGTGGCTACGGCGGGACGGGTTGAGAAGGAGGAGGAGTGACACCGGTAGGGTCGAGTTTCGGGTAAGGAATGAGAAGGCGTGGCGGCGGCGGAAGCGGAAGAGATACCTAGACATTACGATTGGAGCTTTTGTTTTGGGTTTGACTATTCTTAAACTCGCGGGTTAGTTATGTCTCATCAGACAGAGAAGAAAGATGCAAAGAACCTCAGATCTATTCGGTGGTTCAAATTTAATCGACGGTTGCATACCACTGCCGGCCACTGCTGCTACAGTAATAAGAATGAAGAATATGATGTATTTACGAGTTTGCCATTAATTACAAAAAATAGGTAAAAAGAAAACTGGCTGATGTATTTTTTTGAAAGTCTCTACCAATTTGTTAAGCCTTGTCTGCAACAGAGCTAAGCAAAAAAAAGACTTACAATATCAAGCCAAGCCTGAAACAAAATAAAACCAGTACACCCTAACAAAGAATGAACAAAAACATATCAAAATTTTTGTAATAAGCCAACGATTTCCAACTGAGCAGCTAAATCACAACAACATTCATAAGCAAAACAATGAAGCTTGCACAATTTTTTGAGACAATAAGAAAGCTACACAGAAAATTGTTCTAATCAAACCAAACAAATAGGTTCATTTTTGTAGCTAGGAGAGTACTTGTTCGTGTTCGTGGAGAATTTGCAGGGAACCGAAGCCCTCTCCTCGAACCATCACCCTCTTTCTCTGCTTCTTTATCCTGCAAAATTGCAAGGTGGAGTTTTGTAAACCATTGTTTGGTTTCGGCTTCAGATGAGTTAATGTGTAGAAAGGTATAGGCTTGATGGGGTTGATGGTTTGTTTTTATTGTTTAGCACTAGACATCACACCTTGCAATTTGAACTAAACAATGGTTTACAAAACTCCTTAATTCTTCTAGCTATGAAGACGCAATGGTATCGAAGGCCACTCCATCAAAACCCTGGGAGATTGAAAAGAATTACTTACATGGGAACATTGTAAGTGAGAGGGATAAGATAATTTGAAGGAAGACCAGCGACATGTCCTCCAAATTGATGCACAAGAACAGCATAGATCCCAGCTCCACGGTTTATGTGTTCCTCATACTGACTAGGATTTAATCCGGGAACAAGACCCGATTCCAGTTCAATCTCTTTCGATTCCAGTCTTCTCCGATTCCATCTCCAACTATTCCAACTGATTAAATCTCTTCCGATTGAGAGATTTGCGAGAGAGAGAGGAAAAGAAAGAACACAATGCAAAAAAAAAAAAAAATTGCTCTCAATAAAACTTTTTACCCAACTATGCGCCCGACATGTCACAGTCTCTAATCCAAAATAAGAGGAGCTCTTCTCTTTTTTATTCATTTCTGATTTATTTTTTTCCTACTTTTTCTTAAAACCTCCCCCTTAAAACCTCCGTTTGGGATAGTGTATTAGATATTCACTCCCATCACTTTGTTTTTTTTTTTCCTAAAAATTAAATTTCTTATTATCTAGGGTCACGTTCTTTTGTTTATATTCTTTTAACTTTAAACTAGTTAATGTGTTCTAGCTAAATTCATAAAAGAAATCGTATAGGAGTGAAACCAATCGCTTAGGTTGTCCTGGCTATTTTGAAAATTTTATCGTACGTAACCTTGCTTTGCATGTTTGAATCTATGACAAGCACAGCTATACATATATGTACTGCGAGACGTGCCCTATATAAGATTTGATAATTTTGAAGTTTGTTACGTAACTAATTTGTGATGGAGATTGGTTTGTTGAGTGCGCCATGTTCTCTACTAACTTCTTTTTAGTTACACACTTTCTCTTTTTACTATTTTAGGTAATAAGTGATTACCATATTTGTCATATTTTAAAAACCATTTTGTTATTGTGTAAAGGAATGACGTTAATACAAAAAAGTGAAGACACTATAATCAATGCACATGATTAACACATTAAAAAATTCTACATTTACATGTCTTTTAGTAAATGTTCATATAATAATTTATATTAAACCTTTCTATGTTAAATATATTATGTTGATAATTGAGTATGGTCAATAGTTGCAACGTTTCGGTCGAAACGTTGCAGTGTGTGTTGTTTCATCTTAGAGTCACAAGTACAAAGAGATATATCTCATTATGGTGTAGTGTCAGTTTGTTTTCTATATAAAATCAGTTTTGTCGTTGATGTAAAGGAACAAGTTTCATGTAAATAAATATTTCGGTTTCGTTCTTGTCTTCTCCAAAAGAAGAGACAAATGTCTCTTGCTCTGTTTTGCTCTGTTTCTTTTCTTCTTCCTCTCAATATTCTAACATGGTATTAAAGCTTATGTTAGTCTTAGAGCCTGTTCAAGCAAAACAAAAATAAGAAAACTTCCGCTGCAAGAAGAAGAGAAAGACGGAGACATCAAATCAAGGGAGAGAAGAAGATCGAAATAGAAAAAGATGGTGGTAACAAGAGAGAGTACCACCATCCGTCACAAATAGAACCTTCAAGAAGAAGGGCTCCAAAGGGAAGAAGAAGAAAGGAAATCTTCCCAATGAGAAATGGAGAAAACAGATGTGGAGTTGGAGTTGTGAAACTTGTTCGAAGAAGACGTGAAGAAGATTCATGCACTGCACAAATGGTGAGGTTACACAGATAACCGAAGAAGAGACGTGATGGTGATCAAAGAGTGACACCAAGCAATAAAAGAGGATGCTTACCTCATGAAAAAAATAGAGCATGCTTACCTCACAGAAAAATGGAGCACTTTGTGGTGATCAAAGGGAGACACCAAACACAAATGGAGGATGCTTACCTCGAAGAAAAATGGAGCAAAAGAGGATGCTTACCTCGAAGAAAAATGGAGCAAAAGAGGATGCTTACCTCATAGAAAAAAATGGAGCAGGAGCCGGTTGAAGAGGTAACCGAAGATGACGTGGAGGAGAATCACGCGTAAGACATCATAGAGACGTTATGGTGATCAAATGGAGTCACCAAACACTAAAGGAGGATGCTTACAACAGAGAAACAAAATAGAGCATAAATCGGTTAATAAGATAAGCGAAGATGACGTGAAAACGTTTCACGCATGATACGTCACGGAGACATGAATCTGATGGTGTTTAAAGGAAGACACGAAGCAAGAAAGGAGTTGCTTACCTAAGTGAGAAAAGGGAGAAGCAGCCAGTTGCAAAAGGGAAAGGGAGTATCCAAATGATGACAAACAAAGGAGAGAAGATCATCAAAGAGGTATTTCTAGTGCCAGACATAGCAAGAAATTTGCTAACTGTTTCGTAAATGATATCATATGGAGTCTTGTTTAAAGACAATCACTGTTCCATAAATGATTCTCAAGGAAGAAGGATATCGAATATCAAGTGAAAGCTGTGATAAACGAAAAAGAAAGCTTAGTGTATGACCGTAACTCAATTAAGGGGGAGTGTTGGTCGATAATTGAGTTTGGTCAACAGTTGCAACGCGTTGCAGTTTGTGTTGTTTCATCTTAGAGTCACAAGTACAAAGAGACATATCTCACTATGATGTAGTGTCTGTTTGTTTTCTATATAAATCAGTTTTGTCGTTGATGTAAAAGAATAAGTTTCATGTAAATAAATATTTCGGTTTCGTTCTTATCTTCTCCAAGAAAAAGAGACAAATGTCTGTTGCTCTGTTTTGCTCTGTTCTTTTCTTCTTTCTCTCAATATTCTAACACCTACATGCTACGTTAGACATGTATTTACACATATGCATGTAAAGAAACGACCCAAACGATATAGAGTTATGGGCTCTTTCTAAAAACCAAAGGACAACAAAACAAAAGAAAATAAATTTCTATATCTTGATTACTAATTTACTATTATTTTACTTGAAAGATGTAGATGTAGATAGTTAGCAACATTATGGTTCTAGAGACATCCAAACACAGTATAAATGTAAAGCTCTTTCAATTGGCCTCAAAACGTTTCTTACTCGTAAGTTGTAATAATGGAGGATATTGATTCAACTTACATCCAACCACCAGAGCATAGAATAGATTCGAATTTCATCCCTAACCGACCCGAAGAGATACGCGTGATCGATCTCTCGTGCCTCGACGACCCCAAAGATGTCCAAAACGTTATCTAAGAGATCGGTAACGCTTGTGAGAAATAGGGATTCTTTCAGGTGATCAATCATGGTGTGTCTTACGCCGCAAGGCAACGCGTGGAGAAGAGTGCAAAGACGTTTTAAAGCAAGAGAAGCTGAAGGTGAAGAGAGACGAGGTGAATCAAGTAGGGTATCACGATGGAGAGCACACGATAAACATTAAAGACTGGAAAGAAGTGTTCGATATTAATATCAAAGATCCAACGGTTATTCATTCTTCCACTGATCCAGGAGATGAAGGTTTAAGGCTTGTTTACAACAAGTGGCCACTGATTTCAGGTAATTTCTTTTAATTAGGTACACTAACTTGTGTTTATGAGAAACAACGAAGCGGATCCGGTTTAAATGATTTATTGTGTTGTCTATTATGTAAGTTAATTTATATTCTTTATTTTATTTGTTCTATTTTATTATTAGGGAAGCATGTAAAGAATATGCAAGACACGTTGAGAAGTTAGCGTTCAAGCTTATAGAACTCCTATCATTAGCTTAGGCTTACGAAAAGAGCGTTTCATGATTACTTCAAAGAACAAATGAGTTTTTTTAAGGATAAATCGTTATCCATTATGTCCAAGACATGACCTAGCTTTAGGTGTTGGTCAGCACAAAGACGTCGTCGTTCTAACTGTATTGGCTCAAGATGAAGTTGGAGGATTACAAGTGAGTCGTAGATCAGATGGTGTTTGGTTTCCCATTAGACCCGTCGCTAATGCTCTTGTCATCAATATAGGAAACTGTATAGAGGTAATTAATATCCTTGAAATTATGTCATATATATTATACACAACGTTAAACGATTCTAGAGCTATCATAATTATTGAATATAGTGTACTATGGAGTTTCTCGCACAGAATAGTTCAACTAATTTAACAAACCAAAAAATAAATTAATTTTAAGACAAAAAAGAATTCCAACAAAAATGAAAATAGAACAAAATTGACCAAAAGAGATGCTATGAATCTATGATTTAATTTTTAATAATAAGAAAAGAAATAATTTTTTTTAACATAAACATAAAGTAATATAGTTAGGGGAGTTACCCGCGAGAATTCGCGACCAAATGTAATTAACAAAAATAATTTAAAATATTTGTAGGTTAGCATCATATAACTTACCATTCGTGGACATTATATTGGGGTATGACTGCAATAAAAATAAGTTTAAATTCATGCTAAAATCAGTTTAAAATTATTAATATTTTAAAATTGTAACTACAGTTAGAAATTCAATTCATGAAAACAGTAAAGCATATCAATAACATCTCACTATAGATAAACAATCAAAATCACATAATAGTAAATCTGATTCATTAGAATCGAATGTTGTGACAGAGCACCTTTATACTGATAACAATTTTTAAAATAGAAATTTTCTCGAAACAAATATTTATAATAGATTATAGTATTTTTTTTCATTTTTTAAAAATGGTAAATGGGATATGAATATTTGATTTCCAATTTTTTTTTCTAATTTTGGTTTTTTAAAAAATAATTCGTGTTTATTTTCAATAGTTTTTTTTCTAATTTGTTTTCTTTCATCCTCCTCCTAATTATAATCGTCAGGATCTTCTATCTTATTTAGAGTCTTTGCTCATCCTTTTAGTGATGGAGTATCTAGTCAAAAAACCATTGTTTTTTACCGGAGATTTGTTGCAACCTTATGAGATTTTTTCGGGATTATAGAAAATTGTGTTATATCTTAAACTTAAATAGATATTTGTAGTATATCTTCTTGAGGTTTTTTAGTTTCTTCTATCGAAGTCAAACTTTCATAATTATCTATAGGAATTTAATATTTTCAAAAATAGAATTTTTTCTCGAAATAAATATTTACAATATATTCTAATATTTACAATATATTCTAATATTTATTTTCTATTTTTAAAAATTTTAAATGAGATATGAATATTTCGGCTTCTTGAGTTAATATGAAATTTGGCAACCAAAGGCCTCGATAGTTCTACTATTTTCTGATCTGCTTTCTTTCCAATTGGAAATGTAGATTGTATACATTTGATAAGCCTCCACACATTTGTTAATAACGACATTTGAAAAATTTCTTGGGATGTAATCATCTTTTCCACTTTTGAAATGTAGAAAAATATATAATGTGTTAGGGTTGAAATCGTGCAACCAACGTTCTCTGATCAATTATATAAAGCTTGATCGGTTGATAGTTCCATATTTTAGTTTGGTTATGCATGTTACTTATTACTGATTTACTTGAAATATCTTGAAAACATGGGTATGAAGATGATATGCTATACAGTCAACTTAATTATAAGTCAACCGAGTAAATTATTTTTGATTGGAAAAGAAAAACGTCAAGTCTGGTTTAGGGGGAAACTTATAATTTTAGTGAACAACATGCAAATTAACATTTCGTTCTAGACAAAGACGACTTCTTAAACCAAGCCAAAGAGGTGACACAGAACCATGTTATAATTTTGAGAGAAGAGAATAAAAAAACAGAGTAAGAGACCTTTGTCTCTTTTAGAAGATAAGAACAAATTTAAACTTCGATCAAGTGAAACTTGTTACATACATCAACAACAAATCTGTTTTATATAGAAAACAAACAGACACTACATCATAATGAGTAGTGTCTCTTAGAACTTGTGACTCTTGGATGAAACGTCACAAACCAAAACGTCACGACTTAAAAGTTGCGACAAACTCAATTATCAACCAACACTCCCCTTTAATTGAGTTTCCCGCTGACTCCAATCTTGCTTTAACGTTCTTCAAACCTTGTTGTGCTTAATGAACTTCTCTGTTTCCAGGTAATTAATGACATCTCTTCTCCATGACTCCATATGGTTAGAGCTAAACTTTTTCTTTCAAACCGGCTGTTGCACCGTGTGAATTTCTTTCTCAAAAACATCACACCTTTTTTGCTAAGAAGCCTTCTTCTGTTTCGTACAAATAGACGCCTTCTCACGTTGGAACCCTTGTTTTTTTTTCACTTTTTTTTTTGTTATCTGCAAACCTTCTCCAAGTATCCTTCAAACTTTCACCATGTGATTTACGTCATGTGTTTTCCGTGATCTTCATCGGCTGATCTTGCAACCTTCTTCCACTCCTTATTCTCTAAGTGAACTCTTTTCTTATTGTCGTTTGCAACTGGCTGCTTCTCCCTTTTCTCTCTTACGTAAGCAGCTCCTTTCTTGCTTGATGAATTCCTTTGATCACCATCACATTCACGTCTCTGTGACGTATCGTGCGTGAAACATTTTCATATCTTCTTCGGTTATCTTATCAACCGGTTTATGCTCCATTTTTCTCTAAGGTAAGCACCCTCATTTTGTGCTTTCGCTTGGTGTCTTCCATTGATCACCATAAAATGCTCTATTTTTCTCTGAGGTAAGCATCCTCCTTTAGTGCTTGGTGTCTCCTTTTGATCAGCATAAAGTGCTCCATTTTCTTTTTTGAGGTAAGCATCCTCCTTTGCTCCATTTTTTCTTATGAGGTAAGCATCATCCTTTATTGTTTGGTATCACTCTTTGAACACCATCACGTCTCCTTTCCTGAGTGGTCTTACTCTGTTCATCCATCAGGCAGCTTCTCCGTGTTGAAGTCTTTCTTTCAACCTCAACACCACTTTTTGCTAATTTGTCATACTCTGTTTCTTCAAATAGTGGCTTCTCCGTCTGGTTCCGTTGAAGAAATCTTCTGATTCTCAACTTCATCGAGTGATGTCTTCTTTGCATCCTTGAGATATACCAAGACATTGTTGAAAAAAGTTTCAGAACTCTCCATTCACAATTTCATCTCCACATCTATGGTCTCTATTGCCTTTTTGAGAAGATTTTCTATCTCCTTCATCCCTTTGGAGCTTCACGTACAACTTGTGAAAATAATTTTGCTGTTTGTGAACGTTTGTGAAGGTTGATAGTACTCTCTCTTGTCACCACCATCTTTTCCTATTTCGATCTTCTTTTCTTCTTCTTCTCACCCTTGGTTTGTTGTCTCCATCTTTCTCTTCTTCTTGCAGCGGAATTTTTCTTATTTTTGTTTTGCTTGGACAGCCTCTAAGACTAACATAAGCTCTGATACCATGTTCTAATTTTGAGAGAAGAGAATAACAAAACAGAGTAAGAGACCTTTGTCTCTTTTTGAAGATAAGAACAAATATAAACTTCGATCAACTAAACTTGTTACATACATCAACAATAGAACTGTTTTATATAGAAAACAAATAAACAAACACTACATCATAATGAGTTGTGTCTCTTAGAACTTGTGACTCTTGGATGAAACGTCACAAACCAAAACGTCACGACTCAAACATTGCAACTCTGAAACTCAATTATCAACCAACAAGCCAAATCTAAACCAAACACAGAGCAGCACCAAACCACACTATCTTCAATTACCAGCCACTGCCACCGTCACCGCTTCCTCCATAGCCACTATCACCTCCTCTATAACCGCTACCGTCTTCACGGTGACCACCGTATCCACCTCGGCCACCGCCACCTCCACCAGATCCGTAACCACCGCTATGTCTCTCTTAACCACCACCTCTATGGTAACCACCACTGCTGCCACCACGGCCTCCTCCACCGCCGCCGCTTCCTCGGGATTGAGCCTCATTCACAATGATGGTACGGCTATCAAGCTCTTTCCCGTTCATTTCTTCAATAGCATCCCTCATGGATTTCTCGTTCTTGAAAGTGACAAATCCAAATCTCCTTGACCTTCCAGTCTCACGATCGTTAATGATTTGTAAACAAAAATCAAAGAGAATCACACAAATCAGCAGAACACAAATCGAAGACGACTTTGTAAAAAACCCTAAATCCTAAACCCTAAACCCAGAACCCAGAATCAAACCATGCCAAAAGGGGGACACAGAACCAAATCTAAACCAAACACAGAGCAGCACCAAACTACACTATCTTCAATTACCAGCCACTGCCACCGTTACCGCTTCCTCCGTAGCCACCATCACCTCCTCTGTAACCGCTACCGCCTTCACGACGACCACAGTATCCACATCGGCCACGATCACCTCCTCTGTAACCGCTGTTGAAGTTGTGCTCTTGTATTACACCAGAAGCCATTGCTTCAAATTCAGAGCATGGTAGAGAAAAAAAAAAGAGAATGAAAAAGTGAAAAACTTCTCAACTATTCTCGACAACTTTTAAAATAAGAAAACATCCACCTTATGTAGTTTTCCTAAAGACACAAAGCAACCGTTGAAAGTTCCTACACTAACAACGCTTCGTAACATGTCACTGTTTACACATAACATTTAACTTTACAATAGTCCCTCTTAATTGAGTTTTGCTCTTCACTACGTTTCTTTTTTAATTCGTCACAACTTTGGTCTTCAAAAGCATAGAGTGACATTTTGCCTCCCTCTTGATTGAATGCTTCCCACACTTCGATTCTTCTACTCATTCATTCCATTTTTGTTTCAAATTTCCTGTGACCTCTTTCACGTTGTGTTTGAATTCTCCATGACCTCTTTCATCACGTCTGTCCCATGATCTTCCATCATGTCTTTGTTGCTGTTCTTGCAACCTTCTTCCGCTCAATTTTCTTTAGATGAGCTTTCTTCTTCTCCCTTTTTTAACTGGCTTCTTCTCCCTTTTCTCTCTTAGGTAAGCTTTTTCCTTTCTTGCTTGGTGTCTTCCTTTGATCACCATCACATTCACGTCTGTGTGACGTCTCTTGCGTGAATCTATTTCACGTATTCTTTGGTTATCTTCTCAACCGGCTTATGCTCCATTTTTCTTCGAGGTAAGCATCCTCTTTTTGTGCTTGTTCTTGGTGTCTTCCATTGATCAACATAACGTCTCCATGACATCGTACACGTGAATCTTCTCCACGTCATCGGTTACTTCTTTTAAACTGATGACGTTTGCTACATTTTTCTCTGAGGTAAGCATCCTCTTGTGCTCCATTTTTCTTCAACAATCTACCTCACTGTGACTGTTAAATTGCATTCGCCACACCATTTCTTGGTCTTCCCATGGCGTTTATTGTTTTTCTTGTTTCCTTTTCTCGAACCCAGCTTTTCTCCATAAAACGCACCCTCATTGATACGTTATGCTCGGGCCTTAAGAGCTTCACATGCGCTCTCAAGGTACCTAACATCTCTATAATAGAGAGAGTCGATACATCCTTTGTTTGTTCAAAGATAGCAACGATGCCATCAAACTTTTGCTGCAAGAAGATAAGAACCTTTTGAACCAATTGCTAATCGGTTTGTCTTCACCATGAACTCTTATTTTTGTTGAGTAGCTTTGCCTTGTTTTCCAAACAGGTGACTACCTCTGTGTTGTAGTCTTCCTCACAAACTCAACCACCACTTTTTTCCACTGAGCCTTGCTCTGTTTTATTCAACCAGAAGCTTCTCCTTGTGAACGTCTTTCTCACAGACTCCACACCACTTTCTACTAATAAGCTTTGTTTTGCTTTCAACAGCGGCGGCTACACCACATTTTGCCATATTCTGGTTTAAAGCCAGAACCTCTATTTTGGGCCGAGCAATGAACACACCATCATATGTAACCTAATTCCATGAAAAGACACGATTGCCATGTGCTTGACAGAGACGTAAACGCCTCCGTTGATGCTTCCTCTGTTTTTTTTCAATTGCGCACCCCTTCGCATGACGCGTAGGATTGCGTCGATTTGTTCGGAACATCATCTTCACCAATGACCACAATTATCTCTTGATTAAGATGGCCTTCCTCTTAATTTTCATCGTTTCTCCATCAAACATATGAATCACTTGCTGAATGATGATGCCGTGATCTTTGTTTTTGGTTAAACTTTTTTGCAGGTTTTGTTATGCTTCTCTTTGTGCTTCCCACTGGCCCTTGAATCAATAAAGCTCTGATACCATGTTGAAGTTATGCTCTTGTATTACACCAGAAGTCATTGCTTCAAATAAAAAGCATGGTAGAGAAAAAACAGAGAATGAAAAAGTGAAAAACTTCTCAATTATTCTCGACAACTTTTACAATAAGAAAACATCCACCTTATGTAGTTTTCCTAAAGACACAAAGCAACCGTTTCAACTTCCTACACTAACAACGCTTCGTAATACGTCACGGTTTACACGTAACATTTGACTTTACAACACACTTAATAATATACTTATATAAAATAACAGAAGCCTAAACTCAATTATTACCAACAACTGCTACCGCCTTCACGACAACCACCGTGTCCACATCGGCCACCGCCTCCTCCACCAGATATGTAACCACCGCTACGTCTCTCTTAACCACCACCGATACGATAACCACCACGGCCTCCTCCACCGCCGCCGCTTCCTCTTGACTGAGCCTCATTCACAGTGATGGTGCGGCCAGCAAGCTCTTTCCCGTTCATCTCTTCAATAGCATCCCTCATGGATTTCTCGTCCTTGAAGGTGATGAATCCAAATTTCCTTGACCCTCCAGTCTCACGATCGTTAATGATCTGTAAAGAAAAATCAAACAGATCCACACAAATCAGCAAAAAAACAATCGAAGAAGACTTTGTAAGAAAACACGATGAAAAAAACAAAATCGATCGATCTCAGAGCTCATAAAAGCAAGAACATGAACGTACGATGGGACAAAATTATTCAAGAGGAGTAAATAATATATTAGACACAAAGATTATACTATTTTCCAAAACAAACAGAATTATAATTAGAATTTCTTATTATTTCTATTAATTTAAGAGAAAAAAAATTATTAGACATACATATTATATTATTATTCAAAAAATAAACAAAATTGTAATTTAAATATATTTCTAAAAATATGTAAATCCAAATTTTTAGAAATTACCATAAATTTTTCATGAAACCCACCATAGTTTTTCTGCAACTATAACTTTTAGAAAAAAAAACATTAGCATCTATATTATTTTTAAAAATTAAGGATTCAGGTTAATAAAGACTAATACCTGAATTGCATTATATTCAATTTTGTAGCTCCACAATTATGAGCAATGATCATCCATGAATTCAACAGAAACAAAAAAAAATTATGTATTAGGTTACATATAAGAGTTTATTTCAAATTACTAAACTACAAAAAAATATAGAAAATAATACAACATAAATGTTTTAAAAGAAGGAGAAACAATAGACAAAGTCTATGATTCCTTGATCTTGACTTTCAAACAACCACTAAAAACAAAAGTACAAAAATTGGAATATGATGAACCATATAAAGGACCAATATATATTACCAAAAGTTGTCTTTGCTCTTTTTTTTGTAGAAAAAAACATGTTTAACCAAGAAAATAAAATTAAATAACAATCACCACAAAAAAAAAAAACAAAAAACAAATAAACGCAATTACTAATAATACTTTATCGATTTGATTTTTTTGCTTGCTTCATCAACTCATTCGACAATCTTGTTTTTGATATACAAAAAAACACCCATGGTCCATGACAGGTAGACCTAAAACACAAACAAACAGTACAAAATGAGTAAAACTTTCGATATGATTCAACATAATAATTAAAATTTATAGCAGCGTTAAATTCATGCAAAGCACCAAAACATATCGATAGTACATCAACATAAATAATAAAAAATCAAAATCATACAATAGTAAAGTTAATTTCATTAGAACCAAAATAATACAAAAAAAAAATTATACTCTCAAAACTATATGTTTAGCTTAATGAATCCGACTTCTACTGTTTTGGCAGAGCCTATATATATATATATAGCTTAGAAGGAAAACCGTCATAATTATCTTTACCATTTTAATATTTGTAAAAACAGAAATTTTCTCTAAACGAATATTCGTAATATATTCTAATATTTATCTTCCATTTTTCTAAAGAGAGATATTGCATATAAATATATTAAATTTCCAATTTTGTAAAACAAATTTTGTTTTTTATTTTTAATTTTCTTTTTTTTTTTTTTATTTTAAAAAAAAACTTAGAAAAGGGTAAAAATATCCAGTTTTGAATATCATTAATGGCAAATTAGTAATCATAAGTCTGAGGATGAACGTGGTGCATTTCAGCAACCTAAATAGAGAAGAAAAGCTTGTCCGAAATTTGTTTAAGGATAATTTCATTAAGGGTAAACGACGTCAATTTTTGTGAGATTGGCTGTGAGCTATTTCGACTTCTCCTTTAATATATTAGATTACTACTATATCTTACATCTTATATAACTAGATTAGGACCTGTCCGATGTGCGGGTTTAGAGTTTTTAAAATAAAACTAAATTTAACAAAGTATATAAAATAAATATTTTTAGTAAGTAAAAACTATCTATAAAAGTAAATAGATACATCAAAGTGTCTAATGTGATATTTGGTTTAAAAGGTGTGATTAGACTATTAATCACGTTTTCTTTGAATGCCCTCACTCGTGTGAAGTTTGGGATTTATCTCCGAGTCTGGTCTCGTCAGAGGGTTTTCCATATGGGTTGGTGTACTCGAATTTTGAATTTTGTTTTATGGAGGGATGCCTCTCAACAGGGTGATCCTCATCAACTTCTTCAATTACCATGGATTTTATGGGCAATCTGGAAGGCCATCAATTCAAGGTTTAGAGATAGAGGTGAATGATATAGTTGCTCAGGCTTTGGGCGATAATTTAGCCTGGGAAGAGGCGCTCTCTTTTATGGAGGTCATGTCAGCTCCATCTCCGTCTTCGAATGTCCAGATTTCTTCACCTCGTTGTCAGATTGATGGTTCTTGGAAAGCAACCAATGTGAATTCAGGATTAGACTGGTGGTGTTGCGTTGGTGAGGAGTGAACCTTGTTGTTGGGTGCCAAGTCTCTAAGACAGAGCCCCTCCCCCTGCATTCAAAGTTAGAAGCGTTCTTGTGGGCCATGGAGCGGATACGTGATGTAGGGATCGCTTGTCAACATTTTGATACTGATTGTGCTGAGTTACTCACTGTGGTGCAGTCCCCTAAAGATTGGTCGTCCTTCTCCAACCTGCTCGATGAGTTCAACTCGCTGGATTCCTTCCAACTATTTTCCATCTCTTGGATCCCGTGTGCATCAAATCCGAAGATGAATTGTCTTGTCTGTGATTTGCGTTCTCTTATCTCTGAAGTTTCTTTTGTAAACCCTCTTCACTCCGGCTTGGGCAACTAACCAAAGAATTTTTTTTTTAATTTATTGTTTGCATGAAAAAAAAAAAAGTAAACAGATTTTTAGTTAAAGAAAATAGTTGTAGATAAGTTCAAATTTATTAAAATTAAATTAAATTTAACAAAGAATATATAAATATTTATTTATTGAATTCTTTTGTAAGTAAAAATAATGTATAAAAGTAAAGAGAGAAACTTTTAGTTATAGAAATAGTTGTTTTATTTTGCTATAATATACTAACTAATGTATATCCATTTACAAATCTACTATCTACATTACCACTAAAAGTGTATTCGTACACACAAATATATTTTACTAGTTAAAATATACTAATTAGTCTTTACTACTACCAACAAATTGTTTTTATGAACATATTAAATAGCATATTTTATGTCTCTTCACTTTAACATTTTTATAGTTACAAAAACGCATACATTAATCTTACATACTCCTATCATATAAGTTACAATAGCATTTTTTAAATTAAATTATTTGATTGGTGAAAAAAATGTGAGATAATCTATTTTTATTTTATTTTCTTTTACTTCAACAATCTCTTTCTTTATGTAAAGGTGAGTATTTACATTTTTTGGAAACAGTAATTAATTATATAATTTTCACAATCATATTTTTATCTTATATAAAAAGTAATCATTTTTTCTTATAAAATTAGCAACTTAAAATTAAAATAAGTAAACAATATTACAATTTCGAATTTTATGATATATATATATATATAGTTTCCTTATAATAATCTTTCCTTTTTTATGGTAGGTTTTGAATTTTTATTTTCTAAAACTTTAATAATTTTAGAATTGACATGTATCAACATGTGAATAATATAACTGACACGTGTCGCGATCTTGTTAATTAATGATTTTGACATTAAACTTTATATATAATAAGATATGAGAAGGTTTTTCTCAACTTTTGCTAAGGAGATGACACTTGGCTTACTATATTTCTGACACCTGTATTTTTTTTTTGGATCTAATTAATTATAGTTTAGACCTAGTTAACTACATGCCCATAAAATCAAAAAAAAAAATCATATGTATTTTCTTCCTTCTTTAATCATAAACATATGCAACCCTCCAAGAATCTAAAGCCACCTTATATCAGTTTGTGGTTGGTTTCATCTTGGAACTATATACCAACATTTAATTAAATTTATAGGTTTGAATTCTTAGGTTTAATTTGTGTGATTGAATCTTATATAATTTTCACGGGCACAAACAGAATCAAATTTAAGTAAGATGGTGGGTAGGTATTATTTAAGTAATTAGTTTAATTTTTAAAAAAATTGTTTATATAAAATTAAAATTTTGAGCTTACTTTCTGGAAAATTATGTAAGATTATGAGATGGTATTGATCTAATTCTATAATTATTTTTTTCACACTTATTATTTGAAACGTTAAGTTATTTTTGAATTACATAAACTTTAGAAGTTTTCGTAGTAGGAATTTCAGATTAATTATGAACCTAATCAGTTATGTTTTTATTTGAAATAATACCATCATTTTATGCATCGCCTTATACCCACTATTTTCCTCAATTTTCATTTTTGTTTATATCACTTCTTATTTTTAACTTATTATTTTGAAACACTTGCGAATTTATGATCATTAATATTTGATTTCAGTCCCTTCTTCTTCTTAAAGGCTCAAACATTCTATAAAGTTTAATTTTCTAAAAACAACCTATTACCATACAATCACATCCTCTTTCAGACTATTGTAAAAACTAAACATTTACTTTCTATTTTATCCTTGATTCAATCTCCAACAAACAACAAAACACCGGTAACAATAGTATTGTTCTTCGGATCATCCGTTTTTGGGAAGTATATAACTTTAGAAGAAATATTGTCTTACTAAGTCTTGAATATTTTTTCCAAAAATGTAAATTATTTTTTTCTATTGTTCATCTTTTGCTGATTTATGCAATCATTTTAAAATATTTATAAAATAAGATAAAATAATGTCATGTGTATTTGATTTTAAAAGAATTTTAATATATAATGATGTTGGGCTCCATATTCTTAGAGTCAGAGTTGAAAGAAATCTTTCTATATTATATCATCTAATAATAGAGTAAGAGTTGAAAGAAAGTTGCCATTTGATATTCTTTTCTTTCGCAAGTGTCATTTTGTTTCTTTTAATTTTTAGTGTAACAAAATTTATTCAATTGAATTTACATTATAAAATTTTCACTTAACAAATAATTTAATGATTAAATTTTTTAAGGATATAAGATTATAATATATATATTTTGGTTTTATAGGATAATGTCGAGTAATAATTGGCTGTTTTATTTCCACACTTTAATATAAATAATTCACATGATCTTGATATTATATTATTTATTTTATTCTCAATCCATTCAAATCAAATTAAAGTATATTTTAATGTATAATATCTAAATAACTAAATGAGAATTGAATATATTTTTTTGATAAAGAGATAACTGTACATATTTCTGTTTAAAGAAAGAAGTGAATATATATTTAAATTCCTGATTTGATTAGCTAAGATGTCCGTTCAAAGATCTATATTCATAATATATAACTTTTGAATATATATTTTAAAAAATAGACAACTTTAGTTATTTTCCAATACAAAACTTCAAAAACAATTTATTACATAAGCAGAAATATGTGTCATATAGTGAAGATAGCAAATATGAAAAAGTGAAATTGACGATGCTTCCTTCGGATAAGCCTTACTCGTATGTTCCTTCTTCATAAACCATCCTACTCGAATGTGATATGTATGCCGTACTGCCATTCTTTGGTTGAAACTCCACATCACATAGAAAAAACCCATTGCTTTTGGAAAAAGTTTTAAAATCTTGACAATCCAATACCAATTAGTCCGTATTGTTGTCCTTGTTTGCATCAGAAAATTTGGCTTGCTGCTAGTATAATTCCATCCTATTATACATCTCACACCAACGACGTCATTGGAGATCTTCACGATGAACCACATCTTCATCGCACAAACAATTACGCCTATGTGGAGAGGAATGAATGGAGACCATAATTTGTTCCCGTAAACAATAGTATGGCAATCATATTTTCCTGGATCCCAAACCCAAGATTGATCTCTCTTTCTCAGATTGGAGAGATCCAAACTAGAGGCATAACCTCTTTGATGAACATAGCGACCCGTTTCGAAGATGAAACGACAAACACCGATAGAAAACGGAAAGGAACCGACACCATAACCTTTGTGTTGTGGCCAGATTAGGGTCGGAATTATACTCCTCCAATGGAAAGGAAACTCATTGTTATCAAACTCATTGTTAGATTACGATCCCTCTGTTCCCAAAATCCACTAAACCAAAAAGTAGAAACCAGTCTCGAATCTATCATTCTCTCCAAGATTAATGATGTCTGTGTGTTAATGATACACAACCTATACCAAAAGGATGATAAAATCAAGATATGTGGAAGGATCAAGCCTAAGGAAACGAGAAAGAAGATGACTTGGGGTTCTTCAAATCCCAATAACATTAACGTAATCTGTGTAGAAAAGAAAAGATACATAAGATTAAGAGAAGCAATCAACGGTGGGTTTTTCTTTTGAAGCGACGCTTTGGGAGAGAGGGTGGTTGACTTTGTAATGTCATCAACTATTAATATTATATTATTTTAATTTCACCGACAATTAACCAAACCGATAGCTGAATCTAACCGAATGCGTACCGATTCTTTTATTTTAACCTAACCGGATTCGGTAACCAGAGCCGGCGCAGAGATATACAGGGCCACAAGCCCAATGATTTTTTGTGTCTGTTTTTAAATATTTTTAAGGAAAAAATAATGAAAAAAGGAATATAAGTACTGTGGTTAGCAGGACTGCATTCCCCTAATATAACCACTAGGATAAAGAGACATTTGACAAAAAAAAGCTGATTTTATGGCTATATATTTTACGGCCGCAAGCAGATGCTTTATCTACTTAGGTCTTTCGTCGGTTCTGTCGGTAACTATATACATTAACTACTTCTTTCTTTCTGTAAGTAAATTAATAAAATTTGATAATGTAGATATGGACGAATGATAAATCAAAAATGGTTAACATGCTAAAAAATATAGGGTATTATTAGTAGATACCACAAATTTGAAACATAATTAAGGAACTACCACTATGTCAGAAAAGTTGGGTAAATACCACTTTTTTAAGGGGTATTTTTACTTGTTTGCCCTCAAAACTTTAGGGAGGAGATAGCTGCAACAGACATAACGTGTAACATAACAAAATAGCATGTTACATTACAAAATAACGGAATTTTCACTTTTTTAGATTCAATGGTGGGAGGGAGAGAGGGGAAAAGAGAGAGAGGAGGGAGAGATGGGGAGAGAGAGGAAGTAGAGAGAGGCGGAGGGAGAGATGGGGAGAGAAAGGAAGGAGAGATGGGGAGAGAGAGGAAGGAGAGAGAGGCGGAGGGATAGAGAAAAAGGGAGGGAGAGAGAGGGAGAGAGAGAGGAAGGGAGAAAGGGAGAGAGGAAGGAGAGGAAGGAGAGGAAGGAAAGGAAGGTCAGCAAAGTAATTACCTATGCCCCATCTGACATGTACTGTACATTTGTGGTAGTTTCTTAATTAGTTTTGATTCTTGTGGCATCTACTACATATACCCAAAAATATATCTTAGCTAAGAAATTTTTGGGTTGTATCTTAGAGCCACGTGGGTAGCGCTTTAGAGTAAAATGGTCAAAAAAAACTTGCGCCTGATTTTTTTTTTCTTCTTCCTTCACTCTCTCTCTCTCGCGATGTCTCGTTATCTCCGATGGCGACAGAAGCGATCTTGATCTATCTCGTTTGATGTTAGAGGAGAATCGAGAAGGAACTCTCTCTAATCCGCTGGTCATCATCTTCAATCTGAGTTTGGTTGGAGAATCTAGCTTTTGTTGCGATCGGTGTCGCTGTTCTAATTCTTAGCCGTGACGAGAGACCTAACGTGCCGTTGCTTGTTGGTTATGGGTTTCAGTGTGGTTTACATATGTCGTTCTTCGCATGAGGATGGTGGTCTTGGGTTTACGAATTCGTCGCAGCAGAATGTTTCGTTAGCTCAGTTGGAGGATAGAGGAAGTACTACTAGGTTTTTTTTTTTTTTTTTTTTTTTTTTTTTTGAACTAAAGGAAGTACTACTAGGTATTGATTTCGTTTTTAGCAGATTTGTGCTTTGCTTGATCTGGAATCAGTGTTTATAATTTCGAATTGTAAGAACCTCTGTATATAAACATTTTGAATTGTGGAATCTAAGTTTTTTATAGGTTAATGTTAGTTGATGCTGTATATGTATATGTGAATCCATGTAACTTTTCGTGTGACCTTTTTCATACTGATCAAGAACATGGTCGCAATTGAACATGGTCGAGTCTTAAAGCTTTTGGATCCCGTAGCGGTACTGGTCGTGGGTAAGCTTTTTTTTTTTTCTTTCTTCTGTCCACTATTTTGGTTACTGCTTTGTTGTTTAACTTCTAATATTTGTGATCTTTTTGTTTTGTTTTGTTTAGTACTGATCTAAAATGTGAGGGTGGTGGTCGTGGAAACTGGAGAACTGCTGAAGATGACATTGCATCCTGGTCTTCAGTTTAATTTTCCATTTTCCATATGTTAACTCTAGGCTGTTTAAAAACTAATGTTTGTGATACATTAGAGCTACTGAGGAACCCACCACGGAGGTTGAGAAGAGCCCTGTTGCTGAGAAGCAAGGAGGTGAGGATGAAACCGCTGATGCAACCAAAGAAGCCGAAGAACAAGCACAAAAAGAAAGCTGAAGACAAGGTACAGTCATCCATTACAGCTATTGCAATATCTTATGAACTCCTATGTAAAGTTTTCATGTTTGCTAATTAGAAAAACTCATATTGTTTGTTGTAATAGGAGATGTCTCTGGAAGAGTTTCCAGAGTATGAGAAAATCCTCGAGGAGAAGAAGAAGGCTCTGCAAGCTACTAAGGTCGAGGAAAGAAAAGCTGGTCCGAAATCTTATACTTGTTGTTTTCTTTCTCGGTTCCCTTTGCCGTAATGAAGCAATAGTTAACCCTTTGTATCTTATTGTTTCAGGGATCTGACATGGACAAACGCAAAGATGCTGCCGAGAAGAACAAAAAGGCCTGCCTATTTTCTTTTTTGCACTCTTAACATAAATACTGCATAAGTAGTTCCGTCTGTTCAGGTCTTTTTTGAAGCACAAACTGATTTAAGATTAGGAAGAGCATGATTGTAAATTCATGTTTTACTTGTACTTAAAGCAAGTTTTTGAAAAAAATTAAGAACTTTGAATTAAGAACTTTACCATTGGAGGTATATTTTTCACTTGCATCTTATGAAAGTTATTAGCTCTGAATTTGTATTTTTTCTATCTAAAATAATGTTAACATATTTGTTTACATCTTTACCATTGGAGATGCCCTATGTGATATGTGATCATTTGATTCCCCCGTTCAGATTTTCTAAGAAACTGATGAAACTAATATCCAAAATTCCGAATTATTGTTTGATACTGAACATATGAGAAAACTTTCATCAAGAACAAAAGTTTAAGCTCATTCCGTTTGATAAAATTCTTGTTACCCTCAAATTAATTTTATAATGTAAACTATCATTTGCGGATGAACAGGTATGCGCCAAGAGTTGACTATATGTATAGTCTTCGTCTAAATCTAAGTTCAGCAAGGCTTTAGTAAGATTCGATCGTGACTGATTATGTATATTTTAATATGTATTCGTCAGCTAACTTGTATATATACGTTGGTCTGGTTAATATTTGCAAAACACAAGATTCATGTTCAGTTTTTGTATAAGCCATGCATTTGATCAAATATTCAAATGACATCGGTATAGTTTGAACTACGATGTTAATGACCTTAAAAATTGCATACAGCAATCATTAAGCGACCTACCACACAATGACGATGAATGGTGTTTTATGTCACCATATCTTATCCAACAAAAACATCAAAGCTTTATAATTGACCTAGTGTTGTGTTGTTACTTGACGACAAAAATCAAAACTAGATTCACTAGCGTGGTAAAATATAAAACTATAAATACTATAAGCTAATGGTGTGCAGAGATTTCTCTGGATACATTTTTCATGTGACAGCTTTTTTATTACTATAAAGGAGATATATCCGAAGTCTGTACATATATCACCAGCACCGCAAAAAAACAACACAAAAAAAAGCGATTTATCCGAAGTCAGTACATATCACCCCGAAAAAAAACAAAAAACGATATGTCCAAAGCCAACACACGACGAATCACCTGAATGCGATATCTCCAAAGTCCAAAGCCTACGGACGAATCACCCGAAAGCGATATCTTTAAAGCCTACGTAAAAGAAAAGCGATATCTCCGAAGCCACGGTCTATCTGTATAAATACATAACTCTCGCTTTTGCAAGTAAGAGCATCTGCAATTAGCAGCATTCTAGTTCTAGAAACATCCAAACACAACATAAAGCTCTTTTCACTTAGCCTCCAAACTTTTCTTGCTTGTAACAATGGGGGATATTGATCCAAGTTACGTCCAAGCACCAGAGCATAGAAGAGATTCGAATTTCATCCCTAACCAACCCGAAGAAATACGTGTGATTGATCTCTCGCGCCTCGATGATCCCGAAGATGTCCAAAACGTTATCTCAGAGATCGGTGACGCTTGTGAGAAATGGGGATTCTTTCAGGTGATCAATCATGGTGTGCCTTGCGCCGCAAGGCAACGTGTGGAGAAGAGTGCGAAGACGTTTTTCGATTTGCCAAAGCAAGAGAAGGTAAAGGTTAAGAGAGACGAGGTGAATCAAGTAGGGTATCACGATGGAGAACACACGATAAACGTTAAAGACTGGAAAGAAGTGTTCGATATGTATTTCAACAATCCAGTGGTTATTCCCTCATCCACTGATCCTGAAGACGAAGGTATAAGGCTTGTTTACAACAAGTGGCCTCAGTTTCCATCTGATTTCAGGTAACTCCTTTTAACCAAAGTAATTCGAACCTCAAGTTTACCAAATCAATTGGAGTCACATGAATCCTATCCTCCTAACGCAGCATCCAACAATGTATATGAAAAGCTTATAACTTACACATAGTACACAAGATTCGGATGAAATGATTTTGTTTTTTATTATGCAATTATGTAAGCTAATTAACTTTCTTTATTTTGTTTGTTCTGTTTTAATATTAGGGAAGCATGCGAAGAATATGCAATACACGCTGAGAAATTAGCAATCAAGCTCATGGAACTAATTTCAGTAAGCTTAGGCTTACCAAAAGAGCGTTTTAATGATTACTTCAAAGAACAAATGAGTTTTTTCAGATTAAATCGTTATCCTCCATGTCCAAGACCTGACCTAGCTTTAGGTAATGGTCACCACAAAGACCCAGACGTATTAGGTTTACTGGCTCAAGATGACGTTGGGGGATTACAAGTGAAACGTAGATCGGACGGTGTTTGGTTTCCTGTTAGACCCGTCCCTAATGCTCTTGTCATCAATTTAGGCACCTGTATGGAGGTAATTAATTTCATATATACACAACATTACGAGATTCTAGCTAGATATCATAATTAATGAGTATTACTAATAATAAAAATGATAACATAGGTATGGACGAATGATAAGTACTGGAGCGCAGAGCATAGAGTGGTGGTGAACACAACAAGAGAGAGATACTCCATACCATTCTTCTTGTTGTCTTCACATGATGTGGAAGTGAAGCCATTAGAAGAGCTTGTGAGTCCTGAAAACCCTCCAAGGTACAAAGGCTATAAATGGGGTAAGTTCTACGCCAGTAGGAACAGAAGCAATTTTCAAAGACAGGATATCGAAAACATCCAAACTGATGACTTCAAAGTTGTGAAAGAATAGACTATATGTCAATGTTCTTATCTTTACCAATCATATTAATCAAATAATGAGTGTGAGTGTGAATTCGTGTCAGAGCTAATAAATTGGATCACTTCTGTGTATTAGAATTGTAGCAAGATTTGTATCATTGTATGTGATTGAGATTTCTTTTCTTCTTTTCTCATGTATTGTCGAAAAAAAAAAAAAAAAAAAAAAAAAGAAGAAGATGACATTCGTGCATAATAAACCGGTAAAACAAATTATATTAATTGATTTGTGACTAGAGAACCACTGAAGGTGGTCAGAGGTCACGTCATTTTGGTAGCTAGTGTGACTAGTGAACCAACTGAATGTAACTATGTACGTAAGTGTGGACCTTTTTTTATCTGTTCTGTGTTCACAAGTGAAAAATTCAAACTCAAATTCATAATTATGTCATTTATCATGTAGAGAATTTCATATTAGCTTTCCACTACGACAAAGTCTAATAAATATAGATTTTATTTTGTCTAATGTAAATTTACTTGATATTTAAGCTTCGGAAAACTTTAAAAGAAAAAAGGAAAAGAAAAAAAAACCTCGAGAAGTCACCTAAGGGCAAGTCCATCAAAGTATTTAAGGAATTGCTTAAGGGTTTCTAAAATGTTATATGTGATTAAATTTATTTTTTTTTGTAATATTTAGCTTAGAATCGTTGTTTACATAAGATATTTTTGGTATGTTTAGAAACTTAGATGTGTCAATTTCTGATTGGGTGAGAGAAAAATAATTTTTATTTTTATTTTTTTGTTAAGTATATTTCGTCTCTCTCTCGTCTCTCTCCTTTGATCGACTTCCGTATCTATTTCCACAGAAAATAACAAGACGATATAATTGATTCAGTCGATAAGTGGAGCGGCGGCATCACACCCATCAACCCGATTTCTCCGATCTGCGCTTCTCCGATCTGCTCAAATACTGTGGAGGAGCCAGCTATTATTAACCACGTAAGAGCTTTTTGGTCCTATAGTTGAGAAATTTTAGAGAATCATATTGGGTATTTTGCTTATGGGAGTGATGCATGCAAGAGAGGGCTTTTGATTCTGGTTGAATTATAAATGATGGTATTTTGATGCATACTATCTCACCGATGGTATTTTGATGCATACTTATGGGAGTGATGCATGCAAGAGAGGGCTTTTGATGCATACTATCTCACCGATGGTATTTATCCAAAATTGGCTACTTTTGTCAAATCAATTTCAATGCCACAAGATCCGAAAGCATCATTATTTGCTACAAACCAAGAAGCTGTACGTAAAAATGTCGAGCGTGCTTTTGGAGTCTTGCAAGCTCGATTTGCCATAGTCAAAAACCCAGCTCTTATGTTGGATAAGGTAAAAATTGGAAACATAATGAGAGCATGTATCATATTGCACAACATGATTGTAGAAGATGAACGTGATGGGTATACACAGTATGATGAGGCCACATTTGCACAAGTAGAATCAAACCGAACTTCAGAAGTGGATTTCACGTATTCTACAGACATCCCTTCAAATCTCAGAAATATAATGGGCGATACGATAACCATTCGAAATGAAGTTCGTGACAAGAAAATACATGACCGACTGCAAGCGGATTTGGTTGAGCATATATGGAAAAAGTTTGGCACAAATCAATATTAAAATTAATCATTTCGTAATCTATTTTTAATATGCTATTATGTAATGTTTGTTTAAACTTTTATTGAATGCAATATTTTTAAGTTTTTTAAAAATATACAAGTCTTATGAATTTAAACAAAATACCATAATAATTTACAATAAAAATATATATATATATATATATTTTTAAGAACCTCAAATTTAACAACCTTCAATGGACCCATGAAAGATCTAAGTTTCTTAAGAAGTTCTTAATTTCATTTTTTTCCAAAATTAAAAATAAGATATGTTTTAAGATACTTTCTTTAAAACCTTTGATGGTAATGTCCTTAGGGTAATTTTGACAAAAACAAGAAAGCACACGAAATTTTGAATAAACTAAATGAATAAACTACAAGAAAGCACACGAAATTTTGACAAAAAAAAAAAAAAAAAAAAAGTAAAAAAGAAAGCACACGAACAACATTTAAACTTGAAAATAAATTTCAACTTCTTTTTCTTAAAATCCGACCAATTCGATGATTTCAGTTGATCATTCGATTCTACCATTCAAATTTGCTAAGAAACTGATAAAAATAATATCCAAGATTCCGAATTATTGTTAATCCCGGACATATGAGATATTTTCATGAACAACATCTAAAAAGACCTTTAGCAAGGATTAGCCCATTGGGTTTGATAAAACATAAAAGTCTTGTTACCCTCAAATTAATTTTATAATGTAAACTATTATTTGTGGTATGCGCCAAGAGTTGAGTATATGTATAGCATACTCTTCGTTTTGCACCAAAAGAAAAAAGTATAGTACTCTTCGTCTAAATCCACGTTCAGCAAGGCCTTAGTAAGATTCGATCGTGACTGATTGTGTATTCGTCAGCTAACTTGTATATATATACGTTGGTCTGACTAATATATGCAAAACACGAGTTTTCATGTTCAGTTTTTATATTAGCCATGCGCTTGAACTGAAGAAAGGTCAAAATATAACAAAATTATATTTTAAGAAAGGTCAAAATATATATTTAAAAACTAATAATAATTTTTTATTAAAAAAAGTTTATGTTTTTGTTCAGTTTTTAACTAGTTAATTTTTTTGAAAGAAACATATACCAACAGGTGCAAATCAACAATCAATATGGGATCAATTGGTACTAATCGTAGTGTTCTATGTTGCATGGAAACTATTTTTGAGGTGCGTTTCCCGTTTCCGAAACGTTTTGGAAACGGAAACTCGGAAACAAGTTACAGAAACACGTTTCCTAAAAATTCTAGTTTAGAAACACGATGGAAACTCCGTTTCTGTTTTGGAAACATGATGGAAACTCCGTTTTCGTTTTGGAAACGCGACAGAAACTCTTTTTATAATTTAGAGGCAATTTTGTTTGGTGAAACCAATGAAAATGAGAATGGCGATGCTGGTCAAAAAAATTGATTTTGAACGTTTTAGTTTTTTCTACAGTTTTATTTTTAATTGAACTATTTAATATTTATGTTTTGAACTGGTGTTGTTTCAGAAATTTTTTTAATTATAATTTTTATGTTTGGAGATTTATTATATATATATTATATATATATATATATACGTTTTCTATACGATTCCATTACCTAATTTTCAAAAAAATCCGTTTCCCATTTCTAAAACTTTTCGTTTCCGTATTTCCGTTTCCTTTTCTATGCAACATAGGTAGTAACTATGTACTAAACACTTTTCCAAATGTAAGGGAGTCAGCTGACGCCTTTAACTACACGTGGGTCCGTCATTCATCGGTATAGTTTGAGCTACGATGTTAAATATCTTAAAAATTGCATACAGCAATCATTAAGCAACCTACCCCACAATGACGATGAAAGATGTTTTATTTCACCATATCGTATTCTACAAAAACATCACAACTTTAATTGACCCAGTGTTGCTTCTTGAAGACAAAAACAAAACAAAAACTAGATCACTAGCGTGGTAAACTATAAAAATATCCAAATGGTCTACAATCTTGTCTCGATACATTTAGAGATTTGTCTAGATACATTTTTCATGTGACGGCATTTCATTACTATACAGGCAACACCGAACAAACCATCCATACCGTAGACAAACAAAACGAGGATTTACGTTTTTCAATTTCGGCACCACTCATAAAACTGCGTCCAGATTCAGATTTAAAATCGTCTTTGTCTTGTGGTCCTCCTCTCTTGACCACCTAACTATCGATGCAAATTGTAGTTCTCTGTGTTCTAAGTTTAGTTATTGTTATACATACTCAGTTTCATTAATATCTATTTCTTGCTTTGATCATACAAAAAAGTAGATTGACCCAAATTAAGAGTTTAATTACTAAACTAACTCATAAAATGTGAGGATTAGATGAGTTATTTTTTGCCTAAAATACCACATTTTGCTTTATTAGGAAAAAAATAAAGTCAAATTTACCCTTCTAGAATTTTTTTTAAGAAAATCTAAATATTTTCAAAAGTCTGCTAGACTAGTCGTGACTGACTTATTTGTGTATGACAGATTTGTTTTTGCACAACCGTTTTATTTTTGTATGACAGATTTTTTATGACAGACTTATTTTGGACGACAGATTTTTTTTAACACAGTTGTGACATATTTATAATTGATGACAGATTTATTTTTCACGACAAACTTATTTATATAGATATCACAAATTTTCACAATATATGACAGATTTGTAAAATGTCTAGCAGATTTATTTTCCACAGTTATTTCAGATTTATTTTCTTGATTAAAAGTCTGTCGTAACATGGCAGATTTTTCTACAAAAAAAAATAATTACTACGTTAACCTCTAGTGATAACAGATTTGTTTTAAGTTACGACAAAATTTTTAATTTAACTAAAAATCTGTCATTTGATAACAGATTTATAACATATATAAAAAATTGCAAAATGACATATGTGAATACTATATGTTATGGCAGGTTTTTTATGCTATGACAGTTTTTTATTTGCTTCCAAAAATCCTGTGTTTGATAACAGATTTATTATATGTAAAATGTAAATATAGTGACAACAGATTTGTTTTAAGTTATATTTTTCAGTCATATTTTTATTAATTATATTTAATATAAATCATATTATGAATCATATTTTTAAACTCTTATATTTAAAGCATATCTTATACATTTTAATTTTCCTAAATCATATTTAAAAAATTAATATCATATTTTAAAATCATAATTTTATATATTATATTATATTTTCATAAATATTATTTTAATACTTTTTATATACATATGTTTTTAGTTATAATTTCATACATTATATTTTAAATAAAACTTATTTAAACTATATATGTTAAACTTCATATTTTTGAATCATATCTTTATACAAAATATTTTTATAAACAATTTTTTGAATACTATTTTTATCCATAATATTTTAAATCATATTTTATTTTTAAAAGTTATATTAAAAAAATAAATTTTCAATCTTTTAATCATTTTATATTTTTCATTAATCATATTTTTAAATCAAAATATTAACTGCTATATTGTATTTTCGTTTAAAAAATAAATAAATAAACAAATTTTCTGGGTTTTTAGACTATTTTAATCATTTTGTATTTTCCATTAATCATATTTTTAAATCCAAATATTAAATTATATATTGTATTTTCGTTTTTAAAAAAGAAATTTAAAAAAATCTGGTTTTCAGTTTTTTATCTCAAAATTAATATTAAATAATATATTGTATTTTCGTTTTTTTTTTAAGTAAAAAATAATCCTCGGTTTTCAGTCTTTTTACCTCAAAATTGTGTCTTTCTAGTTATTGGATAGGTTAGAGTAGCAATTAATTACCAAATTTGTGTCAAACTGGTATATTTCACTTTAATAAATTCCGACATTGTACCAAAAACAGTTTTATTATTTTTAAGAATTTCTTAGCTGAATTTGCTACAAAACCCTTACAAATCATTTGCATTAAAATCCTTTCCTTAAAACAAATAATTTATTCCGAATTTTCTTTCAAGCATATACACATATATGTGATATAACTGACACTTATTTGTTTCTCAACACTAAATATAAATAAATACAAGGAGCGGAGGAACAACATTTAAAATTGGAAACAAATTTTCAATTTTTTTTTTTTTTCAGCAAAGAATTAGCTCAAAAGAGCCAATTGGATGAGAAATTGTTTACAAATAAGGCATGGTGCGGATAACCATGCGCTTTGCGTGCTAGTGAATCCGCACTTATATTTGCATTTCTAGGAATAAAAGATAAAGAAAAAGATGAAAATTCTTCCTTGTCAATCTTTATGTCGTCGAGGTACGCCGAAAAAGCTGGCCAGTCCGCAGGAGAAGACACCATCCTCACCAAGTCTGAACAGTCTGTAAAGAACGCCACATCTCTGAAATCATGTCCGATCATGCACCGCATTGCCCAAATGAAAGCTTCTACTTCTGCATGTAAGGGGGAGAGACTCCGTCGGAAATTAGTGGCTCCTCGAATCGAATTAAGATCCCACCACTCTTATGATGTTAGTTGTGATTATTTGAACCTCACGTTCAATTTTTGTAAGAAACTGATGAAAATAATTTGAGCGATGTGAGAAAAAATTTCACACAATGACGATGAAAAGTGTTATGTCACCATATCTTAAAAGAGCCTTAGCAAACTACGATGTTAAATACCTTTAAAATTGCATACATCAATTGTTAAGCCACTTACCACACAATGACGATGAAAGGTGTTATGTCACCATATCTTATCGTATAAACCATCATCACAGCTTCAATTGACAAACTATAAGAAAACATGCCATTTGCGACTTCAGTAATGGTCGCTCAATAGTCGTAAAAAAGAGTTTTGCGACTCCTTAGCTACTATTTGTGATGGTCGCTAAAAAACGGTCACAAAATTTGTTGGTCGCAACATGGTCGCTTATCTGCGACCGATTTAGGACTCTGTAATATAGTGGTATATTAACAACGTTTGTGTGACCGTATATGGTAGTTGCAGTTTCTGACTAAACTGCAACCAACTCTATTTGGGGACATTTTTGTGACTGTATAGAACAGTCCTAACATTTTTGTGATTGTATAGAATAAGGACAGTTTTGGGACTAATGTAAAGTCTATGTTTAGCGACTATTTATGTAATTTGGATTGGTCACGAAGTGGTCACATTTTTGTAATTGGTTTGGTCACAAAGTAGTTACGGTTTAGCAATCCTAAATCTGATTCATTTCGGATTTTGAAATGATATTAATCAAAAGTAATGATGATTTAAGGTACTAATCATGCAAACTTATCATCCTAAACAAAAAGATCCTCCAAAAAGTATTCAAAAGCAAAACAAGTTCATTAAAAAAAAAAAGGGGGGGGGAATTGCAACACTTTCAGTTAGAAGCAGTATTAGAGGAAGGGGAATTGGCAGCTGGACTGGAGGCTGGTGTGGTGCCTGGTGTTGTGCCTCCGTCAGTGGGTTGTGCATTGGTTGCAGGTGCGGTAGCTGGATGGGTGGTTGTAGGTGTGGATGATTCAGGAGGAGAAACCATAAAAGCTTCGAACTCAAGATTTTTTTCTTTCATGAAGAGGAGAAGCCTCTTCAGCTCAGCTTGAGACTTTCGGTGTTCCTGATCAGGTCGTGCATTCTCAGCCTCGTGTTCAGAAATCTTGCGCCGAAGTTGATCTTGAAGCTCCCCAAGAGTTGTTGGAGAAGCGCTTGCATAACTCTCTGTCCTTTTCATTTCTTTAGTGTCTCCACAAGTGATCCAAGTTCAAATGGGTTGCCTTTGTGGTCTGTATGAGTACACTAAACCAAGAGATAAACATTCAGTAATCATCACAGACTAAATGGAACCAGATTTAAAAAAAACAGACAAAAACGAATTTACCTGAAGGAAGATTTCATTTCTTTCATCAAGGGAAAGATTATGATGTGTTGAACTCTCTGAACCATCTTGACCATCTTCCTCCGTTTCAGCTTGTCTATCTTCTATGGTCCTCTCATACGTCTCAGCAACTTGTTTGGCTTTTTGATCCACAAATGTTCCATCTGGACGAGTGTGTGTTTTAAGAAAAACTTCCACCAGTGACACAGGATGCCCCAACTCTTCTTCCTACAATAATAGTGAAACAGATTAAATCATGAAAATATCAGAAAAACATGGAAATATCAGAAAAACTTTGAGCTGAATTCGTCAAAAGAGAAGTCTTACCATCTCTTCATGAATTTGCACAAATGATTTCTGACCAGCTAAGTGTTTGTGCACTCCAAGACCTCCACGATCAGAGTTTATGCACTATGAAGCATTTTCACTCTTCTCGATTGCATTAGGGGTGTTTCAATGTTCCACCATAAGAGGCCATAACTTTTCACCAATCCATGGTGGTTGTACACCACTCCTCCTAGCTTGACTAACAATTCCTTTTATCCTTTTCTTGGCTATCTTCAAGAAACCTGCTTTAACGAGCTCAGTAATGTCGATATCCCAATTGTACTTTTGCTACAATAACACAAAACATAGTTAGCAACAATACCAAAACATAGTTAGCAACAATAACAGAAATAAGGAGTAAACTTACCGCAAATGTCCTGAAATATCGCTCTTGAATGGGCAGTGGAGTAACCTTCCAACTGTAGTAAGTCCCATCAAACTTTCTCCTCAATATTCCAGAAATCGCTCTAGACAGCTGACCTTTCTGCTGGTTAAACCTGTTACATAAAATGAGTAAGTCTACTACTAAATATGGACTTAAAACAATTGAAACAAACTATTGAATATCAAACAACAACCGACACTTAAAGCAACAACCAAGAAGACATTAAAGCAACCAATAAGCAACCGAGTAACAACCAAAACAACCGAGTAAGCAACCTACTGAACCAAGTAACAACTAGTAAACAACCGAGTAACCTAGTGAACACTTATAGACAACCGAGTAACAACTAGTGAACCGAGTAACAACTAGTAAACAACCGAGCAACCTAGTGAACACTTATAGACAATCGAGTAACAACTAGTGAACCGAGTAACAACTAGTAAACAACCGAGTAAGAAACCTGGTGAACACTTATAGACAGGACACCAAAACAACCGAGTAACAACTACACTTCTACACTTCAAGAAACTTTAAGCAAAGCAAAGGAGAGAGTTTTATACCATAGAGTTTCGACTCCAGGTATAGGATGCTCAGACAAGAGTGGTAGATGTTGTCGGCCTGGAAGAGCTAGCAAACCATCTAACAGCTCTTGGTAGTAATCGACATTTGGATCAGGGTTTTGTTGCTCTTGGTTTCCTTCTTCACCATTATCTTCCTCTTCATGATTAGGGTTTTGTTGCGGCAAACCAAACTGATCATTCGGAACTTGCACTGGTTGATGAGGAGGCAGTTGGTGAGGATTCGAAGGCGGTGTAAGTGTCCTCCGCGGTGGATGTGTAGGATTTTTCCTCCGCGGAGGATGTGTACTCGGTTCAGTATCTTCCCTGGAAGGTGGATGGGTACTCGGCAATGGATTTATCCTCCATGGTGTATGTGTACTAGGTTCAGGATCTTCCCTCGACGGTGGTTGGGTACTTGGCGATGGACTCGTTATCGGCGCTGGAATTATCCTCGGCGGAAACTAAGAAGGACGACTTTGGTGTGAATGGGTTGCCGAATGTGTCGTAGACTGTGTCCGTTCAGAAGGGTTCGACGAATGAGAAGAGGATATGTTATTAGCATTGAATATTCGGAAACCTGTGGCGATTCTGGCACCGCGACCTCTGGAAGAACCCTTACCCTGAGGAGGCATTAGATCGAGAACGGAGGAGAAATCCATTTAGATGAGAGGGAAGGAGAGGAAGGAGAGTTGAGAGATTGGATTGAGGAAGAAGAGGGAGAGATTAGATCGAATCGGAAAAGAAAGGTTTGAGGGATTGAGGAAGGAGAGTTGAGAGGTTTTTTTAGAGAGAACCCTAGATCGAATTGGAAAAGAAATGAATGAGTGTTAAGTCGTTAAATGGGTTTGCCTAGTTAATAACGAAACTCCATCGCACTTTAGTCGCAAATCAGTCACATACAAAATAATTGGGGGGAAAAAACGCCAAAACAATTTAGAGAAATTACACTAATTAAGTGGTGGGAAGATAAACCGCCAAAAAAGGTAGAAAATCAGTCGCAAAAATGGTAACAAAGCAGTCTCTAATTGGTAGCAAAAGAGTGACAAATAGAGATAGTCGTAACATAATGACAAATCAGTCGCAATATGTGACCATTTTAAGACTACCATATATACTTCACAAAATAAAAATCTTGAATTCTACACATTATGAACAAAACTGTTGATATAAATCACTAAAGAGAACTCATATTAGTAGTATAAAGTACATGTAATAGTAATATTTAGTAAAACAATGTTTACTTCACTTAGTTTTGAATTTTTCTTCATTGCAACACATTCTCATGTAACACTTAAGATAAATTTTGAACTTATGGATGTTTAGTTTATAGTCATGGAGAATTAAAACTTTGAGAAAGTTATTATTGATAAGGTGAGCAAAACAAAGCATAAACTTCAACCTAAACATGTAAATGAATCTCAAATGTGAAATTTCAAAATAAAAAATATAGAAAGTGGCTAAACAATCTTAAAATAGTAGCTAAATCAGGTGTTAGTCGCAAAGTCTTCATATATCAGTCGCAAAAATGGTAACAAATCAGTCTCTAATTGGTAGCAGAAGAGTGACAAATTGAGATAGTCGTAACATAGCGGCAATGTGACCATTTTAAGACTACCATATATACGTCACAAAATAAAAATCTTGAATTCTACACATTATGAACAAAACTGCTGATATAAATCACTAAAGAGAATTCATATTAGTAGTATAAAGTACATGTAATAGTAATATTTAATAAAACAATGTTTATTTCACTTAGTTTTGAATTTTTCTTCATTGCAACACATTCTCATGTAACACTTCAGATAAATTTTGAACTTATGGATGTTTAGTTTATAGTCATGGAAATTTAATACTTTGAGAGAGTTATTATTGATAAGGTGAGCAAAACAAAGCATACACTTCAACCTAAACATCTAAATGAATCTCAAATGTGAAATTTCAAAATAAAAGATATAGAGAGTGGCTAAACAGTTTTAAAAAGAATAGCTAAATCAGGTGTTAGTCGCAAAGTCTTCAGATATCAGTCGCAATATCGTTGCAATTTGTGACGTCTTTGTTACTAAATAGGGGTATAAAATGTGGAAGCAAATAAGTCCTCAATCTGCGACGTTTTTGTGATTCACTTTACCGACTATATAGTTCGTCACGGAGTAGTCGCAAAATTGTGACCATTATGAGACGAATTTAGTTTTGACGCAGATTAGTCCTAATGTAGTCGCTAATTTAAGACCATTTTGTGACTGTTATGTTTTGTCGTTAATAAGCGACGTTTTTCTCTCCAATTTTTATGTAGTCGTTGAGTCGTCGCAAATTAGTCTCAAAAGCGTTGTTGTATTTTGCGACTGAATAAGTAGTCACAAAATGTAATCCCAAAATGCATGTTTTCTTGTAGTGACATAGTGTTACTATTTGAAGAAATTAGATCATATTGGGTTGTGTCGTATGTTAGATTGTGTATATGGGTTTTAGCTTTTGCGTGTTTATGACAGTATTGTAAAACCCTAACGCTATGTGTCTATAAACTGTTGTATGATGAATTAATAAAGGGGAGGCAACCAAATTCGTGCAAAGACCACCAAACCGGGCATTATCAAGCCCCAACAATAACTGATGAAGCTTCTCATTCTTTGTATCTTTGGCATACTTATCGATCAAGCCACACGAATAACCTCCACAAGAACACACCAGAGGAGGACAATAATTACGCAAATCATCCCGCAAGGTAGACAATTTACCATAATAATCCAAGATGCTTTGTCCATCTTGTCGACATGATGCAAGTTGAGCCTTAAGTTGATGAACATGAACTTCCTACAGAAAAACGCTGCTTCAAATCTTTCAATAATTGATGTGTATTGGAGATAAAAGTTTCAGTAGACTTGACCTTCGACTCGATGGACGGACGATTCCATCCCACAATCATTGAGTTAACTGTTTTCTAGTTTCATCCTACAATCATTCAGTTAATTGTTTTTAGTTCTCATAATCAGGATGACCAACAGGAGGCTGCACGATCGTACCGTTGATAAACCCTATCTTGTGTTTTGCTTGGAGTGCATTCAACATCTCCTCAGTCCACTCATTATAATGGACTCCATTCAAAGTAACAGAAAAAATCGGCGTTGTCGGATTGTCCAAACTGGACAACAAGTATGGTGACACTGCCACCGTTTGAACCGTATATTTAATCATCTTCCCCGAGGCTTTGGTCTCAGTTTCCACCACCGTTGAACAAGAGGAAAATCGAAGTAGAAAGAAAGAACTCTTCACTAAAGCGACAAAGAACAATCAAAACTATCGATAGAAAACAAAGATAAGGTTTTTCTTTTAGGTGTTTAGATCTTTTGCTTTGCTACCATGTAGAATTGGTTATCGAATTGTCTCAACTTTATTAATTCTTCAACAGTTTATATACACATAGCTTTAGGGTTTTACAATATCGTCGTAGACACCCAAAGGCTAAAGCCCATATACACAATTTAACATATGACTGTAGGATCGGAGAATTTGTTTCTCTGTCCGGAGTGATTTAGGGAGTGGAGGAGTTATATGTCGTCCTAGTTCCGATCTAAGTGGCTATGTTTGAAATTCTACTCCAAAGTAAAATGTGAAATTGTGTTTTTTTTTTATTATTAATGATCGATCCCCTTTACAATATTTTCCGCATTTTATATTACTGCGAGATTTAAATGAGAATCAATTTACTCCGTCAATCTCGTGTATCATTTATTGCTGACAGCAAACGGAATCTCGCTTGCTTCCCCTTACTAACCCAAGCTTCAAAGTAGATAGTACGCTTTATGTTGGTTCAGCAGGCCCTTTATCCATTTCTCTGGGTTGGGCCTTTTTACCTTAACGGGTCGGACTGCCTTCTCATTATGGCCCGGGCTGTTTGTCTTCGGAACTGATGTTTAAACGAGGTGACCGATTGCGGTACCAATAACGACACAAACCAATAAATCACTAGTGTGGTAAAGTATAAAACTGTAAAAATAAATTTAACTAGATTTTAACCCGCGGTCCACCGCGGGTCTATATTTTTCAAATTAATTTATTATTTTTAATTAAAGTTGGCTCTTGTGTATAATTATAAGATACAATTTAATTATTTTATATGATTTTTGTGCATGACAACGTGAGTACGAAATACCAAATTGTGCTGTCTATAAATTATTTTTGTTATATCATTATTTTTTATTTAAACTTGTATGTCTCAAGATATATATTTAAGCATGTTGACTATTTTTTTCTTATAGTTTTCTGATTAACTTATATTTTACTACTATTGAAAATGTTATCATTCCTGTTTTGGTTTTAGTTATAAATAGAAAAAGATTTGTTTAATATGTATTGGGTTTTTATTTAAATTGGTTATCTGTTAAATAATTAACATAGTTTTTTGGAACAGTAGTTTAATCTGTTGAGGCCCATACATTGTTCGGAAGCCCAATATAATTAGACTGTTTACATATGTATGTTTCATAAACTACATTATTTCCTTCTACAAAAAAGGAAAACAAAAAAATATGTTTTTGTCTGTCGGTTCTTTTCCATTTTCTCATACGATTCATTATTCAATTCAAGCGATATTACTCTGATTGAAATCTCTGTTCGATAATCTGAGGATTAATTCCGGATAACAGGTATTCCTCCTTCGAATTTGCTTTTTTGCACATAATTCAAAATTGGTAAGAGCTGGTACTTTGAAATAGATTAGTTTTTGGTTTAGTGATGTAGTTACTTTCAGTATCAATTATTTTATCAATTCACAATTTGCATTAACCAACACACCAAGAATACACAAAATGCTTAATCTATTCTTAATCAAGTAAAAGTTCTTTTGTCTCCAACTTAACTAACAAAATGATTAAAAGAAATGAAGCAAGACAATGCAATCTCAAGCAAATAGAACACAACTAGCAATAATACTAAAAACCAAGAATTAACAAGAGAACCTTGGGCAAGGTAATTGATTTGGGAGATAGCTAATCAATCCTAGATGTCTAAGCAACAATCAAGAACAATCCTATGGCTAGAACATTAATGCAAATCAATTCATTTCCATGATAGAGATCCTATGCTAGTCAAATGATAATCAACAATTTCCAAAGGTAATCACAGGACAAGCATGCATTAAGAACAAGTTCAAATACCACTAAGCACCCTAATCATCAATTTCCATTGGCTAGGAATGCAAAGCTCTCAAGAAGTTTGGCTCAGGAATTTCATCAAACACCTTGTGGGCATGGAAATCCTAAAATCTAGATTTAAGCTTGATCAAGGCTATCTAGCAATATTATCACTAATCAAGATAGAAAATGCATAAAATAAACCCTAGACATCAACGATCAACCATCTATCTCCCTAATCTACCAAGCCCAAAGTTCTTAAGAGATCTACTCACTAATCATCATGATCACACAAAGGAAAGGGGTTTGTCTTTGTGAAATCATAACAAAAGCTTGTAGATTAAGAGATTTGAAAGACAAATTACTATTAAAACTGGAAATCCAAACCAAGATTCAACAAAACCAAATGAAGAAAAGCTTAGGAACCCTAGGTGGCTACTTAACAAAATATAAGATCATCTCAGTCTCCTTAATAGGTTTAGAGTATTTATAGTGAGGGAGAAAAGAACCTAGGTCAACCCAAAAACAACTGGGTCAAACCCGGGTCAACAATAAAACAGGCTTAGTGTGAACTCCATCGGCCATGGTTCGGCCGAGTGGTGTGATCGCGTGTGCTCGACCGGTCTAGGTTTGGCCGCGTGTGTCTTCGCACCTTCAGTACTTAGTTTCCATCGGTTGAACTTTTGCCGGGTGGGGTGGCCGCGTGTCCGTTCGCGCCTTGATCATCTAAACTCCATCGGCCATGGCTTGGCCTCGTGTTGTGCCCGCGTGTGTCTTCGCACCTTGGTCATCTGAACTCCATCGGTTGAGCTTTGGCCGGGTGGTGTGGTCGCGTGGCTTCGATCGGGGAGCTCTTTGTCGCGTGGGATGGCCGCGTGTGCCTTCGCGCCTTCACCTCCTCGGCAACTACCCCTCTTTGCAATAAAACTGACCCAAATGTTCCAAATGTGTAGAGATCACTCCAAGAACCTGAAAGATAACAACTAGATGCAAATGCTCCTAAAACAACCTAGAATGACATGATTATGCAACAAAACTATGCAAAAACAAGGCTTAAAACCCAACAAAAACACAAGATATCAACTCACCCAAACTTATCTCTTGCTGGTCCTCAAGCAAGAACCAAACAAAAAGTGAGAGAGAGAGGTTTAAAAATGGGACTCAGAACCTAAAAGCATGAGATAAAGGATTCAAACCAAAGTCCTTAGATGCAGTTCAATGGTGCTAAGATCAATCAAAGTCCTTACAAATATTTTTCCAAGCCTAACACAATGCACCACTCTAGTTCATCTTCTATCTATTGGCAAAGACTTGCAATCCTATTGAACATCTCTTTCACATTCATTAAAGTGTTTGGTGTGATCTTGCAAATGGAAAATAAATCAAGCTCAATTGGTTTAAGGGAAAGGCTGTTTATAAAGTGGTTGGATAATGGTGTTTTTGGGTGGTTAACTCTCAAACAAAGAGGAATGCTAGACAGTCATGAAATCTATCTAAGACCAAGAATAATTTGGGCATACAAAGCTTAGCTCTTGATGTTCTACCCACCTAAAAGCTTTTCTACCCCTTATTCTTCTTCCTTATCTTTCTTTTAAACCCAAAAACTCAACCTTTTTCAACTCAACCCTTTTTCTTCTTTACTTATGGTCTTAATTCTTTATTTTTTTTATTGAATCTCTAAGGCTATTCTTGCTTAAAACACTAGCTCATTTTATTTCTTATTCATTCTATGCTATACTCCCAAATTTTTTTTTTTTTTTTTTTTTTTCATTTTCTTTACTCTTTTTCAATTTGATTCTAGGAGACTTTAGCAATACTTTCTATCCCTTTTCTTTGAGACTTAGAGCTTATAATTAACTTAACCTTAGAGACTTTTCTTTTCTTTTGACCAAGTAAACCTTTACTTCCCTTCTTAAACTCTCTTGTTCCCAAACTTGAACCCAAATCAACATTCTAACCACCTATTTCTTTCAAAACCAGTCCTATTAGCTAGCTATAAAGATTCCAAGCCTAGCTAAAACAAGAGCCAGTTCTTTGTCATTCTCAATACTCTCAAGATTTCACAACCTATAGCATTATCAAGAAGAGGCCTCACTCAACAAATCAATACAAGGCTTGAAAGAAAAGGCTGGGGTTCAAAGGTGTGGCAAGAGATTGGGTTAAAAAAAATAGAGTGGCAAATAGAGATAGTTAACCCAAATGAAAGTTCCATGAGCAAGCATTCATAGTCCATATGCAAGATAATTTTAAGATCAAATTAAAGTCCAAATAATATAGAGATGAAACAATTATCAAGCAAGCTTTACACTAGATGAAAATGCTTTCAAGTGACACAATGCTTTTAGGCCTAGATTCTTCATTTTTTCCCAAAGATTATTCTAGCACCAATGAACTATAAATGAGGGCTTTGGGTTCAATCCTAAGACTCAACCTTTACAAGGCAATTTCATCATTATCCCCAATGCAAATGCATACTAAATGCTTCTAGACTCAATCCTAAAGACAAGAATGAATAGGCAAAGCTAAATGCACTTTTTTTTTCTTTTTTTTCAAATGTTTCAAATTTTTTTTTTTGATTTTTCTCAAAACATAGATATTAACAATGCATCATACAAAACATGAAAATCAAAACAGAACACAATATTAGATGGCTAGTCTCTCCCCCAAACTTAATTCACACAGTCTCTGTGTGAGAAAAAGTCCAAGAGAGATACTAACAAGAGGAAAATAAATAAAATGAAAATAATAAAGAGACTCTATGTACAAGGTCTTGGAGTGTACCTCTAGTCCATGGAGAAGTCAAGAGAGTAGGAGGAGTTGCTAGTACATGGTGTTGGAGATCTCTCTGCTCTTCTCTTCCTCCTTTGTCTCCTCTCATAAACTGAAGCTCTAGGTGGGTCATAGAAACCAAGGGCAGTGCTAGGGTCACCATGGAATGAGTGCCTTTCCAATTCATCCTCAACTTCATCTTCTTGTTCTTCTCTTGAGTCCACAACAACTTCAGGGTTTGGATTGGAGGTACTTGCAATGGCTAGTTTTGCTTCCACATTCTTCAATCTTTTGTGCAAACTCTTCATTCCCTTGACCAGCTTCTTGATGTTTTTCCCTTGCCAGTTAGCCAAACGCTGGAGGAGGTGGATGTGGCTTTGTGCTTCTCTAAGAGACTTGCTTGAAGTAGCCTCTTCAAATGGTTGAAAAGCATACCTAGCACTGCCATAGGCTGGGCTAGGAGGGGCTTCTTGTTGATTTTCCTCAGCCTGACCTCTCACATTATTTGAAGTTGTTATTGGAATCACTGGTCCATCATCCTTAAAGGAGTAGAGGAAATCATCTTGTATTTGGCAGCAAATTCCAAACATGGCATAGAGAGATGTGACATCCTTTTGAGGGAGCAAGAGCCTCTTCTTCCTAAAGCTTGAGAAGATGTACCCATAGTAGACATAAAACCCTTTTTCAGTTTGGCCATCCAAATAGGTTGTCTTCTTGAGGTAGACTGGATCAATTCTTGCAATATCATGGTCAATTTCTCCAAGCTGAACCCCTTTTGCCTGTAAGATGGGGGTGACAAGACCACCCATACTCAGAATTGGTGTCTTATCACTTGTTGTCCAAGCCCAATTTTGATAGTGAAGCATTTGATGGAGGAAGACAGCAGCAACACATGTGTTTTCAGCATTGGAAAATGGCTGGTTCCCTCCTTCATAAGTCCTTATGAAAGGCTGCAGCCCTGCTAGAAGACAACCAAGTTCATTGGCTTGAACACCTCCAGCCTCCCTCCTTGCAAAAAGAGTGTGAGAAAGAACCTTGTGAGCATATCTCACTGTAGGATGCTGGATGCTTGAGTTCTTGAGCTGGCCAGGTTTGTACTTTCCTATACCAATATCTTGCCAAAAAGAACGGTACTCCCTTGGGTTGATGTTGTATTCCAGCCTTGTTCCTGGTTGAAAACCATAGATAGCCCCTAACTCTCCAAAAGTCATCTTGTAGAGCTTCCCTTGAACCTTAAACTCAAAATGTCCAAGATCACTAGCTGCCTCCACCATCTCAGCTTCATAATAAGTTACAGACAATGATGCAAGGAATTCTCTTGTTGGCTCAACATAGGTGGGGAAAGCCATATTGAAGAACTGTCCTAATCCCAATGTTGTGAAGATTGTTTGCATGTCTTCAAGAAGGCCAGCATTGTGAAGGAATTCATGATCAGGGTACCTAGTTGGAGCGAACTTAATCTGCTTAAGGCGCTGCATCAGTTGGGAATAGGTTGGTTTCTTCTCAAGTTTCTTGCTCTGCTTTTCCTTAGCAGCTGGAAGTGGTTGAAGTTCAGTGTCACTCTCACTCATACCCCTGTCCTCTGAATCATTATTCTCAATCACAGGCTCCTTATTTTTCTTCTTGCTTGTTGAAACTTTTTGTGGAACAAGTGAAGACTTAGAAGGGACTGCCTTTTTCTTCTTCTTTTCAACAACCCTTTCTATTACCTCCTTTGCCTTTGTTTGTTTGTCTCCAGGTTTCAAGTTGGTTCTACCCGTTGTACCTCTAAAATACACAAAAACACTTGAAAGATATTAGTAAAGCTCACTAGGAGCCACAATTTGTAACCACAGCTAATAAGTGCCTAGCATCTAGAAGATAAATCAACAAAATTTAAAACCAAGAGAACAAAGGTAAACCAACTTTGACAAAAGCTTCACAAACAAACTCAAATTTGCTTCCTAAAAATTTAAAAATCCGATTATCCCCTAACTATGCCAATTTGCCTTCAAAACTAATAGTCTCTTCCAGGATGTTTAAATCAACTAAAGACAAGGTAAAGAAACTATCAAATTTAAATTTCCCCAAATTTTTTTTTTTTTTTTTTTTGATTTTCTCAATCTCAAGAACCCTAAAAGCTCATAAATCAATTTTTTTTTTGAAATTAAACACCAAACAAAGCAATTCAAACGAAATCTAAACCAGCTAAAGCTATTATGAAGTTCAACAATCCTAAATCAAGGCATAAATAACTAGCTGGTTGATTCTAGCACATATTGTGTTTAAACTTGAATGAGGGAAAAGGAGAAATAGAGTGTTTTACCTTGGAATCGATGAGTAGTGAAGCAAAAATAGAAGTTGAGGCCAGAAACAATTAAAAGAGCTTGAAAACCCGAGACTAATACTCCAAAAATCTTTGAAAAAGATTGAGAGATGAGAGAGAAGCAAAGGTTTTAGTGTTCTAAAGAGTGTCTTGAAATCGACAAAGTGAGAAGAGAGAAGAGGATTTCGGGTTTTAGGGTATTGAGAGAAGGAGCAAACCGGCCAGGGTTAGGTTGAAAATTGAGGAATCACTGGGATTGAACCGAATTAAACCGAAAAGGAGATAGAAGACTTACCTTGGTAGACTCAATTGGTCAGCCTTTGGCCGATGGTCATGGCCGATGGTTAACACGCGGGGGCACCTTGACCGCGTCACTAGGCCGCGTGTGCCTTCGCACCAAAAACCAACATTTCCGTCTGATCCTCACTCGGCCCCGTCTTGACCGCGTGCCATTGCCGGTTCTCCTCACGCGGTGACGATTTGACCGCGTCACTAGGCCGCGTGTGCCTTCGCACTTTAGACCACATGTTCCTTTGATTCGCAATCGTTCATGGTTTGACCGCGTTCCTTAGCCGATGAACCTCACGCGGGGTCGCTTTGGTCGCGTCTCCCGACCGCGTGTGCGTTCGCACCAAAACCAACCTGTTCAACACCAAGTGCACACAAGTCTCCCAAACATTCTAATTTTCAATACTCAGAAACACATAAATTCAAACACACAAACTAACAAAAAGTAGAGGATATTTACATAAGGATACCATGGGAATGCCTCCCAAGCGCGCTTGTTTTACGTCTCTAAGCTTGACGTTACCGCGCCGCTTAGGCGTTTGGAGGGTCTGAGAGAGAAACACTTGTTCCCTCCTCAATGAAGTCATTTGCCAAGTAGTTCTTTAGCCTCTGTCCATTAACCACAAACTCATTTCCAGCCTTGTTCAGCAACACAAAGGCTCCATAAGGTCTAACCTCTTTGATCTTGAATGGTCCAGACCAGCGGGACTTGAGCTTTCCCGGGAATAGCTTCAAGCTGGAATTGAACAGCAACACCAAATCTCCTTCCTTGAAAACCCTTGGAAGAATCCTCTTGTCATGGAATGCTTTTGTCCTCTCCTTGTAGATTTTTGAACTCTCATAAGCTTCAAGGCGGATCTCCTCTAACTCATTCAATTGCACCAAGCGTTTCTCATGAGCATTCTTGATATCAAAGTTGAGAAGCTTAACTGCCCACATTGCTTTATACTCTAACTCAACTGGCAGATGACAAGACTTTCCATAGAGAAGGTTGAATGGAGTTTTTCCAATTGGTGTCTTGTAGGCAGTCCTATATGCCCATAGAGCATCATCCAACTTCTTTGCCCAATCTTTCCTTGTGATACCAACTGTTTTCTCAAGAATTGACTTGATTTCTCTGTTTGAAATCTCAACTTGACCACTAGTTTGAGGATGATAAGGTGTAGCAACCTTATGCTTCACTCCATGTCTCTTGAGAAGACTCTCAAAGAACTTGTTGATAAAGTGTTTCCCTCCATCACTAATGATCACTCTTGGAATACCAAACCTTGGAAAAATGATTGTCTTGAACAACTTCAACACAACCTTTGCATCATTGGTAGGACTAGCTATGGCTTCCACCCATTTAGACACATAATCAACAGCCACAAGTATGTAATTGTTACCATAGGAAGAAGGAAATGGTCCCATGAAGTCAATACCCCATACATCAAACACCTCAACCTCTAAGATAGGATTTTGTGGCATTTCATTTCTCCTGCTGATATTGCCTCTTCTTTGACATGAATCACACTTGGAGATGATCTCTTTTGTGTCTTTGAACATAGTAGGCCACCACAAACCAGCTTGAAGAATCTTTGTGACTGTCTTGAATGTAGCAAAGTGTCCTCCATAGGCTGCTCCATGACATAGTTCTACTAACCCTTCTATCTCCTCCTTGGCAACACATCTCCTATAAATCTTGTCTTTACAAAGAGTGTAGAGGTATGGTGCATCCCAATAGTAGTTGTTGATATCTTTGAAGAACTTTTTTCTATCATAACCAACCAAATTTGGTGGCTCAATCCCACAAGCAAGGTAGTTAACAAAATCAGCATACCAAGGACCATTCTCTTCCAACCTCATTACCTCTCCAAGCTTTTTCCAAGTCTCATTGGTCTTGTCAAGTAGTTGAATTGCCATTATCTGCTCTTCAGGAAGTGCATCATTGATTGGAACCTCATTGTCAACCCTTAATCTTGATAGATGATCAGCTACTCCATTCTCAATGCCCTTCTTGTCTTTAATCTCCAAATCAAACTCTTGAAGTAGCAATATCCATCTCAACAGCCTTGGTTTAGCATCCTTCTTTGCTAAAAGATATTTCAATGCTGCATGATCAGTGTGAACAACCACTTTTGAACCCACCAAGTATTGCCTAAACTTCTCAAATGCAAAGATAATAGCTAGAAGCTCTTTTTCTGTTGTGGCATATTTGACTTGAGCTTCATCTATTTTTCTACTTGCGTAGTATATGACATGAAGCTTCTTATCTTTTCTTTGACCAAGCACTGCTCCAACTGCATAGTCACTAGCATCACACATTATTTCAAATGGCAAGTTCCAATCTGGTGCTTGAACTATCGGAGCACTAACCAACTCTTCTTTTATCTTCTTGAAAGCTTGAAGACACTCCTCATTGAACTCAAATTCAACTTCTTTACACAACAGCCTTGTAAGAGGTCTAGCAATCTTTGAGAAGTCTTTAATGAACCTCCTATAGAACCCAGCATGGCCCAGAAAACTCCTTATTCCCTTGACCGAATTTGGAGGTGCTAAATTGGTCATCACATCAATCTTGGCTCTATCAACCTCAATGCCTTTCTCAGAGATCTTATGACCCAAAACAATCTCTTCCTTCACCATGAAGTGACATTTCTCCCAATTCAAGACCAAATTTGTTTCCTCACACCTTCTTAAGACCCTGCACAAATTAGAAAGACAACCAGAAAAAGAATCTCCATAGACGGAGAAGTCATCCATGAAAACCTCCACAACATCCTCAATTAGATCAGAAAAAATTGACATCATGCATCTTTGGAATGTAGCTGGAGCATTACACAATCCAAATGGCATCCTTCTATAAGCAAAAGTACCATAAGGACATGTGAAAGTAGTCTTTTCTTGATCATTTGGATGTATGGGGATTTGAAAGAAACCAGAATAACCATCAAGAAAGCAATAATGAGTATGACTAGCAAGCCTCTCTAGCATTTGATCAATCAATGGTAAAGGAAAATGATCTTTCCTAGATGCAGCATTGAGTCTCCTATAATCAATACACATTCTATGACCAGTTATAGTTCTTGTTGGAATCAACTCATCCTTATCATTCTTTACAACTGTAACTCCTCCTTTCTTTGGTACCACATGTACAGGAGAAACCCATGTACTATCCGATATGGGATATATGATACCAGCATCAAGGAGTTTAAGAATCTCTTTCCTCACCACATCTCTTAAGTTAGGGTTTAACCTTCTTTGTGGTTCAATGGAAGTCATTGATTCATCATCTAAATGAATCCTATGCATGCAAAGAGTTTCAGAAATCCCTTTTATGTCATCAAGTGAATAACCAATAGCTCTCCTAAACTTTTTCAATTCACCAAGAAGAGTAACAGTTTCATGTTCACTAAGCTCCTCACTGATAATGACAGGGTAAGTAGAGTTTTTACCTAGGAAAGCATACCTTAGCCCCTTAGGGAGTGGTTTGAGTTCAATCTTGGGTGCCTTAAGCTCACTCCAATCTTCATTTGAATTTACCTCAACTGAACTCACCACTTGCTCTTTCAACTCAAGGAAGCTACCACCATCTTTAGAGGGCTTGTGAGAGTCAAGAATCTTTTCATATCCTTCACTATCCTCCTTAAGTAACCCAAACTCTCCTTATTTAACTGTCAAAGTGCTTTGGAGTTCATCTTCTATGGCCAATTCCTCCAAAAGCTCATCAGCTAAAGCTTCCATCTTCTCAATGTAGAACACTTGACCGCCAATTGTAGGCTTCCTCATCACTTGGTTGATGTCAAAAGTCAAAGCTTCCTTTCCCAAATTCAATTGAATCTTCCCACCTTTCACATCAATCATTGTTCCTGCTGTTCTTAAGAATGGTCTTCCCAAAATGAGTGGATCCTTTGGTTCTTCATCCATTTCAAGAACAACAAAGTCAGTTGGGATCTCAAAATGACCAATCATCACTGGTAGATCTTCAAGTACTCCAACTGGTGTTCTAACTGACCTATCAGCAAGAACAAGGGTGATCATACACTTCTTGTAGTGTGTGAAACCCAATTTTTTTGCAACTGAGAGAGGCATTAAGCTCACACTAGACCCCAGATCACATAAGCAATGGCCAAAAGATAAAGGTCCTAGAGTGCAAGGGAGAGTAAAACTACCAGGATCTTCAAGCTTCTTTGCTACTATCTTGTTTTGAATAATAGCACTGCACTCATGAGTCAAGATAACCATTCCTTGCAGAGCTTTCTTCTTCTCCAAAACTGCATCCTTGAGGAACTTGTTGTAAGAGGGGTTCAACAAGAATGCATCAATGATAGGCATTGTGATAGCAACATCCTTCATTTGTATATCAAACATGGCTCTATACTTGTCAACTTGTTGCTTCTTGAACCTCCCAGGAAATGGCAGCCTTGGTTCATAAGGTGGAGGCACAAACAGAGTTTCTTTGGCAGCACCTTTACTTTTCTTGGTAATGTCATCAATGGCCTTGTCTTGCTTAGGCTCCTCAACCACTTTACTCTTCCCTTTGTCAACCACAACTCCATCAGCTTCTTTATCTTTACCCAAATCTTTCAATATCAGCTCATCTTCATCATCAATCTCAACCACTACCTCCCCTCCTTTAGGCTCAATGTCCCTATTGAGCTCATTAGTTTGTAGCTGCTTACCACTTCTCAATGTAATGGCGTTTACAAACTCCTTTGGGTTGGGTTCTGGTTTTCCCGGTAAAGAACCCAGTTGTCTTGTAGAGGAGGAAGAAGCTTGGCCTTGGACTTGTGTTTGGAGCCTCTCAAACTTAGCATTCAACTCACCATAGACATTGTCAACCTTATGGTGTATGGCCTTCATTTGTGTAGCAAGTTCAATAGCTCCTCTCCCTTGGCCTTCTAGGAGTTGTCTAAGTAGAGAATTTGTGTCATCTACTTGACCTTGAGGCTGTGGTGCATGCATTTGTTGTTGAGGTTGGGAGTAGCTTTGAGGCTTTCCTTGATAATTCCCTTGTGGCTTTTGTTGATAATTGGGTTGAGAAGGAAAACCAGGAGGTTTTTGTGGTGGATAAGACTGATCTTGTGGGTTCTCCACATTGGTGCTGCGGTAAGAGAGGTTAGGATGGTTGCAGTAATTGGGATTGAACTTGTTATACCCTTGTCCACCCACATAGTTGACCTCTTCCTGTCCCTCAACACAAGCTTCCATTCCCTCTTGATAGCCTTGATACACATCACTTTCGGTTACAAAATGGACTGGCTTTTGTGTGGCAAGAATCATCTTATCCATCTTGTCATTCAATGCTTTGATCTCCTTGCGGTGATGCTCATTCATATCAGATTGATCTCTTGGTGTTCTATCATAATCCTCCCCATAGTTACCATCACTTTGAGCAAGATTCTCCACCAAAGTCATACCAATATCAACATCTTGACCAAGGAAGTTTCCATTACTTGCTGTGTCAAGTAACATTCTTATTTTTGGTAGCACTCCCCTGTACAATGTGCTAAGAAGAGACTCCTTGGAGAAACCATGATGAGGACATTGCATAGTGTAGCCCTTGAATCTCTCCCATGCTTCACAAAAACTCTCATTTCCCTTTTGTGCAAAGCTTGATATCTCATTTCTCAACCTTGCTGTTCTTGTAGTTGAGAAGAACTTGGAGATGAAGGCTCTCTTGCACTGATCCCAAGAGGTGATTGATCCCACTGGTAGGTTCTTCTCCCAAGTCCTAGCTCTATCTCCAAGAGAAAACGGAAATAGGCGGAGTTTGAATGCATCATCAGAGATACCATTGATTTTTACTGTCCCACACATCATATCAAACTGATCCAAGTGATCAAGAGGGTCTTCCATAGGTAGGCCATGGAACTTTGAGCTCTGCACCATGTTAATAAGACTGGACTTGATCTCATAGTTGTTATTCTCAACAGCCGGTGCTCTAATTCCTTGGCGGTTCCCATGAATGTTAGGTTGATCAAAAGCTCCAATGACTCTTGGTTGTCTTAGAGGGTGGACAGGAGCTTGGTTGTCATTGTGCTGATCATTTCCATTATGACCAGCAGCAGGAGGCGGATTGTTGTCCATGGCTTGGCGGGCTAAACGGCGGTTCTCTCTTTCAAGTCGGGGTACGTCGTCTACAGGCTGAAACAAGTGTGCTAGGCCGTGGCTTCTCAAGTTCATACACCCTGAAAATCAAAGACAAACCACCAATGCAATCCAAGTAACAAACAGTGCAAAGTAAATGAATAGTCTCAAGCAAAGTTGAAATCCTAATGGTTAATTAGAATGCAAACGGGCAACGGCACCAAATTGATGTAGTTACTTTCAGTATCAATTATTTTATCAATCCACAATTTGCATTAACCAACACACCAAGAATACACAAAATGCTTAATCTATTCTTAATCAAGTAAAAGTTCTTTTGTCTCCAACTTAACTAACAAAATGATTAAAAGAAATGAAGCAAGACAATGCAATCTCAAGCAAATAGAACACAACTAGCAATAATACTAAAAACCAAGAATTAACAAGAGAACCTTGGGCAAGGTAATTGACTTGGGAGATAGCTAATCAATCCTAGATGTCTAAGCAACAATCAAGAACAATCCTATGGCTAGAACATTAATGCAAATCAATTCATTTCCATGATAGAGATCCTATGCTAGTCAAATGATAATCAACAATTTCCAAAGGTAATCACAGGACAAGCATGCATTAAGAACAAGTTCAAATACCACTAAGCACCCTAATCATCAATTTCCATTGGCTAGGAATGCAAAGCTCTCAAGAAGTTTGGCTTAGGAATTTCATCAAACACCTTGTGGGCATGGAAATCCTAAAATCTAGATTTAAGCTTGATCAAGGCTATCTAGCAATATTATCACTAATCAAGATAGGAAATGCATAAAATAAACCCTAGACATCAAAGATCAACCATCTATCTCCCTAATCTACCAAGCCCAAAGTTCTTAAGAGATCTACTCACTAATCATCATGATCACACAAAGGAAAGGGGTTTGTCTTTGTGAAATCATAACAAAAGCTTGTAGATTAAGAGATTTGAAAGACAAATTACTATTAAAACTGGAAATCCAAACCAGGATTCAACAAAACCAAATGAAGAAAAGCTTAGGAACCCTAGGTGGCTACTTAACAAAAGATAAGATCATCTCAGTCTCCTTAATAGGTTTAGAGTATTTATAGTGAGGGAGAAAAGAACCTAGGTCAACCCAAAAACAACTGGGTCAAACCCGGGTCAACAATAAAACAGGCTTAGTGTGAACTCCATCGTCCATGGTTCGGCCGAGTGGTGTGACCGCGTGTGCTCGACCGGTCTAGGTTTGGCCGCGTCGGATGGCCGCGTGTGCCTTCGCGCCTTCACCTCCTCGGCAACTACCCCTCTTTGCAATAAAACTGACCCAAATGTTCCAAATGTGTAGAGATCACTCCAAGAACCTGAAAGATAACAACTAGATGCAAATGCTCCTAAAACAACCTAGAATGACATGATTATGCAACAAAACTATGCAAAAACAAGGCTTAAAACCCAACAAAAACACAAGATATCATTTAGTTTGTTTTGTATTTTAGCAAAGAAATACATGATTTCGTGAATTCGTAGTTGATTTTGTCTAATTGCTGATAATGATTGTTAATTCTTTCATGGGCAAGTCTCAATTTGTCTAATTCGATCTGCCTTCGCCTCTGATTAATTGTCCGACTCAAAATGGGAAAAGAATATAGTTCATGAAGGGTGAGTTCATGAAGGGTGTTTAAAACTATCACCAATTTGTTATCTTCTTTGTTATTTTGTATGAAATCATATTTAGCATATTAATTTACTATTGAATGAATGTAATTCTTCAGATTTTAAAACTATTAAAGAATGGTCACACTGATAGAAGATACTGAGATAAGATAAGAGTCTATAAACTATTTTCTTACTACTTGTTTTGGGTTTTTTTTAAAAACATTTGCTAAAACTGAGTTATGATATATTTGTTGTGCAGGTTATATGTGAACTAAAGGTTTCTATCAGAAATAATGACTTTGTAGCATTGTTAGTATACACTAGAGATTTCAGAAAGGGTTAGTAATTTTTAACTTTCAATCTTTTTCATATTGTAGATAGTGTTACTATTAGTTTCCTGTTTTGAACTCGTAATCTTTTGTTGACTTCTCTGAAAATATGAAAGCGAAATAAGAAAGACAATCAAATAATCAAAGTGAATCATCTAAACATAATAATGTCTTTTTATTCAGGGAAAAAAACTAAGAGAAGATACTGAGTGGTGATTATATTATTTTTTCATCAGCTTTTACCACTATTGAAGAATAGTCCCGCGGGTAGAAGAGAAAATATAAGAGTCTCTTGTCTATCTTACTACTTGTTCTGTTTTTTTTTTTAAAACATTTGCTAAAACAGAGTTTTGATATATTTGTTCTGCAAGTTATATCTGAACTAAAGGTTTCTATCATAAATCAGGACTTTGTGGCATTGTTAGTATACACCAGAGATGCTAAGAAAGGGTTAGTAATTCATGACCTTCCATTCTGTTCATATTGTAGAAAATGTTACTCTTAGTGGACTAAAACCAAATTTGAACTCGTAATCTTGTGTTGACTTCTCTGAAAATATGAAATAGAAAAATGAAAGACAATGAAACTACCAAATTTAATCATCTAAAATTATTATTGTGTGCTTTATTCTGAAAAAAAAAAAACACTTTTGAAAATTTGGATAACCAAGTAATGATAAACAACTTAAACTTCTCTTCAATCTTCTGAACTCCTTCCCATTGATAGATCTACAGTGATAAACATTACTCCTGCCATCACGATTTCAAAGCCTATAGTCGTAGAAACATGTAAAGTCAAAAACAAAATGAAATCCACATACCTTTCAGACTTTAGACTCAATGAAATCATCTTCGTTGTTCTTCCAGATTCTGAAAGACCTCCTTGAAAACGACATTAGTAGTCTGTCTTTCTATCTTTCCTTCTTTGTTGACAATTAGAATCTTCAATCCTTTTTTAGAAGTAACCCTAGATAAGGCAACATATAGCTGACCATGCGAGAACACAGGTTTTGGAAAATACAGTCCCACCTTTTCTAGCGATTGACCTTGACTTTTGTTTATAGTCATGGCAAATGCAACCGATAGTGGAAGCTGTCTTCGACGCATTTTGAAAGGCAACTTTGTATCTGATGGAGTTAGATCAATTTTAGGAATCAAAACAATATCACCTGCTCTATCACCCGTTATTACTATTGCTTCAAGTACATGATTAGCCATCTGTGTTATTTGAAGTCTTGTTCCATTACAAAGCCCACCTTTAGGGTCGATATTACGAAGCAACATAACCGGAGCCCCAATTTTCAACCGCAAATTATGATGAGTCAAACCAGATAACTTAATACTGTTTAAGAAATCAGGCGTAATAACAGGATTGGAAAGTGAATCTGAATCGGTAGGGTCAATGCTATCAGCACTCAAATAAAAAGGTTTGTAGCATTAGATACTTAATAACGAAAGATGATTGAATATGTTTTAATTAAGTTGTGTATGAGAACACTTACTTTCCAGCATCTGTAGCATATATTGATTGATTTTGTTCACATCATCGTTGGTTGGAGCTAAAATGGCTCTTGTCTGAAAGAATTTGGGATCTTTTTCATTTTTCAAAAATGTTGGATTCCCATAAATCTCCATACTGATAGCTTCTATAGGATTCTCTGCTTATGTAATAAGAAATTCGTTGGAAATATCAATGATAGCTTCACCGTCGTTAGGTTCAGAAATCCTACCATCTCCAACTGCTAATAGCCAATCTGAAAATTCTTTGATGTCGTTAGCTTCATTAACACTCAATTTGTTGGAGAGCAGACGCATGTTCTTAGTTAATTTAAGAACTTTGCAATGATCCCAAATATAAGAAGCGTTAAGAGCTGACATAACAATTTCGGCCCGACCCGCATCGTTGATTACCGGAAGCACTTGCTTGAAACCACCGCCGAAAACAACAATCTTTCCCGCAGAAACTTGGTTGTCTACATTACCCATAATATCAGCAAAGCTTCTATCCAAAGACTCAAAGCAATACATGCTCATCATCGGTGCTTCATCCCAAATAATCAAAGATGCTTGCTTTATCAAATTGGCAAGATCAGAATTAGTCTTTATTCGACAAAGGGTATAATCATTAACATTGATAGGAATTGCAAACCGAGAATGTGTTGTCCGACCACCTTCTAACAACAAAGAAGCAATGCCACTGGAGGCCACATTGAGAACAATTAATCCTCTTGATCGTATAGCAGCGGATAGTGTCTTCCACATAAAAGTTTTACCAGTTCCTCCAAAGCCATAACAAAAAATACATCCCCTCGATTTCCAAATACAGCAGCAGTAATGTTTGTTTATATACTCCGCTGCTCAACAGTCATCATCTCTAACCATGTATCATGCTTTGCTTTTAGATCATCACAATTGTACCTCATCTCATCAACTATCAAGCGGTTCGAATTATCAATACCTTCTCTTGTTGGCTTTGGAAAGTTGTCTATTTCCATCAGAGACCCACCATTGAACAACATAATCTTCTCTATCTCTTGTAGTGTATAGTTCTTCACATCATCTTCTGTTAGAGTAAGAGCTGCGTAATAAAATTACAAATTTTTTGTCAAACACTGTGTTGTTTTGTATAGTAATATAAAGTTATATAGACCAATAGCGTTGACAAACTTAAGCGGAAATACCTGGATTGTTAAATTCCGCTTGTTTTTTTTTCTCAATCCCTTCTGACAGCAAATCCTAACATGTGTTCCAAACGTGTTCTGGTCTAGCCAATGAATCAGAGAGCAGCATCATTGCAAAAAAATTTCTCAAGTAATCCCCAAAACACCATTGACTTGCTTCGACCAGGCTATCAATGAAGATTTGATCATCATTTAAAATTCCCCGTGCAAAGCAAGCTTCTTTGTAAGAAGGGTAGAGAACACCATTGTAGGTTTTTATGTCATCAAAACATGTAGGTCCCTTGATTATGGTTTAAGAGAATTCGCAAATAATATTCAGCTTCTAGCCTCCTTGGAACATAGTTAATTCGACCTAGAGAAAATCCTCTACCCCTCTTTTTAAACCGCTTGTTACTTCCATCCCAAGTAAAATATGCAGGGATTTGCGCATATGTGACATCTCTCGCACGTTTTCCGTCTTTACCAACAGCATTTTCCCTACATAGAGTTATCCAAGGCATAAACATTGAATCTTCATTTGCTACTCGATCCAAAACAGTGTCGATATCATCATCTTCATCAAAATAGGCTGGTTGCTTTCCTTCATCATGGAAAGATAGTCTCTGAACTGATGTGGACCGGTATTGTATTGGGAGCATAAAAATCCTCCAGATAGCTTCTGAGGCTGATACATACCTGAAGCTAACCAAACAAAAAAAACCAAAATAGTTATACTTGCGTCCAAAAAAGTGCTGAATATATAACAAAAGGAGAGAATTCAAATAACTTGCAGTCAAACCAATCTTTTATTTCATTTTTTTTTGTTATCACTTGGAGACATATCTGCTTGAGTTGTAGCTGTTTCAGTAGTTCCACTTTGATTCTTGTCAATTGGCTCGACAACCACAACAACCTGGTCTGGACCTTTGTTCATATATTTGAATAAATATTTGATAGAACCCGTTTGATTGCACCATTCAACGTTGATGTGAGCTCTATATCGAACTGATAGCTTAGCATTATACGGCACCACATACTTGCTGTCACACTTAATGTCTCCCTTCTCAATATATCGTTTAGACGGACGCCTCCTATTAACAGGATAACCATCACTACCAACTCTGGTAATGTCTTCATACTGTTTTGGATAAAGCTTAGAGCACTTTCCAGATACCATACATGGAGAACTTGTATTAGCGGCACCACATGGTCCGTGTATCATACACTCCTTAATAACTTCATAAAGTTCTGGATCTTCATCTTCATCTGGGATTTCAGCACAAATCATCCTATCAATGTCGTCAGCTATAGGTAGTTTACTTGCTTGATCCATGAATAAAAGTATGTGAGCATGTGGTAACCCTCTTTTTTGAAACTCAATAGTATACATGGCTGCAATGAAAAACGTGGGATTAGACTTTATCCAAATTAGAAAAGCCATAAACAATAATTACAAATTCAATTTTAGATAGGTAGTAATTGAGTGAACTACCTGCAACAGTCTTCCCAAGCGAACACTTATTTGTTAAATCTCTCATTAGAGAATCCAACTTGATCTTGAAGATCCTGGCTACTATGTCTGGCTGATCATCAGCAGTCAACCCACGTTTTGTTACATACCTTGTTATCTCTGGCCATTTAGGATTGCATGTAAAAGTTACGAATAAATCTGGGAAGCCATAGTGTTTACATATGGCCATTGCATCATAATAGCTTTGAACCATATATTGTGGTCCACCAGTGAAAGAAGTGGGGATATTTATCTGGTTTCCTTGTTGACTCATAGTAGTGGTTCCTGATTCAGCAGCTTGTTTGATGGTGTTGAAATTCTCACAACGCTTCTTAGACTTGTTGAACTTGATATAATTCAGCCTATTTGTTTCAATGGTAGTATAAACATCACACAAAAACTGTTGGAAAAGCCTCTTTGACTGTAGTAGAGTGTGACACTCGTTCTCTCTTTCTTGAATCCTGAAGCTGAACCACTGTCGCATACTAGTACACTTCTCTTTCTTTGGTTTGTTGTTTACTCCTTTAAAACATTTTTCAATCCCGGGCCTGAATCCATCTTCACCATAACATAGAATAGGGGATATTGCAGAGCCAAATATGAGATATGCACTTCACTAATCCTCTTTAGGTGACTTGTATACTTTTCTTCAAGAATAATGTCATGTGAAGGCATTTTTTTAAAAAAATCTTCTGGGATAAGTGCTGCAACCTAAGAAGCTGTAAGCATACTATAAGTCCTTCCATCAACACCAACTCGATCAGCAACTATTCTCATATGAAAAGGTTGATCTTGTTGTGTTTGAAACCTATCTTTTGCAATTCGAAAGTTCTTGACATATGGATTGACGTCGTTGAGCATCTTCATTAATAATTCAATTATTTCCTTCTTTAATTTCTGCTTGCCTTTAGCCATACTTGTGTTGTTGCTCTTCCTAAAAACAGAACAAAGAAAACGATTAGATATACTAATTTTGTTAAGATAATTTGTTAAACTTAGGTAAGAAAAGTTACCCAATCACACTTGCTCTGTTCTCAACTTCATTCTCTGTGTCAACTATATATAGTTGTGAGTACTTAGCATAATCACCCAAATCTGGTTTTAAGCTACCTATGCGGTGATAGTTTCCTCCTTGTAAACGAAACATATTAGGTCCGATGCCTTTTGGAATAGAGCGATTAATCTTTCCTCCAAGAGAAGTCATTGCGAAGATCATGTTATAAAGTCTTAGATGCTGTCGAATATTTCTACTGAGTGCATCATCACCAGTCGGATATTTTTTTTGTGGTTCCGGTGAATCTTTTAATAAAGGCAATTTGACAGACCCTTGACCACAACATAGACTGAACGTCAGTGTTTTTGTACTCCTTTTCTTGTTTAATCGTTCATCGAACCACATCATTGCACCACAATACTTGCACTTGTATGTAGGATCACCATGATCTAGATAACCTATAAAAGAAAATATCTAAGTTATCAATAATTAAATTAGAAGCAGTTGACTATAGTTCATCAATATTTGAGCTTGTAAAATTTTACCTCCCGTGAATTTGTTATGCCCAGAACCTTTGCGTTTGGTATTTGAAGCTTTGCATTATCTTTTGTTTGGAATGGTGTTTCTTTTGCAATTCGTTTTGTCTGGATTGCGAGAATGAACATCACCAATATCTACTTGTTCCTTCATCCTCAATGTCTTCTTCGGTACTGTAGTAGTAGCTCTGCTCATCAGTATTCTCGTCAGAGAAGAAGTCATTATAGTTCTCTTCTTCGTAGTAGTCATTGTCACTGCTACTATTATTGTAGTTATCTGCCCTTTCATCATTTGTTTCACCTACTTATATAAACATAATATCAGTAAATACCATTGATACAAAAATTTTAATTTCTATCTATTTAAGAAGATGAAAGACATACATATTTCCGGATTTGAGCATGAAGCATATTGGAATTCTGATTCCAAATTTTTTTTGATCAAATTTTTGAATTTGTCAATCCGGAATGATGATTGCGGTACTTCACCATAGGAAACAGTATCCTTATATCGTAGACCTGTAAAAAGATCTGTAATTTGATGTTACAATGGTTAAAAACGCAGCCTTCTTTATTATGTATGATAAATATTTACTAATACTCACCGTTTGGTGCAGAGCAACTCGGCCAATGATTACTCAGGAGAGTACTAGTTTCAGGAGTTGTACAATGCAATGACTGCATATTGGTGATGTCCTTCATCACAGTATTCGTATAGTCAATGTTTTGCTGTGAAGTGATGGTTGACATTGGAGTTTGACCTGATTTGATGTTGAGGGAAGTAAATCAGTCATTATTTATGTTAGGGAATCAAACTTGACGCTAATAATCAAATGTGGCTTTCTGGAGCCAATATTTAGTGAGTGTTAAAAACTAACCACTTTCAAATTCTTGTTGTTGTGCAGAAGTTGGAGAATGGTTGTTGATAGGTGACACAACATTTCTATCCAGCGTCAAAGGTACATTAGTAATATCTCTGAAAACTCTATTGAAAGCTGAAGTAATTGGTACAGAGCCATTTTGATTTGTTGTATTGAGTGTTTGATAGAAACTTGTTTCTAAACCTCTTGATTCTATACGGCTTCTCTTGTTAGAATTTCTGGAATTTCCTTGAGATGGAGCTGTGAAATCCAGCTTCTTCTTTATGTTGTTTAGCGGCAAAGAGGTTTAGAGGTTGATAATTTTTTCCTATGTGAATATTATATGTAAGTTTTGATGGTGCCACCTAACGTGAACACATAAAATTATGGGATTTATTGAATAGATTTTGCAAGAAATTTTGGTCAATCAAACAGGTTCAGATTTTAATCCATGGGTGATTCTAAATGAATAATTATAGTAATTGTCTTCCCGTAATTTGTTACATAAATTACGGGACCTGATCATTTTCAGTTATAATCTATCTAATTTAAGAAGGTAGATTTAGAAGTATTGTTTTTTTTTAATTCTGTAAATATCTATAATTTCTTTTAAATACTAACTATGTGTTCTTTTTATACTTAACAGACCTTACGAATTTTTCATGGATTCCAATTCACTCTTATTGACAAAGTACCCATCTTATTACGGACGCAGGTTTGTTTGAAGCTCATTTATTTGAAACTTTCCAATGACATATTAGTCCATAATAGTTATTGGTGAATATATATAGATGAGTAATTAAAACTTGTTCATACGTAATATCTTCAATAAATATTAAAATTTGAATGGAAATTTAAAGAGAAGCTTATTTTTTTTAATAGTTGCAGGAAAAAAGTTAATTGTTATTGGAGAATCTATGATTAAAACTTCTTCATTCTTAATACCACCAATAAATATTAAAACTTGTTCACAGCGTTTGCTATGTTAGATTTAAAACAGTGGGTCAACAATAACCATGTGGTGTTTTATTTCTACTGAAAACATAAACATAGATAAGCTGATAGTGATTATTGAATTATAAAACTGAAAATGGCTTACAGAGAGAGCCTTATTAGAAATTAAAATGAAAATGTTCCAATATCTCAAATGGAAAGAAAGGTGCAGCAAACATAAATCACCATCCCGAAACTTGTTGGTCTTACTTCTTTTCAACTTTGATTTGAACCCCCTTGGTTTTAATGTTTCCAACATGATTAGCTTTCATCTTGCACATAGGGGACTCCGTAGTCTTAGCTAGATCAATACCCTCTTCCATTTCCTTTTCTCCAAACTCAAGTGTTGACACCTTTACATCGAACTTCTTGATGGAATCTGCAGTTTCAATCGATTCAGCACACACCTTCTTTGAAGAGGATGATTGTTCAGGTGTATCATAATTTGATGCGTAGACACGTTTAGAGAAGGGAGTAGTTGATTCAGAAGTTTCTTGACTATAACTCAAAGCAAGTTGTACCTAGGAACATATAAAAGATAAAGAGTTAGTATATAGGTTTCTGCCACAAATTATAGATTGTAAATAAACTTTGCTTAGTACTCTGGCTCTTACCTGATCACCAGAGACAATTGAAGATGGGTTCAGAATTTCATTTGCTCAGTGATTTGCTCGGCTAGAAGCCCATCTTTGGAAAGAATTTTGGTTACCCTGTAAGAATCCTTACAATCCCAAATATTTTCTCGTTCCACACAAACCAGAAAGACAAATGTTTGCCAATGACAGAGCCGGCCCAACCCTAAAGCAGGCAAAGCACCTGCTTTAGGCCACATCATATAGTAAAAATTTTAGTAATACATTATTGTGAGATTAGGTAGGTCTGTTGGGTCTGTATTATACAATTATGTGGCAAGTCATGGGTTCAAACCATTAACTCTTCTGATCATACAGTTCTTTTTTCTTTTTATTTACAGTTTTTGGTTTTTATTTTTTTTACAAAAATTTGAATTAACTTGACTACAAGATATTATAATATTCAAACAAAACTAAAAATTTATACAAGAATATCAAAATTACTTCTTCTCCTTAATCTTTATTTTATTATAGTAATACATTATTACAAACTACTTTCGATTGTTTATAAGTATTTGTTATAATAAAAGTTAGAAAAAATAAATTTTAGATTGTTATTACATTTTTTCCATGTTTTTTAATAATATTTTAGTATTGTAGTGAAAAAAATATTAGTTTTATATAATAAACAAAATTATTTTTCTATGCTTTAGGCCACCAAAATTCAAGGACCGGCCCTGGCCAATGACGTTCTTGATAGCGTCAGGTAAATCTTCAGGATTTGTAATCTTAAAGCGAGAAACATTTAGATTTTAATTTAAAAAGTAGTATGAATTAGAATGTGTATAGATTATGAACACTTTGATTACCTCATCCAATGAACCATCAAGAATAGAAGCTGCAGATTCTCCAATAACCTCAGAAGCAATGCTGTCAAATAACAGAAATTTGGTCTCTGATGTATTGTCCATGACCTTAAAGTAAATCATGTACCTTCAATGCCAAGAACAGAAGGAAATGTAAATTAAAATCTAGAGATACCCATTATATCATCAACCGATTTATCTGTTTAGTATATTACCTTGGAACGACATTGGTCACAGGTGACCTGCAAACAACACACTAAAACTTTGGTTTTTGTGGCTTACTCTCAACAGCATGGAATCCAGTGCGTATAGGAGTCACTTTTTTATTGCAGGCACGGCAACTAAAGTAATACCAAGCCCAGTCGGTATCAATTGCATAGATGGTGCTCATTACCCTTACTTTCCCGACCTAAAATTAGTGATATTCAAATGTCATTCCTTAGTTCGATCGGTTGATTGATATATAACAGAAATTTTGAATATGTAAAGATAGATACAAACCTCAACTGAATCGATAAGCTCTGCAATGGTTTTCCTTGGATACTGAGTGGTGTCTTCTGATTTGACAGCCACAATCTGCAACTTTGGGACAGATTCACGGAAAGCGAGAGACAGTCCATCATTTGGAAGGCTGAATGACATCAAATGCAAAGTGTTATAGGTACGTATAAGTTTTATCATATATCAATTTTAGTTGGGCGATATAAGTACTTATGATTTGGTGAAATTATCAACTTCTATCCAAGCAGGGTTGATATGTACTTGTGATGCATCATAAGAATTAGACAGATATCTATTTCATGTTACATATTTTGTTTTACATATTTGATATAAAGACAATTAAATTTTCATTTGTATTTTTCTTTAGGAATGTGGGAGCCGAATATTACCTTTGTATGTTTTCACTCTGACAACCGGAGGACGCAAACCACAATGATATCCTTTGATGCCTGGCAGGATCCAAAAACTTTGTCAGCGAATGATCCCCACAAGGTACATGAAACCCTCTCGTCCCTGTCATTTAAAATCTGATGTTAGTTCGTGTTTTTTTTTTTAATATAGGCTTAGAATTAGCAGATAAATGTAACCTTTTGTCCCGCATCTCAAACACGAGTTTATGGGTTGGCTTGTTGTTAACTTCAACTGTCTCCATATCACCAATGTTGACCACTTGACCGATCACATCTGCAAGTTTTGTACCAAATAGAAACCATTAGAGGAAGTTAATGTTTTTAAATAATAGATACTTCAAGAATATAATAAGAATATAATAAGAAATCAAAAACAGTTACCAATCAACATGTTAGTGTTAAGCTCTGGATCCTCAACTCTTGCAAACTTTGTCAAGCTTAGAAAGTTTGAGTCGGACTTAGGATCACTAACAGCAACATAAGTGTTGTTGACAAAACTAAGTTTTTACAAATGAGTGGTCGGACGGAACTGACCACCCGCATGAGTGAGTGAAAAGGTCTTGATGAACCTCCATGAGCCGATGGGAAGGTGGTTGACATAACGGTTAACCAAGTCTTTTTTCACGGACCCGTGTATTTTCACTCCCTACAAAATATAATATGAAATAGTGAGGGAAGAGAAACTTATGAAAGGAATAGACTATTTGAAAGTGATACTCACAGTCTCGTCAGTCAAAATGAGTTCAAGGGTTTCTCCTGTGGTAGCTATATACTGGCGCCAATTATGAAGGACTTTGACCTGGATCCTCCATGCAGTTTTGTATGGACGGATGTCGCGGAGGAAAGCAAAAGATGCTGCCATTTAGATAGTATAGTTTTCAGCTTGGTGTGATTGTGGATATGTTTGGTTGTCGATGATTGTTGGTGAAGCACAATTTATATAGCCTGGAATTGGGATTTGTTATGATTGCGTATCGAATGTTGAGATTATATGAGATCTTAGTTGTTTTGGAAGGTTTGATTTTATTTTGGTAGGATTGAGTTGTTTACGTTCAATATTTATCATGTTTGCCAATCTAAATGCGATGATGACGATTGTATATGATTGATTGATAATTCTGGTTTGTTAATTTGGCAGAAAATTAGGAATGGAGTGGAAGGAAGTTAAAGAAGGTTGTTCCAATTACTATATTTTCGGTTAATGAAAGATACTCTCCGAGATTTGTATATCGTTGAAGAAATATAATATGACTTCAAGTAAGTCGCAAATTAACGTGCGAGTTTAGTGGGGAAGAGATTTCGGATGATTTGAAATCGAATATGGTAACATATTATCTGGAAAATTGATGCATCATGAGATGGGAAATTGATATGCGATTATGGTGGGATTCCCGTTTGATTATTTAACATATATCGATTGTTTTTGTTTTTAAGTAAAAATATTTTGAAGTATTAATGATAATGGCATAGGATTGTAAATAGTTCTCAACTTGAATGGTTATCTCACAAAGTTGCTGTGAAAATGTTAATATAGATGGTGCTGGTGCAGAGATTTGTCTAGATACATTTTCATGTGGCGGAATTTCTTACTGTAAAGGCAACAACAAATGAACCATTGACAACACATCACAAACTAGATCATACTTATCTTTGTAAGATCCTACCATTCTTAAAGCATTTCCATTAGTCATTCTATGGAAATGTTTTAAAAAATAAAATATAAAAAAAATGAAATAATGTGTAGGCAAATACATTTTACATCCTCAAATCATGGGATGTCTTAAAATTTAATCTTAATTTATTTTTAACACATTTTTATAATTATGACCGATAATGATGGTCTTATGGTTTCAGTTGTGATCATTTGATTATCCGAGATTCCAAATTATTGTTGATACCGAACAATGAACATATGAGAAAATTTTCATCAAGAACATCAAAGGCCTTAAAAATTACGATATTAAATACCTTAAAAATTGCATACAGCAATCAAGTCACTTACCACACAATGACGATGAAAGGTGTTAATGTGACCATATCTTATCATACAAAACATCATATCACAGCTTTAATTGACCTGCGAAGACAAAAGTAAAACAAAATCTAGATCACTAGCGCGTGGCAAAATATAAAACTATAAAAATAAACTAATGGTGTACAGAAATATGTCTAGATACATTTTTCATGTCACGGCGTTTTATTACTATAAAGGCAACAACAAACAAACCATCCACAGCACACCACAAACAAAACAAGAAAAGCGATATCTCCAAAGCCCAAGCATCACCGCAAAAGAAAAAAAAACTGCCATGGGAGATCTCGGAGAAGCTTTTATCCAAGCTCCAGAACACAGACCCAACACACACCTCATTAACTCCGGTGATCTCATTTTTTCCCCCGACGAGATCCCGACCATCGACCTCTCTTCTCTCATAGATCCAGATCATGACAAGACGGCCATCGCCAAGGAGATTGCAGACGCATGCAAGAAATGGGGGTTTTTCCAGGTGGTCAACCACGGCTTGCCTTCGGATTTAAGGCGTCGTGTAGATGAGACAATGGCTGAGTTTTTCAACCTAACGACGGAGGAGAAGAGGAAAGTGAAAAGAGACGAAGTGAATCCTATGGGTTACCACGACGAGGAACACACCAAGAACGTTAGAGACTGGAAAGAGATTTTTGATTTCTTTTTACAGGATTCGACGATCGCTCCGGCGACAACGGAGCCGGAAGATACTGATCTCAGAAAGCTCACCAACCAGTGGCCTCAAAACCCTTCTCAATTCAGGTGACCATCTTGATTGTTCTTCACGTTACCTAGAGTTTAGGGGCCATTGGGCCTCGTTATTATTCATTATTTAATTATCCTGAAAAGTGAATTTTTATCGTGTGTGTGGTAGAGAAATATGCCAAGAATATGCAAGAGAAGTTGAGAAGTTAGCTTTTAAGCTCTTGGAACTTATCTCCATTAGTTTGGGTCTACCTGGTGATCGCTTAGCCGGCTTCTTCAATGACCAAACTAGTTTTGTGCGGTTTAACCATTACCCTCCTTGCCCGAACCCCGAGCTAGCATTAGGTGTTGGACGTCATAAAGACGCTGGAGCAATAACCGTCCTCGCCCAAGATAGTGTAGGTGGGTTACAAGTGAGTCGTAGATCCGATGGACAATGGATCCCCGTGACACCGAACCCGGATGCTTTGATCATTAACATTGGCAATTGTATTCAGGTAATTAAAAACCAATACGATCAATATATATTTTTGTTGTATATTCTAGGAACTAATGATGAATGAATATAAAATTTTCTTGTGGTGTAGGTTTGGACAAATGATAAGTATTGGAGTGCAGAGCATAGAGTGGTGGTGAACTCAAGCAAAGAGAGGTTCTCAATACCCTTCTTCTTTTTCCCGTCACATGAAGTCAACATCGAACCATTGGAAGAGCTTATAAGTGAAGAGAACCCGCCTTGTTACAAAAAGTACAACTGGGGAAAGTTCTTTGTTTCAAGAAACAGAAGTGATTACAAGAAGCTCGAGGTTGAGAACATCCAGATTGATCACTTCAAGGCTTAGTTAAATCACATCAATTATATCCAAGTTTTATGTTAATTTCTCGTGGTTCTTTATATATACTTGGTCAATCAAGTTCAGATTTGTTTTTTACTTTAAACTAATATGCAGTGTTTCTTCCTAATAAATGTTTAAGCAAAATGCAAGCGTGACTTATCATGTTTAATATCAAATTGAAATTGTTTTATATCAAAAACTCTATTATTTGCGATCATTTCATTCCCAAATATTATTATTTTTTTGGTGAGAACATTCCCAAATATACATTGACCTACAATTTTGATATAAGAGAAACTAATTACGTACGTCTTTAGGCTATATTTGTTTTAATAATTTCGCATGTCATCGGTACAGTTTGAACTACGATGTTAGATACCTTTAAAATTGCATAAATCAATCATTAAGCCACCTACCTCACAATGACGATGAAAGATGTTTTATGTCACCATATCTTAACCCTACAAAAAAATCACAGCTTTAATTGACCTTATTGCTACTTTGAAGACAAAAACAGAAACAAAGACTAGGCCGCTAGCGTGGTAAAGTACTAAACTAATATTCTGCAGAGATTTGTCTAGATACATTTTCATTACAAACCATCCACCCCACAAACAAACAAAACGAAGACTTACGTTTTTCAATCGGCACCATTCATAAAAATGCGTCCAGATTCAGATTTAAAATTGTCTCGTGGTCCTTCTCTCTTGACCACCTAACTAGCGCTGCAAATTGTATAGTTCTTTGTGTTCTAAAATTTTAGTTATTATTATACATACTCAGTTTCAATATATATACGTTGATCATACTTCTGTTTTAATAAAATCCAACATTGTACCAAAAGTAACTTTATTAATTTTAAGAATTCTTAGCTCAATTTGCTACAAAACCCTTACAAATCATTTGCATCCAAATGGCTTTCTCTGAAAAAATTACTTTATTCCGAATTTTCTTTCAAGCATATATATGTGTGATATAACAACCATTCTTATGAATTCAGTTGTGATAATTTGATTCTCCCGTTCAATTTATCAAAGAAACTGATGAAACTAATATCCAAAATTCCATCCGAATTATTGTTTGATACTGAGCATATGAGAATTTTCATCAAGAACATCTTAAAAGGCCTTAGCAAACTACGACAAAACATCATCACAGCTTTAATTGACCTAGTGTTGCTAAGACAAAAAAAATTGATGTATTGAAACCATGATTTTGAACATTTTTATGAGATTTAATAAATTTGGAATTTTGATAAATTTTAGGGAAGTTGATATGATCTATATATACTTTTTTTGAGACATTTAGCAAATAAATCCTGGAGTTGGAACCTATTTACAAACATGCCATTAGCATTAACTATTAATTTATTTTTCATTTAAATTATTAATATTAAATTTCAATTTTTGGAAACAAGATTTCTCATTCTTTAAAATTTCCAAAACAATAGGAACCACTTCCTTTAACATTAAATATTAAGTTTATAATAAATTTAATTAATATTAAGTTTTCATTTTACAAAACAATATTTTCTCTATAAACACATTTTTCTAAACAAATTATATACACACATCTTGGGCCCATTTTAATAACCAAAGGTTATTAAAAGAAAAACAATGTAGAATTCATGTCAATCCCAACAAATAACTGTTAACAACTTTTATTTGTATTTCACAACAAAACTATATATACTAAAGTTAACTGAACAAAGTTAACTGATTCTTTATATATATAAAACATACAAAACTACAATACAAAATTATCCTTTACATATATCTAAACAATTTAAAATAATAAAAATACTACTATCTGTAAATTTTTTAAAAAAACACATACAATATATTCCTTCTATAAATCACTACTTATTTAATTGTATGTTATACACTTATACAATAATATAAAACAAAAAAATCTCAAACAAAATACTTTTAAATTTCTATACTAAACAATATATCTATATTTGTAAGGTTGTACATTTAAAAAAAAATACAAATTAAACATTAGTTATATATAGTTAATCGATAAAACAAATTATATCTTTTTTGTAAAAAATAGTCCTGCGGTGTACCGCGGTGAATATCTAGTTTATGGTAAAATCCTTTCAAATCCCACCTAAAACAATGAGATTTGGATTTCTCTATTTTAAACTAAACAAATCCTCTCAAATTCTCCAGAATATCTAAAAATCATTAAAATTTAAATCCATAAACTGTTTTGAATAACAGTGAATTTTAAAGTATATTTTTAAATCATCAGTTCAATAACAGTAGATTTTAATAGACTTTTTAAAATAAATGATTGAATAACATATGATTTTTATATATTAGAGGGGGGGTAGTAAACTCATATTTTAGAAGATTTTAAAGTATTCTTAGGACTTGTTATTCAATTGATGATTTTTAAAACTCTATTAAAATCCTATGTTATTCAATTTAGAATTTATATAAAATCATTTAGAATGATTTATATTCTCTTGTTATTCAATCCATAATTTATAAAACTCACTTGTTATTCAAAATATTACAATTTTTAAAAAAGAGCTACTTTAAACGATTTTAAAAGACTTTGTTTGTTTTTTCAGGTGAAAAATGTGACTCATACAATCACACCCCTTAAAGTGGGATTTTGAAGGATTTCCAATAAAAAGATCAAACCAATTGCATCTTCCACCTACGTACATGACTTTGTTTTTCGTCATAGCCACTACATTTTCCCGGAACGTCAGTGCGAGAATAGATTAGGTCTTGTATCTTCCCACTGAACCACTTGTACCCTCGTTTGCAAAATAATTCCCCAAAAGCTTCGTTCAATACCTTTAACAAAAAAAAAAGAAAAAAAAAAAGCTTCGTTCAATACGACATCAGAATCACTACTAAAACAATCAGAGTCATTACTGTCCAAATTTCAGCTTTTTATCAGAGAATGAAGTGTGAGATCCGGTGAGAAGCGTAATGATATTCAGTTATTGTTTATCAAAAGACCATTTTCATCGTTTCTCGTTTACTCTAAAGTGTTTTGTGTATTTTTTGTTTGCAGGCTCCAAATGATGATGAGATATCAATTATGGTAATCATCAAATCTTTTGGCCATCATTCCACCATCAAGTCAAAAAAGACATAGTGTATACAGTTGGAAGTCTGGTAATTTCTCTAGAACCATCTTTCTCAAGAAATTTATTTTCAAGGCTTGAAGATGATGACAAAGCAAGGTAACAAAGCTTTAGTACTCAACAGAAAAAAAAAAACTCTTCAATTCTAGAATTTGGTCCTATTTTCAAAGGCAACGAATCAAACTCAGAAAACCCACAAGGATCTTCAAACTTCTGCATCGGTTTATGGACCCTCCCTGCAATCACTCTACATAGCACAATTGCTTTCAATGAACCTATGTTCATTCTCTGATCGGTAATTTCAATACATTCAAGAGCTGTAGAGCTCGTTGATGCTGTGAGAACCCCTTTAATACCATCCGGTCTCGTTTTAGCACTGAATCCATGCCTTAAAATATGACAAACTCCACATTGATCGGAGAAATAGAGGTTTGAAGAGCTGTTACTGGAACCGAGAGCGCAAGAAAGAGTGGTACCATGGAACCCAAGAATGGTAACCGCGGATTTAATAGTACGAGACAAAAAATTAGCTAGTGCGGTACGGTTTAACTGCGGTACGTGCGGAACAAATATATTTGCGGGACAAGTGAGGTAATGCAAAATAAACAGTACAAAGTAATGTTTGATTGGTGAAAAACTATTTGCAATGCGGATTTCATATTATTTTATTAATAACTAGTATAATTATATATTCAAATTTATTTTGTATTAATAACTTTTTATATATAGATATTTAACATAAGGTATAATTGTAATATATTATCATAGATTTTGTAAATATATTTTTTATACAAAATATATCTAACATAAATAAACATAACTGTATAAAACCTAATATCTCTAATTATTAAAATATAATATTATATAACAATGATATGAAAGAAAAGAGAGTAGAAAAGAGATACTAATACTATATAGAACTTATATATCTATTATATAAGTATATATTAGTGGAAAAAAATTAATAGATATATAATATTTTAACAGTAACAAAAATTAAAAATTAAAAATATATATAACTAACTGCTTTATTTGTCCGACCGCTATGTAAAACCTGTTTTGGCTTCTAAGAGCGGTCCATAGCTTATTTGTTTTCCCAAAACCACACTCATCACTTTTTTTTTTCTATTTTGCAAAACCACAAAGTTATAATAAAAATGTTGAATGGTAAACGAAGTACGTTTTTCAAAATCTGTTTATCAATTTCGAAAATATGAGGCTTCCATTCAAGGCCTAAATCTTATGTTAATTTCTCGTGGTTCTTTATATATATGGTCAATCAAGTTCAGATTTGTTTTTTTTTATAACTAATATGCAGTGTTTCTTCCTTATAAATGTTAAATAAAAATGGAAGCGTGACAAAATAAGGAAGACACACAAAAAAAAAAAAAAGCTATGCGACGGTTATTGGCGATTGCTAAGGCGATTCGAGCCTTTCTCTGCTTTTTCCATCACGTCTCTCCGGAGACGGTTACTAACAGTTATGCCGGCGACGTGGTATCCCCCCACGATCGCATACGTGTGACGGTTATTTCCGTGAAGTGGGTCTCCCCTCACGATGCCTCTTTGGAAGTTGGTTACTTCTCACTCTATAAATACAGTCCGATGTGCCTCCGGTTTCTTCACATTCTCACCTTTATCTCCTCTGCAATTCTATTCCCATTTCGATTCTACTTTGTCCTATTGAAGATGGGTGATAATTTACGACGCGCGGTTCAAGACATCAATTTGGGAGCAGATGATGCTCCTCTCGCTATTCCGGCGGATTTGGTGGCCAATGCGGCTGCTGAAAACTGGTTCATCCTCATGGGACGCCCTGTGATCCCACGGCGCCAGAATCTCCGAGCCATCATTGCCTCAATGCCTCGCATTTGGGGTCAAGCAGGATTGATCCATGGCCGTATCGTTCCCGGAAATCAATTTCAATTCATTTTCCCCACTGAAGGAGAATTGGAACTGGTCCTCCGCCGAGGTCCCTGGGCTTTCAACGACTGTATGTTGGTCCTCCAACGCTGGTATCCGAACGACAACCCTCCACTCATCGATTTCATCCCTTTCTGGGTACAAATCCGTGGCATCTCTTTCCAGTTCCTTAACCGTGAGGTCATCTCCCACATTGGTCGCTCAATTGGGAATCTCCTTGATGTGGACTATGACGCAGAAGCGGCTGCTAGGGTGGAATTTGTTCGTGTACAGATCCACTGGGACATTCACCTCCCGCTCCGTTTCCAGAGACACATCCAATTCCAGGAGGGCATCAACACTCTGCTTAGGTTCCGCTTTGAACGACTCTGAGGCTTCTGTGAAGTTTGTGGAATGCTCACTCATGACACAGGAGCTTGTATCTTGCAAAACGGTGGTGAGGAACATCTTGATGATCCGGATAATGACGAGGGGATGGAGCCATTTGCAGAACCCCAAAACTAGGGTGTTATTATCCGTGAGATTGGTGATGGTGAACAGGATGATGATGGCGGTGCGAGGGATCCCATCCCCAACGCTGACCCCAATGTTGAAAACCGCAACCGCACTGGGCTTGCAGACTTTGTTCCTCTCCCTGTTAATCCTGCAGACCCTGAAGAACACCTTGAAGCCACTTTCGCTCCAAATCTCCATCCTGTTGAACAAGATTCTCACATTGTTCCTAATCCATTACCTGGTATTGACTACCTTGATGCAGATATGCAAGCTCGAGGTAAACGTATGAGGGAAGACACATCTGATCCGATGGATAGGCCTGAATGCTCAACTGCGAGGGACTGTCTGGATGATGAAGGTAGCTGCTCTGGGGAAACTCTTCCCCCCCCAAAGGACTTGTGCGAGGCGCGGTTGGCCCAGAACCACCTCTTCCCCCATGAGGACAACCGCTTGGAACTGTAGAGGACTAGGCAATGACCTCGCAGTTCGACGTCTAAAGGAGATCAAGAAAGACTTTTCTCCAGACATCATTTGCCTTATGGAAACAAAGCAAGGAGACGATGTAGTTAGGTCAGTTAGCACAGAGTTAGGATATGATCATGTCTTAATTGTTCCTCCTGTCGGTCTAAGTGGTGGTGTAGCTCTACTTTGGAATAGTTGTATCTCTGTTTCAGTTCTTTATCAATCCCCTAACCTTGTAGACACTTATGTCAAAATTAATGGATTTGGTTTCTATTTATCTTGTGTCTAGGGGAACCCAAACCCATCCCTTCGCCACCTAGTTTGGGAACGGTTAGAGCGGATTGCAATAAATAGAACAGGTCCTTGGATGGCCATAGGTGATTTCAATGAAATCAAAAACAATAATGAGAAAATAGGGGGACCCCTTAGACCAGAAAGTTCTTTTATGGACTACCGTAACATGCTTCAAGTCTGTGACTTTCATGAGCTTAAGTACAAAGGTGACCCCTTTACCTGGGTAGGAAAGCGTCACACACACGATGTGGCTTGTTGTCTAGACAAAACTTTAGTTAATAGTGAGTGGAGAGCCCAATATCCAGCTTCCCATGTTGAGTTTTTAGAACTTATCGAGTCTGACCACAGACCAGTTGTAACAACCATTACCAATGACTTTTCGCACCAAGACAAGGCCAATTCTATTATGACAACCGGCTGATCAATCGAGAAGGTTTTCAGGATACAGTTAACCGCTGATGGAATCACCAACGACTTGATCAGGATATGACCCTAACTTCACGGCTAAAAAAGTGCAGAGCAGCTATAACCAAGTGGAAACGACAGAACAAACCAAATGCCCGTGAGGAGATAATCACACTTAAGAGTCAAATCGATCAAGCTCATACTAATGGTTCCACATCTCACCATATCAGGGACCTACGTCAACGCTTGAGCATTGCATACGACAGTGAAGAAGAATTCTGGCGTACAAAGAGCAGAAAAGATTGGTTATCAAGTGGTGACAGAAACACAAAATACTTCTTTGCCACTGCAAAAGGCCATACTGCAAAAAATAAAATGTTCTCAATCCTTAATGAAGAGGATCAAGAACATTGTGGCGACGACCAAATTGGTACGGTGGCACAAGTTTCTTTACCAATTTATTCAAGACAGATCTCACACCACAAAACAACCATTTCCATGTGTTCCGCGACTTTCATCAACGAGTTACACCGGCGATAAATGATGATTTGACGAAACCTGTTTCTGAATAGGAGATTAAACAAGCAGTGTTCTCAATTGGTCCTACACGAGCCCCTGGTCCTGATGGCTTTACAGGAGCTTTCTATCAAAACTTCTGGGAAACAACAAAAGAGGCTCTAATCAAAGAAGTTCAAGATTTCTTCCGGTCAGGTACCTTCGACCAAGCTCTGAACCATACAAACATATGTCTGATTCCCAAAACAGAACCTGCAAGGCACATGACAGATTACAGACCCATCTCCCTATGCAATGTAAGCTACAAGATAATATCGAAGATATTGGTATCAAGGCTGAAACAACATCTAGATAAACTTATATCGGAGGAACAAGCTGCTTTTATACCTGGAAGGATCATCACAGATAATGTGTTTATCGCTCACGAACTCATTCACGCTCTTAAGGTCAAAAGAAGATGCTCTAATTCATATATGGCGATCAAGACAAATATCACCAAAGCATATGACCGTCTGGAATGGGACTTCCTCCAAGAGACTCTGTTCAGGTTTGGTTTTGATATTAAGTGGATCCAATGGATCATGACGTGTGTCCGTACACCAACATTTTCGGTTAATATCAATGGTGCTCCGAAGGGCTTTATACAACCGGAGAGGGCAATCAGACAAGGCGACCCCCTGTCTCCATATTTGTTTATCTTATGTGCTGAGGTTCTAAGTCACATGATGGAAAGAGCTGAAGCGCAAGGTGTTATTAAAGGCTTAAAGATTAGCAATGCAAGTCCTTCAATCAGTCATCTCTTGTTTGCAGACGACTCATTATTTTTTTGTCAAGCAAACCTGAGCTCTTGTGCAGCTGTTAAAGAAATCCTAACACAATATGAACGTGCGTCAGGACAAAAGGTTAACACGAGGAAGTCATAAGTGACTTTTGGTAAAAGAGTCAGTGAAGAGACAAAGACTCAACTCCGAAATTTCCTTCAAATACACAATGAAGGTGGTTGTGGTAAGTATCTCGGACTCCTAGAGCAATTTGGCAGAAAGAAAGTGGAGTTGTTCCAGTATATTGTAGAAAATGTTCGAGGCAAGACAAGAGGGTGGAACAATAAGTTTTTATCTCAAGGCGGCAAAGAAATCTTGTTGAAAGCGATAGCCATGACTATGCCTGTCTTTACGATGAACTGTTTCAAACTCCCTAAGAGCATATGTGAAGAGATTGAGAGAGTAATTGCTAATTTCTGGTGGAGTCAAAATCAAAATAATCATCCGGTGCACTGGGTTGCGTGGGACCGTCTGAAATATCCAAAGAAGGAAGGAGGCCTAGGATTCCGCGACATCGAGAAGTTCAACGAAGCTCTGTTAGCTAAACAAGCTTGGCGAATACTCCAAAACCCAAATTGCCTGCTAGCCCGTACTCTTCGCGGAAGATACTTCTCTGACTCATCAATAATCACTGCAGGCAGAGGAACACAACCATCTTTTGGTTGGCAATCGATCTTAGCTGGTAGGGATTTGCTCTGCAAAGGTCTACGATACAACATTGGTGATGGCAGCTCTGTTTCTACTTGGATAACTCCATGGCTCCCTATACATCCACCACGTCCACCGAGAGTACACCCTCACTTCCAGGTTGACAATAGTACCGTTAATATTTTAATGCTCCCAGATATGAGTGGTTGGAATGAGGGACTGGTGAGAGACAGAGTTCACCCGGATAATGTTAACCATGTTCTTCGTATTAAGGTAAGTGCTTGGCAGCCTTCTGATCTACTAGGCTGGCATTACACAGAAAATGGTATGTATACGGTCAAATCAGGCTACTGGCTAGCCACACACCTTCCAGACTTCGACTTTCAAGCACAACCCCCTCATGGTGATCCACGTATCAAACAGGAAATTTGGAAAATAAGAATCCCTCCGAAGTTCAAACATTTCCTCTGGCGTCTAATGTCACGAGCCTTGGCAACTGGTAATGAGCTGGAAAGATGTCACATGTCTTCGGATGGCCCTTGCAAACGTTGTGTTACTGTAATGGAAACAACCGAGCACCTCTTCTTCTCGTGTCCCCATGCGATGCAAATTTGGCGTGCATCTAATATACCGATCACATGCCTTCAAAACCCAAACATCACTATCGAAGCAAAGCTGAAGGCAATCTTTGAGTTTCATAAGCATCGAAGGATATTTGACCGTCTATCTCTACTCCCGTTCTGGATATTGTGGAAGCTTTGGACGAGTCGCAACAAATTAACATTCCAAAACAAGAATAACAATTGGTTCCAAGATCTCAAAGAATCAAAAAGAGAGACTGATGAATGGTTAGCAGTTGACAAAGAGAAGAAAAGAAGTATAAATCAAATTTCACAACCGTCAACAGCCAGAACTAATCTTCCTACTTCGTGGCAGCCACCTCCACCAGGATGGTTAAAGTGCAACTATGATGGAAGTTTTATTAATAGTGACAGACGCTCAACAGCAGCTTGGATTATTCGTGATGAGAAAGGACAGTTTTGTGAAGCAAGTCAAGCTACAGGTTGTGCGGTTACTTCTGCGCTGAAAGCTGAATGTCAAGGCCTAGTATTAGCGATGCGTCAAACGTGGCTAAGTGGGTACCGTAAAGTCATTTTTGAAGGAGACTGCCAAACTCTAGTTGGAATTATCAATTCCAGAATAAGAAGGTTTGATATCGATAACTGGATTCAAGATTTAAGAGGGTGGATAAGGCGTTTTGATGCTGTTCTATTCAGATGGACTTCACGTCACACAAATTCTCTAGCTGATAAGTTGGCCAAAGCTCAAAGACATGAAACTACAGAGTTCATATTTCACTTATCAATTCCTCTATGTATTCGTTCTACCTTTCACAATGTCAACATTTCCTAATAATTAATAAAGTATGCAGTGTTAAAAAAAAAAAAAATGGAAGCGTGACTTTTCATGTTTAATATTAAATTGAAATTGTTTTATAAGGGCATATGCATCGGTTGTCCTACAATTTTGGTCCTTCAATTATTTTATTTATATTTTAAGAGTTTCTTAAGTTTTGTATAGCATTGGTGTCCTTCAAGGTGTGGTCCTTCATAGTATTTTTAATTAAAAAATTAATTATTTAAATAAATATATAAAAATATATTAAAGTTTTAATTTAAATAAAACATATAACATTGACATTAAAAACATAAGAAAATTACAAACTTACAAAAACTTGAAAAAAACAAAAAATACAATTAAAACATGAAAGATAAAAAACATAAACCATACAAACATCAAAGATAAAAACATACATTTACCTGCTGAAATTCAGAAACAATGTTTCGGATATCATAATTATAAACCAAAACCTGAGATATCATAATTAAGATATATATTAAAAGTGAGCATGCCATTTACCCATGTTAAACCATTTACCTGCTAATATAGTCGTCATATCAGTATTGTTATATTGTAATTACCACTTTCCCACCATTACTCTTGGACACAAGAAGAGGGCCAAGAAGTGGGTTGACACAGGTTATAATTTTCTCAACATACTAGAGAAAAGTGCTAATAACTACTGTCTGAAATTAGAGATACAAATTAGTAAAACGACCCTATCCTTTACTTTTATGCACGAGCCTATCCATCTTTTGTTACCACACCAACTGATGAACTGTCGTCTGTCTTAGCTTTCACGCCTCAACGGTTCCTGCATGTCAAATGATGTTCACCATATCTTTGTAAGAAAAATCATTTGTGTTTGATAAAACTCAAAGACTGTGAACTTTACAGTGAGAAGAAATCAACCATTACTTTGATGAGTAGTTTCGTGTACAAGTATCAAAAGGATCAAAACCGTAGAGTCACAGTAATTACTGATCAGATATTATAATCAATTCATAAGCTAAACTCATATCACTCAGAAACCATTGATAAAACATCTAATCAAAACCATATATGCAAATCTCAAACGACACCATGGATGGAAAAGATTCACAGAAAGACTCTTTACCGGTTCATTCTGAATTTGGTTGTTCAGTCCTATATCCTCCTCGGTTGGGCTTGAGGAGAGAACCATCACCTGAAATCACACAAATACTAGCTAAGAACATTACACAACAAAGTCCGAAACAAGAATCAAAAAACATCAAAACAAATAACAATACCAACCTCAGGACTAATTCTGTTGTCAGCATCTTCTTGGATCAAACTGGAAACAAGACAAAAAAAAAAAAGCAAAACACATTAAACTTAGTCTACATTGTAGGATTCACCAATAAAAACAGATCAACAAAGCTAATATTGTATAGATTACCATATATTTGTATCATCTGAAAACAACTCTGGATGCAACGTCCTTGCCATGATCATATAAACCCCAGTAAGACGCTACAATCAAACCAACATATAAAAACCCCAGAGAGTATAATAAACCCTAATCAAATCGATGGCTGAAACTAATCATCAGATTTGAACCAAACATTTAGCATAAATCTTACAGATATAGGTCCTTGTAGAGTGTCAATTTTAGATTTGGTCATCTTAATTTTAGACAGAGTAGCGAAATTGAAAAACGAAGAGATTTTGCCCTTGGGAATAGCTTATTTCCTTTGACGCAATATGTCTCTGATAGCTTGAAGTTGATGCTCTATAGACTTCAATGTCGCACCGATCGCCAAAAGACCTGTGATACTGAGCTCTCCTCCATCCACTGCAACATAGTTCGAACACCCACCTTCTCTCTATTGCAACCGGCGTGAGGAAATTGACGGCAGATTTGCTTTTGATTCACCCAATTTTCAAGCAGATCGGCGGACGGAATCAAGTCGCCGTCGAGAGAGATAGAGAGAGAAGAGAGAAAGTCGCAGCAAGAAAATGATCTCGAACATTTGATTTCTTCGTTTCCCCTACCCAAAAAAAAATTTCTCTCAACGCCTGCCACGTGTACGAACGGACGGAGTAAACAACGTCCCATAATAAGGAACGTATCTTCGATAAATAACACATTTTCATTTAAATTAAATCCCTTAATTACGAAGGACGGTCGATAGGACAACCGATGCACATGCCCTAAGGAACTGCCTCTATCAAAAACTGTATCATTTGCGATCATTTCATTTCATTCCCAAATATTAGTTTTTTGGTGAGAACATTCCCAAATATACATTGACGTACAATTTTGATAAATGAGAAACTAATTACGTACGTCTTTAGGCTATATTTGTTTTAATAATTTCACATGTTTACAAATTGAATTGGAATTGGAGAGAGCCTCCATCAAATATTTTATATTTGAGTTTGTTACAAAAAATAATAATAAGATTGATTAGTGTACTGTATATCGGTGATTTACTATTTTTATCCTATAGAACAAACGGATCTGAAAAAAAGTTGAGATATGCGTTGTCAAAGACAAAAACCAAAACACAAATATCCAAAGAAATCACGTGATTGCGTCTAGCTAACTTGCCAGTTGCCACGGTAAAAAGAATCAGCAAAATTTTAAAAATACCACTTAACCCACAAAATTAATACAAGAAGCTTTACACAGAGTGGTGATGAATACATGTGATTCAGATGAGATTTTTCAATACCATTCTTCTCCCTTCCATCACAAGAAGCCATTGGAGAAGGTTTAAAAACCGACAAAACGTGCTTAGATACAAAGATTACTAAATTTGGGGTGAGGAAGTTTGTCTTTCAAGAAACATAACTGATTTCAAGAAGAAGTGTTTAAAGCGATAAATTCAGACCTTAATTACTTTTCTATCCACATTCATACCGTAAAATAGTTTTATGTGTTTGCATGCATACGCTGCAAATTAAAATCTCCTTTATAATAAAACAGAAGTACACAATATTGTTTTGGTAGACTTTTTTTTTTTGGTAAGATTTTGGTAGACTTTATAATTTTAATTAATGATTACAATACATAAATTATAAATTAATCCATATATTAATTGTAACAAATATAACCTTAATTGTAACAGAAAATCTTAAACGGGTTATTCAAAATTGATAGTTCATGGATATTCCAAACTTTATTTTCGAAAGATCACGTATATAGTTCCAAATATCTAGAATCACAAAATTACCAATTTATTTTCTACAGATTTTATTGATAAACCAGATAAATAAAAAAATTATTAAGGGATAAAAATATACTCTTAATCATAAAAAAAGAATCAAATCTCGCTAATTTAACAAGATTAATCGTGATCTTCGGGATCGTATTCAGAAATTAAAAATTAAACCTTAATACTAGATTAAGACCGTGTTAGAGCACGGGTTGAAATTCCTTTTATTTATATTATAATTTTAGAATAAAATATAATTTATATGATTGATTTTAAAAGTTTTTAAGATCCTAATACTAGTATTAATCGTGATCTTCGAAATCGTATTTTATTCTAAAATTATAATATAAATAAAAAGATTCAATCCGTGCTCTAGCACGGTCCTAGTATCATTCATTATACTTCCTCACCCCCAAATTTAGAGCGATACATACATTCAATGGGCCATTCAAAAATAACGCCGCGACCACCCGATGGGCAAAGGCCAATAGTAAGCCCAAACCAACTGTAAGCCGAAGTTTTTATTTTTTTATTTTTTTGTCTCTTATTTTTTTCTGTGTAACCAACCGTTTCAAATATTTGCGAGACCATTACAGAGATTCATGGGAACAAAAAAAAAAAAAAAAAAAAAAAGACCGGAATCTACGAAAGCAACAACAACAAGCACTGTTAAACACACATCACTATATATACCAACATGAATAATAATAAAGTAAGACGGAGCAAAGGACTTTACGACGCATAAATCGTCGTGGCCCGGTGGCCGCAAAGATCAAGTTTAAATTGGACTTAAAATTGCTACGAATCTACGATCCCGTAAGCCATCCCTTGAAATCTTAGATCGGGCATAGCTAACAGCTATATATAGGTTCGTTTTGCTATGTAGGTAAGCTACCTGTACTTAGTTGTTATCTTCTTTTTTTTTTTTTTTTTTTTTTGTCTACAAAAGATCAGCTCAAACGAGCCAATGAGAAGGAAAATTGCTTACAAACAGAACATGATGCGGAGAGGTACGCGCTTGGCGTGCCAAAGAGTCCGCAGTTACATTAGCTTTTCTTGAAATATAAGATAAAGAGAAAGAAGAAAATTCTTCCCTATCCATCGTGATGTCGTCCAAGTACGTCGAGAAAGCTGGCCAGTCAGAAGGAGAAGACACCATCTTCACCAGATCTGCACAGTCCTTATAGAAAGCCACGTCCCGGAAATCATGGCCAATCATGCACCGCATCGCCCACAGGAGAGCTTCAACTTCGGCATGTAATGGAGATAGACTTCAACGAAAACTCCTAGCGCCCATCAGCGGTGACGCCGCCTGTAGTGAGATACTGCACCAGCCAGCGCCTGCAAATTGGTCTCCTGCTTTCCAGGAACCATCTATAAAGCAGCGGTAACCCGAGAACACAGTTGGAAGTGAGGTCGTGGCCGCCGTAACCGATAACCCTACAGGTAAAGAAACAGAGATACCGATATCCTCCTCCACTTGTGCCTTCTAGTTGTTAGCTTCATAATACTCAAATTTTGGTTTGACTAGTTTAAAAATTTAAATGGTTTGTTTTTTTTTTTTTTTTTTTTGCAGAATGAGCCAATGAGGGAGTAACAGAATATCAAATCAAATCAAATAATGTACTATTTTCATAAGGCAATAATATATTGTTGTGTGATATTGCGTGCAACAAAAAAGAAACAAATATGAAATTTTTTTTTATATTTGTTATTAAAAAAAAAAAAAGATGGTCGAAAAAGAGGAGTAGGTGGAGGGGCAAGTCGGCTTTTGATTTGTTAAAAAAAAAACTACACACGAGTGACCAACCGATTCGACTCACCGAGTCAACCGAGATAACACAGATTCAACTCGCTCGAGCTTTACAAGTTGGTTTTTTTTTTTTTTTGTAATTTTTTTTTCATCTTCTTGGGTTTGTTTGGTTGGGTCACTCTTCAGATCAGGTGTAAAGAGAGAGAGAGAAAAAAAAAGAAAAGAAGAGAGACAGTAGTATGTGTTGTAACACCCCCCCTTTGACTAATATAATCAAAAAAGCTTTTTTACACTCTCTTCAGATCTGAAAGAAAAAGGCTTCGCTCTCTCTCTCTCTCTCTCTCTCAGTCTCTGTCCTTTTATTCTCCGTCGTCGTTTCATGATCTGACTCTCTCTTTTTCTCTCTCTCTCTCTCTCTCTGGGAGTCGTCTCTTCTTCTTCTTTTCTTTTTTTTTTCTTACTTGGTCACTGTTGTTGTATCTGAACATGCCACGCCCTTTCTTCCATAAATTGATTTTCTCATCTACTATCCAAGAAAAGCGTCTGGTAAACTACCTACTCCTCTCTGTACTCCTCCCCTCTTCCAATTTCTGGGATTTCAAAAAGTTTTGATTTTTCTGTGCGAAATTGAGAGGTTTTCAAGGGTTGTGACACACACTTGTTTGATTTCCTGCAGTCTTGATTCTTGGTAGGAATAATCGAGTTAAGGTTGTTTCTTTCTTTTTTTTTTTTTTTCTTCCCTGTATTGGCTGCTGAATTTTGAAGCTTGTATTGTGTTGTTATTGGTCAAATGTGAATTTGTGGATTTCGAATTCGGAAGTCTGCAAAGACAGTTTCTTTTATGATCATTGTTTGGGTTTTTTTGGTGGGAAATTGGGGTTGCAAGATCGTGAATGGCATATATGTGTTCTCTGACAGCTAAATTGTGTCTAGTTTGGGACTGTTTTATTTTTTCTTTGAGTGATTTGACTTTTGAGGATGATTTGATTCTGTCAGATTGATGCCAATTTCCGAGTAGCAACAGCTGAGATCTGTTTATTGTGGTTTCTCTAATTGTAATTCTATGTTTTTGTTTTACTCCTATTTTGACTGTCTTTCTCAGTTTGACTCTGAGATTGTTAGTTAGACTCCTTATTGGTAATAGAGTAATTGTGGCTTGTGAGTGAAATCCCTCAAACTGAGTGTAGTTGACTTGTTTTTTGAAGGTCTCTGTATTATGTATGTTTGTGTGTTTTAAAGTTATCTGCTTTATGTTCCCACCATATATGATACAGTGATTACTCATCACTTATGCAGATTTCCCCTAGAAAAATTTGTGCATTGTTCTATACAAGCCCACTTACTGTTTAGCTCTCCATTTGGCATCTAAGCGAATAATGCTTTCGATTAACACATGCATTTAAAGTTCACAAAAATCATAGGAGTTGCATTATCAATCTATTCAGAGATAAATGTACCATGTTACATGTGTAGTAATGAACTGTGTCTCCTTGTTGATGCCTTCTAAACTGATATATGGCCACTTTGATTGTCTTTTTGTAAATTAGGTAAAACCGCCTTTTCTTCAGCAACTGTGTTTATTGGATGTTTTTCTGTCAAACATGTCCATTTTGATTTTATGTTCTCGCAATATTTTGTGTGGACCTTTATATGCTTCTTTATATCTCATACCGGTATGCTTGTGCAGAGAGTCCCAGATAAGTTTGTGAGTAAATTCAAGGATGAGCTATCGGTTGCTGTTGCACTCACAGTACCTGATGGTCATGTTTGGCGTGTAGGACTAAGGAAAGCTGACAACAAAATTTGGTTTCAAGATGGTTGGCAAGAGTTTGTTGACCGTTACTCCATTCGCATTGGTTACCTTTTGATTTTTAGATACGAAGGCAACTCTGCCTTCAGCGTCTACATTTTCAACTTATCACACTCTGAGATCAATTACCATTCCACCGGTCTCATGGATTCCGCACACAACCACTTCAAACGCGCCCGTTTGTTCGAAGACCTCGAAGATGAAGATGCCGAGGTCATCTATCCTTCTTCCTTGTACCCTTCAACACTTCCTGAGTCTACAGTACCAGCCAATAAAGGGTATACTAGTTCAGCCATCCAAAGCTTGTTCACTGGATCTGTTAAAGGTGATACTATAACCAACTGCCTTGTATCCTTTGCGACCCGTTTATCCTTTTTTAAGGTTGAAGGTTGATATTTTTCCTTTTCTCCAGCTGAAGAGTCAATGGCAACCCCAAAAGTTCCGAAAAAGAGAGGGAGGAAGAAGAAGAATGCTGAACCTGGTAAGCATTTCCCACTTTTAAAATGCTTCAAACTCCTTTTCAGAGGATCGACAGATTCTTTCTCATGATATAAAATCCTTCCTTTTGATCCTTACAGAGGAAATAAACTCATCTGCTCCGCGCGATGATGACCCTGAGAACCGTTCAAAGTTCTACGAGAGTGCTTCTGCGAGAAAGAGAACCGTGACTGCAGAAGAAAGAGAGAGGGCTATCAATGCAGCCAAAACGTTCGAGCCAACAAACCCTTTCTTCAGAGTTGTCCTGCGACCATCTTATCTATACAGAGGATGCATCATGGTAATAAAAACATCATAGGAAAGACTTAATCTTATAGGTCTTCTCTGCTTACTGATCTCTAAAGAAGAAGTCTTATGTTTCTGTTTCTTTTTCAACAGTATCTTCCTTCGGGGTTTGCTGAGAAGTACCTAAGTGGGATCTCAGGGTTCATTAAGGTCCAGCTCGCAGAGAAACAATGGCCTGTACGATGTCTCTACAAAGCTGGGAGAGCCAAATTCAGTCAAGGATGGTACGAGTTTACTCTGGAGAACAACCTAGGAGAAGGAGACGTCTGTGTGTTCGAACTGCTCAGAACCAGAGATTTCGTTCTGAAAGTAACGGCCTTTCGAGTCAGCGAGTACGTCTGAACAAAGTACTGTATCATGGTGTGATCATTATGCAGTGGGGGGGTTTCCAAGTACAATTTCGTGTAGGGTATTAATTTTAAAAAACAACTAAAAACACTCTCTCTGTCTGTGTCATTGCGTCAGTGTCTCGTTATTTTTTTCTCGGGTTTACTTGTGTTTTCGATGTGGATAAGTCAAGTTGTTTTTACCCCATTATATATAACCTCAAATTGTTTGAGTAGAAGAAGTTAGGGTTTTTAAGAAGTTTTTTAGAAGTTTGTAAATACCCTAATCTCCATCAATTTGGTATCTAAAACTTGTGACCATGATGATGATATGATGAAGATGGGTTTGTGTTTGTATTGTGGATTCTTCGAATTTTCTTTATCTCATTGCTTTTGTTTCTCCTTCTCTTTGCCTTGATCCATTACATTACAGAACCAGAGTTTGGTGCTTATGAGCTCTGTTTTTTCCGGACCAAGACTCTTATCATTATTGCATCAGAATTCGAAAACTCTTTCTCAGGCTAAGCAAATCCATGCTCAATTGGTAACAAATGGCTGCCAAGATAATTCTCTTCTCGGCAAACTTATAGGCCACTACTGTTCAAAGCCATCGACAGAAAGCTCCAAGCTTGCTCATTTACTGGTGTTTCCTCGATTTGGCCATCCTGACAAGTTTCTCTTCAACACTTTGCTTAAATGTAGCAAACCAAAGGACTCGATTCGAATTTTCGCCAGTTGGGCATCAAAAAGTTCGTTGCTTTATCTCAATGAGCGCACGTTTGTCTTCGTTTTGGGCGCTTGTGCTAGGTGGTCAGATTCGTCGTCAGCGTTACGGGTTGGTAGAATTGTTCATGGTATGGTGAAAAAGCTTGGCTTTCTCGATGAATCTGAACTGATTGGAACCACTTTACTCCATTTTTACTCTAAGAATGGGGATTTACGTTACGCGAGGAAGGTGTTTGATGAAATGCCTGAGAGAACGTCTGTTACATGGACCGCAATGATCGGTGGATATTGTTCACATAAAGACAAAGGGAATCACAATGCTAGAAAGGCTATGATTTTGTTTCGGAGATTCTCTTGGTGCGGTAATGGAGTTAGACCTACTGATACAACCATGGTTTGTGTTCTTTCAGCCGTTTCTCAGATGGGTTTGCTCGAAATTGGCTCTCTTGTTCATGGTTACATAGAAAAACTCGGTTTCACTCCCCAAGTTGATGTCTTTATTGGTACTGGACTTGTCGACATGTACTCAAAGTGCGGCTGCTTAAACAGCGCATTCGCCGTGTTCGAGTTAATGAAAGTGAAGAACGTCTTGACATGGACTTCAATGGCAACAGGGCTAGCTCTCAATGGAAGAGGTTACGAAACACCGAATCTTCTAAACCGAATGGCGGACTCTGGGATTAAACCAAACGAAATCACTTTCACTAGCTTGCTTTCGGCTTATCGTCATATAGGTCTTGTTCAAGAAGGAATCGAGCTGTTCAAAACCATGCAGACAAGATTTGGTATCAAACCGGTTATTCAACACTACGGATGCATAGTGGATCTTCTTGGTAAAGCAGGGAGGATACAAGAAGCTTACGAGTTTGTTTTAGCTATGCCTATAAAACCTGACGCTATCTTGTTAAGAAGTCTCTGCAATGCCTGTAGTATCTATGGAGAGACTGTATTGGGTGAAGAGATTGGAAAGGCTCTGCTCGAGATGGAACAAGAGGAGAAGAAGAAGAATCTTTCGTTTTCAAGTTCTGAATGTGAAGATTATGTGGCTTTATCGAATGTGTTAGCTCATAAAGGGAAATGGGTTGAGGTAGAGAAGCTGAGGAACGAGATGAAGCAAAGAAGAATAAAAACAAGACCAGGTTACAGTTTTGTTTCAACATAGCTTGTTACAGGTCAGGATCAAAACACTACTTGTTGTGCGATTTTTAGTTTCATCAAGTCAATACCTTTTTGACATTACACAACAAATACACTTGCAGGTCTTGGTTCTGTTAAAAGCTCTCTGTTATCCCCTGAAGACTCGAATGTCTTCTACTTCCTTGGGCACATGGATTGAACTGATCACATCAACATCTACAACATAGTTAAAGATATTTAGATCTTAATCTTCTTAATCATAACGGTATTAAGAACAAAGTCTTACCCTGTAGAATCTTGTCAAACTCGATGTCACGTGGTCTCTTCTTGGGGTTGTGCTCTGTATCACCACCATAAACAGATTGATTATTCCCCCTTGTAAGTTGAGTTCCAACAAACCTTTCGTCTGTAATATCGATTATATCATCGTCACTGTCACTAATATGAACTGCATCCAATGGATATTCAATCTCGCAAGCCGAAACATTGAAGATTATTACACGGAAACTCGAAATCTCGTAGTATTGGAACAAGAGAAAGTGGCCTTCCTTGATGGAATGAGCCTCTGCAAACTCGCTCCAACCCTCATGGAACCAAATCTCTTGACCTATCCGTTTGAGCTTTATGGAACGTTTGAATCCCACAGGAGTCTCCAATGTAATAACATCAGGGAGTTTAGACCCTTGTAGCTTCACGAATGTTGGCGGTATCCTCTGCTTAAAGTTGAAAAAAAACATTATCGACATTTCCAAAAACAGCTAAGCAAGATGTCACTTGTCAGATCTGCATGTCTTAAGAACAGATAATCAAATTTAACATCCATTCTAGATCTCTAAAACAAGAAGATGGAGAGACCTGTCGACTGAAATCTGTTGATATAATCCCTAGAAATTAGCAAAGCAACAACGAATTGAACTAATAACAAAACATGCAAACAGTTATTTTTAAAGTGTTGATAAATTACCATCATGTTATTCTTCATTGTTGAAGGTAAGACCAACTTGAAGAACGTCTTCACCGGCGACTCAGGATCTTGCGGTGGTCGGCGGTGAGAGGAGGAGGTGACTCTGGCCTTCGCGTTTCGGGTTGTAACCATTTTTTTAATTTTCTTGCTCAATGAAGAGAAGGAGAGAAAGTGGAGAAGGAGAATGACGAGTGAGTGGGAGAGAGTTAAAGCCGTAAAAGAGAAACCGAGAAGGCAGATAAGTTTTTTTGTCGTTATGTTAGTAAGATTTTATCTGACAAAAGTGACAAAGTCACTTTAAAGTCTTTGTAGTTTTCAAAGACTCTTTTTCCTATGCAGTTCACTTCCGTCCACTCAAAATATTACTATTGAAGGCTTTGAAGCTTTTTTAACTACAGGACGTAAAAGGTAAAAATTACCAAAGTAGTGGAAGTCACAGCACAAGCACAAGAAAGAAAATTCAGGTGAAAATCGGAAAGAAATTACACTAGTGAAACTGGGAAAACAGTATAACCCTTGTATACAAGGAAGGCTCGCTTTATACCATTGTATACTTCGTTGCTACATACAATATATAAAAAAGCTTGTCATAATCAAGATTAGGGGGTGCACAAAAAAAAAAAAAAAAAAAAAAAATCAAGATTAGGGATACATCAAATAGTAAAAGTTTACATACAGCTAACAAAATAGTATATAATCTAGATTATCATATTAAGATATAAACGAGGCCAAATATATTAATGTTGATGAAGGAATCGGCGAGGCTTTCACGACAGTAGAACGATCACCTCCTTGTCGAAAACGACGTTCATACTCTAACGATGACAACTGGCAATTGGGCAACATGAAGACTTTCGCCGAAAATTTTGAGACACAATACACATGTAAAGATCAATATTGCTGACAAAATCCAGCTAAACTCCAGATTTGCTAACGCTTGTGCCATTATTTCTGTACAAGGAGACTCACAAACCAGCGCACTGTGATCAAGACCAATACTATTGTTACTTGATGTATCGGACATGCAACCCCTTTGGACATAATTTGGAACCAAAAGCATGAACTCCATTCCCATGTTCAAGAACCAACATCCTTGAAACATGACCGAGACTGAGAATACAATAGACGCATAAAAAGATTTAGGGTAAAGAGTCGAGGCAAGAGCTGAAATGAAGGAAACAAAGGCAGCGAGTTCGAGGAGGAAATAGTACTGGCTTTCAAGAACTAAGTGATCAGTGGAGTGAGAATCAAGGAGGAAGAGTACTTCTTGCATGAAAACCAAGGTTGCATGAACCCCGATAAAACCAGAATCTTCATCAGAAGTATTCAAAAAGTCAAATATGATAGTGGAAGATGCAAACATAACAAGTTGGAAGAACATTAAGACGTGGTTGATTTTTGGTTTGAAGGAGGATAATTTAAAGGAAGGGAAATATGGGTTTAATAGGTAAATGGATAAGAAGGAAACGATCATAATAAAGATAAGTTCGAGATGTCTAAGTTTTTTATTATAATAAGGGAAAGGGAACCAGAATCTTGAGGTGAAATTTGGGTTTGGGAAATTCAGAGAGTAAGATTGTATGGTATTGATTATATGCCAGAGACCGAGAATTGCAAGTGAGAGACCCGGCACCAAGTATCCTAAGAAGGTTCCCATGTTTTTCTTATAAAGCTTTGAATCTTTGTTTAAGCTTGTATGTTTTTATGTTGATGAATAATATGGTCGACGTTTGTCAAAGAATGTATTTATTTATATCACAAGCAAAATGACAGATTTGCGTCACATGATAAACTACTAGTCAAAAGCAAAATAAAGTAGCATGGTACATACAATGTATTTAGTTTTAGATTCGCTATTTTCCATTAACCTTTTGATTATAAGTGAGTCTACTAAACCTAAACGCAATTAGTCTAATCGATCAAAAATATTGTTTTCGTTAAATACTTTAATTAAGAGATCATATGTATATCATATGTGTCAGTATATGGCTAACCTTTTATAAATAGAAAAAGAAAGTATCTGATGAACCACTTCTTTTGGTGCAATGTCGACTGTAACTTTCACGAATCTAAAAATTTAAAGACAGCACGACTCATCAAAATGAGAGTATATTCATTACCATATATTATATTTTTACGGAAGACACCACTATATACAGCTTTAACTAAACCAGTTGATCAATGAGATTTGTGTCACTTTACTTACCTTCATGATTTTAAGTAAAGCTTTTTATCTTCCAAGTTCTAACTTTTTTTCATTTTTGCATAGCAAAATTTGATTATTCGATTAACAATAATTATTTTGTTTTTTTTTATTTTAATTTCGGAAAACTTCGGATTTTGTTTATAAACGGATGATCTAGGCTTTTTGAACATAAGCATAATATGGGCTGGGTTTTATCTTTCTAAAGCCCATTTATGTGTTAAAAAGGTTTTAAAAAAATTCCGACCTGCCGGAATCGAACCAGCGACCTAAAGATTGTCTGCAAACGATTACAGTCTTCCGCTCTGCCAACTGAGCTAAGGTCGGCTACATTAATCATGTTAATAAATTAATATTTAATCAAAATTAAGAACAACCAAAATGCTTTTCTCTTCACGCCTCGTCGTCTGAAGTGTTAAGACCAAAGTCTCAAAATTTATCCAAAGTAGATAATTCTATTACATGATTGTCTACTTTGTAAGCAAATTATGATTGTCTAATTCAGATAAATTATAAGCAAGTGAACGCTTCCTGACCTCTTGTGCGGATTATTTATGCAAATTATGTTATCTATCTATATATGCACATACAGTACTTTTATTACTCTTTAATTTAGCATCGTTGAAACGTATATACTAAACCCTGTTAGAGTAGATCGAGCTACCTATAATTCCATTGAGTGCTGGATGCGTGTGTGAACGTAAAATTAATTGAATCGAAAACGTGCTTTACAAATTATCTACATGCATGCCTACAGTTTAAGAGAAAATTAAATATTGAAAAAGAAAAGTGGAGTAGTATATGAGTTATGATTACCTTAACAAGACCTATATATAATAGTCGACCATATGACAGTATTAATTTATAGCATAGAAAAATAAAATAGTCAAGATTATGGGCATAATCATTCTTAATTAACTAAAGTCAAATGGACAAGAAACTAGTGGGCATTTGCCTAACTACGGTGGCGCACGGTAATTAACCTCGATGTTTGTTGTTGTAACCTTAATCATCAAGAGAAAACCACAGAGACCATACGGTCCATAACCTCAATCTAAATAGTTTTGAGATGTTGCGTTTAATTTCGACGCAGTTTGAACTGAATGTCAAGGGTACCAAGTACATTATGCGAATATTAGTTTCCAATTTCATATCCAAAATTTAAGTGTAGCACTAATAAATAAAGAACCCATGAAATTATTGTTTGGGGTACGAATATTTCATCACAATCTTTCAGTCTTTTTTTCTTAATATGGTCCGATCCTAAGAAGTAAGAATAGAAAACAGACACTCAAAATGACCAATAAAATTTTAAAGTGAAAAACTGTAGACATCATTGTTGATATTACATAATCCATGTCTACAGAGCTTTTTTAAAAAGCAAAGCATATATCTACTATAGAAAATTTAGGAACTTGTCATCCCAATGATCATTATGAATTTTACAATTTTACAAAAACTCAAACTCTTTTAACTTAATTATAATTTGCTAGCTTGATAAGTATAATACTGGCGGTTCAAGATTTACCAGCTTTTCGTCCTAGTTTAATGAAAATATAAACAGAAGGGCGTCTATATACTTTTAGTGTTCATATATGCAATGCAACATATACGTATACGTACGTAGCTATACATATAGATTTGTATCAGACTTAAATCCAACGAAAGTGAGACTTTTTACATACGTTCATGAAGACATCAATAAAATATTACATCTCCTCTTCATTTTTCCAATATAATGGCTACATCTTTTTTCAACAAACTGAACCAACAAATCAACCTAACATACGAACAATATATAAACCTTAAATTTCTTTTTCGATTTTCTACTAGCGATCAATTTAGAAATAATCCAAAAACGTATGAGATCTCATCTAGTGATCTATCTATTGTGGCACGGCACATAGTTTAGGTTTTGATGTGTTTAATGCATTCGTCTCATCGTCTGTTGATTAACGATTATTGGTTATAGGGTTTAGTCTTTGATCATTGTATACTATAGTGCCATTTATTAGCCACTAAATAATCATCTTTTCAACATTCTCGTACGTTCGTTCGTGAAAAATTTGCTATATATATATACATATATACTTACGAGTCATGACTACCAGTGGTCATTTTTTTCTGAGTATAATTATATTACAAATGCAACCAATCAATCATACGGCAGGCAGTGCCGGCTTAAACATATTATATGTTCCTGGGCAAACTAAAAAAAAATGCCCTTTAACCTATCGAAAAACTTACTAATTTTTTTTTGGATCTCTTTAGTGCATATAATTTTTTTTTTTGTCCCTTTCTAGCTTACAAATTTTTTTTGTGCCCCCTTAGCTTACAAAGTTATTTTTGGTGCCTTTTTAAATTGTAAATTTTTTTTTGTGCCTCTTTTCTTATACGTATATGCCCCATTAATTTATGTACCCGGGAAGGTCGCACTGCCCGCCCACCTAGTTAAGCCGGCACTGACGGCAGGTACAAACTGATTGTATTCCTACTTCTGTAAAACAAAATTATGTTGTTTGATAATATCTAGATTCTTATGTTCTTAATTTGAAATTTATTAGAAATAAAAAGGGCGTGTTTAGATGTCAATGCACATTCATATACATGTATAAATGTGTACCAAACTTCTTAGATCCCACGAAAATGAGACTTTTGACATAAGCTCATGAAGCTTTAAATCCCAGTTTTCAACTGACTTTCTTCCTTTTCAACAAAACTGAACTAACAAATCAACCTATAACGTACGTATTACTAATCTTTGATTCCAGTTTTTCTAAGACAACAACATTTGTAAGATAATAACAAGGAAAAAAACAAGCTGAATATGTTTAAACGAATTCCATAAAATAATAAGTATATAAACAAAATGATTTAATACAATGAAACAATATTTTTCTAAAAAGTAACTCAAAATTATGTGCAGTTACACTTACAAAAGAAAGATCGAATAAACTATTGGAACTTTCTATAAAACAAAAACCATTTTAGATACTTTACATGTCGTGGCAGTTCCCTATTGGTTGTATGAACTGCTTCTTTTAGCCGGCCATAGAAACTCTGCCTTGACCACAACGGCACGAATCACATGGGCCGCGGAACATTCCTCTTTACCATAGTCCGCATCTCCACGCGCTTAAGGCGGCGCGTGCTCTCTCTTCCCTCAAAACACATCTCAGCCGATAACCGTAGACGCCGTCTCCGTCACGCGCCACACTTTCACCGATTTGTCCAAGCTCCCGCTATACACTATCCATCTCTGATCCCCTTTCACACCTCCGTCGCCGTCCTCCGCCTCTTCCACAGCCGTCAAACACTTAACAGGTCCCACGTGGTCCATCAACACCGAGAGACACGAGTGTGTCCCATCGACGTTTCTCCTCCACACACAAATGTTCTTATCCGCTCCCCCGCTTAAAACAAGACTCCCGGCGGCGGCGAGGCAGAGCACCGCCATACGATGGCCCCGTAGAGTCCCGCCGTGAGAAAGATATTTCTGCCCTTCCCAGAAATTAACGCTGCCGTCAGATGAACCGCAGTAAACAACAGCCGCCGTTAAGTTAACCGCTAACGCCGTTACAGCGTTCTCTTGCTTCATCAACACATTAACCAAGAAATGTTTGGTCCCTTTGCCTTGAAGCTCACGTTTCCACACTTTCAAAGTTCCGTCGGCGGATCCGGTGAAATGCAAATCGTCGAATCCAGCAGCCACCGTGTTGATCGCGTCGTCGTGAGCTTGAATCGATTCTAAACATTTCGAATCGGATAGTCTCCAGACTTTGAGAGTCTTGTCCCACGAACCGGAGTAGAGTAAACCGAGCTCTTCGTTCAAGCTAAGACACGAAACGGCGTCGTAGTGGCGAATCTTGAGAACATTTTTCCGGCGACGAACCTCGACGTAGTTCTTCGGGTTCACTGACTTCGTCAAAAACTCTTTCAACGTCGGCAAGCTTCCGACTCGTGAATAACTTCCGGTTCTGCTTTTAGAACCTCTCCAAACCCGGATTTTACCGTCTTGATGACCGGTGAAAATCCGGTTATCTCCGGTTATTACAATGGCTTTAACCAATCCACTTGTTGATTTAAACCCGGTGAAGTCCTTGAGATCTTTCCAAACACGAATGTTCTTGGAATCGGATCCAGTGAATAAAAGATCCCCGGAAGCAGCCAACGAGTAGACATGACCGTCTTGTCTCACGATCGTGCCGACCAAACCGTTGTCGGTACCATCATCATCCATGTTATGTCTCTGGTAGATCCAAGGAGACTTGTAGTACGGAGAGTAAGTTTGGTTCCACGGGGAGGGAGACAAGGACGGAGTCGTTGTTGTGTCGGTGTAGTAAGGAGAGTAAGTTTGATTCCATGGAGATAGAACCTGATTAGGAGACGACTCGCCGCTGGTAGTCGAAGCATTGCTTTGACGTTGTTGGTAATAATGAACCTCCTTGTTCATGTTCATGTTGTTGTTGTTGCTAGTAGTGGGATTGATGGCATCAACATCAACACCATGGCTCCGTTGTTCTTCTTCTTCGGCGGCGGGATCGGAGTTTAAGAAGGCGGCGAAAGTGAGTCTCCGGTGATGACTACTACCACCACTGGTGGTTTCTGTAGCTATAACCATATTTTTCAAGATTTACAAAAAAAAAAATAAAAAAAAAAAATCGAGCAGTTGGAAGGTTTTTTATATTTCTCTGTCAAGAAATTATGAGGTTTTAATTTCCTTGTCGTGTGGGAAAAAAAAAAAGATTAGAAAAAAGTATATTATTTCTAGGATTTTGAGAGAAAACTTTTAGTATGTGTTTGGTAAGAAAAATATAAAGAGTGGAGAAGGAGGACGTTGGGATGTATATATAGAGAGAAAAAGAAAAAAAATAAGGTTGTTGAACGGACGACGTGGGGAAGAATGACACGTGGCATTGTAGACTGAAGACGTGACCGTCAGATACCGGGAGCGCCAGTTTTCACATGAGAGATCCGTGTATTAAGAAAGATTAATTGAAAGAACAATTTATAATTTATAATTTATATGCAACTTTGGAAATTAAAGAAAAGTGTTGAATGAAAAGCTCAATGGACGGTCGTCGAAAAATAGAAAGAAAACTAAATGGACGGTCTCAAAACTGTATGTGTGCCTAAAATAAGGAGATGCGTTTTTTTCTTTTCTTTTAATCTATTGTTTTAATGTCTTAAGAGTAATAAATTTATTACATGGTTTTGAGCAATGTGAAACAATTGAACATGAGATGCGTCCGTACGAAGATTCGGTTTGGTTTTCTTACAAGTTGGTTGAATAAAGAAAAATTTAAGATAACGCGTGTGTGGCTGTGTTGGCGGCTGATCATCTTCACACGTTGCATAAAACAACATTACGTGATGGTTACACTATTGTTCTCAAGCGGAGTTTTGATTTTTGTTATACTTTGGTTTCTAATGTTTTGATTAGTTTTATTTCGGTTTCGACATGTGAAAGAAAAAAAGTTCTCTTCCAGATGTTTTGACTTTTCTGACTCCTTCCTTTCCTTCCATCAGTCCATGAAGGCATGAAACGATAAGGAACGTCTTTTTGGACTAGATCGATCGATGGACCATTTGCTTTTAATCCGCGTCGATAAAACGAATTGGCTAGGATATTTGTGAATTTACTAATTATCAATTATATTTAACGTCCATTAGATATAAGATAATAGAAACTAGTATATAAGATATTTTTTAGTATGTGTACGAGACCAACTTCAAGATTTGTCGGATACTTGTATATCTTATGAATTGTTTGTAGAAAATTATTGTTGTTGTTGAATTTTTTTCTGTGAATACGGATCGAGTGAAAAAGAGTTGGTCAAGTTTTGGATATGGTCAAGATGTGATATGAACTTCAATATTGTGTTTTAGTTTGGGTTTAGAAAATGGTATATATATATTTACATACCAAAATATCTTAACAAGGAAACAGAGAAATGTGATACTCGCTCTACGTAGTAAGGTCGTTTATTTTAACGTGAATTCTGTACTTGCAATTGTGTGGATGACTTAGCTTAGATTCATGTGTATGCGCATTAAAGTTGGTTTTCTTGAAGTACTTTTTTCTATCAATTTACTCTCCCTCTTTCAATTTATCCATCTTTAGAACACAAAATGGAACACGTGTACCATAAAATAGAGATATTAAAAAAACGATATTTGGTCTACACCATATATATTTACATACTTTTTTCTTTTTCCACATTTACCACGTATATATTAGTGTTACATTTAAGAATAAAGAATGATCAAGTGTTCTTTATTTTAATTAATAAATTTGTTGAATATATTTGTATAAATTTGATGTTATTAGTTAACACATCCCATATAAACTGATAATTATATAAATGTTTGTTTAATAATATAACATTTTTGTTGGTATGGAAATTTGCACCCCCAACATACCAGTCTGAACTTGCAAGAAAACCGGTTATTTAAACCGAGAGTTCGACTCTGAAGTGAATTTTATCTTCGAATGGAGGCTCAATAGTGTTAAGAAGCCCAGCTCAGAAACAGGAAGCCGAACTCCCAGCTCGTTCGGCGGTCGACCTAACAAGAAACAAGAAACTTTCCTAATCACGGTTGATCTGATTAGGAAAGTATATATATTTTGTAATCTAGGACAGTATAAATAGAGAAAGACCTCCTTTTTGTAAGACATCCAACAATTAATACAAAAAAACTATAATTCTTGAGCAAAATCCTAACTTGTTTTCCAAAAGATTTCAATTCTCTTTTACTTGTTAACTTTGATCCGATTTTTTGGGGAGAAAGTGCTATTAAATTTGTTTTCACCATTAAACAAATTTATTGTGTAAAACTCAGTTTCTACAATTGTGAAATTTTCCACAGTTACAGATCAAAACGCCGACAAAGAAGAGCACAAGTTGCAACCTATTTTCTTTTGTGTATTTATTTTTAAATGAAAGAGGACAATCGAAATAAAATTTCATACAAGTTGATTGACTTTCATTACTATAAAGAAAAAATGACCTTTTCATGTCGATTGACTTTCATTACTAGTTAGAAAAAGATCATTTGTAAAGTACATTTTTGGATAGCTATGGCTTAAGATCTTCTCTAATCATATATAGTATCAAGATGTTAATTTTAAAAAACTTTGGATCATATCATGCCTAGACTTAAAAAAAAATTGCTGTTGATAAAAGTTTTAAATTCAGTATTAGAATTAAGTAATAAAATGATGTTCTTAAACAAATAGTGATTCCACACATATATATAAGTTCTCTAATTTTAAAAATCATCAAATTCATTTATATTTAAATTTTAAGTTCTGGTCTATCTTGAGTCTTGAGAACATATATAATTAAAAACCGTGGGATTCCAATATAAATTTATGTAAATAAAAAAACTGATCCAACCTCAAATGTCAAACCCTAATTAAATGAAAACGATTGTTGACAGCTAGCCGAGTTTTGACATTTTTAGGGTTTCGTATAAAATATCCTCGTTTACCTTTTCTCTCTATTAAAATTTGTAGGAACAAAACATATGGGAATTGTCAAAGGCCATGGACTCGAACAATGGAACGAAGGCGTTTTGGGATCTGAAGGTATGGTAGTTATCGAATCCTATAGCTTTTCAGACTCACGCGACTATCGTACTTGCCAATGGGACAATATATGGTCCACAAATGACATCTATCCATATCAGACGTGTTTATTACGATATCAATACGACACGAATTTCATATTTGTCGGATAACTAAACTGAATAATATGAAGTGTGCAAACTAAGGTACGACCATATTTATTACAGCACAGTTTAATAACATTTCCCTCCTCCCTCCACAAAAAAAAAAAAAGGAAAGCATTGCCCAAAAAATACCATACCTTTTTCACATTTAAACAACTGAAATATCACTATATTCTTTTAAAATATACTAGATTAGTACCCGTGCTAGTTGCTACAGCACTGGTATTTATTTATACAACAAATTTAAATATTTTTATTTGATATATTTTTAGCATTAAATAATATCAACATATAACCTTGATATTTTACAATTAATCCGAATTATAAGTTTATAACTTATTTTATCATAAAACTAACTATATTTTAATTGGTAAATAATAATAGAATATGTAAATAAGATATGCATATGTTTCTGAAGAAAGAAGTACATATAACTTTAAATTGTGATATTACAAATAATAACTTTTAGATATGATATTTATTAAAATGGCAAAGGGTTTATTATGTAAACCCTATAAATCTTGATTACCAAGCGAACCCTATAAATCTCGATTATCAAGCGAATCCTATAAATCTTGATCTCGAATCTTGATCATCATGCAACCCCGTAAAGGTAAATTATACAAATGATACACTTAAATACAACTAAAATAATTAATGTTTTAATTTTATAACCAATTAATGACTCATATATCTATTATATAGTCTAAAAAAATTATGTACTGCCTGGACTAATATCTATTATTAAAAGTTGTGTAGACTATGTGTAAGTGGTATTTTTAATTTTAAATATTTTTGGCCGTCGAAGGGGTCTCCAGAGTTAATCCTATTTAAATCGGGAGATATTTAAATTTGTTATATTTCCTTATACAATATATAGAAGTAGGGTATATATTATTAGGTAAGATCAAAATATTGTTTAGTTTAACAAAAATCACAGTTTTATGTTTAGGGTTACCGAACTCGGAAGATTTCTCGAGTTAAAATATTTTATTTCATTTGTGTATATCATCTTTTATTTCTTCAAATGCTATTATTATTTCCGATTAGGCTTAAAGTGGATTCATTGCTATTGCTATTATTAATAATTAATTCTGAATAATTGAATAAATAAGTGATATATGATCTAACAGTAATCAAAGTACACCCGTAAATATCGAAAGATTATCAAATATTATACTTAAAATTATTAATATGTCAATTCTATAACCAACTAATGATCCATATAACTATTATATGGTCTACCAAAAATAAGTCATGTACTTCCCTTTTATTAAAAAGGGGATACGTCAACTGTAGTACTATATTGTTGATGTATTACTATTTTTCCTGCTATCTATCGGTTGTATTTTCTGCCTTGCCTTCGTTCTAATTGTTATGATTTCTATTGACTTTTCCGGAAAAAATTTATGACCACTAGCTAGATGGTCTTAGTCTAGATCGACCTTAATGATTCTAAGTGAAATTGTCACTTTCGGTAACCAGAACTAAACTATCGTTTAATCAGATAAATTTTCATTTTTTTCTTCATTAGATAGGAGTAGTTTGCAGACTTTGCACTTTACACGCCGTTCATTTGACACGACATGCATGCATTATTATGTGATAAGTTTTGAATTATTACACGATCAATCGTTGTCTGATGTAATTACATCTCCCAACAAAAAAAAATCGTTCTCAAATACCAATTGGAAATGGTACGTTTTAAATAACAAAAGAAGGGAAAATACCAATGCATGGTATGTACGCATGCCGGCACAAGCATGGCAAACGTACAAGCCCCATATATACCATATACAGAAATGCTAAGGTTACTTTAATTTCCTACGCCATACATAATAATTAATACCAAAAAAAGCGCCACTATATCCTTTGAAGTCCCACACATCACTACCATAGCAATGAACAAAGAAACAAGTTTTTGTTACCCAACAAGCAAGGAGTTCTGAAATAATTATATAAAGGCGGAGAATTTTATATTATGGGTGGCTTAACTGATCCCACTCGGCAGTCGCTGCATGGTCCGAATAGAATCTGAGCTTTCTACTATACCTATGATGAAAATTGAAAAATAAGATACATATTTAAGAATATAAATAGACTAGACTCATGTAAACAAAGTTTTTATACATGTACACGTTACAATTAATTATAGCTCTTACGACGACATCATCGATTAATTATAGCTTAAAAAATAGAGAAACTCTATAATAGAAGTGACTTTTGCTCCAATGGATACCTCTATTTTTTTCCTCTAAAAAAGAATATTCCGTAGAGATTCATTTTTTATTTTACTATTAATATCTTTTACTTATAAAAGTTGCAAACTAACCCATTTATTTCAGTATTTGTGAAATTTTCATAAAATTATGATATTATTTAATTTTTTAACATTCCTAAATATTATTTAAATATCACATTTATTAAAAGAAATACATTGGACAAATTTTTAGGGATATTGGTGGATCCGGAAGTAATTTACCAGAATATTAAATAATTAGTTTTTGCTGTATTAAAAATAATATTATGGTATGGAATAAAAACTAAAATATTCAAATTATTTATATTTAATAAGATTTTGTATAAACCTCCACTTCATTAAATTATTATTAAACTATTTAAATATATATTTTATTTATTTTGATCATAAATATAAAAGTGTTAAAAGTTCAAGGACCATTTTATAAATAAAAAAGTTCAACTCTATTATAGAGGAAAAAATAGAGTTCCTCTATATATAGAGGAAAAAATAGAGATCTCTATTATAAAGGTAGAAATAGAGATGGGTTGGAGTAGATTTTATTTTAAAATAGAGTTAAAAAGCAAATATAGAGGTGGGTTGGAGATGCCCTAATACAATATAGGTATGGAGGTCAAAGATTTGATAGATTGAAACGAGCTAATTTCACTTTTTTCGTTATAATATAACTTACGCTATGATTATATCTGACTTCATATTAGTGTCATTGAATTAGTACTATTAATTAAAAGTTAAAATTGAAAACGTATGCAATATCAAATTTTCTTCTTTAGATATAGACGATGCATGATATAGTACGTGAGATTTCGTAAGCATTTTTTTTTTTTTTGGGATGTAAACAGAGCAAATATCTCCATTTGTATCACTAAAGATCGTGATTCGTGTTACAGCAGGAGCAACATAAAATAGACATTGATCGCACAAGAAGTTTATACAATCTTTAAATAAAAAGAAATAACGATAAAGAAAATGTTTTGTTGACTTCGTGCCATATCGTAAAATTTGATACTTTTGTGCGCCATCGGTTATTAAAATCTTAGTTTTCTGTGTGCAGGTTTATAGTTTTCTACAAATATAGATGAGAAATAATTAATACTAATAGCGATGTGCCGATGTGTACTATAGTATAATGTTCAATGTATCTTTAGGATATATGTATAATTTTGAGTTATTTATCAACAATCGAAATGGTAGGTTTTGAAATGTAGAAAACGTCCACGCTGACTTTTGTAGAAGTGATCAATTTGTTTCGTTTATATGATAGCAAAATACTCATGTACACGTATTAGTAATACACGTAAAAGTGACATCACCATGTACATATGAAAACTAGTCCAAGTATATATCTTTGTTAGGTGAGTACTATATAATCGTATCGAGAAAAAATAAATATATACTCGTCTAGAGTCATTCAATATATTATTTCATCATGAACCGTTTGGTAATGTTTTATCTTTTGTACTCAGTTAAGTATCATTATAAAATTTGCTTCTCTTAACATTGTATCAGGATCATGCAACACATTTGGCCCTGTTCGACGGAGCAAAAGCGTGACCTGATATCTCTCTGAATAAACTAAACAAAATCACGATCTTTAAGGGACACATCACCATGAATTAAGACTATCGCAGAGACGTGTGTATGATAACACAAAGAAAGTTTTCTTAATTAGAAAACTTTTGTTGGTTGAGTTTTTGTTTGGAATTTTAAGTTAAGCTAATTAATGGACATACTTTTAACTCTAAAACTAATCAGAATTTTCAAATAGAGGATAAGATTTGATTTCATAATATATATCATTGAATATGGACTAATTTGGTCGCCACCACTCCTTCACAGACCTCCGGGTGTCCTTCAATTTTTTTAATCAACTCCTTAATAATCTTAATCTAATTTTATTACGTTCTACAACAATACATATGCATAGTTATTAATATTTGTCTGAAAAGCACCTAAATGGTTTCTTCTCATATTTTTAAAATCAACTAAAATTCAGTTTAATCGTAAGTTGTATAATTGGGTTTGATATGTCAATCATCGTAATTACCCGATTGGGTTAATATTATACTTGCAGAATCAGTTTTTAATCACAATTATAATGCAAGCCAAAAAGAGAACGATCAAGGAACAGCGTGAACCCAAACGGAAGAGACAGCCAACATCACAAAGTCTTTGCATCTCGTTTTTTAAATGATTCACTCATTCATTTGATTTGAATTATCATCTTTTATGATATGGGGTCACTCCGGATAATAATTGTCTAAACAATCAGTTTCAAAGTTTAAAATAATGTCATATTACACGTTTTTGTTATTGATTCAACTATTTGTCACTGTAATGTTTTTTCTTGCTAATCATATTCTTTTGACTCACTCGATTTAACAGTGTTTAGTTTCCTCATTATTAGACTTATATAGTCCATAAATATATTGGGTTGTAAACTTTTAAGGCCCAATATAGGCCCAAATTAGTCACTGGCTTGCTCTTCAAGCTCGCCTAAAAGAGAAGAAGCGTCGTTCTTGAACTACTGAAGCAGACAGATTCTTCCAAATTGATCTTAGAGAAACTTGCAATCAGATTCTGTAACCACTCTGTTTTTTTTTTTGTGCCTTCTTCGATTTAAACATGGAGTTTGTTGTTGAAGAAGGCAAGCGAGTAAACGAAGACTGCTCAACTTTGATTCTCGTAAGTTGTTAGTTTCGTGTCCTTTGCTTTTCAGATTTCGATCTGTTCTCTACTTACTGAGTCTGGGTATCTCTTCCTTTTGGGTAATTCAGCTTAAAAACTGTAGCTTTTTTTTCGAGAAATTAAGCTGTAGTTGACGAGAATATAGAAATTAGAAAGTTCCCAACTTTATTTGGAGCTTTGACATGAAGAAAAGGGTTTAGGGTTTAGGAAGCATTGATCTTTCTGATTAAAGCAATTGTCTTAGAGATTTCTCATTGAAGAAATGATTGTTTTTGTTTTCCCCAACCAGCCTGCATTGTCAATTGGGAATGTAGGGCAGCTCGCTGTTGATCTTCTTGTGTCATCTACTGATGCTGATAGAGTTGGTTATCTCGATGATCTAAATTTGCTTCCTTGTGTTGGAAATGACGCTTATGGCCCTCTTCCTTGTGGCGAGATCGCTCTTCCTCTCGAGGGTTCGTTTTTCTCAAACTATCTGTTTCATTTTATGTTTTGACTAGAATTTGTTGTAATGAGGGTAGGTTTGTTTCATTAGGTGAAGTATCCTCTGGTTTATATGATTAAGGTGCTGTGTAAGACATTAGTTGCTATTAAATTGTTTGATGCCTTGATCTATGCCACTTGATCTTGGTTGAGTCTGCACTTTATCCTTTTGAAAACTCATTCTTTCCTCCCTTTGGGTTTTGTGTGTTTCAGTTTATGAGTCATCTTCAATCTCTACTACCCTTGCTCAGCAAAGGTCTCCAGTTGCAAAGGTATTTACATCTTTGGAAGCAGCTTTGCTTTCTTGTTATTTCAATGGTCCTATTTGGTTAAAGGATTGCATTTGCTGCTTGTTGAGTTGGGGACAATGAAAAGCCAATTAGCTGGAGTGGAGCCTTTTGAGTAAAAGAATTGGGAATTTAGTGAGTCATTTTAAACTTACAGTAGTGTTGAATAAAAACAGGGGATGATGATTAATTTTGCGGAGAATCTAGCCAATTTTGCTGCTTCAAGTGGAAAGAAGCATGTTATTGTGCTATCCAGTTTAGACTTCCAAAGGCTGCATAACTTGGATATGTCTAGGTAAACTATAACGCCTCCTTTTATATGTTTTTGCTCTCATTTTTTTTTTCATTTGGCGTCATTGTGAAACTTGACATGGATTCGTTCAATTAGCATCATAGGTAACCACAGATGTGATAGATGAGCACCACTTTCACGCTTTTCTTTTGTCATAGTTACTAATAGTAATCTCTTCACAAGTTAATAATTCTAAGCCCTCTTTGGCAATTACTTTAGAGGCCCGCAGGTGTATTATCTGTCTAACGCGGGATCGGATGGAAGAGATGATCACTGTGAAGAACTCGGATTTGGAAGATTGAACGAGTATGATTCAGAAGGAAGATGTTGGAAGTACCTTAGCTCCGTCTTTGAGAAGAAGAGTGAAGACGAGTTGACTTTCCCTTCAGAAGATGAACTCGAAGACATAGACTACTACCCAAGCTTGCCATTTGCAGCTCTTTTCTCAGCATTTAAGGTGAATATAAATGCCTCATAATGAACAATTTATACATACACAGACTCATTTTAGATGATTGAAACACTTACATGGCCTGCGTGGGGTTTATCTTGTTTTTGGGGTTAGGCAAAAGGCTTGAAGGTGACATGCCTTCTATGTTACTGTTCTGAAGGAGACAACATTCCTGAAGCATTTATTCTAGCAGAGGCTGCGTCTAAGCTTACGGGTCTGAGTCCTGACAAATTCCATGGTAAATAACAGCTCTCTTCTTTCAAGGTTAATAACGTCTCGAGCAATCAATGATGGAAGCTCATGAAGCTATACATAATATAAATTTTATTGTTTGCAGGGGAAGAAGGTGGGAAATGGCGAATACCGTACTCGTGGAAGAGTATGTATGGAGGTCCTCCAGATATGTCCATGTTTTAAGACTGTTGTTGGAGCTCACAGAGTAACAGACACAGAGGTTGTAGTAGTAAAAGTATGATCCAACGAGAAGTTTTGAACATCTGATCAGAGAGACCTTTCTTTTGTTTTTTCCTGGGTTTGTTTCATCATAAAATCTTGTACTGTATAACAAACTTAACAAATCAATACAGTGCCTCTAGGAGACCATCAAGAGTCATAGAATAAGAGATCCCAATCAGATTCTGAAAGTGACGAGAACTAGTACTAGTCTTAAATGTTGTTGGGTGTTTTACAAGAGGAAGGCCCATTGGGATAACAAGACGATGATAAGACGCTAAACCAAAATCCGTACCGAGTCTTAAACTATACATCAATTGAACTCAAGAGTTAGACCGGAATGCGTAATGTATCTGATGTGACCGGGGTTATGTGGTTTACCTGTGGATGCAAACAAATGTTATAATTTTGCATGAACAAATAATGTAAAGAAGAAATATCTTCTCCGGGACTCAGAAAGGAAGTAGTTGAGCAATAAATTCTGGAGTCATTGTGTTTTTTTCTTTTCTTTCTTATTGTACAGATAGGCCAAGGCAAGTACTTCTGACCGGTTTTTAATTGCACTTTTATTGCCACCACCCGAAATAATTAGGCCATCCTTAATGGGACAACTTTTGCCCTGTTCTAAGTCCAATAAATAATAAAAATAAGTAACAGTGGGCTTAGATCAATATTTTTGATCTTGGTTCAGAACTGATCCAAGGGGTGTTCTAAATTTTTTCCTCTCCTCTGATTGGTCGAAAAAATAAGGGAGAGAAGCTTCGTTTCTTTCATCATCGCCGTATAAACACGAAAATCTTCCGATTAAAACACTCAAATCGAGAGCTCTAGTCAGTTGAAATCGATCTTTGCAAAGGTTTCCCGACGAATCCGTTTAATTTCTCATTTATGTCGATTGATATGTCCGGCGAATCGAAAGCTTCTTCCTGATCTGTTGTGTCGTCGTCTCCTTTCTCTGGCATAGATCATCTAGTTTGATTTTGTTTACTAGGGATTTTGATTTTGCAATTTCCCAGAATTGTTTGAAAATTTTGTTTTGATCTGTTACAGAATCTAGTTGTCTCCATGTTACTGTGTAGTAATTCATCTAAATTTTGACAGTTCTTTGGGATTTTTGCTGCTGTGTTCTGTGAGTTGAAGTTGTTAAAGTCCATGATTCTGATCAGAGAAGCACACTTTGTGTGTGTTTTTTTAGGAGCTGGTAGTGAACTTGCAGAACTTATATATTTTTGAGCTGTTGCAAGAAGTTGCAAGTCTGAGCTGTTGCAAGAAGTTGCAAGAAGTTGCAGAACTTATATATTTTTGCATTTGGTATGTACTCAGTCTATCCAGGGGTTTGGCTTATTGCGGAGGGCAAATGAAACAGACTTCATTAGAATTCAACAAAGGATGCAACACACATTTGATCAGTTTCGAGAAGATTTAGCAGAGGAGTTACAAACTGTGGCAAAGAGAGTTTGCCAGCAGTTTCATGTCATCTTCAAGAACATGTTTATGCAGAGTAATGAGTCTTCATTGGATCCTATAATGTTAATCAATTGCTTGACTAGTCATGACAATGAGTTTTGTTGATTTTGATTATATATATGTACAGGCAAACGTTGACGAGGCGAGGTTAAAGTGTGGCTTATGTTGTCTTTCAAGCACAAGCAATGAAGCCATCGACGTCGCACGAGATACTCAAGGCTCCTAGTCCTTATGCTCCTAGTCCTTATGCTCCTCGATCCATCACTAACCTCTCTCGATGCGTATGGTCTTCAATCTCCTACCCATTTTATAACCCACTGTTTGATTCTTTATTCACTGAATTCGATTCTTTCACTCCCCTGTAATTTGTTTTATCTTGTTTTCACTCTGATTCTAGCTGAACATGAGGGTGGTTCTATCAAACCTCAGACAGTGAGTACAGTAGTTGCAGCTAACTCTTTGGGTGAGGAACATGAGGGTGGTTTGACGTGGGGAACATGGGAGAGGGAAGATGCAGAGTGGAGCTAAAGGAGATAGTGTTGTGGTGAAAGTGGCTAAAGGAGATGCAGAGTGGAGCTCTGGGTTAACTTTAAATTGGATCAAGTAGTCTAAGAATCCAACACTTTTATGCTGGTGTAGACTTGTGAGACTTTGTGTTTTTTTAAAAATGTTTAAGAATATATTTATTCTAAGAACACCATAATTAGTTTTCCCATTTTTTTTACCTATGATCTTAACAACTAATCTTAGATTATTTTCACTATATATTTAATCTAAGAACACAAAAAAGAGTTCTCCCATTAAGGATGCCCTTATAATCACCGGAAAATGGAAAAATACAAGTTCAGTGGATGATCACCCAATATGAACATATGGAGATAAAAAAGACTGAATCAAAAAAGTCAAAAATCCACTTACTAATAAAAAAAAGTGCACAAAACCATTAGTATCAGAGTGGGTCACCACATCAAATCCACATTAAAATCAAACAACCCTAAAGCAGCACTATCCCTCTTTTCTCTTTCTCTCTCTTTTCTTTTAATCCTCTCATTCCATTTTGCTAATCTCTTCTTTCCTAGCTAAAATTATGATAATACTATCTACTACAGTTACTTCTCTATAGTACCCAAATTAGTGTACGATCCAAGGACTTCACGATTTGATTGCTTCCAAATTTGCAATTATTTGATTTATTATGATCATCGTGTATTTTCTTTGAACCCAAAAAAAAAAAAAAACACTGACGTGTAAATTTGAGTCTTCCCAATATGGTTTACCTTTTAGTCAACGCTTCTCTTTGTTTTTTTTTTTGTTTTTCCACCAAAGTCCCCAAATACTCATTTTACGTTTAAACCTTTCACTTGAAGCTCTGTTTTAGACTCTCTTTTTTTCTTTAACCACCATGCGATTCGTCGCGGCACCGCCTCGTTCAGGCGATATTTCGCCGTCTCCTTCACCATCCTCCGGTGTATCAGAGGAGATTCTTTCAAGTTCGTCGGATCCTCCTTTGGAGTTTAGTCCTCCACTGATCGCTATGGTTGTTGTTTTAGCCGCCGCTTTTCTCTTCGTGACCTACTCTCGTCTCATCTCCCGCCGTTTTCTCTCACCTCTTTTCCGTCGTTTTAGACGGTGGCGTTCCCGTCGGCGTCGTCTCCTTCACTTATCTTCAGCTTCCTCTGCTTCAACTTCATCATCCGATCTCCGATCTTTTTCCCCTTTTCCTTTCGACTCTTTCCATTACTCTTCTTACTCTCCCTACGGATTAGACGATTCCGTCATCAAAACGCTACCGCTATTTCTCTACTCCGCCGCGTCTTGCACCGGGAAAACCACGGTGGGGAAAACCTCCGCCGCTGATTGCGCCGTTTGTTTGTTGGAATTCGAGGATGGTGATTATGTGCGAACACTTCCGTTATGCTTCCATGCTTTTCACCTTGAATGCATCGATGAATGGCTCCGATCTCACCCTAACTGTCCTTTATGCCGTACGGCGATTCTCGGATCCGCCGTCCCGGCCCCTGTCTCGCCGTTCGTTCCGTTGATGGCTCCTCGAATTCGTCCGATCCTCGATGATGATGATGACGAGAGCAACGCGATCATCATCCGCGGCGATTGGAACACTGATACGGCGGTGACGACGACGACGACGACAAACGATCAGGAGATCACAGCGTCGATGGAAGAGCAATCATCACAGGCGATATCTCGGTTCCGTGAGCTGAAGAGATCGTACTCATTCGAATCTGAATCAGAGAGAGTGACGATGGATGAACCAGCGACGGTGTCTCCGTGGAGATACAGGAGATCTACATGGAACAAACGTCAATCACCGTTCGGTAACCTAATTTCGAAATCGAGAGTGTTCTCGTTCCGTTACTACAGAAGCACGAAGTCACCGTTCTTCCGACGGAGATCATCGGCGGGAGTGTTTTTTCCGATATCGGAACGGATTCCAGCGACGGGAAGCTCATCGCGGCGGACGAAATCGATGACGAGTCCTATGTTTTTCAGAACAGCACCGCACTCGTCGAGCCGGTTAAGATGTGGAGATCCAGAGGCACTGTTATCGCCGGAGAGATGGAGGAGGAGGGACACGTGTAGGGGAGAGATGTGAGATGAAAATTGGACGGTGATGATGATGATAAAAAAAAAATTGAAGTGGGAAGGAGAGAGCATTAATGGATTGTGGGGTTTAAAGCATTTAATGGAATTAAAATGCACGAAACAGAGAAGATAGGAGAGAGTTTCAGACCTTGCTCTCTGCTCAGCTCACTCAGCAAGGTTCGTTTTTTTTTCTTTCTTTTTTTTTCTACTATAAATTAAATAAATAATAGCCATACCTTTATTTCACCTCTCTTATTTAATGCAGCTAAAATACGGATTTCATTTATGAATTATATAAAGTATAGTAGTCATAGAAATATTTCAATAATGTATATGCTTTTGAATTTTCCTGACTACTATATACACTTTGTTTTACTCTCTATAGACCCAGAGACGCCAAAGACGATGATGAAGGGTTTGGAGCATGTTGCGACGACGTTTTGGCTGATTCGTTTTTTTTCTTTTTCTTTCTCTTGGAGTTATCAAATGCATTAACTTCCAAAGCTGCCAAAGTTATTATAGAAACGAAGTCAACAAAACCCATTTACAATTTCGTTTCTATACTAACTTTATTATATAACGTCGGTGGCTTATTGTTTTTTTGTTACCGGGACTTTATGTTTGCTTATTAGCTGTCGATTTCTCTTCAAGTTTTGTCCAAATATTTACATTTTGATGAAATGACATAAACACTGAGGGAAGATCTGGAGCTAACATGCGTCCCTGTTGTTCAGTAAGAAGATTTTAATATTATGGGCTTTTTAGTATTGTTATTCGGTGTTTTTCTGGAAAGAAAAACAGAACAAGGTTTAGGAGATCGCTGAACGTTACTTAAGGTCATTGTAGTCTTGCTGGTGCTTGATCTTAAGCTCATGTTACCTTACTCAGCGTCGATATCTCTTGATCCTTGCCTCGCAAGTTACAATATACATACGAAACAAGCAAAGTTGTGGATTCAAGTAATTTTTGTGGGCTGTTCTTTTGGTCCAATATATGCAACTTTAGGAGTGTATTTGTCAGATATAGAGAAAACACCAATTGGTAGAACTTGGAAAGTGAATTGGGTGAAAAAGAAAACTCAAAGAAGAGACAAGGTGAAAGAAAGCTTAGTACATGTTTTTCTGAGTCACTTACTGAATTAGAAAAGCTTGAAACTGAAAGAACATGACCATGAAAAAGTAAGAGAAACACACACACTCAAAGGAAAGAGATTACATGTAGACGGTGCTTTTAGTTACCTCTTATCCTGTTTCCCTTCAGCTTGCTCGATTTGAACCAAACTTGGAACATAATTAAGAAGAGTTGGGCGACATCCATCAATTTCATTTACTCCCAAATTCACACGAGTGACCACATTATCTTCCCCAACAATGTAGATCATGTCTCTGGATATGTCCACGTCTACCCCCACGTCAATTGAGCTCTCACAACAAATGACGACTTTCTTCTCCTCGCCTATCAAAAAACATCCATCATGCCAAATCTGAAGATCAGGGTTCCAATCCAATGCTAATACCTTGCTCCAAGACACCACTGTGGTGGCCTCATCAATCATATTTGACACCCATATCTCAGTCTTGGAAAGTCTATCTCGCTGCAACAACACAGAAAGTTTCTCTTCCCTAACAACTGAAAGACTAGTAGCTTCAAAACGACGACTCTGATAAGGAAGAGGCACAGGTACAGATCTCTCCTTTGTAAAATCAAACTTGAGTAAAGAGATGATCCGAGTCGTTTTTGATACATCTCTAACGAACCAGTAAGTATTCCCTTTCAAAGACACGCTGAGTTCAGAGAATCCAATGCTCCCGCCTGGAGCCATGTTATCATCATCAAGAATCTTCCACGAGTCAGACCTAAAATCGTAGATTTCAAAATACTTGGTACCACGATAATAGCTCAAGACTTTGTATCTCTTATTATTATTATTATTATTATTATTATTATTCCAGGATTTGTTGCCATCTAGGTGGTAGCAGTACCCGAGTTCAAAGTTGCGGCGGTCTTCTTTGCGAAAATGGCCGGTTCTGATCCACCTGGTTTCACCCATCAAAGGGTTCCAAACCAAGACTCTATATTCGTAGAATTCGGAGGTGCATAACAACAAGCCGTCGCAGTGAAAGATTCGAGTTACATAGAATCGAGCTGCTGATGAGTTCTTAGAAACAGGATCGATCAGCTCAGTTTTCAACTCTATAGATGGACTACCAATTCCATGGAGATTGACGCTAACCGGAAAAATCTTGCTGTCATTTCTCAACAAAAGAGGCATAAACTGTTTTGTGGATTTATCGAAATGCTTACTTGCGAATCTCCGATCATCTTTGATTAAACGGTTCCATGCTTTGCAACTAGATCGTAAGCGTTTCAGAGATGTCGCTGGAACGCGACAGAGTATCTCCTCTACCAAATCCGTCGGAAGCAGCTCCGGTACCGTCACTGCCATCTCTGAACCAAATCTAGGGTTTCCTCTCCTCCCCAATTTAGTAATATCGAACAGTGACTTGATAATAATCTAACAAGGCCCAGTTTAAAGCCCATATATTCGGTTGATTCCCAAAATAATATTACAGTAAAGAAAACAGAACAAGGTTTAGACAAAGCCGTGGCACTCAAGGAATTGAAGAGCCATGTTGCTTTATTTGGCGCTTGTGTCGTTCTGATCCGTTCTGCTACAGTGCTACATACGTCCTCTCTTAATTTTTCTGATTCCATGGAAGAGCTCAAGATCGACCTCTAAGTTTCCATTCAACTTGTATTTAGTCTTTTCAGGTCAGTTAATTTTGCTGATTGTGTCTCTCTTTCAAGGTTCAATTCGCATATTGAGTTTAATAAGATAATTAGTAATTGCAATGTGATAACTTAAATGAATACGTATACTATGTGATGAGATCATGAGAGTTTAGTTTGAAAATTGAGTTGTAGAAAAAATCATCTTGTATGTTCTTGGCAGCTTCAAGTTTCCATCTTTGCATAGAAACCTTAGGCAACCAAATTTTCCCCTGTTTCGTTTCCCATGAGATCATCGAAGCTACTGGACTCACGTTTTCATGACTCACGTTTTCTTCTCAGAGAAGTAACCCGAATCTGAAATCATGTGCGACCCAATCTATGGAGAATCTTCCATGCTTCTTGTTTCGACACTACTGGATTCTGTCTCTTACTCCACAAGAACACACACTCAAAGGAAAGAGATTACATGTAGACGGTGTTTTAGTTGCCTCCAGCTTGCTCGATTTGAACCAAACTTGGAACATAATAAAGAAGAGCTGGGCGACATTCATCATTTTCATTTACTCCCAAATTCAGATGAGTGACTACATTATCCTCCCCAACAATGTAGATCATGTCCACGTTTACCTTCACGTCAATTGCGGTCTCACAACAAATGACGACTTTCTTCTCCTCCCCTAACAAGAAAGATACATCATACCAAATGTGAAGATGAGGGCTCAAATCCAATACTAAGACCTTGCTCCAAGACACCACTGAGGAGGTGGTCTCCTCATCAATCACATTTGACACCCATATCTCAGTCTTGGAATGTCTATCTCGCTGCAACAAGATAGAAAGTTTCTCTTCTTTAACAAGCGAAAGACTAGTAGTCTCAAAACGACGAGTATGATCAGGAAGAGGCACAGATACAGATCTCTCCTTTGAAAAATCAAATGTGAGCAAGGATGTGATCCAAGTCGTTTCTTCTGTTACATCTCTAACTAACCAGTAAGTATTCCCCTTCAAAGACACGCAGAGTTCAGGAAATCCAATGTTCCCGTCTGTAGCCATGTTATCATCATCAAGAATCTTCCACGAGTCAGACCTAAAATCGTAGATTTCAAAATACTTGGTACCACGATAATGGCTCAAGACTTTGTATCTCTTATTATTTCCGTAGTAGCAGTACCCGAGATCAAAGCTGCGGCCTTCTCTGCGAAATTCACCGGTTCTGATCCACCTGGTTTCACCCATCAAAGGGTTCCAAACCAAGACTCTAGATTCGTCGAATTGAGAGGAGCATAACAACAAGCCATCGCAGTGAAAGACTCGAGTTATATCGAATCGAGCTGCTGATGATTTCTTAGAAACAGGATCGATCATCTCAGTTTTCAACTCTATAGATGGACTACTATTTCCATGGAGATTGATGCTAACCGGAAAAATCTTGTTGCCAGTTCTCAACAATAGAGGTATCAATTGTTTTGTGGATTTATCGAAATGCTTACTTGCGAATCTCCGATCATCTATGATTAAACGGTTCCACGCTTTGCATGTTGATCGTAATCGTTTCAGAGAGGTCGCGGGAACGCGACACAGTATCTCCTCTACCAAATCCTTCGGAAGCATCTCCGGTACCGTCACGGTCGTCTCTGAATTGACCAAATCTAGGGTTTCCTCTTCCCCAATATAGTAATATCGAACAGTGAGTGATATGGACCGGATAATAATCTAACAACTAACAAGGCCCAGTTTAAAGCCCGTATATTCAGTTGATTCCCAAAATTAGTATATTACAGTAAGAAAAACAGAACAAGGTTTAGGGTTTTGCTGTTTTGGAGAAGAGAATATAAATTTATAAGAAAAGATAAAGAACAAAGATGTTTAAAGAATAACTCTCTTTATTAGCTCAAAGAAAATAACTCAAAACTTTAAGCTCTTACAATTTTCTTAGCATTCCCTTTATATATATATAAATTCCTAAGTATATTTTCCTAATCTTAACTTCTTATTCTTTATCTTGTTATTATATTTAGATATCTCCTAAATATAATCTCCAATTTTCATTTCTCTTTGATTAGCTTGATCTCCAAGCTTACTTCAAGCTTACTCGAACAGAGACATGTTTCCAGGAATGTTCATGCAAAAGCCAGACAAAGCCGTGGCTCTCAAGGAATTGAAGAGCCATGTTGCTTTATTCGGCGCTTGTGTCGTTCTGATCCGTTCTGCTACATACGTCCTCTCTTATTTCTCTGATTCCATGGAAGAGCTCAGGATCGACCTTAAAGTTCCCATTCAACAATTTGAGTTTTCAGTTAATTATGATAATTAGGTCTCGCTTTCAGTTCGCATATCGTGTTTGAGAAGTTAATTGGTATCATACGAATTTGATGATTGCATTCGATTGCTTAGTAATTGCAATGTGACAATTTACTCCTACACATAGATGAATTTTTAGATGGATACTCTACTATGTGATGAGATCATCAGATCAGATGATTGCTTGATACGTATACAATGTGATGAGATCATGAGAGTTTAGTTTAAAGATTGAGTTGTAGAAAGAATCATCCTGAATGTTCTTGGCAGCTTCAAGTTTCCATCTTTGCCTAGAAACGTTAGGCAACAAAAAATTTCCCCTGTTTCGTTTCCCATGAAATCATATTGAGCATCGAAGTTCTTGTAATAGCTTATTAGATTGAATATATGTGATAATTATCTCATCTGAAGCTGGTAATTAGAACTGTGAAAGCTTTCCTCTGGTGTTGAATATAATCAAAGCATTTATAACCTTGATTTTTCTCTGTTTTTTGCTTTTATCTTTCGTGTTGCTAACTTGTTAAGCTTTGTTATTCCTCTTTGTGCAGTAGTGAAGCAAGGGAGATCGATGCAGCAGTTTCTCGATGTCCTGTGTTCATTTACACAATCTTGTTTAGGATTTCTTTTGCCAAACTGAGACATGGTGATGGAAAATATAATTTGTGTTTTCATGGATGGTGACTTCTGATCTTACTTAATTTAAACAATCTGATGATCAAACAATGGCAATGATTCTCATTGATTAATAGTTTTGAGTGGAAGAAGTCTAGTGGATAAATCAGCAAGGTCACCAGCTTCTTCTTCCTCTGTGACTGTGAGGTGTAAGTCCCCTCTCACTATTAGTTTCAGCTCTCTAGTTTTGTTCTTTCCTATGTTCTTTGAATTTACAGTTAAGCCCCACACTCTGTAACCGGTGTTTTTTTTTAAACCCAAGGGAGTTAAGTCTTTGGATTCTGTTCTGTCACAGTTCTTGGGTTCAATGATTCAACTTGTTTGAGTTCTAAACCTAATTTAAATGTCATAACTGGATAAATTGACACAATAGGAAGTTCTTCGATTCATCTCTCACATCACATTCCATCACATCAGATGAAAAAAGGAAAACAAAAACCTCTGTTCATGACTCACACGTTTTCTTCTCAGAGAAGTAACCCGAATCTGAAATCATGTGCGACCCAATCTATGGAGAATCTACCGTGTTTCTTGTTCCGACACTGCTGGATTCTATCTCTTGCTTCACAAGGCAAAAATTTCCCGATCATGTCGAGAACACCGACGTTGCAAAGTTGAGTATCCTTGGCATATAATTCGACGAGCTTTGGCAAAAGAATCTTGTTGTCTTTGGACATTCCTAGGTTTGATGTTACATACTCTTCTCTACCGCATTCTAGCTCCATCATCACGTTCTTGGGCGTATATATACGAACCTAAAAGAAGACTGTTGATTTAAAACGTAATCTTTCAATATGAATAGCGTGTAATATAAGAAACGATGTTGAGTCAGGGGATTTGCTTACTGATGGATCTGACAAGTTCCCGGAGCAAAGAGCAAAATGAAGAAGAGGCTCAGGGCGAGTTATAGCATAATCTCTCCCCAAATCTCCAGCTTTACCCTTTGATCTTGAAGCAAACAAGAACCTAAATACCTGAAAATACCCATAAATCATTATTAGCCCTCATCAAGTCAGGTCGAATTTTCAAAATCGAAACCAATCTTGGACTTGCCTGTCCTGGACGAGAGACACGGCAACCAAGGATTGAAGTCTGAATGGTATCTAAGTTCAAGCTTCGACCTCCAACGTTGTACGCTGCCTATTGCACAATAGAAAACCCTAGTCATTGTTAATTTACCGATGACTTGTGTCTCAAGTAAGTCTGCACTGTGAGTAAGATTACCCTACCTTCAGCAACCCAGATACCCTTTTCACACTGTTTTTAGGGTTCCCATAGACAAGTATCGACTGAAAAAGAGAAACAACAAAAATCCAAAGTAGCTAATTAATGTCTATAGAGATTTATCAGCAAGATCGTGGTAAAAGAAGTTTAGTTCGAGAAGTTAACAGTACATGCATAACCAGAGAGTTGTGTATGTTAATCCAAAAAGCTAGCTTTTCTTCATGATTTAACCTCCTTGGATTCACTCCTTCTAACTTATTCACAAGTGACCTAAACATTTTGAATTAATTAAATAACAGAGTTAACTTATATAAACCAAAAGAAACTGATATAGTAACAGCCTGAGATAGAAAAACCTGAAATGTTTCAAAGCAGGTTCAACTGCATTTAACTTCTCTGAGTCTCTACATATCGATTTCACCATCAATAATTTGTCGTAAGGTCGGCTAATGATCTTCAGAGGCTCTTTCCCACGGAAAGGGCTGCTTGATTCTCGATCATCGTCGACTACTAGTGATTTTGGATCTGTGAGTTGACGAATTACTTCCGAGATGCACTTGACCATCTCTTCAGACAAACTATTCGGTGATTCATGAACGTTTTCAGAAACATATGTCCCGATCAACGCATTGATATCAGATTGCTGAAAACATGAAAAATGTAAACCACCATTGGTAAAGAGAGAAACTCAAACAACATTAAATGTTTAACAAAATTATTTCGTTTACCTCAAGCATTGAGAAAGGAAGAGAGCGATGATATGACGAGTCCATTGCTTGGGGAGACATTCTAAAAGAATAGCCTGAACAATGAGACAATGATGAGTGACTCCGGAATATTCCAGAGTCTTCTAGAACTTTCTGAGGGCTGCAGAGTGAGTTTTTGGGTGAATCAATGAGTTTAGTGCTCCCAAGAACAGCCTCTGATCTCTCTTTCCCCTCTAATTTGAACTCAGATGTAATTTGGTTGTTGAATAATCTCCGGTATAATAAAAGAAGATATGTTTCCAAGTACATCACTTGCAGCTCCAACCCCGCGATTTCTCTCACCAGTTTCTTTGCTTCCTAAGAATTCATAAAAGCACTCTCTTATTATCTCAGAGAGAGAGAGGATATCCACACAGAGTAAGGCTTACTTGACTTCTAAGATAACACAGACCTTGGGGATAGAGGAATCTTCATTTTTAGATTCTTCCAAGAACAGTTTGCGTCGAAGGACACTCTCCATTTCACGCCGTACTAATACTTCATCTTCTTGAAGCAACAAATCAATCTGCAGAGAGAAGACAGTAAGAGTTTTGAGATCTGTTTTGAATTTTCTTAGAAAACCTAAGAAAATCTTGTGAGGAAACTTTATAAAAACCTCATCACTTGAGACTCTCCTGGCACTGGGATGTAATTTTCTGGACTTAAGAAGAGATTTTAGCTGCTCTATCTCTCTCTGCAACAGTTCATCCTAAAAGAACAATTAAGAACTTAAGCTGATTTGATAAACATAGAGACTAGGAAAAAGATTTAAAACCTTCTGAAGATTTCTTACCATGTGAAATTGGTTGTTGTTGTAAAGGGCCTCACTTGATTTCTTGTTCTTGAGAGCTTTTCTTGGGACCGGATCACTGGAAAAACAAAACAGAAACTAGGTAAGACAAGACTCGTAAATGAAAGATAACTTATGAAAGAAGAAGAGACAGAACCTTCGAGAACGTTTGTGATTCGAAGTTGTTGGCGACGTCATGAGTGTTTGAAGAGTCTTCTCTCTACTTTGTGTGAAAAATCTTAAAATCGCCCGCCTAATGTATTTTAAAGAGTTTTGTGTTGTGTGATAAAATCAGAAGTAAAAACAAGTAAACAACCCAACAGCTGAAAAATCACTGGAAACAGAGCATTAAATGAGAGATATAAAAACAATTTAGATAGTGACAAAAGAAAAGTTACTGAAGAAGACGAAGAAAGGAAAGGTTTAAAGAACAGAAGAAAATTGCAGTGAAAAAGCACTATACCACGAATGGAATGAGACTACTCCCTAGAAATAAGAATCATATACACAAAGTGTACAATCTCTTTTTTTTCCCAAGAAAATTTGATTAAAAATTGTGAAACTGTGATATTTATAAATTTTCTATCTGTTCTTTTACCTAACATCATTGTGTTACAATAAATGACTTTTTTTATACAAGCAATATATATTTTTAGGATTTATATCTTATATGTATCTAACTTGTTGTTATTGGATGATAAAATCATCTGCATGGTCGTTAAGTTTGGTTACCTGATTATTTCATCATTAATAAACCAGTCCGATCTTGGAAAGAAAATACCTTTGATTGACACACTTTAATGAAATAATGTAAAGTATCCTAAAATAAAACAAAATATGTGTCTCTTTTTGGGGTATTTTGCATCAAAAGAAACAAACATTATGTAATTATTGGTTTGACATCGGGTCTGATGTTTTTTGTAAAGGCTACTTTTTCTATACAGAGGACAGCTTACAAATCGAAGTTTTACTGTTTCTCTTCGTGTTAGTTCTTAAATCGGATTCTCTTTACGCTAGATTCTAAATTTAAATTATTTGGGAGTTGGAACATCCATGGTTGTATGTTGTAGTGACAAAAATGATACACTTCACTCATAGACTGCTGCTCATAGTACTTTCCGAGGGAGAGCTATTAACATTTGGAACAGTTAATTTATAAATATAAGTAGATTTTTTAAGGATATATATGTAGTTCCAACTTACAACGTTATTTATATGGGTTGCATACTAGTCAAGTGGACCATTATGTTTTCTAAACCTCCACTAAAATTCAAATCATATAACCGCATTTCACGAGTATATAAAAAACATCTTTTGAGAAAGCATTATCCGGAAAGAGTTACTAATGGTAAACAAGAAAAGGTATTTAGTGGGTGTCTTTTGGTTAAAGAGATGGAGTGGCAAGCACCAAGGCACTTGATTGAAATGGTAAAGAAAGGCCTTAAAAGCGATGAAAGGTGAGAAGGTGCAAAATCCCTTTTTTCTATAAGAAAGCTACCATACGTAACATGGAGAATTAGAGATTCATATTTAATAACTAAAGCCCGTACTTATTTATAAAATATTTAGATAGTACTCATTATTCAATGCTCTTAACTGACTAGTCTTCAATTGCCAAGGACGTACAACACAAGTTTTTTGGCGATTGCATATTTCACATTATTTAAAGAAAAAAGTGTCGTTAGAGAGTTTTAGAGTTGGTTTTGTTTGCAAGTGTTCCATGTGACTAAAACGTAAATTCCAAGTGTTTTCAGGGAAATAAACAAAGAGAATCCAAGAGAGGTGATGATATTATTATTAGCATATAGAAGATTCATTTTTGGGATTGTGGTCTTCGTTGCGACTTCCTAAGTTTCTGTTCCGTAGTTTTCGCTCCAAGACATAAGCGACAACTCTTTTGTCTTCTCAGCTTTTGTCTCAATCGCCACAATTTTCAACACAACTAACTTCTGAAGAGACTTAAGACTAAGAGTACTGACACTTCTTACCATGCATAGAGTAATTAAGTATACATCCATTAATGGTTATTATCAGTTGATTGAATGAGAAGAATACAGAAGAAAAATATAAGACAGTTATATGAAAGCCTAAGGTAATACTAAGAAGTTCGGGTCATATATAATATGAGATAGGGAAACAAATGGGTTACCACATATGAGTTGAACAGGAGAAGAAAAGTAGAACTCATAAGGCATATTGATTACAAATAAGCTCACTGATTCATACCTGCAAAACTGAATTTCCCCTATCTCTCTCTCTCTCTCTCTCTCTCTCACTCACTGTTTTAGAATGTGCGATTAACAAGAAGAAGAAGAAGAATCTCCAGGATTTAAGAGGTCAATTCCCGCCTCACACAACTAATGATTGATGACTGGAGATGGAAGTGGTGAAGTTGGAGGCTTCATGTCCTCGTACCTGCAAACATTTACGTCTCTCAGGGCACATAAGAAAAAGTAATTAAAATGGACACACTTAGAACCAGCATGCTACTCTCTCTGTATCTCTTACATTGTGTAAGGTGATAAAGGTCTTGGCTTTGGCTGAGCTGGATTGTCTCCTGAAGCAAGGGAAGTGTCTACATTGCTAACAACAGATACTGCTTCCGGTACAGAAGAAGATGGAGTAGTGTTCCTGACAATACAAAGCGAGAAAACCCTTAATATTGAAGTGACTGATTTCTTAACTATACACACTTTAAATTTGGTATCTAGATACTTACACACTTCCATCAACTGTTTCCAGCACATCATTATTGCCTGCAGGCAACTCTGAGTTGTTTTCTGCAACTGCTGTTATCTCAGATGCTACTTCCTTGGGACCGGTCGATGCAGGAGTTGGTGAGGTTGGTGGTTTCAGGTCAGCGTAACTGCAAAACACAGTATAGATTCATTGAAGAAAAACGGACAACAAGCGAATTAGATATATACATAGAGGATATACATAACAGTAAACGAAAAGTTGTTACACTGCATAAGGAGAAAGAGGCCTCATTCTTGGTGTGGCTGGTGTTCCTGTCTCGGTAACACTTGTTGCAACTGCTGTCTCAGGGGCACTTTTCGCAACTGCTGTCTCAGGGGCACTTGTTGCAACTGCTGTCTCAGGGGCACTTATTGCAACTGCTGTCTCAGTGACACTTGGTGCAACTGCTGTCTCAGTGACACTTGGTGCAACTGCTGAGCTTTTATCAGTATCAGAATCGGCTGGACCAGGCAACAAAGAATCAGTTTTTCTGGTACCCGAAGCTTTAGGACAGGGTGATGACGGTGGTTTCAGATTTTCATAGCTGCATCACAAAAGACCAAGTACAAAAAGCATCAAACTTTTGAAATTAGTACCTGCTCACACATTTATTACTCCGACTTTATGATAGCAATAGAAACTGTAAGCGCGCATAACCATTTTCAATCTAGTGGCTTTTGAGTAGAATAAAGCTGCAAAGTTAATAAGGTTTTACCAGGCATAAGGGGAAAGGGGCCTCTCTTTCTTTTCCTCAGCTTGCTTGACTTCTTCTTCTACTGGGACATTTGAGATACTATCTGGCACTACATTGGCCTCAACAGGAACCTGAGCTTCTACTGGGGCATTTGAGATACTATCTGGCACTACATTGGCCTCAACAGGAACCTGAGTGGCATCCACCTCCTTAGATTTGGCAGGAACGAGTGATTTGGTCGAACTTGGAATAGGAGATGTTGGAGGTTTCAAGTCTTCGTAGCTATATTATATTCACAAAACAAAAGGGAACAAAACAAGCCGAAAACAATCAATGTCATGTCAACAAGTCATTTTGAAATTAATACCTGCTCACACATTTATTACTTCGTGTGTAATGATAGCAATAGAAACTGTAGGTTCAATCTAGTGACACCTGAATAGAATAAAGCCGCAAAGTTTTTAAGGTTTTACCAGGCATACGGGGAAAGGGGCCTCTCTTTCTTTTCCTCAGTTTGCTTTACTTCTTCTTCTACAGCTTGCTTTACTTCTTCATCTTCTACAGCTTGCTTTACTTCTTCATCTTCTACAGCTTGCTTTACTTCTTCTTGCTTTACTTCATCTTCTACAGCTTGCTTTACTTCTTCTTCTACAGCTTGCTTTACTTCTTCTTCCTCTTCTACTAGGACATTTGAGATACTATCTGGCACTACATTGGCCTCAACAGGAACCTGAGTGGCATCTACCTCCTTCGATTTTGCTGTGGTCGAACTTGGAATAGGAGATGTTGGAGGTTTCAAGTCTTCATAGCTATATTATATTCACAAAACAAACAGGAACAATACAAGTCGAAAACAATCAATTTCATGCCAACAAGTCATTTTGGTTACATATTTGAATTTTCCCGTTGAGAAACAAGTTTTCTTACGCTGCATAAGGAGACAGCGGCCTAGGTTTCACATCTTTCTCTTTTGGAGGTGCTTCATCCTCTTTGGGAGCTATTGGCTCTTGAGTGATAGGCTTAGCAGGGACTGGTTTGACCTCTTTGGCTGCAACTGATGCCTGTCCACAAGGGAAATGCAGAGAAATAAAGATAATCATCATATCAGAAGAGAGCGATGATCAAGATCAAAACGAGAAGAAAGATGCAATATATAACCTTTGGTGGAGGCACATAAGGACGTTTGGAAGGAATTTTTTCAAGAAGCTTTTCCATTGGAGTTAATGGAGCAGTAGTTTCAGCAACCACTTCCACAATCTTGGAGCAAGAAAGTCGAGGATTCTTTGCCATACAAGCGAGCAATTCTGCAACCTGTAGATCAATAACAAGGAAGCAAAAAACAAATCAAAGCTCTTCTTCATAATGTGGTCATATCACAGTGTCAGAGACGAGGGAAAAATATGAATACCTGGAGATTTGAGACCTGACCACCAAACAATGTATCGTCTAGAGAAAGAGTTAGATTATGAGTTTTTTTGTATGCATCGGTGGGCCTCTCCATTCCTCCAGGTCTAACTATCTGATGAAATAAGACAGAAAGACAAAAAATTTCAGACATGATACAATAGAAAGAATCTCTGACATTGTAGGTTTGGTTTAAGATAATTTGTTGATCACTCACTGCGTAATTGAGACCACTTTCAATCAATGCTTCTTCAGCTTTTCTCTTCCAGCAAAGAACTCCCCAGAATAGGCTTCAAATACGAGATGTTTAGAGTTAGTCATATATATACAAAGAACATGCCATTAAGAAAGTGTGTAATGAACGAAAAACATTTACAGACTTACTTGAGAATAGCAGCGGGAAATCCAAATTTATTTGTCCCCAAGGATGTCACCAAAAGGAAGCTATTAACTTTTGCAGATTTTGCTGCTCATGATACCATAAGAGGCAATGATTAAACAAGATAGAGAGAATAGACAAATAAACAGCTTTGAGCTATGTTTTTTCTTACCAGCATCAACAAGGTTTTTGGTGGCAAGGTAATCAATCCTGTAAGGGCCGGTAATATCAGAGATCTCTTTCTCGCTAGCACCAATACAACATATAACCACCGATGCTTTTCCCAGTGCAGGCTTTATCGAATCTTTCTTCTCCAAGTCACATTCCACAATTTCAAGCTTTTCTACAGCTGGGCTAAAGACACAGACACTGCCTGTTACTTTTCTACAACAACATCATTGTACATATATCAAAAACATTCTGCTCTTACGTTGAGTTCCTTCATCAGTGTTCTGGAGCTTCATTTCCTTAACACTCTGCAGAGTATTAAATTGCGTTATAAAAATCACTAAACATGATGAATCAATTGACTGTAACATATATTTAAGTAGTAATGTAAGTCATACTTGCACAAGACTTCCTGCTCGCTGAGCAGTTCGAACTCCAGCTCTAACCCGAAATCCGAGCTTCAGTAGTTCTCTGAGTGAAAGAGGACATTGGATAGGACACTTTAACCAACCAGCATTGTGATTTATATAGTTCAAACTTAAAGGGGAAGCAAGAAACTAACCTCACAGTTCTAGAACCAACTTTACCAGTAGCACCAGCCACAAAGACAAGGTCTTCTTCTTTGGTATTTAAGTTCGTAGGGCTTGCCTCTGTTACTACAGAGCCTGCTCTTACAGGACCTTTGTTCAATCACAATAAGGGAAATGAGTAAATGTAAAACTTCTAGATCATCAATTGAAAAAAATATCAGCAACAACAAGACCCCAAATCACGAAACAGCAAGCAAAAACAAAACCAACAGTTGCAATTCGATAGACTATAACAAAACTGCGGATTTGTAGTAGTAAACAAAAAAAAAAGCTTGAAACTATTTTCGTAGTACCTGAAGCCCTGAGGCTAAGATCGAAAGACCTGGACTTTCCAGAAACCGAGTGATTCTTTAAACCTGAAAACCTGACAATCCGATTGGTCTTCCATCTTTGGATAAGAAACCCTTTTCTGCTGGGAATAGAGGGTATCGTTGTGAGAGGTTGCCCACGGAGAAAACAAGTTCCTTCCATTGTTTGTTAATTAGTCTTGTTCTTCTTCTTCTTCACTAGCTCGTATGATGCACATTAACTTTGAATTTTTTTCAGACACTAGAAGAACACTGTCAGACAAAGAATCTTAAAGAAACAAATTTTTTATCTTATGGATACAATGAAACGTCAGATAGAAGAGTTCGGCGTCTGCCACTGCATCTTGATATCATGGGACCCACATAACATTACAAGCGACCAATCAATGTTTTGATGGAGTAGTGGTTACAATGCTGACATGGCAAGGCTGGTTCGGTTTGGTTTGGTCCAAACATATTCATTCACACATTAGAATTTGAATAGTTTTTTTGGCGTTTACTTTCTCCAATATGCAATTAGATGAGTAAGTTTTGCCTTCTTAACATCACTTATGACTAACGCAATCTCTGTAAATTATTGAATTAGCTTTTCTTTTGTTAAGAGTGAAAACTATTCATAACTTTCAATAAATTAACTTCGGATTCATGAATTATACAACTAATCAGGATTTCACCATCTGATCAAAATCACCAAAAAGCGCCTACACTACAGCTAGATGGTTATGTTCTCAGTTACCACATCCCCTGTTGATGGCTGCTGCTACGTCTGCTAAACACAATTCTCGACCCTGAGTGAGTTGAGTTTGCGCCTGGACTGCAAAACTGCAGCAAGAGGAACAGTGGTTTAAAGCCTATCCAACTGAAAAGGTAAGGAAATTAGACTAGGGTAGATGCATATCAAGATGCCTAACAAGCTATAAATCGTATTGGTCAAGACAGAGAAAATGTAGCAGCACAAAATGGGTTCCAACTTCCAAGAACTTAAAGAATGGAACATCAAGATGCCTAACAAGCTACATTGCCACACAATAATCTCTTATACCGTAAGAGATGGTACTATTAAAAGTCGAAGGTCGATGATTTATTCCAGAAACACATCAAAAGTCAAATCTCACGCAGTTCCACAAAAACTAGCTAAAAGGTACCAAAAGAACACTACTTTGAACTAGCAAGTGAAACAAAATCTGATACAACTAACCACAGAGAGAAATAACTAAATCAATCACCTTAGGAAGACGAAACAGGGGAATGCTCAGCAATGGAGGCTGAGGCGGAGGAGGAGTTGAGAGCAGCAGCAGCAGCCTGTGGAGAATAAATGCGTGCTTTCTTTATGATTTCTGAAACAATCCAATGCTTATGCTTGCTCAAAGGCCTTGAAGGATCCAATTTCACCTGTATAACCATTCAAGTTTCCTTTTTTTTTTTTTTACGACCAGCCTAATAACAAGGAATCACAAACAAGCAAGTCTACTACTTCCAAATGGTTTTGAGTCCAAAACCAGTCCTAAGATGTAAAGATCGATGATAAAACGCAGAGCTTCCCTACATCGAGCTCTTAATCAAATGTATCTCAAATTTACCACAATACAGCTAAAAAATTTCATAGCACAAGTCCAAAATGAAGGGAAATTACTCGATCGCCGATGTTACAGGAGTCCTTTTCATCGTGAGCCATGAACTTGGAAGTACGTTTGACATAGCGATTGTAGAGCTTGTTGTGGAAGAATCTATCGACGGCTACAACCACTGACTTCTGCATTTTGTTTGACACCACAGTGCCTATCACTGGCTTCATTTTTTCTCCGATTTGAGTGAGAGAGAAAGAATCTCACAACATCGAAGACAAGAGAGAAACGGTGAAAGAGCTTTCTTCTTCTCTAGTCTTAGGTTTTTTTTCTTATTGATGGGCCTTTGATCTTAGCCCGAATATACTCTGGTCCATAAATGTGTAGTAGTTAACCGAACCGGCCCTCCATACTAAACCCGGTTCAAAACCATCATTGCAGGTGGAACAAAAACAAATAGATAAAATCGAACCGGGATGAGATGAAAGAGTGAAGAAGAATCGGATATGGCGGCTGTTATTGCTTCACTTCATCTTCAACCTCTCTCCTCTTTCTCGTCTTCGTCGTCTTCATCTCTTCCTCCTCCTTCTAGCTCTAAACCTCTCTATCTCAAATTCCAAACTTCGCACCGTGAAAATCTAAGACACCTCTCTTCTCTCGGAATCGTTCCTCAGAACCCCCGACTCGCTCCTCCGGCAAATGATCTTCCCGTTATCCTCTCCGCCGTGAACTTCCTCAAATCGAAAGGATTCTCCGACGAAGATTTCCCACGCCTCGTCTTCCTCTGTCCGCAGCTCTTCTCTCCCACTTTCGACATTTCTAAACTCGATCCCGTCTTCGATTTTCTCACCGGCGAGCTCGGAGCTTCAGCGGAAGAATCCAGGGGCTTAATCGTAAATTGCCCCAACATCCTCCTCTCCGACGTCGAGTATTGCTTGAGACCGACGCTTGTTTACCTAAAGGAGCTAGGGTTACGGAATCTGAATCGAGCTAGCAAGACGAACGCTCACGTGCTGAACACGAGAGTTGAGAAGCTAAGAGCTAAGATGAGATTCTTGAAGAGCATAGGTTTCGAACACGAGGAAGCAGCTAGAGTCTGTGGGAGAATCCCCGCGATATTTGGATACAGCGTTGAAGATAACTTGAGACCCAAGTTTGAGTTTCTGGTTTATGACATGGAAAGAGAATTGGAAGAGCTCAAGAAGTTTCCGCAGTACTTTGGGTTTAGCTTGGGGAAGAGGATAAAGCCAAGGCATTGGCATTTGAAGAAGAAGAACGTTAATCTTTCGCTTAGTAGAATGTTAATGTGGGGTGATCAAAAGTTCTACTCTAAATGGAAGCCATGAGAGCAGAGCAGAGTTCCCCTGTATTCAAATCTGTATTTAGAAATCTGAAAAAGGAAAAAATTGCATTGCATTTCAAGGAAAACTGATTCTGAATCATATGGAAAAATGTTCACAGAATCAACGAATATCTAAATCCTCGGGGTTCCATCACAAACTCTCACTTAAAGTTACTGACGAATTACAAGATCGATATCGGCGCCTGCTTCTGCAATCTTGGCTTCCTTGGAGGCTTTTGCTGATTTCGCAATGCTCTCCACATCAAAATCTATAGCTATCTTCTTCACGAGACCTTCAAGCATCTGTTGTTTCGGAAACACAAACCAATCAATATTATGTAATTAACAAGCAGATATAATGATATATTACTCGTTTGCAGAAACTAACCAGTGACCCGATTGCTACCAAACTCCGGAACTTGGAATCAACATCTGCACCTTCCTCTTCTGCAACCTGTATTAACTTAAATCTTTTAGTACAGAAATGATAGTAAACTATTTCGTACATTGGTCCCCTCCCATTTTATTTGAACTAAGAGATTTGTGCAAAGTAATATAGACAAACTCGACAAACTAAACAGATGAGATTCAACTAATTGGCGAGATATTAACTGGTTATCTGTAATGATGGTTAAAAGCACCAAGTTTAGACGCACCTGCAATGCTGCTGAAAGGACTTGAGCTTGACCTTCTTGATCCTTCTTCTCTATTAATAGCACTGCATAACTGAGGAAAAACAAAAACATAGATTACGGTCTGATCTTCTCACAGAGAGTATAATAGAATTTAGCTACAATTTGGCATGAGTCAAGAGAGATCTTACTTGAGAAGCAATGTCGAATATGCCAACTGCAAATTCTTATTTGGGGAAGAATAACAGTTTGAGAAGGCATCAAGAATCTGCATTGATGGACACCACATAAAATAAGATGAGTACCCATGGAACCACTTCTTTAATATAGTCATAATAAAACACACAAACACAGATGTCCTGGCACTATGACAGATGTATTCATTCAGCTATGGATACTAGACACAGGAACCAAAAACTCCTCCTCAAGATCATCACAGATTCTAATTATTATGATATAAAACTATAGAAATAGCACTTACTTGACTGTGATGCGTCTGTAGCCAGTAATGAAATGAAGAATTCTTGAATAGATTAACCAGGACACGAACAGTTGTTAAAAGATTTGCAGGAAGAGCTGAATTTTCTGTGACTTTCTTTATCAAATCCAAAAGCAGGTCTGATTGGATAATAGTAACAGAAAGATACAGTTAATAAAGGACATTAACTGGTACTCTCCTTGATGTTGAGAAAGCATAGCTCTACGAGAGATAATTACCATTGTTGTTTTCCACATGCTTAATAAGTAGAGTTGCTCCGTGAGGATGCAAGACAAGCATTCTGACAATATCGGTAGCTGCATATTCAAAAATCATAGATGTAAGAGCTTGAGCCAAAAGCAAAACAAAAGGCTATATCAACAATAGACACAATAATAAAGTGGCTTCATAATATTAAGAAACGTATGGCTACCCTCAGGTGCTCAGCATGTAATAAATTGTTCTGTTTGACTAATTGATTGGCAAAAGAAGACTAACCAGGAAACATCATTGCAGGTGGCCATGCTTGTAGCACTTTCAAAAGCAAAGCAATATCCATGTCAGCAAAATTGGTGGAGTGGTAGTGTGATGTGTCCTTGAGTATAGTAATGATTGCGCCTACTCTGGATACTTCGAGTTCTGTCAGGGACTTGTCACTATTTACCTTCAAAAGATGAAAAAGTTGTAGAAACATAAAAACCAACAATAGTATAAGTAAAATAATCATTAAATCAATTTGTGTGCCAAAAGTTAATACTAAAAGCTTACCGAGTCAGATCGTAAAGTAGTATTAAATTCTGTCATCTTTTTCAGAATCCCGTCATATTGAGCAACATCGAAAACAAGCACACCTTTCTGGAGAACATAATGAAAGAAACAAGGATCAAAAGCTAGAAACATTAAACTGTAATGAAGAAAGAATTCCGGCGTACTTTCGGAATGTGCTTGTATAAAGGTTTTGCCGAAGTTGCTGCAACAGAGAAGAGTCAAAGCATGAGGCAACAGAAAAATATTACGAGAAACAGAGATCCTTTATGGAAATTTAAGTAATATGTGAAAAATAAAGCAGATAGTGTTGTTCATACCAGCTGTCTGTGATGCTTGCCCAGGCACATAAGCATTTGCTGTTACACAAAATTAAAATAAAATCTTAAAAACAAACTTTCAGACCAAATATTTTCAAAAAGGTGTGATTTTTTACCGCCAGTGAAGGGATCACGAAACGATGGATTAAAGTTGAAGTCTTTCTGCCCAGAATTTTGTAAAATAAATTCAACAATCTGCTGCCGATATGCAAAGGGAAGATTCTCTTTCAGAAGCCACTTGTCAGCTGCATCATAAGGATTGTCTGCCAAACAAGAAAAGATTAAATTATCATAAACTGAAGCAGTTAATTGTGGTTGCACTTGGAACCAAAACAAGGCGAGTAAGAGCATTCAGGTACCTGATCGATTGTAAGGTAGCTTGCGGATAGGTTCCCCATCACCAATGTCAACATCGAAAACTGAGATAAGAAGAACAAGACTAAGAATTCTATTCGATTCGATTTTTCGAGAATCTGAAGTTTCAGTAATAGGTCAGAATCTAACCAAAATCATATTGAACTCCATCGAAAATTGGACGGTCAGCCACACCATCTGGGCCATCAACAACCTCGCCAATCTGAAGAAGGCATGCAGTGAGAACTCAAATCCATTCTACCACATAAGGACAACCTCACCAATCCGTTCATATGCAACAAATGTTAGAGAGAAATCTATCTCATATCATATCCTTGCTATCCACTTAAGAGATACTGGTATTGCTACTTGAAAAGAAGGACTAGAATTCATAATTAGAGCCCATTTTTCTCCCAGGTTTTGGGTGCCACATTAGATCAAGCACTCTTTAAATTCATTTAAAACCCTCGCTACTAGCACTGATTGACGATTTCTGGCAGTATATGCTATCATTTTATGACCGGACAGCATGCTCATCCATGGAAACTTACAAGCCTTCATCCGATGGTAACTTTTCAAAAAAAAAGATAAAAGTTCATTCTCTGGACTTACTTTGTCCCATCTCTGCTCTTTCATATTCCATGCATAAGCAACACCATTGTCTCCTTCCCTTACTACTTTTGTCTGGCCATCACTGGTACCTGAGAATATACATCAAATACGAGAAGATGATGTTACAACTTACCAGAACGCCCAGCTTAATCTATTCAACTTTAATTGCCAGACATCATCAATTACAGCTGGGAAATTATATATGTATAATGTATTCTCTTGAGATCTCTTTAAAACTTAACCTTTCTACTGTATGATAAAAGTCAATAATACAATAAATGGATAGTAAGTGGTACCTGGTGACGTCAGAGAATCAAGTCCCGGCAGCTCGTCAAGTTTCAGTCCGCCCACCTTTTTCCTGAGATAAAAAATAACACGCATATACTTTGCAGTTATATTTTGAGTACAAAACAAGTGAAATAGTACCGCGTAAGCAGGTCATATAATTAAAAGATCATGACACTGCCACATGAAAATACTCAATGGACACAAAATTTAATCGATAAGAGTTGAGACAACCATAAATGATCAGATTACCTGCTCAATTTGTACTCAGAAATTTGGGAATCGTAAGCATCAATCTCCATCTGATCTGCAATCACGCCTTGACGTACTGTCCAAACACGAACCACTCCATCTGAACATGCTGTAACAATATCCCCGCTTTCCAAAAACTTGGCATCCCAGACACAGCCTGGGTGTTCCAAACTCTGAACGCAGACTCCATCTGTACCAGACGATAGCAACAAAATAAGAACAACATCTCAACCTATAATAAACAAATATGCTCTAAAACCAAAATGTCGGTCTCTTTTCCCTAGTGATATCAATAATAACATACAGCAGACCAATCTTTGTAGCATTTCAAATGGGTTTCTGATAACTTGATATTGTCTGAGATGCTAACAACTAACTTTCCATAGGCAGTAACTAAGTTAACACATTTATAACACGTCTTCCACAAAGGATGTGATATAAGAGTCATCTTTAATATTTAAATTAAGCTTTAAGAGCGAGCATCATACTGAAAATTGGAGAGATATTTTCTAAATTAAAACACCTCAGACCTCAAAAAACCTAGAAAACTGTAGAACACAAGTGAAGAACAGCCAAGACATCAATGTACACTAAGGAACCCATTATCACCTTTCCATATCTTGGCATGGCGATCTTCACTGCCACTAACAATAAGACCAGATGAATGTGCGTCAACTGAATAAACAATGGAGGTGTGGCCAACCATCTCCAGAAGAACTTCCCCACTTAGTGCCCATAACCTGATTGAACTGTTACAAACAAACAAAAAAATAGTGATTTACAGCCTTTGCTCTGTACAAAGGTATGAAAGACTGAAAAAGAGAAAACCTAAGCCTCATATTTAAGATTAACACATATAATCCCCAGATCCAAAACTTATCCAGGTCATGCAAAAGACAACACAATTCGAGTTAAGCACATAAGGATAACCTTGGACAATGGAATTCAGCAAGGCATGAGTTTGTTGGAATCAAATAACTTACCCATCATGTGATGCGGAAAGAAATCCTAAATCAGGCATCACAGCTAACCCTCTAACAGTATCTGCATTGCGAAAATAAAATTAATTGCATAAGACAATAGTATCTCCAATAAAAAGGAATTCCTGACAACAGGCAGTGTCTTTGCACTTTACAAGATAGCTATCTCAGTGCACCTAGTATCATATTCTATCTTATTTTCGATATGTGGTTTCTCATACTGCCAAGGAATTTCCAGGGATACGGAAATTTAAGAGAGGCCAACGAAATTCACCTGTATGCCCTGAAAGAGTTCGCAGACTAGTTTTTCCCTTCCAGAGTTTGAGACTGGCGTCACTTGAACCTGGTAATAGCAAAAATGGCTTCAGTGAAAACTATGCTATCAAGCATGATCAAGGAGAAGTCTATGCATCTTAAGACCAACCGAAAAATCATTTACATAAGCTTGCAGAACAATGAAATTAGAAAAAAAAACCAATTGATTAAGGAATTATTCGACATCAAAAAACGAAAGTAAAACAGAAAAATCAAATGACAGCTTTAGCTGGATGATGTACCTGATACAAGCTCACCAGATGGCAACTTTATCACTGCCTGGACAGGCGACTGGTGTGCCTCCCAAGATTCAACAAGCTGACCGTTTCTCCATCGTTTCAGAGTTCTTCAGATAACAAAAATAAACGGCAACTTAAGTTACACTACACAACAGTAGAGAGAAAATCATATTTTGAAGGATCTCTTTACCCCAGTATTACTAAAGCTATTCAAGACAATGCACACAGCTAACACTCATAAAAACCCTTAAGAGTTATGGTTAAAAATCATAATATAATATCCCATATAGGAGATTAGATTACTGGGGAACAGTAAAGGAAAAACCGCAGGCTAATACATTCACTGGTTACAAAGCAAGAAACACTATTGTCTGAACAGTTAAGTAACTTTCAAACTAAAGAAATTACATGAACACGAGGACTTACTGGTCAACTGAAGAGGACACAATATCCTCGTTATCAAGAGTAACACCAGTGACTTGCATCTGATGACCCTTCAATGTCTGAATATTCTCACCATTAATCAGGTTCCAAACAAAGACGAAAGTATCCATACTCCCAGAGACAAGTCTCCCTTCAGGGTAATCATCAGTTGGTGGAATCCATGCAAGTGGGCCAACGAAGCTAGTATGACCCAACAGAATCTTAGAGGATGTATACTTGCGCTTGTCAGATGGATCCAGTGACCAAACCCTTATGGTCCTATCTCTTGATGAAGTAGCTATATTCTCATCACTACACACACATATCCCACGAACCTGAAGATGTTGATAACCCATTAGTTGCTACATTAGCTCAATAGCATAAGATACAGTCTGAATGAATTTAGAAACAAAGAACGAATCACACCACAACCGAAAAAACTGTATGAAATAATTTCAATGTTGTCGGTTTGATCTATACCAACAGGTGTCATCCGAATTGTACATGTTAATACCATTGGAAAGCTAAGGTTAAACATCTAACCCTATTAGATACAATTTTCAAATTCAGTACCCAGTATCAAATTATATCTGAAAACTTCGCTGATACATTAACCTAATAAACACTAAATCAAATCAGCTCATAGGGTTGAAAGAAAAGAAAAAAAATTGGATGCAAAGCGGAAGAAGGAAATCGAAATCACGAGGGTGAATACTAAAAACCCTTACAAATATAAGACTTAATTTCAAAACCCAAGATAGAATTGATCAAGGAAGAAGCAGATTTTTCTGGGAAAAAAGAAAAGGATCTTACATCATCATCGTGGCCACGAAGCTCGCACCTGAGCTTGTACTCGTTGAAATCGATATCCATGACTGAAGAAGGAGCAATAGATTGAGAGAGAGAGAGAGAGAGATACCAAACGGCAAATTGCTGCGCGACTCAAAAGTGACTTGACGAAGGGAGAAAGAAAAGAACTGATGAGTTTAGAGAGAAGAAACTAATTTCATTTCCTTTTCTTTTTATCCTTTTTATAATAAAACACGTTTAATAATAGCCTTTGTGGGCTTTAAAAGCCCGGCCCAGTTTAGACAGACTGATTTTGATTTTTATTTTTGGGGTAAAGATAATAATGAATGGGGGAAACAAACATGGTGACGTGTAGAATTTAATAATCACGAAAAAGGAGGGGACAGTGGGTTTAAATTTCCTCATCTTCCTTTAGTACTTTTCCTACGAGAGAACAAGTGGCATAAATCGTAATTACACACCACCTCTGAACCCTTTTTCCACAAAACCATCGTAGTCCTTCATGATATTTTCCTCGGCCATTAAAAACCTGGAAGCTCAGTTCTGTGGGTAAGCTGTCTTCTTCTTTCTGGTCTGATTTTTATCAAATTTTTCTTTTTTTCCAATAGTGGAGCTTTTTCACAACAGCATTGCTCAATAGTAAAATTGTAATACTCTGTGTTCTTATTTTTTTTATTTAATCCTCAACTTAAGTCTTTGATTATCATGGTGGGCAGTTTTTGTTTTAGACAATGTATACTATATCATGTGTGATGTGTCTGAGCATAAAGCTTCTTCTTTTTTACTTTAAGTCAGATCCTTCGATTCTGTTTTTCAATTTTTTAGTCTATACAAATCTTTTCTAACCTCTAGTGTTTTAGTATTAAAATATATAATGTTTTTCAAAGGAATCCTCAGCTTAATTCGAGTTCTATTAGAGATTCTAGACATTGTTTTCATATTCTGTTGATTACTACTTTGCTATCGATTCTTTAATTTGATAACTCTTGATCATTTTTACCTGCAGGTGACTCTTCTTATGATTCATGAATCTTGCGATTCATCGCATCATCGAAGAATAGACAACAATAGGAGGGAGGTTAAATAGATTTTTCTTTAAGGTTTATAAAATGGAGAAAATGAATGTACCAAACTCTCATACATTGTCTCTGGTTAGAGTGTTGAGAGGAATAATATGTCTGATGGTGTTAGTTTCAACAGCTTTTATGATGTTGGTATTCTGGGGGTTCTTATCAGCTGTAGTGTTGAGGCTTTACAGCGTACACTATAGCCGTAAATGTGTTTCCTTCTTCTTTGGTTCGTGGCTTGCCTTGTGGCCTTTCCTCTTTGAGAAGATCAACAGAACCAAAGTTATCTTCTCTGGCGATAAGGTTCCTTGCGAGGAACGAGTGTTGCTCATTGCCAATCACCGAACAGAAGTTGATTGGATGTACTTTTGGGATCTTGCCCTGCGTAAAGGACAGATTGGGAATATCAAATATGTGCTTAAGAGCAGTTTGATGAGATTACCTCTCTTTGGTTGGGCTTTTCACCTCTTCGAGTTTATCCCTGTTGAGCGGAAATGGGAAGTCGATGAAGCAAACTTGAGGCAAATAGTTTCGAGTTTTAAGGATCCCCGAGATGCTTTATGGCTTGCTCTTTTCCCCGAGGGCACAGATTACACGTAAGCTTTCTTTCTTCCTTCCGAGTATCATTCTTGTTTAGAGACCTTTTCGTTTAAAGCATTTTACCTTGGATCTTTGTGCAGAGAAGCTAAATGCGAAAGGAGTAAGAAATTTGCAGCTGAAAATGGCCTTCCAGTACTGAACAACGTGCTACTTCCCAGGACAAAAGGTTTCGTCTCCTGCTTGCAAGAATTGAGATGCTCACTTGATGCAGGTTTGTCTTTACTTTTTTTTTCTGGTTTGCATCAGTGATTTCAAGATACCTGATCCTTTCCTTCCCACTTTCACCAAGCAAACTCTTATGCAACACTTGCACTTGCAGTTTATGATGTGACCATCGGTTATAAATCCCGCTGCCCTTCTTTCTTAGACAATGTCTATGGTATTGAGCCATCAGAAGTTCACATCAACATTCGTCGTATCAAACTAACCCAAATCCCAAATCAAGAAAATGACATCAATGCTTGGTTAATGAACACATTCCAGCTCAAAGACCAACTGCTCAATGATTTCTACTCCAGTGGCCATTTCCCTAACGAAGGAACAGAAAAAGAGTTCAACACAAAGAAGCACCTCATAAACTGCTTGGCAGTGATTGCCTTCACCACCATCTGTACGCATCTCACCTTCTTCTCATCAATGATTTGGTTCAAGATTTATGTCTCTTCGGTCTGTGCCTACCTGACCACTGCTACACATTTTAATCTTCGTTCTGTTCCACTTGTTGAGACTGCAAAAAAAAACCTCAAATTAGTTTACAAATAAACTTTCATTGTTCTCAATCCACATGATTCCATCGTTTTACACTTTTACTTGTGTATTTCGGGGTCAAGAACCAATGTAAGCTCAAGCTGCAATATATGATTAGCTATCTATTTAAGAATGTCTTCATACATTCATCTACAAATGTTAGACCATAGCCTGGCAGATTGAGGTAATAAAACACAGAATACAATCATAAGAACATTTGACTGCTACATAACTCACAGAGCCACTACACTTTTACCAACCAAAGACAGGATAAAAGACCAACTATTCACATTAATAAATTGTCAAATTGGGATAATGCATCCAAGATATATCAAGTACAAGAAATTACATACTGTATTGTTTTGGTTGCATATGAAAGCAATTAAATTGAATTTGAGGCCACCAAAGAACACCCGTGACAAGTTAACACATTGGAACATAGTAATGCCAATGTCTCACGGGTCTTCTTACTCTAATAGTATATACTTATATTATATTTAAGTATCATAAGACAGCAAATTAAAAATATAGATTCATTTTATATTTTTAGTATAGACCACCTTCGACATTCGATACTTACCCTACACATGCTCATGAATATGGATATTGAATAATATCAAAAGCACATGAAATTAGATGTGAGATTAATCACAAGAGTACTGTCTTATATGATGCGAGGGACCCATGTTTTCATGTTGAAATTATAAATTTGTAGATCTAAGCTCAGTTGTAAAGTGCCTATCCTCTCTATATAAACCCTATGAGCAGGTAGCATAGCCTATCCTAAGCTACGAAAAGAGCAAACCCATCCACTAGTTGCAAAACAATTGGTTAAAAACTCTCTCAAAGTACTCAAAGCCATGGAGCCAAACACTAAGCTTGTCGTTATTACCTTGATTCTTGCCTTGACACTCACGGCAGCAACCGGACAGAACACCTGCGGTATGACCATAGCTGGTCTGTACTCTTGCAAGCCCTATGTGCAGACTAAGAACCCATTGACCACCGACATTGATCCCTTGGGCCCTTGCTGCACTGCCCTGTCTAAGGCCGACTTCCCGTGTCTCTGCAAGGAGAAAAACAAATTCAATCCCTTTCTCAGTGGGATCGACTTTGGCCTTGCTGCTAAACTCCCAGAGAAATGTAAATTACCTGCTGCAACTTGCTAAGACAGGTTTTGTTTTGGAAGGTTTTCGCTTTGTGTTTTGATTTCTTCGTGAGTTCATGTTTCTTGTACTGGTTTCTGTTGCTACTTTTGTTTTGTGTTGGTTTCACGTTGTTTCAGTTGTTGTTATCTTAACTGCTTTCTGTTGGTGTTCTTGGTCTCTTCCCAGCTTACTTCAAACTAAACAAAACAAAAAAACATATAACAAATTAGTAAGAGTGATTGCAGAAAGGAAACATACGGTAAACATTTCACTTCAAATCTAAAACATGTAACAAAGACGATGAGAGATGAATAAAAAGACCAGAGATTCTATTGGTACGCACATGACCTTGTTATCTGGTTGATCACAGGCCCTTCTATCAATGGAAGAAGTTTTCAACAACCAATTTGGATAAGAAAACTTGGGTTTTTTGTTTCTAAATCTTCAACTTTTGAAATACAAATCATATTGCAATACAAGAGAAGAACTATGGGTCATTAGCTTATGCAACAGCTTTAGAAGAGTTATTCTCCAACAGAAGCAAGTAAAAACAGGTCGAGTTGATTTCCAAAATAAGCAAAAACCTAACTGTGAAATACAATCTATGTACCCAAAAATTAGTGAAACTACATTGCTGACCGTAAATGGCAAACGAAACCTTTAACGCATAAAGACAGAGATCATAAAACCTTGGGTCATGTGAGTATTCTATAGTAATGTACAGAAACATGATACCTCTCTCTTAAATCTTGATTTCAGCTATTTCAGACAAATCCTTGGTCACAAAATGGATCATGGCATATATAGCTTCTGTTTTGGAATGGGAAACATCAGAGGAAGTAAACATATGAACTTGATTATCGATATATGCCTTGCTGCACCCAGAAAAATTTCCTAGCTCCTTCCCTCTCATAAGATTCCGTATACGTTTCATATCATCCCATCTACCAGATGAGGCATATGCATTAGCTAGTTGAATATAACGAGACCCATTAGATCCTTCAATGAATAGCAACTTCTCTTCCACTCCCTTCACAAGCTCTGTATTCTTATTCCAGTTACAAGCATTTAAAAACGCACCAAGAATAACAGCATCTTCATCAACTTGATCAATACTTTCCATAAGTTCTACGGCTTTGTCCAACCTATTGGCCTTTCCATACAAATCTATCATGCAGGTATAGTGACCAACCTCGGGGGATATGTTATAAACCTCTACCATCAATTTGAAGTATTTCTCACCTTCTAGGACTAAGCCGCGGTGACGACAAGCTGACAGGAGGGCTATAAACGTGATTTCATCCGGCTTGAATCCACCCCCAGTCATGTCTTCAAAAAGCTGGAAAGATTTGGCTTCATGGCCATGATGAGCACACCCAGCTAACATGGCGTTGTACATAACTGTGTCTCTCTCCAAGCTACTGTCAAAGACCTTTCCAGCATACTCAACATTTCCGCATTTTGAATACATGTCAACAAACGCAGTAACAAGTTTTTTATCCATTACAATGCCTGTTCTCAAGCTGTGACCGTGAATCTCCTTCCCAAGTTCCATAGAAGCTTGTAAAGAGCATGCACCAAGGATGCTAACCATGACCAAAGAATCAGGAATTTTGGTCTCCTTGGCTATAATAAATTGACGTGCAAGATCAAGCACAGAACCAGGTTGACCTGAATTGAGATATCCCAAGAACATCGCAGTCCAGACCACAAGATTCTTTTCAGTTAAAGAATCAAATAACCTTTTTGCTTCCACCATCTTTCCCTGAGAAGAGTAACCAACGATCATTGAAGAAGTCGAATACAAGTTTTCCAAACCATATAACAAATGGACAGACTCCGCGTACTTCATATTTCCACACTTGCAGTAAACATCAACAATTCCACTGCTTACAAACTTATTAGAATATGATCCATCCTTCAATACCCGAGCATGTACTTCTTTCCCAATCTTCAGGCTCTTTAAACTACTCAGAACATTTAGTACAGCTGCGAAAGTGTGTTCATCCCATTTCAACCCATGTTTCTCCATACTAACAGCCATCTTCAAAGCTTCTTCTTCATAGCCATTCTGTGCATACCCTGAAATCAATGTATTCCACGAAATCGTATCATTCAGTTCTGGATTTCTCCAGAATATACTCAAAGCTCTTTCAATGTCACCTTCTCTAAAATAAGCTGCAATCATTGCATTCCTAGCCACACTATCAACAAACTCAACACACGATCCGTTAAAGACATTACAAACTTCCTTAAACTTCCCACATTTCGAATACATGTGAATGAGAGAACTAAGGGCAAACTTAGTTGCATCATTCCCAGTTTTCACCATAACTCCATGCAACTGTTGGCCATAAAACGCATTGGTCAACTTGGCAGAAAGCTTAAGCATAGTAGTGACAGTAAAATCATCTATCCAAATCCCAGCCTTCTCCTTCCTATGCATCTCACCAAACATCTCAACAGCTTCACTCTCACACCCATCAGTTTTGGCAAACCCTGAAAGCAAAGTGTTGTACGTGATCAAATCTCGTTCACAGTTGGCACTTTTGAACAACTCACGTGCTTCCTTTAAGTTGTTGAACTTTAAATAGGCAGAGATCACCGCGTTCCACGAGTATACGTTTCTCTCAGGCATTTCGTCGAACATGTTCCGAGCTTCCCACAATAGCCCATTTTTTGAGTAAAGGTTAACGAGCTGGTTCGAGGAGATTGCGGTCAAGGCTGAACCAGTTTTTATGGAGCGAATGTGATGCAAAAACCCGTCCTTTAAGCACTTCATGCCCAGTTTCAGAATCTTAAACTCGGGAAAATTCTCTAGGACAGGGGGAGTCCCGCGACAACTCCAACTTTATTACTGTCTTTTACTTGTTGTACTAAATACATCTAAAAAATATTGGGCTGAATTCTTATTAGAATTATTTTGGGCCACATTAAAAGCCCACTAAATTAGATTCTAAAGCCTGTGATTGTTGTCCTTGGCGCAACTTCAGCAGCTAGTCAAATTTGTAACCACCGGAAGCAGAGGAGACTTTCTTCTTACGCTTTACCCCTAACTTATTTGTGTTACATCACGACCCTTGCTTGCTGAAGAAGATATGCTGTCCGATCTTCCAAGGGATGTAGCAGAGGATGTGCTCAGCTCAATAGGCTTCCAATGACATCTATGAGAGTAGTGCGATTCGTATGCAAAAATTGGAACGCTTTATCCAAAGATGAGAGTTTTACAAAAAAGCGCCTTGCTCAGGCCAAAGGAGAAGCAGGAGCAACGGAGTTTATGGCGGTTATGGTGATTCATTATCGGGTTTATTTGATGTGTGTCAACCTCCAGGGAATTCACAACAACGTTGACTCATCAATAAACCATCTAGGTAAACTCATTAGCCTAACGTGATGTAACTAACATTAGGTAAACCATCTAACGTGATAGTCAATAACCCTAAATAAATCAGTCTAAATTCACAAGAACTGTTGTTGGTTACTCTCTCATTCTCATGGGCATATGCAATCTCTATCAAATTCATTCACAAAGGTTGAATTGGCCACCAAAGAGATGATTTTGCCTCATATCTATATGTATACGTATAGTTAATTTAATTACAATTATGTCAAAACCAAGTTGCTTAACTATCGGCGGTCCTCGAATTTTTGGTTAAAACAAGCATATTAAGAAAAATTTACTTTTAAAAAGTTTAACCAATCATAAATAAGACTACATATTATAAAATATAAAATTAATCTAAAAGTTACATAGAAAGTTGAAAACATCTTATATTATGAAACAAAAATACTTCTTTAAACATCTTATATTATGAAACGGAGGGAGTAGTTGCATAAACATTTTTGTAACAAAATTAATATTTTATAAATATTCGATACACACATATCTATTAATCTATATGGTATTTATTTCAAATTTTAAATATAAATAAATTTTTCATTATTCTAAATTTTGTAAGAAAGTTAGCTTAGTTGGGATTTTGTTTTTTATTATCTACTTCCCTTAGGTAATCCTCAAACCCTAGAAAGTACTCACACTAACATGATAGTGCTTTAGACAATTGCACAAATAAAACACAACCTCATCAATTGGTTAATCAATTCAACAAGCTGATCATATATTATTGAAATTAGTGAATGTTTTGTGTTACTGTTATTTCTTATTATATAGTTGCATAAATATTTTTGTAAAAAAAAAAATAATATTTTATAAATATTCGATACACACATATTTATTAATCTATATGGTATTTATTTCAAATTTTAAATATAAAGAGCTTTTTCATTATTCTAACTTTTGTAAGAAATTTAGCTTAACTAACATGTTTAAGGATATCCTGATTGTGTGTAACGACCGTTATTCACAATCTCATAATGGGTTCCATCTGAGTATGCATTGAAAACTACGAAGAAAAGGCCATCTTGGCTTATCCTCGGTGTTGCTGGACAAATGGGTAAATGACCTTGTGAAGCTTTCACAAAGAGAAGTCGAGTGTCAGTTTCCGCAAAAACTTCACCGGCTAGGCTCGAAGCGCATGTCCAAGATCTGGAAGTCCATTAGCCAAATCTTGTAAGTTTGTGAAAGTGTCTTTGATGATCAAGTTTGCTACCCATGGGATACCGTCAGGGTGGCGCATATCCAAATTTATTCGATGCGGCATGATTTCAGATTTGGTAGCTCGAAGAAGGACGATGAGTTGTAGAACCAAAACAGACCTAAATAGAAAAAAATTTACATAAAGATAACGAAATAATGAGTGAAAACAATCATGAGCAAGCAGCTGTCTTCGACTAAATCAAACTAACGTGATAGCTTCTTTAACAAAGAATAACTCTAAGACTCTAACTAAAGAAAGAATCATTGATATATCATGGTTTTGTGGTTTTTAACTATGATATAAGGAGTTTTTTTTAGAGTCTTTTGATTTGTTTTGTAAGATGTTTTCGAGTCTTTTCACGTTTTCTAGGATTTTAGCATAGATGGAGCAAAGAGGAGCAATTTGAATCATTTTGGAGCATCTATATGTATACATTTTTGGAGACATTTAGCAAATAAATCCTAGAGTTGCTAGTTATTTATAAGGAATGTCATTATCATTAAATTTTAAATTGAAATTTAAAACCAATAATTAGGGTTAAACAAAAATTCCTAAAATATCTCCTTAATCGATCAATGACTAATTACAATATCTAACTAAATTAATTACAATATCTTCAATTAATTCTTTACTATCCTTATAACCAAACACAATTAAAAGATTTTGTTTGAAATATAAAATAATATTTTTAATTAAAATTATGATTTTCCTATCATCTTTGTTTGATTTATTTAGTTTACTTGCTTTAAATGATCATAAAATACATAAAATTAATGTAACTATATTTTTTTTGCATTTTTCGTTATTTGAATTTTGAAAAACATGCATGTCTTACTTAAGCAAGGAAGAAAAATTGTGTTTGGGTATGTAGCGGGATGAGTTTGTGTATTAATAAAAATTGAAAATTATATCATTAATTGTTAGTAAATCATCATTTTATTATTTTGTTTAACACCATCGACTTAGAATACTAGGCATATCTAATTGAGTTTATTAAATTACGATTATGTAAAATAAACAAGCAGTATACTATGTTATATCATGGGTTATATTCTGAATTAAACAACTTAAACTGGTAAACCTAAATAATATATAGATATAAGGGATATACATTTAAAATTTACAAAACAATAGTCATATATATATATTTAATCTACTAAAATTTATATTTATATTTTATTTTTAAAAATATAGTTTCGCGGTGTACTGTTAAACTGAAGAAATCAACTTGGAGCCGATCATAAGAGATGGTGTCGATCGACACCACCCTTGGCGTCGGTCGACACCCCATTTAGCCGACTCAAGACCCAAGTTTTGGAAGATTTACAAAAGTTGTCTAAAGTTTTCCATATCTGCATCATTAGTCTCTGGACGTGTTGTAGGACATATATATATATAGTATTTTTAGGTTTTAGAAACCTTTAAGCTTTATTTTTCTGCCACCTTTTGAGAAAGAGACCTTGAGAGATTTTTAGAAAGCTTTTGGAGAGAAGAATCAAGAGTCCTTTAGAGAAGATTCAGAACTCATTTTTTTCATCTTTTAATCTCTTAATGCAATTTATTCAATTATTGATTTGTTAGGTTTAGGGTTTTTCACAGGGGTTTTATAGATTATTAGATATGTTTATTTTGGATTTATTCTCTTTCTAAATCTTCATCATAGATTGTTCTTAATATTAGTTCTTGATTGATCACCTATAATTAATAATCTAAGAAAATAAATTGATATGAGATTATAATTTATTTTCTTAATAAAACCTTTGATGATTTAGTAATTTTGTGAACAATCTAAATTTTTTTTTATAGCTGATTTTTAACCTAGAATATTTCAAAGAGATTTGGATTTTCTGGTTTTAAATTTTGATAATATTTTCAGTGATAACTGATTTATTTTACAAAAGAATTTAGAGTTCTAAATCTGATTTTAATTGTTTGAATCCTATTTAATTATTGATTTAATATTTTATAATTTCCTGAGAAATTCCCTAGACCTAGCTTTTTAATCCCTTGAATTTTCACAAGCTTTTATTTAATATTTTGCAATGTTTATTTTTATTCAAATTAATTTGTTTAGCTTAATTATATTTGACCCCCTAAGTACTACAGTGAACTCTTAATTTGAGAGAATAACTCTAAAGTTTAATTTGAGCATATCAGCAAGACTCATCTAATTGTAATTGTAAGATATAGCCTAAAACGTATCTAAAAGTTCTATCATAGTCACAAGCTGAACAAATCAAACGGATAAACAAAATAAGAAAAAACGAACTAACGTGATAGCTTCTTTAAAAAGAGTAACTCTAACCTAACGAAAGATTCAGCAACAGCTTCTTTAAAAGCCCACTAAATTATATTCTAAAGCCTGTGATTGTTGTCCTTGACGCAACTTCAGCAGCTAGTCAAGTTTGTAACCACCGGAACCACAAGCAGAGGAGACTTTTCTTCTTACGCTTTAACCCTAACTTATTTGTGTTACATCATCGATCCTTGCTTGCTGAAGAAGATATGCTGTCCGATCTTCCAAGGGATGTGGCAGAGGATGTGCTCAATAGGCTTCCAATTACATCTATGAGAGCAGTGCGATTCGTATGCAAAAATTGGAACGCTTTATCCAAAGATGAGAGTTTTACAAAGAAGCATCTTGATCAGGCCAAAGCAGAAGCAGGAGCAAGGGATTTTATGGCGGTAATAGTGATTAATTATCGGGTTTATTTGATGAGTGTCAACCTCCATGGCATCCACAACAACGTTGACCCTTCAATAAACCATCTAGGTAAACTCGTTAGCCTAACCGATTCAGATCTAGTCGATATATCTGTAGTCTATCACTGCGACGGTTTATTGTTATGCATCACGAAAGACCGCACTAGGTTTGTTGTTTGGAATCCTTACTGCGGCCAAACCCTGTGGTTCGAAACAATAAGCAGAACAAATTGGGGGAACTTATGCTATAGGATACGAGAATAACAAATCATGCCGCAGCTACAAAGTTTTGAGATTTAGTGAATCTTCAGGATACGTTCGGTATGAATTGTACTACATCAACTCTAAATCACCTAGTCACATGACTATCCCTATTACTATCTTTCCAGACTGGGATATAGATTTTTATGCACGTGGCGTGTCTCTCAAGGGAAACACTTATTGGTTTGCTCAAGAAAATTGTGTAGGAGACGACGGAACAGTAACAGGGTACCAAGATATTTTAATCGCTTTTGATTTTACGAAAGAGAGATTTGGACCGCGTCTAAGTCTACCGTTTCAATCAATTATGGAAGCTACTGTGACTCTATCTAGTGTTAGAGATGAGCAACTTGCAGTGTTATTTCAGGAAGTGGATACGTTACATTTAAAGATATGGATTACGACTAAGATTGATGAGCCCGAAGCGGTGTCGTGGAGCAACAAGGTGTTCTTAGCGGTGGAAATGGAACCACTCGATGATTATCCATTTGAAGTTACATCAGGGAGTTTCTTTGTTGACGAGGAGAAGAAAATTGCCGTGGTTTTTGATGTTGACAGACGTACGCAGATGGGCTACTTCGCTTATATCATTGGAGAGGATGGATATTTCAAAAAAATTGATATCAGAGACCCTTCAGAAGAGTGTTTTTTCTCACTTATATGTGCTCTTATGTTCCTTTAAGCACTTATGTCTAGTTTCAGATATCAAATAAATTAAACTCGGCGTATTTTCTAGGACAGGGGAACGAGTACTCCAACTCTATCACAGTCACTGTCAGAGAAATCTCTCTCTATGAGCTTCTCGTCATCATTGTGTTCGAATGGTCTGTCTTGCTTTCTATATTATATTCAGGTTCAAGATTTCAGCACGATCTGTTTACATTGCAGTCATGAGAAAGACGCCTAATTATGTTAACCGTTGAGATATTTATTTATTTTTGTGGTTTTCTGTAAAGACTTTTACCCTAATGGAGAACATGTTACATATTATATAGTTTTTTCTAAGCTCGATTATATAATTTAGTTCATAATTATATACTGATACATCTTATTATATAAAGTTCAATGACAAAATTTCTTATTAACGAGATCGTGACACATGTCAAAAATATTGATAAGATGTTGACACGTGTCAATTCTAAATTTATTAAAAAAAAAATCTTAATTTCTTATTAACGAGATCGTGACACGTGTCAAAAATATGGATAAGGTGTTGACACGTGTCAATTCTAAATTTATTAAAAAATATAAAAATAAAAATGTAAAAATTTAAAACCTACCATAAAAATATTTTATATAAAACTAAAATAGAAAAAAGAAAACCTAATAAATAGAAATTCGAAATTTAAAATTATGAATATTGTTTACTTATTTTTATTTTAAGTTGCTAATTTTACAAGAAAATATTACCTTTTTAATAAGATAAATAAATGATTGTGAAAATTATACAGTTAATTACTGTTTTAAAAAATGTAAATACTAGCTTATACAAAAAGAAAAATATTTTTGAAATAAAAAAATAATAATAATATTGTTTACTTATTTTTATTCTAAGTTGCTAATTTTACAAGAAAAATATTACTTTTTTAATAAGATAAATAAATGATTGTGAAAATTATACAGTTAATTACTGTTTAAAAAAATGTAAATACTCGCTTATTCAAAAAGAAAAAGATTTTGAAGTAGAAAAAATAATAATAATATTTGAAATTATAATATTGTGTATTTATTTTTATTTTAAGTTGTTAATTTTACAAGAAAAAATTACTTTTTTATAAGATAAATAAATGATTGTGAAAATTATACAATTAATTACTGTTTAAAAAAAATGTAAATACTCACTTTTACAAAAAGAAAAAGATTTTTGAAGTAGAAAAAAATAATAATTCGTCATATTTTTTTCACCAATCAAATAATTTATTCAAAAAGACTGTTACTGTAATATGTATAAGATTTGAGTATGTAAGATTAACGTATGTGTTTTTGTAACTATAAAAATATTAAAGTAAAGAGATATATAATAGGTTATTGAGTGTACAAATACATTTTGAGTGTGTTCACAAAAAAATTTGTTGGTTGTAGTAAAAACTAAAGAGTATATTTTACAAGTAAAATATTTTTGTGTGTACAAATACATTTTTAGTGGTAATGAAATTTGAAATTATAATATTGTTTACTTATTTTAATTTTAAGTTGCTAATTTTACAAGAAAAAATATTACTTTTTATATAAGAAAAAAATGATTGTGAAAATTATACAATTAATTAATGTTTCTAATAAAAGGTAAATACTCACATATACACAAAGAAAAATATTGTTGAAAAACATAAAAAAATAGATTATATCATATTTTTTTCACCAATAAAATAATTTATTCAAAAAGTTTTCTATTGTAATATATAGATAGGAGTATGTAAGATTAACATATGCGTTTTTGTAACTATACAAATGTTAAAGTAAAGAGACATCTTATTATATAAAGTTTGATGTCAAAGTTACTCATTAACAAGATCGTGACACGTGTCAAATATATTGATTAGATATTGACACGTGTCAAATAAAATATTTTTTATATATAACAGCTAATTATATTTATAGAATTTTACATGTTTATATAAAAAATAATTCTAAATCAAAAAGGAAAATTAACAAAACTAATATATTTTTCATTGTAGGCTAATTATATTATACGTCTGTTCACAATAAAATTTGACATGTGCAAACAAAAACTTAATTTATTAAGCATGTATATTAATCAATAATTAATGAATAACAAAGTTAAAAAGAATAATATAAGTTATTTAACATAATTTTAGTCAAATATAAATTGTATTTATCGTTGTAATATAATTTTTTTATTGTAAGTAAGTACACAAAAACTTGAAAGAATAATATACTTTATAAAGGGAAATTTCAATACTTGATGTGTATTAGTATAGTTTTACATGTTTTATTTTAAAGATTTTAATGCATGCAGTAATATGAGAAACATGAAAAAAATAGAAAAATGAGTTTGTAGGAATGAATTTTTGGATAATTGTTGAAAATTGACAAAAGTATTACTTATGAAATTATGATATATAGAAGAATAATATTTAGGATATTTTTGGATTTTCAAAAATTTGTGGATGTTAACTGACTTTTTTTACTGATTATCTTTATTGTTAAATTTAAAATACTAACCAATATACATATTATCTTATATGATGCTCATATTATTTTATTATTAAAATTTCAACTTTAATTTATGAAGAAGTGAATTATGGTTTTACGATGAAATAGATAGTTAAACATAAATGTGATTATTGTTTGTCAAAAAAAAAAACATAAATGTGATTACTAAACTGAATGTCTAACGAAGAAATTCATTTTAGATTAAAAAATTTCCAAATATTAATAAGTATCATTTATTAAAAATCATTTAAGAATATTAGTAATTTTTTCTTATGATTTATTTTATAATTTTATAAACATGTATTTTTGTAACGCATATGTCAAAACATAAGATAACTTGAAATAAATTGTAATTTATAGAAATGAATCTTCAGTTATTTGATGAGAATGTCTCTATATCTTTATATATGTTTTTATTTTATAAATTTCACTCATTTAAAATTGATTAAGACATGAGGTAAAATTAGTACTTATGAGATAACAACATAACAAATATGTCTTAAATAATGTTTGATTCAGTTTTTTGAGAATTCTATTAGTTTAATTTTTATTTTTATTTCCAATTGTTACTAAGATATAGATTTGATATGATGTATTAATTATGTTTGACATAAAATATTTAATTATATGCATTAAGATGAAATGTGTAATTAAACTTAAAATATGATTTATTATGATAGTATAGATATTTAAATGGTACTCCTTGTCCTATAAGAGTTTTTGGGTAAAAAAATACAAAGATTAATAAACAATAAATATTATTAATATTTATAAAATTTCAACCAATAGGAAAATATACTGCATAGCTCATATATTGTTTTTTTTCCACAGTCATATATTGTTATATTAATAAAAATTGTACATAAAAAATTGAGAGAATATTATAAAATAGAACAAAAAAGCTTTAAAACTCTTATATAATGTAACTGAGAGAGTATTAAATGAAATATGAGAAGTTTATATTCAATATTAAAATATTATAAGATAAAATCTAAAAACATATATATTACTATTTAATTATTCTTATTATATATTTTTTTTAATTTTACCCGCGTTATAACGCGGGCCTTATCTAGTACGACTACATGAGTCGCGTGGAAATCGTGCTTTACAGCTTTATCATATTCTATGAATATACCCACTTTGTATTACATTTTTAGATTAATATATCCACAGAAGTTTACAATATAACTTTTTGAAGATATAGTGCTCAACCATGCCAAAAACAACTTAAAAGTTATTAATTATATGTTTGTGCTTATCTCCCAATCTTTAAATCATTTTACATTTTTACTCACTTTCTCATAGGAGATCCTAGTAGCCAAGGAATGAAAGGATCGACCCAAAAAAAAGCAACTAGTAAAGTGCTATCGAATTATTCTAAAACATATATATTTAACATGTTTTTCTTTTTCTTTTTTATATCACCGTTTCCATTTGCATTGTATTATTGATGTAAATGTTTCTTTATATGAGTAACGTTTGCTTTTATAATTTCAAACACGAATTTCCAGATTTATTATTATATAGCACCCATATTTTGTAAATGATGTACACTTTTACGTGATTTTAATTTTACATATCTTCAATTTTACGAGTAAAAAAAATTGGCAAAAAACCTAATGTAATTTGTTAATCTTACATATCTACAAATTATATCTTCTAAGACGTCTATATTCAATAATGATTGAAAACATATTTTTGGTATAAATAGTCTGCATTCTGCAATAGTTCTGAAACCTATCGGCCGTTACTTGAATAGATTACATTTCAAATAATTTACGTGGATCAAATCAGAAGTGATCTGTATCCACTTATAAAAGCAATCATTTTGTTCACAATGATGATACTCAAGCAAACATGCATACACATGATTAACTGATTGGTGTGATGTCGAATCTCACATAGACAATAAAATTCTAAGAACTCTTAGATTTGTTTGTCTGGATGTAGTATTAGACAAAACTACAACTTAACTTTAACTGGTCCACAAATCCACCCATCTATAGGTTAGGACCTTTTCTTTCACGTACAGCACATGCGAACATGCCTGCTGCTTATGTAATAATTCTTTGTGGTGATTTATCTGAATGGACATTGAGTTTTAAGTCAATAGAAACCACAGATCAAGCTTTATGAATTTGTGGTATGTTTTTCAAGTGATTGGAACAACAGTTGTTTTGTTTTGATTTAAGTCGTGGCCCAACGATTCCCCTATAAATTGTATTGTGATTGATTGCGGACGTGACACCATTTGCTTTATTCAACGTGAACAATTTTTCCTTTTCTTCGTTCTGGTAGAAACTCAGATTTAAGATAAATATGTATTATACGTATAGTCGTATACCATGCATAGAATATGTGTATTATGAGGATATATAATTTCTCATAAATTCCAATCACCGTAACAAAACCAATGTTACAAATTTGATGGATATATATGTATAATGAGTTTGTTTGAAATATAATAACTTTTTTTCGATAATAGCTATAGCTGTTCCAGAGCATTTTAAGTTGTCAGAAACTTGGATTCAGGTATATATTATTCAGATGCGGAATCCATATATTATAACTCAAGCCGGCCCTGTAGTTTCCACTCTCCAGAACAAATATACTTTAAAAAAAAAAATCAAGGTTTATACGAAATGTAATTGATTAAGGCCTCAGACAACATAAACCATCTTTCTTACCAAGATTGCTTAGAAAAAGTATACAATATTCATTTTCACTTGTATTATGTTGTTCAACAAATGTCTTAAGTCCTCTCATCATCTTCATGATCTAGTTAGCATATGCAAATTCGAAACGTAATAAATAGACATATACTTTTCAGATAAAAATAATTAGCACAGAAATTCAAAAGCACGTGGTGAGACTTTTCTAAGTATACAAATGGTTAAGTACGTAGACTCTACACACCTTGCTTAAGGACCATATACTTCCGCTATAACTCTATGAACTAATTAAATCAGTCACCCAAAGTTAACACAAATCAAAATGTGTGATTGTAATTAGCTCTTTACAAAATGTTCCAAGCTAATTCATTACTATGCTGACAAGAGAGTTGAATATCTAGAGTACGCCAAATTTTAAAAAACATATATAAGTATTCTCTTATTGAGTCATGGGTCCAAATTCTCAACTGCGTAGATACTACTTTGAAGTCAACGGATTTTGTATACCGACGCTCTTTATAGGGTGCATGCAGGATGCATTAAATGATAGATAAGATATTTTGCTGATGACTATCTGATATTCTGACGCATTAGTTGATTCTGAAATGAGTTTATTTCCGACTATAAGTTGATTACACTAATATGAGAATGAGTCACAAATATATACTACTATACGATTGATGTGTGTGTGTGTAAAATGAAATCACATTGGAAATGCGAAAAGTGGGGTCATCATAATATCATAATAGGAAGTCCAAAATTACGAGCTGCCCGATATTATGGTCACCTATGATGGCTGCCTTTTCGGCTAGTACTTTGGCCCACTTCACTCACCATTTTGCAACTTTTTTCAATTATTGGATTTCGTTTCTTTCTAATATGATAAGTTGACAACTAAAATAGGTGATAATGGAAAATGTGGTTCATACTTGATATATATATATATGAAATTGTTTACCATAACATATGATATACATGCTCTCTAATATATCATAGTGAGAACCACGATTTATGATGGAAGCACTGATAAAAGAAGTAATAGTAAATTAGATGGAAATATCACAAAAGCTAGCTTTTGACCAAAGATAGATAAGTTGAGAAACTGATTTCTTCATAAATCGTGCTTCTTATGTCATCCGAAAGAAACCAAAAGGGATGGTTTATGTGTTTTCTATTAATATAGCTTTTTTTTGGTGTCAAAATTATTACTTTAGTTTGTTATTGATTTCATTGATATTAAAAGTTAAACGAGTGTTTATTATAAGTCATTAAATTTAATAATTAAGGATGGAATTAAACGAGTCTTTGACCTCTAAAGAGGACGAAATAGTTTTGATAATCACATAGTTTTGTATTTCCCTAAAATTCAACCAAAAGAAAAGAGTCCACAAGTAGAGAAGCAAGTTGTTTTGACAATTCATATAGTCTTCAAAACAGCGATTGCTCTCGTAAGCCAACGACTGACTTCTCTACTGATTGTTTCTTGCAAGTAAGTATACAGACGACTATTATATTACAATGTTTTTGAAGGAATCTTATGATATTATTATTAGAGTGATTTATTACCTCTTATCGTCTTCAAGAATCAAGACATGTGGTCTTGGACTGTTGTGTGTGTTGACCCGGTTTCTCCAAAGGAACCTTCATTAATATATGCATTTTTTATATATTATACAGTCATTGTTGGCTAAAGGCTCTGTTCCCACAAGGTACGCAGAGTGAGAAATGCACTTGCAGACTTGTAAAGAAACAAACTAGGCAAATTAATACGGATATGTTTATCAGAATAATACTGTTTTATATTGTATCCAGTTCGTGATCCGAATCTTAATGTAAAACTAATGGTAGTGTGCATGTATAAACCATCGGCGTGTATTATAATAGCAAATATCATATCATCTCAAATAGAGTAATTATCTTGTTAAGTGTGTATTACCATTAGGTTACTCACTATTTGAAATAAAGAAGTACACTATCTGAGCTGTTTTATGCGTTCAATCCTCAAGATCAAGTCGACAACAGCAGTCAACAAGCTCACATGGAGTCATGGCACAACAAGTAGACTTTTCCTAGTTTACCTTTTAACCCCTCCGATTATATTTTTTATTTATTGTGGTCTTCCTTTTTGTTGGTAATATATGAGTAATCCAAAAAGAAAATCAAAGCAAAATATCATCAGTTTGACCAAAAATAAATAAAAATTCAATGACAATAATACACATAGTTACATAGTATTAAAATGAAAATTTTGGATCATATTAGTTGCCGTTTTTTGTTTTCTACTGATATTTTTTGATTTGTCTCTAATATAAACATGCAAATGTAATGAAATGATGATGATACATGACCACAGTTTTGGACAGCTTTCCCATATGCTCGGACGATTATGCCCTTATCTTATTGGACTCTCAAGTCTGAACAACACACGTCTATTTAACTCACACACCTCATAACCACAAGTTGTTGTTAGAATACTCAAATCCTCACAACTCTCTCTCTCTCTCTACCTCACGCCCCCCACTCTTCTCAAAATGACAGGTTCCGTTCCGGAAAACCAAACAGTTCTGCCGCCGCCACCGGTGAAGCATGTGCCGTCGGAGTTAGGTGTCCCGGGGAAGCCACCAAAGAAGAACAGATATGCATTCGCGTGTGCAATCTTAGCTTCTATGACTTCAATCCTCCTTGGCTATGGTTAGCTTTTCTCGTTGTTTATCTCTCCTTTAATAATGATTCTCTCAAATAAGAGACTTGGTTAACAAAAACGAACTTGTTTTGGTTTGCAGATATAGGAGTGATGAGTGGAGCAATGATTTACATAAAGAGAGACTTAGATATTACCGATACACAAATCGGTATCCTCGCTGGATCACTCAACATCTATTCTCTTATAGGTTCTTGCGCCGCCGGGAAAACCTCCGACTGGATTGGTCGGCGTTACACAATCGTGTTGGCTGGAGCCATATTCTTCGCCGGAGCTATCCTTATGGGATTAGCCCCTAACTATGCTTTCCTCATGTTCGGAAGATTCATCGCCGGTATCGGCGTCGGATATGCTCTCATGATTGCACCAGTTTATACCGCCGAAGTCGCTCCGGCCTCTTCCCGTGGCTTCCTCAACTCCTTCCCTGAGGTACACATTTGTATATACTATAAGATTACACTCTCGGTTATTTTTTTATTACTTTTTACTGTTTAGAATTTTTACGATCGGGTTTATTTTGACTTTTCGCCGTATTAGAAATATTATCTGACGTGGCAGAGCGGTTATGATGACGTGTACAGGTGTTCATAAACGCCGGGATAATGTTCGGGTACGTATCGAACCTGGCTTTCTCGAAGTTCCCGTTGAAGCTGGGATGGAGACTCATGCTCGGGATCGGAGCCGTTCCTTCTGTGGTGCTCGCCATCGGTGTTCTAGCTATGCCGGAATCTCCACGGTGGCTCGTTATGCAAGGCCGTCTCGGCGAAGCCAAACGCGTTCTCGACAAAACCTCTGATTCCCTCGCCGAATCAGCTCTCCGTCTCGAAGACATCAAACACGCCGCCGGTATTCCCGCCGATTGCCACGACGACGTCGTTCAGGTAAACACACCTCACCTCGTCAATTTCAAAAACGTTGATTTCGATATAATTTCTCAATTCGCGATTTCTTCATTCAGATTTTTCCCCCAATTTATCAATTTCAAACAGTTGAATTCGAATTCGCGATTTCTCCGGCCAGATTTTGACCTAATTTCCCCAATTTTAAACAGTTGAATTCGAATTGGCGATTTCTCCGGCCAGATTTTGACCTAATTTCGCCTGTAAAATTTTCCAGGTGTCGAGGAAGAACAGTCATGGAGAAGGAGTTTGGAGAGAGCTATTAATCCGTCCGATTCCAGCCGTGCGTCGTGTTATGATCGCCGCAATCGGAATCCATTTCTTCCAGCAAGCTTCAGGAATCGACGCGGTGGTTCTCTTTTCACCGCGGATCTTCAAAACCGCCGGACTCAAGAGCGATCACCAACAGCTTCTAGCAACCGTAGCAGTAGGAGTGGTGAAGACGTTGTTCATACTAGTCGCCACTTTCTTACTCGACCGAATCGGAAGACGACCGTTGCTTCTAACCAGCGTCGGAGGAATGGTGATCTCTCTACTGGCGTTAGGAACTTCTCTAACCATTATAGACCACACGGAGAAGAAAGTGATGTGGGCTGTGGTGTTAGCTATAGCGACTGTGATGACTTATGTAGCTACGTTTTCGATAGGAGCTGGACCTATCACTTGGGTTTACAGTTCTGAGATATTCCCGTTGAGGTTGAGATCACAGGGTTCGAGTATGGGTGTGGTTGTGAACAGAGTGACTAGTGGTGTGATCTCGATGACGTTTCTTCCCATGTCGAAAAAGATGACTACTGGAGGAGCGTTTTACTTGTTTGGAGGGATTGCGACGGTTGCTTGGCTTTTCTTCTACACTTTCTTGCCTGAGACGCAAGGGAGGATGCTTGAGGATATGGAGGAGCTTTTCAATGGTTTTAGGTGGAGAGATTCCAAGAATAAGCCTAAAGGGAACCCTGAGAAGACGATTGCGAATCCGGAGGTTGAGATTGTATCGAACAAGCAGTATAGAGAATGAGTGAATGATTTTATAATGTATCTTAAAAAATGGTAATTGGGTTTTTTATGATAAGGAATGATAAATTGGAAAACCAACAAATGTGGTATTAACAAAAACATGTTTATTATGTGCATGTGAGAGAGTTGCAATAACAAAGCAAATTGCTAGAGAACTTGCTTAACTTAACACCTGTTGATTCTAGTGATTAGTCCTTAGCTTTCACACCTGTTGATTCTGATGTATGGAGTTACAACTGTTTCTCTACTTTGATCTTCAATGCCTTCTTGGCAATGCATTCGAAACCAAACAAAAGCAACACAAGTTGAGTATCAGCACTTTAAATGAAAAATAATCACTTTAAGAAACACTCCGTTGCCTCAAGTTTGATACACCCGGTTTCACATGTAATGTCAGTTGTTTTAGAGTTTTTTTTTTTCTTATTCGACTTTTGTGACAATTAGTATTTTACAATGTGAATTCTTATTGGTAGAATTGTTTTATAATGAATGGAGTTTCAATGCAAACATGATACAATGGGATTGAACTTTGAGATAATTTTTAAATCTTGGATCAATCAACTAAAAAACATCACTTAAAATAAAAGCCCACAAATAACTTACTAAAACAACTCTCGTTTTTTTAAGGGTTCCTTGTTTTTTTTTTTGGTTTTTGTTTCTCTCACTCATCCCTCATCCACACGAAAGAAAAATTTACAGCATGTAATAATTTAGAGATAAACTTTTGAAAAGATATAATGAAAGGAGAAGCCTCGTTTTCCTTCTGGTGGTGATTGATATAGTTCTTAGCATTCACACCCTGAAGACCTCTGTTGATTGCTCGTCCCAACATCGATTGTGTCTGGCAAGTATCTATTTGAAAAGAGAAAAGACAAGAAAATGTTGAGACCAAACAAACCCCGCAATATAAAAGATGTATATGAAGTATATAAGTATTGTTTAGAAACTTACAACTCTTCTTCTTCTCCACTCTTCAACGCGTTCTTGGCAATGCATTGGAAAGCTTCCTCCACGTTAGTACCTTCCTTGGCAGAGGTCTCAAAGTAAGGAATGTTCCCCTTCGAAGCACACCAAGCTTTAGCCTTTTTCTCTGAAACCTGCAATCAAAATGAGAGTTTTGCATATGGACTTTAATGTTACATCATCTCACAAAAGATTCGTGAACAATGGAAAATCATAAAAGCAAGCACATACCACTCTGCTGTTTCCACCATCCACGTCAACCTTATTCCCGATAAGAACAAATGGAAAATTCTCTGGATCTGATGGACTCGCCTGCAAGACATATAATTACACTCGCGTTACAGATTTGATTGTTATGAAGAATCTGTCTAACAGAGGCGAGGACAAGCATGAATATGGGTTACCTGGATCAGAAATTCTTCCCTCCAGTTGTTCAGATTGTCAAATGACTTCATGGAGTTGACATCATATACAAGAACACAGCAATCAGCACCACGGTAAAAGGCCACACCAAGGCTCTGAAACCTTTCCTGTCCAGCTGTATCCCAGATCTGTAATAGAACCATTGACAAAGAAAAGGCAGGAACAAGTAAGCTTTGGATAAGCAAGGAAAGCAGTACACACCAAATTTAACCACAAACAAGGTTAGCCTGAGAGTTTCTGGCAGAAACTTATTAGTTAATACATTCTGCTCAAAGTCAGCAATTCTCTATTGAATAGTGAATACAACTAGAAGCGCCATTGAGCTTAGCACATGTATCTCACATTAAAAAAAAAATTGAGTAATAAAGCACTAGTAAAGAACCTGTAAAGTGAAAAGACGATCTTCAAACTGAACTTCCTTGGTCAAGAAGTCAGCTCCAATGGTAGCCTTGTACTGGTTACTGAATTTTTTATTAACATACTGATTCATCAAAGAGGTTTTTCCTACCCTGCAAAAACCAAACGTTAGACAAGTCCATAATTAGTTATACTCAAATAATAACAATAGATGATCTAGAAGAATACACACCAATTTCATGTACTCATTACATGGTAACCACGAGAAAAAGAGAGAGTCCAGACGCAAATCAGATGCAGAGAAAAGAACATGCAAAAAAGGTTAAAAAAGAAACCAAAAACCTCAGATCATAAGTAAGTTTTGTAACTTCATGGTGTCGGAGAACCAACAAGTATAGACTAAAACCGTGGTATAGTGAACTCAAGTTATTAGGGTTTGAGACTATGTCATCTCAATTTTTAACCAAAGAAGAAAATATCAGATTTTTTGGATCAATAACAATTAATAACAACCCCAATGAAAAAAAAGCAACCTAATAACATCAGATCAAATTCAATTATGGGTTCTTAATTAATTAACAAGACAAAAGAAAACAAAATTGCAGCAGTAACCTAAGGGATTGATCAACAAAATTAAGCAAAATCACAGTTCAAAGGAAACGAATTAGACAAAATCCGACTTAAATCTCAAAAAACCCACAAAAAGAAACCACCAAATCACTCATCAGAAAACTCAGAACCACCAGTAATTACATGTAGAACAAATATACAAAAATATTAACATAAAAAGAGAGAGACAACAAACCCGCTATCACCGAGGATGATGACTTTGAGGAGGGTACGTCTACGGGACGGCATCGTATCGGATCTTCTTAGAAAAAAAAAAAAGAGAGGTTTTGAAGAAAGAGCTAAGAGAGATCTCTGGTAAATTTTTGTGGAAGGGTGTTTTCTCTGTGCCCCTGGAAGGAAGAGAGAGTTCTTTCTAAGCTGTTCCTGATCTGTCTTCTGATTTGTTTTCTTCGGCGACTAGTCTTTTGTCTTCTTCTTAAAAAGGGGCTGAGAGAATTATTATGTTTAATAATTATATCAAAACAAATTATTTATTTATATCTTTTAATTAACGAACAAGCAGCTCTCGTAGCTCAGTTGGTTAGAGCACCCGTTTAGTAAGCGGGAGGTCTTGAGTTCAACTCTCAACGAGAGCATTTGCTTTTTTCTTAAGTTTTATTATTTTTTGGTTTGCTCTTTTCATAAGTTTTGTAATAAATCATTCTTTTTACAACTGTGTCTGTGTTTTTTCTTTTTTAATTGTTTTACAAATTTAGTTCTAGGTACATAAAAATTGCATGGCTGTATTAATACCTCCAAATATAGACCCTACAAAAAGAAGACATTACCAATGTAGAAAAAAAAGACAACAACAACAAAGATTTGAAAAGCAATCTTTAAAAATAGATTTTGAAACACACAAAGAGTTTTTGTGTTTCTTCTCTTTGTTTTGTTCATCTCTCTCTCTCTCTGGTTAAAAAAAAAAAAAAAAAAAAGAGAGAGCTTCACAATAAAAAGAACATATACAAAAAGAAGACACCAAAAGAGAGATTATGGCGGAGGGGCAATCCCCGGAGAATTCACCGCCGTCCCCTACACCTCCATCTCCGTCATCATCCGACAATCAACAACAATCCTCTCCTCCGCCTCCTGATGGTTCCTCCTCCTCTTCTTCACCCCCTGCGGATTCCTCTTCCTCTCCTCCACCGCCTTCTTCTGGCGGCTCACAATCTCCACCTTCTCCTCAAGGAAACAATAACAACGATGGCAACAATGGTAATAACAACAACAATGGTAATAGCAACAATGGCAATAACAACAATGGTAATAACAACGGCGGGAATAACAACAATGGCAATAACAACAATGACAACAAAAACAACGGCGGAGGAAACAACAATCGTTCACCTCCGCCTCCTTCAAGAAGCTCCGACCGTAACTCCCCACCTAAAGCGCTGGCTCCACCTAAATCAAGCGGTGGTGGCTCCTCACGAAACAATGAACCGAACACGGCTGCTATCGTTGGGATTGTGGCTGGTGCTGGACTCTTGTTTCTTGTTATGATATTGTTCTGCGTCTGTTGTTGTCGCAAGAAGAAAAAGAAGCATCAAATGCCTTATTATTCAGGTAACGGTTTAGCCACCGGCATAGGCACAAATAAAACCCATCAAACCTAACCCTATATATCCTACCCCAGTTTCTAATTTAGAACCATTTCTTGTTCATCAAGCTAATTAATATTCTAATTCGTGAAAATGGACTTAAGAACCTCTAAATCACCTTCCACAATATTTTTGAGATATCATGTCCTAGGTAAAGTTTTTGAATATGGTTTTCTTGTTACTCAAGCAACAAGGTAAAACTGAAGTCTCTGTTATATTTGTAGGTGATCAATACCAACAGCAGCAATACAATAACCAGAGCGACCACGTAATGAATCTGTCTCATCAGTATCCTGGATCAAACGGGAATAGTAACTGGATGAATTCACCGCCTCCACCACCACCAGGAAGCTGGCAACCGTCCCCGCCACCACCACCACCGCTCGTCTCAGGCGGTATGAACAACGGAAACAGCAGTGACATGAGCTCAAACTACTCAGGTCCACACGGTCCGTCTCTACCACCACCTCACCCTTCAGTGGCTTTAGGTTTCAACAAGAGCACGTTCACCTACGACGAGCTAGCTGCTGCAACTCAAGGCTTCTCTCAAGCAAGATTGTTAGGTCAAGGCGGGTTCGGATATGTTCACAAGGGAATACTTCCCAATGGGAAAGAGATTGCGGTGAAGAGTCTGAAAGCCGGAAGTGGACAAGGAGAGCGCGAGTTCCAGGCTGAGGTTGATATCATTAGTCGAGTTCATCATCGGTTTCTTGTGTCTCTTGTTGGGTATTGTATTGCAGGAGGACAGAGGATGTTGGTTTATGAGTTCTTACCTAATGACACACTTGAGTTCCATCTCCATGGTAAAAGTGGCAATGTTCTTGATTGGCCTACAAGGCTCAGGATTGCTTTGGGATCAGCTAAAGGACTTGCTTACTTACATGAAGACTGTGAGTCATAACAAAAATCTAAACACTTCAACCTTATTGGGCAACTCTAGTTGTTTAATTAGTGATGTGATCAAACTTTGTTTTATTGACTTTGTTGACTTAGGTCATCCCAAAATCATTCATAGAGACATTAAAGCTTCAAACATTCTTCTTGACGAGTCCTTTGAAGCCAAGGTAAGCTAATGATTTTGACTTATAATGCTTTCAGATTCTTTGGCATTTCTTTATTTCTTTAAAACTGAACTGCCTCAACTCTGCTCTGCAGGTTGCAGACTTCGGGTTAGCGAAGCTATCTCAAGACAATGTTACACATGTCTCCACTCGTATCATGGGAACTTTCGGGTAGTTACAGCTGATGAAAACTGTTCCTTCTAATATTAGAAACGTTCTTGATTTATAATCTCATTCAAGAATCTGTTTCTCTAATCAAGAATCTCAAATTGTAAATCATATGACAGGTACTTGGCTCCAGAGTATGCGTCAAGCGGAAAACTGACAGACAGGTCAGACGTTTTCTCCTTTGGAGTGATGCTTCTTGAGCTCATTACCGGACGCCGACCTGTTGATCTCACTGGCGAAATGGAAGACAGTTTGGTCGATTGGGTCCGTAACCATATATTATATAATGGTTCCTCTGTTAGTATCTTGTGTGCTTAATGCAAACTTGGTTACTTTTTTGTTACACAGGCAAGACCCTTATGCATAAACGCAGCTCAGGACGGAGATTACAGTGAACTAGTTGATCCACGGCTCGAGAACCAATACGAGCCTCATGAGATGGCACAAATGGTGGCTTGTGCCGCTGCAGCCGTCAGGCATTCAGCTAGACGCAGGCCTAAGATGAGCCAGGCAAGTTTTACTTTAGAACATGACCACTCTTTGAAGTTTGAAATATATACATTACATAAACAAGAAAATGATCATGATGGTCCAATGTTAAACAGATTGTTCGGGCACTGGAGGGAGATGCAACGCTAGACGATCTAAACGAAGGAGTGAAACAAGGGCAGAGCTCATACCTCGGAAGAGGATCAAGCTCGGACTATGACTCGAGCACTTACAGTGCGGATATGAAGAAGTTCAGGAAAGTGGCCTTGGATAGCCATGAGTACGGTGCAAGCAGCGAGTACGGGAACACGAGTGAGTACGGGCTTGACAGCGAGGAGAATCGTAGAGGAGGACCTAACAACAACAAAACAACTCCTCACAGAGAGTTTTGAGTTAGCTGTTAGTTTTCAAACAATCTACCTTGCTGTGTTTTGTTTCCCTTTATGACATTTTTTTAAACTCTTTATTATTATTTTTTGTCACCGTTGGATTTGTGTTTGTGTCTGTGAAACGAAAAATTAAAACTTTTGGTTGTTATTAACTGATTAATTGATTTACTAATGCAGTAATGCTAATTGTCTCTACTAATGTTCAATTGTGATTTCCCTTTCTTGTAGTATCAAAGTAACTTGGGAATTGCACAAATGACTAATGAGATATGACAAGAATTGAACAACTCCATATTGAATCAAAATTACAAAGTTTCCATCTTTTTAGTAATCCCTTTCGATTTCAATATCATTGCAACTTCAGATGGAATCAAAATCTCAAAGATTCTAACTTTTTATATCTATTTCAATCTCCTTCTAAAGCTGAAGTGAAAACTAATGGGATAATAAGAGACACAGGGGTTTTTTTGTGGAATTTTACGAAAATGCCATTCTAGAGAGATCTCAGAAACAGAGGATAACAACAGAGAAGGAGATCATGAAAGTGTAAAGAAGGATCAAGAACCCAAAATAGAGAGCCCAATTTCTCTTAAACTTGCCAAAGTAGCTATCTGGTGGTTCTTGATAAGGAACTTCCAGATCCCAAGCAGCAGCCGAAGCCTCGTCACCGTCGCCGCCGCTTAGGAAATCACCAGCGGCGATTCTTGACTTGATGAAACGGAGCTTATGAGTAGCGAGGCCGAGAGTGAGCTTGTGGCAGCGACGCTGGTACTTGAAGCCGTTGATGCAACGGAGGGTTTGAGCGACGGAGACGTAGAAGAAGAGGTGAGAGAAGGAGAGTAGGCAGATGGGTGCCCAACAATGGCGGCAGCGGAGACGACCTGAGGGTTGGGAGAGAGAGAAGAAGACTATGGCGAGGAAGATGAAGAAGAGCTGAAAGAGCTTGTGGAGCTTCTTCTTCTGGTGGTCAATGGCTCGTTTCTTCTCGAGGGTTTTCTCAAAGTGGAGCTGGATTATGGAGTTGAGGGCTTGTAGTGCTGTTTCTTTTGGGATGAATGGTTGGTTATGGTGGTCGATTTCGTCTTCGTAGTCCGCCATTGAAATGGGGACTGAGAAGAGAAGAGAAAAGTGTTTTTTTTTTCTTTTTTGTTTTGGTTAAGAGAGAAATGGTTTGGTGATTGCTAGTGTCAAGGAGAGAGAACATGTGGGTGTGGGTTCGTATCTCCAGACATAAGTATTTTCCATCTCAACGGTCATTCAGATTTTGGATGTTTTGTCCCCTATTCAATAAATATTTTTATTGACACAGTAAAATAATGCGGTTCGTGGTTGAAAGTGAAACAGCTTATGTCTCTACATAGCCACCAATCTAGTTTGTGCCGATGCATAAACCTCGACAATTAGCATTACATTCAGGGATCAAAATCTCAATTACCTACAGTAGAAAGCTTCAGGGATCAAAATCTCAATTACCTACAGTAGAAAGCCTCCTGACATCCTCTAGGACACGAAAGAGGCGAAGGATGTCAAGAACATTAAAATGATCATCACATCATACTACAAATTCTAATCTTTTTTCCTCTAAAAATTAAAGGTTTCTTTTCAATATTTGCAAATATATATATATATATATATTATAAGAAATCTATTTCACATGTTTAATTAGAACAGAGACATTAATGTTAAATACATTTGATAAGGTTAAAAAAGCCACTCTACAATCACTGTCAAGGTTTTTTTTGGGAACCTGCATTATCTTCAAAGCAGGAATAGTAGAAAGTTAGTTTACTTTTCAAGCATGGTTTGCATTTTTTGAATCCTGCTTATCTCTACAGCAGATGGAAGATGAAGAAATGGCTGCAGATCAGTGTACTGATCTCTGTTTCATCTTTTAGCTTAATCGGTTTGTTTACTACTCTATAATTAACTTAAGAAGAAAAAAGGCGTTGGCCACTTTTTGAGTTATGCAACAATGAGATTATCTTTCTTCATGTGATAATCCAAACTTTGTAATAGGTGAAAAGTGGAAGCTTCCACAGTTGTAATTTTGGTTCATGTTATATAAAATCAGACTTGTAGAAAAAGAAAAAAAAAAAGGTTAAAAAAGCCATAACATATCAGAATTTTAATCAAAAGAACAACTAGAGAGAATTACAATTTTATTTATCGAGTAAGAAAGAAAGAGTATCTTTTTAGTATCACAAGAAACGAAATATATGTTTACGTACGTTCATTATTGGATCGTAGATGAAGTCATTAGGATGTAAGGGTACTAAATAACAACAATCTCAATACTAATGCATGCCACTAGCCACACATAGTTCAGTCGCCCACTGAAAAGATCAGTTGCCGCAAATCAACATGTAAGGGGGTACTAATAACAATCTCAAATCTCAAAACAAGGTCAAATACTCAAGTCAGTAAAATTCCTGATTGATTGATGAGAAAGGATCATTCACCTCAATGTAAATTCCTACCTATAGACTGATCATGCTATATGACATTACTCGACAACAGCCTTATCATAATACTCTCTGGAAAGACCTCATAAAACACTTAGCTGACCGTCAACTCACGGTCTCTAAGCTAATGATGTTCTTTGAAAAAGATAACCAGGACTAACGAAATCTAAATCAAGATCTAGCAAATTCTCTAGGAACATAATCTAGGGTGTAAGAAGATATGAAACATCAATAAGTTTTCAGAATAACTGATCGAAATTTCTAAAAAAAACACACAACAAGTCAGCCAAGTTCTTGATCATGAATTGCAAAAAACAAAAAACTACAGATACAGATAGAGAGTCACATATCATGGTATGATTTAAAACCTTTCAAAAGAAAAAGATGATCACCTTTCTATCTTATCTATGAATATTAAGCATGGCTTTAGCTTCAGTCTGCTGCTCAACCAAATCATCACTAGCATACTTACTAAGCAGATCCATCTTCTTCTTCTCCAACACCATCTTCTCAATCTCCTTCTCATCAGGCAACGGAACATGCACAACAAACTCCCTCTCTTTCTCTTCTTCTTTCTCCCTCTCCCTCCTCTCCTCCTCAACCACATCCTCTTCCTCCTCAAACAACACTTCCTTAGCCGCAGCAGCAGCAGCTCCAACACTCACAACCTCAGTAGCTCCTTTCCTAGCTTCCTTCCTAACCTCATCCAATCTCCTCCACTCCTCAACCGATCTTTTCCTCATCACTCCTTCAGCATTCCTCTCCAAACTCTCCAAAATCCCATCTTCATCATCTCTATAACCATAATAGCTAGCATCTATCCTCTTGTAAATATCATACCTAGTTTTACGCTTCCTCAGCTCAGGAGGCTTCTCGAAAAGCTCTCTAACTCCAGGAAGCTTCTTAGCAGCACCGAAATAACGATACCCAGGACCTCGTCCACTAGGGTTCGGTACATCGATGATGTTCCCTTCTAGATCCGTCATCTTCGCTCCGTGTCTAGAGTGATTCGGACCTCCCAGCTCAACGATTCGACGCTCCCAGTGATATCTCTCCCTGAGAAGCTTGTTGATCTCGTCGTTTAGATCTCGGAGTCGGTGCTCGCCTAATCCTTCGTTCTGAATCTCGGCGACTTTGCTACCGATCTCTCTCATGATTTGTTGTCTCCATTTGTCAGCTTCGGCTAGATCTCGGCATTCAGATGCAAGGTACGGTCTACGCTCTCTGGGCTTCTTCTTCTCGGATTCTTTCATGGTGATGAACCTGTTGAGCATCGACTGCGCTTTCTCTTCATTACGAGCCATCTTCGATCTTCCGAGGTTACGATTACAGTATAGAAAATCTCAAAGGGAAGCAGAACTAACAGCAGAAATCTACACTCCTCTAGCTTTTGCTTGCTTAAACCCTAATTTGCCAGAATTGTAAAAGGGAGACGCGAAGGAAGAAGGGATTGGGATTGATTGGAAAGATTTCAAGTTGCAATAATTCCCCTGATTTTATTATTCCCTGATTAAAATAAATTGTTTTAAGGCGGCTTTATTAAGGCCTAATATATCAGCCCGTATAGGACAATAAGACCCAAGGCCCATCTCAAATAGTTTTTTCTATTTTTTTTATTGAATTTTATTCCAATCCATCTCTATTCTCACCTCTAAAATAGAGACTGCTATTTTTTTTTCTAGTAGAACATTTGTAAAAAAAAGAGTTCCTCTATAAATAGAGAAAAAAAATAGCAATATCTATTTTAGAGGTAAGAATAGAGATGGATTGGAGTAAAACTCTTAATAGATTGGAGATACTCTAAGGGGGTGTATTCAATTTATATTTTTAGTGATTTGTGTAAAAGTTACATATCCTATGTTATTTAATGATGGATTTTAAAAAGTCTCCACAAATCCGCTGTTATTAAACTGATGATTCAAAAATCTATTTTAAAATCCAATGTCATTCAAAACAGTTAGTGGATTTTGGATTTTAATAAATTTTAGGGATTCTGGAGAATTTAAAATACCGAAATCTAAATCTCATGGTTTTACTATAAATCATATCAACTTCATAAAAATTTATCAAAATTCCAAATTTCCTAAATCCCATCAAATCCTCAAAATCAGTGTTTCAATACACCTCCTTAGTATTACGAGTTGGACCTCAACATTATATCCAAATGTGCTTGATAAGATTAATAAACAAGATCAATTTCAAATTCCTGCAACTTTGTTATATTGTGCATCATGCAAAAAGATTATTAAGATAGTAACAAGAAGATACACCATGTAATAGTTGAGGTGTAAATCTTGCAATAGTAGAATTAACGTTGGAGTTATATAAAATGGTGCCATCATAATTATCTGATTATGCTAGTTGAAAGTTCATTTGTGAATGGAAAAACATGTAACGCTTTAACTATTATTCAGAATAACAATTCTAAGATCAAGAGGACGGAGGACTCAGAAGTAATACTCAAAACCAATTCAATAAAATCTTTTATCTCATACAATACTTATATTAACATTGCAAAGAGTTTCAAGGTTCTTCTTCCTGAGTTGTGAAAGAAATTTATAAGGAATAAAGAGGCATCAATTCGATCACTCAGAGCTACAAAACAATGGACTAAAACGCAAAACGAAAGCGGTTTTTGTTTGAAACGCAGACGTAAGTAAAACCCAGAGAGTTTGTCACACACAAGTGCATCATAGAAACAAAAACGAAAAAAAAAAAAAGGAAATGAAACAAACAAATGGAGAAGCAAATAGAAAGAAAAAAAGAAACTTTTGATCCCATTCATAAAACCCAAGCTTGTTAAGCCAGCCTTGATCTTGAAGAGCTTAGAAGCATTTTCTGTGAACAATTCCTGGACCTGCCTCATCATACTCAGCCTTGGAGATCCACATCTACAGAACACACATATACAATAATACTCAGCATTTGATTTAATTTTGCAAATTTAAACAAAGAGAAACCCAAAAAGGCTCAGGTCAATTTTTACCTGCTGGAATGTGCTGAGGGAAGCAAGAATGGAACCACCGATCCAGACACTGTACTTCCTTTCAGGTGGTGCAACGACCTTAATCTTCATGCTGCTTGGTGCAAGTGCTGTGATTTCTTTGCTCATACGGTCTGCGATACCAGAGAACATAGTGGTACCACCACTGAGCACAATGTTACCGTACAGATCCTTCCTGATATCCACATCACACTTCATGATTGAGTTGTAGGTTGTCTCGTGGATTCCAGCAGCTTCCATTCCCACAAACGAGGGCTGGAACAAGACTTCTGGGCATCTGAATCTCTCAGCACCGATCGTGATGACTTGCCCATCGGGTAATTCGTAGTTCTTCTCGATGGAAGAGCTGGTCTTTGAGGTCTCCATCTCCTGCTCGTAGTCAACAGCAACAAAGGAAAGCTTCTCCTTGATGTCTCTTACAATTTCCCGCTCTGCTGTTGTGGTGAACATGTAACCTCTCTCGGTAAGGATCTTCATGAGGTAATCAGTGAGATCACGACCAGCAAGGTCGAGACGGAGGATGGCATGTGGAAGAGAGAAACCCTCGTAGATTGGCACAGTGTGAGATACACCATCACCAGAATCCAGCACAATACCTGTTCAAGAAAAGACAATCATAGCTTCAGTTTCAAAATACCAAATGAGTATAATAAACACAGAGAGAGAAAAGCCTTAAAAATGCACTAACCGGTTGTACGACCACTGGCGTACAGGGAGAGAACAGCTTGGATGGCGACATACATAGCTGGAGAGTTAAAGGTCTCGAACATGATTTGGGTCATCTTCTCTCTGTTGGCCTTTGGGTTAAGAGGAGCCTCGGTAAGAAGAACAGGGTGTTCTTCAGGAGCAATACGGAGCTCATTGTAGAAAGTGTGATGCCAGATCTTTTCCATATCATCCCAGTTGCTAACAACACCATGCTCAATCGGATACTTCAAAGTAAGAATACCTCTCTTGGATTGTGCTTCGTCACCAACATAGGCATCCTTCTGGTTCATCCCAACCATGACACCATGATGTCTTGGCCTACCAACAACACTGGGGAAAACAGCCCTGGGAGCATCATCTCCAGCAAATCCAGCCTTCACCATTCCAGTACCATTGTCACAGACGATTGGTTGAATATCATCAGCCTCAGCCATTTTATATGAAGCTGCAGCACAAAACACACACACACAAACAAAAAATTCAATACTGTGAAACGAATCCTGATTGATTCATGTTAAGATGAACACATACAAATAGATTTCAATTACTCAAAAACTACATCTAACCTTAAACAGTTCAGATTCCAATCTAACCTTTAACAGTTCAGATTTCAATTGGCGTCTACAAATCATTTCCCAGATAATTAGAAACCTAACTGTAATCAGACTATGGATCTATCGCTAATCAAGTCAAAGGTCAAGAAAATTTTCCGATCGATTTGAGCTAAAGATGATCGAGTCAACTGTAAATCAATTCAAGTCAAATCATAGATCCAAATTCAACCAATTCCAGATCTCTACGAAATTTGAACAGTTCCAGATCGAGATCCAGCAAATATAAAAGTAGATCCAGAAAGTTTCTTTTTACCTTGAAACGAGAAAGATGGAAGAAAAAAAAGCGGAAGAAGACGAGATTGAGGAAGAGAACAAGGCGATCTACAAAGAGATAGAGCCTTGGCTTATTCTCTCGCTTTCTCTCTCTTAATCCTTCTTCCTTCTCTCTCTTCTTCGAAGTCGCCGGAGATTACAGAATCGGCCGATGAAACTGAGGAGACAATTCAAAGAGGAGGAAAATATATGAATTTATATAGGCGGGTGTTATCTCTTACTCAGCTTTTTTTTTCGTCCTTTCAAAAAATAAAAACAAAAAAAAAATAATAATAATAAAATCGACAGAGATGAATCATTTCGACCACAGGAAAAGATAACGTGACCTGGCTGTCAGACAGCCTTTTCCCTCGTGTTAACTGATTAATTGTGATTTTAATACCCTTAATTAAAGATCTCAGCCGTTGGTTTTTTTTCTTCTTCAGATTAATCTGTTTTTGCTGAGATGGCTTCATGACTGTGACCGGCTCGGCGTAAAATGACAGCTCCATTATTTAGTGTTAAACTTAAAACCGAGTCAAAATTAGGAGCCAAACGATAGTCGTCGTGGTTGGCTTGTTGTTATATTAGGAATTTTCATAAAATTCAACGAAATTTAAATTTATATTTTATATAATTTTGTGTCATAATTAATTCGTGTTGTAAGTGGTATTAATAATATATCAGACCGTGAAAGAAAGTGACTTTCATGTTGTGCTTACGGATATAGAATAAGAAGATACTATTTCATCGTATTCATTCATATTCACTATTCACGATTATATTTGTATTAATCATATGGCTACTACATCCGAACTCGTCAAAAAAACGACATTTTGGTGAATTCATTATTATTATATTTATGCTGACACACACATAAATAGTTGTTAATCTTATTATATAGTTGTATTGTAGAAACATTGTCTAACTATTGTTTGGGAATAAAGATTGTTTGGGAATTGAATAAAGACTATAAGTAATGATGTGAGTTGAGATACCAATACTGCAATACATGTGAGTCTAGCCATTTTGTTGTGCTATATCTTTCTAATAACGTCACAAACTTTCTTACATAATGATAACCTACATGAGATATATGTATCGATATATTTAAGGTTATACTAACAAGTTCTTTCCTAAATTTTGACGTTGATACCTAATAGATTTTCTTTTTTTTTTTGGGGGGGAGGGGCTTATGTTTTGGTACTTTTGGCATCGAGCCATATGTATATAGCGAAATATATTTCACTATATATATGCAATATGAAACATTTGAGGTAACGTATGTGATTTGTAGAAAGTGGAATATTTTGTGTATATTGGATATTTGGATTCCCATAGCTTACAAAACATATGAACGTACGTATGTCGTAGTTAAGATCGGATCATCGTGGGCTTCATATATAAGTGAAAGATATAAGCAATAAACATTACGATTCTCATGTTAGAGAAAGAAAGCAAACTAATCATCATTCATCATCATCATCATAAACTTTTTAAAAAAAAAAATATGTTTGTTGAGAGATTCAAAACTCAAAAAGTCAACTTTTTGGAGATCCACGTGAATGGCACGTGCCGGTAACAATCGTACCCAGGTGAGAGAGAAAGGGAGAGAATGTGGGAAGGTGAAGGCTGGCACCTACGAAAAACGTTGTGTCCATCATTACGAAACTACTTGTGTGATTTACATAACATTGCTACTATTATGATTACATTTAATTCTCACTATTTATTAATATAGGGGAGATATGGGTTATGTAAGGCAGGCCAGACCACGTTCATGTTTTTTTTTTTTTTTTTTTTTTTTAAATAATAAAAGTATATACATATAAATGGCAGGCCACGTTCATATCTTTTGTTGGAGAAAAGTCAATTAAGGTTAGTTTTCCTTGATTTGGTATGTAATTAATAAGTTTGCTTGCTTGATCCCAGAGATCTAAAGCTTTTTCTCTCCCCCTCAACTTTTTTAGTAGTGGTACACCACAATCCACCCATAAAGTTTATATTTATTTTCTGGAATATGGGATTTTTTATATCACCTATAAAATTCATAATCCGTTAAACCCTACATGCAGCAAATTGTTGCTAGACAAATTCATCAAACCATAAAGTTCTTTTACTCACATTATCTAACCTTCAAATTCTGAATAAGTTATAACCATTTTTTACTAACACAATAGTAAAAAGAAATCTACTAATTACTAAAAGTTCATCCATGAAGCAAAATATATTAGACAAAATAAACAAGAATTTGGTACCAAAATTAACAACCGATATTACTTGTCTACTTTGAGGTACGGTGCACTTTTTAGATAATATAGCTGAATTATTAAAGTTAGTCAATTATTACATGGATCAAAAACTTGGAGGAGCTAAGCTAATCATTTTTATTTGTTTTTAGGTAGGTAAACGTTATGGGCCGAACGTTAGGTCTGGGAAAAGTATGAAAGGCCCAATATGGATTGAGAGCAAAAAAAGATGTCCAGAAGCTTTTTTGGACACAGCAATTGCTCCCTATTAATTGAATTAAGATAATAATTTCTCTTTAAATCAAAACAAAGAAGACGGTTTCTTGTGTATCAAGATTAGGTTTTCCTATTGAACTAAAATTGAAAGGCTAAACCAGAGTTGGTTTGTTATTAGTAAACCGGAAAGATTCAACTAATTCCATTCATCGTTAAGTGCAATTACACTAGACTAAATTAATTGACAACCTCTCTCACCCTTCCTCACAGCCACAGATCTAATAACCCTAAAATTGTTATTTTGATGGCGATGTGTACTTCAATGCCTATGGACTATGGTTCGCTGGCAACGGAGGAAGAGGAAAGTTTCTTGCGGTCCGCCAGAGTCTTGTTCGTAAATAAAGCTAAAGGTAAATGCGAGACTTAATCAGATGTTAATGGACATGGTTATCTGGGCATACGAACGTCCTACGAGACCAGAGGAAGAAAATTATAATATAAATTTGATGGTAGAGGGCTCTTGAAGGGTTGGGTGAAATGGGTTACAATCTTTTCTTAGTAGATCCTGATGACTGCGCACCAGGAAGGCTACCTCTTAGTGAGACCTGCCAAGCGAAAGAGCTGCTTCCTCTTTCATTCTTAATATGGCGTTGGGGAAACCTATTACTTGGTGAAGAACCTATCATCAATCCTGTAATTGAGGCTGCTATTGCGGAAGAGGATGCTGCTATTGCGGAGGAGGCAAGGTCACATTGCGGAGGAAAGTGGTGCTATTGCGGAGGAAAGTGCTGTAACTGAGGCTGCTATTGCGGAGGAGGCAAGGTCACAAGAAGGTGCTACTTCCGACAACTAGCTTCGCTGCGTTTTATATCATAACTGTCTGTCTCTGTCCACACAAAAAAAAAAAAAAAAAAAAAAAAAAAGAAAAAGCTTTGGTGTGATGTATGAAAACAAAATCATAGTTACCTATGCTGCCAACAACTTGCAAGAATACATATGCAGCCAAATCATTCAATATGCAGCCAAATCATTCAAACCTTTTAATCCGATTACCTTGTGTTTTTTCTGGATGCAGAAGCCAAAATTTTACTTGATTAGTAGATATCATACGATATAAACAGAAGATATGTGGAAATTTCAAATAATCTACTTTTTAGTACTCTGTTTTTGTTGTCCTTTTGAAGAAGCTAGATCTATCAAGGAGGTTGATGCTTATTGGTGCCAATAACCCCTTTGACAAGGAGGTTTCCTTATTTGATTATTGGCTATAGCAGTATATACTAGCATAATAAGTTGACTTTAAACAATCCTTGAGGGACGAGTGAGTATACATGAAGTAGCAGATAAACGAAAAGAAGATAATATCAATACCAAGCCACTATTAACTAGAGAAAAAGAGATGTGTATTGTGAGGGATCATTAAGCTCATAGTGTCAGCCCTCTGGATGAAAAGTGTACACGTCATCCACACACTTGGGGAAGAGAGACAGCATCCAAATATACATCTGACAAGATAGTAAAAATCATACATAGGTAGCAATTGAAGTGTGATGAGAAAAGCACTAAAGTTAGATAACAATATCAGAAAGAAAGCTAAGCTAGGGAGTTAGCTCCTCGGGGACAACAAAAGGAGGACTCTATATTTGGCTCCTTTTACCTTTGTGGAAGCTGTTATAAACCACATCAATTGTGGAGTACTGTTATATTAGTACCTTTGTATATTTGTGGAATATTTGGCCAGTAACCACATCAATTTTGGAGTAGTGTTACATTTACTGTTTTTTTTTTTTTTTGGTTCTTCATTGTTCAGATTCTGTGACCTCTGTTTGGTAGAATAGATCTTTGATATTTGACAGCACCAACACTGGTTGTTAATTTATCGTACCATTTTACTTTGTATATATGATTAGTACAATATCTTAAACCACTCGTTTTGTTATCATCTGATTTGACTCTACGGTGGTTTCATGCTCAGATTCCATATTTACTTTATGCCGACGTTTGTTCTAGGTGTAACCTATATATATCTTTTCTCAATGTACGCCGTGTTCTCATTTTGGGTGGATTATATCAAAAGCCTTTTTATCTTGTGGGGTATTGACAATTCTCTCTGTGGCTTGATTAGTTAATTTGTCACGTTTTTTATATTGTCTCATCATCATCACTGCCTACTCAATATACTTATAGGTCGGTAAAGAATAAGAAGAAGAAAGGTCTTCTTCTATCATGGAGGGCTAATTTATTTATTGTACATATAGAGCTTGGTATTAATCAATATGATTATCACTAGTATTAAACAAGAAACTAGTGGCGTATCATGTCTTAATAACCTGGAAATGTCTTAAAGCTGGGGCCTGGGGGTATTAAGGAATTCTCTTAGTTGACCAAGTTGATTAGTGCCCCCACTTAACTCGTCGACGTTGGTTTGGTTTCAAGTGTTTTGCCTTCTCAGCTTCCTTATTTGAGTTGTTTATAATTTCATTCACTCACGTGAGTCGTCTAAGATCTTCTATTGGAATGTACACTTTCAGGCAACAACATGTCATAACGTTTGAAACTTTACAGAGGAAATCATAATTAACGCTGTTTTGAATATTGAACTGCAGATAGTTTGGGATCTCTGATTAATTCTAAAGACGTGACAATACATACATATCAGCTTTTACAACATAACTGCACCGAACCTAAGCCTAGTTGACTGACTGAGTTCAGCTAAAACCGCGCATCAATGATTCAGGTCCTAGTGTTGCTATATGCATGTAGTTCTGTTGTGGTTGATTAGGTGATGGGGTTGTCGTCTCACTACTGCAGCCAGCTATCTTTTTGCAAGTCTGAATGAGGCACTGCCTGCAGGTGGGACATGATGAGTGTGAACTGAGCCATTTGTCTATACACAGGACATGGAATCCATGGTGGCACTTTGGCAGAAGCTTGACTCGCTCTCCAGATACAAACTCCGAGAGACATATGGCACACTCTGTATCTAGGCCAGGCAGCTTCAGTTCTGCAGTGTAACTTACCGTCTGGAAACTCTTCAAGGCATTTTGTTTCACTCCTGTGTTGGCCAAGCGTACTGCGAGCTCCCCATTAGCTTCTGATGATAATAAATTGGAGTACCTCAGTGCACATCTTATGAAAGAATGCAGTCCAAGGGAGCAAACTAGTGCACATAAGAGAACTGATAGGACCATGACAACATTTGCATCAAAGCTCATATGATTTGCAGAGGACTGTGATGCTTCTGCAAACGGGGGTGATGCCGTGGTAGGTGGTTGGTAAGCTGTATGAAGCAGTAGTCTTCTTGAATAAAAATTTCCACGAATATCTTGGAAGAGCTCATGAGTTGGTTTGGTAACCGGAGCAGAAGTTGCAGTAGTTGACATTATAACCTAGTCTGAAAGAGTTAGATTGATAGATCTACTAGGTTTTTGCTGCAGGTTCCATATATAGTGGAAAGGTAAAGGTTTCCACATACTTTTTAAATAATAATAATGGGAAATTATTTTACTTATATTTTTTTTCTGAATTATAGTTGGTGGAAGATGCTAGCAAAATTAGCAAGGTCCTTTAGTGTTTTATTTTATTTTTATAGTCTGCATCTTACATGGATTCTCCACTGAATTTTTACAAACTTAGTGTGCCCATCATACCATTTCCTGCAATGGTAGTGCCATGTGGCAGTGGATTTTGCAAAGAATTGCTTTCAGGGACCCATGAGCTTTAGCTAGAGCAGCCATGAACGGTTCCATCTTTGGGATAGCATTCAGATAATACATCTCTTAGGTCTTGGTTCATGTCACTGGCCTCTCTCTGTTCACCTCAAACTTCAACTATTTTTGTTTCAATTTTTGGTGTTTCTGTGGTGAATAGTAAAAAACAGGAGACCTGTCTCGTCAGTAATAAAACCAAAGTTGTTAGCAGCCAGAAGGGGAAAAGCCCCTTCCATGATTCTTGTTAAAGGCTACTTTTATCAATAAAGATCACTCTAAAGTCTAAATTAGTGTCCAGCTCCGCTCCTTTCTCTAAGCCAGTCTTGTACATATGATTTAAATCATAACTAAAGCAAGTGATTTATATAATTTCCTTTTCCTTACTTTATGATATGTTGTCTTTTACTGCAAATTGCCAGTGCACACTATACATGAGTCTAGAATGAAATGTTCTTACTGTGGCTCGTAACTAAAGCAAGGCTTTTTGAATGAAGAGATATATAGTTACTTTTAGTCTTTTTACTTTATATTTTCGGCAAGAAAAGTTGATGTTGCAAAGCAGGAGAGATCTATCCTTTCTCACCAGTCTCTCTCTCTGAAAGAAAATAGCAGAAAGGCTGTAAGTCTATCTGAAAATGATTTTTGTATTGTCTTTTGTTTGTGCCACTAGGTTCCATATAGCTGGTAAGAACATATAGTGGTCTGTTTTTTTTATCCCTTCATGAAAGTGATAAACTTTGCCTTTATTGCTTTATGTTGCTTGAAATACCATGTGATACTCGTGCGTTCTTTGGTTGACATTCTTGATTTGGTGGTTTTCTTACCTTGTGTGATTATTATGTAAAGGAATAAAAAAAGAGCATTATTAAGATCGTCAGTACTTGAAAGCCTGAAGCACTAGTTATATTGTATTAATATACTGTATATCTCCGAATGAGTCTAAGCTATAACTAGTATTTGAACACTTTTCTGGATGCATTTGATTTAGAAGAGCCACATAACTGTCTAAATTCATTGTTGCATGTTCACTCCTCTGACTTGTCCCTGGTGGGACTTCTGTATGTGGTTGGATGTGTTGGTGCAACCTTTGGCGTCCACCTTTATCCTCTACAATGGGATGTCGACAGACTTTTTCCATTTTTTTATTTGCATGGTTCTGAATTATCTGAATCTCTAATATCCAAAAGTTTAGACATGAATCTTCTTATTGAGCCAAGTTTTTAGTCCAGCAAGAGGGCTTTTCATAAAGCTCTATGATACTATTTGAAAACCATGCATCTCCTTCACAGCTACCATCAAAGTTTACTTTGTGCCTAGTAATGCTTCTGTTTTAGTCTTTTAGATAGTCTGCTTGTTATACATTTTTGTTGCAATTTTCCCACGGAGTATATGATATATTTACAAAATATGATTTGATACCATCTTATATCTCTCAGATGCATAGTGGACTTATATTACCTGTAAATCACATTCTTATGTTGTTCTATGCAAAGCCTCGTTCGCTCTTATAAGCTCCCACTTCTTACTAGGGCAGCAAGGTGTAAAATATATTTTTGCCTGGCACTTTATCTATTTTATAGCCAAATATCCAATCACAAGTGACTATGATCTTGGAGCTTTATCTGGAGCTCCTTTTGTTTATAACTAGCCATGAACTTGATCACTAGTTACTATAAAAGGAAATCTATCCATGTTCGTCTAAATAGATGGAAATGTTTTTTACTATTTTGGATTTTTGAGTATAATTGTGGATCAATGCCAGTAGACACGCCTTAGCAATAGCATACGTGCATGTATATGCCAATGGACATGTGTTATCGTGTTATCACTTTGGCAGCTCCTTCTTTGTTAAAAAAAAAATATGATAGATTGTTAAAGTGGAGCTTTCCATTATGATCCCATACCATGTTGGTGTTGCTGCCTGATATCTTAAAATACTATAAGCATTCCTCAAAGTAGCTTTTAGGTTTGACTATTTAACCACTGCACTTAGGTGGATTAGTTTGACCTTGTTACGTGTTGGGTCCATTTTCATTTTCCAAACACACTGAGTTTTACTTCTTTATCATTGCGAGGGAAAATCCCTTATTTAGCTGGTGTTAATGTATGTACCAAGTTGGTGAGTGACTCTTAACCGATTAGACCAGTTCAAAACCGCGCACATTTGTGGTTTTTAGTACTGCTTTTTCATGACTGTGGTTTTTGACTTTGGTTCCCCAGAGCTTCATCGAAACCATTTTTTTTGTTACTTACTTTTATACCCTGTGATTGTGATTTGAATATGCAGAGGAATTCTCAAACTTGAAAAACCTTATGAGCTTATTATTCATCTGAAAGATTAAAGTATATTTGATTTTTGGAATCCTATGGCTACAGACATAAATTATGTTCAAATCTATAAGAAAAATCTATAATCTTGCTGGGGAACCAATTTCTTGAAATATGATTTGTTTGTTTGTTGGCATACGCTAGCTGCTTTCTCTAAAAGTGGCTACTCTTGCTTCAGGTTCTAGAGGAGCAATTATGATTTCTATGCTCTCACTTGTTGTTGCTGCTACTTGATCAGCGTCATCGCAGTCACCTAAGATCTTTTGGCATGTCTCAACCAGACAGTGTCTGCATTTCGGACAAGTTATATGCTGCTTAAGCCACTTGTCGATGCATCGAACGTGGAACCCGTGGTTGCATTTGGGAAGCAGACGTAGCTGTTCTCCAGTAGCAAAATCAGACAAACAGATGACACACTCCTCGCCGAGCCCTGACAGGTTCATTTCTGGTGAGTAATTCACTACTGGGAACATCTTGAGAGCTTTCTTCTTGATCCCTTTGTTTACTACTTCTGAGCCTCGTGGTGTGGAGGGGCTTGAGATGGGGTCAGAGATCATGAAACTTCGAGAACGTGTGAATGCACAACGAATGATGTAATGCAACCCGAGGGAGCAGATGATACCACATAAAAGGACAGAGAGTAGGAGGAGAACGTTGCCGCTCAAGTTGTTCTTGTCAGGGTCATGAGCTTGTTGAGCAGTGGTGTGATCAAATGGGAGTTGCTGAAGTAATTTTCTGGAGACGAAACTGTTGATGAAGTGTTCTTTGAAGTCTTGAGATGATGAAGAAGAAGAAGGTAAGTGATCTGAAGACATCTTTACTCTGTTTTGTTTTTTGGCTTTGTTTGTTTTGTGATGTTGTTTTGGTTTGGTTTCTTGCCTTGGGTGATTCAAAGTGGAGTTTATATATAGCTTTTATGATACTTGGTTAGTGGGGACTAGGAATATTATTATATATATGTAGAGATGATTAATTGTTGTTTTTGGAAACTTCTTTCTCTGCCACTCTCTAATCTCTGGAAAATGAAATGAGGAATTTGGGACCCATAAGAGAGAGAGCTTATCCAATTCCATGACTCCTTTCCTTTGTGTAGAGATTGTGCTTCTGACCATATCTTTTCCCAAATTATACAAATGCTTTGTAGGGACGACAATCATTTCCTCCTTTAGCAATAATTTCTATTTTTTTCTTGAAGAAAAAATAATTACAACAAAAATAAACCTTGCTATGTTATATAATTGTGATTTTAATCACGAGGACCTTGTCGAGTTGTATCTCTCTATTATGATGGTTTGGCCACACTATGGAGAGTTGTTAAGTAGTCTTGTGTGTGTGTTTTGTTTTGCTCTATAATTTTGTGTGTATTATTGCTCTCTTTTTCCCATGTGTCGTGTCGCTTCATAATTCTCTATAACTTGGAAAATACTTATTTTTATTTGTCTGGATTGAAGCTCTTGAAAACTTGAGTAATTTCCTAATTTTTTTTTTTGCTGAAAATGATTGTAAATAAAGTCACATAATTCACTAAATAATACTACTACACATGTGTACTTTTTCAGTAAACGATTACCACTAATAGTGACAGTAAAAAGATAGATTCATGTTGTTCTCATAATTTGTTCTTTTTCTTTCTTTTTTTTTTTCTCTTTAGTCTTTACTGGTAATATATGCAAAATCTCTTTTGTTATTGGGAAAAAAGCTAAAAAATACCCCATCTATTTTTTATTTGGAAGTTTAATACCTGGTCTTTTTTGGTTGGAAGAAAAATACTTCATCTAATTAGTGTTGGTCAAAAAATACTTCATTTTTAAAGTCGTTGGTAAATTCATACCGGTGACTTAACATCCGTTAACGGACGTTAAAGAATTAGTTGACAGTGTTAATTTATGAATAAACGTGATAAGTAGATATATACAACTACTAGACAAGAAATAACGATTAGATTCTCATGGTGTAGTGGTTACAAAAAAGTTATCTTCTCAAGGAAACCTGGGTTCTAATCTACCCTTGAATTTTTTTTGACCTATTTTTTTTTTTAAATGGCAAACTCGTAAATACATCTTCTTCTTCATTTTTATTATTGTAGCAGCGGTGGCCGGCGGTGGTGTGCAACCGTCAATTAAAGTTGAACCACCGATTAGATCTGAGGTTCTTGTGTCTTTCTTCTCTGTCTGATGAGACATAACCAACCTGCGAATGTAAGAATAGCCAAACCCAAAACAAAAGCTTCAATCTCAATGCCTAGGGGCTCTCTTCTGCTCCCGCCACCGCGACGCCTTCTCACTGCTTATCCGAAACTCGATCCTACCGACGTCACTCCTCCTTCTCAACCCGTCCCGCCGTAGCCACCATCATGCCACCGGAGATCTGTTAGTTGGTTGGTTCAATTGACGCTATTATTGAAGAAGACGATATATTTACGAGTTTGCCATTAGATAAAAAAAAATTGGAAAAATATTAACACAGAAGCATGGAGTCGAACCCTGGTTTAGATTGGAAACAAACACTTTGTTACCACTATACCATGAGAAACTTCACGTCATGATTTGTTAAAAGGTCTATATATCTATTTATCACGTTTATTAATAAATTGACACTGTCAACTGATTCTTTAACGTCCGTTAACGGATGTTAAGTCACGGTACGAATTTACCAACAACTTTAAAAATGAAGTATTTTTAGACCAACACTAATTAGATGAAGTATTTTTCTTCCAATAAAAAAAAACCAGGTATTAAACTTCCAAATAAAAAATAGATGGAGTATTTTTTAGCTTTTTTCTCTTTTGTTATTTGTAATGATTCCGCAAGATCTAAACTATAAACTTGTCTGCATTTTTGTGAGCCTTCCTTTGTATAATTATTAAATTGTTTATTCAAATTCAATTGTTTTTTTTGGCAGAAAGGCAAACAAAAAAAGAAAGGAGAGAACGAAACAGATGTAATCTGCTCTATAGAGCCCTTTTTTTGCTTCTACTCCACAAACGTTATCGTCTGGATTTGAGTTTTGTCTTTTTCGTCGACATATAATCTTCCCTAACCTTAATCTCTGGTCCCGTGTTTACTAGCTTTTAATCAAGTTTTGTTTTTTGTTTTTTGTTTTTAATGTAAATTATATAAACTCCAACCTCATTTATTTAACAGTGCTTGTTAGGAAGTTGCATAGTTATTTTCAACTTTGATTAATATAAGCATATACCATTACATATTCTTCTTATGTTAACACTTAACAGTAGCACAACAAATTTGTGCTTAAAATATTCAACTAGAAAGGGGATTTAGAGTATAAATAACTTTATAATTTGTATATTATATAGTGTGATTAAATTCTAGACAGAGACTTGGAGATAGAGATATGGTTGAATTTTGTGGTTGTGGACATGCATTAGAGCACCGCCAAAAAATCCCCAAGTGGGATACTTTGCTTTTTTTAACCATATTTTTCTTGCCCATCTTTAAATTTATTTATTTAATGAGCTATTGATGAGAAAGCTATTGAGATATACATACTCCTAGGAATTATATCTCTAGTAGCTTGGGAAATATTTTGCATGTCTAGTATCCCTAATGATAAATTAGTACTAGAATTTGATTATTTTAAAATCTTATAGTGATATACCCATTACCAACAATAAAAGAATATCTTGTAGTGCGTTTACGTTACAAGAGATTTGAAGATGAAGACGATTTTCCACATCGAAACTAATTAGTCATAGTTAATAATAGATTCTCAAAAAGGGTGATACTGATATACATGCAGGCAGGATCATAAAATATGTTTTAAGAAAGATTTGTCCTGCTTTCAAGGAAATAGAAATCTACTACAGTGTTCAGGTTTTGAAGTTTTGACTTTGGCTCAATTCAACACTAATGTGTCGCTGATTCTTCGAATAGTAAATGAGTAGGACGTGCGAGGAACACTCATCTCCTGTTCTATAAAGAAGATGACTTTGCGTCTAAGATGTCGAGTGAAGTGGTTGAGCCACTCGAGTTAACTGTCCAGGAAGTCATGTTCATAGCCGAACTGATTGATATACACTTGTCACCATGATACCTTCCGCTCCCTGAAACTGTCCAAAGTTTCCTACTGGTTGAACTGTTTCTTTTAGATAATTGAGAATTAGTTTTGTAGGTTGTTAATTACTAGCATGAGGGAGTGCTTAAGTGCAAATTCTTCCAGATGCCTTTGCAATTCTCATGGACGAACTAGATACACTTCTACATATTTAGTTTATACATAACACTACTGATGATAATTTTAGCCAAGGCCAGCATGGAAACAACCTCCCTCCCCCATTATCCCATAGTAACTTATGAGTAGACGATCTCCGACTCCCATGTCTTTCGCGTGCCTCACACCCTAAAACCACTACTCACACCCCAAGCTTACCAGATTGCCTTCTATTTGAGAAGCTTGCCTTGAGGGTACGATGATGAGCTTAATCTGAATGGAGTTACTAAATAAGGAACAAGGATGGAACAAACAGACACAACTTCCTCTCATATGTTCTTCTACGTCCCTCTCAAATACCACTTTCTTCATATCGGTTCTTCCACTACCTCAAAACCACTACTCAAACCCCATGCTTACCAGATCAAAGGCTGGCATAAACAAACCTCAAGACCACTACTCAAACCCCATGCTTACTAGATCAAAGGGCTGGCATAAACAAACTAAATCACAAGTACATACTCTCACTATTACTACCACCAAAACAATAATCTAGTTACTAATCAAGCGTTGGCGTAAATAAACTCAAGCCTTTTAACATGTAACAAAACCACAAACAGAGACGAAATGTTGTAATAATTAGACCATTGAGGAGTTTTAACAGCCAAATAAAACCTAACATTTAGTCTTTGAAGAAGAACACATTCGCATAATAAAGCATAGAGAGAACAACAAGGCAAAATCATAGTCAAAATGAGAATCAATCACTGATCACTAGGGAGGGCCTTGATGATGTCAGAATCACCAGGATCGACGATGCTGAGGCAAGAAACTCGGAAGTATTTACCACAAGCAGTTCCCAAATCAACGTTGCTGCCATTGTAGTGATGAACTCCAACCTTGGCAAGCATAGCGTAGTACTCAATCTCTGATCTCCTCAATGGTGGGCAATTGCTAGATATCAATATCAGCTTACCTAAACAAACCCCAACAACAATAATTCAAACAATTACTTCTCAACCTAACTACGAAGACGATAGATTCAATAGCTCAATGACGAATGAGAGGTTTTTTTGAAAATTTTACCTTTGGAGCTGCGAAGGGATTTGAGAACAGATTTGTACCCAAGAGTGTACTTTCCACTCTTCATCACCAGAGCCAATCGGCTGTTGATTCCCTCATGGGACTTCTTCGTCTTCTTTGCCGCAACCATTTTCTCTCCGCCGGGATGATTCAGATGGCCGGATTCTCAAGAAGGGGTTCTTCGAGTTCAACAAGCAGAAAGCTTTGAGGCGGCGTAAAATGAGAGCTTAAATGGAGAGAGACTTCGAAACCCTAAGGGTTTGTTTTTGTTTTTGTTTTTCCTTACAAGTCAGAAACGAAGCCCAAGGCCCAATAAAAACTCGACCCAAGGCCTGACTGATAATAAAAACACATATAAGCATTGGAGACGATTAGTCTTACCTGCCGAGTTAATTAATAATAATTGTAAATGGGACCATGGCAGTAAATGAGTATTATTATTAATGAACATTTTAGAAAATTGGATTTGTTTGTTCTCTCGAGCCTTCCGTGACTCCTCCCGTTATTATTAGGCTCTTAATCGTCTTGTCCCTTAACCATTCAAAAGAACATAACCACCAAGGAAATGACTAAAGCTTCTCGGATATTTTTTACTCTGAATTTTACAAACTTTTAACTTTTATCACACTGCAAAACTAATCACTCTTATACTTTGCAGATAAAAAGATTTTGTCATTTTTGGATCGGAAAAGCTGTGAGATATGATAATCTATTAGCACGACTGATTTAATCATAAATTAATCAACTTTAAAAAAGAAAAATATTTGACGATATCTCATATCTAAAAAGATATATTTGATAATTTCTTTTTTATGTTTGTTGCATATTTACATTTTTTTTTTCTATGGCACATTGAAAAAAACTTGTTAATCTAAAAAAATGATGTAGTATTATATCCTCACATCTGATGAAAATGTAAAAAAAAAAAAACAAAAAAATTGCAACAATTTCTTGTAGTCAGCTGGCAGTTGCCACAAAATTTTCTTTAAATTATTTTGCTTAATAACATTAATAATTTCATTTATTCCAATAAAATCTAAATATAACAACTTTTAATTTTTGATAAGGAAAAGAGTAAATTTTTATTTATTTATGGATAGTAAAGTTAATAACATTCGACACATAATAAATTTGTGTATATTCTTAACCTCTCTTACCTACGAAGGACCTGGCTTATGGGTCCCACTAACAAAGTTAAAAAAAGTTATAAATTAAATTTTGAAAAAACAAAAAATTTAAACAAAATCGGAAGTAAATTTAAAGTAATATTAAAGTGTTTATCGAACGAGTCACGAAGAAGAAGAAGAAGAAGATATCAAAATCATCGTCTCTGAAAAAAAAAATAAAAAAACTAGAAAGTAATGAATTTTTTTGAATGAACATAATCTGATAATGATGAAAAACCTCGCTTGATTTTTTCTGAGAAAAAAATTTACCCCAAATCATGGGTTTGTTTCTGTTTCGTCTTCCATAGTTTTGATTTTAAAGTCAGAAAGACGAAAGCTTTCTTTTGTAATCCAAAGTTTTGTCCTTTTTTTTTTTTTTGTTCTTTTTTCGTCTTTAGGGTTCTTTCAATTTTGCCGTTATTAAAAAAAAAAAAACCAAAAAAACAAAAACAGTGAACAAGTTCGAAGAAGACGAAGTTAATAAGCAGCGACACAAGCTAACGAAGGTAATGATACTTACTACTGTACAAGTTTGTGTATACTACTTGCTCTGTTCTGGGTTTTAGGTTTTTTCCTTTTCTTATATAAAGTTTTTACTCTTTGATTTTTGTTTATTTAGATGGATTTGATGATCGAGAACTACATAGATGATTTCTGGGTTAATCCTCGAATTATGTGTGTTTTCTACTTGAGAGATTTTGTTCGATTTTGATCAAATGCGTAATTTTAGTAAAGGTTACTGATTTTTGTATCAATCTTTGTTTATGGTGTTTGAAATTTTGCTTTCCCAGGAACAGTTGATTGGTTCTCTGCCTAGAAAGATGTCATCTTCACACAACAGGAGTAGCAGCAACAACAATTCAGAAGGTGCTAAAGCAGAACAGATCATTTTTGAGTTCTTTGCTAAAAGCCTTCACATTATTCTCGAATCAAGGACTCCTTTTATGTCTTCAAGGAATTTTAGTGGTGAGCAGATGATGTGTTCCCCTTCCTCATCTTCTTCCTCTTCCTCCAGTGTCAGGCCTCGTGACAAATGGTTCAATCTAGCTCTCAGGGAATGTCCTGCAGCGTTAGAGAGTTTCGATATTGGTCGTAGAAGCACTCTTGAGCCTTTGGTTGTTGATGTTGTTCTTGTTGTGAGGCCACTTGTTGGTGGTGATCAGATGAACTTGTCTGGTAAAAGGGAGCTTATCAGGAACTTTTCAGGGAAAGAGTATCAGTCGTCTGGTTGGAATTCTGATCAGGATGAATTGGGATGTGAGACTAAGAACGAGCAGATAATTGAGAGATGGGTGGTTCAGTATGATAATAGGAAGATCAGGGAATCTGTTACTTCCAGTAGCAGGAGGTCAAGCAGTAATAAGTTGCAAGTGATGTATAAGAAAGCAACTCTGCTGCTTAGGTCATTGTTTGTGATGGTTAGGCTTTTACCTGCTTATAAGATTTTCAGGGAACTCAATTCTTCTGGGCAGATCTTCAAGTTCAAGCTTGTTCCTAGGGTCCCTTCTATAGTTGAGCCATTCACTCGCAGAGAAGAAGCAGAAATGCAGAAGTTTTCTTTCACGCCTGTTGACACTATCTGTGGTAGACTTTGCTTATCGGTCTTATACCGTTCTCTCTCAGATGTCAGTTGCGAACACTCAACTCCTATGTCTCCAACGTTTATAACAGATTATGTTGGAAGTCCCCTTGCTGATCCTTTAAAGAGGTTCCCTTCCCTTCCTCTTTCATATGGCTCACCTCCTTTGCTGCCATTTCAAAGGCGCCATAGCTGGAGTTTCGATCGTCACAAGGCGTCTCCACCTTCTGTTTCTTGCTCACCATCGCCTACTCGCTCGGATTCACATGCATTGGTCTCACATCCTTGTTCCCGTCACCTTCCTCCTCACCCTTCCGAGATGCCCACTGGTCGTAGAAAAGAAAGCTACGCAGAAGAGTATTCTCCTTATCAAGATTTCTCCCCTCCTCCTTCTCCTTCAGCACCTATACAGGCCGTCTCAAGAGGCATCACACGTACTGAAAGTGCTCCAGTGAGAATCCCAGCTCCGACTTTCCAGACCAAACAAAACATTGTGGCACCTTCTACTCATCTAAAATTGTCGAGACACACTTCTTTGAAGCCTGTGAGAAACTTTGGTCCTGGTGAATCTGGATCAGCAATAGACAAGGTAAACATACTCCACATGTCTTATCTTTTATCTTCTCTCTGGATCATGTGACTGAACGAGTAAAATTGCAAATTCATTTTTCTTCCAGCTGTTTCTTTATGGAAAAGATGACTTTAGGAAGCATTCTGGAATGAGGCTGTCTTCCAACAGCTCACCGCGGATATCATTTTCCCGGAGTTCCAGTAGATCTTACCAAGACGATTTTGATGATCCTGATTTCCCTTGCCCATTTGATGTTGAGTATGATGATATTACAGATCGTAGTAGCAGGTATTTTCTTAATAACCTTACATCTCTCATTGTGTCTTTTCAATTTTATCTACAGCCCAAGCATACGCGGTTTAGTTTTATGGCGTTTGGTTCCCATTGTTCTTTCGAAGTGGTTCTTTCGAAACCAGTTGAGTTTCTACATAAGTGATTTGCTAACCATGGCCTCTGTATGCTAATCAATACGGCTTGAGAAGCTTGTTTATGTGCTTTTTTTGCTTTGAGCTTTAAACAACCATTAAACGCAAATGATTATTGTAGCGCTTCTGTATCCAGTTATAGTCACTATCAGACTATCAGTAATATCATGATTTTTTGGGGTTTTGTTAGTTATCAAATAGTCACTTGAATGGTTTGTGCTCCTCTCGGTATCCTGATCCAGTGCTTAAGACTTTTGTTTTGTAACTGTTTCCAGTAGAAGAAAACTGATTTTGCTTAACTGCCTCGTTTTAGACCAGGGTCGTTCGACCACAGAGGAGACATACATGAGCCACTCGAGTCAAGCGGTTCATTCCCAAAGAAGTCTCAAGATGCTGCAGTTGGTGCCCTTGTGAGAATGCTGAAGAAAGCTCCACCTCTGAGACAAGACGTCTCTGAATCTTCCATACCTGAAATTTGTTGGAACAACAACAAACCAGCACGGGCTCAGGAGATAGCAGTCACGTCGATCACAGCGTCGGGGATTGCTCTGGCCTCAAAGACAACAGCTGATGCTATGGAAGAGTTGAGGACTTACAAAGAAATGAAGAACCATTTGTTGCTTAGTCAATCCACATCAAACCCTTCCTCGGTTTCACCCTTTGATGCTTGATGTTTCAAAACCTTGACCCATTTTGGGTTTCGTTATTGGTTTTGGATTTGGGTTTTCATATAATGTGCGTATGTAAATAATATTAAGCTCTCTCTATACTCTTTGGATGATATTGTGGTCCATGTAAATAAACTTTTGTACCCAAAGCAGAAAATTCCATGTAAATAAATGGTAAACATATACTAATGATAATGACTTTTATGATTGTAAACATTACAAAAGCTTTATTTGGTTGTTTAACTTCTATGAAAATATAAGTTACGGCGTCGTTTTGAGGAAATGTGAACTTTGGTCACTCGACGGCGAAGTTGTGAAGAGTAAAAACCCTAATAAACCAACGAAACGAGAGAAAGACAGTCCAAATCTAATCTCTTTGTCGTCGTCGTCGGAAGAGGGAGATCAGAAAAATGCCGCTCTACGACTGTATGCTTCTGTTCAAGCCAATTATCAGGAAGGAAGGCCTTATCGAACTCGTTGCGCGCATCGGGAAACACGTTTACAGCAGAAATGGTGTCCTCACGGAGGTCAAATCCTTTGGCAAGGTCGAATTGGGTTACGGTATTAGGAAGCTCGACGGAAGACACTATCAGGTTATTCAATTGCCTTAGGGTTCTTACTCAATTGATGATTTTATTATGAGTCCCGTAGTGAATTTGCCTAGATCAAGTGTTTCTGAGGCCGATTAGGAATCGTAAATGCTCTGTGTTTCGCATCTTTCTGATTGATTCTTATGGTTGTGTAGCTAGATTTTTGAGGAAAACTATGCAGTCATTGTGCTCAAAATGCTAGCTACGATCCTAGAGTGATACTTGTTTCGCCTTAGATAGTATTGAATCAAACTTCTTCAGTTTTTAGGGAGACACTATGATTCTCGTTTCTTTGAGAGCTTGATTTGGGTTTGTATCTTTACACTGGAATAATAATAAAGCTTGATTGGCTTTGAATTTTGTGATTTCCACAGTAACTTAGTACAAACAGTCGCAGCTTCCGTTTCAAACTGCTTCTGTTCATAGACAATTTGGTTATTGTAGGTACGAAGGAGGATATAGGATGTAACTTGGATACATTAGTTTCATAGGATTACCATATGTTTTTGAGAGTATCTGTACTAGCTTTAAACATTAATCTCCTAATGTCTCTCTTTGATAGAATCTGTAGATAGTGAAAACTTGAACATGCTTCTTTGTTAGCTTCTCTCTCGCTCTCTCACTTAATCTGTAGAGTCTGTTTGCTTAGTATCATTGTATGCCGTGGAGCTTTAAGGTGTGTGTATAGATAACATAATGATATATGGGGGTGAAATACTCTGCAGGGACAATTGATGCAGATAACAATGATGGCAACTCCAAACATGAACAAGGAGCTTCACTACCTCAACAAGGAAGACAAATTGCTGCGCTGGCTCCTAGTTAAACACCGCGACGTCACGATCGGACAATCAGAAAAGGAAGTTAATCTGACTGATCCTAGCAGACTTACTAACGGGAGCTTCTACGATGAATCCTCAACAGACGAAGATGACGACAATATTTTAGGGTTATCTCGATGAGGAGAAAAAATCATTTTCGTTGAAATGTCTGTCTGTCTACTCGGAGACCAGATCTTCATGGGAGTCTGTCTACTTCAATGGTTATTTTGACTTTTGGTTGTAATGCGTTTTTACGCAGGCAATGAAATAAAATTTGACTTATGTAATAGTTTTTAGGTAAATTGAACTAAAAATTTCATTTTCATGTGTGTTTTTTGTTATAAGATTGGCTATTTTCCTAGTGGATATTTCAACGTCAGCAATTGCGTTGAGAAACGCAAAAATTAAATGCCACGTGTATTAACACGTCATGTTTCGCGTTTCTCTGTTTTTAGAAAAGGACTTGAAACAAATTTAATTTTGGGAAAAAAAAGTAAAGATTTTTTTTTTTTTTTAAATAGAGGGCTCGTGGTGGGTGGTGTTTCGTAAATAAGCTTAGAACAAACACTTGTTGTATTTTCCCGTGTCGCTGCATCTTCTTCCTTCATCAATCGATTTCTCTCAATTAGGGTTCTACTTTTTTCCTCTCATTGTTTGTTCATCCTTGTCCGTTTCGTCTCAATTACAGAACCAAAGCTCTGTTTCTCCAGGTAGAATCGATACGTCAAAATCATATAAATAATATTTTTATGCGATTTCATTACGCTTTTTTTTTTTTTGGGGCGAGAAAATAATATTTTCATCGTGTGTTTTTTCTATGTTCTTTTGTTTGAATGTATGCATTGACGTGAATCGGTCTCCCCTTTTGAATATGCTCATGTATGTATTTTTGTTTTTTCCCCTATCAAATTTTTGAAATAGTTCATATGTAATTGTTTATGCTTGTGTCGAATGTAATTGTTGAGAGAAATTAATCTGGGAAGAAGAGTATTGCCTTATTGGATTGTGTTTTATGCAAATGATGTCATGATCCTAAATTTTGACAAGCTTCTTCACTTGGATATGATCATATGATGGTGTTTTGTTTTTTTGTTGTTGTTTGGTCTGAGCTGATGAATAAGTTTCACAAAAAAAACAATTTCCAGCTGAAATTGGATATAAGGTTGTATTTGCGTGTGGATCTCTTTCTGTCATTGAATATTCTCATATTGCACTCGAAAAGAATCCATGGATTTTTATAAAGATTCTTTGTTTTTTTTTTTTTGGGGTTGTTTGAAACAACTTGTTTCTGCTGTATGCTTTTTAGAAAGAATGGATGGTACAGACGATGCTTCCACACTTCAAGAGCCTCCTGACCCTGAAGTACTTGAAGTTGATCCAACTTTTCGATATATACGGGTATGACCATGATCTCTGTAATTATATTTTTTTTCTCTATCTGTTAAGTGTTTTACCTTTCAATCGTTGGATGGTTGATACTATAAGGGGAATTAAGATCCACATCCCTTTGGCTTGTTTTACTTCTCAAATGTTAAGTTTTGAGTCATATTATGTGGTTTAACCAATAATAAACTGTGGACCTTTCAGTATAAAGAGGTTATTGGGAAAGGCGCATTCAAGACTGTGTATCCTTTTTGGTTTGTTTCAATGTTAGTTTATTGATATCACAAGCTTCCTAGTAATATACTCATATCATGTCAGTGAAGTTGTTTTCAGGAAAGATAAGAATATTTATTTCTGTGTTCTGTATAATTTCTTGGTTTATACCTTAACTCAAGGACATCAGTTATAAGGCGTTCGATGAAGTAGATGGGATTGAAGTCGCGTGGAACCAAGTACGAATAGATGATGTTTTGCAGTCTCCGAATTGCCTCGAGAGGCTGTATTCCGAAGTGCGTCTGTTGAAATCATTGAAGCACAGTAATATCATTAGGTTCTATAACTCATGGATAGATGATAAGAACAAGACAGTTAACATAATAACTGAGCTATTCACTTCAGGGAGCCTCCGACAGTATGTATCTCCTTTCCTCTTTACTACAAAACTCTTGTTTCCTGTGCTTGTTTCCATTTCTTTCTTGTTTATTGTGGTGATCACTGCTGTGGATTTTAAGCAATCTTTTGTTTTAGCTACCGCAAGAAACACAGGAAGGTGAACATGAAGGCTGTGAAGAATTGGGCGAGGCAGATTTTAATGGGTTTGAGATATCTTCACGGTCAAGAGCCACCAATTATACATCGGGATCTCAAATGCGATAACATTTTTATCAATGGAAACCATGGAGAAGTGAAAATAGGAGATCTTGGTCTAGCTACTGTCATGGAGCAAGCTAATGCCAAAAGTGTCATTGGTATAGTTTTTATTTCCTGCTTCTTGATGTTGGTTACCTATTCACATTTTCTGCTTAAATCCAAAGAAGAAGGGATGCAATTGTAATCACGCTATGTTCTTTGTTTGTTACATTTTAGTTCGTCTTCTTTTGGGTCAAACTGAAGTGTTACTAACTTACTTTGTTACCAACAGGAACACCAGAGTTTATGGCACCCGAGCTTTATGATGAGAACTACAACGAACTGGCTGATATTTATTCATTTGGGATGTGTATGTTGGAGATGGTGACATTTGAATACCCATACTGTGAATGCAAAAACTCTGCTCAGATATACAAGAAAGTTTCATCGGTGAGTTAGCACCAAAGTGTATATTCCACATAATTCCTGTCGTGTGCTTATTGACAAGATTTTTATTAACCAAATGTGGTTCTTGGTGATTTCAAGGGAATAAAACCTGCTTCACTCTCTAGGGTTCTAGACCCAGAAGTAAAACAGTTTATTGAGAAATGCTTGCTTCCTGCAACGGAGAGGTTATCAGCAAAAGAGCTTCTGCAGGACCCTTTTCTTCATGTCAATGGTTTAACAATGCACAACCCTTTGCCACTTCCCGACATTGTAATGCCCAAAGATGGTGCGTTTGGAGATCGTTGCCTTATGTCTGAAGGCCCCCCTACAGCACGGCGTAGTAAACCCATGTCTATAGATCTCGATGAAGACAACCTGCCTATTGTTACTTTTTGCGACACCTCAGGATCCAGGTGTATTGAGGTTAGACGAGCAAAGAGAGGGAACTTCTTTGTCCTCAAGGGTGAAGAAAACGATGAACAATCTGTGTCGCTAATTCTTAGAATAGTAGATGAGAATGGTGAGCGGTTTGGTTCAGCTCCAGTGACATATCTATCACTTTTGCATTCTGAGACTTAATATAACTTGTTTCGTGTTGTAGGACGTGTGAGGAACATTCATTTCCTGTTCTATCAAGAAGGCGACACTGCTTCTAAGGTGTCGAGTGAAATGGTTGAGCAACTCGAGTTAACTGACCAGAACGTTACGTTTATAGCTGAGCTGATTGATATATTACTCGTCAACATGATACCCACCTGGAAAACTGATGTCACAGTGGATCATCTCATTCACTCGCAACTAAACCATAACTCAAGAAGTCAGCAGAACGAAGCCAAGACCACCCAGAGACAAGAGGAGACTACTTTTCATGATGCGAGTGAGTCGATTAGTCACTCGTTGAACTCGGATTTCCCACGATCAGAAGATGACGATAAGCAGCAATGTGTCGAATCTACCAATGGAGAAAACGGGAGCTCCAAACAAGAAGCAGAAGAGGCAACGGAACCAGTAAGTTTGGAGGAAGAAGAAAGGTTAAGAAAGGAACTGGAGGAGATAGAAGCTAAGTATCAGGAAGAGATGAAAGAGGTAACAAAGAAAAGAGAAGAAGCTATAATGGAGACGAAGAAGAAGTTGTCTGTGATGAAGTTGAAGTAAAACCAAAAAGCACAACAATTCATACTTCTTTTTAATCTCTGTGTTATTTTGTTGGTTTTTGAAGAAGAAGAAGCTTTTCGCTCCCTGAAAGTGTAGAAAGTTTCCTACAGGATGAAGCGTTTCTTTTTGATAATTGAGTTTTAGTTTGGTCCGGTCGTTTGATCATATGATGTTAGAAAATGTCGATATTACTGTCAAGTTCATTTGAAAGTAAACAAATGTGTAGTATGAACATTTATTAGTTCCTAACTAAGCATTGGAACAAGACCAAATTAAACCTTTGACATGTAACAAATCCAGAAGCAGAGACGAAATGTAATAATTTTGACCATTTGAGGAGTTTTAGAAACCAAAGAAACCTAACATTTTGAGTCTTAGAAGAAGAACACATTGCATAACAAAGCAGAGGTAGAACAAGATGGCAACATCATAAGAAATCGTCAAAATGAGAATCACTGATCACTAGGGAGGGCCTTGATGATGTCAGAATCACCAGGATCGACAATGCTGAGGCAAGAAACTCGGAAGTATTTACCACAAGCAGTTCCCAAATCAACGTTGCTGCCATTGTAGTGATGAACTCCAACTTTGGCAAGCATAGCGTAGTACTCAATCTCTGATCTTCTCAATGGTGGGCAATTGCTAGATATCAAAATCAGCTTACCTAAACAACCCCAACAACAATTCAAACGATTACTCAACCTAGCTACGAAGACGATAGATCCAACAGCTCAATGAAGAAAGAGAGGTTTTTAGAATTTTTTACCTTTGGAGCTGCGAAGGGATTTGAGAACAGATTTGTACCCAAGAGTGTACTTTCCACTCTTCATCACAAGAGCCAATCGGCTGTTGATTCCCTCATGGGACTTCTTCGTCTTCTTTGCCGCAACCATTTTCTCTCCGCCGGGGAAAAATCAGATGGCCGGATTCTCAAGAAGGGGTTCTTCGAGTTCAACACGCAGAAGCGATGCGGCCGCGTGAAATGACAAGTTATATAACAGAGAGACTTCGAAACCCTTAGGGTTCTTTCTTTCTTTTTCCTACAAGTCTGGACTCGAAGCCCAAGGCCCAATATAAACTCCGACCCAAGCCCTAAAAACTCATAAGATTCAGGGTTTAGGGTAATAATTATTGAGATTACCAAACTTACCCTTGACTTTTTGGCGGCATTTCTCAGGATTTTTGATGGCATTGGCACCAAAAAAAAATTAGCGAAATTGGAGAGAAAATCAAAATCATTGAAACTTGGAGAAATCTGAAAAACTTGGAAGGAAGATAAGAGAAATCAACAATCGATGGGTCGAATGGATTTAGCAGCGGCGAAGAGAGCGTACCGGAAAGCGAAGGAAGTGGGTAACCGTAGCGAAGAAGCGAAATGGGCGAACAATGTCGGCGATATACTCAAGAATCAAGGAGAGTACGTTGAAGCTCGCAAGTGGTTTCGGATCGATTACGATATCTCCGTCAAGTACTTACCTGGGAAGGATCTGTTACCTACTTGTCAGTGTCTTGGCGAGATCTATCTCCGTCTCGAAGAATTCGAAGAAGCCTTGATTTATCAGGTAAAGCACTCTTTTGATTCATCTAATTAATTTTGAGTTTCAATTGGGATCGAGGAATTAAAAATGCTGCAAAATTTGGGAAAATTACAGAAGAAGCATCTACAGCTTGCGAAAGAAGCTGATGACACTGTGGAGAAGCAACGAGCTTGTACACAACTTGGTCGTACCTATTATGAAATACTTTTGAGGTCTGAAGATGATTGTGATGCTATTCAGAGTGCTAAAAAGTACTTTAAGAAAGCTATGGAACTTGCTCAGATTCTCAAGGAGAAACCACCCCCTGGCCATTCTAGTGGGTTTCTTGAGGAGTATATTAATGCGCATAACAACATTGGTATGCTTGACCTTGAGCTTGATAACCCTGAGGCAGCTCGTAGTATTCTCAAGAAAGGGTTGCAGATTTGCGATGAAGAGGAGGTGAGGGAGTATGATGCTGCTCGTAGTAGGCTTCATCATAACCTTGGAAACGTTTTTATGGAGCTGAGAAGTTGGGATGAAGCAAAGAAACATATTGAGATGGATATTAATATCTGCCATAAAATTAATCATCCGCAAGGAGAAGCCAAGGGGTATATCAATCTCGCTGAATTACACAACAGGACGCATAAGTACGATAATGCGCTTTTGTGTTATGGTAAAGCTTCTACTCTAGCGAAATCTATGCAAGACGAGAGTGCGTTGGTTGAACAGATTGAGCAAAATATCAAGATTGTCAAGAAATCCATTAAGGTTATGGAAGAATTGAGAGATGAAGAGCTTGTGCTTAAGAAGTTGTCTGCAGAAATGACTGACGCCAAAGGCACTTCGGAGGAACGAAAGTCTATGCTTCAAGTGCATGCTTGTCTTGAACGTCTTATTGAGAAGTCTAGCATTGTATTTGCATGGCTGAAGGTTAGTTTTATTTCTTAAATCATTCCTTGCTTTTCAATCCCAACTCTCCATACCATGTTTGCATTGTTTGAAAAGTTTGCTGTTGTTAGAGTTGTTCATCTTAGTGTTTTCTAATGATGAGTAAGTACTGTGAGGTTTTCCTGACTTCAGAAGGGTATGGAGTAGGATAGATATGCTATTCTCTTAAACAAAGTCAAGTTTGTGAAGTTCGGCTATTGACACTGTCTTTTTAGATCAGTCATGAAGACTATATTATCCAAGGATTACTAAAGTTTTGTTCTCTTAAGAAACATATCTTTTAAATGGTGAATCATATTTTAGTTCTAAACTTGCTAATATAAAGTTATTATGTTTGGCCAAATTGGCAAAACTATGTTTATTCTGTAACATACGGATATTGAGCAATGTATGATCCAAGTCTCTGCGCCACAGTTCTAATGACAAATGATATAGTTCTGAAAGTTGAAGTAGGAAACTACTACTTAATCTCTCTGCATGCAACTAATAGGTCGCCTACTTATTCTTTGAATGTCTTAGCATCTTGAATTTTCAAAAAGGAAGAAGAAAATATCAGACGAACTCTGTGACAAGGAAAAGCTGAGTGATGCCTTCTTGGTTGTTGGAGAGTCTTACCATAAGCTCAGAAATTTCAGAAAGTCCCTGAAGTGGTTTAATAGAGGTTATGAGGGATACGAAGCAATCGGTAATCTGGAGGTAAGATTTGTTTGCTTGCACGATTAATTGTAAATTGTTATATTTCACAATTTTATCATAATTTGTTCACAGCACATAAATAATTGATGAGGCCTCTACTGGATATATTTGGTGTGAAAGGGGAACACTAATTGTCCTATTTTGGGATTTGTCAGTATTATAGCTTTTCTTCGTTCTCACTTATGGTGGTCTCTTGTAGGGTCAAGCACTAGCGAAGATTAATATAGGTAATGGTTTGGACAGTATTGGCGAATGGACAGGAGCACTCCAAGCATTCGAAGAGGCGTACAGGTAGATCCAATTATTAGTAATCTATATAAAAGAGTCCTTTATCAAACTTTGCATTTTAAACTGCTGAGTAGTTATGTTTGTGGTTCAAGTAGTAAAACCCCTACTTATGAATCTTCCTTAAGAACATGACAATTCCATTTAACATATGAATGAAGATTTAATCATTGTTAAAATTTGAAGGAACGCTTAAAGCAGAGAAAATGTAAATGTGAACGCTCATATAGACGTGAATGCACACATATCCCATGCTAATGCTATGTACTTAACCAATGGTCTCTTTGGATTTATTCTCATGTGATCCTGCAGAATTGCTTTAAAAGCTAATCTTCCTTCAGTTCAGCTTTCTGCACTGGAACTAATGCATTATAGCCATATGATGAGATTTGGGAATGCTCAAAAAGCCAGGTAACCTTTACTATGGACTATGTAGCCACTGGGTAGAATATATATATAGAAACTAAATATGGTGTAAGGTTTGCAGTTTCAATTATTTCATTTGTCTCATAGATTATTCTACTGTTTAGGGATTTGAAGGACAAAATACAAGATCTGAAGGAGTCAGAGCATGCTGAGAGAGCCGAATGTGGTACACAAGAAGAATGCTCTGAAACCGACTCAGAAGGGCATGGGAACATATCAAATGATAGGCCAAATGCATGTAGCTCACCAGAACCCCAAACATCAAATTCACTTAGATTAGAACCGTTAGCAGATTTAGATGAAGCGAATGATGACGTGCCACTAATTTCATTTCTCCAGCCTGGAAAACGTCTGTTCAAAAGGAAACAAGTTTCAGGAAAACAAGATGTTGATACTGATGAGACTAAGAAAGATTGCTCTGCAGTAGCAGACTCTCAGCAAACAGTTGTTGGTCGCAAGCGTATTCGTGTAATCCTCTCTGATGATGAAAGTGAAACCGAATATGAGTTGGGATGCCCTAAAGACAATTTTCACAAAGTTCCAACGCAGAATGAGGAGGTTTCTGAGGAAAGTATGTATTTTGATGGTGCTGTTAATTATACGAATAATCCTTCCATCCAAGATAATGTAGAAGAAGGTTCTTGCTCGTATACACCTCTCAATCCCAATAAGGTGGCTCCAAATGACAGAAATTGTAGATCTTTGAGCAATAATATAGCTGCTGAAACTACTGGTTGTAGTAAAAGAGGATCTCAATCTGATGTTGGTGACTCCAACGGCTCGCATTGCAAAACTGGAGCTTCTCTTGTGAACTTACACGCTTACTCAAAAACTGAGGATGTGAGCAACTGTGATCTGGTTTTGAGTTATCACTGATTATTCTAGATTGGATAGGGTTTCATTTATTTATTCTACTTCGTCCATTCTTCTTTATGATATCTATATTTTTTACTTGTTGCAGCAAAAAATAAGAGTTGAAATTGAAAATGAACACATTGCTTTAGACTCCTGTTCTCGCAATGATGAGTCTGTGAAGGTGGAACTAACTTGCTTATACTATTTACAACTTCCTGACGATGAGAAATCAAAAGGTATGTGCACATTTTTGTTTCCTCAGCAAAAGTTTAGCTTGAATGCATGATCTCAGATCCCCAGTTAGGATCAATCTCTATAACTCTTATCTCATGATTAATAAAAGTTTTTTTTTGCATTTTAGTATCATTTTCCTTGTTCCCTAGCACATTTTTAAGTAAATTTTTCGGCTGTAAAAGTTGTTTGAATCTTTGAACATCCAATTTGCTATTTAGGTCTGTTGCCGATCATTCATCATTTGGAATATGGTGGAAAAGTTCTGAAACCATTGGATCTACATGCGGTTCTCAGAGGTGCTTCTGGAAATGTTGTTATTGAAGCTTCTGTTAAAGGTAAGTATATTCTTGGTACAAATGGGATCTCATGATATTTGACTGAATGATTGCCAAGCTGATCCTGCTATAAAACAAATTTCATCACAATATTTTTTTTTTTTGGCAACAATTTCATCACTAATTTGTTCTCACTTTTTAAATGATTGTGGCTGAACCGCTGTATTGGTTTTATAGATTATGATCATTGATTATCTCCTCTTATTTATTTAATAAGGCTGAATCAGCTATGTAATTAACTTGTTTCAGGTTGGGTTCACAAGCGCCTGATGAAACTATACATGGAATGTTGCCAGAAGTTTTCAGAGAAACCCAGTATAAAATTGCTTAAGAAATTATATATTTCGGAGGTGAGAATAATTTCCCAAATTTGCCGGTTAATGGACAAAATAGTTTTAAAATGGTTATTTCGTTGTTTGTTATCAGGTAGAGGATGATATCAATGTGTCAGAATGTGAACTGCAAGACATATCAGCTGCTCCGTTATTGTGTGCTCTCCATGTCCACAATACAGTTGCTATGTTGGATCTCTCTCACAATATGCTAGGTGAAAGTTGTTCTTTGACGTCTTACTTAGTTTAAGTGAGTTAGTTGGTTATATCATTTAAAAGTACTAGGAAATTTGAAAGTTTTATATTTCGTCTTATTGGTTGTTAGGGAATGGTACAATGGAGAAACTGAAACAACTTTTTGCCTCGTCAAGCCAGATGTACGGTGCTTTAACTTTGGATTTGCACTGCAATCGATTCGGTCCAACTGCTTTGTTTCAGGTATACTACTAGGCTCAAAGCTAGAAAGTTTCATATATTCATGGGTTTTTCGTATTGTTTAATATACTCCTCTCTACCAGATCTGTGAATGTCCTGTGCTGTTCACTCGGCTTGAAGTCCTCAATATGTCCAGGAATCGACTTACAGATGCATGTGGATCATACCTGTCAACTATTTTGAAAAATTGCCGGGGTAGAGTTTCTTTTATTATTTTGCTAATTGCTCTGATGGTATAAAACCAGTCTAGCGTTAGATTAACACTATTAACTCTTATCTTCCATTCACTGGCGTACCGTAATGTGTCCCCTTTTGCTTTTTAGCACTTTACAGCTTGAATGTGGAACATTGTTCACTTACATCAAGAACAATCCAAAAGGTTGCTGATGCTTTGGATTCAGAGTCAGGACTTTCGCAACTCTGTATAGGTAAACTCTATAATTTGTTGTGTACATTCAATTTTTTTTTTCTCTCTTTTGAGGTCGCTTAAGTTGATGTATCCATATATGGCAGGTTATAATAATCCTGTTTCAGGGAGTACTATTCAAAACCTCTTGGCTAAATTGGCTTCTCTAAGCAGGTTAAAAAAACAAAGCTGTTTTTTTGTGTTATCTTTTCCACTAACGTAAATCGATCTAACACCATCATATGTTAAACCACTTCAGCTTTGCAGAACTGAGCATGAATGGCATAAAGCTTAGTAGCCAAGTTGTTGATAGCCTTTCCGCATTTGTCAAAACTCCATCTTTGTCAAAACTTTTGGTTGGCAGCAGTGGAATAGGAACGGTGATGATATGCTAAACACTCAAATTGAAATCTTATATTATGATATCTACATCCTTTTTCATCTGACAATGCTATACAAATTTATTCTAGGACGGAGCTATAAAAGTCACTAAATCTCTATGTTATCAGAAGGAAGAAACTGTGAAACTCGACCTTTCATGTTGTGGACTAGCATCTCCTTTCTTTCTTAATCTCGCCCAAGATATTACTCTAACATCTTGCATTCTTGAACTCAATGTTGGAGGAAATTCAATCACCGAAGAGGTATGTTTTTGATGACCTCAGCATCTTAAAGCTCTTTTCTTTTCAAGTAGTTCCATCTAACTAAAACTCTGTTGAGGACGGAGATAGACCATGCTAAAGAATTTTGCAATCAGTAGTCGTGATTCTGTAAATTACCTTCATCCAAATTCCTGTCTTCTCAATGTATAACAATATTGAAACAGGGAATCAGTGCATTGGGGATGCTGCTTATGAATCCTTGTTCAAACATAAAAGTTCTGACTCTAAACAAGTGTCATCTAAAGCTCTCAGGAGTTCTATGCATAATCCAAGCACTTTCAGGTCTGAACTAAAATATTCCATAAAATCTCTTGCTGTAATTGCTATTAAACCAAAATTCTAACCAATATTGAACCATCAACTACACGTTCTGCAGGTAATAAGAATCTTGAAGAGCTTAATCTTTCCGAGAATGCTAAGATAGATGAGACTTTCTTTGGCCAACCTGTGAAGGAAAGCTTAAAACTAGGACAGCATTTACAAGGAACATCTGAATCTGTCACTTCCATGGACAAACCTCAGACAGTTGAGACCAGACACCATTGCCAGAACCCGGGCAAAGAACAAAAGTTATGTGAAACCAATATGGAGTGTGATGATCTCGAAGTTGCAGACAGCGAAGATGAGCAACCAGAGGAACAAACTGCAACCACCAGCAGTCTAAGTTTACCACGCAGGAACCATATCATCAGCGAACTTTCAACCGCTCTTGCAATGGCTAACCAGTTGCAGATTCTGGACCTAAGCAACAATGGGTTCTCAGTTGAAGCCTTGGAAACATTATACATGTCATGGTCGTCATCAAGCTCGCGAACTGATATCGCCAGAAAGCATGTGAAAGACGAGATTGTCCATTTTTATGTCGAAGGAAAGATCTGTTGTGGAGTCGAATTATGCTGCAGAAAGGACTAAAGATCTTCCTTGTCTGAAACTTTATTTACCAAAAAAGTTGAGTATTCAGAGCGTGTCAGTATCTTGTACATATTGATATGACACATTTGGGATATCGGCTATCTTGTGATGTGTAAATGCTAAAGTTTAAGAGTGTATTGTTTGTATTCTTTTATCTGCTCATATAATTAATCATGTTAATTATAAAAGTGTGGGACTTTAGAGAAGTATTTATAAATTTACAAGGCAAAGATTGCTTTTGTTTACATTTACATTTTGGTTGTGTGAGATGTACTCATCCTCCTTAGTCTTTACACGACATATTTGTCTATCTGCAGCGCTTGGCTGCAGCCGCCACCGCAACCTCACAACAACCTTAGTCTGTGACTTCATCTTAAGTGCTTTTGTCTTTTGAAATTTTTGTTTGCACAAGAAATAAAATACCTTCTATAAGTTGTTAATTAAACAAACAATTTGTATGATTGAATTAGTTGCAAAGTCTTTTTATGCATTGTAGCACGGATACTCTATGGACGGGATCAAGCTTCTTTTAAGCCAATGCCTACTCTTTAGGAGTTGAGACACAACAAGTGTTTCAATATGATTCTAATTCTAGTTCTATTGACTATTTAAATGTTGCCGTAGATTATTCTTAGGAAGGTCTTATGTCAAATCCTCGGAAAAATCGTTTCTCTGTTAGAATCTTCATAAACCCATCTGCTTGTACATGTTTCTAAGACAACACTGGTGAGTTTATTTGTTTGATACTATGAACAATGAAGAGTGTACAGAGTTTGTGAGCTCAAATCGACGCAACCAATCTTTTTTGTTGCAGGGATTTGTCAAACAAAATATCAAAAAGGAAATGAACTCGATTGCTTCACATTACAGAGTTTAACTGATTTTCTAAGTCTTTGCCCAACAAAGAAAAAAAAAAACTGATTTTATAAGTCATGCCAACTCGACCGTACAAATCATTTTTTACTCTCTGGTCCGGATTTCTACTAAATTTACAATGGGGGATGTAGAAATCTTAGGAATGAACTTTTCATAACCAAAATGAAGAATTGTCGATTCTAAATCACTTAAACATCACAACTTGATAACTTTTGTTGTAGTTTAACATCAATTATATGTAAAAAGATTTGGTGGATACGAGGCACGCACATATAGGAGTGATCATCTTTATATCTATGTAGTAAATTTAAAATTGTGTTATTAAGAAAAGCAGTGATTAAATAAGGTAAAGTTTTAAGAAAAGCAGTGATTAAAAGTTTTAATATTTCTCTTAGTAAAGTGATATAATAATGTTAATAATTGAGAAAGGGTACACATACGTGTATTTGTAATTTTAGAATCGATTGCGGAATTATCGGACAATAATATGATATTTTCTTTTAGTAAAACGTGTAATAATACAATTATCCTCATCATATTCTAAAAATCATGCGGTGTTGGCCATTTTCTCTTCCAATTAAAAGAGTCATCATTTTTCATAATTGTTCAAGATATAATTAGATGGTGATATTATAAACGTAATTTGGATGAAATATAACAAGATAAGAACCTAGTTTTATGCAAACAAGAAAAAAAAAAATCGTAATCTTGGTTATAACTTTAATTATAGAGTTATGGTGTACCTTTTCATTGTAGAGAGGGAAAAAGTAAGCTTTTAAACATTTTTATGCATAAGAACCTTCGACGAAAAATTAAGCCGAACTTTTTTGTCAAAAACGGCACATCTTTCGGCTCCGTATCTTTTGTTGTATATGATCTTTATAACTCTATGATATATTATACTGAATCTTAATCATGTTCTCCATTAAACCATAAAAAACCTTAAAGTGAAAAATGTATTTTATACCATATATACATCTAATACTTTTACGAAATTAACTTCCATTTTAGTTGGTAAAAAAAGTCAATTGTAGTCTTTTTTTTCTTAAGAGATTGTGTTTTGTCCAGTATAATATATTGTTATGAATTTTGATGTATCGTTAACTCTAGTTGAGAAAACAAAAGTTGTCACAAAAAAGAATATATAGATATCACTGTAGAAAATTGAAAACGAGTGTCAAATCAATCCCCGGGCGTGGCGGGATGGGTTATTGGACACTCTGTACATGACGAAGGCTATTATTATTTTTACGATTTTTACGTTAATAACCCAACCTTGCGTGATTTTTTGGACTATCTTTTTCACTCTTTCTATCTTTGTTTTATTATTCAATATTATATTTGACAATATAAATAATAGCTTCATGCACTGCCTATATATATTTCACTATCCTTTGATAGTGTAGTATATAGTATTATTATTCTTTATATAAAGTTGTGTGACAAAACAAAACAAAAAAAATAGTAGTCTAACAATTTTTAGAGACATATATTTTTTCTTTTCATATCTCATTGGTTGAATGAGTAAAAGATGACCCATGGTGTTCTCTAGACGGTAATGAAGTTGTTGGTCTTTCTTTTTGGACTTTATAAAAGACGATGATTTTCCATTTTTAACCAATTAAACTTTATAAAATGAGTCTTATCAACAGCTTTGATATAATTAGAAATCAATAAAATGATTAATTAAATGAAGTGGGGAAAAAAAACAGATAACAAATTAATTAATTAGGCATTGATGAAGTAACGAGATTGTTGCATCTAATATCCCGTCTCGTAAACTTGATCATTTACATATACAAAACAACAACAGCAAAAATGGAAGAGTGAGAATAATTAACAAAGCACAAACCTAATCACAATATCTCTCACTTCTACTCCAAAATAGATTACATGCAAACCAAAAGATCGAGGAACAATTAAAGGGGTCAAACATCTGAAACCCTAATTTCATGTTAAAAGCAAACATCAGAGACCGATGAATGGTCTTGTACTCCTTTTAATTTGTGTATGAGTGCATGGATTACATATATTGTAGATATATAGTAGCAGGTATGTATGAGAAAGATCGAGTGATCATGGAGACAACCATGCTTGAATACCAATGTCGTTGTGCTTTCGTGAAGGAGCAGAAGCTGGAACAGGGAAGTGTCTTGGAAAGAATCCTAAGAAATGGCCTCTCCTCATCGTGTTGTTGTTGTGATCATAATTAGGGTTTCTATAGAAAACGCTTGATGAAGAGAATCTCGAGGCGTCGCAGTGGTGAACGAAGAAGAAGCAGAGTATCAAAAGAAGAAGAGATTGTGGGTTTATTGATAATCTTCTTCTCCAATTTTTTGGACGCGTAGGAAACATTTCTTGGTGACAAATCTAAGTTCCAGAGAAGGAGATCAAAAGAGATGTTTTTGTTTGGTTTCAGTTTTGGGGAAGTGGGTTTTTGTTTTTGTTTTTGTTTTTGGAGTGTTGTTGAGGATTTTGGATGGAGTAAAAGATGGTAAGTAGTGATGAGATCAGCAAGCAGGTTGAGACTTGAGAGAGAAAGAGAGAGATGAGCTTCTGAAAGCAACCCCTTTTGAATAAGTCTAACTTTGGCTGGAACAATTATAATGGCCAATAAAAATAAGTAAAGGTAAGGCAAAACTGAACATTTCATTTATTGTATCTTATATGATCATCCATAACCATAAAGAGAGCAAATAACTAAAAGTTTCTTCTTTTGCGTGGAAATTGTATATTTTCTTTATTCCAAAATTTTTGAATATATATGTTATATGGATTTGGAATTTATTCTTTTTTATACATGCAGTGTCAGGTGGACCGGGGGACATGAAACAACAGATTATAATTTTAAAACATTAAAGGGAGAATAGTTTTAGTTACTTTATCATTTCTTTACATTGCAATATGATACAGTTTTTTATATTAAAAAAAAACCTATTTTTATTAACAAGTTTTTGAATAGTAAATGTCCACAATCTCTCTTATTAGGTCTGAAGTTAATATTTGATAAAAAAAAAAAAAAAAAGCAATACTCTGTGAAACTCCACAGAATATTTTTTACGAAAACAAAAACAAAATTCTAGCTAGTATCCGATGCATACGTTAATTACACAACGGTTTATGATACAGTATATATAAAAAGAAAAATGTTGATGTAATGGATTGAAAGGAGGAGTGATTTATTAAGAAAAGCAAAATTTATATGGATGGTCAATGAAGAAGGTTTTTGGGTCCCAAATTCCCCAAAGTTCAGGTGAAGAAGATGGAAAGTGGGAACAACTTCCTTTGTACTTTGATATATTATATTCTCACTTCTCAGTGGTCAGCATTGCTTTCTTCATTATTAATTAACGTTTTCTCATATGTTTAGTGTTACTTGTAAGAGACTGAGGCGAGCCAACCATTTGCCAAGTAGTCCAAATTACTTTATTCATTAAGTCTGCGGTTTGGAGAATGCTACGTGCTTTCTATGAAAAACGAAGCAGCGTTTTGTATGTCTTCTATGAAAAACGAAGCGTTTCATTAAGTTTGTGGTTTGGAGAATGCTACGTGCTTCAGTATTAGACTAGGCCCTACCTCTCTATAGATAAAGCTGGTAAGTTATATACAAATACGAGTATACAACATCCATGTGCATAATCAATCTTCGTCTAAACATGTATACGAAAAGATGGAAATTAAAAGCATAATTGCACTGTATTTTTTGCTTTTTTATAAATTGCCATCAACATAATTGCACTGCTTTGACAAGAAAAAAGCATAATTGCCATGCTTTTGTAATCATCAGATATATCAAGCCCATTCGAATGGGCTTGTATAGTTCCCATTATGGTTACTTACATGACTTTCGTAATAAAATTTCCATTCTTTTTACGGCACTTTACTAAAAGTTTTTTCATCCAAAGTATCACGAATGTTAATATACTCATGAATAATGTCTTGTATTTTTTTTTCTTAATTATTATCAGCATTTCTTTTTGATACAAGTAACATGAAATTCCGCATCGTTTGAGATGTTTTGTTTAGTAGAATTTAACTTAAATGTATATCGATACCTTTAGGCTTCAGCTCTGTAGCTCTCCATAATCTAACAATTTGATTTTCAAATTTTAATCATACCACAAATGAAATAAGGTAAATGCAGTTGACAGTTTTAATATAAAAAAATAGTCACACTATTCAGGTCTTGTAAACGCAACTAACGAAAAGAGTCGGAAAGATATCAAATTTGGTTATTCGAGTCGAGCACCAATGACGAGGCAGAGGCAACAGGCAAGAAGATCATAAAAAAAAAATTGGTAAACATTATTAATCTAGATCCAAATTTTTTAATTGTACCAAAAAATCAACTTAGATAAACACAAAGTAAGCACAAGACACTCCTGTTTTGATCAGTATAGGACGTTTGACTTTAAAACGTGTTTACTAAGACCATATTTTATAAAAAATATCATTTTACATCTCCTATATAATAAAATAGAAGTACACAACTTTTTTTTAGACTATATAATTATTATAAGTTAGTTATAAATTAAATATAGGTTGGTTACAAAAAAATATTATAAACTAAATATAGGTTAGTTAAAAAAAAAGGTTATAGATTAATTAGTCAATATACACTTATAAAAATCCCAAAGAATCCTCTGCAAGAGAATATTCCAATAATTTATACAATTTCTAAAATAAAATCTTTAGTATTTCATGTGTTGTTACAAAATATATATTGTTAGGCATAAAAAGGAATAAAATATTGGAAATTTATCACATTTAATCGTAATTTCTAGAATCTTATTGTGCAGTTAAAAATAAAATCTTATTTAAGCACGGATCATATTAAAACATTTACACCAAACATGTTCAAAATTAAAATAAAAACAAACAACAAACATAATCATATCTCATACATAAAATTACAAAATTAACAATATAAAAATTACGAAATAGATGTTTTTTTCAAGTTATCATATTTAACATATAATTTTATTGAATAATGTTTTATCCAAATTTTTTTTAAAAAAAACAATCATATAAATTATATTTTACTCTAAAATTATAATATAAATTAAATAAATTTTAACATGTGCTCTAGCACGGGTCCTAATCTAGTTTAGTTAATAGAGTTTAACCAATCATAAAAAATACAATATATTAAATACATTTAAATTTGCAGACAAATTTGCAAAACATCCTGTAAAACAAAACATAATAAAAACTCTACAACTTTCTATATAATGAAACCTGATCAGGGATCCGTCCGCGGAGTGCCAATGTGTACAACTTGTAGTATTAACTTGTAGTTTCGGGGGAGTTCTGTCTCTCTTCCTTCGGCTTTTTCAGGGTATCGATGTTTTGTTGATGGCTCCTGGAAGGAGTCTGATGTTTTTTCAGGTGCAGGATGGTGTTGTACTTCTGTACAGCGAGAGTTCCCTCTGCTAGGAGCTACCAATTACAGGCGCAGTCTTTCCCCGCTACACGCTGAAGTTGAAGCTTTTATGTGGGCCATGCGATGTATGATTGGCCACGATTTCCGCGAGGTGACTTTTCTTACGGACTGTTCAGACTTGGTGAAGATGGTGTCTTCTCCTCACGAATGGCCGGCCTTTGCACCGTATTTAGACGACATAAAGATGGACAGGGAGGAGTTTTCTTCTTTTTCTTTGGTTTATGTTTCTCGTAATGCTAATGTCAGGGCGGACTCTCTAGCACGCCAAGCGCGGGCAAGTCCGTCCCATATTTTATTTGTAAACGATTTTCCTCCCGATTGGCTCGTCTGAGCTAATTTTCATGTTGACAAAAAAAAAAAAAAAAAAAAAAAAAATGTATAGCCCACATGAGGAAATTCTTTCTCCTACGTTAGAAATCTTGTTTTATTTTATTGTCAATAATCCTTACAATTATATAAATCGAATCTCTTAGATTAGTTGATTATGTAAATGTGTAATCCAAATCTTCCCGTATATTGAGGAACAAAAGGATGATCCTTATTCCATGATACAAAACAAAAGTAAATTGTTATGACATTATATGTAATCGCACGCGAATAAAATGAATCATCATTATTACTATATGTTACTTTGCGGTTCCTCATTTTACTCTCATCATCTTCCTTAATTACCCGTAGCGTGTGAAAAAACTTCATCATTAGCATTTTATTGTCATTATTCCTCCTTTTATTAGTAGTAATGAGTATAATACCGTCTTTAATTACTCTTTGAAGTGCGAAAAAAAATACTAGTAATAAATTTGATTGCATAGCATTCGAATATTTCAGTCCACTTTGTAGATTAGGTGTTAATCAATATTCAGAAAGAACATGTTATATCATTATATGGATGTTCGGAGGCAACGTTTGTTTAGTTAATAAATCATCAATTTGTAAATCTCTTTACTTAATGTTATATCTTCATACAGAACATATACAAAAGAAGAATAAATATTATTCTTATGTATATTTATGAAAAGTAAATAATTTCTTGCATTTTAGAAATTAGATTGATACATATAAACACTATAATGTCTAGCCATTACAACAGATTACTACATTGTATATGCAAACATATATTTTATCATCAAAACAAAAAAAAGATGTCCAACAAATTATTTGTTAGTAAAACTTAACCACATAAAATTCTATCACTTCTTTTGTAGTGATAATAAACTTTAATTTAAATAAATACTAGACTAGTGGAAATTAATTTTTTAAAAATCTATATTAATCTCCCACAGAATTAGCAAACCTTTAATGTGTGTGCATGTAAACTGTATCCATAAACACCCACATACATGCTAGGTAGTAACTGTTGCCAAATCTGTGTTGGAGATGATAAGCTAGTCAAATCTAATAAATTAATCCCTTACAAATATTCTAGAAAACTCCTCATAAATGAGTCACTAGGAATTGAATGATGTTGACTTCGAACGGGAACATGACATTGGATATGTTTTTTTTTTTTCATGTGATGCAAACGAGTTGCCTCTGCCAATGGAAACCTCAACAATACAACCCCACACTTTCGGAACTCGATTCTTCTTCATATCTCTATCTTCATCCAAAAAAAAATTGGAACTATTTGCACCACAAATTTGTGGAGAAATAATTTTGAATATGCCTGATTACAAATTTGTCGTTGCCGTTTAACCACCAGACTAAAACTCTAAAAGTTTGTGATCTTCATCGAATATGTTATCTCACTTTATAATTTTCAATCTCACGGTAAACAAATATAACTACTCATGTATATTAAGTTATTAACTAATACATCATTCTCGGATGAATTTCATGGTTTACATTTATACAATAATAAAAATAGTTTTCAAGTTGTACGTTTGTGTTAAACTAAAATATATTATCAAATGACAATACTGGCTAGCTAGAAGAAAATAGAACGTAGAATCTTGTCTTTTAAAAAAATCTGTTTAGCATAATACATTTAGAATTACATGTTCGACTTGATTACTAATTAGAAATATTTAAGTAGAAAAAAAAAAAGGAAAAACAAAAAAAAGAGAAAAATTGCCAATAGTATCCTTACATATGAGGACAAATGGAAATAATTGTCCACCAAGAACAATAATGGATGGATCAGACGATGAGTGAGGTTATTTATTAAAAGGTGAGATAATAGGAATTGGCGTAGATATTTTTTCCGATTTGGCATAATTGCTAATTGTAGACAATATGATGCACGTTCGCATCATTATAGTTATTTTTCTTTCGGTGCAATTTACCCTATTATCAAATTATATGCTCACGAGTTAATATACATGTATACTCAATTCATTCGTCAGCCGTTAGAATGATTATACGTAACAAATAAATCGAGAAAAAAAAACTTTTTAAAGTTTTATAAAATGCTACTTAATTACCATTCATTTCTCTTTAATACATGGACGTGTATATATCTTCTTTCAATTAAAGAGATGCTTGATCGATATCTATTATAAAAGGTTGATAAGATCTTACGCTCGTTTTAACGGCTATTATTCGTTTAATTATGCTAAACCTAATTGAAAGTTAAACCTAACTATAAGAAAACTCAACTGTCACAATAATATTCAAAGTAAATGATTCACGAGTCAGCAAGCATTTCATCCTACTCCTCCTACCTCTCTCACCTCTGAATAACTGAAATATTTTCAACACCTAAGTTTGATTTTACTATTTAGGCCAACAACTTTCGGTCACCCGTGCCTTTTATCACATACGGATCAACAAAAATTTCAACTTTAGCTGTTTTCCTTAAATTCAAAGAAAGAAACCGCATATACTATTCAAAATAATTATGCATGCAACAAATACAGTAATGGATGAATGAAGAGACGATAAACCAAATGCTGTTTTTGAAAGAAGAAAAAATAAACGAAATGGCACAACCCACCCTTAGGCATTAGTATATATCATCAAAAGTGATGTATTTATACTTAATAGTTATAATATAAACAAATAACACAACCGTGAGCAACTAAAGCAATGATTATTAAAATAAAACTAGGACCAAACTCAAATCCATTGAATATGAATAATAATTATAATGCAACTCCTAATTTTGTTTAACTTCATTAGACAATTAGGCAGTCCAACCATACTTTTCAGACAATGAGACAACTAAAATGTATCTGCGAATACTTTTATAGTTTGTATACGTTATTGTTCCTCACAAAAAAATAAAAAAGGTTAAAATGTATATCTAACAAACAAACATTATAGTGACCAGAAAGAAGAGAAGATGACAATCCCAGAAAAAAAGAAACGCTTTTGCTTTTTCTACCCCCGGCATCAAAAACACTTCTTCGCTAGCTTGCTCGAATAATATAATCCATCAGTTTCTCTTTCTCCGTAGTGGAAGCCAACACACTCTTTATTTATTAACAACATTAAACATATACTCCATATAAACTATATACAAAATATAAATGTCAAAATATTATAATCCGCCCATGACCAATTTCAGCTTGTATATATAATCTGTTGCTTTTGGTTTCTGATTATTAGAAAAAAAAAACATATATACATTTTTACATTATAGTTCATCAAAAATGTACTAAAAATAGGACATGAGATGGACCAAGGCCATGTGGCTGTGGGACGAGACTAAAATAGACCCCCTCGTGCAGATATATATGAGATCCTACCACCAATCCCACACGCTTCTAACTCACACACGAGTAATGGTCACTCTACGCTGTTGGTTCTGGTCAAAGTCATCCCTATCAACAAACAACACATCGAAACGGTTACGACTTGACCCAATCCACATACGACCTTACTTCTACTCACTCATCCAGAAACGTTCTTTGATTTGTTTTGACCCCTGACCAAAACTTAATTGAATCTTTCAATCTTTTTTCTAGAATTTCCGACTTGTCCTCAAGATTATTCAAATACTATATGAAAATTATTATGTTTTGGGAATATTATTACTCAAAAAAAAAAAAAAAAATGTTATAATGAATTAGGTTAAAAAAAGGGTGACGCAAGCGTGCGTTTGACTCTCTCTCTATATCTTAAAAGTTTAAAACCCATCAAACTCTCCACTCACTTTGTTTCATTCTTCATTCTTCTTCCTCACCTTCCACACTTACGCATCTCTCATCTTCTTTTATTTTTTCCCGCATTTTCTTCCTTTTAACTCGAGATGGGGAGACACGACGATGAAACAGAGACATCGTACATTACAGTCCCTAGCTTCTTCAAATGTCCTATATCTCTAGACGTCATGACATCTCCCGTTAGCCTCTGCACCGGCGTAACCTACGATCGAGCCAGCATCCAGCGATGGCTAGACGAAGGTCACAACACTTGTCCCGCTACTATGCAACTCCTCAAAACTCAAGATCTCGTTCCTAACATTACTCTCCAACGTCTCATCAAACTCTGGTCCGACTCTTCTGGTGCCGGTTCTTCTCCGGATCCGCCTTCTGGTACAAAAGTTCCGACCAAGGAAGAAATTAACGAGTCGTTGATTAGACTGATGACGACTCGAGAGAGAGACGACGACGTTCGTATTGAGATTTTGACTAGGATCGTTCGGTTCTTGAAGGACTCTGTTTCGAACAGAGAGTTTCTCAAGAAGAAGAAGAAGATAGAGTTTATAACAATGCTCGTTGGTATCATACGCATGAAGACGACGACGAAGAAGAAGATGGAGTTAGTACTAATGGCGATTAAGATTTTGGATACGATCAAACCAGATCGTGAAACGTTATCGAATCTGATGCTCAACGAAGACGGAGGAGATTGTTTAACGGCGATGCTCTTAACGATCCGACGAGGGGATCTTGAATCAAAGATCGAAGCCGTTAGGGTTTTGGATTGGATCTCATACGACGCTAGATCAAAGCTCTTGGTCGCGGAACACGACGGCGTTTTAACAGAGACGATCAAATCGATCAGCGTCACCGAGTCAGATCCGAGTTTGATCGAAGCGAGTTTATCGTTTCTAAACACAATCTCTAAATCGAAACGAGTCAGATCGAAACTAATCGCTGCTAAAGTAATCTCCAAGATCAAAGACATTCTTATGACCACGGAGATGACGAGCGTTTCCGTGACGGAGAAGTCACTGAAGCTGTTGGAGACTCTTTCGTCGAAGAGAGAAGGGAGAGCGGAGATATGCGGGGAAGACGACGGGAGATGCGTCGAAGGAGTTGTGAATAAGCTTTTGAAAGTCTCGACGGCGGCGACGGAGCACGCGGTGACGATACTGTGGTGTTTGTGTTATGTTTTCAGGGAAGGTACGACGGCGGTGGAGAGGAGTAACGGAGTGACGAAGCTGTTGGTGGTGATACAGAGCAACTGCTCGGCGATGGTGAGACAAATGGCTAAAGATCTCATTAAAGTGTTGAAGATTAACTCTTCTGTTTTGTCTGCTTATGAGACCAAGACCACTCATATTATGCCTTTTTGATTTTTATATTTTTGTTATTACTATAAGATAAGAAACAAAAATATGTTACTGTCAAACTATTTTGAAACCTAGTAGAGATATTTGTAAATCATCGTAAGACAAGTTTTGTTATAGTGTAATCGATTTTACTACTAATATTCAATATAGTATTATGGAATAGTTCTCGTAAATGTGTTGTTGTAAACGATTAAAACTCATAGCATGAACAATTTAAGACTGAGATTATATGATTTGCGAGAGTTTATGCTCTGTTTCTAGTGTCTATTGCTGAATAGTATTGTTAATTTGTGACAAGATTAGATAGTAGGGGAAGGGATCCAAAGTGACTAATTAATTAGTTTGATTTGTTAGCTAAGGCTATAATTAAAAACTCTATATTTTTAGTTAGACACACTCTTTGGTACAAAATAATTCAAATAACAGCTTCATGTACTTAGATAGATTAAGTCATTAAGCTAATGTATGTATAGTTCACTGAATCTGGCTACAAGTTGTACGTACTAATATGAGTTTAAATGGATGGTTATAGAATTTTGCTTACTAAACCAGATATAAAAAAAGACGAATAAGATTCCTTTAGATTGAAGTGACAAACGAAGTATTCTCATGTCTAAATCTTGGAAACTTATATTGTCTTTTTCTTTCTTGTTAGAGGAGGTTGCAACATTTCATGGTCATGCCTCTCTCACACCCACTCGCTTTTAAGTATTATTATTCTAATTTCTATCCTTTGTTCGAATTTTGATTTGAATGGTACTTGCTTCAACATTTGAATTGAAACCTATTCTCTTTTTATTAATTGTAAGATAAAGCAATACTATTTGAAAAAAGAGCAGGAAAGTTTTTATCCTTTTGAATTGTAGGAATCTATACACGTAACTACGTAAGTTTACAGGTTGTATGAATCTTTTAAATGTTTTATGATATTTTATACCACATGATGACATGAAAAAATCATAGGTGTTTATACCATATTATATATATTACATCATCGATCGTAATCGTTAGAAGATATTAACATTCGGTATAAGTTTTACTTTGTTGTACATATATAACCAATTTAACTATCTATTAAAAAAACTAACTTGAAGAAAGTTAAAGGCTCCATACCATTTTTTTACCATGCGGTGACCATTTCGAACCACCAACAATATTTTTAATTTGACAGATTTTTTTTTTTTTTTTTTTTTTTTTTTTTTCATATATATTTGCTTGTAGCCTTTAAAGTTTAAATATCAGGGGGCCGGCTCTGTTTCGAATTTCGATCAAGACATCTCATATCGCTATCGTTACAAGGTATACGACCATCATTAGTGGAGTAACCCTCCATAGTTACTCTCATATTAATTTATTATATAATTAATATTAAATTAAGTAAAGAAATCCTAAGAGAACTTAAGCAAAATAACCCTATTACTAGAGAACTCCAAAAAAGATTGCTCAAGCATTTAAATAAAAAGTTTTTAATTTGTGTTTATTAATTATCAAACTTTAATTATCTAAAATGACTAAACAATTATGTAATTTTTTATATTACATAAAATAAAATAAAATATAATTTTACAAACTTTAGAATATCAAACATTATGATGATCTTTCAAACTTAAACATTCCAAACTTAAGCAAAATTTGGAATATTAAATATGGACTTAGTTATGATGAACACTAAAACAAGACTGAACCAAAAGACAAAAAGAGTACTAGTTGGAGATATAACAGGAAGACCAATAGATCATTCTTCTTTAGTGAATGATCTTTCACGAACTTGTCCCATCCACAACGAAAATTTGGTGTCGGCAAGAAGAGAAAAACAAAAAGTATTCGATTCTTTTTGGAGAAGAGGAAACCCGCTGCTGCAATTGCCTCTCCTCTCTCGACACGAGAGGAACTTGGAGAACTATTATAGCGACCAAACCTCACGAAGAAGACAACTCAACCAAAACAGAGACCACAGAACAGAACAGTAAGGGTGAAGAGAACAACAATTCTGAACAACAAAGGAATTGACTTGAGAGAGTTGTTCACAAACCAAATCAAAGTAATCCAAAGAGAGAGACATTAAACGAAAGTATTTGGTTTTAACATTTTAATCAAATCAAACTGTATGTATATGATAGTCCACAAACCACAAACCAGCAAGAGGACTTAGCAGTTAGCAACCTGTAATTGCTTATCCTAATTCATAATATTCATGGAATAATGATAGTGGAATGGAGAGATACCATAGTCAAGACTGCAAACTTACAGCATCCAATCCATGAGCTGTTTCACTTCGGCTTCAGTGAGTTTCTTGACCTGTCTGCTCAAACTGAGCATGTAAATGAAGGTTTGAGTTATAAAAAAAAAACAAGTTGAGACTCATGAATAAGGAAACATGATTCAGAAACTGGACTCACCTTGGGCGCTCTATTAACTGCCGCTCTGACAGAATTCGAATCAGAGACCACCAAATGGGATGTCCCATCTTCACCCTTATACATCACTTGGGAGATAACATAGTTCCTCTGAACAAATCCCAAAGGTACACACATAAGCTCGTTGCCAGCAAAACAACAAATCAAACAAATATGACTCAAACAACTCAACCACAAGCTCTGGCAGAAGCAAGAACTTAAAGACAGATGAATCAACCCCAAATTTCACTAATTTCAAGAAGATCAAGAACCAGATCAGCATAAACATCAAACTAGCACAGAAGCTCAAAGTCAAGAAAGAGTGAGATTTAGTTTACCTGATCTTGAGGCAAACAAGTGATGTGATACTCGTGTATAACCCAAGCTCGACTCCAGAGTACTATAGAGCGTATAAATTCAAAAAATATAAAGACTGATCAGTGACAGATTCCAACAACTCCAAAAAGTTTCAATCTTTTTTTGAACAAAATCAGCAAAAACCTAACTCCAAAATCTGAACTTTTTGTAATTGAAATCCGAAAATAATAAAATGAAAGAAAACCTTGGAGTTTGAGAGAAACAACGTCGACGTTACCACCATCGGAGATTACAGGAACCCCACACAATCGCAGCAAAACGCCGTTCTAGAGATGCATCTGTGTCTGTTATCATCAGCAAACCCAATTCTCTGGTTTTGATCGGAGATTACAGAAACCCCAATTCTCTGGTTTTGATTGGAGATCGGAGATGATGATGAAACTATAATTTTCATTGATGATGTTTTACGGCGATTGATTCGCCTTTTCTCTCTAGATGGAAAAGAGAGAGAATTTGGGAAGAAAGAAAGAAAAAATGGGAAAATTTTTTTTTTCCTTTTATATTTATGTATCTACGCATCATAAAACGCCACGTAGCCTTACTCCTGCGTTGCTTAAATTCCTTCCCATGGAATCGATACTCTTTCTAACCGACCGAAAAAAGATTTTTAATTAGTTTTTTGGGCCCCAATTATAAGAGAAATTGTGAGAGCAACCCCCGGTAAAGATGCCCTAAACCCTACACATCAACTCTAAATTCCTCTGAATCGCAAGTAAAGTTTGCTTTTCTTTTTATTAGCACTTCCCGCTGCTATACCAAGAAGGAGTCAGAATCTCCTCTTATGCTGGAAAAGAATCATTGGATAGATGTTTAATGGAGTCTTCACCACGCTCGCCATTTTCTTCCTCTGCAAGGAACCTCTAAAACACCAACTCTATCACCCTAACGGCAAAACGGCTAGCCTATTAGTTGTTTATTATATCGCTCAGAGTTACATTAGTCAGAGTTCATTGAAACTGGATTACTATTTATTTTGACAAATTAGTGGAACATGATATTATAGAGAAAAGAAAACGCCAATATAGAGAGATAGAGATTATCCAATCTTTAAAACGCCAATATGAGTCATATATATGACTAGCCTTTAAAACGGGTTCGGAAGTGTAACCCACTTTTAAATATCCACCCAAAAAATACTCCAATATCTTATGAAATTTTCACAAAAAAATCTCACCAGATGACAACCAAAATTTTATGTTGAAGTTAAAAAATATCCTTATAAGAAAATCCACCAAAATATAAAATCCAATATTTATTCCATTTGGGCCTAATTCATCCGCAGGCCAATTACAACAAAGACAACTTTTTTTTACTTAGTCCACAATCTCGTGTGTTTCCTTCTTCTGTGCGTTGACTCCATCATCTACACGACAACCTTTTTCTTTGTTTTCTAGTCCCTCTCTTCATCTTCTTCTCACTCATTCTTTTTTATTTCTTTGTTGCAGGATTTTAATCTCCAACAAAACAACACTACTGTGCTCGTCCTTTAATTCTCTGTTTTGTGCAAGAAAGATGAAGATTTTGGACATAGTTGCTGCAATGTCGTCTAAGGATTATAACTTCTATGTAACGTTAACGAACAGAGCAGACTCAGCTGTAATTTGCAGCCCAAGTGAAACAGCAAACCGTTCTAAAGTGAGTATATTCCCCATTTCACCTACAGTATTTATTAGCTTAGAAATTAAAAGACTATCGTTTGGAACCAAAACGATGACGTAAACGGAAACCTATAGGCAGAGCCCAATTAAAAACAAAACATGATCAAATTATTTAATTTTAAGACATCTACAATTTTATTATATCCATTTTTCTTTTCCTCTTACTCTTTTATAGTTACTTTACTTTAAATTCAATAGTTTGAAAACATCCTAATTCATTTTTAACTAATTTAATCTATATATACATTTTTAAGTACATTTTGGGTTCTACTCTTTAGGTTTAACTTATTTACAAAATTGATCTCTACATATTTGCACAAAATAACATTAAGTTAAATTTGGAAAATCAAAATCGATCACACTAATTGAATATTCCTAATCGATCACAATAACTAAATAAAATCAATTAAGTTCCTAAATTATCTCTCCCAATAACTAAAATATTCCTAAACTCAATTATTTCTAAAATATCTTTAGAAAATCAGTTTATGTTTTCATTTTTAACTTAAAAGATTTAAATATTTTAGTGAAATTAAGAGATAATAGTAATCAAAATCGTAATAACTAAATATTTCTACAATATCTCTACAAAATCCTAAACACTACAAGAAAACAGGCATTTTGTGACTGCATTTGTAGTCGTTTAATAGTCGCTTTTTCAGAAATTACGACTACGTTACGACTAATTACTGTTGTCGTAAAACGTTAGTCGGTAAGAAATTCAGTCGTAATGTAGTCGGTAAATAGCGACTACTTTACGACTAATCCACGTAGTCGTAAACGTAGTCGTAATGCAGTCGTAAATTTTTACGACTGTTTTGTGACTAAGTTACGATTAATAAAACTGTGAACAGTCGTTGTGTACAGATAGTCGTAAAGTAGTCAGTAAACATTTACGACTGACTATTTCCTGACAGTTTAAAGATTAATGCGATGTGAAGGAGATTATTTTGAGAATAGTTGTGATATAGTCGTTAAATGTAGCGATTACGTGGCTACTACGAGACGACTATTTGACGACTGTGTTGCGACTATGTAAAGATAGATTTAATGACTATTTGAAGACTATAGGGATTAAAAACCAGAATCTTTTCTTTTTTGTTTTGTTTCTAACTCGAATTTATAATCAAAGAAAGCCTTAAAATTTGCATTTTTAATTACCAAAAGTTAACCATAATTGTAATTAGTACACCACATAAGCAATAACAAAAGGAGAGAACCATATTTTTGTCACAACCAAAAGAGAGAACCTAACACTATGATTCTCTTAAGTGACAAGGAACAACACATCATCCCAAATTGTCAAGTTCATTAGAGTAAGAAATAGAGAGAGATAAGTAGCCTAAGAATTAACCTAAGGAGGAGATGCTCTTTATGTAGGAGGGTCGATGGATGCATCACTTGATTCAGACTCATGGAACTCGAGAAAGGCCGGATCAAGTTTTTGCATGAAATTTTCCAAGCGATCTATCTTCTTCTGTTGCTCAGCCACAACTTTGGAATGTTCTGCTTCACGAGCAGCAAACTCAGCATCATGTTTTGTCGCATAAGCAACTTGTTCTTCAATGATCCTTTGAGCTTCCTTCATTTTCTCTTGCAATGCTACAAACGATGATGACTGTCCTTGTTGATGATAGCTGTTGCCATTGAGAAGACCATGAAGATGATCCTTGAGGCTACCGAGCCCAAAAATATTACCTCGTGAATCCTTCTCGGTGGACTGAGAAAAGAAAAGGTGTAACTGTAAATACCTCATATGAAAGTTAAAGACTCTTTAAATATAGATTGTGAGAAATGTAACTTTACCTGAAGAAAGATGGCAGTATAATCTTCTGCTGTGAGCTCCTAAACTCGTGAAGGATCTGACTCAATCTCAGATAGCTTAGCTTGTAAGTTTTTCTCAGAAGTTGTAAAGATCTTCTCGGCCTTGCGATCCATATACGTCCATCTGGCTTTGTATGAGTCTCTTTGAAAACCTCACTGGTCTCCCAAGTTTTTCTTCCTGGAATGTTACAAAAACAAAGAAAAGGGTTAAGACATAAGTTTAAGTTGCAAAGGTGTAAGAAAAAAACAAAGTTACTCACCAAGCCTTGTTTGACTTGTTGATAAGATGTTGGCCCAGATAAGTGCATGTGAGGACCGAGACCATTACGGTCTGACATGCGAGCTTTGGAATAGATTCGACTCCTTTCTTGTGCTTCTTCAGTCTCCCACTGAGCAACCATTATTTTCCACAGGTCACCCTCGATCCATTTAGGTTGCACTCGACTAGTCCTAACGTTGCTAACCATGTTTTTCATCCGTCGTTGGCATATCTCATAGAAATACGCTTGCACTGTTCCTGTTATTAAAGGATCCCAAGTGTGTGTTTTCTATGAAAAAAGGAAAATAGAATTACGTTAGTGAACAACAACTTAATCAAAACCTATCTATGAATGAAACCTCAGAACATAAAACTATACCGCAAACTCATGGAAGTATCTTTCTCGTCTATCCAGAGGCACACATGACCAATTGTAGTATGGACCATCAAATTTGTTTGTAAAAACTCTAGTAATCTTCCGAACCAGTGCTGATCTTGCATCACGAGTAAACATCACATAACAAAAGAATCAAGTCAGTTCTTTGACAGACTTGAAACACTGAAACACGGTTGACAGAAACTAGAACACGGTTGTAAGTCTAACTAATTTACAAACTAGAACACGGTTGTTTCAGAAATTGTTTCACAACTAACTAGAACACGGTTAGTTAAAATCGTTTACTACACACTGAAACAGACATTAAACACATTCAGTCGTTTACTACAATCTGAAGCCAACCAATAACAGACATGAATCCCTAAGAGTGTTTACTACAATCAGACAACAAAAATCAACCAACTAACTAGAACACGGTTGTAAAATTATGAAAAAGTAGACATACCAAGTCGTGTTAGGCTTCGGTTCCAGAGAGAGGACGGTGGTGAACTTATGACGGTCTGGCACCATAAGTATCGCGTCTAGAGCCCTCAACGTGTCCTCCTGAAGTTCCGGCGAGACTGGATCTGACTTTCGAAGTTGTGACCTTGAGAATAAGGATGACTTTGAGCGTGAGAGGCTGCATTTGGAGATCTCGCAGAATCTTCCAATGGATTCGATTGAACCGATGGATTGTTCATCACTTCGGTTGATGACCGAGATGGATGCTCTACACCAACTCGATTCACGGAGTTTTGAAAAAGGACCTGCGGTGGTGGATAGTTTCTGACCTGCGGTGCCGTGGATGTTGATAGCTGGGGAGAAACGCGGACTTCTTCTTGAGGCATCGGAGGCGTAGGATTTTTAGCCGCCGGAGTGAAGTTGTATTGAGGCGGTAGAGGGTTGAGTCTTCTCACCTTAGACGATGGATTAGAGCCACCGGGTCTGAGAGAAGCGTTGGGGGCAACATTTCTCTTGCGTCTAGGCTTCTTGACAAGAGGCATCTTCGTTGTTAGAGCGAAAACGGTGAAGATTAAGGTTTCGATGTTAGAGAGAAAACGGCAAAGAACACAAAGAAGAAGAAAGGTGAGAATGATTGAAGATTAGGTTAACGATTAGGGTTAGATCGTGTGTGATGGGCCGTTAATGGATTTTGTGTTTAATTAACCCAATAAGCTTCAATATAGTCGCTTATCAGTCCCTAAGTAGTTGGTATATACGCAGACTAATTTTTTTAAAAAGGCTAGGCTTGTTTAAGAAGTCTATAATCTGGTCCATTAAAGGACTGGGGTAATTAAACCCAAGTATTTTGAACTTAATCAGTTAATGGTCGCTAATCGGTGGCTTAATTTAATCCTTTTAAATCCATATAATTTAATTTATATATTTTTAAACATAGCATTTAATATATTTGGCTTAATTTATATATTTGGCTTAATTTATATATTTGGCTTAATTTATATATTTTAAAACATAACATTTAATATATATTACATATTATTTATAACACAATTCAGGATATATTACATATTATTTATTGGACAAATTTGACATAAACATAATTAGGAGGATTCTTCATCATCTGGATCTTTATCATAGATGATAAATTACACAAAAATTCATCTTCAGGTTTCACATCCTCAACGCCGTAATCTAGATTTATTGGGTGTACTTCCTCTTCCAAATTGTCAAGTACAATATCTTCAATTGTAGTCATCAATACATCATCATCATTTTCGGTTTGCAAAAGAGTCGTCTCTGAACTGTTGACATATTCTCCAGAAATGTTTCCCCTCGGATTCACCTTTAGAACATTGAACCATATTTGCTTCGGTTTTTTTATGTATGGATACGGAATATAACACACTTGTTCTGCTTGAGAGGCTGCATTTGCAAAAAATGAAAGTTACATTAGCGTATCAACAATAATGTTTTATTTATAGATAAATAAATACACACATATATATATATATATATTTATATATATACTTACCTAGAATAAATGGTTCGTATTTATTGTACTTTCTTGTTGAAAGTACGTCTATGACACCACCATTGCTGATCCGAGTGCCTCTACCGATAACAGGGTCATACCACTTGCACTTAAAAAGTGTGATTCTCAAATTAACCATCTCCTCATATTGAAGCTCTATGATATCAGTTATGGTTCCGTAGAAATTCGCTGCATCATATTCATCAGTGTAATTTTCACCCTTAGCACATACCCCATAGTTACATGTGTTTCGTCCAGCGCCGTGATTCTCTGTATGAAACAAATAGCCTCTTGTAAAATACATTGGCCATGTTTTGACCTTGTTCAAAGGTCCATGCACTATCTCTTGAACCCAAGTAGGAAATGGATTTGTGGCGTTCCAGTAAGTGTGGCCGAGAACAAAACTTCACTAAATCCAATCTTGACATGATTGTATCTTTTGATTTACCCTTCACACGCATAAGAGTATACATGATGTTGTCCAAAAAATTCTTCTATGTATACATCACATCAATATTATGTCGTAGATTGAGGTCCCTCCAGTATGGCAGCTGCCACAATATGCTTTCTTTGTGCCAGTTGTGTTGCTTCCCATATCCCGGCATCTTCTTTTCATGACCATTTCCACCGACGTCCTTCGTTTTTGGTGAATTCACACCACTCAATCGCTCAGAGTAAATTTGCTCACCGGTCAAAGACTCAGGTGGATACTCTCTCATAGCGTATTTACCTTTTAAGAAGTCTTTTTTATTCCGCCTAAGAGGAAGAAATCTCCAGTGACAATCAAACCAACATGTCTTCCTTCCATTAGGTAGATAAAAAGACTTTGTATCGTCCATGCAAACTGGACAAGACAATTTACCATGTGTTGCCCATCCAGATAACATGCCATATGCCGGGAAATCGCTGATCGTCCACATCAGCGCTGCTTTTAGATTAAAATTTTGACTCAAGGACACATCGTACGCATCAACTCCAGTAGACCACAACTCTTTTAACTCCTCAATAAGAGGTTGGAGAAATATATCAAGACTAGCTCGCGGATGATTTGGCCCAGAATTCAGAATTGTAAGAAACAAATACTCGGTATTCATGCACATACCAGGGGGTATATTATATGGCGTCAAGATCACAGGCCATAAAGAATGATTTTGAGACATCCCAAATGGATTGAACCCATCGGTACATAATCCAAAATACACGTTACGGGGTTCTTCGGCAAAACGAGGATGTTGTTCTTGAAAATACCTCCACTCCGCTGCATCAGAAGGATGATTCATTTCTCCCTCCTTTGTTTGGTGCTCGGCATGCCATCTCATTTTTGCTGCAGTCTTGTGGCTTTGATACATTCTCTTCAATCTATCAGCAATAGGCAGATACCACATACGACTATATGGTACTTTGGTTCTACGTCGGCCCTCCCGAGGCTTCCATCTTTGTGCACCACAAAACAGACATTTATCTTCCTTTTCGTCATCTTTCCAATATATCATACAATTGTTAATACAAACATCAATTGTATGATATGGGAGGCCTAAATTGCGCATCAATTTTTCGGTCTCATAATGTGAACCAGTAGCTTGGTTTCCTTCTAGTAAATAATCAGTCAATATTTCACAAACCGAATCCACTAACTTTTCACTCATATTATAATCTGCCTTATTTTGCATGACTCTAGCAGCTAGGGATAATTGTGAGTGACCTTCATGACAACCATCATATAATGGATTTTTTGCACCTTCTTACAAGTCGTAGAATTTCTTGGAATGGTTAAGTACCGGTTCCTCAACATTCTGATAACTACCATCTTGATGATAATTATCTTGATGATAATTATCATCTAAACTTATGTTATAAGGAAATGCATCATTCACCATATCCACATATCTATCTCCTACCACATTACCCACTTCTTCATTCCCATTTACAAACGTCGGATCTACATAACTCGTTCCTATGCCCATATTAATTTCTTCCCATGTTTATACCAAACATAATAATCTGGCATAAATCCATAGCAAAAAATATGATTTCAAATTGTACCCCCCGGAAGACGCCTACCGTTTTTGCAATTATCACAAGGGCAGTGAAACTTACCACCATTATTTTGTGCTAAGCGCTGACTATTTGCAAAAGCCATGAACTCCTCTACCCCGGTGCTGAACTCTTCCGTGAAATTTTCCGTCACTTCATCAAGCCTCTTATACATCCACTCCCGAAAATGACTATAATTAGAACTTCGCGTCATTATTAAAGATCTCTCACTCTCGTTTTTTTTTCTCTTTTGATTTTTTTTCTCACTCTCATTTTTTTTTCTCTTTTGATTTTTTTTCTCACTTTCGAATTTTTTTTCTCACTCTAGATTTGTTTCTTATTAATGCTCTTGCTTGTGGTGTGAATGAAATAAGAAACGAAGGTATGGTATATATAGAGTATTTTGACGACCGACTGTAAAACGACTGTGATGTGACTCAAACAAACAGTCGCAACAAAACAAAGCTTACCAACCCCACAAACGAATAAAACGTGTTTCTTTTTGGCCGACATGTTTGCGACTCACCTCAATAGTCACTTAGTAGTCGCCAAATGGCTGACTAACAAATGTAGTCGTACTTTAGTAGCCAAGTTAACGACTCGCCGCAGTAGTCACCATGTAGTCACCAAATTAGCTACTGTTTGCTGACAAATTTACTTTCTTGTCATTCAGTCCTAAAGTAGTCGCTAATTAACGACTACTGAACCAACTACTCATTTCAGTCGGTAAAAAACGACTAACTTACGACTAACTTTTAGCAGTTGTAAAGTATTAGTTAAACAGTCGTTATATAGTCTCTAAATTTGGCGACTACGAGTTTAGTCGCCAAATCGTAGTCGTAAATTGCCTGTTTTCTTGTAGTGAAAATACTGTAAATAGAAACTAACTAAAACACACACGACTATTTAATTAGATATTCCTTATGTAAATATTAATTATTTTGAATTATTTCATCAAATCTTTTTGATTGTTCACCAATATTTACTCAATTTGATATCACACTAACACTAAAAATAACCTTTGAACGTCAATCTACCAAATAACCTCATTTGTACTTTGTTATTAGTTTTTTTTTTCAATTCATCTATGCTAGAAAATAGTAGATTTCTTCACAATTTGCATTACTAATACATACTTCTTATTGTTTTTTTTTGCAGCTCAATTGTAATCATGGCAATAAGAGTGGGATTGGTGCATCAAAAGGCATGTCCACCTGATTTTTTTTTTTTAATTATGCTACAGATTTCTTTACCAGCTAAACCAAAAAGACTATCATTTTGGTCATGAACATCATCTTTTTTTGTCTATAACAAAACTTCTCTTATTTTGTTTTATTTTTCATGTTAATTTTTTTTTCCTACTAAATAACTGTTTTTTCTTATTTTTTATGTTATGAGATATAGAATACATCACCATATTTTTGTCCATCATATGAGTTTTTTTTAAGGATAAGGAGCATAAATCTTTTGTTTTCCAAAAAAAATCTTATTCATTTTCATTTTCAAAGATTTTTATTTTGTTTTAAGGACTTGGTTTTAGAAAAAATAAATTTGGTTTTTTAATATAAGATAAAAATTATATGTCATCAAATCAAATGTTATTTCTCCCAGAATTTTAAGTCTATAACATTTTCTTATATAGAGTAACATATATATTATTTTTCTTTCTTTTTTTGAAGAGTACGTATAATAATGAAATTTTTTATTTTTAAATTTCTATTTTTATTAATTTACGATTTTTATAAGGTTACTATATATTTTATAGTTTTTTTTTTACTGTCTTCATCATATATGTTTTGTTTTTATAAGTTTTCTATGTGTGCATTTCTTTTTGATTTTAATTTAACAAATATCTAAGATCTTTAATAATTTTTCTTTAATTTCTTGCAGGAAATATGTACAATCCTCCTCTTTTGATTTGATCTCATCTTCCAAGTTTTCTAAAACAATAGAGCAATTGATGTCAAAATGGATAGAAAAAAAAAAACTAAACTAAAGACCATTGTATGATTTTATTATACAATGTGTTTTTACCTTTTTTTTTGTTCAGTTGCACAATTTATTAATTGACTAAATCAAATTTAGTCCTGAGTAATACATATCAGCAATGTTACTTGTTGATAAGAAAACTAAATCTGTGTAAATACTGATTTACCAATTTAACATATGCACAATATTTAAAAAACCAACAATACTATATGCAAAATTATATAATTTTACCATCAAACTTGTGATTATTAGTATTATACATAGTAACATATGTTTAGTTTCACACCAACTAAATTTGATTGATTAAATTCTAAATGAAAATAATTTTGATTGATTAAATTTCAAATAAAAATATTTTAATTGATTAAATTCTAAAAAGAAATATTTTGTATATACATAAAGAAATTTTAAACATATCCAATTAAGTTGATTAAATTATAATTATGTAAAAAAGTTGTCATACAGATTAAATCTTAAAATTAACAATCAAAATAAAATTATACAATATAAATTTTCAAATTTTAAAATACAAAAATAGTCCCGCGTTAAAATCTAGTTTGTTGATTAATAATGATTACTAGTATTCTTTTCCCTCGTCAAGTTCCCATATCACATGCACATTATTATCATGTTTATTTGTGCTTGCTTGCTTACCCCTCGCGGACATGTAGAGAGAGTCCCCATCACTCTCCTCCAGGCTCCAGGTCAATGATTCTCTCAAAAGTTTTTAATCTAATAAAGGGAGATAAAAAAAAAAAAAAAAAAAAAAAATAGAGGACAAAAACGTAAGTTACCATCATGCAAAAAGAAGCAAAAATAAAAGAGAGAGAGCGAGGGAGTACGATAGTCCGCCGTATTGCAACTGAGAGAGAGGGTCGTATAAACGTAAGTTACCACTTTGACATGTTTTTTTCCCAAGTTGAGAATGTTTTCTTTCTCCAACTTCTTTCTTTTACAGGCAATAACAAATCAATCAATTAATCTTGCAGTACAGAGTCGTGTTTTAGCTTATTTAAATACAATAATTAAGAAACAAGAAGGGACTAATTATTCTAAAGTTTAGATTTCTATAATTATATAAAGTTTAGAGTTACAAAAAGCAGCAGCTTTCGAAAACTACCTGCAGCGTACGGCCGTACAGCATATACCAAATGATGAAGCATGTTTCCTCAATTTATCATCAGTTTGTAAAAATTTCCAAGAGAGGTAAATCAAGTACTTTTTTTTTGGTAATCAGCATGGATATCCTGCATGGAATTTATCTACTTAAGTAATTTCCAAGAGAAGATTTTTGTATTACATAAGTAGATAAATTCCATTTTATGGTAGTTAAAGTGTATAGCAACGAATTATATACTAGTATGTATAAATTTTTAGATTTTATGATTGGCATCATTACGTCGTTATGTGCTCTTAATTTTTATTTTCATTTGCTTTTGTTTTAAAACCTTAAATAGTTGTCACGTGATATGCACACGATTTTGAGGACACACTGTTGGATTTAGCATTCCGACTAACCGATTTAAACCAAAAATAAACCGATTAATTCTGAAGAACAATTAAACCGGAGATTTTTCAGGCTTGCAAGCAGAAGCCCGACGAAATCAACCGACCGATCTCCGAGACCGTATCTGAATCCGACCTAATCATTAAAAAGGGAAATTTAACTTATATTCGCTTCAAAATTTAAGTAAAATAGATTTATTTTATAACTTTTGGAATTTATATAAATAGGGGGATTTCTCCCCCATGTAAAACATCTAGAAATTAATACTAAAATCCTAGTTCATCAATATCTCTTTAAAAAAACCTTAACTTGTTTTTCATGAGATTTCAATTTCTTTTCTATTCAAGTTTTGATCTACTTTTTGAAAAAGATTATTAAGTGGATTTATTTCCCTTTTCAAACAAATTCATTTCAACACACTCACCTCATGTACAAAGCCAGCACAGACTACAGATTCATTAAATGAGACATTTTGCTCTTCCCTTCCATCCATTTCTTTTGTTATTTTCCTTTGCTTTTCATGTAGAGAAAGCCTTTTGATGATATGTCGTTTGTTTAATTATTTCACCTCTTTTTTTTTATCTAAGGCAAAGCCTTTGTTGTGGAGAAAGAACTTGCTTTGAAGATAAATCAAATCAGATCGCATGTCAAAGGTGAATCTTTTTTTGTTTTTTTGACAGTTTTATGCAACAATTTGCTCTGTTTTTTAATAAAAACATTTGTTCCTTTCTTTTTTAAAAATACTAGGACTCAGACCCCTAAAATTACTTCCTCCGTGCCAAGTTATTTGTTTGCTTCCTACCAAATCATTTATCTGTTTCGTTTGCATGAAGCAGAGCAAATAAACAGAGATAAAAATCTCCCACAGATAAATTTTTACCTGCCAAATAATATCCCAATGTTAATTTGTTTGCTTACATGGTTAATCTTTTATTTGATTTTTCAAATTTTGACTGGGACAAAGTAGCAGCGTCTACACTCGATCTGAGTTATGGCACTCGACGACCATGGCAGAGCGGTTTCTACATGACCACGTCGAAGTCATCTCGTGGCACCCGGACGATATGGAGTAGCTAACTCATATCTAGGCCTGTAAACGGAGCGGATATCCGTTTTTTTAGATATCCGTATCCGTATCCGTATCCGTTTTATCCGTAATTTGTTATCCGTATTCGTATCCAAAAATTTCGGATATCCGTTATCCGGATATCCGTTAAAAATTCGATTATCCGCGAATATCCGCGGATATCCGTAAATTTTTTTTTTAAAAAAAATATACGAATTTTGGACTAAAATACATCGTATTTGTATAAAATACCATGTATTTTGGACAAAAATACCGGATATCCGTATACAAATACCGGATATCCGTGAAAAACCAAATATCCGTTTTAAAATTTAGTATTATCCGTATCCGTATCCGAATATAATACATGGTATCCGAGAAAAAACGGATATCCGTTATCCGTTTTGAAATTTAGCACTATCCGTATTCGTATCCGTATCCGTTTTATCCGATATTTCACTATCCGTATTCGTATCCGTTTGTCCGGATATCCGTTTTTTTCGGAGCGGATTCGGATACAAATACGGATATCCACAGATAGCGGATAATAATCTCAAGGCTACTCATATCTATTGAACCAGACCACTTTGGGATATTATATAATCTTTTGATCTGGTTAAGGTCAACGTTCTATCATATTGTGTTATTAAAAAACTTAATTTTTCTGCTACGCGTTTTGCATTTGTTTCTTTGGAATATTTCTCTAAGTTTTGCTGCTTATTTGGAATCATTTTTTGAGTTTTTCCAAGTTTTCTTTTTCTCAGTAAACACATTTGGCATTTCTCAGCCCAAAACCTAATAATGGTACGTCTCCAACAAGAAATCTCATCTTCTCGAAATAGATAAACCATCCGATTCTGGCCAAGACAACAAATGTAATTCCCAAACCAAAACACGAAATGCATCGTAAATCTTTCCTCAAATACTAGTGCATATATGACATCACCAAAAATAAAACATGAAATGCATCATAAATCTTTCACCGAGACTATATATATAACCATCTTTCTTTCTTATTTGAGGATCTAAATATTAACATATATATATATTTATTTATTTTCCATAGTTTGGTTAACCTAATGTGCACTTATAAAAATGCCTCTCTGGCTTGTGATTTGTGAAATAAACACCTTCCACAAACTCTTGACAATCTTCTCTTCGATATATTTATATCCTTGTTGGGGCTCTTTTTTTTTCTGTTGCTTGCAGAAATTAACTAACAAGCAGGGGCCAATGTTATGGCTAGTCTTTGGATTACTTAAGATTTTTTCTTTCATATGCATGATGTCTATGGATTGGTCACATAGAGTTTAAGAAAATGCCAAGGTACGTTTCTTTATCGCGGGGTGTGGCTTGATGGGTACGTATATCTGCATGGAGCTGTGACTTGTCACTTGTGTTCCTGCGAATGTTGAGTACATGCTCAAAAATACCTTCAAGAACTTCCCCAAGGATACCTTCTTTTAAAAGCCGATTCAGTGATCTGCTCGAGGATGGTATCTTTAATGTTGATGACAATTCTTGGAAGTGGCATCGACGGATCATCATAACCGAAATGCATTCAACCCGGTTAGTGGATTATTGCTCTTTAAAACAATGCAAACATTTGGTAAGAGCTGTTGATGGAGAGTTTTGCGAGGTTCAAACTAATTTGTTTTTTTATGGTAGTACTAGATTATGACCGGCGGTATATCACAGGGCAAAAATTTTACTTTAATCTTTTGTTAGTATATTATGTTAATACGAATTTTGGTAATGTACTATTGTTAATTGTAGTGATTTATTATGCAACACACAGTATAGCGCACAACAATTTTTGTTTGATAAAATCTTAACTAAATCAGTCTAATTCGATATATTTTATATTGGTGTTGTTAAAATAATAAAATGAAGATTTAACCTATACTGAAGTATCATTAATATTATTAATTCAACCTTGTCATGTCATATAACTCGTCTATAATATAACATTTTTGTGTTATTTTGAAAATTGAATGTTTATATATTAATAATTTTTAATTTTTATTAAGTTTAGATATATCAATTATAATATTTTAAACTTCTTAAGAGTTTAAAATTTACTTTATACGGTTAAATTAAACAGTTCAACTAAAAACTCAAATTAAACTTGCAATATACCATAAAACTATATTTGTTTAACACAATCTTAATTAAGTTTGACATACATTGGTGTTGTTAAAAATATTAAATGAAAATTTAACCCATATTGAAGTATCATATTAATGATTTTTTTATTATTATTCAAAATCATCCCGTTAGATATATAACCCGTCATGCAATAACTCATCTGTGTTCTTTAATTTTTAATATTTATATATCAGTTATATATTTTGAACTTCTTAAAAATTTGAAATTTACTATATACGATAAATTTACTATATATGTATGTTGAAGATAGTTTTTATATTAGTTGAGTAATATATGTCTGTTTAAAAAAATTCAAATCACAATATGTGCAGAAAAAATACACTTTTAGTAATTTCATGTATCATATGATGATTCACAACAATTAAAAATTAAATTCAAACAAATATATATATATATATATATATATTAATATAAATCTGGAGTAAATCTTCTAAATATCTATATTAATTTTTAAACATTATATATATAGATATTTATAATATTTTAATTGTGTTTGATTATAAGGATATTAGAGAAAGTTAACTAAACTTGTTTGGATATAGATATATAACATTTAATGCTATTAATGCTTAGACTTTCCAAAACTGATTTAAATAACAAAAACTGCTGCAAAAATACTATTATAGATTCAAATTAATTTGCTTTTTATGGTAGTATTGCTAATTATTAGTCGATATATATAATACTAACTGATTAACAATCTAATCTAAGATATGATATGAATATAAATCCGCATCTATTACAATATCTTGTCTAGAAATGGTAAATTGAGCGGTGTTCGGTGAGTTCTGTAGTGTTTTTTTATTAGCCCTATTTGTCCCAAATTTATTAAAACAGTCATCTTGTTATATTCTAGTCTTCTTGTTTTTAACTCATTTTATCGATGTGTCGGCGAGGATATAAATGTTCCTAAGGGGTTATTTATTACCAAGGGGATGTGTTATTGTTTTTCGCACACGAAATAAATTGAATAAAAGGGTATAAATGTGTAACGACGGCGCGTTGGAACGCTAGTTACCAAAGTCGACGTTCTTCGATCATGCTGTTGATTTTTATATATCATTTGTTAATTTGAAAATCAAACTATATACCCGCAACAGTATTATTACTATCATATTATATGAATAAACTACATAGTACATTCATACAAAGTGTTAATCCATTCAATATTTGGCATATTCTTCACCAGAATTTTGTTATTGACAAGTCAACCTATCTGTGCTTCAATCTACACGATAACAATCTAACCAAATATATAACTCACGTGAAAATGTTTCTTAATCACGTTACTAAGGGGTTATTTATTAATTTTGATTTGGTAAATTAAGACTAACTTTGTTTCATTAGTCCCTTACAAATTATTTTCTTAGATAGTGTATAAATATAGGCATGATAAAATTTGGTAAAGTACAGATATCCTACTATATTAATTGAGAAGTACAAATATGAAACTAACCTTAAAAAGTATAAAATTTTACATTCAAATACCATTAGAAATATTTAATAAGGATTAATTACTTAATTTAATAAGATAATAAATACTTTGACCAAATATAAACAATATATCAGAATTTTCTAATAAAATATTTTAAATAATTATTATTTTTCAAAAAAAAAAATTATAATTAATTATGAACAAAAATTATTACTTATTTTTTTAAATATATAACCAATCAGAATTTTTTAAAACTAAGATTTTATATCCAAGTAGATAATATGATTATTTATAATAACTAGATTTGGAAGATTTTGGTAAGATTATAAATTATGGTTCTCCTATCATCTTTCTTTTATTTTATTTACAAGTTGTTTTGAATTATCATATAATACTTCGATTAATAAATATGTAAAAAGATTTCTGCATATGTTGTAATTTGAATTTTTAAAATCAAAAATATATTACTCAATTTACGAAGATTGGCGGATTGGTAAAATTAAATCTATGTAGCTGATAAATTCATAAATTTTATTTATTCACAATTACAATATTAGAATTATTATTTCAAAATTTTCATAAAATAATGATACAAATAATATAAACAACCAATATAAAACTGTATTATACATCAAACAAATTAAAAAATATAATATTCTAAAATAATTAGTATTCAAAAAGATATATATATAAATTTACCGAACAATTACAATATTAAAAATAAATACTATTTTAAACAAAATATTATTTTTAAAAAATATAATAATAATTTTATTATTATTATTTTATTATTTTTAGAAAAGATATTGATCCGTGCTATACAGTACGCGATAACTCCGAGTTAACAAATTATAGATACTAATTGAGGAACAATAAAGATTCCTTCGAATAGGGGATTAAGTGCTTCCTAGAGGACGGACTATCGGGCCACTGGCAAAAGAGGATTCGACCCGACGCGTTGGTGGAAATTATTTAGTACGTTTTTTAATATAACTAACCCATGTTAATTTACCATAATCAATAAAACTAAATTATTTAACACCAATTCTTCGGAAGAAAAAAAAGCTTAAACTTAAATAAATCCTTAGGAGTTAATTGTGTTACTATTAGTTTTTTATTTACTAGGTTTTGAACCTGCGTGGGTTTATTAGATATATTTTGATGAAAATTATATATGACTGATGACGGTAATACAATATAATATTATAAAAATAAATAAATTAGTATTATCATTTTCATTGTCAAAATTTGTTGTAATTTTTATTGTTAATTTTACCGTCTGATTCTTCGTTATATTCTTTTCCTTCTTCATCCTCATCAACTTCTTCACATTTTTCCACTGAAAAACCTTTTTTTAGACTACCACACAACTTGTTAACCCATCAAACTCCAAGAACAAAATTATTTATTTTCTCATAAAATTTGTGAAATTCATGAAGAGCAGCATAGTCAACACATGCATCCAATTATTGATAATTTTATCCATATAGTACTTATTTGGTTTTAGATCCAAACGTTTAGAATCTTCTCCAACCAAAATCCTTACTTGGGTTATAATATTTTAAAAACATAATAAAATATACTAATAATAATTTATTTAATATGAATCATATGATATATAGAAATATGAGTACACTGTAAGAACATAATAATTATAAATAAATAATATCAATTATGTTATATCATCAAATAATATCAATTGTATCATATTCTCAAATAACTGTAACTGTATATAACCGTAACCGCTTGAACCAGAACCGTATTTAAACTTAACCGTTTATTAAACGGTTATAGTTAAGATTAAACAAAATTTCTAACCATAACAGATGGTTAATAAACCATAATTGTGACAACCGTAACCCTGGTCATGCATATGTATAGCTAATAAAACATGTGTGTTTGTCGTCCATCTTTCTTCTTTAAACTCCAAAACTTGACTCAAACATCAAATCAAGGTCTTGCGATGTCAATCCTTCTTCCTTATACCTAAAAATAAAAAAATTAATGAAAGAATATCAACTCATATATAAAATCATACACAAAAATATGTTTTATAACTCATAGGAAATAAAAAGCACAAACGTAGATAAATAAGATAATTTATGTTTTACATCAATATTTATAGCATTTTAAACTTTTAAAAGGTTTTGAAATATCAAATTTGAACCTTTTAAAAAGTTTTAATATTTATAATATTTTAAACTTTTAAAATTAAAAAATTATTATATTTAAACACTTTTTAAAAGCTAGGAACTTTTAAAAGTTTCAATATTTATAATATTTAAACTTTAAAAAAATTTTAAAATTATAATATTTTTTTGAAACTTTGAAAAGTTTTAATTTGATCAAATAAAAAACCGGATCAAACCGAATAATTTTAAAACTTGGACGCTTGATAAATCAAGCTTTCCTGCTCATTCGTTGTTGGAAGCATATTAATTTTATTTATACTGGTTCTGAACTATTGTCTAAAATTTTTCTAGCCGATGTGGAATATTGTGCATAGTTCTTTTATTTCCACAAATTTTAAATTTTCCTTTTTCTAAAAAATTCTGAAAATTTTTAAAAAATGTTAATAAATGACATGCCAAATCCTGATAGGTTGTTTTAAAATAACTCTTAATATATAAATTCTGGAAATTTTAAAAAATGTTAATGAGTGACATGTCAAATCCTGATAGATTATTTAAAATTCTATGTGGACAGCCTTAGAATCTTATAGTTTCTATTTTTTATTAGTATAGATTCATTATGGATGAGCTCATCAAAGTTTGCAAAATAAGTAACTTTTATGTTAGCACAGTGATGTTTGGAAAAAAGATATCGAGAGACTTAAATGATCATATTTTACCAATCTTTTTTTTTTCTTGCATACTGCCGTGGGTGTAGATAGCTCGACGAAATACTTGTATCTATCTAGCTCGTATCTCAGTTCGAGAAGAAGGACAAGAAACCAAGTGTATCCACTGGTCTTTCTATCCACTTATTCACCTATTCTGTTGGTCATTGGCCCAAGTGTTTATAAATAAAAAGATTATAATCGACATTTTAGTTTGACAATATAATGTCAAACCATGATCTTAAAAATTAAAATGATTAAATATTCTAAATCAATTTCTTTTTTAAAGTGCCTGTAAAACTAATAGTCAGCTTACACATTCTTGTAAACCCAAATAATTAGAAACTAGATTAGGACCCGTGCTAGAGCACGGGTTGAAATTTTTTTATTTATATTATAATTTTTAGAATAAAATACGATTCCAAAAATCATGATTAATGTTTGATTAGGACTTTAAAAACTTTTAAAATCAATCATATAAATTATATTTTATTATAAAATTATAATATAAATAAAAGTAATTTCAACCCGTGTTCTAGCACGGTCCTAATCTAGCATTAAGGTTTAATTTTTAATTTCTGAACTATCCCGAAGATCACGATTAATCTTGTTAAATTAGCGAGATTTCATTTTTTTTTATGATTGAAAGTATATTTTTATCCCTTTAATAAATTTTTTATCGATGTGATTTATCAATAAAATCTGTGAAAATTAAATTGGTTATATTGTGATTATAGATATTTGGAACCATATACGTGATCTTCCGAAAATAAAGTTTGGAATATCATGAACTATCAATTTGGAATAACCCATTTAAGATTTCCTGTTACAATTAAGGTTTTATTTGTTATAATTAATATATGAATTAATTTATAATCTATGTATAACCTATTTGTAACCATTTATTAAAATTATAAAGTCTACCAAAACAATGTTGTGTACTTCCCTTTTATTATAAAAGGGATAATGTTTTCAGTATATTAAAGATAAAAAGGCATGTAAATTTTAAAGTATACAATTCTTAAGCAGATTTTAAAAAGCCTATTCTCTCTGTTTTTTATTACTTGTCAATTTAGAGTTTTTTACACAAATTAAAAAATTATATAAATATTCTATTATATTCTTATTTGACTATTAGAATTCTAAAAGATTTATTTCTTTTAATTATTTAATGAGGGGCAAATGAAATAATATTTTACTAAAAATCACATTGAAAAGCGATAACTAAAATGAAACAAAAAAATTAGGGGTAAAGTATTTTAAAACAGAGGGAGTATTAGGCAAATTTATATTTAGTTTGTGTTAACATATTTATGCAAATTTAACGTCATTATTTTAATGTCATATTTTACTTTATTAACTCGAAACAGATATTACATAGTTATTTTACCATACAATTTAGCATACCTAAATTTAGTATACTAAATTTGATAAATATGTAAAAAGTCTGCTTATTTTCTTATATAGACTTCAAAAGCCTATATAGCTAGTCTTTTGTTGTGGGTACTTCTTAAGATCTTGTTTACAATGTAACATTAAAATGATGATCACATATACAAATGTTTTCCTATATATTGTTACATTCTTCGGACTCTATAAAATTATTGTTAGAGAAAGTTTTTGTATTGAACAAAAAAATTTAAGTGATCAACTGTATGATTGGGCCAAACTAGATTCCATATGTGGGCTTTGGATAAACAAATAAAGCGTGTTTCATCCGGACTTCCAAGCTTAATCGAATATGAAGATTTATTAACTGATTTACAGAAATAGCTAAACTAAACACCCTAAGAAATTTCTAACAGAGGTTTCCCTATTTTTTATTTTTGAATGCAATGTTAAATTATATTCAAAAACAAAAATACGTTTGTACAACTGGTGCTTCAAGGATTTCAGGTTTTGATGGTTTTACATTGAGTTGAGATAAAAAATAAGAGATCAATATCTTGTCCTAGCCAAGTGATGAGACCGTTGTCAAAACGCCGATCCCCCAGGAGACCAATAGCAAGGAGTTGGTCTCTCATCTGTTTGTCGATAATATGAATGAGGTGTGAAGCAGGCTTTGGAGGTTCCCCATGCTTCCACCCGTTTCGTTCATGCCAAATAGTATAGACCGCCACTTGCAGAACAGAGCAAGCTATGTAACGTGTTGTTCGATCCTTCCAGTTACTACAGGCTGATGCAATGATCAAGTTCCAGTTAGTTGAGTAGCGCGTCTTATAAATGTTTTTGGCAATGGCATGCCAAATCTCCGAACAGAAGCTACAAGAAAAAAATAAATGGTCGCATGTTTCAGTAGCGTTTTTGCAGAGAACACAATTTCCTGGAGCAGACGGAGACCATTGTACTATGCGATCACCAGTAGAGAGCCTATTGCGGACTGCCAACCAAGTGCAGAAAGAGTGTTTCGGTGTAGAGTGAGTAAACCAAACACTGCGAAACAAGGAGACCTCTGCATTCGGGGTTCTAATCTGAAGCCAAGTTTTCTTGGTGGAAAAACTAGGGTGGAACTTTGCGTTTTTCCCTTTCCCTGGAGTTAGCTTGGTCCCGCTTCGAGAGAAGCTCTGCTTCAATCTGATTTAAATGTTGGCTGCGATATCTCCTCAGTGTTGTCTACCCCACGCATCCCCAACTGTCATATGCAAACTTATGCCCATTTCAATAATACCTCGCTTCGTTGCCACATCCATCAACCGACCTAAACTCGACCAGTCGTCAAACCAAAACGATGTGGTATACCCGTTGTTTACCTCCATTTTGCAAAAAGTGGCTGCAACTGGTCTAATCTTTAGGAGCTTCCTCCACATCCAAGAACCAGCAGAAGTAAATTTGACACTCAAAAAATTCATTTGTTTGAGTAAAGTAGTCTTCACCCATTTAACCCAAAGGGACTCCCATGACGAAACAATACGCCAAACCAACTTTAAACAACAAACATCATTCACCTCCCTTAGAGAACGTAGCCTCAGTCCACCTTCACTTTTAGGCTTACATGCATTTTCCCAGGCTACCTTAGCTTTGTTGGGATTTAAGTCTGGACCTGCCTATAAGAAAGCATAGCACAATTTGTCGATCTCGCTGATACATTGTCGTGGGAGACGGAATGCAGACAACCAGAAAAGTACACAAGCTCCATAACACCGAATGAATCAAATTTAGTCGGCCCGCAAAAGAGAGGAATCGGGCTGTCCACAAACCTATTTTCTTCTTGATGTGCTCAAGGAGTGGAAAGTAGTCTGAGGTAGTGAGTCGTTTAGTGACTAATGGGAGGCCTAAATAACGGACCGGAAGCTGTCCAACATCAAATCTAAAACTGCTCTGGATCACTTGACAGACGGATTCTGGAAGACCTCCCAAGTATATTGTAGACTTCTCAATGCTGATTCGCAGACCTGATCGTTTAGCAAAGCTGTCAAACACCGCCACAATACCCTCTATTGACCATACATTGCCGTCCGTAAAAATCGTAAGGTCGTCTGCAAAGCTCAAATGCGTGACACCAAGAGGTTTACAATGCGAATGGTAGCTAAACTGCGTACCAGCTGCGCAATCTAACATCCGTGAAAGAACGTCCATCAATATGACAAAAAGGTAGGGAGAAAGAGAGCAACCCTGCCGTAAACCCCGTGCATTTTGAAAAAATCCAGCAAGTTCCCCGTGAACAGAAAAGGAGGCCATTGTCACACAGAGCATTAGCCAATGCACAAATTCAGGTGAGATGTCCAAAGTAGAGAGGACATTCTAGAGGAAAGGCCATTGAATAGAATCAAAGGCCTGGGATATATCAATTTTGATGGCACACCGACTGGATATTGTATCTTTATGATAGTTCTTGACTAACTCAGTAGCAAGCAGAACATTTTCAATAATTAACCCGTCCTTAATGAATGCAGAGTGGTTCCCGGTAATGAATTTTGGAAGGAATAACTTGAGTCTGTGGGCCAAAATTTTGGAGATGACTTTTTAAAGCAAATTGCAACAGGAGATTGGCATGTAGTCCTTCATTTCCCTAACCTCCAACTTCTTAGGGATTAATGCTAGAATTGTTGCATTAGCACCCTTTGGTAGAAAGCCTTTCTCAAAAAAAGACTGTACCGCAGTCACAAACTCCACTCCTATGATATCCCAAGCGGCCTTAAAGAACTCAGTAGTAAACCCATCAGGATCCAGAGACTAGTCTGATGGCATAGAGAACAGAACATTTCGAATCTCCTCTGCTAAAACCGGTCTACTGAGACTATTTTTATCCTCTGTTGAACATCGAAAAGGTTGTAGAGCCTGCAACTCCTTAACCGTAGCTCCCTCGAAATCCGGTGGACAAACTGGAGAAATTCACAAAAGTGGCGAACAGCTTCATTCTTAATCCTCTACGCATCAGATACAACACTACCATCAGGCGTTTGAACCTCTCGGATCGTGTTTTGTGCCGCTCTTGCCTGAACTGCATGGTGGAACGTTTTATTGTTGCAATCACCAACTTTCAACCAGTGGAGTTTTGCTTTCTGCTTCAAATACTTCTTTACAAGTCCTACAAGAAAACACCATCGATCATACGCCTCTTTTTCTGCTAACATAGCATCTGCTGATGGATTTTGCAAGTTTGAAGACTGTTTCGCACAAAGGTCATCATATGCCACTTTAGTTTTACCCACCAAGTCATCAATTTTTCCATGCGCTAAAGAACGAAGCTAAGGTTTAAGAGCCTTGAGTTTCTTAGTAAAACGGTAAAGAGATGATGTAGATATGTTAATAGATTCAGTAGTCTCCCAGAACTTAGCCACCACCGGTTTGAACTCAGTCAAGCCCGCCATTGCGTTCACGAATTTGAACGGCTTACGCCGTCGCCTGTTATCAGCTGGCCTGAAAATGTTTATCCGACAACGTGAATGGTCAGAACATTCACCGACTTCGAATACATTATAAGAAGTTGGATAAGTATCAGTCCATTTCTCATTCACCAAAACACGATCCAACTTTTAAGATATAAGTTCATTCTCCCTCTTGTTCGACCATGAAAACAAGGGACCGTGTGAGGCCATATCAGCAAAAGAACAATAGTTTACTGTCGACTGAAAATCTCTCATCCCCTCTGTGACGCCTGGACTATCATCTCCCCGAGAGTGTTCCTCAACCGCCAAAGTTTCATTAAAGTCCCCAAAAAGAATCCAAGGCTTATCCCTCATAAGTGGAGAGTCTCTATGGTGACGAATGTCATCCCATAGAATTTTCCTTTCGTCCATTAAATTTGATGCATAAACAAACAAGCAAAAAAACTCCTCCTCTGCTCCTTCTAGTTTAACCAGGCAGGTTATAAGCTGGCTACTCTTAAACACAGGAGTAAGCCGCACATTATGCCTCCGTATCACCCAGAGACGCCCCCGGGCATTATGCTCATAGTTTGATAAGATCGACAAATCTCGAAATAACTTGACACCTAACCACTGAGCCTTTCGCTCCTTCACCCTAGTTTCAATAAGACAACCAAACTGCAAATTTTGATCAGCAACCTATTTTTTGATGATGGAATGTTTTGAAGTTCTGTTTAATCCGTGAACATTCCAAAAGAAACCAGACATTAGAAATGTTTGGAGGAGGTCCTTTTACTCTGATCCCTAGGCTGAGTGCTAGGTGGTTGAGTAGAAGGATTCGGTATGAGCTTATGTGCTGTTTTGGATCCACGAGGCAGAGATGGACGAGCGGTGGGATGAGAGATACCTCCAACGGTTTCTCAAGCGGTAGGTTATCTGTAACTTCAGCGGAGTGTGATTCAGTATCACCATCGTCAACAGATACATCCGCGACTATCTCCTCCTTAGGGCTGAAAACGCATTAGAAAGAATGGATCCACTATCCTTCTTACTGTCGGCTTCTCGTTGCTTCCCATGACTCCGAACAGACTTGGAGTTTGCCACTCCTCCTCCGTCCCACTGTCTGGCAAGTGATCTGTGGCAGCATTAGGTGAACCCGATACCTCTCTCTCTCAGAACCAGAAGAAATAATAACACGTGAAGGCGTAGATAAAACCCTCTCTGATTCTTGAACAATGACAGGTGATGCAGAGGCAGAGGAATGTACCGCCCGTATACTATTAGAGTTCGCCAAACATGTCGCCTTTAAATGACCCCACTTATCACAAACTTCGCATTTTGGCGGCAACAAAGGGTAAGAGTACTTGACAACAGCATCAAGCTCCCCCTCTTCTTCCCCCATGAACACAAAATCACTTGGTAGAGGCTTTGTTAAGTCTGCGTCCACTAGAATCTGAGCCACGTCAAAACTGGTACAAGCATTTGTTTTTGGATGCAACCGAATAGGCTTACCAACATCACTAGCCAGGAACTGCAGACCTTTATTTGTGAACAAAGATGGAGGTACATCCGATAATGTAATCCACAAAGGTATGGACTTCAAAGCAGGTTGAGTTTCTTCCTCATACGGAGACTACTTTAAAACCACCATTGGAATATCCATAATATTCCACATACCTCTGTTCAGAACCCGTCGACGCATGGTCTCACTCCTAATCCTGAACTTAACAGTCGTTTTGTTCACCTCATAAACATCAATCAAAACCGATGTATCCCCAAGTCTACAAATTTTGTTAACAATCATATGAATCTTACCAACATTGGGAGCCTTAGTACTTAAAAACTTCCCAATGAGAAAGTTCTCCCACAAAGGTTTGGTATCAACGAGAACATCCTTCGAGACAATCACCCGTTGCTTCCCATCCACTTCCACTACATCAAACTTTTGCTTAGAGAAAACATGCTTACGAGCAACGTTTGCATACAAACGCTTACCATGAGTCACCCCCACATCACTGGGATGAGCCGCTTTACCTTGATCAGAATGGATCTCTGCAGTCACCTCCTCTAGTGCCTTCGAAGCAATTGTACCTTCCACCTCCACAAGACCTCCATCTACCAAAGAACCCTTCTCCTCCGCTACCAGATCCCCCTCTCCGAGATCCGGAGAAACCACTAGCGGCATCAGACTTGCAGGAAAAGTTAGAAACCCTTAATCGCTTTTTTGATCGCCTTCAACATCAGCTAAATATCCTGTGAATTATCATATACCACTAAAGAATAATTGTTTGTTTGTTTCAGGCATTTTTAATGACAGGTGATGCAGAGGCGGAGGAATGTACCACCTGTATACTATATTAGACGTTTCCTATAACTGACTGGCAAATAAAAAAATTCTATAAGGAGTTAAAAGTTCGTGCGTAAGATAAATACACTGACGAATCTATTACACAACAGAGTCAAATTAATAGCAGAAAAATAAAAACTATTGAAGAAAAATATAGAACAATAAACCAAAAGTAGCACATTTATTAATTATTTAAACGAAAGGTTTATCGAAATCCAATAGTGGTTTGAACCTATCACAATACCCTCGAGCTATGTATGCATGTTGAATGTATATATTTTGGTAACAGTGTGAGGCAAAGGATTTGGCAACTTTGTTTGCCGAAGATGCCAATAACATTTTATTATTTTTCTTGTTGAAAACCATATAGGAAAGGATCGTCTTGATGTTGAATATTTAACTATGAGAGGGCAATTGCTAAGTCCTTCAAATCTGTCTCACACTCGATTATAGGATGTTTTCTACATCGTAACAAAACATCACTAGGACCAGTTTTAAATCCAAGTATCCGGGTTTAGAAACAAACGATCCTTAATCGCGTTAAAGTATGTAATAACAGATTAAATTCATTTTTTTTATAAAAAATATGTTTGAGCTTTTATGTAATTTAATATTATTAGTCTAATTGAAAAGAAACAGATTTATGTTAAAAAATATTTGAAAGAAATTAGTTCAATCGTATATCTTTTATTTAAATTTTCTTCAACAACTCATTATAGGTCTTATTAGGTTTGTTACTTCTATTATAGTGACAAAATTTAATTAATTTATAGAGGTTTTAATTTATCGATAAATTAATAAAATATTAACTTATAAAGAGACTCTTTCATTTTCATAATTTTAAATATTTTTTATTAAAATAAAATATTTTTGTTATAATTCACACTTTTATAAAATTTTCTTCGTTTATAATTTTGGCTATCGTAATATGATGAATGTCAATAGTTTACTAGATTATTCAGCTGAAAATGATAAATGTTTACAAGTTTTAGAAAAAATTGTTGTTATTATCCTTCATGATGAAATCTAAGAAGATATTGCGGTGTCTTTACAACTAATTACATGTAAGGAAACAACTATCTAAGATGCTCCATAATTTTGGATGTCATTTAAGGTAAAACAACACAAAAAGTGTTTGATGCAATGAGAAAGATTATAGATGAGCTCCAACAAAAATGAAAATTGAAGAATAAGTAAACAGAAATAGAGTTATATTTCACTAATTTTTCTTAGTGATATATATATATATATAATTTATATCATTATTAATTTATGATATTTATGAAATTATATTTTTACATAGGATTTCAAAAGAAATATTATTTTATTATTTTATCGAATTATGTTATTTTTTACACTGTCATAATTCAAAACCGAAAAAATTTATTAATTTGTAGCGAATATTAATTCAAAGAGTATTAATTTATAAAAGATCTATTGTATATGCCTAAACAGTTATGAGCAAAGCTGTTTACTTTTTTTTTCTTTTTTTTTTTGGTTTATAGGGCCCACTTTTTACCATTATTAATTTAAGGGGAATTGGGTTGTATGACCAAAAAAAATTCTATAATTTAATAACTAACTATACTAACTATGTATTGATTATATACTCTATATTATATGTATAATACCAATTTTTACCCCTTCACTATCTTTCATCACCACCACCATCTTCTGACCACCGGCCATCGCCACCACCTCCGGCGTCACCACCACCAGCCACTACCTCCGGCGGTTCTTCGACGGCCACCACCTCTTTACCATTATCACCACTAGGGTTCTCAATGTACTATCCCTTAGGGTTTAGATTTCCTCCAACCACTACCGCCGGACCACCGCTGGAGAATCGCCGGAAAACCGCCCGACCACCACCGGACCACCGCCGGAGAACCGCCGGGACACCACAGGACCACCGCAGAAGTACCGTCGGACCGCCACCGCCGGCCATCACCTTCACCCCTACCCTTAAACCAAAAAACCTAAAATAGTAATTTACCCTACCCTTTATCCTACTTTTCTAATTTTTTTGAATAGATGGTTATTTTATTCTATAGTTTTTTTTTTTTGGCTACTCAGCTAATTCACCCTTAATTTAAACGTATCCAACTTTGTATAATAGGGTTTTCGTCTAGCACTCCAAAATCCTTCTTAATTCCAAATTCTCTGCAAGAACTTTGTCTTTTGGTTGAGGAAGTAAAAGCCTAATTAAGAAAGCGTTTTGATAAGATATGGGGAATCAGATGCAGAAGAGTACTAATTCGGGTAAGTCGTTGGTTCTTCTGATTTCTTTTGGTTTAAGTATTGTTTGTTTGCTCTTTTGGTCTTCGGGTAGCAAAAAAAATAAAAAAATTATGAGAAATTTCTTTGTCGTCTCTCCTCAATGTAATTAATAATAAAAAAAGGCTAAGTAAGCGTTTTAAAAAATATGTCAGATACAGGGAATTCTGAGTTGCAAACGAGTTTCTCGTTTGAGATAAATAACTTCTCCGAGAAGAAAAGGGGGTCGTCTCCAACGTTCTTAGGCTGTGGATGGGAATGGTAAGTGAGTATAATCAATGTTTAGTGTTAAAAAGTAAGTATGGTTATAATTTTATACTTTTGTAATAATTTAAAATATTATCTTAGGTTTGTTGTATTTCATCACAAGGAAAACGATGATGACTTGCGTCTGTACCTGTGCGTTCACAATTTTAGAACACTTCTAACTGGATGGAAAACGCGAGTTCGTCATCGCTTCATTTTGTTGAATCAATCCAGAAAGGAGCTCTACAGAGCAGCTGGTAATGATATGATCGTATCGAAGGTTTTGAGGTTCTTTCTACTCAGGTATGCATTGCTTATACATATATAGGAGCTTCCTCATTTCTTTTTCTTTCTTTCTTTCTGGATAACCCGATCTTGTTGTTTGTTTGGCAGGTTTTTCCTGTTAGCCGGCTATTCATGAAACACCCAGACATTGCAATTGATTTCAAACTAAATTGCAAAAGTCTGAAAACAGCATACATGAATACTATCATCAGCCTCATCGAGACATTGTGCAGGCCTCCTAAGAGCTTTTCTGAGACTGAGCTAAGCAGCATTAACAGCGATTTGAGAGAGCTAACAGAAGCGGGTTTTAAGGTGGATTGGTTAAAGACAAAGCGTGAGGAGGTTTCCTTGTTGAGGAAGAAAGAAATTGCTGATGATTTCCGAGTCCAAAAATTGGAGGAACGGGTCAAGAGTGCGCAGCTGACTTTGTCGGATATCATAGTTGAACTGGAAACTAAGAAGGCTAAATCTGCTGCTGCTGCGTATAAATTTTTGTCTGTTTCCGACATTATTTGATGTCAAAATCATATTTCGTTCATATATTTCTCTTGGATTTGGCATAGAAAACTGTTGACAGTCTCACATGTAACATTTGTTTCACTCTCAGACATTGTTCTATCATTCTTTATGTCTCTCGTGTTGCACTCTGTTTTAGTTCTTGTTTGGAGAGAAACACAAGAACACTTTTTCTCTTTAAAAGACTACGTTGTTGATTGTTTTGATAGTTTCCAACAACACAACACACACTTTGCGCACCCTTGCACTTAGAAACCTTACTCCTAGTTCTAGGTTGTAACGCTTACATCAGCCACACTAGTAGCGCTACCATACACATATTGGAATTCCAAATCCTTAATTGAACTCTTCACTTTAGCTAAACTATTGGACTCAGGGGGTGACCCTGCAAGAATTATTTGTGGTGGCAGATTAACTCTTCTGCTTTGTCTGCTTATGAGACTAAGACCACTCATATTATGCCTTTTTGAATTTAATATTTTTGTTATTATAAGATAAGCAACAAAAAATGTTACTATTAAACTATTTGAAACGTAGTAGAGATATTTGTAAATCATAAGACAAGTTTTGTTAGTGTGATCGATTTTTACTACTAATATTCAATACTATATTATGGAATGGTTCGTAATTGTGTTGAATTAAACGATTTGAACTCATAGCAACAATTCAAGACTCGAGGAGTTGTTGTTCATCTGGAGTCAAATGCTGATTGAATAGTATTGTAAATTTGTGACAAGATTAGATTTAGATGGTAGGGAAGGGATCAAAGTGAACATTATCTGATTTGTTAGTTGAGGCTATGATTAAAAACTCTATATATTTAGCTATACACACTCTTGGTACGTACAAATTAAAGGAATTTAAAAGACAGCTTTGTGTGCTTAGATTAATCTAATATATGTATGGTTCAATGAATCTGACTACAAGTTGCACGTACTAATATGAGTTTAAATGGATGGTTATATATTGTTGCTTGCTAAACCAAAAAAAATAAAGGAGGAATAAGATTCCTTTAGATTGAAGTGACAAACGAAGTATGGTCTCTCATGTCTAAATCTTGGAAACTTATATTGTCTTTTTCTTTCTTGTTAGAGGAGGTTGCAACATTTCATGGTCATGCCTCTCTCACACCCACTCGCTTTTAAGTATTATTATTCTATCCTTTGTTCGAATTTTGATTTGAATGGTACTTGCTTCAACATTTGCATTGAAACCTATTCTCTTTTTATTAATTGTAAGATAAAGCAATACTATTTGAAAAAGAGCACGAAAGTTTTTATCCTTTTGAATAGTAGGAATCTATACACGTAACTACGTAAGTTTACAGGTTGTATGAATCTTTTAAATGTTTTATGATATTTTATACCACATGATGACATGACAAAATCATAGGTGTTTATTGATCGTATATTATATATTACATCATCGATCGTAATCGTTAGAAGATATTAACATTCGGTATAAGTTTTACTTTGAAGAAAGTTAAAGGCTACATACTATTTTTTTACCATAAGGTGACCATTTCGAACCACCAACAATATTTTTAATTTGACAGATTTTGTTTCATATATATTTGCTTGTAGCCTTTAAATATCTGGGGGCCGGCTCTGTTTCGAATTTCGATCAAGACATCTCATATCGCTATCCCTACAAGGTATACATAAATTACCCCATAAACCCTATACAGAAACTCTAAATTCCTCTGAATCGCAAGTAAAGTTTGCTTTTCTTTTTATTTGCACTTCCCGCTGCTATACCAAGAAGGAGTTCAGAATCTCCTCTTATGCTGGAAAAGAATCATTGGATAGATGTTTAATGGAGTCTTCACCGCGCTCACCATTTTCTTCCTCTGCAAGGAACCTCTAAAACACGAACTCTATCACCCTAACGGCAAAACGGCTAGCCTATTAGTTGTTTATTATATCGCTCAGAGAGTTACATTAGTCAGAGTTCATTGAAACTGAATTATTATTTATTATGACAAATTAGTGGAACATGATATTAGAGAGAAAAGAAAACGCCAATATAGAGAGATAGGGATTATCATATGAGTCATATATATGACTAGCCTTTAAAATGGTTCGGAAGTGTATCCCACTTTTAAATATTCCAATAAAGAGAGATAAACGGGCCAGCTAAACAGGCCTATAAGCGGAAGCTCAACGAAGTCAACCGACCGACCTCCAAGACCATCTCTGAATCCGATCAATCACTAAAAAGGGAAATTTAATTTATATTCACTCCGAAATTTAAGTGAAACAGACTTATCTTGTAAATTTGGAATTCATATAAATAGGAGGATTCCTCCCTCATGTAAAACATCCATAAATGAACAACACTTGGGTTTACCCCTAGGGGTGAACCTCTCCATTCACCCCTTTATTAAATAAGAAAATAAAATTGGTATACATTATTATAAAATTAAAAACTTAAACCGTTTTTTAATAAACCCAAATCGACATATATAAAATCTAAACCCTAACCATCTCATTTGTGAACCCAAACCAACATATAATTTCGTTCTACTTGTAAAATCTAAACCCTAACCATCTCATTTGTGAACCCAAACCGACATATAATTTCGTTCTAATTGTGAAATGTAAACCCTAACATCTCATTTGTGAACCCAAACCGACATATAATTTTGTTCTACTTGTAAAATCTAAACCCTAACCATCTCATTTGTGAATCCAAACCAACATATAATTTTGTTATAATTGTAAAATATAAACCCTAACCACCTCATTTGTAAACTCAAACCGACATATAATTTCGTTTTAATTGTAAAATCTAAACCCTAACCACTTTATTTGTAAACCCAAACCGACATATAATTTTACTCTAGTTTTCAAAATCTAAACCAAGCCAAATATTTAACTTTCCTTAATTAAAAGTATACAGAATTTGTTTCCTTAATTTGGATTGCTTCTTAATTTAATTTTGATTTATTTTTTAAATAAAGTATTATATGGAAGATTCTGATTGACTGAGAGAAGAGGGGGTGAATGGAGAGGTTCACCCCTAAGGTTGAACCTAAATATTTTTCCATAAATTAATACTAAAACTATAGTTCATCAATATCTTTTAAGAAAAATCCTAACTTGTTCTTCATAAGATTTCAATTCCTTTTTTTGTTCAAGCTTTGATATAGTTTTTGAGAGAGATTATTAAGTGAATTTATATCCCCTTCAAACAAATTCATTTCAACACACTCACCTCATGTACAAAGCCAGGACAGACTACAGATTCATTAAATGAGACATTTTGCTCTTCCCTTTCATCATCGATCAACTCATTCGTCTCTCTATTTTGGCTTCACCAATCACCATGAGTGAAAAAGCCTCTCTCTTTTTTTTTTGTTCCTCAAACATTTCTTAGCCGTCATTTAATTTTGTGATGTATGTATGCTCTGATTTTCAATTTTTTTTGTTATTTCCAAGAGAGGTAAATCAAGTTTTTTTTTGGTAATTAATCAGCATGGATATATATGCTACATGGAGAAGATTTTTGTATTACATAAGTAAATAAATACCATTTTATGGTAGTTAAAAGTGCATAGCAACGAATTATATACTAGTATAAATTTTAGACTTTATGGATTGGCATAATTACGTCGTTAATGTGCTCTTAATTTTTTTGTTTTCAACCTCAAATAGTTGTCACGTGACATGCACACGTATTTGAGGGGATCCGAATTGAGGACACACACTCACCTCATGTATCAAAAGCCAGTACTATAGACTACAACATTCATTAAAACATTTTGCTCATCGATCATCTCATTCGTCTCTCTCTCTTTTGGCTTCACCAATCACCATGAGTAATGATGCTCAAAGTGTATGGAACTCATTTAAGAGGTATACTAGGTAACAACCCGCACGATATGCGAGAAAAATCTATGCAAATAAAATTAGTGTTGAGTAAAGTTATTTTCGAGGATAAAATATTTATTTTTGTAAAAACGAAATATATAGCCTGTGAGAATATGTTTAGATCAAACTACTATGTATCAACTAAATATATAATCCGCTCTTTCTTCAATCTATGCAAGATTTTTTATTTTGTTTAATTTTTTTTTGTGTAAGAATATGTTTCACCCGTGCAATATTATACCAATGGTATTAAATAAGTCACTTGCCTATAATAATGATTATTGTGATAATTTTATTTTGGAAATTTTAAATATGTGAATAATAATTTTTTAACAGGTGAATAAATACGGGTTTTGAAAATGTTTTAAATCTAATAATGTTAAAATAATTATATATCTTCTAAAAATGATTAAATCTATTTTAAAGTAAAATGTTTGATTTTTTTAATTAATTGACAATGAATTTTCCTTAATTACTCAATAGCAATTATGTGTAAATATCCATAAAAATGAGGACAATAAATTCATTGGTGTCTCGAGCCCTCTAACTACGACACATCAGCATTTTTTTGAGAATGCTTCTCTATTAATATATAGGGGATTATTTTTATAATTAAATCTGTTTCTTCCATTTCTTTTTTTGTTAGTTAGTTTTATGCAACTCTTTCTCTAAGTTTTTTAAAGAAAATTTGTTCCCTTCGTTTTAAAAAAAATTAGTGGCGAAAGAACTTGCGTTGAAGATAAATCAAATCATATCGCATGTCAAAGGTGAATCTTTTTTTGTTCCTTTCTTTTTAAAAAAATACTAAGATTCAGACTCCTGCGATGTCGCGGGAAAGTATTTGTAAAAAAAATAAATTAAATTTCAAATTTTAGAATTATATTTTATAAAATCATTTAAAAGTAATAAAATAGTTTTTAAATATATGTAAAATAATAAAACTAAAAATGATCTCAAAAGAACAAAAATAATAAGTAGGGCTAAAGTTACACAATCACCAAAATGAAAACTTATAATAAAAAATTATTATGGAAAAATACTCAACTCTAAGTTAAAAAGTATTAAATGAAAAGTCATAATGAATTGTGGCAACCTTATAAATATTTTTGTATGAATTATAAGTATAAAATATTTTATGAAAAAATATTTAAAGAGTAACAAACATCATACCAATTATTAATATTTCTATTACTCATAAACAAATATTATGACAAAGTGATCCTAAGTGAGAATATCAATGAACGATTATAATAATTAAATGCAAATTTCTGATAAAAATAAATAAATTATATCTTGAGTCAAAATTTATCAACCAATAATTTTAATAATATATACAACTTCTAGAAATGAAATATTAAATAGTTAAATTTTTTAAAAGTACATATTTTACGAAGAGTTACGATAAATAAAGACAATTGTAAGTTATGTAATTAAAGTTGATTAAATTTCTATATTACTATAATTATTTCTAAATTTCTCAGTTAGATTATAGAATAATGTTGGATATTTAATATTAAAACTCATATTATTTAGATTCAACATGAAACAAAAATTTGTGTCAGCGAACAATGGTTTGTTAGTTATCTAAAAAAGACAAATATATATATAGAGTTCAAAAAACATAAACATAACTATTGTAACGAAAAGTTGTGAATAAGATATGGTAAAAAGACACAACTCTTCGATGAACATAAACAACCATATGACATTTTTTCAATTTATATTTAGTTTGTGTAACATATTTATGCAAATTTAACGTCATACAGTAGAACCTCTATAAATTAATACTCGGTAAATTAATAATTTCTATAAATTAATAAAGTTCTCCGGTCCCAAGTTGGGACTAGTGTAGTTTTTGATACTATTCGATAATATAATAAAATAATAATTTACTTGAAACTCCTTTGTAAATATATGGTCCCATCAATAATACAAATTAATAATTATATAAAATTAGCTAAATATATGTATATATCTACACATTAATTTTTATTAAAGTTTCTTTTTAATTTTCTTACTATATAAAAATCTTTGAGTGCTATCTTCAAAACATGATAATTGTCATTTTTATTGTAATTGTTTTTATAAAAATATTAGTTATAAAGATTAAATCTTATTTTTAATATTTTTTTTACCAAATTAGGAAATTCTCTCTATAAATTAATAATTATTAATTTATCGATAAATTAAAACCTCTATAAATTAATAAAATTTCATGGTCCCGACTTTATTAATTTATAGAGGTTTTACTGTATTTTACTTTACTTTATTTACATAGTTATTTTACCATACAATTTAGCATACAGTACTTATATTTAGTATATACTAAATTCGATAAACATGTAAAAAGTCTGCTTATTTTTTATATAGACTTTAAAAGCCTATATAGCTGGACTTTTGTTGTTGGTATTCATAAGATCTTGTTTACAAAGTAACATTAAAATGATGATCACATATAAATGTTTTCATATACATTGTTACATTCTTCGGAATCTATAAAAATTATTGTTAGAGAGAGTTTTTGTATTGAACGAAGAAATTTAAGTGATCAACTGTTTGATTGGGCCAAATTAGATTCCATATGTGGGCTTTGGAAAAACAAATGAAAGCGTGTTTCATCTGGACTTCCAAGGTTAATCGAATATGAAGATTTAAGATCAATCACAATAACTGATTTACAGAAATAGCCAAACTAAACACCCTAAGAAATTTCTAACAGAGGTTTCCCTATTACTGACTGGCAAATAAAATAATTCTATAAGGAGTTAAAAAAGGTTTAAAGGTTCGTGCGTGAGATAATACACTGACGAATCTATCACACAATGACACAACAGAGTCAAATTAATAGCAGAAAACTAAAAAACCACTGAGAAAAATATAGAACGATAAACCGAAAGTAGCACATTTATTAATTAGTGAAACGAAAGGGTTTATCAAAATCCAATGAGTGGTTTGAACCAATCACAATACCCTCGAGCTATGTATGCATGTTGAATGTCTATTTTGGTAACAGTATGAGACAAAGGATTGGCAACTTTGTTTGCCGAAGATGCCAATAACATTTTATTCTTTTTTTTTTTGTTGAAACCCATATAGGGAAGGATCGTCTTGATGTTGAATATTTAACTATGAGGGCAATTGCTAAGTCCCTCGAATCTGTCTCACACTAAATTATAGAATATGTTTTCTACATCGTAACAAAACATCAGTAGAACCGGTTTTAAATCCAAGTTCTCCGGGTTTAGAAACAAACGATCGTTAATCGCATTAAAGTATGTAATAACAAATTTAATTTTTTAAAAAAGAAAATATGTTTGAGCTTTTATGTAATTTAATAATGTTTGTCTAATTGAAATGAAACAGATTTATATTAAAAAAATATTTGAAAGAAATTAGTTCAATTGTATATCTTTTGTTTTTCTTCGACAACTCATTCATTATAGGTCTTATTAGGTTTGTTACTTCTATTCGCAGACATCAATAGCTTAGAGTAAGGTACTAAAAGAAAGTAAGAATTGATCGATACCATACATATTGACATATTTTGTAACTTCAAGTCTTCTAGAACATGTAAATTAAAATTAATTAAACTGAAGTTTCACGGCCCAATAATAGTATACGTTAATTGTATTGCAGAGAGTCAGAGAGACTGAGAGAGAGGTAATCATTGAAGACATTATTAAAATTGTGTGCTGATTCCTTGATAAAATAAATTAAGATCTTTCCTACTAATTTTCCAAGAATGGGGAGGTTTCCTCAATGAGAAATGTGCTGTACAGCTTTGGTTGGACACACAAAAAGTCAACATTTCTATAAAGTCAAACTAATCCTTCTGTTCTGTTTTTTTTGGTCAATTTACTCAGTCGCCCAAACAATTTAATTCTCAAACCAAACAGAGAAGAACAAAACTCAATTCTGAGAAGAAGAAGTGAGAACTTTAATAAATAAAGGGAATCCCCAAAATTTTTAATGGATCCGTCGGAGTATTTCTCCGGCGGCGATCAACAGAACCAGAAAAGGCAGCTACAGATCTGTGGTCCTCGTCCTTCACCTCTCAGCGTCCACAAAGACTCACACAAAATCATCAAGAAACCACCTAAACACCCTGCGCCGCCTCAGAACCGTGACCAACCCCAGCAGCCTTATGTTCCTAGAGAGCCGGTGGTCATCTACGCCGTTTCCCCCAAGGTCGTACACGCCACCGCGTCCGAGTTCATGAACGTAGTCCAGCGTCTCACCGGGATCTCCTCTGAAGTTTTCCTCGAATCTGGCGGCGGCGGTGGTAACGTTTCACCGGCGGCGAGGCTAGCGTCGACGGAAAATGCTAGCCCGAGAGGAGGTAAAGAACCTCCGGTGGTGGTGGCTAGAGATGATGAAATCCCCACGGCCATGGAAGAAGCAGCTGAGTTTGGTGGTTATGCTCCGGGTATACTCTCCCCGTCTCCGGCCATGTTGCCGACAGTTTCTGCCGGGATATTTTCTCCGATGATTCATCAAGGTGGGATGTTCTCGCCGGCGGGATTGATGAGCCCGTTTCTAATGTTTAGTCCTGGTTATACTAGTTTGGTTGCTTCTCCAACTTTTGCTGATGTCTTTAGTAGTCATTTATGGGATCTTTAGTAACGATTATATTTAATATTTATGTGTTTTGCTCTGTAATTTTTTTTGTATTTGTATCTTTAACATATCCAATGTTGTAACCCAAAGGGTTTAAAAATGAGCTTCATGTATAAAAAAAAGACTAAATTTAACTTTCAAAAATTTCAGACACATTCCTAAACGTTTGTCAGCAAACTATATATATATATAGGAGTTACAAGATTCTCCTGACCTAAGATACTTTGTTAAGTTTTGTGTTTTGAGAAAGAGGAAGATACTTTGTTAAGTTTTGTGTTTTGAGAAAGAGGGCTTCATGTAGTAGTAGTTGTAACAACAGAGTTCCATGTTCCTCCTATCAATGTACCGACTCTCTCTCCTTTGATTGCTTTCGCGATGTTTCCAGGTTCCGATAGATTGAATACCACAACTGCCAACATCAACACAGACCAAGTAAGAAATTTTGTTGATGATCATGTAAATGTGGTTAAGGTTTGAGAGAGTGTTTTGAAATACAGACCTGGGATGTTGTTTTCTTGGCACAGAGTGATAGCAGTCATATCCATTACAGAGAGGTCCTTTGAGGTTACTTCTTGGTAAGTAAGTGAGTCGAGAAGGCGAGCGTTTGGGTTTCGTTTAGGATCATCGTCGAACACTCCATCAACATTTGTTGCTTTTAGCACTACTTCTGCGTTAACTACATCCAAATGCGAGAACATTTTTTTTATTTAATGATTCTAATGATAAATGAAGCATTGGAGAACACTTTAAAACAGAAACCACCTCTTACTTACTTTCAGCACATCGAAGAGCTGCTGCAGTATCTGTGGTGAAAAATGGATTGCCTGTTCCAGCTGCAAATATAACAACCCTGCCTTTTTCTAGATGTCTAATGGCTCTTCTTCTTATGTAAGGCTCTGCTACTTCCGACATGCGGAAAGCGGTTTGGACACGGGTTGGGATGCCGATACTCTCCATTGTCGCTTGAAGAAATATTGCATTCATCACAGTTGCCAGCATTCTGTCAAATTTTCAGATGAACCAAATGAGACAAAGAAACCTCCAGTAGACGAAATTTAAAGGTCTTATTGGCGCAAGAGGAACAATATAACTCCATATAGAAGGAGTACAGTTCAGAAAAACAAATTTGTGTGCACTAAAGTCATGAGTGGATATAATTACCCGATATAATCAGCAGAGGAGCGATCAAGGCCACTGCACCCAGCCCAGGTGGATCCACGAAAGATATTTCCTCCTCCAACAACAATAGCAACCTATTGTAAAGGTTGTAAGATCAGGACAGAGCACACACAGCATTGCAACGGGCATGCTCAATGACTCAGACCCATCGTCTATTACATGTATAGTTTGTTTAAAAGCTTAAAAAATCAACTGTAATTCTCTGTTCAGCTTGTATACTCTCCCATAAATCTCCTCCCCATGACTTAAGCACCCGTTTCTTGTAAGTTTAAACTAAATGATTTTCCGCATAGTTTCTTACTTCAATATAGGCAATCATCAAATACTTAGGGTACTAAACAATTGCATTTACCATACTCTATTATCAATCAACATGTCTAGGAAAGAACACAAAAAGCTTAATACCTAACCACTAAGAAGTGTCACAGTAAACACAATTTACAACTAGAACAAAAATGTTTGAATGTAGTGTTTCGAGAATAACCTCAATACCAAGTCGAGTTACTGCTGCAACTTCCCTTGCAATCGCCATAGTGACCTAATAAGTGGGAAAATGGATGAGACTTCTGTAGTAGGAAACAGAGAACAAAGAATAGCAAAAACAAAAACCTTAGGATCAATATTCTGCTCCTCGTCTCCAGCAAGAGCTTCTCCACTGACTTTGAGTAAAACCCTTCTCCATTTAAGCGGTGGTTTAGATGTTCCATCAAACGAAGGCATTCGTGGAAAAGATGATTGCCCATTTAAGCTACTGAAAAATTTACAGATGACGGCAACAGAGTTTCAAAACAAAATCAGCCAAAAGTTCCAAACTTCACGAATGGGTTTAGATTTACTTCAGCCACAACAATTAACTATCAGATTTTATAATGAAGTCTTAAACCCTAAACCCAAAAAGTGTCTTCATTGACGAATTTTCACAAACATCTAATGGGCGTAAAGATTGAAAATTGAAGACATCATACCTCCCGTTACCGTTCCCGTTTCCATTCCCGTTCATGGACTCTGGAGATGAACCGTTGTCTGAGGACAAAGAAGAAGAGCAGCTGAGAAGTACTCGCCTACTACAATTTTGTTGGGAGAAGAAACTAACATGGCGAGGTGTGAGAGGGACGAAAGAGGTTCGGGAAATAGAAGAAGAAGAAGAAGACGAAGAAGCGGAGATTGGAGAGTAAGAGGTGAGAGGCAACGGAATCGCCATTGCCGGAGAGAAGAATTGAGAGATCTTACTGAAATAATTCAGTAGAGAGAAGCGTCGCCGAAAAGAAAAAAAGGGGTTTGAGTTTTGGGAAGATAAGGTCTGGTTCGATTGTAATTTATTCATTAATCTTTGCCGTTATATATTTAAAACTGCCCCAAATAATTCACTATATTTAATGTTATCTTTATCATACAAAATCGAGTAAGTTTCATTAAAACTTAAATTTTATAAGATTTTGATATATGTCAAAATTGTTGTCTTTAGATTTTAATAGGTCAATCGATAAAAATGACACCATTTTAAAGTTTCTCTTCGACCATTAGCATATGTTTTCAAATGTTCCAAAACTAGTACAAATTTATATATCCTTAATTTTGGAAAAAAACTAAATTATTAATAAAATAGAGTTTGTCGTTTATTCTCTCTGCTTCCACCGACACAATTCATCTCTTACCCAGATTTCAGTCTGAACACAACCTACAGATCCATCACTGGACACGAAGAGCGACACAAAATATATGAGTACTTCTCCAACGAAGAGAAGAGGAAGTTTGGTTTTTGGGTGCTAGGTCTTTTCCTTTCTGTTGTCTGTTTCATTATTCTATTTATCACCCTCCATTGCTACAATCCTCTACACTTTTGTTTGATGTGAGTCTTGGTTTTAGAGCTTTCTCTAGTTGTAGTTATGAGATAATCTTCAGATTCAATTGTTCTTGAATCTGTGAAGAACGTGATTAAGTAGATGAGAGTGTAGATGTTAATTGAGGTTCTGGTTTGATTCAATTGTTTATGCCTTTAGAATTTGCTTTATGTTGTTAAATCTGTGAAGAACTTGATTAAGTGGATGAATGTGTATATGTGAATTTTTTCTGTAGTCTTAATTTGTGAAGAGGTTGATTAAGTGGATGAGTATGTATGGTGTAGATGTGATATTGGGTTACAGTTTTAAGTTGTTTCTGCTTTGTTGGATTTACTTCTTGATTTTTAATCCGTGATGAACTTGGTCAAGTAAATGAGTGTTGAGATGTTAATTTGAGTTCTGGTTTTGATTAAGTTGTTTCTGATTTTGTAGGATTTGTTTTAGATTGTTAAATCGAAGATGTCGACTGAATCATCAAGGGAAGAGAATGTTTACATGGCGAAATTAGCTGAACAAGCTGAACTTTATGAAGATTTATGAATGATTTCTTGAATTTCAGGAAGACCGTCATGAAAAAAAAAGAACATTAGGAAAGAGTCATTGATAGGAAGAACTCTTTGAAATTTAGGAAGAAGTCATTGACGTTTAGGAAGATCTTCCTAAAACATCATGTTGGATATTTTTACTTGCTACCTTTATTGTAAAACACTAATATGTGCACATAATCAAATCATTATACATCACTAATGAAGTAATATGTGATACAATAAAGCAAAACACATATAAAGAGATTTAGAAAAATATTTTTAAAAAATTTAGGAAGGATTCCATAGCTTTTAGGAAAGTGTTCTTGAATTTTAGGAAGACCTTCCATAATAACAAACTCAACTTCCACTCAAGTGCCTATTTTCCCATCTTCATCATCAACTCTCTGCTTTGTTCTTGAAATATTTGTCGTCATGTATATCATCAATCACTTGAATTTAGAGCTGAAAACTTTATTCAACAACATGATCAGTCCATGAATTCAATTTTCATGTTAACATATTACTTCAAGAGATATCTTATATATCACCCTACATTTAATCTAGTTCTGCAACACTACCAGATTGATTAACTTTAAAACCCCAAGAAACACTACCAAGTTGATCTGTACCATTAGCAAAACAATTAAAAAACTCATAGCAAGCTAAATACCTAGCAATTTTCCTACATGTAGTGTAGTCATGTAGGAAAATTTGGAAGACACAAAATCAAATTATTACTCTTATATATCTTATATATATATATATATATAGATAAAATATCAGAATGTGCACAAAATAAAATCAAATATACTTCACTAAATATAGAGTAATAATACACTCATTTCTTTAGATTTAGGAAGAGAAGAAGAAGAAGAAGAAGAAGAAGAAGAAGAAGAAGAAGAAGAAGAAGAAGAAGAAGAAGAAGAAGAAGAAGAAGAAGAAGAAGAAGAAGAAGAAGAAGAAGAAGAAGAAGAAGAAGAAGAAGAAGAAGAAGAAGAAGAAGAAGAAGAAGAAGAAGAAGAAGAAGAAGAAGAAGAAGAAGAAGAAGAAGAAGAAGAAGAAGAAGAAGAAGAAGAAGAAGAAGAAGAAGAAGAAGAAGAAGAAGAAGAAGAAGAAGAAGAAGAAGAAGAAGAAGAAGAAGAAGAAGAAGAAGAAGAAGAAGAAGAAGAAGAAGAAGAAGAAGAAGAAGAAGAAGATTATAAAAGTCATAAATAATGACTAAGATAAATTAACCAAATTAATTAAATAAAATATTTTTTATATATATATAAATGAAAAATTGATTCAGTGACAATTAAAAAAATAATTTTAAAGATATATAAATTTAGGTTTACTAAATCATACTCAGATAATCAATTCTGAAAAAATATTCACATATAATAAAATTTAAATCATTATTCTATCAAAATTTATAAAAAATAATAAGAAAATCAGGGAGAAAGAGCTCATAGCTGCAACTGCAACCAAAATATTTTTTATATATATATAAATGAAAAATTGATTCAGTGACAATTAAAAAAATAATTTTAAAGATATATAAATTTAGGTTTACTAAATCATACTCAGATAATCAATTCTGAAAAAATATTCACATATAATAAAATTTAAATCATTATTCTATCAAAATTTATAAAAAATAATAAGAAAATCAGGGAGAAAGAGCTCATAGCTGCAACTGCAACCAAAATATTTTTTATATATATATAAATGAAAAATTGATTCAGTGACAATTAAAAAAATAATTTTAAAGATATATAAATTTAGGTTTACTAAATCATACTCAGATAATCAATTCTGAAAAAATATTCACATATAATAAAATTTAAATCATTATTCTATCAAAATTTATAAAAAATAATAAGAAAATCAGGGAGAAAGAGCTCATAGCTGCAACTGCAACCAACCAAATTGACTAAAAAGATAAATCTATTAAAAATTAGAAATCACAATTAATTACCTAAACTAATACTTGAAAGAGATAATCAATACAGTTAGATGGAAAATGACACCAAACAAAAGTTAGATGAATGAATCAATAAATAAAACAATCCAAATTTTTTTAACAAAGATGAGTGAATTAATGTTGATTATTAAATTGAAAGAAAATACTACTCAGAATTTTTAAATTTGGTGGCATTAACAAAAAATGTGCAAAAACTAACAAATGTGAACATTGAAAGCTGGGAGTACAACGAAGAAACATAATTTTTGGATCAAAATATTGCAACTTTTAAGATCATTAACAAAGCTAAACAGTTAGATGAGATAATAAAAATAATCTCATATGTTATATTTAAATTGACCCCTAAAAGTGAGTTTGCTATAATATATAAACATATAAATCTATGATTTTATTTATTAACTTGTAAGTTTAAAAAATACTCAGAAAACAATAAATTCGAAACCTTTTTTTGTATTCCATAAAAGTTTTTATATAATAAACAAAGAGGTGCAAAATATAAAGGTGTAAAACATAGAGGTGTAAAAAAAATGTGAAAAATTTAATAGGTGCGATTTTTGAAAGATGGGGGTACGACGAAGAGATACAAAAATATGAAAATAAATACAAGTGAAACAAAAAGGTGTGAAACGAAAAGATGCAAAAACTAACAAGTGCAAACATTGAAATCAAGGGGTACGACGAAGAAACACAGTTGTTGGATCAAAACACTGCAACTTTATATAAACAAAGAGGTGTAAAACAAAAAGGTGTGAAAACTAACAGGTGCCTACATGGAAAGTTGGGGGTGCGACGAAGAATCACAATTGTTGGATCGAGTCTTTGAAACTTTTGAGATCATTAACAAAAGGTGAGATCATTAATAATATCTAAATAACAAAAACTCTTTTCAAAATCCATAAAAATCTGTATATATATATATATATATATATATATATATAAACAAAGAGGAGTGAAAACAAAGAGGTGTGAAACAAAAATGTGCGAAAACTAACAAGTGCAACCATTGAAAGCTAGGGGTACGACGAAGAAACACAATTGTTGGATCAAAACATTGCAACTTTATATAAACAAAGAGGTGTAAAACAAAAGGGTGTGAAAACTAACGGGTGCCAACACAGAAAGCTGGAGGTGCAACAAAGAAACACAATTGTTGGACTGAAACTTTGCAACTTTTGAGATCATTAACAAAGGGTGAGATCATTAATCATACTCAACAAACAAAAACTCTTTTCAAAGTCCATAAATATCTGTATATATAGAAAAACAAAGAGTGTGAAAACAAAGAGGTGTGAAACAAAAAGGTGTGAAACAAAAAGGTGCGAAAACTAACAAGTGCAACCATTGAAAGCTAGGGGTACAACGAAGAAACATAATTGTTGGATCAAAACATTACAATTTTATATAAACAAAGATGTGTAAAACAAAAGGGTGTGAAAACTAGCGGGTGCCAACATGGAAAGCTGGGGATGCAACGAAGAAACACAATTGTTTGACCAAAACTTTGCAACTTTGAGATCATTAACAAAGGGTGAGATCATTAATAATACTTAAATAACAAAAACTATTTTCAAAATCGGTATATATATAAAAACAAAAAGGTATGAAAACAAAGAGGTGTGAAACAAATGTGTGAAACAAAGAGGTGCGAAAACTAACAAGTGCAACCATTGAAACCTATGGGTACGACGAAGAAACACAATTGATGGATCAAAACATTGCAACTTTATATAAACAAAGAAGTGTAATACAAAAGGTTGTGAAAACAAACCGGTGCCAACATAGAAAGTTGGAGGTGCAATGAAGAAACACAATTGTTGGACGGAAACTTTGCAACTTCTGAGATCATTAACAAAGGGTGAGATCGTTAATCGTACTCAAAGAACAAAAACTCTAACCAAAGTCCATAAAAATCTGTATATATATAAAAACAAAGAGTGTGAAAACTAAGAGGTGTGAAACAAAAATGTGTGAAACAAAAAGATGCGAAAACTAACAAGTGCAACCATTGAAAGCTAGGGGTACAACGAAGAAACACAATTGTTGGATCAAAAAATTGTAATTTTATATAAACAAAGAGGTGTAAAACAAAAAGGTGTGAAAACTAGCGGGTGCCAACATGGAAAATTGGGGGTGTAACCTAGAAACACAATTGTTGGACCAAAACTTTGCAACTTTGAGATCATTAACAATGGGTGAGATCATTATAATACTCAAAGAACAAAAACTCTTTCAAAGTCCATAAAAATCTGTATATATATATAAAAATAGAGTGTGAAAACAAAGAGATGTGAAACAAAAAGGTGTGAAAACTAACAAGTGCTACCATTGAAAGCTAGGGGTACGACGAAGAAACACAATTGTTGAATCAAAACATTGCAACTTTATATAAACAAAGAGGTGTAAAACAAAAGGGTATGAAAACTAACAGGTGCCAACATGGAAAGATGGGGGTGCAACGAAGAAACACAATTGTTGAACCGAAACATTGCAACTTTTGAGATCATTAACAAAGGGTTTAATAGGTGTGATTTTTAAAAAATAGGGGTACGACGAAGAAACACGATTATTGAAAAAACTTGCAACTGTTGGGATCATTAATAATTTTAAACTGTTAGATGAGATAATAGAAACAATCTCATCCATTAAATTAAAGTTGACCCCCAAAAGTGGGTTTGCTATTATATATAGAACTAAAATTTTAAAAAACTTTATTTACAAAAATATGGAAACTAACCTGGATCATTTATATCTAATGGACATCCTACATAACAAAAAAAAAAAAAAGGATTTTACATTTATACCATGTTTGTTAAAAAAATTAAATAGGTTAAATAAGTCAATAATAGAACTTATATAAAATTATACCATGTTTGTTAAAAAATTTTGGTTTATCCGTAACTCTAGCATCACTGCATGTCATCATGCCTCTCTCTTGGTTTTGACTTTCTGGGAGTATTGTCCTGCAATGCTTGAACAGATTAATCCACATGTCCGCATGTGTTTTGTAATAGAACGTATGCTTGAATGATATACTCTTTCACAACTTAACAAATTAAAAAGCCACGTACACTCATATATAAGAAACACTAATAGGTCATTCGCAACAAAAATATATAAAATTACTTTGAATTAGAGATTGATGTTTGTTAGTTAAAAAAACACTTCAATATGATAATTTTTTAGTTTTGTTTAGTACTAAGAAAACAATTTTTTAAAACTTGTTTATGTAGTCAAGAAAATTTTATATATAAGAAACAAAGAGGTGTAAGACATAGAGGTGTGAAATGTAAATGTGTAAAAATTAATAGATGTGAAACATGGAGGTACAACAAAGAGGTGTAACACATAGAAGTGTGAAATAAAAATGTGTAAAAATTAATGGATGTGTTTTTGAAATCAGGAGGTACAACAAAGAGATGCAAAAATTAAGAAGTGTGATTTTTGAAAGATGGGGGTGTGACTAAAAGACACGATTAGTAATTTTAAACCGTTGGATTAAAAGTGGAACTAATCTCATCCGTTGGATTAAAAGTTAACACAAAAAAATGAGTTTGCTATCTTATTATATAAAGTATGGTTTCAAAAGTTACTAACTCATCAGATCGTGACACGTGTCAATTTTAAAAATTACTAACTCACCAGATCATGACAAGTGTCAATTTTACACAAATTTCCAACTACAAAAGAAAAATCTTTTTAAAAATCAAGAAATGAAAAAATACTAATCATAAATCTTATCTTATTATATAAAGTTCAATGACAAAATTTATTATTAACGAGATCGTGACACGTGTCAAAAATATTGATAAGATGTTGACACGTGTCAAAAATAAATATAGAAACAAATTTGATTTTTAATATTTTACTAATCTACATGAATTAGAAACAAATTTGATTTTTACTATTTTACTAATCTACGTGAATTAGAAACAAAACCTTTACTAAACCTTTACTGGATTTTGCAATTTCAATATCTAACCGTATGAGATATTTTGTAATTTCAATATCTAACCGTATGAGATATGTAAGTTCTATTTAATTTGATATTGGCCACGTCTTTTTGTTTAAATATGTCAATTAATTTGATTTTTACTATTCTACGTGAATTATTGTCCACTTTTCTAGAAAGAAAAAAAGTTCAAAAAACATTGACCTATCAGTCCAGCAGAGAATCGTTTTATTCTGTAAGTAACAAGAATAAAATTATATTTACAGCTAACAAGACTACAATTGTAATAGTCAATTGTAATATTTACCTTACAGAATAAAACTTTTACCTATCAGGTGTAATAGTTCAAAATTTTAATTTTAAATTTGATTTTTTGCCCTTTTTCTTTTAACATAAGACATCTAATTATATTTACAGAATTTTACATGTTTATATTTTAAAACATTTATTTCCCTAAATCAATAAGGAAAACTAATAAAACTTATTATATAAAACTAATAAAACTAATAAAACTTACATGTCAAATTTACACATTAACAAGATTGTGACATGTGTCAAATATATTGATTAGATGTTGACAAATGTCAATTTTTTTTAATAAACGTAGTAGGACAGCTAATTATATTTACAGAATTATACATGTTTATTTTCCTAAATCAAAAGGAAAACTAACAAAATAAATATATTTTCTATTATATGCTAATTATATCATACGTGGTTTCTCAATAAATTTGACAAGTGTAAGCAAAAACTTAATTTATTAAGCATGTATATTAATCAATAAATAATGAATAGCAAAGTTAAAAAGAATAACATAAGTTATTTAATATAATTTTAGTCGGATATAAATTGTATTTATCGTTGTATTATAGTTTTTTTATTGTAAGTAAGTACACAAAACCTTGAAAGAATAAATAAATTAAAAAAAAATCAATACATGATTTGTATAAGTATAGTTTTACATGTTTTATTTTAAAGTTTTAATGCATGTAGTAATATGAGAAACCTGAAAGAAAATAGAAAAATGGGTTTGTATGAATGAATTTTTGGTTAATTGATTAAAATTGAAAAAATATTACTTATGAAACAATGATATATAGAAAAATAATATTTAGGATATTTTCGGATTTCCAAAAAATTTGTGGATGTTAACTGATTTTTTTACTGATTATTTTTATTGTTAAATTTAAAATACTAACCAATATACATATTACCTCATATGTGCTCATATTATTTTTGTTATTAAAATTTTTAACTAATCTATGAAGAAGTGAATTATGGTTTTACGATGAAATAGATAGTTTAATGTGATTACTAAACTAAATGTCTAACGATGAAATTTATTTTAGATTAAATAGATTAAAAAGTTTTCAAATATTAATATGTATCATTTTAAAAAATTTCATTCAAGAATATTAGTACTTTTATAATTTTAACACATGTATTTATGTAATGCATATGTCAAAACATAAGATAATTTGAAAAAGAAAATATATATTATAGGAATAAATCTTCAGTTATTGAGAATTTATCTGTATCTTTATATATGTTTTTATTTTATAAACTTTACTCATTTTTAAAATTGTTTATGACATGAGGTAAAATTATTACTTATGAGATAACAACATAACAAATATATCTTAAATAATGTTGATTGAGTTTTTTTTTGCAAATTATATTTTGTTAATTTTTATTTATATTTTCAGTTCTTACTAAGATATAGATTTGATATGATGTATTAATTTTGTGTGATATAAAATATTTAGTTCTATGCATTAAGATGAAATGTGGAATTAAACTTAAAATATGGTCTATTATGTATTTAAATGGTATTTCCTTTCCAATAAATATTATGTCATTTATAAAACTTCTACCAATAGGAAATATACTGTCATAAATTGTTATATTTTAATTAAAATTGTACATAGAAATTTTAGAAAATATTATAACACTCTTATTTAATAGAATTGAGAGAGTATTAAATGAAATATGAGAGGTTCATATTCAATATTAAAATGTTACAAGATAAAATCTAAAAACATGTATGCTACTACTTAACTATTTTTAATAAATTTTTTAATATTTACCCGCGTAACAACGCGGGCTTTATCTAGTTATATATAGATAATTCACTAATGCTACTTTTGGAATATTTGAAGATGTGTGCTAATTTTGGAACAAAAACTTAGGGGGGTGTATTGAAACAATGATTTTGGAGGAATCAATGAGATTTAGGAAATTTGGAATTTTGATAAATTTTAGGGAAGTTGATATGATTTATGATAAAGTTCTTTAAAATCCCATCTAAACCCATGAGATTTGGAAAATTGTATTTTTAACTAAACAAATCTTTTCAAATCCTCCAGAATCCCTAAAACTTATTAAATTCCAAATCCACAAACTGTTTTGAATAACAATGAATTTTAAAGTAGATTTTTAAATCATCAGTTCAATAACAGTAGATTTCATGAGACTTTTTAAAATTCATGATTGGATAACATATGATTTGTAACTTTTATATAAATCACCTAAAATGTTAAGTTGAATACACCTCCCCCCCTTAGATTAGTGCTAGTTTAGGGTATTTCTCATTTTAATATGATTGCCCAAAAAAAAAGATTTTAATATATGATTGATATAATTATTATAAAATATAATATTTAATCAAATTAAATAAAGAACACCGATTTTGGGGCACTACATTTAACAAATGTAGCTACAAATAGATTACAGATATTTTCTTATATTTAAATAATCACTCTATTTTATATGTATTTATTATTGATTAATAGGCTTTGAAACTTTTTTTTTCTTTTTTTTTTGAAACATTTACATACTACAAGACTAGTGAAGAACCACAAAACATTCCTATCTTCATTTTTTTTTCAGTGACTTGTTGTCAAATTACGAGTTTTCTTACCAAGTTCAAGTATATTTAAAAGTTTACTTACAATGAACATTGTTAGAAGAGTGAAATTAAATTCCTTACTTTGCAACGACGTAAGATTGTTTAACACTAAAGCTCAATCTTTAAACCCAAAAAAAAAAAAAAAAAAAAAAAAAGCCCAATCTTTTAAATATTCCCTGTAAAAGTTGAAAGTAACAAACACAGATATACAAAGAAGAAAAAAGAAGATGAATCGAAATCTTGAAAATAGTTCTTGGATCTTGGTACGAATGGTGAAGGATTGTTCATTGTTCATACTCTGTATAATGTTAATTCCTTGAATCCTTTCTGTCTTTCCTTTGTCCTTTAAAAAACCTTCCTTCAAAGAGAAGCCACCACTGTTTTAACACTTTACTCATGTCTCTCTCTGTTCGAATAACGGAAAGCTCTGTTTGCTTTTTTAGAAATTATAAAAAGAACAAATATTATACTTAAACAAAACACATACCATCAGGTTTCTTGCCGGGAAGCTACCGGAATATGGATACTGAAAAAGGTTATCCCAGAGGTTTCAGAGCCGACAGTATACGATCCGAAACAGGCCGGAGCAGTTTCAGATCAGATAGTATGCAGATCGATGAAGCAGCCGAGCTACCACAAAACAAGACAGGACAAGAAAACTCGACCTATCTTCTCCTCTTCAAGAACATAGACAGTGGAAACTTAGAAGCCACGAAAGCGTTCTTGGACCGAAACCCTGAGGCTTTAACCGCAAGCTTAACCTCTAACGGAGACAGACCGATCCATAAAGCTGTTTTGTCGGGTCACATCAAGATTGTGGAAGAGATCATAAGAAGAATTCAAGATCCAGAGCACGTGTTGAAGATCAAGAATGATAATGGTTATACTGCGCTTACTTATGCTGCGACCGGTGGGATAGTGAGAATCGCAGAGTGTTTGGTGAACATATGTCCCAGTTTGGTTAGCGTCCGGAACGAGAAAGAGCATATACCAATCGTGGTGGCTTCGTTGTATGGTCACAAGCATCTTGTTCGGTATCTTTACAATCACACCCCTCTCAGTGATCTTGATCCTGATGGTTCAGATGATCACAATGGCAAGAACGGAGCGATGCTTGTGACTAATTGTATTGTCGATGGATTATATGGTAAGTTCCTAATCAATGTTCGTATATTATATACTGTATGTTCATATAACTCTTTTTAGCAACTATATTATATGTTCACAAGATTGCTAATGTGGCGCACATATAGGTATTGCTTTGGATCTCATTCAAAGGTATCCTAAGCTGGCTTATACTCGAGACAGCGACAACGATACAGCAATCATCGCGCTTGCTCAAACACCTTGCGCGTTCCCTAGCGGTACCCGTCTTGCATTTTGGCAAAAGTGGATATATCACTGTGAGTATACTTGGCTCATGCTTATTAGATGAAGACTAAATATAACGTTTTTATTATTATAAGGAAGTTTGGTGTTAATAGGCTGTAATTTTTGTTGGGATTGCGCGTTATAGTTCGTTAAATTCATGGTTTCTCTCTTGCAGGTATTTACATAGAGAAAGTTAATAACCCTCACGAAGTTCTGGATCATCATGACCATCAATACGTAAAAGCAGAAGATCATAGTCGAATTCAAGACAAGTTGTGGAAACACCTCAAATTTCTTTGTAAGCAATAAAACTCATCTCAAATAGTGAGCCATGTTGATGATTTTGATCATTTTAGATGAATATTTATTGACAGTTCCACACGTAAGACGCGTATACAAATTGAAGTTAGGACATGCTCAAGCCAAAGAGATACTAGAATGTATCTGCCAAGAGATACCTAACTTTGACATGACCCAACAGAAGAACACCGGTCTACACCAAGCTCTGTTTAAGGCAGTAGAGAATGGTATTGTAGAGTATATCGAGGAAGTAATGAGGCATTATCCTGATATCGTATGGCTCAAAGATAGTTATGGTCTTAACCTCTTCTTCTACGCGGTAAGTCAGCGACAAGAGAAGATCTTTAGCCTGATTTACAACATGGGTGCTAAGAAGAACATCCTCGCTACAGCTTGGGACAAACTCCATAACAATATGCTTCATCATGCCGCCTATCGAGCCCCGGCTTCGCGGCTTAACCTTATCCCCGGTGCAGCTCTTCAGATGCAAAGGGAACTACAATGGTTTAAGGTGATATATAGTTAGTATATATGTCTAACTACTACTTGCTACACAAGAAACTAGACATGTTTATGTACTGCACGAACCTAGGATTATAACTCTGCTTTTCAACATCTACAAATCATTTCCACCGACCATAATCCTATGATTTTTCAATTGCTGTCTTGGAACCAGGAAGTGGAGAGGCTAGTGCAACCGAAGCATCGAAAAATGGTTAACTTGAAGCAGAAGAAAACTCCAAAAGCTCTGTTTACAGACCAACACAAGGATCTTGTGGACCAAGGAGAGAAATGGATGAAAGACACAGCGGCTTCTTGCACAGTCGTAGCTGCTCTAATCACCACAATGATGTTTTCCTCGGCGTTTACTGTCCCCGGAGGTTACCGATCAGACAATGGCTTGCCACTCTACATGCGAAAGCACATTTTCAAGATTTTCATCATCTCCGATGCTATCTCTCTTTTCACCTCATGCATGTCTCTCCTCATGTTCCTCGGCATTCTCAAGTCTCGTTACCGTGAAGAGGACTTTCTTCGATCACTTCCTACGAAACTGATCGTGGGTCTTTTGTCTTTGTTTCTCTCGATGGCGACGATGATGGTGACTTTTGTCGTGACACTCATGACACTGGTTAACGTTGGAAATAAAGTTTCTTGGGTTTCGGCTCAGTTTGTGTTGCTCGCGGTGATTCCGCTGGGGATGTTCGTTGTTCTTCAGTTCCCGGTGTTACTTGAGATCTTCTGTTCGACTTATTTCCCTAGGGTGTTTGAAAAGCCTCGCCAGTCTCGGCGAATATTTAAACTTTGCTCGAGAAATTAATGATGATGATCGATCTAATAACTCTAGCCTATGTTGTGGAACATAGAAGACGAGGCAACTTCACCTGTGAGGTTTGATTAGAAAGTTGCTTGACCTAGTTTTTTCTCGAAGACTAATAAAGAAATAAAAAGTTTTTTTTTTAGTATATTGAGATGCTCTTGAAGAATCATAGACTGTTTATAAAGGCAATGCTTTGAAAAGTTCGAAGCGAGCCTCAACTAAAGAAAAACAGCCCTGTATAAGCATTCTTAATATGCCCTCTCAGGCTAATGAAAGCAAAAAAAAAGCAGAAGGCCCTTACTACACTAAGCGCTACGAGAGCTTCTTCAGTGGCCCAAGCAAGATCATCTTTTTCCAAATCAGAGAGGATAGGGTCCAAGAGTATGATGTCCTTCCAACGTGGATTCACGTAGAACATCGCGCCACCATAGGCATAAATTGATACCTACTCCTCAGGCATTTTGAACAATAGCCGCATTCCCTGCTACTTAGTGGGGATAGACCAATCTTCTTCAGCGGGCTCGAGAATTGATGTGTATTCGAATAATAGGAGCTAGTAATCGCCGATCAAATTCGTGGATCGCCTGCCATATTGGACTTTTTGTTTTTCCAATACAGGCAAAATTGTTGAACTATGACATAAAAACCGCTTCGGAAAGGCGGTTGGTCCAATTAAATTGAATATGGTTTGGTGTTTAAGAAATGGGATGGCCTCTCTTGATTAATAATATAATGCAGTCAAATTCATCTCAGCTAATTAATTATTTGCATACAACTGTACCGATGTTTAAGTTAACTTTTTAGTTATAATATTTCAATTTTTTATACCAATAATAGTCAACAAGAAAAGAGTGTTTGGTGAAAGTGTTGGTCCTTGAATAGAAAAGATGTACAAGATACGAAAATACCTTTGCTTCGCTTTGCTTCCAATACAATGCCATTTGTCAAGCACATGTTCATTAGAAAATTGGAACGTATGTAAATGTGTATGCGCGTAAAGATTATTACGGCCGGTCCGAACACAGATTAAGAAACTCATGTTTAGTAGTATTGGGATTTTATGTTCAGAAGATCAATATACTAGATATTTCCAATAATAATTGTGTTATTCAATAGTATATCTTGAATCATACGTAGCGATGGGTGCAAGGCTCTTATCAAAAGCAAATCTAATCTTTCTAGTCCCCACCTTCTCCTATGTGCAATTTAGCTACTACTCAGTCCTCTGATTGACACATGTCCTTACCTGTCTTTGTTTTTCCATGTCTTAATGAAGCTTAGAAGTTAATTAATTAATTCATCTAATCTCCTACCCTTTTTGTGTTTTATCAATTCCTTTAGTTTTCCTTCATCTAAACCATAACTAAACTTTGTTTCATCTAAATTAAACCATAATAACATTTCCTCTCGTATACAAATTTCTTTTACTTTTTATTTATGTATTCTGAATTACAAAAGAATAAAATGTTGTTGTCTAAAGAAATAAAAGTAGAACAAACAAATGTGAACATTTAATATTTTCTAGGATTAAAATTAGTGATTTAATCTCTGATCTGGATCATATGATCATATGATACAATATGTTACAGTACTGATTAAGTGGTTGTTATCTCTATACTAATCTGAGTTAGTTAAACCACAAAATCAAGACTAGTGTGTTTAGAATAATCAATAAATAAATACAAATTCAAAACACTATAAAGTTTGGTGGAAGCAGTTCTTGAAAGGACCTCTAGACCTTGCAAGTTGCAAGCGAAGCATATGAATCAATGTACTATGCTTACCTTAATCTTATCTTCACCTTACTTTGCCACAAAGGTTGTACACGTTATATATTCTTTTTTTAGTATTACCAACTTTCAATTGTTAAAATAGTAACGGTTGCTTTGTTATTAAAATATGCCATTAAAATTTTTGGACATTTCGTCATGTTCCAAATTACCCAAAACAAGAAAAAGTCATTTTAAAACTATAGTAATTATAATAATTGTTAACAAACCATAGGTATTCATGGATGCATGCGTACATCATTGTTTCTCTCCAGCTGTACATGCAAAAACACTAAAACATAAACATATTTGAATTCATTAACTTTCCAGCATTTTTGTTTGTTCTTAGTCAAGTGAGTTATTATAAACATATATCTTCATTTTTTTAAAACTTCATCATATTCGAAAATAAATTATGGCTGTCTTTACAAAGAAATGATCTAAGTTTGCTGAACATATATCCATCACAAGAAAGTCACAAACTGAGTTTAAACTAAAGTGCTACAATATTATCCACAATATCATGTAAATGTAAAAGAATCACGATAAACTAGAAAGAGAAAATCAAAAATAACTTTATTAAAAAAAAGGTGGGGTTTGCAAAATACATTTTTCCTTATTTTCATAGAAAAATAATAATAAGAAACAAAAGAAATGTGATATATATAAGAAGATTAAAAGAGACGTTATGTCTCACCTATATTTGCTCTCTCGTCTTCCTTGTCCAATTCTACTGTCTCAATCCATCAGTTTTATATGGCAAATTCTCCCGCTGCTGCAGCAGCCACCACCGCTACCGGCGGTGACTCCCGGCACCGTCTCTCCGCTTCAATGTAAGTCTACATTAATACCCTCCAATTTATGATTAAGAAATTATGAACAAAATTATCTAATTTTGGGTTTTGTGTAATGTCTAAGCAGAGAAGCAATATGCAAAAGGAGGTTCCGAAGAAATAGTAAAGGCGGTGGCAGATCGGATATGGTGAAACCTTTTAATATCATAAATTTTCCGACACAAGACAAAAACAGTAGTTGTTGTTGTTGCAGCAAGTATCAGATCGTGAAGCTTCTCTTGTTTCTCATTCTCTCTGCTACACTCTTCACCATCATCTATTCTCCTGAAGCTTATCATCATTCTCTTTCCCACTCTTCTTCTAGGTAAATCTTTTTCTTTTTCTTTCCATAGCCAACATTTACATTATTGACCTTGAATTGTTTGAAATGCAAAATACTACGTTTGCCTCTATATTACAACATTATTTTAAAATGTTTAAATTAGATGGATATGGAGAAGACAAGATCCACGTTACGTCTCGGATCTGGACATAAACTGGGACGATGTGACCAAAACCGTTGAGAGCGTCCAAGAAGGCCATACGATCGGTGTCCTAAATTTCAATTCGAACGAGATCCAACGGTGGAGAGAAGTATCCAAGAGAAAGAAAAATGAGGATGAAGAAAACGTTGTCTTATTAAATCTAGACTACGCAGACAAGAACGTGACTTGGGACGCACTCTATCCAGAGTGGATCGATGAGGAGCAAGAAACAGAGGTCCCTGTTTGTCCTAATCTCCCAAAAATCAAAGTACCTACAAGAAGACTCGATCTGATCGTCGTAAAGCTTCCTTGTCGAAAAGAAGGGAACTGGTCGAGAGACGTCGGGAGATTGCATCTCCAGCTCGCGGCTGCAACAGTGGCGGCTTCGGCGAAAGGGTTTTTCAGGGGACACGTCTTGTTTGTCTCTAGATGCTTCCCGATTCCGAATCTGTTTCGGTGTAAAGATCTGGTGTCTCGGAGAGGCCACGTTTGGTTGTATAAACCTAATCTTGATATCTTGAGAGACAAGCTTCAGCTTCCTGTAGGTTCTTGTGAGCTCTCTCTTCCTCTCGGCATCAAAGGTAAACAAAAAAATTGAATCCCAAAGTTGCTCGTTTAGATTTGAAAATCATCGCTTAAGTTAACAAGATTCTGTATTCCTCCTTGAATTTTACAGAGAGGCCAAGCTTAGGGAACCCTAAAAGAGAAGCTTACGCGACAATTCTTCATTCCGCTCACGTTTACGTCTGTGGTGCAATCGCGGCAGCTCAGAGCATAAGACAGTCAGGTTCGACGAGAGACCTTGTTATCCTCGTCGATGACAACATCAGCGGTTATCACCGCAGTGGACTCGAAGCTGCAGGCTGGCAAATCCGGACGATACAGAGGATTCGAAACCCTAAAGCAGAGAAAGATGCTTACAACGAGTGGAATTACAGCAAGTTCCGACTATGGCAGCTGACTGATTACGACAAAATCATCTTTATCGACGCGGATCTATTAATCTTGAGAAACATCGATTTCTTGTTCTCGATGCCTGAGATCTCAGCTACAGGAAACAATGGAACTCTGTTTAACTCAGGAGTTATGGTGATCGAGCCTTGCAACTGTACGTTTGAGCTTCTTATGGAGCATATCAACGAGATTGAGTCTTACAATGGTGGAGATCAAGGTTACTTAAACGAGGTATTCACATGGTGGCATCGGATTCCGAAACATATGAATTTCTTGAAGCATTTTTGGGTTGGTGATGAGGATGACGTGAGGCGTAAGAAAACAGAGCTTTTTGGAGCAGAGCCACCTATTCTTTATGTTCTTCATTACTTAGGAATGAAGCCGTGGTTATGTTACCGTGACTACGACTGTAACTTCAACTCCGACATATTCGTTGAGTTTGCTACTGACATCGCTCACCGGAAATGGTGGATGGTCCACGACGCCATGCCACAGGTATTTCACTCACTCCTAAAACCCTCATTGAACTCAAAAAGAGTCATAACGTTAATTAAAAGACCGCTTCATCTTTTTTTTTTCTCAAACATTTTTTAACTAAATAAATAAATTAAAAGTACTTACTGTCCAAGTAAAGATTAGCCATTTATCTCCAAATATACGAAAATCTTGACGGGTTAATAATTTGGGAAGTTAGGTGCGTAGGCACCAAGTTTTGGTTTGCACACATTGCTTGTAAATTAGCTCAATTTTTATTGTATTTTATATTATTCTAAAAAAAATTTACATTATTAAAAAAATCATTTTAGGCTGATTTCTTTATGATTTTTTAATATATATATATATATATATATATTAGTTATACTAAAAATTGTAATGGTTTAGTAATTTAAATAAATGATATTTTTGTAGGAACTTCACCAATTCTGTCATTTGAGATCCAAGCAAAAGGCACAGCTGGAATATGATCGTCGGCAAGCCGAGGCTGCCAATTATACCGACGGTCACTGGAAGCTAAGAGTAAAGGATCCAAGATTCAAGATTTGCATTGATAAACTGTGTAATTGGAAAAGTATGTTGCGGCATTGGGGTGAATCAAATTGGACCGACTACGAGTCTTTTGTTCCCACCCCACCAGCCATCACCTCCGGCGGGAGATCATCGTCACTTCCCCGCCATAATTTGTGACGCAATTATATTATTAAACACACATATTGATGGATTTCATGAGTTTTTTTTTTGTTTTGTTTGAAATGTTGCTGCGAGATTAGGTAAATATCAACTGTGTAACTATCAATTTGGAATAAAACATTTTTTTGTTTGCAGATTAATTAACATAAAATGGAACACAAGTCGTTTATTTACATGCCATTTTTTAATACATACATAGAATCAATAATGTTAGGAAATACTCTTTTTTGTTGGTCGAAAATGTTTGGAAATAATACTTATATAAATTCAAATAATTTTTACAAAATGATAGATTATAGAATTATTATAGCTGAATAACACAAATTAATCGATGTAAGTACTAAGTGCAACATCTACTTTCTATAATTTCAAAGCTTAATTAGTCGGCTCATTGTGTCGTATGCTTACATGTATGCGGCATATTATGTATTTTGTCTACGTATGTATGTACGTATTTGAAAAGAATCTTTATTAGTGATTTCCTTAATATTTAATCAGAAAACAAAATTTTCCTAATTAGTAAATTTTACATTCTCGTTTACCATAAAATTTAACTCAATGTGAAAAAAGTATATCAAAAAAGGAATAAAATCTTTACAGCTATCAATATTGATTCGACATTAATTACTGAGAGAGAAAGAGGTACACCAGAAATAGAAATTCTTGAACTAAGATTTTTATATATTCGCAAACAATGATCAACACCTCTTCATTCAATTAAATTTCACAAAGAATACACACAGAGAGAGAGAGAACATCACCATGGTTTCTTTTTCATCCTGCTCTCCTTCGACTTCATCATCGACGAAGAAGAACTCAATGAGGTTTCCCCAAATTCAACAAACCGTTTTCAAGAAACCTTATTCTGCTTCCGCCTCTGCGAGAGCTACCAGCTTAATCAAAAGACGAGAGACCGTCTTTAAGAAAGCTAACGAGCTTTCAGTTCTGTGTGGTATCGATGTTTGTGTCATCTATTACGGACCAGATGGAGAGCTGAAAACATGGCCAAAAGAGAGGGAGAAGGTCACAGCCCTCGCTCTAAGGTACTGTGAATTAAGCGAGAGGAAACGACGCAAAGGATGCGTCGATCTTTACGAATTTATCGACAAGATCAATAAGGATGATTCCAAGAAGAAGCAGAAGAAGCCGAAGAAGGAGAAGCCAGTGAGACGTGTGGCGAAAGTCAAGTATCCAGTTTGGGACCCTAGGTTTGATAATTACTCTGCGGAACAACTCTCGGGACTTGTTCAGTCCTTGGAACGTAACCTAACCAGACTCCAACAAAGGGTTCGCGCTGTTGTTGAAGGTCACGGACAGAGGAAGATACAGTACTTGAACATGGCTAGTCAAGGACCGATGATGCCTAGTACGATGAATCAATACTTTCAACAACAACCAAACCAGCATGTTTCCATGTTTCTGTATAACCATGGGAACGGGAATGTCTCGCAGATCCCAGTCTCTTCATCAGCTTTGAATCAAGGGCAATCTCTGGCTCCGGTTCCGCCTGAACTAATGATTCACCCGAATCAGGATGTGGGGAACTACTCGGGGTCACTTGGGGTTCAAGGAACTGGGATCAATGGGTTTCAGAACATGAACATGTTAACCTACAACAACATCAACAGCTTCAATGGTTTCTCTAAACCAATTGACCAGAATTCCAGGGTGGGAAGTTACTCTAGCTTACTCGAGGATGGAATCGATGAGTTTGAGGACAGCCACAACAACTTCAATGCGGAAGACTATTCAGGGTTTCTTGGGGCGCAAGGAACGGTGACTAACGGGATGCAGAACATGAACATGCACGACTACAACAACAACAACTACAACAGCGTCAACGCTAATGGTCATCCGCATCAGTTTGGTCAGTTTCAAACACAACAGCAGCACGGAGCATTCAATTGGGATCAACCTGGAAGCAACTTTAGGTCTCTCTATGACCTCCCACAACCTCTCCAATAACTTCATATTGAGTTTATAATTATCTTTTACATAACTAAGAAGCATATATAATTAATTTTGGTTAGTGCAATTATCAGTTTTGAGACATTATCATATATCTATCTCTGTGTTTTTGGATTATGTCTGGTTTTTAAAAGCTAAATAAGTGTATTATGACTGAAGATGTCATGTGACTGTTAATGTCTTCATGAGAATATGACTCTTTTCCTATACTTCCTCTTTTAATTTTGCTAGCTATTCCGAGATTTTTGTCGCTTGTTATACTTAATTCTGAGAATTATACCCTACTAGGCAAGCTCTTCCTAAGTTTTAAACAAGGTTAAAAAAGACAAATGAGAAATTATTTACTTTTTTTTTTTTTTTTTAATTTTAACATCTCTCTCCAATCATCTGTTTCACTAAAAAAGGAAAAAAATATATATAATGAGATGAAAATTGGAGAAAAGTAGAAAATATCTGATTGGGGAAAATAATCAACGGATGGGATTAAAAGTATATAAATAAACGGTTGGATCTGAACTAAAGAGTACTTACCTACGTGGGACCTATTAGCGAAAGAATTGTAGATTTTCTCCCCCAAACCAAAAAAAAAAAAAAAAAAACACAGAGAACATTGAGAGAGAGTTTGGTAAATTCGAAGAACCAGAGTTAAAAAAAACTCGTTGTCGTTCTTCTTCTTCTTCTTCTCTGTTTCGTACATTCGAACAGAGTTAAACACTCGTTGTCGTTCTTCTCATAGGAGCCGAAAAGAAGAAGAAGCTGCACTTACTTTACTACACGGTTATTTGTCAATTGGTGGTCAAGAATTAAGCTTGGTGTTAGGGTTTTTGTTTGTCTCTTTTGGTTGTTGATGAAGAGCCCTATTCGAATTTAAGTGAGTTCTGTTTCTCTCTTCTTGTCTAATTTTGATTTTAGGTTTTTTTTTTTTTTTTGGGTTCCCATTAGTTTGTTTTTGCTCAATTAAGGTTCTGTGAGAATTTAAGAGTTTAATTTCCATTGGTACCAATTTCAATTTTTTTTTTTTTTTTTTGTGGATTCTATTTGATATGAATGGTCGTCACATTGTTGCACTGTGAGTAGAAGCTATATAAACTCGTAGACTATGATGTAATGTGACAAAGAAGTTGAATGGTGCTTTCAAGAAACTTGATAGATTAACATCAAATCCACTTAAGAGGTTTAAATCCTTTTACTTCTTTTGCTAATTTTTACTCTTGTAATGATGAAATTCTTCTCTGCAGGTTTTGTTTGGTGCTTGCACTGTTTTGTGAGCCTTTAGGGGGTTGGAGAAGATGAGTGGTTTGGAAAGAACACCTGTTTCAAAGGGGGGCTCTAAGGAAGATACGCACCATCATCATTCTAGCCTAAATGCAAACTCTGCTTCTTATTACCGTGACAAAGAGTCTGAGCCTGTCCGGTTCAATGCAGAGAGTAATGGTTGTAGGAGGTCTGCTTCTGCTAACAACCAGCATCCCGGCCAAGCTAGGACTAGAAGCATTGCTTCACAGAATAACGTTAGCAGCTATTATTCTGAACAAGATGATACTAGGCAACAGTTTTTCCCTAGGTTAGTGTTTGAGTTGTTATAAGATGATAATAAGCAACAATTTATATTATCTTGAGTTCTCACATTATGTCTTCTTTCTTTCTTTGTAGGAGTGGAAGTAGAAGTAATAGCAGGAGTAGAAGCCGTAGCAGAAGCCCAATCTATAGAGCTAGAAGAGATGCAGGATCTTATGACAGACAACACAAAACCAGAACTCTAGTTTCTCCTACACCAATAAGGGAATTCAATAAGAGAGGCAGTGGTCATCAGTTTGATCAAAGGAACGGTTATGGTTGGGAAGACAATACTAGAAAGCCTAGAGAGATGAAATGTCACACCGATGATTACAGAGGAGAGGCAATGATGAAAGGCTCGAGGTCTTCTGAGTATGATACTGAGTTTCCCGAGGATTATTCGAGAAATGGCCTCTTAGACTCAAGATTGAGAAGGCACAGAAGTGGATATACAGGAGAGAAAGAAACTCAAAGAAGGGATGGTGATGGTGGAAGAGAATTCCACAGGAGTTACAATATCCCTTGCAAGTTTTTGGCTGCAGGGTTCTGTCGTAATGGTAAGTATTGCAGGTTTTCTCATGATGGTTATGATAGAAAGCAGCCTCAAGACAACAACTTTTATAGACAGGACCGTAACAATCATAGTGGTCATGGTCATAATAAATGGAATGATGTTGAAAGATTGGATAATAGAAGATCAGGTGGGATAGAAGTATCTCGTGCAAGTAAGGGAGTTTCTGAATCTAAAGGTAACGGTAGTAGCTGGATTGATGACATGGAGATGTCTCCTGATTGGAATTATGGAGTTCAATCTTTAAAGAACCCTGTGAAGGAAGAGGTTGGTGTTGGTATTATTGGTCAGAGTTCTCAATCTAGAGTTCAGAGTAATGGTATGTTTCCACATGGTGACAAAACTGTGGTTGAGAAACCTATAGCTGCTTCACATCAGAGTCATGTTCACCCAGTGAACGTCACTCCTGTTCAAGGTTTCAGTCAGAATCATAATGTATTGCCGCCGTACCTAAGCTCACCAACTCCTGGAGGAAGTCAACAGGTGCTAGCTACTGCTGCTATAGATCTCTCAGTAGGCTCGAACTTGAGCAATCTTGAGAGTGGAAAAGTTAATCAAAATAATCATCAATCGACTGTAGAGAAATCTGTTTTGGTCCAAAATACCGTGAGTAAGGAACAACTCGATAAGATCACCAACATTTCAGCAAGTATTGCGCAGTTTCTTGCAAATAGGCAGCCCATTCCACAGCTTAATCAGGCATTACAGATGCCTCTGCATTCAGAATCTTCCATGGCTGTTCAACCAAACCAGGCTACTACCACCGCTGTGCATACTCAAAGTAATGTAATGAGTAGTAATCCAAATCAGCTAATGAGCATTGGCGCTGAAGGAGTCCCAGCGGTAACTACATTGCAGGTAAGCAATGTCGATGGGATTCAGGATCTTACGCTAAATCCGAAGGGTTGTGAGGAAAAAGGGAGCAAAAAGACTGATGAAGCTAGCAAAGAAGAAGAGGAGGGTAAGAAAACTGGAGAAGACACCAATGATGCTGAGAATATTGTAGATGAAGATGTTAATGATGATGGTGAAGGAAGTGACGAAGAAAACAAGAAAGGTAAAGACCCAAAAGAAATGCGGGCGTTTAAGTTTGCGCTTGTTGAGGTTGTAAAAGAGCTTCTAAAACCAGCTTGGAAAGAAGGTAAGATGGACAAAGATGTTTACAAAAACATAGTGAAGAAGGTAGTTGAGAAAGTGACTGTTACAATGCAAAGTGGAAACGTTCCTCAAACACAAGAGAAGATTGACCAATATCTATCTGCTTCAAAACCAAAACTTACCAAGCTCGTTCAGGTTCATTCATAAATAACCCTTACCTTATGCTTCTAAAACTTAATCAACTGCAAACATAATGTTCCTAACCATTGTTTTGTGTCTGTTTTCAACTCCAGGCATATATCAGCAAAATCAAGAAGACCTAAATTGAATAGGACTACCATATTTTCTAAATACAGTTCCATTCTTTCTTCCATCTTAAAGCTTGAGAGCTGCATTGGAAAATGTTGTTTACTTTTATTCTTACCTGCTTGGAGGAAGATGAGAAGCTTTGTTGTCCCCATTAATTTCAGTTCTGTAGATATTACCTAGAGATTTTGTCCCAAATTACCTAGAGATTCTCTCCATTCAAAGCTCAACAGAGACAGACACAAAAAGATCATTCATCTAATTTTTTTATACATATTATCCTTGAAGACAAAAACAACTTCAAACAACTTCATGTGAACCTCCTACTGCTGATCCCAACCTCCTACGACTGCGCTGATCCCAACCTCCTACGACTGCGGTAACACAAACAAAAAACAAAAGTCACAAAAGTCAATGCTCTCGGACTATCACAAACTACAAACTATCAATTTCATCCCTCTCACAATATGTCTCACAAATACCTCCACCGGTACTACCAAAAAGTCTCATGCTTACATTACTGTTATTGATGGTTTGATTATTTTAGACTACGATTTGCTAAAACAAAGGGGAGTTATACACCACTAGAATTTGTACCCGCGCACGCGCGGAATTTTAATTTAAAATATTTTCTATTAATCTAAATTCTTGAGCTCAAATATATTTATTCAAAATTTTAAGTATAAATCTATATAAACACTAAACTTACTTTACTAAGTGATATACAACAAATGTATTGTTGAAGATAATGTTTCATTGTTATATTTATTTGGTTGAGATTTTAGTTTAATTATTTTAGGAATAAGAATCATTTAATATAAAAATAATTAATCATTTGAAGTTTAAAAGATTAATCCATATAAAATTCATTTTTATTTTACTAATTTATATATAACATATATTGTCTAGTATCACAATAATGTTTTTTTGGCAAATCAACAATATATCACGTAGTAACAAAAAAATGACTTAAAATCCTCCCTAGAAGAGTTTATTCCACATTCATATCCCACGAAAACATCTTTTTAAAATTTTTAACATCGAAAGTCGATGGTTGCCCTAATTATAGAGATTATTTAAACATAGCGATATCACATTAAATGCAAATATACAAAATTTCATTAACATTTTTATTGCTATGTCACTACAATGGAGTTTTCCAAGTGCATTACCTGCCATAATAGAACTTCCGACCAAGTCAAGAATGCTTAGATGGTGAAACGATTAAACCCGAGAATGAATATCTGTTCACTAATCTAAGTTACATATTTGTCTAAAACCCTTATATGTATGTTATTTTCAGATGTTAATTTTGTGATACAACCTTAGATTCATCTTCTCAAAAAAACATGGTGTACTTTAAATATATTGTTTCTGCCTATTTTTTTGGTTAAGAGCATTTAATAGAATTGATGAAATCTCAAGCATGTTTTATATTTTATATTTTATCATGTTATAGAATTGTAGCTCCGGTTGATAATATGCATTGTGAGATATGTTATACAAATCACATGTCACTTTTTTTGTACGGCTTACATATCATTTTTTATATATTTTATGACCATTGATTTTGTTTTTTTAGATGAATTATTTTTCCAAGATTCTTTTTCATAGTTTTCCCAAAAAAAAAATGTGACCCTTTTAATGTCTTCGTTTTAGATCAAAACTTTAAGTTGAGGTGAGTAATTAATCTTTTATTTTTCTACAAGTGAAATTTCATAATAAATCTTTGTAATATATGTTTCTTAGAAACAAATGTTTCACTTCAATTTTATTTTTATGTTTAGAATTTTATAAATACAACTACATAAATTGTTTTTTACTCCACCATACATTAAAATCTTACTTCTATTCTACAACTCATTAACCCATTCTAAATTTTGGAATATAATCATTTTTTGGTTAAATTGAAATAATAACATTACTACTAAATTAAATCCACAGTATTATTTTTACTATTTTAAAATATTCATTTATTTTACTTTTATTATTTACTAAAACAAATTTTACTATTGTATTTACTATTTAAAATTTTAAGTAATCTTACTTAATTCGTTTTTATTTAATTTTTATATTATTAATTATGAGTAATAAATAGGCAATGAATAAATATTTAAAATATTATTTTTAATGCAAAAAATATATATATCATTGCTTAGGTGTATGATGATGTGGAGGAATGAGAAGAGAGAAAAGTTAACTTTATATATATAGATACCTTCATTGGTGGTGTTGGTGGTGGTGACCGCTTCATTACCACCTTTTGGAGGATTGATTCAATGTTTGAATCTCCTAAACTCTTCAATAGATTAATATATTACATAATCGCTATTCTATTTTGAAAAATAATATAAATTAACATGTTACTAGGTAATTAGCTCACGCTACGCCTGAGTTCATAATCGCTATTCTATTTTGAAAAAATAATATAAATTAATATATTATTATTATTATTTTGTTTTTTTGGTGTACATCAAAATCTAAAGACTGCGTAATATGAATTTAAATAAAACAAAGAAATCAAACTTTTTTTTGAAGATAATATATTTAGTTAGATATATGTCTTTCTTTTAATAGATAATACATAAATCAATATATTAAAAGTAACTATTTGAGAGTTACAAAAATGCAATTAAATATATACTAATACATTTTTAACTGTTTTATTATATTAAATTAAATTCATTGAGAACACTACTATGATATCATTGTGGGAGTTACGTACACACAAACTTTTACACTTTTCCAACTCCTAAAATTAAAACCCATTTAATTTAAAAGTGAGTGTTGGTAGATCCATAATTTGATTCAAAAGTATAAAATATTACACATTGATCGTTTAAAAGAAATAGGAACATCTAATTCTCAAATAAACATGATTTTCTGTTAAAACATACATATGTGAATTTATATTTAACTATGGAAATTTAAGAAATAAATATGAATAGATTAGAAATGCAAGAAATATAAAAGAAATATTTTATTTTTATATAAATAAAATAAAAATTGAAAACAATGTTAAATATATATAATACTTTCTAAATTACAATATAGAATGAAACTCTTACAACACATATGAGATATAACAACATTTGATATTGGTGGGAGAGGAGGAGAGAATGATTACTTATAAAATGATAATCTAAATTAGATAATGGAGATGGATCTTTAAAAATTAGAACAAATGTAAAATATATATCATGTAGTCTCTAAAATTAAAATTTAATATTAAAAATTTACAATGATTTTCATTTGTTTTTTTGTAACCTATACAAAATAAATAAGAAATAAAATAAAAATGTGAAAATGTGAAACTAAAAGAATGCCAATATGAGAGAATGAGAGAATGCTTATTTATATGATAAGAATTGTAAATAATAGAATTATGGAGTTACAATAATAATTTATTGTGTTTGAATAAAATTTAGTGGTGGAATATGATTAATGCATAATTTAATTTATTTTCAGTTATAATTTTATTTTCAGTTATAATTTTATTTTAATGTGTGAGTTAAAATTTATTGTGTTAATTGAGTATTAAATATTGTTTAAAGCAAATAAACAATTAGAAAGCAGATAAAAAATAAAAAAATTAGAAAGCATTAAATAAAAATCAACCAATAAGGAGAGACCAAAACCTTACTTTTATGTATATGATTATCTTTTTGTTTTTTCGGTGTACATCAAAACTTAAAGACTACATAGTATGAATTTAAATAAAGTAAAGAAATCAAATTTCCTTTTGATGATAATATATTTAGTACAATTAAATCATTTGTATCTTACATGCCATATGCCATATATTTTTGTAGTTGTAGTCATATTTCAAAATCATTGTGATATATATTTTCATAAAATTTATTTTGTGGTGTTAGTTATGCATATATTTTTATTTTTTTATGGTGATAGCTTAAAGAGATTTAAAATGTTTCAATTAAGAAAAATTCATAAAAATAAACAGTAGGTTTACAATGTCTCATACATATATAACTAAGTGAGTCTAACCATAGATTATTAGACTAATACATTTTCTATATAAATAAAATAAGAAAAACAGCAACTACTTTATTAGGTTATTATCTTAAAGTCTTTAATTATGTCTGGACTTTGATTTATATGAAATGATAATGTTTCATATAGGAAAAAAAATTAAACTATATATCATATATTACATGTATATCCTATTCAAATAATCTAAACTTTTATTAAGTTAAGATATCATTGGTTAAATGAAGAAAAAATAATGATATTGTAGAATTTATAAAATTATATAAGATTTGAAATATGAGGCGATGAGAGTTATAGTGAGATATGTGACTTTCTTTTAATAGATAATACAAAAATCAATGTATCAAAAGTAAATATTTGAGAGTTACAAAACTGCAATTAAGTACATACTAATATACTTTTAACATGTTCTATTATATTAAATTAAATTCATTGAGAACACTACTATGATATTATTATGGGAGTTACAAATAAACTTTTATACTTTTCCAACTCCTAAAATTAAAACCCATTTAATTAAAAGTGAATGTTGGTGAATCCATAATTTGATTCAAAAGTAGAATATGTTACACATTGATCGTTAAAAAGGAATATGAACATCTAATTCTCAAATAAATTTGATTTTTTTATTAAAACCAACATATGTGAAGTTAAATTTAACTATGAAAATTTTAAAAATAAATATGAATAGATTAGAAAGGCAAGAAATACAAAAGAAATATTTTAATTTGAAAACAATGTTAAATATATATAATACTTTCTAAATTAAAATATAGAATCAAATTCTTACAAGACATATGAGATATAACAACATTTGATATTGTTGGGAGAGGATGAGAGAATAATTACTTATAGATGATAATCCAAATTAGATAATAGAGATGAATCTTTAAAAATAAAAACAATGTAAAATATATATATATATATATATAATACTTTCTAAATTAAAATATAGAATCAAACTCTTACAACACATATGAGATATAACAACATTTGATAATGGTGGGAGAGGAGAGAGTGATTACTTATAAAATGATAATCCATATTAGATAATGGTGATGAATCTTTAAAAATAAGAACAATGTAAAATATATATCATGCAGTCTCTAAAATCATTAAAATTTTACAATGATATCTCATTTGGTTTTTTGTAACCCATACAACAAAATTAAGAAATCAAAAACAAAAAAAATGAAAAATGATTTGAGGTATTGTGGAAGAGTATGAGAGAATGTGAAAATGAAAAAGTAAAAGAATGCTAATATGAGAGAATGAGAGAATACTTATTTATATGATAAGAATTGATGAAAGTTATATTTAGAATTATGGGAGTTACAATTATAATTTATTGTGTTTGAATAAAATTGAGTGGTGGAATATGATTAATATATAATTTATTTTATTTCAGTTATAATTTTATTTTAATGTGTGAGTTATTGTATTGTGTTAATTGAGTCTTAAATATTGTTTAAAGTACAAATAAAAAATTAGAAAACATTAAATGAATATCAACCAATAAGGAGAGAGTGAAACCTTGTTTTTATATATATGATTAAAAATAGATAACCCGTTGTTATCACCAAAATCAATGCCTAAACCGATCGCAACAAGTGCGTTTATCATGTATCACGAAACTAATCCTGACCATTATTGCATCCTTATCATAATTCCAAAATCTAAACTAAAATGTAAATATTTATGAATCATCATCAGTAAGTTTAGACAGAGCCGGCCCAAAGGCCAAGCTCATGAAGCATGAGCTTGTGGCCTTATTTTTCTCTGTGTATTTTATATACAACTTTCGGCCTTGTTTTCCAAAAAATGTACTTAGTCTAGTTGTATTTGTTTATGTTAGTGGGAATGAGTGCATGGGTTCGAGTTTTACTAATAGCAAAACAGCCTTTTTATTTTAATTTGATTGTGGCCTTTATTAACTGAGAGACGGCTCTGAGTTTAGAAGCAAAGAAAGAAACACACAGACTTTAACTTGGAATGGTACGTCCTTTGATCAATCCATTCCTAATAGACTAATCCAAAAAAAGAAAATTCTAAATAAAGATGTCAAATTAAACGAACGAACCAAATAGGAAACTTTTGGTTAATCAACTAATTTAGTTAATTCAGTTTAAATAATCAATAAAACACTCACCGTACCGTCTTGTGTGACGAGAGGGTGGGTAATCAGAAGCACTGAGGTTGATGATGAACCAATCCCACCGACAACATCTCAAGAGCAAAGCCATTGCGTGAAGCGTCGTCGCAAGCATCGTCGGTCCTCTGTGAGTCACGAGATTCGGTTTTCCGACGTATCATCACATTACCCTCCGGCTGAAACAGAGGCTCTCCGGCTACGAACCTTGCCATCTCCAGATGCTCTTCCTCGGGCGCCTCCAGGTCAAGATGGATCAAATAGTGGTTTCTTCGGTGGTAGAGAGATCGGAGGAGGCGTTTGAGTTTTACCGGCGTCGCCTTTGGAGGCGGAGATTAGGTAGGCGAAACAGGGGAGGGTAGAGTTGATATATTATATAGCAACATCTGTATACTATAAGGGATCAGCTTCTTTATGGCTTTATGAAATAAAACAGTATGCATGACTGTATTTGGAACTAGAGTTATTCGTATGGTTAGCAATATACACTGTTGGATTGCGATCGTGAAGGGGAGAAAATATGTTTTGAAGGCAAGTCTTTTTAGTTACCTTTTTCGTATATATGTTCTCACCAGATTTTGGTTGAGATATACAGAATCTATTGTGTTTACCATTGCATTCGCTCTATTGGTAATTGTTGAATCAATGAATATTATTTTTTTCTCTGTCTTTACTAAATGAATTATATCATACTACTAAATCTGTATATTATTATGCCAGTATCTATTGGTAGACCCTTTTAAGTTGTAGTAGTAGATTGCGGGTTTATGTATACAGTTAGCTCCTGCGTATGTATGTGGTGCAACCACCAATATCTTTATCATTTTTCTCCTGCATTAATTAGTACTTTTTCGGTGCAGTCATATTTGGAATGCACATGGTTTTGATGGCTGTTGCTATAACTTGTTGACCATTATATTAATTCTTGTAGTGATCGAGTCTACTGGCTTTGACATGAAAGATATAGTAAGAGAAAGATTTATCGGGCACGGTTTTCTTCTGTGACTGAGAAAGATATAGACAAAGGCCATGGACAACCTTGTTGAACCAAACAAAGATGAGGCACTACCACATAATGGCACGGTTCTCTTGATTTATATATTCTATTCAAGTGTCGCCTACATGAGCTGGCAAACAAGAGAAGAATCTCTGTCTCCGGAGCTTCAAAACTTCTTGCAAACATGCTCTATTCATACCGTGGAATGGGACTTTCTGTCGGGACAATGATTGCTGGATGGGACGAAACTGCCAGTAAAGCCAACTTCATCTCTTGAACACTAGCTGTTATTTTCTTCTCACTCAAACGAATGCTAAATCCTTTTCTTGTATATAGGGTCCTGGACTATACTATGTTGACAACGAAGGTGGACGACTCAAGGGAGACAGGTTTTCCGTCGGTTCTGGTTCACCATACGCCTTACGGTGTACTCGACAGCGGGTAAGTCATCATCGCCCCAACGACATCTTCATAATTTTTGTCCAAATCCCAAAATCTAAAATCCAATACCTAATGATGTTAGCTAAGTTACCAGTTCATATTTGTGATTTTGCATTGTACCATTAGGTACAAATATGAAATGTCTGTTGAAGAAGCTTCTGAGTTAGCTAGGAGATCAATTTACCATGCGACAAATTAAGAGCAAAATATCGAGAAGTGTTGAAATTTCAGGTTCTTATTCTCACTTGTAAAATCAGTTTATCTCATCTCTCAATCTCTGTTTTGTACACTCTGTTTTGGTCTTGTTTTAGAGAGGAACATAAGAACACTTTCACTTGAAAGGCTACATTGTATTTTCGGATGTCAAGTATAGTTTCTTACACACACATCATACTTATACTAACTACTCCTACTAGTTGCACTTCACATGCTCCCATCCTACTAGTTGCACTTCACATGCTCCCATACTTAAGAGCATCATGACTCTTACACATTAGACTTTGCTCTCTTCTGCTTCTCCTTTGTCGTTGATTCATTCATTCATCTAACACACCTGCATCACGCATCACCTTGGATACCTGAAAGGCAGATGAACATTTATGGTTTAGATGTTGAGGTTTGAAGCATAGCCTGCAAGAAAAAAAAATAAACATTCCTATTGAAAAAACAATACATACCATGTCGTTATGAAGTTGTGCCCGGATATCCAATTCTTCCTGAGCTCTCTTCGAAATCATATATTCGTTAATGACCCTAATCAGTTCTGAGGTGAGGAAAAAAAAAAAGAAGGGAAACAATCACTAAAATATTGAAATATGAATAATAAATCTCACAAGAATGACATACTGAAACACGGAATTCTCAGTATTACTAGTATTACCGTAACCAGTGTAACAACCAGATCCAACAAGAAACCCATCGAATAAAGTAACACTATTCCACCATGCCGCTGCCGCGGAGAAAAATCTTCCTCTTCCGGCTTCATTGAAGCCTGCAACTGAACGGAACGAAACGAAACCCCCCCCCCCCCCCCACATCATCTCATCTTATCCGCTCGCAGATTTGATAAAATTGAAATTAAAACCCGTCGTGACATGTTACCACTTACCATTGCTAGAACAGAAATTGCGGGATTGGCGAGACACCGCTGATCTCCCACCTCGGTAGATGTAACCCTGTAAAGATATTTCGTCAACCAACGGTTATCGGAATAGAGAGAGAGAGGGATAGATCATAAAATCGAAATTTTGGGTTCACCTGCGCAGTAAGGGATCTCAGAATCGACGGCATGTTCGGAAAATATTATTAGGGTTCGCTCTTCCCCTTGTGCGTCTCTGATTTGTTTCTTTCTTTAAAATTGGGGAAAAATATAATTTATCTAATGGGCCTCTTGTTTATTCATCCGTCTTTAATATTGGGTTTGGATTTCTTGTGTGGCTCTCTCTGTCTTCTTACAATGAGGCACAACTACGGAGATAAAGGAACCGGCAAGCTGCTTTGAGCTATCTTTTACTCGCTGAAGGCTTTGTTCTTTCTTGCTGAGATAATGCGAGTATGGTAGACTCGGTCACAACGTTTCTGATAGCTGATGAGAATCAATAGAAGTCGATGAGATAGCTTTAACGAGAGTAGATGGGTGATGGAGTTGAGTGTGTTAAAACGAGGGACCAACAACGGATGAGTAACCTCTTTGAGCGTAGAGGATAACCAACCAGTCTAAGCCTTCATAGAGCCCATCATCTCACATGTTCCTTGTATATGCCATTTCCTGTTCTTGAGATCTCAAGTAAGCCAAGACATGGCCGATGCTCTTAAATCTCTTGAGATTGGTAAGTCTTTTGTTTCGCCTTTGCTCCTTTCTTTAGATTTTTTGTTCCGATAGTATTCTCAGTAAAATATTGTTGCAATCTATTCGAGATCCACGTCTTTGCTGCTTACTGAAATTGGATCGTATTCTAAGATATTACATAGACGAATCCTCTCGAAAGTGGTTTCAGATGATGCTTTAATTGCAATTGGATCGTATTCTAAGATCTGGTTAATCAAACAAGTTTGAGTGCCTTATTGCTCGTAGATTCGCCTCCAATTTGATCTTAACATTTGTTGATGGGTGATTGCTTTCTTTATACAATCAATAGTCACATTAGCTTTGCTTGTGAGTTTACAATTTTGTAATTTATACTAGATGATCCATCATACATATTACATAGTCTGACCATTATTTTATGATTTGATAGGTTGAAGGTATTGATGACTTCATGAATCAGTCTCTAACCATCAGACTACTCAGGAAAAGGCCACCAAAGATGATACTCAGTCATCAGATTTAGTCACCCCTTCTTGTTGTTTTGTGGGTAAGTCCCTCGCTGGAGAAAATGGAGCAAGAAAACAGAGACACGAATATGCTCCTACATCCATCAGTACCTCAAGGCCGTAGAAGAGCAGCGGCGACCTCGGTTGTTCCTGTAAAGTTAGACGTCGCCGATGCTATCCCTGAGGTCAACGTGAGCAAAACTCCTCCAGCGGCGAGAAGGGCTCAGACAGCTGCATCTTGTAAGAAGGATGAGTCGGTTCAGCGGGTGTACAGCACCAGAAGGTCTGTCAGATTGCTTGAAGAAACTATGGCTGACCTGAGTTTGTTGAAATCCCAAATTGTACCTGCAAAGAAGCACGAAGATGCTGAAAGAGAAGATTCATTCTCCAGCAGGTATGCAATGCCTGCCTCGTTTATTAAAACAGATGTTTTTTTTGTAATTTGGATGAGTTTGTAAATCAAGTTTAGTTGTGAATTGCCGGTTCCAAATTCCAGGCAAAAAAAAAAATCAGATGAAAACTCATAGAAAGTAAAGGAGGCTGCAGAAGTTGTGTCAGTGAGAGATTTGAATGATTCAATGGAGAAAGGAATGGGATGGTTCAGAGAATGGATTCTTCTGATCTTGACGTATTATATGGTGGTGATCTTGGTGATATCACTTTCTTTGATGCGTCGTCCACTAGTAAGGAACAGATGAATGGAAAACAATGATGTGTGCGTTTGGTATTTTAACCGATTCAAACCGGCCTGAAGAGTTGCCTTAACCGGCCTGTACCACCGTTTTTCCCGCCATTTAACTCTTCTCTTCTCTGTAAATTTTCTGAGAAAATAATAATAAACAAAATTGGGAATTTGGTGAGAAAAAAAAAAAAAAAAAATAGGATCTTTTCATCTTCTCATAGACTCAGAGTGACTGATACACTTCTGAAACGGAGATGGCTTCGTCAACACCTAAAACCCTAATGGATTTTTTTCAACCTGCCAACAAACGCATCAAAGCTTCCCCTTCTTCTTCCTCCTCCTCTTTCCCCGCCGTCTCCGTCGCCGGAGGATCCCGCGGTTCGGGTTCTGCAGCAATCTCGCCGCCTCGTTTAACCGTTGCAAGTTCCGCCGCCGATGACTCATCTGGCCTTACACCTGACCAGCTCGCTCGCGCCGAGTTCAACAAGTTCGTCGCCAAATCCAAGCGTAACCTCGCCGTCTGCTCCGAGAAGGTCACAAAAGCGAAAGGTTTGAACTTTTTTTTCCTATCTTCTTTTAATTTGTTGAACATTACAGTTCCCTTAAGGGTTATACGAATCTGAATTGGTTTTGGGGATGGCAATTGCAGCTCAAGGAAGATGCTATGTTCCGTTGAGTGAGCTTTTAGTGGAAGAGTCATGGCTTAAAGCACTTCCTGGTGAATTGCATAAACCTTACGCCAAAACCCTTTCTGATTTCCTTGAAAGTGAGATCATTGCTGACGGTAAAAGCCCTCCGATTTATCCACCGCAGCATTTGGTTTTCAATGCCCTTAATACAACTCCTTTTGATCGAGTCAAGGTTGTTATTATTGGACAGGTACATACAGCATTTGGACTCAAAAAAAAAAATTGGTTTCTTTGAGGATGGTTCTGTTTACGAGTTAACTAAGTTTTTTTGACTATGTTTGATTAGGATCCTTACCATGGACCTGGTCAAGCTATGGGTTTGTCTTTCTCTGTACCTGAAGGAGAAAAGCTTCCTTCTAGTTTGTTGAACATATTTAAGGAGCTTCAGAAAGATGTTGGCTGTTCAATCCCACGTCATGGTAATCTACAGAAATGGGCTGTGCAGGTAAATTGAGTTACTTTATGATCTCTCTCTCTCTCTCTCTCTACTTATTTGTGTCATCAGTTCTCAGTTTACTTGGAGAAGATCAAACACTTCACTTTTGAATTTCTGTTTTTTAGGGTGTGTTGCTGCTGAATGCTGTTCTTACAGGTAATGTCTCCTATGGCTTGACGACCTTATGAGTTTAAAACTGTCAAAAATTCTGCAATTATTCTCACAAATATGTCGGTTACCTTGGCTTTTAATTCAGTAAAGAGTAAACAGCCTAATTCACATGCAAAGAAAGGATGGGAACAATTCACTGATGCTGTTATTCGAAGCATCTCACAGCGGAAGGAAGGTGTTGTTTTTCTCCTCTGGGGAAGATACGCTCAAGAGAAATCCAAGTAGGTTTGGTTTTATGAATGTGATACAGCTGACGAGAAGATTAGTATCTGATCTCATTTTAACATCCAACTCACTAGAACCTGTTAGACTTGTAGATTTCGCAGTCTGCGCATCTTCATTGTTTTTATCTTGTATGAATACAGGTTGATAGATGCGACTAAACATCATATACTCACAGCAGCTCATCCATCTGGTTTGTCGGCACACAGAGGCTTCTTCGACTGCAGGTTAGCTCAAGTCCAGTACACCTTTTTTTTTCTGTCCTGCCTATTTCATTTGCATAATGTAGCCACTGTTTCCGTGAGTGTGCAAGATATGACATGACCTGCGATTATCTGCATGCTGTACTGATGTTCTCCCAACTGCTGAATGTAACATTAATGTTCTACCTTTTGACAGGCATTTCTCTCGCGCAAACCAGATATTTGAGCAAATGGGGATGTCTCCCATCGACTGGCAACTTTAACATCTTAACCTTAGGTTTAAGGCCAAGACGAAGTGTAATATTTATCGGGAAGCCTAGCATTTTTTGCAGTCCTTTTTTGTGAAGAAAGCTTCAAGTTCTTAACAGTTGTAATGCCTTTTTTTGTTGTGATTTATGTTATCACGGAACCTAGCATAGGCTGTTGAAGTAGTTGTATCTGAGTATGGCTCAGTAGTGGCACACTGTCTCTTCATTTTGTAGCTTAAAGAATGGTGTTCAACTGTGTATTATATATATATGTATGGAACGCAAGAAGCTGTAAGTTCTATAATTGACGACTAAAGTCATTGGCGACTGCTAAAAAGATATTTCTATGTAACCCCTTTGAATTGATAATGTTATTCTTGAGTCCAAAGGCATGTCAGGGAAACAACAAATTTACAATCTTGAAAGAAAATTTACAGGAGCAACTGCTCCTATACTCTATAATCATGAATTTCACAAAAGGTACACACTCTGCTAATCTGCATTACCTGTTAGCTCCACGTATGATGAATTTTTCTGAATTGACCAAAACAAGCTCCAAACCTAGGAGGAAACATAGAGAAAATATTCGGCTAAGATTTTCTTCTTGTTCTTTTCATGTCTTATGTCTCTTCCTCAATTTCCTTATGGTTGGCAATTGCCATTCAATTGAATCTGGACATCCGAAAAACAACAAAAGATTCCGACAACTCTTTTCACCATCTTCTTCTGTTCCTTGAGAACTTAAATGGCTTAAGTAAGTCTTGCCTTCATAGATATAGCTAAGCTGTTGCCACAACAAAACACTTAGCCCAATCGCCACAGAAACACTTGCCACAAAGAGATAGACTAGAACAAGGCCTCGAACAGAGATGAAGACAGCGTTGGCTAAGTAAGCAAAAGATATATTCTTCACTGCTCTCAGAACCGATAAACTATTACCATGCGCCACATGGGCCATCTCAGATGCATACGCAGCTCCATTTTCCATAGGTGGTAAGATGTGAATCACAGAATACACACACATAACAGCAGCATAGATTGTGCTAATTACGGCTGAGATAAGAAATGCTATGAATTGTTTGTGATTCCCCGCACCAACACAGTTCCCAATCTGCAAATACAACACACACAGAGTCCTTAGCCAGTATATAAGAACAATGAGTATTGAAGAAAAAGTCTACATGATTGGGGAAGATTAGAGGGTCGTATGAAAGGAAAAGATAAACGCTAAATTTGAAAAGTAGTCATCCATAATGTATCACCACACAACGTACACTCAAAAAGCCACTCTATATTCAGCCCTTTATGTGAAAATGATATATGTAATAACCATAGAGAAACCTAAAAAAGCCATGAAGACTTACAAAGGGGCAATGGTGATCCATGTCCAAAACACACATGCGACACGTGCGGCAGTGATGGGTTCTAGGTGACTTGGGTTTGGAGCAGTAGTTACAAAAGGTATAATTGTTAAGTGCGCCGTTCCCTACTCCAGGGTGGGTTCCATAAAGAATATTTGGTGGTATCCCGGCGCATTTAAAAGCAACAAGAATAAATGTTGAGAGCGTTGATATCGCCAGACACGCTGTTGTAACACAATGAAAAATTCCGCAAGCCAAGCTGATCGAAAACAAGACAGGATATGCAGCCCAAATCCCACCACCTGAAGTATTTTTCCAAAAGAGTATTCAACAGAGAGACGGGAAAGTATAATTTTCAACATAATGTTAATTCTTATTTAGAGAGACTTACATATTATAAAGAGCATAAAAACTGCCAGAATAACGACAAAACACCGGTCACGGAAACGTCTCAACCCAAAGCTTTTGGTTTCAGGTCTGACTGGATTCTGATTCGTGATTGCACCACACCATCCACACTTGAAAACAGGTGCATATGATGGAAGAACAAGGTTTAGCCCACATCCCCAACAAACTGCTTCGTAATCCTCATTGATGGTTGTAACAAAACTCCCCTAGAGAAAAAAAAAAAGCAACCAGTTATACTATTTGTTACAGCCTATCACTATTTTCACAGTTCTCTCTTTCAAACCTATTCTCCAAGAGAACAGTCCCACTATATCAAGGATAACTCTACTATCGGATGGCCTAATGCATAAACACAGTCACTAACACTAACACGATCCAGTTTCATGATTTCCAATACATAATTATGTTATCTGAACATTTCTCTATTAGATACCGATGATTGAGAAGTTAGTATAATGCCAAATTTGATAAAAAAAGTTTCATTCTTTGTCAATCATATAGTCTGCAAACTAGTTGACAAGACAAGGCCCTACTGACATTTTTCCAAAACCCACACTGTAAGCAAACCAGCTAAATCTCCTAAAATCAGTACGAGAAAGCAGACACGACCCATATGTGGAAGCTTGCCAAAACCCAGAGATTATATTCATACCCTCTCAGGCATATCACAAGATGAAATCTTTAAAGCCTATGCAAGTGAAAGATAAAGTCAAAGAGAGGAGAAGGATCCACTAACCTGAGAAGACTCTTCCATAGGTATCCAAGATACAAGAAAAACAAAGGTTTCTTCTTAAGAAATCCCAGATGATTGATAAGAGTTCAACAATCATAAACGAATAGAAACCCAATCAATCAATTTATAGGCTTAATTTGATCACTGAAGAATCATCCGTCAGAGAATATTCGAAATCTCTAATCTTGGGGCGACGACCAGAGAACTAACAGCTCGCTTAAAGCTACGGTCTTTTCACAAAGATCTGATTAACCTTCAATTTGCTTGACGACGACACAAGGCATCTGAAAGATTTTTTGAGAAATTCAAAAAATGCCCTATTCCTCTATAGATCAATTCATCGTTGGTCGTTGACGGCGATTGCGACACAGTTAAACACCGGGGAATTTTATGATCGGAGGTTTGGGAAGAAGAAGAGGAGAAGCATGATGAACTCAGGCGGCGAAGAAAATGATATTAATTCTTGTTAATTTACATATCTCTCCCTCCCCATTATTATTTTAATTCTTACTTTTGGTCTATTCTATATTCTTATATAATAAAGTAATTTTTTCATACTTATGCTCTAATAAGTAAATATTTTAATATAGTTATCATAATTATTATCATAGGAAGTAAATAATATAGTATTAATAAAAATTTGTGCCAAAAAATCAATTAATTTCATTCTAAAATAATACCAAGATATAAAAATATGGAAAAAAATCAATTAATTTCATTCTAAAATAATATCAAGATATGAAAAATATGGAAAATATAATATTTTTTTGTTGTTAAATGTTTTCTAATATTTAGTTCACAATTATATTATTTACTTCCTAACAAATAATAATATTACGGTAACTATATAAAATATTGATAAATGATACCTCATTAGAAATATATAATTTACTAGATGGGTAATAAAAAATGATAGAATATTTTTTAGTACAAAAGTGAAACTAAATGTATTAAATATGAAAATAATGTATTTAAGTTTGAGAAAATAACACATGTGAACAGAATAGAGTGCCATTTTCAGCTTATTAGAGTATAAGTTTGAGAAAACCCTATTTTATTATATAAAATATTATCAATTCATTTTATTTTAAAATAATTTAAAGATATAAAATATGATATTTCTTTATTTGTTGAGAAAATATAATTTTCTGGTATGATCAAATTATTTACTAGATAAAGTAAAATTATTAGATAAGTAAACATCTCTGATTGACCCTCTAGCAAACCCGTAAGCATCTCTGGTTGACCCTCTAGCAAACCCAAATCCGCCAAGAGTTCCTACCAACACCAACACTCGAGAGATCCCTCTTCCTCCGGTGAGATGAGAAGAGCAACCGGACCTTGACCTTTCTCCCACCACCGTCCAAGGCTGGAGGCGGAGAAACCTATCCTGGTAACCGTTACGGCTCACCTTCGTAATAACAGCTCTCACATTCGACATCATGATTGAATCGGATGTTAAAATCGATATATTTCAATATATATTAGTTATAAAATATATATATATTAGTTATAAAATCTTATTATATAAACATTAGTTTTAAAATTTAGTAATTCATATAATCGCGACATGTGTTAAGTATATCGATAATATTATTGACATGTGTGAAAAGAAATTTTATATAATAATTATAGGAAAATTAAAAATTCTAAATAAAAAGGATTACAATTAATATTTTTGAAAAGTATATAAAACCAAAAGTAGTCTATTATATCACCAATTCTAATAGAAAAATTATCTATTAAATTACTAATTTCAAGAGGAAATTATGTGCAATTAATAAAGAAAATATTTGCAATTTAATTATACTTATTATTTATTATAATCATATAGTAGTAAAAAGAAAGTTATACAGAAAAGTGATTAAAGTATAAAAAGGTTTAATGTGTTTAAATTAGTGATTAACATAGTATAAGAAAAATAAGATAATCAAAATAAGAAATTAATGTAATTTTCTTAAGTTTTCAATCGGTGAATGATTTGATAGCGTATTCAATATTATGTTATTATATAAATCTTGGTTTTCAAATTTAATAACACATGTGATTGCGACACTTGTCAATTAAGGATTTTGTCATGTGTTATACAAAAAACTTTGTTTTAACATATTTGTAAATTATAAGAAATTAAAAATTTAAACAATTTAATAACTATAAAAATATAGTTCATATGTGTATATAGAAACAATAGTAATTCTAATTTTAAATTACTAATTCTATAAGAAAAATAATTAAGAAAATTATACAATTAATACTATAATAAAACCATAATTAAATAAATTATACTGTCAATTATTAATCCTAATATAAAAAAGATTGTAGATAATCACCTTTACATAAGCAAATAATTTTCTCAAAATAATATCTTTGAATTTTTGATTAATTTATGATAATGTTAGTATAGTTTATTTAAAATTAGTTGGACAAGTAGTAAAACTATTACGTATAAGATTACAAAATATGAGACAAATATATCTAAGATATTGTTACTTTTTCAAATATGAGATAAAATTAGTTTTCAGTTTTTTTTTGAGAATTATGTTTTATTAATTTTTAGTTTTTTTTTTTTTTGATAAATGTTTGGGATTTAAGTGCATAAAATTATATTCATGTAATATACAAAGAAATTGTATTGTAAGATGGAGTCTATGAACTCTAAATCAGGTTTTTAAAAAATCAAATAAAACAAAATTAATATTTGAATACAACTAAAAATTTCACATATTTTTCTTATATCTGTGTTAATACGCAAGCCTAATCTAGTATTGTACTCCCTCTTTTTTAATAGTTTGATGTTTAGGATTTTTCACACATATTAAGATAATTGATGTTTATGATTAATTTATTATTTATTTTTTCTTTATGATTTAATTTTTATTTTTGTCATAATGTATGTAATGATTTATTTTCCTAACATTTTCTCTAATTTTTTATTTTTCTATTTTTAGTATTAAAAATATTTAATACATAAATCAGAGGGAGTATAATTTATTGCGTTTACCAACACACTTTTTCTAGTTTCAACCAAAAAAAAAAAAACACACTTTTTCTAGTTAATGATATTTTTGCTGCAAATAATACCAAAAATTTCGACACTTGTAAAACTTGGGAGTCAAGTGTCGTAAGTCAACCCAAATCACACAATTAATGGTAAGATTAACATCAGCTTGTGAGATGTACGGTTCAGATTTATAAAGAAAAAAAAAGGAAATAAAAAAATAAATAAGACAAAGACCGACTCTTCAATATTCCCAAAACCAGAACCAAAAGGATCTATATAAATTACAAATCTCCTGTATATATATAAAAAAAAAAAACCCTAAACCTTTTAAGATTCTCGTTAAAACCTAGCTGTAGCAGCAATCTCTCTCGTTTCTGATCGGAACCATGAGCAAGTCTAGCAAAAAATCCGACACCAAAGTAGCGATCTTTCTCCTTCTTCTTCTTCTTCTTCTTCTTCTTCTTCTTCTTCTTCTTCTTCTTCTTCTTATTCTTCTCACTCTGTTTTGTCTGTGAAGACAATTATGAACTGTGTTTTTTTTTTGTTATCTTTGATTCTCTAGGTTGAAGCCGCACCACCTGCTTCAGTCACAAAACCACTCAAGAAAGGTTTTTTGTTTCTTATATATACTTTTGTGTGAATCTGTGGTTTCTCTGTTTCATACACCAAAGCTCAAAAACTGGAATTATTGTGTCGTGAAGCAATTCTGTGATTTTGTTACATACTCTCATCACAATCTCACATGCACTTAATAGATTTGTTTGGTTAATTCATCATCTTCAATATTGTAAAGAGTCCCAATTTTTTCTTGGAATTTGACTCTGGCTCATTACTTTTCTGCTTGGACGATTTGGGGATTTGTTTGTTGATTGAATCATTGTTATTATGTTGTGTTGAAAGAGTGTGATTACAAATCAATTGTCAAGAACTAGCTTCTCAACAATTATGTTCTATTTTTTAAAAAATTGTTTGTTAGGTAAGAGAGATGCGGAACAGGATTTGGACATCCAAGTTTCGAAGAAGCAGAAGAAGGACTTGATTGCTACTATTCAGAAGGAGAAAGCTGCGAAGAAGATACCAAAGAAGCTAGATACTAGCAGTTCTGAATCTTCTGATTCTGAGGAAGAGCAGAAGGTAAAAACTTCAATCTCGTTGTGTAATTTGTATAAAGCAATGTGACAAATTTAGTTTAAGTTGAGTTTAAACTGAGTACAGTGTTCTGTCTATACTCATCTTGTCTCTTTAATTTGCTTTTTAGACTAAGAAGACTAAGAAAGTTACTGCCAAGGAACCTCCATCTAAGCTGAAGGATGACTCTTCTTCTTCTTCTTCTTCTGAGGATGACTCTTCTTCTTCTTCTGAGGATGATTCTTCTTCGGATGAGGTAGGGGTTGCATTACCAAACTTCTCTCAATGCTATTGCATTGCCACTTTTTTATTTATTTATAATATTGATTTATACATATAGGAAACTGCCCCTGCAAAGAAGCAACCTGAACCTCTTAAGAAAGAAAAGGTAGAGAGCAGCTCATCGGAGGATGATTCAGCAGAGGATGATTCAGCAGAGGATGATTCTTCTTCAGACGAGGTATGAGTTGGGTTACACATGTTAGCTCATAATTACAACCTAATGCTTAGCTGAAAATCGTTTTTTTTTCCTTTTATATAACTTGATTAGGAACCTGCCCCTGCAAAGAAGCAACCTGTTAAGAAAGACAGCTCATCCGAGGATGATTCTTCTTCGGATGAGGTATGAGTTGTTGCATCATTACATGTTATAGGAATGTGAAAGCTTAATTTGAAATTTGTTTTGTTTAATAAAAATTTGTTAGGAAACTGCCCCTGTGAAGAAGGTAGCGTCAGTTCCTAAGAAGGCCAAGGCAGACAGCAGTTCATCTGATGATGGATCTTCATCTGACGAGGTAAACATTGCGTTTTTTACATGTTAGCTTAATGTTACAAGAATATCATAAGCTTATTTTGATATTTTTTTTTATTAAATAAATCATAATTAGGAACCTGCCCCTGCAAAGAAGCAACCAGCAGGTGTTGAAAAACCCAAGGCAGAAAGCGAATCATCTGAGGACGAAACATCTGAGGACGAAACATCTTCGGACGAGGTAGAAATCACATCATTACACATTATCTCAATGTTGGAGGAATGTCATGTTTGATTTTTAAACTCTTTTGAATAAAAACATTATAGGAATCTGCCCCTGTGAAGAAGCAACCTGCAGCCTCTAAGAATGCCAAAGCAGCGAGCAGTTCATCAGAAGGAGAATCTTCTTCCGACGAGGTAAGAATTGTGTTATACATGGTTAGCTCAATGTCAATGGTAAAGTAATATCATATACTTACTTGGAGATTCGATTTTTTATAAAAAAACATAATTAGGAACCCACACCTGCCAAGAAGAAGCCAACAGTTGGTAAGAAAGCCAAAGCAGCTGCAAAAGATTCATCATCCTCAGAGGAAGATTCTGATGATGAGGTTTGTTTTGATACAGTTTCTACGACTTCATATATATACTAATTAAAACATGATGATGACCGTGTCTCTCTATATTTGTTATTTCTTAAGATTGGATCATTTAAATGATTTGTGATAGTTTTATATTCTATACACTTAACATTCCATACTATTTTTCCACTTGCAGGAAAGTGATGATGAAAAACCTCCTATGAAGAAGGTTGTTACATTCTTCCACAAGGTTGTTCTCATTAGTTTTATGCTCTGTGGAAGTGACAATAAAACTTTTTTGCAGGCTAAAGTTTCATCAACAAAAACTTCTAAACAAGAAACCTCTAGTGAGGAATCTAGTGAGGAGTCTGATGAGGAGGAGAGTGAAGATGAGAAAGTGACCCCGAAGAAAAAGGTACCATTAATGTTGTCTTCAAATCCTTCTCTATAGAATATACTTTCTAATGTTTTGATAATAATTTTTAATCTATCTTTTGATCAAAAATCCAGGATTCTGATATTGAAATGGTGGATGCAGAGCAGAAATCAAATGCAAAACAGGTAAAAACTCTTGTAAATGTTTGTTATAATTTTATTCCTTTAGGTATGATCGTTTGAACGTTTTGTATAATGTGTAATGTGTTTTTTTTATACTACAGCCAAAAACACCAGCAAGTCAGGGAGGATCAAAGACATTATTTGCCGGAAATCTTTCCTATGCAGTTCAGAGATCTGACATGTAAGTATATAACATTTTTTTTTCTGATTCTTCCAATTTAAGTGTTAGTTGTATGATATTTATAACCCAATATACAGAGAGAATTTCTTCAAAGAAGCTGGTGAAGTTGTCGATGTTAGAATTGCTTCACATGAAGATGGGAGTCCTAAGGGATATGGGCATGTTGAATTCGTTTCTGCAGAAGCAGCTCAGAAGGTTAGTTCATATTTGCTTATTTTGGAAAGTGGTTTTGGAAATTTCGATGATGATTGGATCTGTTTTGATTGTAGGCAATGGAACTGAATGGTAAAACCTTACTAGGCCGCGATGTTCGTCTTGATCTTGCTAACGAGATTGGAAACAGAACTCCACGAAGCAGGTAGGTTTCTTATCTGCCATATATGAGCATGTTGTGAAAGTTGATTATTCATGTTTGTTTCCAAGCTAATATCGTTTTTTCTTGAATATATGCAGCAATCCTGTTTCCTATGGAGTAGGGAGCCAATTTCGAAAACTTTATGTTAGAGGATTTGATACTTCTCTTGGAGAAGATGAAGTAAAACTCTTGTCCTCATTTTTTATTTAAACCAATATGACATGTTACAATAGCTGTGTTTGTGTAAATCTCTGATGCAAACCGCTAAAAATCTGTTTTGAATATGATCAGCTCAAGGATGCCTTTAGAAATCACTTTAGTACTTGTGGAGAAGTGGGAAGGATTTCTCTTCCAACTGATCGTGAGAGTGGTGTCATGAGGGGGTTTGTAACTCTTCTCTCCTGCATCGGCGAATGATGGTAATGACTACGACGCTTACGGAAGTTTTTTCTTATTCTTTCAGGATGGCTTACATAGATATGAAGAGTGGATTCGATGAGGCGTTGCAACTGAGCGGAAGTGAAATGGGAGGAGGATATTTAACGGTGGAAGAGGCTAGACCAAGAGATAGTGATGGCAGTGGTTCAAATGACAGACCTCCAAGGGACAATGGTGGCCGTTTCTCGAATAGAAGAGGTAGAGGGGCACCTGGTAGAGGACCACCTGGTAGAGGGCCACCTGGTAGAGGACGTGGCCGTTTCAATAACGCTGGAAGAGGACCCAGCAAACCAAGTCTAATTGCATCTGCCCAAGGTTTGTTTCTTCTTCATTCATCTTCCCTTTTTGTTGTTGTACATTGTAGATATTAGTGTTCTTATAAACTTGTGTTCTTGTATTTGGTCTTGCAGGGAAGAAGACCGTCTTTAATGATGAAGAGTAGAAAGCTTTTTTGTGGTTGGAGATGGCTCTTGTTTTTGTTCTATCTTTTATTTAGCTCTTTTTTTTGGCCTTGTTTTATTTTGTTTCCTATTGAGAAAAGCATGAAACTTTTATTATGTGATGAGTACTCTTCTTAAGATATTTTGTGTTGGCTTTTCTTAAACTAAGAGCACTTTGCTGCTTAAAATTTTGAACTAATCCTTTACCTTTATTGATGGTTGCATCTACCTTTGGTGCTTACAGTTTCTCTTCAATTAGTGAAAAGAGTTCACAAGCTGTAAAATCTCTTGTTATCATCTTTGCTCATACCAAACTGTTCAATCTCTTTTCTATTCAAGACACGATTGTTAATTATTTTGTTGCTTTCGACTTTTGAGAGCGTATACATTGTAAAAAAATCAAATTAATAAGGGGAATTGCATCCTATAAACCTAAAAAAAACTATAATTCATAATTCACTCCGTAACTACTCTAACCACTAAAAGAATACATACCACTTTACCCTAGTCACCACCATCCATACTTTCTATCACTACCATCACCACTCCACCTCTCGACCACCATTACCCCTAGGGTTCATAATAAACTAATCTTTAGAGTTTAGATTTCCTCCATCGGCCGTCGCCACCTCCAGCCTCCGGTCGCCGCCACCATCACCATATTCCAACCACCGGCGACCAGCCACCAAACTCCGGCGATTATCATCTCCGGCGACCACTGCTGCCGACCTCGGGCCTCCTGCCACCATCGCCGGCCACTCCCTCCGGTCGCCGGCCTCCGACCATCATCGCCGACCACCACCTTCGGTCACCACCGCCGGCCTCCAGCCAGCACCATCACCCTTACCCTAAAACACCAAAATAGTAATTTTGCATACCCTTCCTCCTATTCTTCAAATTTCTTCACTTATGCTGCTATATTCTTAATTATATTATGACTTTTGGTTATACACCTAATTCACCCAATTAATAAACCCTTTATAAAAAAAATAACAACCTAAATATTCAAACAATTAAAAAAGAGTTTTTTTTTATTGAACAAAAGTGAAAAACACATCATAAATAAATAAAGATAGATCAAAATTTTCCTCATGTTACATAAAAATAACACATTTACAAACAAAAAAAAACAATCAAAATATTTAAACCTTGTAGTTAAAAAAAAAGTTGCTTTATTGATTGGAAAAAATGAAAAACACATCGTAAATAAATAAAAACATATCAAATTTTTGTTAAAAAAAAAACACATTTTACAAGATTTGTTAGCCTGATATGTATTTCTAGATTAGGTTATATGGAATAAATAAATAAATAAATGGCTACGAATATATACGAGTTACGAAAACACTCGTTAAACCCTAAAGACCTTTAAACCTTGTGTCCGCGCCGCTTTATTACTCTGACCTCTCTCTCTCTCTCTCTCCCTCTCTCAAGTTCTTCAATTCTTTGCTCTCTAGCATCATCCTTCGAGTGGTTTCGTTTCTCAAAGTAAGTTTTTTTTTTTCTTTTCCTTTACTCTTTCTCTTCATGTGTTTGTTCTTCGAAAAGGTCTGTATCCAAAATGGATTTGCGTACAGCAGTTGATAAAGCTCGTAGAAACTTCAACTAGATCAATTCGTATATATTCGTTAAGTTTCGGATTGAAAGTCCAAATTTTTACGGTTTTAGTGATTGATGTTTGGGTAATTGACTCGTTTGATGTAGAAACCCTAATTTCGAAGTGATTGCTCTGTTTCCTACTTTCTCAGATGTTTAAAATTACTCTCAAGTTTGGTTTTTTTTCCTTTAATTCATAGATTCTGTAATTTTGTTGCAGGATTGATTGGTTGAGAAAGCATAAACATGGTTGAATCGGAGAAGACGTCCGTTGATGAGCTGAAGAAGAGGATAAGGAAGAGGAATCGTGGGAAGAAGAATGAGCAGAAGAAACCGGAAGAAGAAGAAATCCACAATGTAGAAGAGGAAGATGAAATGCAGAAGAAGAGTGAAAAGAAGGTTAAGAAAGTGAAGTTGCAAGGGAGAGGCAAAGTCGAGGAAGAAGAAGAGGTGGAAGCAAAGGAGGAAGGCGAAGAAGAGAAGAATATCGTGATTGTTGGGAAAGGGATAATGACTAATGAGACTTTTGAATCCCTGAACTTAACTGAGCAAACTGCCCAAGCTATCAAGGAGATGGGATTTACTTGCATGACTCAAGTACGTATATCTGAACCTTCTTCTGATGTTTAAAATTGAAAACATGGTGTTGTGGCAGAGTAAGTTTCTAAGTCTCGTAACTGTTTGTTATCATTCAGATTCAAGCCGGATCAATAAAGCCCCTTTTGGAGGGAAAAGATGTTCTTGGTGCTGCCAGGACTGGTTCTGGTAAAACCCTTGCTTTTCTCATACCGGCTGTAGAGTTGCTGTATAAAGAGAATTTCTCCCCTCGCAATGGGACTGGTGTGATTGTTATTTGCCCCACAAGAGAACTTGCTATTCAGGTAAATTCTCTTTTTTTTTGTTATCTACCTATGGCGACATTTCAACTTAGCAGCTATCATACTGTCGCTGCGAGTAGATGAGTCATGTAGTTCTTGCAATGCATTAGGTAGAACAAAATCTATGAGGTTATCATCTCTCATGTAGATGATTCGTTGCAATTGCGTTGGGTGTGTTATGTATGAACATTGTTGTATATTGCTGCGGCCTCCCGTTCCTATTTTAAATGGTACTATTTTGATATTTCAGACCAAAAATGTGGCGGAGGAGCTACTTAAGCATCATTCACAGACAGTTGGCATGGTTATTGGTGGCAATAACAGAAGGTCAGAAGCACAACGCCTTGCAAATGGTGCAAACTTGTTGATAGCAACTCCTGGACGTCTTCTTGACCATCTTCACAATACAAAGGGTTTCATTTATAAACACCTGAAGGTACTGTCCTTTCCATGCTTCCATCTGTCTCTTTTTGTAAAGCAGATACTAAAAGCTCTGTGTTGAGCTACATGGGTACCATTTTCAATAAACAAACAATATTATGTAAAAGAGGCCATCGATAAATATCTGAATTGTAGACAGCAGCTTATGCTTTATTCGTTTTTGTTGCATGAATGGCAGAATTACAAAAGTAATACTATGGATGTGATCCACATCTTTCATGGTATATTTAGGTTTATGCTATAGATGATCCTAATGAATGTTAATTGCTCTCTATATTCCCTAAAATTGCAGTGCCTTGTGATCGATGAAGCTGATAGAATACTGGAAGAGAATTTCGAGGAAGACATGAATAAGATTCTAAAGATTTTACCAAAGGTACATCATCTTTGGGGTCCTAATTAATTTCTATTCAAACCATGTATTGGATCAGTATCATAGATTTCTTATTTTCCCTTTAAGTTTCCTTAATAGAAACATGCCATTATCATGTGAATTTGATTTAGGTACTGTTATTATCCTCGAAAAACCACTACCGAAGTAGTATTATTGGAATTTGTATACAAATGCACTGATTGAAGTTATTACCATGTTTCTGCAGACTAGGCAAACTGCGTTATTCTCTGCCACCCAGACTTCTAAGGTAAATTTCTGTTGGCTATGGTCTTGTCATTATTAGCATTGCTTGCATGTTTCTTGATGAAGCATTTTTATGGTGAGCCTCTTTCAGGTTAAAGATCTTGCTCGGGTGTCATTGACATCTCCTGTTCCTGTTGATGTCGATGAAGGTAGACGCAAGGTAAGAATAAAATAAAATACTCTGGAATGATTATTTAAGGAGCATGGAGATTTTCTTATAAAGTTTCTAAAACTGTTAGGTGACGAATGAAGGATTGGAGCAAGGCTACTGTGTTATTCCGAGCGAAAAAAGACTTCTCCTTCTAATTACCTTTTTGAAAAAGAACCTCAAGAAGAAAATTATGGTCTTTTTCTCGACTTGTAAGTCGGTACAATTCCATGCAGAGATCATGAAAATAATGAGTGTGGATTTTTGTGATATCCATGGAGGACTGGATCAGACCAGAAGAACTAAAACCTTTTTTGACTTCATGGACGCAAAAAAAGGTGTCTTGTTATGTACTGATGTTGCTGCTCGTGGTCTGGATATTCCTTCTGTGGTACGTCTCCTCATCCATGTTCTTGCATTTTTTTATGTACGCTTTTACTTACTCAATGGTTATTGTTTTATTATCCGTAGGACTGGATTGTACAGTATGATCCTCCGGACAAGCCAACGGTAGGACAAACACTTGCTCTTGATTGGTTTTCTATATCTCTTTGGCTATTTGTGTGTGTATCTTAAATAGTTCTTTGGTGCTGTTGTCTTCAGGAATATATTCATAGGGTTGGTCGAACAGCCCGTGGAGAAGGAGCAAAGGGAAAGGCATTGCTTGTCTTGATTCCTGAAGAGCTTCAGTTTATTCGGTACCTTAAGGTAAGGATGGTTTTTGAATTTTTTTTGGTGGGTTAACCAACCAACTTGTGTGTTTTAATTTGTAATTTAACCTTCAGGCTGAAAAAGTACCTGTTAAAGAGCTTGATTTCAATGAGAAGAAGCTTCTGAATGTTCGATCTGCGTTGGTAAGAGTTCTGATATAGTAATGTTGTGGGTTATGTAACTTTCCATTTGCGATTGGGCTCGCTGTGTAATAACAGTATTTCTTGTTCTGTTCCCACAGGAGCAATGTGTTGCTGAAAACTATAGCCTGAATATGTTAGCCAAGGATGCATACCGAGCGTATATCTCAGCATACAATTCACACTCTTTGAAAGACATCTTCAATGTTCACCGACTCGATCTCCAGGTAAAAGAAACAAAAAAAAATCGAATGTTCTTCCAAAAGATTATGTTCATAGGATGGATATAATAAATAGCTGATATCTCTGGTTTTGACGTTAAATGTCACAGGCGGTTGCAGCATCGTTCTGCTTCTCTTCGCCACCTAAAGTGAATCTGAACATAGAAAGTGGAGCTGGGAAGGTCAGGAAAGCAAGGAATCAGCAAGGTCGGAATGGCTTCAGTCCTTACAGTCCCTATGGCAAGTCCACACCTAAATAGGCGTAATGTGTCTCGATCGGCTTACGACATTTCTATTTGCTCCTTAGACACTTGTTTTTGATTAAAATTACCACCAAGTTTTGTTTGAAGAGTAAACAGTGCATCTAATTTATATGAAATGTTATTTATAAATGATAATACTTGGCTTACTATTTTAGTTCAATGGGTAATGGAATGACATGATAATGGAATGATGAAACCATGAATAAGTTTATTACATGAAATGAGCATATCATTGAAGCTAATTCGGAAACTAAACTCAGTAATCGAAACATGGGGTTTAATGTAAATGAAGTTTTTATTCAGAATACTGCTTAAGAACGAAACAGAACAGCCTACTATGATAGGATGAATATTAATCTAAAGAGATCAAAAAACGCTAAACCGACCTAAAATCTTCAGCTAAACCGCTGGGACTAAACCAGACCAAAACCTGAAACAAACAGAACCGCAAAGACAACAAAACCGGAGCTACTGAACTGGACTGCGGTTTTGAAGGCATTGCTCTTCTTGGCCTTTGGAGTTGACGCCGGAAGAGATGATGAGGAAGATGAAGAAGAAGAAGGTGGAGGAGACTCTGTGGAGGACTCTAACTCCATGACTTTTACGATCATCTTCTGACCCTTTTCGCAGTGGCCCGAGACACCGCTGATGAAGTAAAACAAACCGGGTCGATCTAGTTTGAAAACCGTGTCTTCGTTGTTTGAGTAGAGTTGCGGTTTGGTGGCTTTGCATTTCTTGTACTCCTCTTCTGACACCATTAACACTGAGTCTTTCGAGTACTTGAAACCTTCACCAAAATCCAAAAAAACACCACAAAAGAGAGATATATCTTTAAAGATGAAAACTACATAGAAAAGATATACTCAATATGTACTTACGGAGAGTGTCGCCAACTTTGAAACGGTTATCTGAAGCCCATTGGTTAAACGTATCACCACGAGTCTTAGACGTTGGTACGATCCAACCACCTTCTCCTCCAACTTCAAATTCAGTGCTTGAAACACATGAAAACATATACAACGATACAATGATCGCAACAAGAGTGATCTTCTTGTTCGATGAACCCATTTGTTGTGTTTGGATTGATATCAAAGGAGCTCCAACCAAAGTTAAGGAGGTTGTTTCTTTTTCTTTGTTCTTATGACTTGTGAGTGCTTGAGGTTTTGAGTTTATAAAGAGTGAGACCTTGGAGGCCGTTAGACTCATCCACTTCTTGAGGGATAATTAATGGATATCTCTTTGACTTGGTATTTTATTTTCTTGATTCAAATTTTTCAATTTGTCGAAAACAACATGACTTGAAGTTGTTGAGGAATATCAGATTTTGTGGGATACTTAGTAGTTCTTACTTTTGAATTACATAATTTATGGGGACGTCTGGACGATGTTTTCCAAAAGAAAATTTGGGAAAATATATATGAACCATTTACGCGTAGCTTGCTCTAAAATCAACTGATACGTAGGAGTGTGAGTTGTATTTTTGGTGACGACAAAAGCAAATTTTTTATTCTCATTGACCATTTTTACCCGGACTTTCAATTTTAAGTTGAAATTGTCAATTACGAAAGTTTTGGTAAACATTACTGATTTTTGGAATAATTGAGACACTTTGTCCCAAAATGTTCCAACCTCTTCATCTCTTTAATTAGGGACGTTAAACCCATAATCCAACATTCGTTCTAAGTGAATATCGGAAATAGCGAATTCAATGACTACAACATTTTGTCATATCGATTGGAAGTGTTATCCATTTTTGTTGTTTATCCTGAATCGATTATTGTAGTTTTGCCCTATAGTATGATCAGTTGGTCATTTTGTGAATATCATCGGATTCTCGTCCCGGTTAGGTTTATTATAGGCTCATTTTTTTCTATGTCATTTATGTCGTTAAGTTATTAGAGATGTCAATTGGTCTCTAAAACCATGGGCTGTCCGGTCCAAATTAATTTGGACTGGTTTTGGTTATTACCAAATTTAAAACGGTCAAATGGGCCTAAAACCAATTTAGTCCATTGATATACGGTCCAAACTAGTTTGGACGTGGGCCGTCCAATAATTCTAAAAAATTAGGGTTTTTACAATTTGGGGTTAACTTTTTTTTTTTCATTTCGCCTCTTTCTCTCTTTCTCCTCTTTCTCTCTCAGCCTCTCAGGCGATAAAAATTAGGGTTTTTACTTCAAATCATCTGCGGCTCTGCTTCTTGTGATTCGTGACTCGTGGGTCGTGATCTCGTCATCTATTCTCCTCTACGGCTCTGCTTCTCGTGGGTCTAGTCAACAGTGGAGTGATCTCGTGATCTCGTCATCTCAATTTGTATAAGGTAAACACTAGGGTTGTAAACTTGTAAACGTACAGATTTGATTTTGATTTCTCGAGTGGCTTTGTGGGTTTGTGGGTTTGTGGGTTTGTGGGTTTGTGATTTTGATTTTGATTTTAGACTTGATGACTGCGAGAGCTTGTATGTGTTTTAGACTTGATGACTGCGAGAGCTTGTATGTGATAAGACTTGATGACTGCGAGAGCTTGTATGTGATAAGACTGTGTACTTATGTGTGCTTGTATGTGTTTGTTATGTGTCCGTATATGACTGCGAGAGCTTGTTATGTGTTTTAAATCATGATGAGCTTTAGTGTTCATCATGATGAGTTTTAGATCATGATGAGTTTTAGATTATGAGCTGTGAGCCTGTGAATGGTTTGTGGGTTATGACTGCGAGAGCTTGTTATGTGCTTTAGATTATGAGCTGTGAATGGTTTGTGGGTTATGACTGCGAGAGCTTGTTATGTGTTTTTGTTCATTGTCTCACGTTTTTTTATGTTCATTTGTTTGTATATTTTTGAACAGATGGACAAAACACTGAGCTTGTGTGATGATAACTACATCGTGAGTGATAATGAATGGGAGCGACATATGATGCAAGAAGAAAACAATCCTATGGAAGATGAAACCAATCCTATGGAAGATGAAAACACTCCGGTGGACGATGAATCTCTCATGGGTGAATCATCTCATGCTCAAGTGAAAAGAGGTAAACGTAGACATTCAAAGTGTTGGAAAAATTTCACTATTATTGGAGAGAAAGATAAAGATCAGAAATATCATATTATATGCAACCACTGCAAGTATAATTATCACTTGAATCTAGATAAGAATGGAACAACTACTCTGCTTAGGCATATGAAAACTTGTTCCAAAACTCCTGGTAGTACTCCTAGTGCTCATAGTCGAAAGATTGATATGATGGTGTTCCGTGAGTTGATTGCTGTTGCGATTATAGAGCATGATCTTCCTTACTCATTTGTTGAATATAGAAGGATTAGGGAAGCTTTTGCATATGTCAATCCGAGTATTGAGTTTTGGAGTAGGAATACTACAGTTGTTGATGTTCTGAAAATTTTTGAGAAGGAGAAAAACAAACTTAAGCAGATTTTGAGTGAAATTCCAGGTAGAGTTTGTTTTACAACTGATTTGTGGAGAGCAATAACCGTGGAAGGTTATATGTGTTTAACTGCACATTACATTGATGCAAATTGGAACTTGCAAGCCAAAATAATATCTTTTGTGCATTTCCTCCACCGCATTCTGGTGTTGCGATAGCTATGAAATTGATGGAGTTATTGAGAGCATGGGGGTTAGAGAAGAAAGTATTTACTATCACTGTCGACAATGCATCATCGAATGATAACATGCAAGGAGTTATCAGAAGGCAACTTAGAAAGGATTTGGTCTGTGGTGGAGAGTTTTTTCATGTAAGGTGTGCAGCCCATATTCTGAATTTGATAGTTCAAGATGGATTAGAGGTGATAGAAGAAGCTTTAGAGAAAATTAGGGAAAGTGTTAAGTTTGTGAATATTTCAGAGTCTAGAGAGCAGATGTTCCAAGGCTGTCTTGAAACTGTTGGGATTCATTCTAAAGCTGGTCTTGTTATGGACGTGAGAACACGTTGGAACTCAACCCATCTAATGTTGTCTAGAGCGATCCAATTTAAAGATGTGCTGCGTAATCTTGCTGAAGTGGAGCCGAGTTATAAGTGTTTTCCTTCTGAATTGGAGTGGTCTAGAGCAGAGCTTATATGCGAGTTATTGAGGCCATTTGATGAAATAACTAAACTTATTTCAGGCTCTAAATATCCTACTGCGAATCTGTACTTTATGCAAGTTTGGAAAATTGAATGTTGGCTTAGAGTTCATGCGAGTTCTGAGGATGAGACCATTTGTGAAATGGTGGACACCATGAAGCTGAAGTTTGACAAATATTGGAAAGACTACAGTGATATACTTGCGATTGCTGCTGTTTTGGATCCAAGGTTGAAGTTCACTTGTTTAGAATACTGCTTTAGCACTTTAGATCCATCAACTAGCAAGTCTAAGTTGGATCACATCCGCAAGAAGACTACAAAAAAATGGTCCTATTGATACCAACTATTTCGTCTCAATAATAACAAATTCGTAACAATAAAAATTTTGTGACGAATTTGTGACAAATTTTAAACGGTTGCAATAAAGTCGTCACAAATTATTTTTTGTAACAGATGCGTCACAATATTGTGACGAATATATCTAGTAACTATATTGTAACAATAAGTGACAAAAAGTAAGAGTAACAAAAACGTTATAATTACCGACTAAAAAATGGGTCTCAAAATCGTCATATTTACTGACTTTCATAACGTCTCAATTATGTCACACATTACGACAACACTGTTGTCACTAAATAGTCATAAGTGATGACTACAAAATCGTTGGTTAATCGTCACACTTACCGACTAAAAATATTGTCTCAACACTGTCATATTTTGTAACTATCATAACGTCTCAAATATGTCACTTTTTACAATGTAACTATAGTCATTAAAATGCTATAAACAATGACTAAAAAACTGTTACTTAATCGTCACAATTATTGACTGTAAACATTGTCTCCAAAACGAAACATTGTGTGACTATTATATTGCTCGAAGTTTGTAAGCTATAACGTCACATTTTGTGTCTAAAATTTGTCTCTATTCTTATTATATTTTCATCATATATTTATCCACTAAAACTGGCATAAATATTTAATATATATAATAACCACTAAAATAATTTGATAAATAGTAGAAATGATTAAATTACCAAATAAACATCCAAAATGAAATTGTTATAAAAAAGAAACAAACATAAACAGAAGCAAATAAACTTAACAACATAAACTGAAGCAAAAACTTAACAACATAAACTGAAGCAAAAACTTAACAACATAAACGGAAGCAAATAAGCAAAGTAGCATTAGCAAACATAAGTAAAACCAAACTACGTAGCATGAGGAAACGAACCAACACCCATGGAAGTTTGTGGAGTAGATGGAGCTGCTGCATTTGATCCATTGGGACATGCAAAAGATTGAATCAGTTTCTCCACAGAATCGAGTCGTTTCTGAATAACCACATTATCTTCACGACTCTTTTGCAATTCCATTTCCAGCTCTTGAACTCTTAGAGTTAATGTTCCTACTTCTTCAGTAGCTTGAGGGGGCACAGCTGAACCATCCAAAGACATAGAAACCCCACTTTGGAGTGATCCAAGTCCAAATACACGACCTTGTTTCGATATACCAGCAATCTACAAAAGAAAACACAAAGTATGCTAATAAGAAATCATTCACACACAAAACTTTCTCAAAGCTCCAAGAAAACAAAAAAAGATTCAAGTGAAAGGAAAAATAAATTCTGTAAATAAGATACTAGATTGTGATAATAGTAGGTTTTTATAAATACACGCATCATCATCATATGCCAACAATCAAAAGTCATACAAGCATATCAAATAAAACATAATAGAAGTTATAAAAAACAGTAACTATATATATTAGCTAGCTACCAAAAGATATATATTATGTAGAAAGCTACCTTAACATAGATGTCATTTTTCTCCTCGATGGTCAGAGAATCCATTGTCAAAACCTCTCCATTAGAGGACTCCATTTGTGCCAAGCGTTCTAGAAGATGTTCATCATATGCTTCAGCAATTAGTCGCGCTCTCTCATCAACATAGGACCCATCAGATTTTTGGTGCGTCTTTCTCATCACAGCAATGAAGGAAGAGTCTTCATTATTTGCTTCCTGTGAAGAAAACACAAAAGAAAGTTAAAAATTTATCAATATTTTAAACAAAAGTAAACATATTCGTTACCAAAAATATAAACATTACCAAAACATCTTTCACTTTTGCATAAGAACGTGATCCCGCTCTGTGACAATGTGGACCTAAACCATCACGACTAAATAATCGTGAAGAACGAGCTTTCTCGCTTTTTTCTTTGGCTTTTGGAGTCTTCCAGTAATCTACCATTTTTTCCCAATGGGTAGACAGAATCCACTCAGGTTGTTTTCCCTTGGACTTTGCAAGACTAACCATTCCTTTGAGACGAGTAGCAGCAAGTGCATCAAAGTTGGCTTTAACTAGATGCTCAATCGTGGGATCCCACTGAAACCTTGTCTATGTATATATATATTATTAGACATATACTGAATATAAACTTATTTCTGAAAATAGTTTATACATAACTAAATCAAACCTTAAATGTTGAAAACCAAGCATCTCTATAGTATTGCGGCACTTTTTTCCAGCTATACCAAGCTCCTTTGAAATTCCCTTCAATGATTTTCCTAACACGAGTTGATACTTCGGTGTTGTTTTTGAACCTGTTGCATGTGTATTAATTAATTCACACTTTACTTTGTTACATTAAACGGTGTCTGAAACAAAAAAAAAGGAAGAACAATACCATTTAGCTCCATTTCTTCGAGCCGGATCAAGCACTCGAACATCACGTTGCACAGGTAAATTCTCTTCCATCTGCTCAACTGGTTCAATGATTGCAGCTGGGGGATTCAAAATTCTAGGAGGCAAAGTTCTTTGAAAACCAGCAGCTTGAGAACTCGATGATTGTCCATACGAACGACCACCAATGTTGATTGGTGGGCGCATCTGTAATTTAGCAAAGAGAAATAAGATATGAAAATTAATCTAGAGGATCAATATCTATACAATTCAAACCTTGAAATTGAATAATATATAACAAATCCAATCAATTTAGAAGAAATCAAACACTTTATAACAAAACCAAGAGATCTAGAGGATCGGGAAGAGAGTATCTACAAAATTCAAACCTTGAAATCAAAGGTAGTGGAAGAGCTAACTATAGCGAATCAGGAACAGAGAACTGGCAAGAGAGGAGGTTAAAATCGAATGACCCAAGGAGAGAGGGCTTCGATCTCAGTTTTATATTGAGAATTTGAGAGACTAGTCAGTTTCCTAGGGAGAACGTGGAGAAAGAATATATTTTTTTGTTTTTATTTTCGTGAGTGGGAGATAGGTGTAAAAACTAGGTGTTTTTACCGGGTGTTTTTACCGGGTGTTTTTGCCGCTACTACTTTTTTTCTCTTTCTTTCTATCAAAAAAAAAAGAAAAAAACCAATAATTTTTGCCGCTTCTATTAAATCTAACTTTCCCAGCAAAAATAATTATATTCCACCTCCTAAAAATATTTTATAATTATTTCACTTTCGTTGTTAGACTAAAAAATATTTGACTTTCGTAGTAAATCTTTGCTCACACATGCATGTTCTCTGTTTTACATATAATATAAACAAAACTTTTGATTTTGCTTAGGAATCTCTTCTGGCTAGTATTAGTCAACTTTCTTTTGTAACAGTAAAACTCGTCGCTCTCTCATATAGATAGAACTGGCAAAATTTTTAACATAATTTAAGAACAGACAAACAACTTAATTCAGCTCGCAAGTAGATTTCTTTCGTTTTTTCAGTTGCAGCAAAGACTGATTCATTTAGCTCATCCATACTTGCGACGAATCTGTCATACAAATAAGAATATAATCAGATGATTGATCGAATGATGAAAAAAAAATAACTGTTTCTTATAGATGGAATTATATTAGGTGAAATTTTAAAGATGATCCAAACCGTAAAATATGAAGGCGCCAGAATCTTCAGCATCTGTAATCTAACTTCGTCCCTTGCATTCTTGGGATGAATTTCTCTTTCTTCGTAATCTTCTTGGTTCAAATCAAAAGTACAGTTGTTGCTAGAAATTGTCTTGTTGATCGATTGGACATGTTCTGATTTGCTTTCTTTCTGTTCTAGTACTGCTTTGGGATAAAACTCTTCTGCTTCATAATACGGCTTGTTTAGATCAAACATGTGAGGTTTGGTCTTGCTGATGGGTTGAACATCTTGAGATTTTTTTCCTCCTAGTTCCATTTTTAGCTTTAGATTTTGGATTTTTTTTATACATGCATGAAAGAATTTGATTGTAGCAATATAAAGAGTTTGGATGATACAATACACGTAACAAACTAACGATGGAGTAGCATTAGCCTTTTAGACTACTTTGACCAAATATTTATTTATTTATTTATTGTTAGATTACAATAAATTGAAAATTAGAATAGATGTTAGAGAAAAACTATTAATATAAATATAAAAAATACCTAAAACATCTAATAATTTGGGATGGAGGGGTATTGTACCATTTAAAAGTAATATTATTTTAGTTAATACTAAATAAAATAAAGTGAAATTATTCATGATGACAAATTCAAAGTGGGTTCTAGATTTGCAAATATCACGGACTATGACTAACTAAGTAGTAAAGTTAGTAGATTGGGTTTGAGTGTTTGACTGATTAAGAGTGAAGACACAGTTTAACTAGAATCATAATTTTTTTTGTTTCACTATAACGAAAATGCTAAATAGATGGAAGTTTGGAAGATAGACTCAAAGATAGAACAAAGAATCGATGCTCTGCTTTGGCGTAGTAAAACAGAGCAAGACAAAAAAAAAAAAAAAAAAAACTTGTATTAATGAGAGCAAACCTCAATTCGCCACAAAAACATGTAAACTCAAATTTTTCCTGATAGAAATTATAAAAGTACTCGTATCAATGACAAATCCAAATTAGAAAAAAAAATTATTCATCTTCTGAATCAGTTAGTTCAATATCAGGGTTTCCATCTTCATCATCTGATCCAAATTCCTCTTCTTCTTCTATATCATCAAGATTTTCTGCTTGACCATGTGGATATGTGAGAGTCTCGACTTCCAACGGATCAACAGAAACAATCGGATCATCATTTTCATGTTGCATTGCAGTGAAATCCAAATCAGAGCTGAGTAATACTTTTCCTCTTGGTTGTATCACGATTGCTGCATTCCATTGTTGATCTTTCTTCTGAGTCATCCGTGGATACGGCACATAACATACTTGGTCTGCTTGCGAAGCTAAAATGAAAGGATCATATTTACCATAACGCTTTGCGACATTAACATCGACAACTCCAGACTTGTTTATTCGCACACCTCCTCCAATGGTTGAATCATACCAGTCACATTTGAACACCACAAGTTTAAGATGAACAGGTCCAGGATAATCGAGTTCTAAAATCTCTCTCAAGACTCCATAGAAATCATGTTCTTCACTTGAACTAGAAGATGATGTGCCTTTCACACGGACTCCATAATTGGCATTTCTTTTATCTTTCCCATGATCGTAGGTGTGAAATATGAATCCACGACAAAAGTACATAGGCCAAGAAGTAACTTTTGTCATTGGACCATGGACAAGCGTCTGTAGCCATTCTGGATATGAATTATCACTCATAGTGTTTTCCACCTGAAGTTTATTAACACATATGAAAACATCTATTAATAAAAAAAATATTAAACAGGAATCCAAATACGGCTAACTTAGTAATAATTTCTTACATATTCTCGTAACCAGTCTGCAAATTTTTTTTCTTTTAGGACGTTTAGATTGTCTGCAGTTATCTCATGATGAGTAGCAGCCATATTCTCTTCAAACAACCTACATGAAATTGTAATATAATGAGAATCATAACAATGTCTTATTTATAATATATATGAAAACTGTGCAAGTGTAAAGTTATTTTCACGTACCTTTCATATGGGCTTACTTCTTCACAATTCAAAAGAATATATGTATGTGCAACATGGTAGTCTTCATTTTGAAACCATTTCTCGTTTGCTTTACCACTGCACCTCCCTTGTTGAGAAAAAATATATGGGACTTCATCAGGTTGTTGTGTACAGTGATCATATCCATCATAGTGTCGATCTCCTATTCGACTTTTCGTCTTGATGTGTGGTTCAAAATAATAACTACAAAAAGTAGAAATTTCTTCATTGACGTATTGTTCAACAATCGAGCCTTCAACTTTTGCTTTATTTTTCACTTTTTTCTTTAAATGACCCATGTATCTTTCGAAAGGATACATCCATCTAAATTGTACAGGTCCTCCAAGTCGAGCTTCATGTGGTAAATGAATAGGCAAATGTTCCATAACATCAAAAAAAGATGGTGGAAATATTTTCTCCAAGTTGCAGAGAACAATACAAATGTTTTGTTGCAATGTTGCAACACCGTCTTCGGATAATGTTCTTGCACAAATATCCCGGAAAAATAAGCTAATACCTACATCAAAGAAAATATAGATTTAGTTAAACATTAAATTATATTCTTATAATATATAGACTAAGGAAAACACTAAGCAAAAAAACCTTATACCAAAGGATAAACAGAAAGGTCATGAAATAAATTAACTTAGGAATTATAATAACATTAGACTAGACATCATAATTCGTAAGTTGTAACATTACTCCATATACACCGTCAAAATAAAATACTATAACTGCATAATAGTATTTTACAAACTCTATACACAATCAGCATTGATAAACTATTTCCGTTAATTAGATTTTTCACTATACAATTCATATACCCAAACATTAATATTACATGAACCCGACGAACCAAAATTGCATTTAATCTAACAGTTCTTAAGAATTCTATTAATAATAAAATCAACTTAAATATAACAGCAAGACCCGAAGACAATAATATAATTAATTCATCAAATTAAGAATATATATATATATATACCAACCTGAAAGTGCTTCGTGTATAGATTTATCCATAAGCTCAGCAAAAGCAATTGGCAGTAACCGTTGCATTAAAACATGACAATCATGACTTTTCATTCCTCGTAATTTTCCTCCAATTTGATCAACACATTTTGACAGATTTGATGAATACCCATCAGAAAATTTAACATCTTTTTTGAGCCACTCAAAAAAGGTTACTTTTTCATCAGCTTGAAGTCTAAAAATCGGAATTGGTGCCTTTCCATCAGCTGTTAATTCCAGTTGTTTCCGATTACAATACTCTTTCAAATCGAGCCGTGATCTGATGTTATCTTTGGTCCTCCCCTGCACATTAAGTAGTGTATTGATGATATTATCATGAACATTTTTTTCGATGTGCATCACATCAAGATTATGTCGGAGTTTAAGATCCTTCCAATATGGTAGCTCCCAAAAGATGCTCTGTTTATGCCAGTTGTGAGTGTCACCGTATCCTTGTAATCGCCCATGGTTTCCACCACAATCAACTGTTTTAGGCAAAACACTGACTTTATTCCACAATTCTTCACCTGTTAGCAATTGAGGTGGAGTATCATTCACAACCCGCCCTTTCCAAAAGTTTTTCTTGTTCCGCCTGTAGCTATGGTCATTCGGCAAAAATGAACGATGACAATCAAACCAACTCGTTTTTCTACCATTCTTCAGTTGAAATGCATTTGTCTGATCCAAACAATAAGGACAAGCCAACCGGCCATGAGTTGTCCAACCCGAAAGCATAGCATAAGCTGGAAAGTCACTTATTGTCCATATAAGTACAGCTCGTAAAAGAAAGTTCTGCTTTGTATAACGGTCATATGCCTGAATGCCGTTATACCACAAATCTTTCAATTCTTCTATCAAAGGTTGAAGAAAGATATCAAGACTTCTCTTAGGATGATTTGGACCAGGAACTAGAACTGATAAAAACATAAATTCTTGTTTCATGCACATTTCAGGTGGCAGATTATACGGAGTTAAAATTACCGGCCATAGAGAATAATTATGTCCTGACATACCAAATGGATTGAAACCATCTGTACATAACCCAAGGTATATATTTCTTGGTTCAGATGCAAAATCAGGATATACCTTGTTAAAATGTTTCCATGCTTCTCCATCCGATGGATGAGACATTTCTCCAGTCTTCACAAAGTGTTCTGCGTGCCATCTCATATCTTTTGCTGTATTATCAGATTGATACAATCTCTTTAATCTATCAGCTACTGGCAAATAAAACATCTGGCTATATGCAACTTTCTTCTGCTCAGGCTTTTCAGTAGGATGAAATCTGTCTTTGCCACAGAACTGACAGTTCTCTTTGGACGCAGCATCTTTCCAAAAAATCATGCAATTATCTCGACAAACGTCAATTTTCTGATAAGGTAAACCCAAAGATCGCATAAGCTTCTTTATATCATAGTAGGAATTCATTGAGTTGTTACCTTCTGGCAAATATTCTTTCACCATTTTAGAAATTGCGTCCATACAGTTTTGAGGCAAATTATAATCTGTCTTCAAACTCATGAGTCGAGCTGCTAAAGATAGTTGCGAAAGACCTTCTTTACAAGCATCATAAATTGGATTTTTTGCAGCGTCCAAAATATCATAAAACTTTTTTGCTTCAGCATTAGGCTCTTCTTCCATGTGTTGATCAAATCTTGACTCTGGATTATCAAATGCATCTGAAACCATTGTCACATAAGGATCCACTGGTTCTGTGTGAGACTCAGACCCAGAGGCATCTTCGGTAGGAGAATGAATATCAGCAGTATTGTAATTTTCTCCATGAGAAATCCAAACCCAATAATTAAGCATAAATCCTCTGATATATAAATGATTTGTCACGGTCTTCTCATCCCACATTTTTCCGTTCTCACACTTGAAGCAAGGACAATGGAGTATGCCTTTCTCGAGAAATAAAGGTTGACTCTTAGCAAATCTTATAAAATTTGCTAATCCTTGGCAATATTCTCTTGAAACATCATTAATTGTGTGATCAATTCTTTCGTACATCCAACGTCTTGTTACTCTAACATCGTTGTTTGACGACATTAGATAGACCTAAAATATTACAAAATCAATTTCAAAAACTTAATAACTTAAAGAGAATTAAATATAATTATTAGTAGTATAAACCCAAGAGAACTAGAAAAGCATTCACGAAATATTACACACAAATACGTAACCTTTGTACTCTTTTGGACTTATTGTTTTCGCCGAATAGAATTGTCCAATAGACAGTTGTAATACTGGTTGATCGATTGTTGTTGTAACTAAAAAAAAAAAAAAAAAAATTAGTATCTACGTATGATGTATGCACTTAATTGTTGTATCTCATATGTTCTCATTGATTAAACGTAGATACTAATTTCTTAAACACATGTCTAGAAGAAAACTAAATTAATTATATATATGGACTAATATGAAGAAAACGTATTATATAGACATGTGTCTATGAAGAAAACGTAGATCATAGAGACCTTTATTATATATATGACCGTATGATCTTAAACACATGTCTAGAAGAAAACTAAGTTAATTAAAATAAAGATATATGGCTATCAAAATAAACGTGCAGAGGCCATGTTAATTATATTAGTCAACTTTTCACAGATCATGGAAACACAAACACATAAACGATGATGGACACTGGTTTAATTTCAATATAACACAAAAGTTTCAAGGATACCACATAAAAAAAAAAAAAAAAAAGTTGAATTAGACTTGTACCTATGAAAAGAAAAATCTTATAACTGCTAGACAAAAACTTCAAGATCTTGTCTATTTTTTTTTGGTAGAGAAAACTTCAAGGTCTCGTCTTGTTCTGATTGTGATATCTTCCACAAAAGCAATAATATATATATATATCGATGATGAGATTTCTATTCTCATTAGTAATAGAGAAAAAACTAGTTAAGTATTTTTGTTAACTTTATCTCATAAGAAAAAAAAAATTATGTATATTTTAAGTTTATCTAAAAACAATAATAATAAAGATAAACTAAAAAACTGTTACAAAATCTTTTGCCGTGTAAATTAGATGATTATCCTATTTTAACATATTAATATTATTGCAACTATTTCATTACAAATTAAGTCAAAATAAATAATTATTAAAATCAATCACTATTACAACAAAAGTGCTACGAAATTATGTAACTATTTAATACAAAATATTATGCTAGTCATTCGTACCAATTTGTGACTACAGTTTTGTCACTCTAATGACACAAATTGTGACTCATATATCTGTTATAAAATTGTAACTAATTTACGACTATATATTAGTCACAGAATCATCACATTTGTTACAATCAATAATATCGTCACATTTTCGACATTAATTGTGACATAATTTGGTACTGACGATAAACGTCACAAAATTGTGACAAAATAACTACGAATTAATGACAAAAATAGTTAGTCGCAATAACGTATCTAAAATGTCACAAATTTGTGACGTAAATTTTTTGTCACAAACGTTCGTCTCAATATGACCATTTTTTTGTATGGAGTCTATAAGAAGAATCCTGTGAACACCGCTGCAACTTCACAAGTTATGGAGGATCGCCTACCATCTGGATATGGTGTAAGTGTAGTTATATCATATTATGTTATCAGTTAATATATTATGTTATCAGTTATCTCTATTCTTATTCTGTTCTTTGTCATATTATGTAGGACTTTTATGCATTTGTTTCTCAAAAAGCTGGAACAGGAAAATCGGCTCTAGATATGTACTTGGATGAACCAGCTTTGGATATGGTTGCGTTTCAGAGTTTGGATGTCTTAAAGTATTGGAAAGATAATGCAGCACGTTTTAAAGAGTTGTCTCGCATGGCAAGTGATGTACTTTGTATTCCTATAACAACAGTTTCTTCCGAGTCATCATTTAGTGTGGGAAGTCGAGTTCTAAACAAGTACAGGAACCGTCTACTTCCATCCAATGTGCAAGCACTTATCTGTGCAAGAAACTGGTTAAGAGGTTTTGAGGAAATTAGTAAGTATACTAACTCTTATAACTTGATTTTGTTTTGTTATCTATGAATGAAGTGATGGTTATGTTTTCATTTGATAGGTGGAACCGAGTCTTTTGTGGAAGATAAAGAAGAAGAAAAAGAAGAAGAAGGAGAAGAAAGAGAACAAGAAGGGGAGGAAGGAGAAGGTGTAAGAAAGAAGATCAGAGTTACTTAGAAGGTTTAAAGCACTGTAAAGTTTAAACTTTACACATATGAAGAGCTAATGGGTGTTCAAAGTTTGCAAACAAATATTTTTAAAACAGGAAATATATATATATATATATATATATATATATATATATATATATGAAAGCAACAAAAACAAACAAACTCTTTTTATTAGGCCAAATGTGGCAAGACAGCAAAATCATTCGAAACACTCTCATAAGGTTTATGTATTCAACAAGATCACAATTAAAATTAGACTTAAAAATTCTTTGTTAAGAGGACTGTAAAGAGGAGCAGATATGATACTTCTAGCATAATGTAACCCATTATTCTTGTAAAATCATTCTTCTTGTATGAAAAAATTCAATTCAAATAAAATCCACATGTTCAGGAGAAAAGAGCCAAAAATGGATAGTTAAATTTCACAAAGGATACAAGAACAATAATTATAAACGACTAATTATGACTAAATTCGTACGATTGAGACTCTAAGATTATCCATGAGAGACCATGAGAAACTCTTCTATATGTCGAAGAATGAGCAATCCAATAAGATTGGCGAATTATTCCTTCAAATTTCAAAAAAAAAAAAAAAAAAAAAAAAAAAAAAAAAACTCAAAGATCTAAAATGTTTGAAGGATCTAAAAAAATGAACCATCATTCAAGGATATAAAATCATATACATAAAAGTAAGGTTTCACTCTCTCCTTATTGGTCCATTTGACATTTTTTTTTTTTTAATTTAGTATTTCTTATAATTAAACAACACATTTAATCATATACATTAATGCATACTTTAAATTCATTATTTACTACTAAATTGTAACTTAAATTGCATAAATTGTGATTTGACTTTTTCTCCTCCATTCATTTTCATTTAAACATACTGTTAATTATAATACATTTATTTAGAATAAAAATCACTATTTTTTTTAACTTAATTCAAATATGTACTTTAAAGATTTTTCTATATAGAAAACAAATTGATTTTTTTTTATCTAGCTTTTATTACAAGGATTAAAAATTATAACTAAACCTAGCAATATATCTTAAACTAAGTGGAATATATAAAAAAAAAATTATAAAAAAAAAAAAAATCTTTGGGAATCTTATTTTAAAATTTTGATTGCATTCATATGATTTTATACGAAATATGTATTTTCATAATAGTTTAGTTTTTAATTATTAAATACTTTAAATTATGTGTTAGTTTATATGAAAAACTTAATATATATATTCAAATTACATAGTAAATTTTTGTTTTTTTATTACTAATAATATTTTATTACTCAAATGCTCAAAAATACTAATGAAAATTATTATCAAAGTTGAACAATAAAAACACAAATAACTTTAACAGATATGTATAATGTATGTATGACTATATTTTAAAAAATTGTATATTTTGATATTGTATGATTTGAATAAATAAAAGTGTAAAAAAATGTTAATGGCATTTAAATTAATTTATGATTATCAAATAAATTCAGATTAATTAATATATATTATTATACAACAATCCGCGCATTTGCGCACGATATTACCTAGTGCTTGTAAAAATAATACTTTAAAAATCTAAAATTTTTGTCACTCAACCATATATATACATGAAGATATGAAAAATTAAACTAAAAAAAAAATCTACAAGTTCCTTTCAATTTCACAAATGTAACAAAAAAAAATGATTATAACTACTTGACTTACCACTAAATAGGACATCCAATGTCTACAATAACAAAATCCTCGATTAGAGAGTTCTCAATGATTTTGTAGATTATTTTCTCATGGAAATTTTTCCAAATGTTGGTGATGTGAGATAATATTACTCTACAAAATCATTGCAATTTTGATATTCTACAAGAATCAAATCAGATGATATTCCGTAAAAAGATCAACAAATTATTCCTTCAAATGAAAAACTCAAAATCTAAAATGCTCAGAGGATCTAAAACTCAACCATCGTTCAAAAATCTGAAATTTTTAGCTTAATCATACACATGAAAAAATGAAAAATTATATTCAAAAAATCTAAAAATTTCATTCAATTTTACAAATGATACAAAGGAAAAACAATTATGAAGGGCAAAAAAATTATTATCTTAAAGGTTTAAAAAGGTAAAATTAACTGTTAAAAGTTTTACCAAATCTATCTTTTCCCAACCCTTCACCACCCATAAATTTTCTTTTATGCAAATATGAATTATAGTATTATTATCTTTAAAATATTAAAAAAAGATTCTCCAATTTTTCTTTTCATATGTCAACAGTTTATATTTTTTATTCGACTTTTATCACCAGAATTTTTACAGATCTCTGGTTTATTAAATTGACTTTTCAATTCAAGGTTGAAATTGTTACTTAAGAAACTATTGGTGAAAATTATTAGATTTACAAGAATTGAGGTACTTTGTCCCAAAATGTTCCAATCACTTTCTCCGCTCTTTACCCCCTTTAGGGTTTAAGACGTTAAACCCAGAATCCAACATTCATCGTTCGATTCGATTTCGAAAATCTCAGTGAAAGATCAAACAAATGGCGAATTCAATGACTACCCTTTCGAGAAGACTCTACAGATCTCTTCTCTCAAACACTAGATTTTCTCAAGCTTCCATGTCCTTCTGCACCAACAACAACATCTCTTCCCGAGAAGACTCCGATTTCGACGAGTTATCTCCTAACTCAGACACTGAATCTCCCATTGAACCCAAGACTTCAGACCCAGGTTCTCGATTCTCCGGAGAGCGTCCACTCGAAAATGGCCTTGACTCTGGCGTTTTCAAGGTTAAATCAAACTTAGTTTCTAAACCCAATTGATACTTATGGTTTTGATTCCTGTTTTTGCTGAATTGATCATTTCAATTTTTTGAATATCATTTTGATTCTCATTCTGGTTAGGTTTATTAGTGAAGTTTTGACTGATTTATATGTATTTAGGCAATATTGGTGGGGCAAGTGGGTCAGCTTCCTTTGCAGAAGAAGCTGAAGAGTGGAAGAACAGTTACTCTCTTCTCTGTTGGAACTGGTGGGATTAGGAACAATCGGAGACCGTTGATTAACGAAGATCCGAGGGAGTATGCGAGCAGGTCTGCAGTGCAGTGGCATCGTGTATCTGTTTACCCTGAACGATTGGCTGATCTTGTGTTGAAAACTGTTGAACCAGGGTTAGTATTTCTCTTCTTAGAATCATAGAATAAGGAAACCAAATATACCACAAACGTGATCAAATATATATATATATATGTATCGTGATCCTTGGTGAGAAAGGATGAAACTTTAAGTGAGTCTTACTTGCTAGAATCAGAATTTGTAGCTTGCTTTAGTGTATGTGTTATTGAATAGCATGTTTGGTGTTTTGATACAACAGTACAGTTGTCTATTTGGAGGGTAATCTGGAGACGAAGATTTTCACTGATCCTGTCACTGGTTTGGTTCGACGTATAAGAGAAGTTGCTATTCGTAGAAACGGTATACATGGCTCAACTCCATTTGTTCACTCAGATTTAGCATTTCTTATATATTTGATTGGAAAAAATCTCTGTTTTTCTCTCTGCAGGGCGAGTTGTGTTTTTAGGAAAAGCTGGTGATATGCAGCAACCAAGTTCTGCTGAGCTTAGAGGCGTTGGCTACTACTGATTTTTAACTGATAAAATTGTCATAAAGGTACACTATCTGCTTTTGTAGCTTCTTCACTTCTGTTATCTCTTCTTGTAACTTGAAGGTTTGGTTTAGTGTCTTTCTACTGCCATTGGCCTTTTTACATTGTTTTTGGCAAAAAAATCGAACCAAACCCAACCAGATACATTTACAATTAAACCGAATCTAAACCGATATCTCAATTCAAGACAGTATGAAACCAAGACCATTCTCCACGTGTTTGTAAACATTGCATGAATGACACCTCAAATCTGAATCTGTCGTCCATTTGTTTTACTCTTCCTCTTTATGTTCTCTGTCGCACACACAAAAAATAAACAACAATCGCTCTCTACAATGGCGGAAAGGTTCTCTAGCGGCGAGGCTCAATATTGGCCCATCTACGGTAGCTCCCCTACCAGCACCAACGTTAGCAATGGCGGCCCCATCGCGTCGTTTGTCCATCAGCTCCGATCTCATTCACCAACCTCCTCACAGCTCTTTGGTTACCTCGCTCTCCTCATTTCCAGCGGAATCCTCCTCTTCCTCCTTGGCGTAAGCGTCACCGCAGCCGTGCTCGGTTTCATCGTGTTCCTTCCATTGATCGTCATCTCGAGTCCCATCTGGATTCCCGTTTTTGTCCTCGTTGGCGGGTTCTTAACGGTCTCGGGATTTCTTGTCGGAACGGTGGCGGTAGTGTCGTGGACGTACCGCTATTTCCGAGGAATGCACCCGGTTGGATCAAACCAGATGGATTATGCACGTAGTCGGATCTATGACACGGCCTCCCACGTTAAAGATTACGCTAGAGAATACGGTGGTTACTTCCATGGCAGGGCTAAAGATGCGGCACCTGGTGCTTGACCTGAACCGGTTGGTATAGTCTGGTTCAGGGTAGAATTAACAGATCCCGGTTCAATTTATGGAGGAGTAACACGGTTAATTAATGGTAAGAGATTACATTTTGTTTTTTTTTTTGTTTTTTTCCGTTTTTATAAGAAGAAAAAGAATATATATATCTGGTAATGTACAAGCTTTTGTGTCCGTAATAACTTGAAATGTAATATTTTGTTTGCGAGTTTTTTTTTTCCACATTTTTTTGGGGAGACGTTTGTATAATCAAACGTCTTTTAGTTATGTTTGAATAATTTATTTCGATAAATGACGAGTATATGACTACTGAGTGCTGACTACACAAGTTCACGATTTTAAGCAATGCATGATAGGAGTATCTTCCTTGCTTATTTCAGACGATATGGAAGAACATGCATGTTACATCCTTTTTGTGTTCTTTTTCTATTAATGAAAACCTTTCTTTATTATTTTGAAATAGTCGTGTATCAAAGTTTGAAAAGAGAAATCAGTTTATAAACTTTTCTTCTTATACCAATAAATTAATAACCCTATTTATACGTTTGATGAACATGAGAATTCTCTATCTTTGTATTGTCATTAGATTGAATCTAAAGATAGTATCGTACGGTATTGGTAAAGATTTAAAAGCCTTTCTTCATTTGTCTAAAACTATGTTCACTGGTCCAGTACTGGTTTGACGGGTGGGAAAGATCCAAAATTTTATTATTTTATTAAGAAAACCTTAATTTGAACTTTTACCAATTATAGTAGCTAATTAATGATTCACTGTGTGTTGTCGATGCATGAACTGAAACAATTTATTATTGTAACAGAGAGCCTATATTGCACTCTGTAGCTAGAAGCTAGTTCATTAACATTGGGTAACATCAGTCATTGTAGATTCAGAATTGGCACTGAATACGCATATTTTACAATGGTTAAACGTAAGCTTGAACGTAACATTACGGATACTAAACCAATTAAGCATACATAAATTAATAATCTAATCAGACAGTTAGAATCTTCTTAACCCCTACTTTTTGTTTTGTTGACTTCTTTGTGTTTTGATTTGAAGTCAAAGCCAGCCAGACAAAACAAAAAAAGCCTCAAGTCAACACCAAAATTTGGCTGTGAACGTCAACCGTTGATTTGGTCTTTAAGTAATTAAAATATTTTGGCGTTTGTAATCATTAACTCGGCTAATTAAAGGCCATCATCGGAGCCTTTTTACCGCATAGACGTGGATTCAAATTCTAATTACTCCATGTATAAAAATAGAAAAGTACAAGTTCAACCACATGTAATCGCTTTTTTTCTGTGATCCTTTTTGGAATGGTAATGAACGGTTGATATGGAAAAATTATTTATTGTATTCGATTTTTTTTTTTGAAAATTACTAAACTTAAAAATTTTGCCAAGCGCAATTATATAAGTACATAAATTTAAAATTACACAACTATATGCATAATAAGACATGTCATGCGCATCTACCAATAACAAGAGAACAACCAAAGATCCTAGAGAACTTTGACCACTCAACTGATGACACTGCAAATTATAACAATCAAACTCTCAAAACTAAATTTTAAATTTCTTTTTCCGTCGGGTTTAACAGTGACCCGACATAAGAACGGGTCGGGCGCTCAGGAACCAAACTAGCACGTGGCGACCTTGGAGGCACTTCCTTTAGCTGATGTCCACTACAATCGTAGTAGATCACGCCGGAGTAATCCAACGGCTCACATTTACCTCCCATCAAAATCTCCCTCTGCCAAACGCCGTACTCCTCCTCATCCTCCTCCACAATCATCTCCACCGCCGTCTTCTTCACGGCACCACCGTTGTAAGGTTTAGTTTTCCGGCCGACCATAGTCATCGCCTTGTTGCTCAAGGTCGTCATGAGCTCCTTAGGACGCACCCTCATCGGCGAAAAAGACCGTGCCGGACTCCATCCAAACCTTCCTCCTCCTCCGCCTTCTTCGCGGCCTTTGTTTCCGTTAGGCTTAGGGCTTTCAAGATAGTCTTCGAGATGAGTTTGCTTTCGATTCGTCTTGAGTTTGAGCTTCTTGGAGACTCGGTTTGCGTGTCTAGCACAAAGTACCATGAGAGAGACGAGGAAACTCACGCTAAGGCGCTTGTGTGCGGAGGTGACATGTTCTGGCGTTGATCTCTCCATTGCTCCTTCGTTTTCTCCGGAAAGGGTTTAAACTCAAAAGATTCGTTTTTTTCCTTAATGTGATTTCTCTCTCTATCTCTCTTGTCTGAAAGACTGAAATGGTTGGGTTACGTATATTTATATTAATACACGCGTTAACGTATAGGTCCCTTAATATAAAAAGGGGGTTAGGTTACCGGCTGACTCGGTAGCCTTTGCGTTGACATATATTGTGTTGACATTTTCTTTGATTTTGTGTAATGATCTTGTGTATTATATAATATGATATCAATGAATAATTACATTCAAAATATATATAATTTATGTTCTGTGTATGAAACCTAACGAGCATGCGAGAGACATGCATCAACGATCTCTCGATTAAATTCTTACGTGGTTGATCGACTCATTCCTTGATAAGTATTATTTGTTTCAATACATGCGTTCTATTAGAAATATATTATTGTATCAACATAATTCGTCAGCTACTCTCCTTAACAAATATATTTGTCAATTGTTTTCTATTTGTCAATTTTTGCATAATTGAGATGTTTAATGTTTTATCCTTTTTTTTCTATTTTGGTTCGTCGGTTCGTGTATATCAAGACGATGAAGCACTAGTGGGTGGGGCAAATATCAGCAACGCAATCAATGAGGTGAAAAACCCACTCAAATTTTAGGTGATGACCGATCGATATGCAATAAATTTTTTCCATATGTTTATCACAAGATCGCAACAAAAACATGCGTCATCTATTATAATATCATAGTTCAAACCACAAATAAGGCTGATTAAGAGTATCGAATATTTCAACAAGGCTGGTTTCGGCTTTAACAAAAAGGAGTGAGAGGCTAATTCAACCAAACTCGATTTGGTTTTGTTAGGCTATACGGAACTAACTACAAGAGTAGAGAAGGTCTTTCTAGAGTTTACATGCAATTAACCGCCAAATTAATTATACATAGCAAACCTTAATTTATGGATTTGATAAATTCAGACCATTCCGACCTTTTCTCTTCTTTTTTTTTCAACTACAAAAAAGAAAAAGAACAGGCGTGTTGAGAAAAGAAATGATAAATACGTGATCTTTTCAGCTCCTTCCTAATGTAAATTTGTATAGTGCTTAGTTTAGTTTTATGTGTTTCGGATATATCCTAGTCACACAATTAAAAGTGCTGGTTCATGATCACGACTTGCATTATCTCGATACCCTACGTGTTGCAAAACACGTGTCTAAAATTCTAAGCCTAAGTCTGACATAAGATAAAAGGCATCGGATTAACTTGGGTCGGGTCGGGTCGGGTTAGTGACAGTGGATCTATATTTAGGCTTTCTCATCAACTTGATGATATTTGTCACTGAGCAATAACAAAGGTGAACAAAAAAAAATTAAAAAAAGCATCAACAAAACACAACAAGACGGTAACCGGTAAAAGGACCCGTTGAAGTTTTCTGACTCTGACTCGGGCTCTCTCGATAGTTTTGTATAAAGTAGTTGCTTATGCGTTTACGGTTGATATAACCCAATTATTTACTTAGCATAATGTTTTTTCTCGTAATCACACCTATAAGATAATCGTTTTTTTAACACTTTAGTTCTATACTTCTATGTGACAATATCCATCAACTAATTCCAAAAGTCTACTTGGTTCTCCTATATTTTAAAATTAACTATCTATCATTCACATAGAAACAAATAAAGTATAATTAACACTTACAATATGCTCAATAGCCATGTCGATAAAGGCTCATTTATTAGAACCTTAAGAGACGCTAAATGTAGTTGACCAGCACGATCAGTATTCTTTATTAACCCCACTTTCAAGTTTCATTTGTTTATTTGTAGTTTCTAAGACGTAATGTATAAATTCTCAAAGTCGTTAGTCGTTACAAAGTCATTACCCTATCATATTACCAAGAGCTATTAAATGCGATATACTGTAGTACTATTAGTTAATATTCCCTCTGTTTCATATTAAGTGTCATTTTAGATAGAAAATTTTGTTTCAAATTAAGTGTCACTTTGTATTTCCAATATAAATGTTTGATAAATTTTCCAATTTTATCACTACTAATTTAATGTATTAACCAAAAGAAAAAGTTGTATAATACATTAATAAGAGGTACAATGGAAAATTTAATGATTTTCTAAATATATTTGAGAAATCCTAAAATGACACTTAATATAAAACAGAGGGAATAACAATTTCAACAAATTTGGTGGAAGAGGAGTTTTAAAGAATTATACCTTAAAATTCAAATACTAGTTCGGTACAAATAATTAACAAGAAGACTCGGTGTTGAAAGGGAGGTAAGAAGCACGATATCCAGGAGTGATAATGAATTATACCTTAAAATTCAAATACTAGTTAGGTAGCCTCCCTCTAAAATTAAATAAAATTTACTAAAAAAACAAAACATTAATTCAAATTAATACTAATGTTTTATCCAATTTGCGCATGGTTTAGTCGAGTTAGTTCATTTTGCAACAAACTCACATTTTATAAATCAGACACTTCATTTAAATACATAGAGAACTAATCCAAAATTAGCAAATACGTTATCTATTCACTACGTGGTTCCAAGAAAAAGGTGACCGTAGTACACGTTTGAATCATTGTACAATAAAAGGAAAAAGGGCCAATGTCTACCCTCTCGGCCCACTATGATATGGATACAATATTCCATTTTCAGATTAAATGGGCTTTGCAAAATAAACCTACCTTCTTTTTTTTTTTATGACAGTTCAATTTGGGTTATGCCTCAAGAGTGAGATTAGTAAAAAAAAAATGATAAAGCTCTACATAAATTTTTAATACACTATCCCATAACAAATTAGTGGAATTTAGATTATTCGTAATAATCAGATATGAAAGTAATGTACTAATGTAGATAACTAAACGTTTTATGTCATCAAAACATATATATGAAGGGTTCGGTTTCATAGCTCTTTTTTTTTTCTGGTCATCAAAATCTTAAATGAAGATTCGTGTCCTTATTTTATTATTTTACACTGCATAAAATTTAGATTCTTTACTGAGGACTGAGGAGGCCTTTCTGGGCTTTAGTGCAATACGTTTATAGTTTTGTTTCATGATCATTCCTATGAAAATTTTGAGAACTTGTGTGTAAGAAATTTAGACGCTTAGGTACCAAGTTGAATCATGATGCATTAATTAGTTTCTCCAAAGAGAACCATGAGCAACTATTTTGGCTGGTCGATTCGGTTCATATACATCCAGTAGTATATCAGTTTCCAGCTGAAAAGAGCATAAAGTAAATTTTAAAAGAAAAATAGAACATGCAATCATGATGATCACAATCGTATATATTGATATTCTTTTTTTTTTTTTTTTTTTTTTTCATGCAAAGTGTGCGGCAATGAATACAGCTACAAAACTTCATCCAAAAAAATATGAAATACATTTATGAGAACACTAGGTTAAACCCGCGCTACACCGCGGGATACTTTTTGTAACTACTTTCAGATATATCGAATTATTAAAAACATATATTTTTTGGAATTGGATTAATTGTAAAACTATGGTTTATCCAATAGTAAAATACAAAAATGCACTAATAAAATAAATCTCAAATTTAGTATGATTTATAAATGTTTATTTTTAAATCGAGTAGACTTAATTATATAAATAGCCTAACTAACCCTAATGTATGTTCTTTTTTTTCTTTTCTTTACCTTTGGTGAGAGATATATTAGTGTAGTTTGAATTTGTGGTGTTTGTTTTTGTATTTTATACAAATTTAACAACATAATTGTTATATAGTATTTTAATTGTTATAAAAGTTATTATTTGTAAAAGTACATAGACATATTTTTACTTTAGTCTCGTTTTGTGTATTATTTAATATTATTAGGGTCATTTACAAAAATACCATTTTTTCATTACCCTTTTGCAAAAATAACTCTTGTTGTCCATTTCTATTAATACATTCTTTCAATATACAAAATGACTAATTTTAAACTCTAAACTCCAAATATTAAATCCTACCCTTTAAAACTATCCTAAGGTAAAACAGAGAATCCAAACCTAAAAAAAAAAATTATACAAATAAATTTAACACATTGTAATTATGCAAAATGGACAAAAATGAAATTGACCAAAAAATGGTATTTTTGAAAAATGGTATATGTATTACTAACAATTTCTCATATTATTAGCAGAGCGATTAGGTTAATTGTCAAAGTAATTTTTAAGTCACTGATTTTAAACTATAATATAAAAACTTCAATTTTGGAACTTATATATTGTTCAATTTATCATTAGTTAGTGTTCTAATATATAAAATCACTATCAACACTAATCTCAAATTTTCTTTTATTTACTTGTTGTAGGAGATATATTAATGTAGCTTGATTTTATGGTATATTATTTTGTAGTTTATACAAATTTAATCACATAATTTTTTTATAGTTTTTTTGGTTCTTAGAGAAGTTATTTATTTCCTTCTTTTTGTTCTTCTTTAATAATCTAATTGTTTTGTTATGTTTTGTTTGATAATAATTCCATGTAAGTCAATATACACATACTTAGTTTTATTTTAGTTTGGTTTTGTGTTATTCGTGGTTATTCTTAATTTATATTCTATTTGTATTATATTATTATTTTCTTTGTATTATATTTATATTTTACTAATATGAATTGATTGCTTTTATTATTATACTTGGTTAACATTAGTATATTTTTAAAAGTTGTAAATCATTTATTAATTTATTTTTAATTTTAGCTATAATTTTAAACCTTTATTTTTGAAAAATATTGATAGACATACAATAATTAATATACTTGTTTGATATTATTATATTTTTGAAAGTTGTAAATGATTTATTAATTTAGTTTAAATTTAGGCTATAAATTTAAATATTTGTTATTGAAAATTATGGATGATGTATATTATATTATATAATTTAATTGGTTACACAATTTAAATGATGTGTTAGTTTCTAAAAATCTGGAAAAATTGATTTGGAACAAAAAATAATTATTATTGGCTGAGAGATATGAGCTATATTAATGAAATGTTTTCATTGGTAAACAAATAAGCTGATGTGTCAGCTTCATATTCCACAAAAATGCTGATGTGTAAGCACTGGAAAGAAACTATTGTGTTTTTATTGTATTGATATGTATATATATAATATGGTAAACTCTAAAATCCACTAGTGTCACATAGTTTGACGAATATGTACTAGTTGAAGATGAAACAGTGAAATAAGACTAACGTAGATCTACTTAATATTACTTCTGGTTAAGTTTTTCGCACTTATTGATAATCAATTTAATCATATATGAACTTAATTTGCCTTATAATTTAGGAATATATATCATGTAGTGAACAAAGAAAAATCCAACTTATTATAAGTAAAAAATAAAAGGCGACTTCGAAGGCGATTAGAACTTCGTTAACCCTAATCGCCGCCGTCGGCTGGCCTCACGCCAGCAGATGAGAATCCCACCATGTCAAAGAAAAAGAGACGTCCTCCTCAAAGATCCCTTCCCCGCACTTCGAAATTTACCCGCGTTCTGACTGCTTTAGTCACCCCATCCACCGTGAACATGAAATCCCCTCCCGCGGAGTGCTCTGCTCCGACAAATCCTTCCACCTCATCATCATCGTCTCCAGTCTGTTCAGTTGAGATTAAGGGTTCCTCGCCCTCTTCTCCTGAAGCCACTTTCACTTCATTTGGATCTGGAAACGAAGCAGTAACTCCAGGACAAACAGATCCGGTCGAGGCTACAGGTGTTTCACCCCAGCTTCCCGGATTGAGTATGTCCACAATTCCGGCTTCAATCGAAGAATCAGAACCATCCTCAACTCTCGCAGTCCAAAATCCTCCTCCAAATCTGAGAAACTCCGACTCTGACCAAAGAACCACATCCTCAAGTACCCCTTCGGCTCCCGACTCGACCCACCAATTAGATCCTCCAATCCCATGGGCTTCCTCGTTCAAAGCCTCCCTCATGAATCTTCAGCAGATGGACCCTCCGACGTACTTGGAGGATGGCACACCAGTCGTAATTGCGCCACCTTCCGTTTTGCTTAAATCTGCTGAAATGTGGAAGGGTCATCTAGTCGCCCAGTTCCATGGCCTGTCCCCTCCGGCAAGTAGAATTTTTGCTGACCTGAACCCTATATGGGGACGCTTCGGTGATATTACAGTTCGCATTATCTCCGACACTGCCGCTCTCATCTACATCCCTTCTCCCTCCACACGCCAATGGGTTGTTGACATTGGCTTTTGGCAAGCTGGTAATTGTTCCTGCACAGTTTATCACTGGTCTCCAGAGGGCTTGAAGGAACTACAAGAACTCCAAACTGCCCCGACGTGGGCAATCTTGAAGAATGTTCCCCCTCAACTCTACTCCCTAAAGGGGATTAGCGTGATTGCAAGCGGAATTGGTAAACCCCTTCACACCGAGAAATCGCGATTGGACCCAATAAACATAGGAACCACCAAAGTGAAGGTGGTTATCAAACTTGACACACCCCTCCCATCCTCAGTGGTAGTTAAGGATGTCCAGGGAAACTCAGTGCGTGTAGCCGTGGAATATCCTCGGCCCCCTCCTAAATGTCTCAACTGTGGGAGATATGGACACCTCCTAGGTCGTTGCCCTAAACCTCTGATGAAGAAACCACCTTTCAAGAAGGACAAGCCATCGGGTACCAAGGAAGTAACTCACCCGTCGGTCACGCTCCAGTCATCCCCTCCAGGTCATATTGAGTCCACACCTCCCGACCTTGTTCAGGTTGATCCCCAGGGGAAAAAACCTTCTAGACGTCGATCTCGATCCAAAAAGAGATCCAAGAGCACCCCCCCTCCCCTCGTCTCACGTGCAACTGAGAATCCCCCTCCTCAGATCTCTGCGGCTCCAAAAGATAAATATCAGTGGGTGGTCAAAGCGGATATCAAACCTTTAGAAGACTATGGTTCCACTTCCCAGGTCAATCCCACTCTTGCCTCAACAGTTAGGTCTGCCCCTTCTAAGAATTCCCAGGGACACAACTCGGAGGCTTTGCCCAAGGAAGATGAATCCGGTAAGGCAGATAAAAATTTTGATGCTGCCTTTCCTACTCCTCCAGGCTGGGAAGAGATGTCTGCCAAGGTGAAGAAGAAACACTTAAAAATTTGGCATAGTCAAGTCAATTCTAAGCAGCACAGGTCTCCTGTTTCGTCTCGAGGGGAAGCCTCGAGCGAACAGACCACTTTTTGAAAGCCGTAGCTTTCACTCCCCCCTTTTTTTTGGTATATAATGACGACATTTTGTTGGAATATAAGAGGCTTAAATAGCCAATCTCGTCAACGGATAGTAAGAAGTTGGATAGTATCCAACAACCTTTTGGTAGGCAGTGTTTTGGAAACTCGAGTGGCTGAAGTTAACGCCGCTAACGTTTTGGCCGCATCTTTTCCTGGGTGGAGAATGGATAGTAATTACTGCTCCGCTCCCCTGGGAAGAATTTGGATCGTGTGGCATCCCTCTGTAACGGTGATTGTCTTCAAACGTACGGATCAGCTTATCCTTTGCAGTATTAAGTTACCTGGCCTTTCTCAATCATTCGCAGTGGCTTTTATATATGGTAAGCACACGGTTCAGGACAGGCGAACGCTCTGGGAGGAAATACGCACCCTCAGCTCTTCTACTCCATTATCAGCTACTCCTTGGATTCTGGTAGGAGACTTCAACCAAATCGCCTCTGCTAATGAACACTTCTCGGTTAATCATTATAATCTTCCATTGAGAGGTATGGAGGATTTACAGAACTGTATGCGAGACAACGACCTCACCGACATCCCAAGTCGTGGAGTCTTCTACACCTGGTCCAATCATCAAATAGATAATCCGATCATTCGGAAGCTGGATAGAGTCCTAGCGAATGAGGAATGGTTTACCTCCTTTCCTAGCGCCATTGCCACCTTCTCCCCTCCAGGAGACTCTGATCACTCTCCTTGCATCATCAAACTCACAAATCAGCCTGCGAACTCAAAGAAGAGTTTTAAATACTTCTCCTTTCTTTCGACGCACTCGAGATTTGTGCCCTGCATCTCAGAGGCGTGGAACGAGAGCATTGCAGCTGGTTCTTCAATGTTCTCTTTGGGGGAGCATTTGAAGAGGGCCAAAGAGGCGTGCAGGGCCTTGAACAGGCAAGGTTTCGGTAATCTTCAACAGAGAACAAGTGAGGCTTTGGCGTCGTTGGAGACTATCCAACGTCAACTTCTCACCAATCCATCCGACATCCTTTTCAGAGAAGAGCATGTTGCAAGGAAGAAATGGGACTTCTTTGCTATGGCTCTGGAATCTTTCTACAAACAAAAATCGAGGATCAAATGGTTAGAGTTAGGGGATGCTAATACAAGGTTCTTCCACAGAGCAGTGCTAGCAAATCAAGTCAAGAATCTCATAAACTGCCTTCAGGGTGAGGATGGCACGAGGATTGAGAATGTAGATCAGATCAAGCAAATGATTGTCACCTACTATACGCATCTGTTAGGATCCCAAAGCACCAATGTTACTCCCTTCTCGGTTGAGTATATTAAATCCGTTCATCCCTTCAGATGTGACTCTGCTCTTGCAGCACAACTGTCTTCAATTCCTTCGGAGCAAGAAATTATTACAACCATATTTTCCATGCCCAAAGATAAAGCTCCAGGGCCTGACGGCTTTCCAGTAGAATTCTTTTGGGAAACATGGCCGGTGGTTAAAGATAGCACAATCGCAGCAGTCAGGGAGTTCTTCATAACTGGGAATCTCCTGAAACGTTTCAATGCCACGGCCATTACGCTGATCCCCAAGATTCCTGGAGCGGATCATCTGTCTCAGTTTAGACCTATAGCCTGTTGTAACACAGTTTATAAGATCATCACCCGCCTCATCTCTAACAGACTCAAGTTATTCATCTCCCAAGCGGTCCAGGGTAATCAAGTGGGATTCATAAAGGGAAGGCTGCTTTGTGAAAACGTCCTCCTTGCATCAGAATTGGTGGAAAACTTCCAAACCCCTGGTCCTACTACAAGAGGTTGTCTACAAATTGATTTAACCAAAGCCTACGACAACGTGAATTGGGAGTTCCTCATTAACATTCTGATCGCCTTAGACCTGCCTCCTCTGTTTGTCAACTGGATCAGAGTTTGCATCTCATCTCCCTCCTACAGCATAGCTTTCCATGGCGAGTTAATAGGCTACTTTCCAGGGAGGAAGGGTATTAGACAAGGTGATCCAATGTCTTCTCACCTATTTGTCCTAGTCATGGATATCCTAGCCAAATCCTTGGACAAAGGCGTTCTAAATGCAAGATTCCAACCTCATCCACGATGCTTAGCTCCCATTATTACCCACTTAAGCTTTGCTGATGATGTTTTGGTGTTCTTCGACGGATCACAGTCCTCCCTGGAAGGGATTCTGGAGATTCTAGAGGAATTCAAATCAGGTTCCGGCCTAGGGATAAACAGACAAAAGTCTGCACTGCTGATTGACGGTGGTGATGAAGACAGATGCAGATCGCTTGCAACCTTGTGTGGGGTTTCGCAAGGAACCCTCCCAGTTCGCTATTTAGGAGTTCCCCTAATGGCTCAAAAGATGAAGAAGCAAGACTATCAACCGCTCATTGACAAGATCAATAACAAATTCACTTCTTGGACTGCCCGACACCTGTCCTTTGCGGGCCGTTTGCAGCTTCTCAAGTCAGTTATCTACTCAACTATCAACTTCTGGTCCTCCATCTTTCTTCTACCCAATCAGTGTCTACTAAAGCTGGAGCAGATGTGCAATGCTTTCCTCTGGAAAGGGGCCCCCAACTCAGCTCATGGGGCAAAAATAGCTTGGGAAACTGTTTGCACCCCAAAAGAGTCTGGAGGCCTTGGTTTGCGTCGACTGGCGGATTGGAACAAAGTATTGGCCCTAAAGCTAATATGGTTACTATTTTCCGCGGCAGGATCTTTATGGGTTTCGTGGGTCCGGCTTCACCTTATTGGAAACAAGAATTTCTGGGAACTCAACCCTTCCTCCTCTGGTAGTTGGATTTGGCGAAAACTGTGCAAACTTCGCCCTCTAGCCAGACAATTCATAGTCTGTGAAATTGGCTCTGGGGAAACCGCAAACTTCTGGCTTGAAAACTGGACCGGTCTTGGTCCCTTGATTGACTTGACCGGACCCGTTGGACCACAAACTGTCGGATTGCCATTAGATGCGGTTGTAATGGATGCAGTGCAACAAGATAATTGGTGGATTGCTTCTAGTAGAAGCAGGAACCCTATCATAGCTCTCCTGAAAGCCAGTTTGCCTCCGGTTCCAAACCTTGCTGATTGTGACCATGATGATGTTTTCCTCTGGAAGATTGGCCTGCAAGAGCCTTCGACCACCTTCTCAACGGCCAACACTTGGCTAGCCCTGCATCCTCCTGCAAATCCAGTCCCCTGGCATAAAGCAGTGTGGTTTAAGGACCACATCCCAAAACATGCTTTTATCACATGGGTAGCGACTTGGAACCGCCTTCACACAAGAGACCGGTTGAGGAGTTGGGGACTCAATATTCCTTCAGTTTGTGTCTTATGTAGTGCATACGACGAGTCCCGAGACCACCTGTTTTTTGATTGTGCATACAGCTCAGCTATTTGGACATACTTCACTCAGCGAGCAAGTTTGAATCCTCCAAGCCCCTTTATGGCCTCTCTACAATGGCTCCTCACTGCTTCCCCAAACAAGAACATTGCGACCATAATCAGGCTGGCCTATCAAGCCTGCTTATATTTTATCTGGAAAGAAAGGAACCTTCGAATTCATACTGGAATCTCCAGGACATTTCAACTTATCATCAAGGAGATTCAGCTAATTCTCAGGGCTCGTCTCAATCCTCTCTCAGTGACACGAAGCTCCAATAACCCGGGGGATTCTCTCCTGTGTACCTGGTTTGCCTTATTCCAACCTTCATAGTGTTGTTGGGTGTCTTCGTCCCCTCGCATTTTCAATCGCATTTTCAATCAGGGTAAACGTTCTTCATTATCTCCCTTCTTTAATCGCAAAGGTAAGCTGTCTCTTCCTGTTTTCATTACTGTAGTAATGGGCCTGCGTGCTTTTTGGGCTTTATGCCTTGTAACATTACTTTTTAATATTATCGGAAATTTAAAGTAAAAAAAAAAAAAAAAAAAAAAAAAAAAAAAAAAAAATCCAACTTATTCAAAGTCAAAAATTGCGTGCACAGGTAATAATAATGAAAGTAAAAAAAAAAGATCTAAAAAATATATGCAATGCTGGAAAGAAAACCATGAACATTTGATAGATCTCACTGTGAATAAAGAAAGGTTGCTTTCTAAAATCTATTTTAAGAAATTATGTTTAAAATTCATAAAATTAGATTTAGAAACTGGCTATGAGGCCCTCTGCTGGGTTTCAACTTTCAACCAAAAAAAAAAAAAACAAATCAAAGAAAGAAAAAAAATCAACAAGATTTTCCAGAAACCCTAAAAATCCGCCATTGATACCGGACGCGTACAGTTCTCTCTACTCCTACATCTTCTAGGGTTGGTATCTGTAGCCACACTCTCTCTCACTAGCTAGCTAGGGCTTCTTATTTGATTATAGGGTTTGAAAAAAAACAACACACAAGGTCGGGTGATTAATTTTCTTGTTCTGGGTTTCGTTCTTTATATATATATGTCTGGATCTGCCTCTCTATCGAAGAATCGGTTCTTTTGGTTTTTTTGTAACAACAGTCAAAGTTCTTGTTTCTCATAAACCAGATCTAGGGCTCGTAATTATTTTCCCTTCTTCATTTTTTAATTCCTTTTAATTGTGTTCTCTTTAATTACAGTTTTCGGAGATTAGTTAACTTCGTTTTTATTCATATAATTTTGGAAATAAACTTGCAGATCTGTCTTTGGTTCTTGTTTTGTTTCTTGTTATCTCTTCAGGAATATTTTTTCCTATAAGGAATTTTTGTTTTCTTTTCCAATTTGTACTTTTCTTTGTTTTTTAATTCGCACTAATTTGGGTTTTCATTTGATTGTGGCATTATTTTCTTCTTTTAATCCTCGCAAATAATTTTAATTTTCGCCGCAGGTTAATTATTATTTGAAATAGTTCTTCAATTCCAAAAATAGGTTTTACATCTTGACAAATTTAGGCATGCGGGCCTCTTTATTTATTTGCTTCAACTTTTTGTTGTTCTTCTCAGTTCTCTCACATGAACTTGATTTTAATTTCGTTTGTTCTTTTTCTTTCTCCCAGAATAATGTAAACTTAAATAGTTTATAATCCTCTGTATAGACAAATAAAAAATTTCTACCTTACTAATTAAGATTATTAGAAATGTTCAAAGTTAACACAACAATCTTTTGATAAAGTTAATCTTTAAAAAAACAAACATCCAACGAAGTCCAAAACAACTGCAAATCCCATGTTGTGTTTTCATGTTTGGCATTGCATTCCACATGACCTTAGACAACATATCATATGGTTTTGTCGACTAATTGATACAATACAAACATATGAGACTTATGTATCACGAAATGTTATGAAGTTGTACTTGATTTTTTTTTTTTTTATATAAGCACATTGCTTCTTTTATTTTCCTCTGTGTACTATCTGTTTTTTTTTTTCTTTTCTAAGTGTCTCTTTATTATTTTAACTTACTTTTGTCATCTCAATGATCGCATAGAATTTCATCCTAGTATTTATACTTTCCATATTCCTTCCTGAAATTTGGACACCTAGTGTTTGGGACTTCTTCAGTCCCTTACTACTGTAATCCCTTCCTCCGTTTTACTAATTATATAGGAACTATATATAGTATAATCAAATAAAACTGTATACATTCAAAACAAAATATAAAATCTCTTCCTCCATTAATTTGTCTTTTATGTTTGGCGCTAATATAAGATTTAATATGAATGGATCCATAAATTATCATCAAGTGTGTTTGTAATTACCAACTAGCTAGCTAAAGCATAAAACAAACATGTTGTGACTCCATTTTAAAAGCACTGTAAATCAGATTCTAGTTTTTAATTTCATTTAATGACTTTAATCATTTTAATTATCTTTCGAAAGTGGTTCAATTTTGTTGATACCAGAAATATCCATAATAGAGGTCTCTTATAAAATGAAGTTTCCACATCCGATATTACAGTCATCTCAGAATCAGATGCCTATATACCTTTTAATATATATTTTAACTCTGATAAATCACGAAAGATTATGAGGCTGTAGTTGAATTCGACTAGATATTTTAGTAGTTTGTTTTTTTCTAGTGCTCGTATGGATGTGTGTTTTATTAGGAGCCAAAAGCCAAAATCATAGACCAAAGAAAGGGAGGAACCGAGGTAACACCATAATCTATTATAGGGAACACAACCATCAATACGAAACAAACATTTTACAAAATATATGAGCACTTTTTCATAAGATAATTGTGAAAACATGCACAATCGCAGAAATAGAGATTTTTTTTTAAGAAACTAAAATCCTAAAAACCCCTTATAAGCCTTATATATATATTTTTTAATTGCCAAAAACGCCTCACAGACATTTTCACGTACAATACTTTTTATTTCGTCTTCACGTACAATACCTTTATACTTCATATGTCCCTGATAAATTGATGTTTAGGAGTTTTTAGATATTTTTAAAAAACAATGATTATTGATTTAAAATAAATTATTTTCTCTCACTCAAAATATATTATTTAATTGTAAATTAATAACAATTTAAAAATTTAAATGTTTTTAATGATTATTTTTTGAAGTTTATAAAATATTAATTTTAGTTAATTTAAAATTATAGAAAATCAATCATTGTGGAACAAAATAAATCTCAAAACATCAATTTATCAAAGGACAGAGTCCGTAATTGTTAATTCACTCTAACATAATATGTTCTAATGGGTATTTCAGTTCAGGTGTAGTCTGAAGCTCAGAGTTGTGTAATCTTTAATGATTTAACATTCCTACGCCGGACTATAACAAATTAACAACACCAACCACCCGAGGTTTGATGGCTAAGCATAATTAAGTTTATCTGGAAGTGGCATCGAATCAAAGTGACTTATTTATTCGAGGCTATGAAAATGGTGAGGGACGTATATTTTCTTATAGCATGAATACAAAGACCACAGCTTAGTACACATATAATTTTATCATCTTTTAGAAAAAAAAAGAACAGTGTGAACATCAAGGTGATCATAATCATACCTTTGGGTTATTTACTATCTGTAGATCTATCAAAAAGAGTCATATAATTCAAAAATATTTTGATATTTCTTAACAGTATATATCTATGATTGATACTAAATTGCAGTTTGGGAAATTAATATACCCTTTTAAGTTGAATTGAGTAAACCAAACTTTCTTGATTAAGTAATATTCAACTTATAACAAAACAAGTAACCTACTACTATAACTGTCAAAGGACAAAGCAAATTAAATGGCTTTAAAAAAAAAAACTTAAAATAATAACGTTAATCCACTTATACATATTAGTGATCACAAGCCTTTTGATAAGCTGTCGCATCTAAGTTCATTTATATAAAGCCTTGAAAGGTTTTAAATTCTTGTTTATGGCTACCAAAATTGACGTCAAGGACACATAAAAGAATCACAATAATATAGAATTTTTATCAATTTGTCATGTTTCTTTTTGTCATTTGCTCTATTCCTTTTTTGGTTTGTGCAAAACATTTGTTGTATTCCTAAAAGCAATCGATAAATAAAACACCCTCACACAGATTCTATCAACAAAAAAAGCGTTTGAAGGCTATACATATCAAATTACATTAGTTTTTTTTTCGTCACATCAACCAATTTTAACGGTAAATCACTATCAACACATGTTTTAATAGTTGTACATGAGGTCTCTTGGTTTCGCCCAGAAGCGATGATGAAGATCCGTAAACTGCTGCTGCTGCTGCAAGGTACATAACCACTGACAATTATATATTACAGCTAATAGAAGTCAGTTAATTAAAAAAAAAAAACCGGCGCCTTCAAATCTCTGATGTGGATCCAAAAACGCACCAACACTAGTATACTAATTAAACTATCTAACGTTAATTAAATGTGTTGATACATTGGTGATATTAAATTTGAGATAGCCTAAACTTGAATAAATATGCATTGCTTTAGTTAATAACCATATAAAGAAAAAAATCATAAAAATTATAAATGAGACTGGTAGTTATAGAATAATTAAGGTACCTGAAAGGAATTAGCTGCCCCTTGGCTGCGATGGTGACTGATCATTGGAGATGATGACTTATCATCCTGATTATGCACTTCTTCTTCCACGATGTTTACCGATTGTGATCTTTTTTTCATCATCATTTTCTCCACTGTCCTATCCTTTGCTCTTTCTCTTGCTTTCGTTCTTTCATCTTTAGACAACTTCTTTAAAATGGGCGTACGTGGTTCTGGCCTCTTTCTCTTCCCTTTTATTGATCTCCCATCGACCTTGTTTCCTGTTGTTTCTAATATCAACTCATGAATATATAAGTTGTAAAACATATACCTCTTTTGATAAATGTTTATTACAGAAAATTGTAATTCTATAATCATTGTAAAACATTAAGGCAACTGTTAAAGGTACGTACCGGTCGTGTTAGTATTGCTGCCTCTATCGTCGACCGTCCACATGGATGCAAGTTCACACAGACTAGACGATGTATCCATGGATCCTAACGCCGGTCCTACATTAATTACGAAAATTTACAATTTCAAATTAACCATAAAGATAAAATCATTTTATATAAACTAAGATAAAAAAATAAATTAAATAGGCTTAAAACTAGAAAATATTGCATATTTACGGTTTTGAGACTCGTCGCCGCTGCTGAAGCCGCACTGGTGAGAATAGCTTTTGGCGATCTTTCTGATCTCTGGTTTCGCTTGTGTGAGCAACCATTCAACGGTTTTGCTGGCTTTGTCGAATCCAAGCATGTCTTGTAAGCCAAACAACTCTTTGGCGACATCTACAGAGAGTCTCATCCTACGATCTCGTGTCCCGTTGGCCGTTTTGATCTTGCTGTGCCTGTCTGTTCTGCTTGGTTTCTTGGCTTTTTTCATTTTGGGGTCTTGAGAAGTTGAGATTGTCTGGGAATCTTCTATGTGGGTTATAGTTTCCGAGGGCTCAATGGGTTGATCTCCAATGGTGTTGTTCAAGGGGAGAAGTGATGGACGATGATTGTCACTGGTGACGGTTTGATTATCATCATGGCCATTGTTTAGTGGGAGGAAAGAGTCCAAGAGGGCGCAGTCTGGGACAAAATCGAATTGAGGAAAAGGAGAAGGTGGTAGGAATTGATGATGATGGTCAAGATGATTGTTTGATGTGTTGTAGGTGGAGTGAATCAAGATGTCGTCAATGGAAGAAGAAGGGCTAAAAGGGATTACTGGTTGTGAGGAATAATGGTCATTATAAGGGAATGACATGTAGTCGTCGACATTGATGGTGGTAGAAGTACTGAAAGTGTTGTTGTTCATGTCTTTTTGGGGGGGTTTTGAAGCAACAAAATTATAATTAAAAAACCCTAAGACAAAATTTTGAGAATGACACTTGTACCAAAATCTTCTTCAGACACACAAAAAAAAAGCGAAGAAAATGAGAGAAAGCATAAAATCAAAGAGAAAGATTACTGTTCCAATGACGAAGACATTGATCTCAGCCAAAATCAAAACTAGAAAAGAAAGAATTTTAAATCTTTTTTATTCTTAGCCTGCAAAATCAAGAAAAACAAAAAAGAAAACAAAGAACAGTAATAGTGATTAGTCAAATAATAGTACAATATGTCTTTGTTCAAGAGAATCTATGTGTGTGTCTAAATGTGTAGAGAGAGAGGATACCTTTATTGAAGCAAAGGACTAAATGGTTGAGAAAGACAACACAGGCAATGTACTTAAATGAGTCTACGTTCTATGAACTAGAATGGAGAGAAAGAGAGAGAAAAAGAGAGAGAGAGAGAGAGAGAGAGAGAGAGAGAGAGAGAGAGAGAGAGAGAGAGAGAGAGAGAGAGAGATAGCTATAGATAGAGAGAGAGAGAGAGATAGCTTTTTTTTTTTTTGAGATAGAGAGAGGCAGAGAGATATCAGTATGGGGGAAGGAACAACATATACGCTTTTGAAGACTCGTTTATTTTCTTTATATATATTTTTTCAATTCCTAGCTTCGGCATGAAAAGATATATATTCGTTTTGTTTTATGAAAATGTTATCACAGATGTTCATTATATTTGGTTATAAAGATTTTGTTTTTTCTATTATTAGGACTTGTGTTTGTTTATGTTCTTTATACTTTTTTGAGATATTTCATTACCAGATAAGAATGGATTTTAATTCTTTGATAGATATTAAATTGTTGACAGCTATATTAACTAATCCAAAGATTATATGCCTATTTATAATTAATTTCATGGAATAAAAGATGTCTAACTATAGTTAGTTCAATAAAAAAATATTTCACTATATTGAATTGTTTATTATATAATATATGTTATAAATTTAGGTTTTAGCTATCCCAATAATCAATTTCATAGGATAATTAATTTTTTAGTTGGTTGACAAAACATATATTTTACCAATTATTATAACCTTTACATTTAAATAAAAATATATCTTTAACTTATTGTTTAGAAGATAAGGATCAAGATATAATGAAATGAAAGAAAGAGAAGGTAATAAGATTATAATTTAGAAAAAATATTAGGTAGACAGATAAATGTTTATTTGTATATATATAAATTTTGGAACTGTGTATAAATAATATTAAAATAAATTAAGGAAATTCTAAAGAACAGAATAAAGAAACTTTAGATTATAATTAACAAATTTTTCAAAAATTGATTTACATTCCAAATGAGAAAAATTAAAGGAAAATAAATATTACATTAAGATTTTTCTGGTGGTATTTCCAAAAACACTATAGTATGAAGTACAAAAATGTTAATTTTTTCAAAGAGTGATTCTTTTTAATACCATTTTCCATTTTCCATAATACATACTAACTTAAGTTTTAATACATTTATTATATATTGCTGAATATTATATATGAAATAGATCAATTGTAATTTAAAATATAAAATATGAATTTATATATATATATATATATGTATATATATTATAGAGGATAATATCAAATAAATCTAAATAATATTATAACAATTTATTACCATCATGGATCTTTTTCTAAATTTAGAGATAGATATGATTGTTCTAAATTGTTATGCATACAATATTAAAAAATTTGTTATGCAACATTACTCTTCTATAAAATTTGGTAATTAAATTGCGAATAGACCAGATAGTTTCTGAAAAAGGGCAGCTCCTTTTCTCTTACGTAGACTTATTGGATTCCAATTGAGTTCAAATAGAAAAACTGACGAAAGCATTGGAATAAATAACCTCTCTTTTTTTTTCGACGGGCCTTGGAAGTAAGTAATAGTACTAGTGTTGTAACTTGTAATAATAGCATTGGCAAAAAAAAGAAAAAAAAAAAACGTTAAATAATCCATTAGTATCCATTAACAAAGGAGCCCAACTTTTATTCATGATTAACCAAAAATGTTCAGCAACTAATCAATAAAAACATGCAAACAAATATTAGTTTATACTTTATGTGCAAAAACCCATCTACTGTAATTTTCGTGATGTAGAGTTAGCAGATAATTTTTAGAAGGTTACCGTTGTAAGAAGAGCTAGATTAAATTAATTTTCAAATAGGAGGACTGCACGTGGCAGTTTGAAGCCCTAATAAAAAAAAACTGCAATTTTAGGAAGAAAAGAAATTAAAAAGCTTTAGCTCTCTGAGTCTCTCTGTTCAGTATGCCATGACCGACCAATCTTTTATTTTCTTTTGACTCTCTCACACACACACAGTCACACATACTCTCTCTCTCTCTCTCTCTCTCTCTCTCTCTCTCTCTCTCTCTCTCTCTCTCTCTCTCTCTCTCTCTCTCTCTCTCTCTCTCTCTCTCTCTCTCTCTCTCTCTCTCTTATACATATGTTTAGGAGTCGCTTTCGCTAAAAAGGGAACTTCTTTTCTCTCTCGTGCTTATCTTGTAAGCTTTTGCATCATTTCATTATTTTTCCATTTGTATTTTTCCATGTAAAAGTATTTTTTAAAACATATTTTAGAAATATCTCTTCTTCACACAGAAAAATATACATTTTAAAACTAATATGAGAAGTTAATACGGTTAACGGTTGATTAGAGTTTCTTAATTAGGTAGTTAGTATTATATATGTTGATCTTGTCCAAAAAGAAAAAAACAGTTAGCTAACAGGCTCCATAACTTACAACCTAATTATCAACTTTTGACCAATCAATAATCTTTAACAGATAATGTGTCAGTCTAATTATTATATAAAGTTGTGTCATATGCTTATTTTGTACCTTTTTTGAAGTTCAGATTGTAAAACTAATACAAATCACTAAAGTAAATCTGGAGACGAGGATCAAACTCTTAATAATTAACACCTTAATTAAAGCTACTCATCACAAGTACTTGCACATCTGTTTACGTATTTATATGCATGTATGTGTACGCAGGTAAAGCACACACTTAGGAGTTACGTGCAAAGATGAAACACTGTCACTGTAAATAATAACTCCTGTTTTGGTCACCCATTGTTGTCCACTCTTTCCATTTATACATGCCGCCTTCTCCACCTAATTATCCAGCACATCCCATGCTCTCTCTTCTTTTTCTCTCTTCCCTCTCCCTCTCTCTCTCTCTCTCTCTCTCTCTCTCTCTCTAGGCCTGCCATTATCAGGAGGACCACATGACTATAATGGATGGACTCGCTGGCTTCTTCTAAGGTTGCTTTCAATTCTTCTTTCTCATAACCCATGAAGAAGACAACAACATATATCATATCACCAATTTGAGTTTTTTTCTTCAAATTTTCTTTTAAGGTGTAATTTATTAGTGAGACGCAAATTAAATTTTCAATCTTTGGGTTATTTCAATCCTTTTTTTTCCCTTACAGAAGTGGCCATTGATTTTGCTTTTCCCCTGAGTGCTTTCATTATGTGTTATACTGTTATATTATCTATATATATTCCCAATGTTGTTGATTACAAATCTCAGTCACTCATTATCATCATTCTCAAAGTACAAAATTTATTTTACTTTGTAATGTGTTGTCATCTTTTCTTTTTTTTTTGGTTCTTGGGTAGAGAATGAATCCTTTTCTATATATAGCAACGAGAGTCAATGCTCTTTTAGATTACCATTCATTTGCGCAATTTCCTTTCATGGAAATGTGTTGGAAAATTATGTGTGTTTTGTCTCCCCTTATTTTCATGGGAATACTCAATATTGACTTCTTCTTCCTTCCATATTCCTGATTATTAAAACGATGTTTGAGTATTCTTGTTTGGACTACAAAAGATGATAAAAATTCTCTAAGAAAATTATACATTACCACCTCACTGAATTATGTGCTTATATAGGTACTAGAATTCAAAACTCACTTCAAATTTTTCTGAGTGAATATACTCTATAAAATATCTTTAAATTAGTCAGAAAACAACTATATATACAACATACGCCGCATAAGTCTAAAATAAATAATGAAAACCATCATTTATGAAGAAAAAACCGCATATCTAAACTTACTATTTCGGTTCAAAGGATTTTATTTACAAATTCAGTTACAATCACCTCTAGTAAATATATCACGATTTTTAAAGTTGCTTTATATCAAATATTTTATTTCTTAGAGTATCGAACAAATGATCGCGACAAGCTTAATGGAAGAGTAACATGTTGATATAGAGCTTGAGCTTCTTTAGGTTTAGGGATAGTGAAAAGATAGAGATAGTCTATGTTCCTACTTTCACGCTTAAGTTAAGGAGATTTGACAACACCATATCTTCATATTAATGTTTTTTTCACATAAATTAATGTAATCTAGAGGCATCACCGGGTTGATATCAGAATAGTATAAGACCAACCAAAATTGAATGCCTAATTTTCATTACAAAAATGTTTTTGAATTGTAACTAAGTATAGTTAGTAGTTATACGGACGTTGTAGTTAGAAATTGATGTTCTTTTCCCCCTGACGATGTACCATCATGATACCCTTTTATTCTAATCATTTCAAATCTTTATAAATATGGCTTCGACCACACACAAATAATGTCTAATTTAATTTGCTTACTTTATTTTTGATCCATGCTTCACCTCTAAATATAAGGTATGGTATACTATGTAATAGATTTCTTTTTGTTAAAATATGATGTACAATATGTTGTGTACCTGTAAACATACATCTTTATTTATGTACCGTGTATATAGGTGAATTATCCTAGGAGTCTAAGACGTCATGTCGTGATATGGTGTATGTAAAGTTTAATTTAGATAGTATGAATAATCAATATTTTCAGATGATGGATGGTTTAACTTTTGGGTGATGGGTTTGGTAGTTATTAAACGTGTACTAATTGGAACTTAGTGTTCTTAAAAGTTTGATGTCACAGAATGTCGAAGTGGGAAAAGACATAACAAAATAGGTTTTGACAATTATAATTGCACAAACACATATACATAAAGACACACTAGTATCACTGTATCGAGAAATGAATATATCTATGTAAGTGTGAATATATATATATATACAGAGATAAGTTTGTGTGCATCATGGGTTGGTTAGGTTGGCTGTACTCTATAAAGTTTTTTGGTATATCATCATGACAAGAAACTGGGGACCCTTAAACTCTATGATGTGATAATAATATCTTCTATCAATAACATTTTCGAAAACTTATAAAACCTTAACATAATTTGTTTTATCACCATCCTGCTCTATTCGATAATACGTGAAACTCAAACTGTGGACATGCATATAAGGTTTAATGATTTGTTAACATCCAAAATAACATTGAAATAAATTTACAATCTTAGCCTGCTAATTGTACATTACTCCTTTGTGTTATGGAAAATGATTAAAAAAAAAAAAAAAAAAACAACCCTATTAGATATTCTGTACGAACTTATCCTTTTGGCTTTGAGTATTCCACTAGTTAGCTTTTATTTTCTTCCAAAAAGGACAAAGCGTGTTTTAAAAAAGGATAATGAGGTTGATGAAAACTAACATGGTCGAAGCTCATATATATAAAAGAATAATTTCAGAAAAACAAAGAATGCAACTCAAGATAAAATATATCCAATATAGAAATCAATAAGATAAATAAAGAAAGAAAGAAAAAAAGGGGGGAATATACCTGACTATTTGGAACCATAAATGACATAAAGATAAGTTCATACGACTTTTGTGGCTCATCAAAGGCCATCATCATCGTCCTCTCCTCTCTATGCAATTTAGTGCTTTATAGTACAAAACCTTCCACTTCCCTTTGTCCATAGTTTTCCAAAATAATTTATCAAAATAAAAATATATTATCTGGACAAATAATATGTAAAGATATATCTACTCATTATCCAAATAATTTGGTCGTTAATCATGTCTTTCTGTAACAAAAATAAAATAAAATACTCAAACATCAAATTATTTTGTTTTAGCATATTTCGTGACTTGATCTTCTGGTAGTGGTAGGTAATAACTATAAGCCCAATACAGGCTTTAATGGGCCTATATCTTTTATAGACCAAACATGGAACGAAAACATACAAGCGTTGGTCTCAATGAACGTCGATACACGCGCCGCCGGTTGCCGCCTATTAGTTTTCCCGCCAAATTAGACAACCATAAATCTCTCTCTATTCGCTTCCTATTCCAGTTCCTTTGGAAAAAAAACAACGAAAGAGGAACATTTGTGCAGCGTAGTTGCAGAACTTAGGCGAAGGATTCTTTTTTTTTATAGCTTTCTGTATCTTCCAATGGAGAGCAATATCGAGGAACAGAACAAGCTTCCGGAGCTTAAACTGGGTACTGTTAAAAACCCTAGTTTTTTTTTTTCAATTTTCGTATTCGATTTTCCAATTTGGGTTTATGGGTTTTGCAAATGGTCTGATATTATCGGTAGTGATATTTTTTAATTGTTGTGGGTAGATGCAAAGCAGGCTCAAGGGTTTCTCTCCTTCTACAAAACCCTACCAAATGTAAGTCTTTCTTTCTATTTCTGGGAAATTATAGAGAGCCCTCAATTGCAATAAACCCTTAAAACTAGGGTTTGAAGCAAGTGTAGACATTTATGTTCTTTGGGAAGCGAATTAGGAAAAAAATTTGGAGTCTTTAACGGTTTCTGGATCTATGCTTATGTGGCTTTTGATTGTTCTTTGCTTCAGGACTCGAGAGCTGTTAGATTCTTTGATCGCAAGGTGAGTTTATAGTTCTAATCAGTGCACATGATTCTTTAGTTTCTGAAGAAGAAGCTTGTTTTGTCATTGATTTATTGAAAATTCTTAAAATGCGTTTGCAGGATTATTATACAGCTCATGGTGAGAATTCAGTTTTCATCGCAAAGACTTATTATCACACAGCCACTGCTTTACGTCAGCTTGGGAGTGGATCAAATGCTCTTTCAAGCGTTAGCATCAGTAGGAACATGTTTGAAACGATTGCTCGGGATCTTCTCCTGGAGCGTAATGATCATACCGTAGAGCTTTATGAAGGAAGTGGATCGAATTGGAGACTTGTGAAAACAGGTTCTCCTGGAAACATTGGTAGCTTTGAAGATGTTTTGTTTGCAAACAATGAAATGCAGGACACACCAGTTGTTGTCTCCATATTTCCAAATTTTCAAGAGGGCAGATGTGTTATCGGAATGTCCTATGTTGATCTGACTAGGCGAATTCTTGGACTAGCTGAGTTTCTTGATGATAGCCGCTTCACCAATCTGGAGTCCTCACTAATTGCTCTAGGCGCAAAAGAATGCATTGTTCCAGCTGAATCCGGAAAATCCAATGAATGCAAAAGTCTGTATGATTCTCTTGAGAGGTGTGCCGTGATGATAACAGAGAGGAAGAAACACGAGTTCAAAGGACGAGATTTAGATTCTGATCTAAAGAGACTGGTGAAGGGTAATATTGAACCAGTTAGAGATTTGATATCCGGGTTTGACCTTGCCACTCCTGCTCTAGGTGCATTACTCTCTTTCTCTGAACTTCTCTCGGACGAGGGTAACTATGGGAACTTCACAATCCGCAGATATGATATCGGTGGATTCATGAGACTCGACTCTGCAGCTATGAGGGCGTTGAATGTGATGGAGAGCAAAACTGATGTTAATAAGAATTTCAGTTTGTTTGGTCTCATGAACAGAACATGCACTGCAGGGATGGGTAAGAGACTGCTTCATATGTGGCTGAAGCAACCTCTCGTGGATTTGAATGCGATCAAGACGAGACTAGATATAGTTCAGTGCTTTGTTGAAGAAGCTGGGTTAAGGCAAGATCTTAGACAGCATCTGAAGCGAATCTCAGATGTTGAGAGGCTTGTGCGGAGTCTCGAGAGAAGAAGAGGTGGATTACAACATATTATCAAACTCTATCAGGTACTTTCCGCGCTTTAACCTGACTCTCTGGAATTTTTAAAATTGCACTTTCATTGTGATAAATATATTTTATGTATCTCTGAATTTATAGTATGCTATTAGGTTTTTGTGATTGTTAATTCAGTCTTCATCGTCTCTGTGCAGTCAACTATAAGGCTTCCCTTCATCAAAACAGCTCTGGAACAGTACACTAGAGAATTCTCATCACTTATCAGCGAGAGATACTTGAAAAAGCTCGAGGCTTTATCAGACCAAGATCACCTTGGAAAGTTCATCGATTTGGTAGAGTACTCTGTAGATCTTGACCAGCTAGAAAATGGAGAATACATGATATCTGCAAGCTACGACACCACATTAGCATCTCTGAAAGATCAGAAAGAATTGCTGGAGCAGCAGATTCACGAATTGCACAAAAAGACGGCTATGGAACTCGATCTTCAGGTCGACAAGGCTCTAAAACTTGACAAAGCAGCGCAGTTTGGGCATGTGTTTAGGATCACGAAGAAGGAAGAGCCAAAGATTAGGAAAAGGCTGACGACACAGTTTATAGTGCTGGAGACTCGTAAAGATGGAGTGAAATTCACAAACACAAAGCTTAAAAAACTTGGGGACCAGTACCAAAGTGTTGTTGACGATTACAAGAGCTGTCAAAAGGAGCTCGTTGATCGTGTAGTTCAGACTGTTACCAGCTTCTCCGAGGTTTGTTTATCATTCATTTTAAACTTTGCTGTTACAGAATTGGTTGTTTACAATCAAGCAACCTGTCTTGAAATGAATTCATATTTTCATGAATGGAAATGGATGTTTAAATCCAAAGGCAGTAAACCACATTCATTTCTGAAAGCTTATATATTGTATGGTTTTAGGTCTTTGAGGACTTAGCATTGTTGCTCTCTGAAATGGATGTTTTGTTAAGCTTTGCTGATTTGGCTGCCAGTTGCCCCACTCCATACTGTAGGCCAGAAGTCACCTCTTCGGTCAGTACAATCTCAAGTGACTGTTTTGTTCCGAAAATTATTAGATTTTTTTTCCTGACATAATATTGAGAGCATGCTTATAAACTGTAGGATGCTGGAGATCTTGTATTAGAAGGAAGCAGACATCCATGCGTAGAAGCTCAAGACTGGGTGAATTTCATACCAAATGATTGCAGACTTGTAAGTATTGTAATGGTAAAATAAACGCCTTTGTTTTTCTTTGTTTCCTGTTTGACTTAAAGCAATTCCTTGTTTGCCCTTTATTGTTCTTTGAAATCAGATGAGAGGGAAGAGTTGGTTTCAAATAGTAACAGGACCTAACATGGGAGGGAAGTCCACTTTCATTCGCCAGGTATGATTATTTCTTGTAGTTCGGTTTTGTTTCATAGGCGTATGATTAAAACCAGCTTTCTCCCATTATAAATACCAGGTTGGTGTGATTGTGCTGATGGCTCAAGTTGGTTCCTTTGTTCCTTGTGATAAAGCATCAATTTCCATCAGAGACTGCATCTTTGCCCGTGTAGGAGCAGGCGATTGCCAAGTGAGTTTAAAGTTTATCTCGCGATGAATGAAACTGCTGATTTCCTGCACACAGCTTATTCCAACTTTTTTTTTTCTTTGGGGTTTTAGCTACGCGGAGTGTCTACTTTCATGCAAGAAATGCTTGAAACTGCATCCATATTGAAAGGCGCTACCGACAAGTCACTGATAATTATCGATGAACTTGGTCGTGGAACATCAACTTATGATGGTTTTGGTTAGTTTCTCTGCAATTTATCTTTTTCATTTGGATGTTTTTAGCAAGTCTGCTATTCTCGTCACTTCATACTTTTAATATTCATTTTTTTGGTCATATGTGAGAGAATTCAATGTTCTTGAAAATATCTTGGTGAATATATTATTAGGTTTAGCATGGGCTATATGTGAGCATCTGGTTCAAGTGAAGAAAGCACCAACTCTGTTTGCTACTCACTTCCATGAACTTACTGCCTTGGCTCAAGCAAACTCTGAGGTTGCTGGTAACACCGTTGGTGTGGCAAACTTCCATGTTAGCGCTCACATTGACACTGAAAGCCGCAAACTCACCATGCTTTACAAGGTTGGTATAATAAAAGAAAATGCATCTGCATCTGCTGATCTGTTGCAGTAAAAAGTGTCTCTGTTTAATCTAAATTGCTTGCTTGTTTTTTTTTACAAAGATGAAATTAATTTTGTGTGGTGTGTTGTTTGTCTGGTTAGGTTGAACCAGGGGCCTGTGACCAGAGCTTTGGGATTCATGTGGCGGAATTTGCCAACTTCCCTGAAAGCGTAGTCGCCCTTGCAAGAGAGAAAGCTGCAGAACTGGAAGATTTCTCTCCGTCTTCCATGATAATCAACAATGAGGTCTTGATTCGTTTTTCCCTTTGTCTTTTGGTTGACGATGGAATCATTCACCCATTCTGCAGTTTGTGCTTAAAATCTAGGTGACAAGTTTTAAATTCTCGTCTTGTTGATTGCAGGAGAGTGGGAAGAGAAAGAACAGAGAAGATGATCCAGAGGAAGTATCGAGAGGGGCAGCGCGAGCTCACAAGTTTCTGAAAGAATTTGCAGCAATGCCACTTGATAAAATGGAGCTTAAAGATTCACTTCAACGGGTACGTGAGATGAAAGATGAGCTAGAGAAAGATGCTGCAGACTGCCAGTGGCTCAGGCGGTTCCTGTGAACAAGTACCCTTGACGTTTTTTTGGTTTTGGTTTTGTAAATAGCTCAAATCGGTTCTTGTAGTTGTGGTCGTCGCTTGGGATGAAACTGAATGAGGGCGAAAACTTATGATTTTTGTAAGTAAACGTCGTTTCATTTACTCATCAGTTTGTTATGGGACACCTTGATGCTAAAGAAATATCGAACTGAAATGAAATATATATCTGAACCAAATGAAACAATGTTTACTACAAAATGCGATGCTAATGTCTCTAAACGTTAAAAAGAGAGCACCAAAAAATATGATTTAACAGATAAGATAATGGAGTATTGTTTTTTGTCATGTCAAAAGGAAATAAAATGTACATTGGCAAGGTACACAGTCAGACAAATATCAAGCATCAAATGGCAAACAACACACAAGTTCAAATTAAACAATTTTTTGCCAAATTTTAGTTAAAACTGAACCGAATATTTATGGGATTATTATGGATTTTACCATTTTTCACTCCAATTATTTTGAATCTGCCATTTTATTCAAATATTTTAGATTTGCCACTTTTAATCACTTTAAAATCTATACATTTGTGATTTTTTTTTGCAAAAAAACATATTTCATAACAAATACTAAACCCTACAAAAAACTGTAACCAAAAGAACCCAAATATAATGTATAAAATCCCCTTTATAATAAAACGGAAGTACAACATTGTTTTGTAAAATATATAATTTTTATAAGTTGGTTACAAATAGGTTATAGATTAATTGATATATTATTTGGTTACAAATTAAATAGTGGGTGCAACTTTAATTTATTTCCAAAAATCTTAAAAAGAATATTCTAAAGAATAATTTGATATCGTCTAAATTACCATATTAATTTTTCTTTATTAAATTATTCATCCATATTAAATATTTTGATATCTACCTTAACATATTAATTTGTTATTCTCATTTTTATATATGACTCTATTTTGTGAAACAACTAAATTATCATATTATTTATTTTAATTAAAAAATAGTTTTATTTCCGGATATACCATAAATTGATTTTTAAAAAACAAATATAAATTGTTCAATCTATCAAAATATTCAAGTTTTTAGTAATATTATTCTTTAAAAATAATATCTATTGAATTAAAAAATTTACTGAGTAATGGGTCAAACTTTGAATATTTAAATTCAATTTCATATCTTTTGTTGAATTTTATAATTTTATATAATATAATAAACTTTAAATAATTTATTTTGAAATATTTTTAAATATTGACTTGATATAAAAGTTAGAAACTATAAACACTCTAAATTGATTTGTTATAGCAATTTCAAGAAACCAAGTATATTAAAACAAAAAGTATAACCATATATTAAATTAATCATAATATAATAACTCACTTTTTAAAAATCAAATTTACAAAATTATGTCTTATAATGACAATCAAGTCATGATGTAGAATATATATTGTTGAAATAACTTCACATACATAAACTAATACAACATATTAAAATTTTATTTTAAAATATAAAATATACAAAATTTTGTATAAAATAAAATTTAACCAGTGTTATAGCACGAATACTTATCTAAAATCATTAACAATATAAAACTTACAAAATAAGTGTCCTTTTTCAAGCCATTATATTTAGCATATGATTTTATTGCATAATATTTTATCCATTTTTTTTTTAAAAACAGTCACATAAATTATATTTTATATAAAAATTAGAATATAAATAAAATGAATTTCAATCCGTACTCTAACAAGGGTTTTAATCTAGTGTTATAATTTTACTTTTTATAAATAAAATGATTGTGTTTGTGTTATAATTTTTTATCCTCGAGATGTTGTGATGTGTTGTGTTGAGTTGGATCTGAGAATTTGTGTGCCGGTTCTTCGTTTAGATTTTGATTTGTGCTGGTTCCGTGTTGGAATTCAAAATTTATGTTCTGTGTTGGAATTTTGGAATTCAAAACCGGTCTGTTTGTGTGTTGTGTTGATTTTGAATTTTGAATTTCTCCGTTTCTTCACTGTTTATATATGTATCCTGTGTTGAGTGAGATTACTGAGCTGCTGGTTTTCGATTTTGACAGGTCCCGATCGTATCAACCTCCAGGACTGCTACATCCACGGTCGCCGCCTTGCAGACATCATCTCCTGCTCGCGCCATGGTTGGTTGACGACTTTGGACGTAAGTTTTCTGTTACAGAACGTGGATCTCCTTCGACTTTCTAGGCGTCCTTTACCAGCGCGAGATGATATCTTAGATAAAAGTGAAATTTCATCCAATCTTAGGCCCTTATTCATGTTGAAAACCCTCAAATTTGAGTATTTTCGTACAGATTTCAGATGCTAAATATATATATATATATATATATATATATATATAAATAAACAGTTGGATTTGAAACTTTTGGATGTCTTCTTTGTTTGAAAATAATACATAATGAAATAAAATAAAAATAAAAAAACTTAACATGGAATAGAAAAGAAAAGAATAATAAATATCTTTGACATCCAGTCTAGCAGCACGTGCTGAATACTCAGTAGCATATGTGTCAAGAGGTGAAGTAGCTGCCAGACAGTGGTAAAATAAAATTGAGATTACGAGCAAAAAGAGATAAATGAGGGGCAGCTTACGCAAAGGGAAAATACGATTCAAGTTTCAACAGTCAGGTAAACAAGCAAAGATATGCACAGTGAACACTAAAAACTAACAAATGGTTTAAAAACTCAAACCTACAGAGAAGCTGGCTTGTAGTATCAACACGCTCTGAAGTGTGGATCTCAAAATTGACAAACATAAACCAGTTAGCGAATTACTGCAATGAAGGGATCCCCTGCGATGAACAAAACATTAGAAATTGTCTAAGAAAGTTATGTAGCAGCTCACCATCTGGAGTTCTTGTTTCGTGATTTCTCTTGCATTAACAGGTAAGCATCTTCCAGGGAAAACCACCTGGAAAAAAATAAATTTCAAATGTGGTGAGTGCCAGAATTTACTCTCAACAACAGTATGATATTGGAAAATGAAACATGTTCGTATTCTCATCGCAGTAAACGAAACATAAAAGCTGTGGCAAGACTAGGAGCTACAGCTCGAAGACGATCAGGTCTCACTGGATGTGGATGTGGATGTGCCTTCACATCAAACTTTTTTAAAGCATGCCATCAGAACATATTAAAATGGAAACACTTGAAAGTAATAATGACGAAGAGATGTCAACAAATACTAGAGGAGGTTTCTCAGGAGAACAACGGTGACAAGATCATACTTGTGAGTGTAGCAACAATTCTCTCGTCGAACCCAACAGCTGTCTGAGCGGGTTGCAGATGAGCTTCCTGAGATCAAGTTGAAAGAGAAATGGACAGTAATGAAGCTTATAACGGTGGTTGCAGATGAGCTTATATAACCGTGGCTTGTGATTGTCAGAGCTTTTAGCAACTTCATTCCAAAAATGAAGCTTGGTAATGTACAGTCTAATGAAGATAGATTAAGAACTAAAAGCCTCAACAAAGGGGAAATCAATATGTTCTGAAGTGTGGACCTCATGAGGAACCGCAACAACACCACCGTTCACATGTCTTCTTTCTCTTTGAACCCTCACAGGAACTCTCCACAACTTACCCTCAGTCGAAGTCACTGAAACTACTAACCAGGTGAAAGTTAGAAGCAATTGAGAATTTTTTAAAAAAGAACACACAGAAAAAAACAGCTTCTCGAAATTTTCCCACGTACCCGTGTTTCCCTTTTAAGTTCGCCTTGGAAACTCTCTTGGTGCTTTCATCTCACGCTTCATAGTTTAGCAAAGAAAGCAATATGACACACCCCAAAGTCGGTCACATCTAAAGTGAAAACAAGGACGAAATTGCAAAAATAAAGAAGGCAGCTTTAGACAGATTATGAGATTGGATCCAAAAAGACAAAAACATAACCGCATTACACTTAACTTGGTGAAATGAGAATCCTCTGTCGAGTACCACATCATCTACAAATGGAGTTTCTCCAAATTAACCTCAACAAAAACAAAAATTAAACAAATTAGTTTGTTATTGATTCAAGCAGAAGCCGAGACACAATACGAAAATATAGTTCAAAAACCAAACAATCTATGCCTAAATAACAAAGACAGACCCTGCTAACAACGAAGAACCCTAAAATCAGAAATCCCCAATTTTGACCAACATGAGAACCCTAATTGATCACAATCTACACAGAAAGACGATAGATTCGTACCATGAGAAGGATACTGGAGGTTGCTTGAACGAAAGCTCTCTGATTCCGAGTCTCAAATTTCTAATTTGGTGAACCAGAGTCGACGATGGTGACCAGCGGCGGTGGAGATAAACGCACGCACACTCAGATAAAAACACCAGTTTAGACTCATTTTTCCTCTCAATCAGTGGATTCACACAACAATGTTCGCTGATGAAATCGCCATCTCAGTCAGTGATGGTTCGAAAAAGAAGAGAGAAAAACACGCGGGTGATCGTGTTTTTTTTCTTTTGTTATTTTTTTTCTTCCAATTAGTGGATGACACGACGTCCACGGTTCCAAGGGGTTTCCAAAAATCCCACATTTGAAACCAACTCTACTGATAATTGTAGCATTTTTTTATTTAATTTTAATGTTGTAAAGATTTGGAAGCAAATATCGTGCGTGCCTGAAGAACTCCCGGCGACACGATCTACCAAAAAGGCTGCGTCCGTCGCCGTCAGAGGACCGTGCGTGACGTGTGATCAGCGCAACCGAGCCACCCCAACTACAACGACAACAGCAACGACCCAATAAGCTGTGGGTCTAAAATATTATTTGGGCCGCATAGATGTGATCCTATAAGATTAAAGGCCCATTTACAGACGTGACTCATAATAAATAATACTTATGACTGCCAATTGTTTAACTAGTTTGTATCAATATCATGGAAATATTCAATTAAAACGGAATATTTAGTAGTAGCCGTTCCGTTTTAATTGAATATTTATTTCAATTAAAACGAAAATTTATATAGTCTCCTATTTGAAAAATTCCCTCAAATTTAAGTATTCTCGTACATATTTCAAACGCTAATATATATATATATATATATATATATATATATATATACATAAAACAGTTGGATTTGATAGAAATACCAAAACTTAAATCAAATATATCTGAATCAAATGAAACAATGTTTACTACAAAATGCAATACGTAATTTTGTTTTAATTTTATAATGAGTGGGAAGAAATAAACAATTCACAATAGTGAAGAAGACCTCAACGGAGAAATTCGAAAGTTCATAAAAACTAACATATTTACAGAATCAAATCCAAAACCAGGAGTCCATACTAAAACTCAACACAACCGATCCATATAAAAATTCAAAAGCCACAAGTGACATCAACAAAGAGATACAAAAATAATTCATGTTGAAAACCCTCAAATTATTTCCTCCAGATACATCAACTCTTAGATAAAAGTGAAATTTCATCCCATCTTAGACCCTTATTCATGTTGAAAACCCTCAAATTTGAGTATTCTCGTACGGATTTCAGACGCTAAAAATATATCTATATAAATAAAATAGTTGGATTTGAAACTTTTAGATGTCTTCTTTGCTTGAAAATAATACATAATAAAATAAAATAAAAATAAAAAACTCGACATGAAATACAAAAGAATAGAATAATAAATATCTTTGACATCCAATTATACTAATGAATTATTTTCTTTTTATTTTTGAATGGCAGTTCCAAAAACCATAATTATATCTCAAAAATACTTATTCGAAAAGGAAAAAATATTGGAAAAGGAAGGAATATGTAATTAAAAAAAAAAACTACAGCAAAATTAAAAATAAAAAACAAAACACTATAATAAGTCGAATTAGCCTAATATAATCACTTTTATTCGCCAGGTATGATTGATTTTTATCGCAAAGTGTTTTAGGTATACCTTATTCAGGTTGAAAACCCTCATATTTGAGTATTCTTGTACGGCTTTCAGACGCTAAAAAAATATATATGAATAAAACAGTTGGATTTGAAACTTTTGGATGTCTTCTTTGTTTTAAAATAATACATAATAAAAAATTTTAAAAATAACTTGATATGGATCACAAAAGAATATAATAGTAAATATTTTTGACATCCAATTATACCAATGAATTATTTTCTTTTCATTTTTGAATGGCAGTTCCAAAATCCATAATTCTATCTCGAAAATGCTTATTCGGAAAGAACAAAAAAATATTAGAAAAGGAAGGAATATATATGTAATTCAAAAGAAAAATCTACAGCAAATTTAAAAAAAAAACAAAAAAAAAACTTAGCCTAATTAAAAAAATCAATTTTTGAAAATACATATAAAACAAAAGAGGAACAAAAAAAAAAAAAAAGAAGACAATTTATAGATTTTTTTTTTTTTAAAAAAAAGGTTCACATTCTTTTTAGTTTGGTATTTTCCCCGTCACTACCTTATACAATAAAAAATAAAGATATTTTATTTCTGAGTATGCCGATTTGTTAACATCATGCAAATTCAATTAAAGCGGAATATTTACTAGTAGCTGTTACCAAGAAAAAAAGGAAAAAAGAAGTGAGAAAAGGAAAAATTGGTAAAAGAAAGATGTATATAATCAATCAATCTCCTAATTGAAAAAGCCCTAATTTATTATTATTATTATACCCCAGCCGAATATTGAGTTGTAGAAGCAATGACGACGATGTCCGATCTTCCACGGGATTTGGTGGTGAGGATACTCTCTAGGGTTCCATTGACATGTATGAGAAGAGTGCGATTCACATGCAAAAAGTGGAACTCTATATCCAAAGATCCGAGGTTTGTAAAGATGCACATTGATAACGCGGCGAGGCAGTTAATAATAATGATGTCTGAACACAGGCTTTGGTTAATGAGCGTAAATCTCCATGGATACGAGGACGAAGATCAGTTGGAGGGAATAGGTAAGCTTACTAGCTTAACTAACAACAACAATTCAGATGATCAAGTGGAGATATCAAAAGTTTTTCACTCCAACGGCTTACTCTTAGTCTTGCCCACGGACAAGACTAGGCTCGTGGTATGGAACCCCTATTTGGGACATACCAGGTGGATCGAACCCAGAAGGGCTTTCCACATGTATGACATATATGCTCTCGGACACGACAAAAACTTTGAAAACCAAAAAGTCTTGAGGTTTAAAAATTGTTTCTTCGGACTTGGTGTTTCCGAGTTCGAAATCTTTGATTTTAAGTCTAATTCATGGAGGGTTCTTGATGGCATCACCCCTGACGACTGGGAGGTAAATCCGTATAAACGTGGCGTGTCGGTGTCTTTAAAGGGTGATACTTACTTTTTTGCTAAAGAAAAATTAGTGGAGGATGCGCAAGGATACGTAAATCTAGGGGACGTCCAAGATTTCTTGATCTGTTTTGATTTTACAAGTGAGAGATTTGGACCGCGGCTGCCTCTGCCATTTCACTCTTACCCGGACGATACCGTGACTCTTTCTAGTGTTAGAGAAGAGCAGCTTGCAGTGTTTTATCTGCGCGACACATGGACGATGGAGATTTGGGTTACGGATAAGATTGAGCCCAATGTGGTGTCATGGAACAAGAAGGTCTTCTTAGCAGTGGATTTGGAACCACTCGTTGGTCCTATTCATCGGTTTGCTTATCAGGGTGGCCTTTTCTTCATTGATGAGGAGAAGAAAATCGCTGTGGTATTCGATAAAGACCAATACCTTATCAACGACAGAGCTTACCTGATTGGAGGGAATGGAGGATACTACAAAGAAGTGGATCTCGGATACCTGAATGGACATGGTATCCAACAAGTAGAAGATGTTATGCCACCTGATGATGATGATGATGTTATTGCCCCTCTCGGATGCTCGTATTCTCCTAGTTCGGTCAAGATCCAGCATGGTATTGGTGCGCGAGGCAAAAGGAAAGAACGAGACTAATTTTTGGTTTATTATTATATAGAATTTTGAGGCTTTTTGTTATTAACTTTTCTCCAATGATAATGAAGCTCCGATTCTGTGAATGTTCAGTAATTTTGATTTACATGTGTATACCATATGATAAATTTACGAGTGTCACTAGAGCCGAGTAGTATTGGTTTGGAGATTCCATCGCTCAGTTGTGATTTGTGAGCATGCAGTTTGTGCCTCTATTTATAAATCTATGTGATGCGTTAACATTATTTAAAACAATACTGTGTTTTGTTTCAAAAGAAATTAGGACAGTCCACTTGGGCAGGCCGTGCTAAAATCAAATGAAGCCTTCAACGTAAGTGATGTTATCAGAATACAGTAAAAACTAAAAACAACAACAAGAGTTTCAAAAAAAGTCAAATGTGAGTAAACAATATTAATGAACGAGGGTAAACTATATATTCAAAAGGGCTACAAGTCGAAGACTACTCTGTCCCAAACCAATACACTCATCATTTCTTATATGATATGGGGAAAAAGCATTTATGTCATCAACAAAAGTTGAATGTACCACAGACATATATGTCGGCTACCTCACCTCTTCTTGTTTTCAATATCTTCATTAGCTGTTTGCAGCTGAGAACGGAGATGTTCTTGTTACAAACTAATACCAAAATTTGGGCCCAGTTTATCTTCTGGGATTCCCCTTAATTCAGCCATCACATCCAGAGAGCATTCAGTGAAAGACCTCGAGCCTCGAGGGTAAGGAGTCGCGTTTGAAGGTAGACGTATCTCGGAGTTGACGGTAAATACAAGAGTTTCATTGGTGCTATACATACCAAACATTACACAACCTATTTCCGGTTTAGTTGGTTCATGCTCCCGGTTCAATAATCCACACAACAAACCACAACAACAACATACACGAGACAAGGTGCAGCCGATTACCTTTCTCGACAATTACTCTCGACAGATCTGACCGGCGGCTTGACTTCGACATGGCCATTAAAGCTTACAGCGGTTAGATCCTCATGGCTCAACCATGAAACATGAACAACAGCAACAGATCATTAGACAACATCATTTACTTCATGCGCAAGTTACAAAAGAACACTAGGGTTCCCTTACCCTGAAAGGCCTCGACAATGGCTATGGCTGCTACGGAGACAGCGGCTGACATCTCCGCTGACAGTGGTTAACACATGGTTTTAAACTCCGGTGATTCACGATAGCTTGCTGACTAACGGTGGTGAACGACGGTGACCAACGAGAACGACGGTTCCGTACGATACGCTTCTCCTCACTCACGACAACAACGCCTCTCGATAGCTTTCTTTATACTGACAACAACACCAACAACAAGAAAACGACTTAAGTTTTCCATAACTCAACGATCGAGCTGCTGGTGTGTTTTTACTTTTTAGGGTTCATCGACTCTCCTCTCTTGCTAAACAAGGGCGGCGATATTAGTGTACACACGATAACACAGTTACACCCAATAACCCTTGTCGTTTTTGTGACTTAGCTCTTCTTGGGCCTTAATGGGCTGAACTAGGTATCCATAATAATACAATTTAAAATCCGGGATGTTACATTTTTTTATGCATGGCCAATGAAAATATCTGTAGCTAAACTAGCGCACAAACCTGCTTCAAGTCTAGCATGCAGCATGTGCTGAATACTCATTAGCATTAGTGTCAGAGGTGAGGTAGCTGCCAGACAGTGGTAAAAGAAAAATGGGATTAAGAACAAAAAGAGATAAATGAGGGGCAGCTTACGCAAAGGAAATTACGATTCAAGTTTGAAGAGTACTCGGGTAAACAAGCAATGATATGCACACAGTGAGCACTAAAAAGTAACAAATGGTTTAAAACTCAAACCTATAGAGAAGCATGCTTTGAAGTGTGTGGAGCCCAAAATTGAAAAATATAAACCAGTACTTAGCATTTTTTTTTTTTTGTAAAACTATTGCAATTAATGAACAAAAACATTAGAATTGGTCTGTAAGACGGTTATGTAGCAGCTCACCATCTGGAGTTCTTGTTTCGTGATTTCTCTTGCAGTAATAGGTAAGCATCTTCAAGGGAAAACACCTGCAAATATATAATTTTTCAAATGTGGTGAGTACCAAAGTTACTCTCAACAGTATGATATTGAAAAAATGAAACATACTGATATTCTCATGAGTAATGACAGTCAACGAAACATACCAGCTGTGGCAAGATGAGCCAGCTATAGCTCGAAGACGATCAGGTCTCTCTGGATGTGGATGTGCCTTCACATCAAACTTTTAAGCATGCTGCAGGCCAACAGGACATATTAAAATGGAAACACTTGCACGATCGAGGAAAAGCTTTGGAGATAATAACGTAGAGGTCGATTTCAACAGATACTAGATGAGGTTTCTCAGGAAAACAAAACACCAAAACGGTGACAAGATCATACTTCTGAGTGTAGCAACAATTTTGGGTGGTTATGTCATTGTGTTTGTCACCATCATGCATGTTTTCTATTCGATAATATGTGAAACTTAAATTGCGGACATAAGGTAACATTCAAATTAACCTCCTTGAAATAAACTAACCTCCTTGAAATAAACAGAGACATTGTGTACAAACTTATTTGGCTTTGAGTATTACACTAATTAATAAGCTTTTGTTTTTTTGTTTTTTCCAAAAAGAAAACAAAGTGTGTGTTCTAAAAAAGGATAATGAGGTTGATGAAAACTAACATGGTCGATCGAAGCTCATATAAAGAATTATTTTAAAAAAAAAAAAAAAAAAAAAAAAAAAAAAAAACAAAGAATGCAACTCGAGATAAATATCCAATTAATATAGAAATCAATAAGATAAAGAAAGAAAGGGGGAATATACCTGACTATTTGGAACCATAAATGACATAAAGATAAGTTGTTTTTTACAAAAAAAAAATAAAAAAGACATAAAAGATAAGTTCATACGAGATTTATGGCTCATCAAAGGCAATCATCATCGTCCTCTCTATGCAATTTAGTGCTTTATAGTACTACAAAACATTCCACTTCCCTTTGTCCATATATAGTTTTTTCCAAATTAATTTTTCAACAGAAGTTTAAAATTATCTGGACTGGATATTAATTTTCCATATGTAAAAGATATCTCCAAATAATGTGGTCGTTTAATCATGTTTTCTTCTACAAAGAAATGAAATCTTTTTATCATTACAGAGATAGATGTTTGTTAGCCCAGTAAGCCCAATACAAGTTTTAATGGGCCTTTTATCTTTTAGAGACCAAACATCGAACGAAAAACATACAAGCGTGGTGGTCTCAAAGAACGTCGATGCACGCGCCGCCGATTTCCCGCCAATCAGTTTTCCCGCCAAATTAGACAACCACAAACGTTTTCGATCCCAGTTCCTTCGAAAGAGGAACATTTGCACCGTGTAGTTGCAGAACTCAGGCGTAGGATTTTTTAGAATGGCGGGCAATTTCGAGGAACAGAACAAGCTTCCGGAGCTGAAACTGGGTACTGTTAAAAGTTAAATCCCTAGTTTTGTTTTTTTCATTTTCGTATTCGATTTTCCGATTTGGGTTTATGGGTTTTGCAAAAGGTCTGATATTATCGGTTGTGACGTTTTTTGATTTTGTGGGTAGATGCAAAGCAGGCTCAAGGGTTCCTCTCGTTCTACAAAACCCTACCAAATCAAATGTAAGTCTTCTTTCTAGATCTGGGAATAATAGCGAGCCCTCAATTGCAATAAACCCTTAAAACTAGGGTTTGAAGCAAGTGTAGATATGTTTGTTCATTGGGAAGCGAATTAGGAAAAAAAATTTTGGAGTCTTTAACGGTTTCTGGATCTGTGCTTATGTGGTTTTTGATTGTTCTTCCCTTCAGGACTCGAGAGCTGTTAGATTCTTTGATCGGAAGGTGAGTTTATAGTTCTTTAATAATGATAGACTTTGGTTGTTTATACAGTGTACATGATTCTTAGCTTGTTTTGTCATTGATTTATGGTTTTGTCTTTAAATGCGTTTGTTGGATTATTATACAGCTCATGGTGAGAATTCAGTTTTCATCGCAAAGACTTATTATCACACAACTACTGCTTTAAGGCAGCTTGGGAGTGGATCAAATGCTCTTTCAAGCGTTAACATCAGTAGGAACATGTTTGGAACTTCACAATCCGCAGATATGATATCGGTGGATTCATGAGACTCGACTCTGCAGCTATGAGGGCGTTGAATGTGATGGAGAGCAAAACTGATGCTAATAAGAATTTCAGTTTGTTTGGTCTCATGAACAGAACATGCACCGCAGGGATGGGTAAGAGACTGCTTCATATGTGGCTGAAGCAACCTCTCGTGGAGACTAGATATAGTTCAGTGCTTTGTTGAAGAAGCTGGGTTAAGGCAAGATCTTAGAAAGCATCTGAAGCGAATCTCAGATGTTGAGAGGCTTGCGCGGAGTCTCGAGAGAAGAAGAGGTGGCTTACAACATATTATCAAAACCTATCAGGTACTTTCCGCGCTTTAATCTGACTCTCTGGAATTTTAAAAACTGCACTTCCATTGTCGTAAATATGTTTTATGTATCTCTGAATTTATAGTATGTTCTTAGGTTTCTGTGATTGTTAATTCAGTTTTCATCGTCTCTATGCAGTCAACTATAAGGCTTCCCTTCATCAAAACAGCTCTGGAACAGTACACTGGAGAATTCTCATCACTCATCAGCGAGAGATACTTGAATATGCTCGAGGCTTTATCTGACCAAGATCACCTCGGAAAGTTCATCGATTTGGTAGAGTACTCTGTAGATCTTGAGCAGCTAGAAAATGGAGAATACATGATATCTGCAAGCTACGACACCACATTAGCATCTCTGAAAGATCAGAAAGAATTGCTGGAGCAGCAGATTCACGAATTGCATAAAAAAGACGGCTATGGAACTTGATCTTCAGGTCGACAAAAGAAGGAAGAGCCAAAGATTAGGAAAAAGCTGACGACACAGTTGATAGTGCTGGAGACTCGTAAAGATGGAGTGAAGTTGACAAACACAAAGTTTAAGAAACTTGGGGACCAGTACCAAAGTGTTGTGGACGATTACAAGAGCTGTCAGAAGGAGCTCGTTGGTCGTGTAGTTCAGACTGTTACCAGCTTCTCCGAGGTATGTTTATTATTCATTTTTAAACTTTGCTGTTACAGAATTGGTTGCTTATAATCAAATAACCTGTCTAGAAATGAATTTATATTTTTCATGTATGGAAATGGATGTTTAAAATCAAAGGCAGTAAACTACATTCATTTCTGAAAGCTTATATATTGGTCGTGGAACATCAACTTATGATGGTTTTTGTTAGTTTCTCTGCAATTTATCTCCTTCAATTGTATGTTTTATGATATTCTCGTCCCTTCATACTTTTAATTTTCATTTGGTCATATGTGAGAGAATTCAATGTTCTTGACAATATCGTGGCGAATATATTGATGGTTTTGGTTAGTTTCTCTGCAATTTATTTTTCATTTGGATGTTTTTAGCAAGTTTGCTATTCTCGTCACTTCATACTTTTAATTTTCATTTTTTGGTCATATGTGAGAGAATTCAATGTTCTTATCAATATCTTGGTGAATATATTATTAGGCTTAGCATGGGCTATATGTGAGCATCTGGTTCAAGTGAAGAAAGCACCAACTCTGTTTGCTACTCACTTCCATGAACTTACTGCCTTGGCTCAAGCAAACTATGAGGTTGCTGGTAACACCGTTGGTGTGGCAAACTTCCATGTTAGCGCTCACATTGACACTGAAAGCCGCAAACTCACCATGCTTTACAAGGTTGGTATAATAAAAAGAAAATGCACCCATTCGTTTTCCTCTTTGTCTTTTGGTTGACGATGGAATCATTCACCCATTCTGTAGTTTGTAAAATCTAGGTGACAAGTATTAAATTCTCGTCTTGTTGATTGCAGGAGAGTGGGAAGAGAAAGAGCAGAGAAGATGATCCAGAGGAAGTATCGAGAGGGGCAGCGGGAGCTCACAAGTTTGTGAAAGAATTTGCAGCAATGCCACTTGATAAAATGGAGCTTAAAGATTCACTTCAACGGGTACGTGAGATGAAAGATGAGCTAGGGAAAGATGCTGCAGACTGCCAGTGGCTCAAGCGGTTCCTGTGAACAAGAAGTACCGTACCCTTGACGTTTCTTTGGTTTTGTAAATAGTTCAAATCGGTTCTTGTACTGAACGGTATATCTAGAACAAGTGACCTGCTGTTGAATAATATATTAGGTAGTATTATCAAAAGAAATAATTTGATTGGGTGTCTGAATTTTTATAGGAAATCTAAAATCTACACTAAGTATATGATATTTTTACCCTTAATTAACAATTAAAATTACTAATAAAACGAAAAATAAATAAACAAATGAATTTCTTTTAAAAATATATATAAAAAATAAAAAAGAATACTCGTAATTTTTGAAAAGGATTTTAGATAATGATAAATTAATTTTGTTATGGATCATATTAACCAATAATAACTAATAATAAAAATAAGACTAACTAGAAATCGTTAATTTTGTTATGCTTACAGTAAAGATTTGATTTTAGAATTACTATTAGTATTAGATACATCAAAATTTGGTTTAAATTAGTTATATACGTATTTAAATTATATAATTAAATTACAAGTGATTGGGCCTTCGGGTTTGGGCCAGACCCATAGATAATCAAAAAAGGAAGGAAAGTGCTTGGAAAATGCGTGACTTTATCAGTGAAGCGGGAGAGTGAGCGAGTGTAAAAAGATTCTCTGTACAGAGAACAATCTTCCACAACTGAAACAATATTTCACAACTGAACAATTTCGAATTCTGCTCTCTCTCTCTCTCTCTCTCTCTCTCTCTCCCTCTCGGACGATTTCAAAAACAAAAACGAAGGTGAGTTTTTCACAGCTTCGGTTCTTCAGTTGGACATTGATTTTTCAAATTCTTCTCGTGCTTCCTCCCTCTGTGTTTTTTTTTTTTTTGATCCTTGATTTTGAATTTGATCTCTGTCTGTTTCAGCAGTGATGGAAGGAGCTGGGAATCCTCAAGGTCAAGGTAAATCTCATCGTTAAGTTATCTCTCTTCGTTTAGATTTTGGTGTTGGAATTCAAAATTTCTGTTCCCTTGATGTCTTATATGGCTCGATTGTGTTTGTGTGAGAATTTGTGTGTTAGAATTCTGAATTTTTGCGGCTCTGTGTTAGAATTGATGTCTTGAGTATGGATCGATTTTTTTGTGTAATGTGTTGTGTTGTGTTGAATCGAGTTTATCCTCGAGATTGTGTTGAGTTGATTTCGAGTTTTATCCCCGAGACATTGATTTCGAGTTTCTATTTTGATCCTTAGATCCTCTGTTTTGATTTTTTCCCCTTTTTTTTTCAAATTTCTCTGTGTCTTCGTGATGTTGTGCGGTGTTGGAATTCAAAATTTCTGTGTTGTGTTGAGTTTGGATTCTGGATTTTTGCGGCTCTGTGTTAGAATTGATGTCTTGACTGTGGATTTTGATCCTCGAGTATGGATCGATTTTTTTGTGTAATGTGTTGTGTTGTGTTCAATCGAGTAAATTACGCACCTTGGTTCTGAATTTGATTTGAACTTTAGAATTTCTCCTCTTCTTCACTGTAGGTCCTGATCGCGTGAATCTTCAGCGCTTGTACATCCATAGTCGTCGGCTTGCACACATCATCTCCCGCTCGCAGGAGGGTTGGTTGACGACTTTAGAAGTCGTTTTCCTCTTACAGAACGTTGATCAACTCCTACTTTCTAGGCGTCCGTTACGTGCACGAGCCACCGGCCTCTACATCTTCGAGCTCCGCCGCTACTTTGACCACCGGGGGTGGCGATATCGCGTCGGCGGCGGATTTAACCTCCGGTGGACCTCTAGGCTGCCGCACGGACATTTCCTCAATGTCGCCAGAGCCACCGGAGTCGGTACGAACCGTGGGTTCTACCGACGCACCTACCGCAACTACGGCGTCTACGGCGTGCTCGTAGTCGTTCACTACCGCCGTCTCTTTTAGTTATCTCTTCTCCTTTTCTAATTTCCTCAAACGTGTTATTGGGATTTGGTTTTTTTTTATTCCAACTGTTGTCGGTTTTTTTATGTTTGTGATACTTCTTTCAATCATTCTCTAATCTGTGCGTTTTATTTTGTGTTTTTTTACTTTCTTAATAAATGTGGAACATAAACAGTGTGACCTATGATTAAATAGGGAGAATTACCCATGATAACCCACTTTTTTTAATAAATAGCCAGGATAACTTCTTTTTATTTTTATTGTTAGACTAACTTATTTTTTTGTCTAATAATTTTCATTAGTCCTGGCCATTTGGGTGTTCTAATTGGGTAATTCCGGTTCGCGTTTTCGGGTTTACTAATATAGGATCCGAACAGGTGTTCATATAATTTCGGGTCGGGATCAGGTTCGGCTCCTATCATGTTCGGCTTATTTGGGTATTGACTTTAAGAAACCTGTAATGTATCCAAAATACACCAAAACCCGAAATGTACCCAAAAAAAAAAAAAAAAAAAAAAAAAAAACTGAAATATAACTGTACAAACAGTTGTATAATCTAACAAATTCAATAAGTAACAGTTGAAGGATTCAAAGAAGGAGAATAAGGCAAACTAATTTCCGCAAATCAACATATGTGATACAATGATATCTTGTATAAATGTATTCGGGTATAAACAGATACTCACGGGTTCTCGAGTTCGATCCGGGTAATACCCGATACCTGTGGTTATTTGAAAACGAAAACCAATTGGTTATTTATACAGAACCGGTTCGGGTCGAATTCGGGTATATTCGGATCGGTTCTTCGGGTTCGGTTTATTTGCCCAGGCCTAGTTTTCATAATACCAATAGGGAGAATTACCCATGATAACCCACTTTTTTTAATAAATAGCCAGGATAACTTCTTTTTATTTTTATTGTTAGACTAAATTACTTTTTGTGTAATAGTTTTATTAAATAGAGTGTCACCTATTAAAACAAAAAAAAAAAAAAGAGTTGAACACAACATTCCAGAAGTTGTGTAAATTACAGCCCTTGAATATGAAGGTTACATCACAGCATCCTAATGGGTCTCCTCTAGCTGCATCAAATCCCGCTGATATGATGACAAAATCTGGAGAAAATGCAGAAGGTAAGGTACCAACCTACACGCTTAGAAGATATTCCTCTGCTGCACAGAGAAAATTCAAAATAGACTTCGGAAACAGAGCAGAGAAGTTTAAACCAAAATCTCAGAGATCATACACACCATATAGGTACCTCGTCAGCCGCTCCCATACCGGGATAGAAGTTTCCTCGCTCATGTCTGTGCAAGTACAATACCTATACAATGGTTACAGATCATAAGTGCATAGATATGTCAACTCCCAATACTAATTTACTGCATCCGACACTCCAAAATCGATGCGCATACATCCATAAAATTAGGCAGCTTACCGATTTGTTTTGTTCGAATATCTCTTGGGTTCCATTTCCATGATGGACATCCTGCAATGGTAGATGTGAGGCAAACCACACAATGTCGAGTACATGCTTAAGTGAAAAGAGAAGTGGACATGCTTACCGTTACTTTAAAAACTGAAAAAAAAAAAAAAAAAAAAAAGCCAATATGTGTAGGGACAATTTCAGAAGATGCAAAGCTAGTAACTCCTACCTCCATATTCCTCTTCGACTTCAATTCCAGCCACCTTGATGAGAACAAATCATCTGTAAGAAATAAAAATAAAAGACTCGAGCATAGTTATAAGAATGTCATATTTCAAGAAAACAGCAGATATAATCCCTATGCACAAAGAGGACTCGAGATGGACAAAGGTGAATTAGACATACCAAAGCGAAACCATTTTATACACGGCCAGTGAAAATTTCTGTAGCTACACAAACCTGCTGCAAGTCTAGCAGCACGTGCTGAATACTCAGTAGCATATGTGTCAAGAGGTGAAGTAGCTGCCAGACAGTGGTAAAATAAAATTGAGATTACGAGCAAAAAGAGATAAATGAGGGGCAGCTTACGCAAAGGGAAAATACGATTCAAGTTTCAACAGTCAGGTAAACAAGCAAAGATATGCACAGTGAACACTAAAAACTAACAAATGGTTTAAAAACTCAAACCTACAGAGAAGCTGGCTTGTAGTATCAACACGCTCTGAAGTGTGGATCTCAAAATTGACAAACATAAACCAGTTAGCGAATTACTGCAATGAAGGGATCCCCTGCGATGAACAAAACATTAGAAATTGTCTAAGAAAGTTATGTAGCAGCTCACCATCTGGAGTTCTTGTTTCGTGATTTCTCTTGCATTAACAGGTAAGCATCTTCCAGGGAAAACCACCTGGAAAAAAATAAATTTCAAATGTGGTGAGTGCCAGAATTTACTCTCAACAACAGTATGATATTGGAAAATGAAACATGTTCGTATTCTCATCGCAGTAAACGAAACATAAAAGCTGTGGCAAGACTAGGAGCTACAGCTCGAAGACGATCAGGTCTCACTGGATGTGGATGTGGATGTGCCTTCACATCAAACTTTTTTAAAGCATGCCATCAGAACATATTAAAATGGAAACACTTGAAAGTAATAATGACGAAGAGATGTCAACAAATACTAGAGGAGGTTTCTCAGGAGAACAACGGTGACAAGATCATACTTGTGAGTGTAGCAACAATTCTCTCGTCGAACCCAACAGCTGTCTGAGCGGGTTGCAGATGAGCTTCCTGAGATCAAGTTGAAAGAGAAATGGACAGTAATGAAGCTTATAACGGTGGTTGCAGATGAGCTTATATAACCGTGGCTTGTGATTGTCAGAGCTTTTAGCAACTTCATTCCAAAAATGAAGCTTGGTAATGTACAGTCTAATGAAGATAGATTAAGAACTAAAAGCCTCAACAAAGGGGAAATCAATATGTTCTGAAGTGTGGACCTCATGAGGAACCGCAACAACACCACCGTTCACATGTCTTCTTTCTCTTTGAACCCTCACAGGAACTCTCCACAACTTACCCTCAGTCGAAGTCACTGAAACTACTAACCAGGTGAAAGTTAGAAGCAATTGAGAATTTTTTAAAAAAGAACACACAGAAAAAAACAGCTTCTCGAAATTTTCCCACGTACCCGTGTTTCCCTTTTAAGTTCGCCTTGGAAACTCTCTTGGTGCTTTCATCTTCTCACGCTTCATAGTTTAGCAAAGAAAGCAATATGACACACCCCAAAGTCGGTCACATCTAAAGTGAAAACAAGGACGAAATTGCAAAAATAAAGAAGGCAGCTTTAGACAGATTATGAGATTGGATCCAAAAAGACAAAAACATAACCGCATTACACTTAACTTGGTGAAATGAGAATCCTCTGTCGAGTACCACATCATCTACAAATGGAGTTTCTCCAAATTAACCTCAACAAAAACAAAAATTAAACAAATTAGTTTGTTATTGATTCAAGCAGAAGCCGAGACACAATACGAAAATATAGTTCAAAAACCAAACAATCTATGCCTAAATAACAAAGACAGACCCTGCTAACAACGAAGAACCCTAAAATCAGAAATCCCCAATTTTGACCAACATGAGAACCCTAATTGATCACAATCTACACAGAAAGACGATAGATTCGTACCATGAGAAGGATACTGGAGGTTGCTTGAACGAAAGCTCTCTGATTCCGAGTCTCAAATTTCTAATTTGGTGAACCAGAGTCGACGATGGTGACCAGCGGCGGTGGAGATAAACGCACGCACACTCAGATAAAAACACCAGTTTAGACTCATTTTTCCTCTCAATCAGTGGATTCACACAACAATGTTCGCTGATGAAATCGCCATCTCAGTCAGTGATGGTTCGAAAAAGAGAGAGAAAAACACGCGGGTGATCGTGTTTTTTTCTTTTGTTATTTTTTTCTTCCAATTAGTGGATGACACGACGTCCACGGTTCCAAGGGGTTTCCAAAAATCCCACATTTGAAACCAACTCTACTGATAATTGTAGCATTTTTTTATTTAATTTTAATGTTGTAAAGATTTGGAAGCAAATATCGTGCGTGCCTGAAGAACTCCCGGCGACACGATCTACCAAAAAGGCTGCGTCCGTCGCCGTCAGAGGACCGTGCGTGACGTGTGATCAGCGCAACCGAGCCACCCCAACTACAACGACAACAGCAACGACCCAATAAGCTGTGGGTCTAAAATATTATTTGGGCCGCATAGATGTGATCCTATAAGATTAAAGGCCCATTTACAGACGTGACTCATAATAAATAATACTTATGACTGCCAATTGTTTAACTAGTTTGTATCAATATCATGGAAATATTCAATTAAAACGGAATATTTAGTAGTAGCCGTTCCGTTTTAATTGAATATTTATTTCAATTAAAACGAAAATTTATATAGTCTCCTATTTGAAAAATTCCCTCAAATTTAAGTATTCTCGTACATATTTCAAACGCTAATATATATATATATATATATATATATATATATATATACATAAAACAGTTGGATTTGATAGAAATACCAAAACTTAAATCAAATATATCTGAATCAAATGAAACAATGTTTACTACAAAATGCAATACGTAATTTTGTTTTAATTTTATAATGAGTGGGAAGAAATAAACAATTCACAATAGTGAAGAAGACCTCAACGGAGAAATTCGAAAGTTCATAAAAACTAACATATTTACAGAATCAAATCCAAAACCAGGAGTCCATACTAAAACTCAACACAACCGATCCATATAAAAATTCAAAAGCCACAAGTGACATCAACAAAGAGATACAAAAATAATTCATGTTGAAAACCCTCAAATTATTTCCTCCAGATACATCAACTCTTAGATAAAAGTGAAATTTCATCCCATCTTAGACCCTTATTCATGTTGAAAACCCTCAAATTTGAGTATTCTCGTACGGATTTCAGACGCTAAAAATATATCTATATAAATAAAATAGTTGGATTTGAAACTTTTAGATGTCTTCTTTGCTTGAAAATAATACATAATAAAATAAAATAAAAATAAAAAACTCGACATGAAATACAAAAGAATAGAATAATAAATATCTTTGACATCCAATTATACTAATGAATTATTTTCTTTTTATTTTTGAATGGCAGTTCCAAAAACCATAATTATATCTCAAAAATACTTATTCGAAAAGGAAAAAATATTGGAAAAGGAAGGAATATGTAATTAAAAAAAAAACTACAGCAAAATTAAAAATAAAAAACAAAACACTATAATAAGTCGAATTAGCCTAATATAATCACTTTTATTCGCCAGGTATGATTGATTTTTATCGCAAAGTGTTTTAGGTATACCTTATTCAGGTTGAAAACCCTCATATTTGAGTATTCTTGTACGGCTTTCAGACGCTAAAAAATATATATGAATAAAACAGTTGGATTTGAAACTTTTGGATGTCTTCTTTGTTTTAAAATAATACATAATAAAAAATTTTAAAAATAACTTGATATGGATCACAAAAGAATATAATAGTAAATATTTTTGACATCCAATTATACCAATGAATTATTTTCTTTTCATTTTTGAATGGCAGTTCCAAAATCCATAATTCTATCTCGAAAATGCTTATTCGGAAAGAACAAAAAAAAATATTAGAAAAGGAAGGAATATATATGTAATTCAAAAGAAAAAATCTACAGCAAATTTAAAAAAAAAAACAAAAAAAAAAACTTAGCCTAATTAAAAAAATCAATTTTTGAAAATACATATAAAACAAAAGAGGAACAAAAAAAAAAAAAAAAAGAAGACAATTTATAGATTTTTTTTTTTTTTAAAAAAAAGGTTCACATTCTTTTTAGTTTGGTATTTTCCCCGTCACTACCTTATACAATAAAAAAATAAAGATATTTTATTTCTGAGTATGCCGATTTGTTAACATCATGCAAATTCAATTAAAGCGGAATATTTACTAGTAGCTGTTACCAAGAAAAAAAGGAAAAAAGAAGTGAGAAAAGGAAAAATTGGTAAAAGAAAGATGTATATAATCAATCAATCTCCTAATTGAAAAAGCCCTAATTTATTATTATTATTATACCCCAGCCGAATATTGAGTTGTAGAAGCAATGACGACGATGTCCGATCTTCCACGGGATTTGGTGGTGAGGATACTCTCTAGGGTTCCATTGACATGTATGAGAAGAGTGCGATTCACATGCAAAAAGTGGAACTCTATATCCAAAGATCCGAGGTTTGTAAAGATGCACATTGATAACGCGGCGAGGCAGTTAATAATAATGATGTCTGAACACAGGCTTTGGTTAATGAGCGTAAATCTCCATGGATACGAGGACGAAGATCAGTTGGAGGGAATAGGTAAGCTTACTAGCTTAACTAACAACAACAATTCAGATGATCAAGTGGAGATATCAAAAGTTTTTCACTCCAACGGCTTACTCTTAGTCTTGCCCACGGACAAGACTAGGCTCGTGGTATGGAACCCCTATTTGGGACATACCAGGTGGATCGAACCCAGAAGGGCTTTCCACATGTATGACATATATGCTCTCGGACACGACAAAAACTTTGAAAACCAAAAAGTCTTGAGGTTTAAAAATTGTTTCTTCGGACTTGGTGTTTCCGAGTTCGAAATCTTTGATTTTAAGTCTAATTCATGGAGGGTTCTTGATGGCATCACCCCTGACGACTGGGAGGTAAATCCGTATAAACGTGGCGTGTCGGTGTCTTTAAAGGGTGATACTTACTTTTTTGCTAAAGAAAAATTAGTGGAGGATGCGCAAGGATACGTAAATCTAGGGGACGTCCAAGATTTCTTGATCTGTTTTGATTTTACAAGTGAGAGATTTGGACCGCGGCTGCCTCTGCCATTTCACTCTTACCCGGACGATACCGTGACTCTTTCTAGTGTTAGAGAAGAGCAGCTTGCAGTGTTTTATCTGCGCGACACATGGACGATGGAGATTTGGGTTACGGATAAGATTGAGCCCAATGTGGTGTCATGGAACAAGAAGGTCTTCTTAGCAGTGGATTTGGAACCACTCGTTGGTCCTATTCATCGGTTTGCTTATCAGGGTGGCCTTTTCTTCATTGATGAGGAGAAGAAAATCGCTGTGGTATTCGATAAAGACCAATACCTTATCAACGACAGAGCTTACCTGATTGGAGGGAATGGAGGATACTACAAAGAAGTGGATCTCGGATACCTGAATGGACATGGTATCCAACAAGTAGAAGATGTTATGCCACCTGATGATGATGATGATGTTATTGCCCCTCTCGGATGCTCGTATTCTCCTAGTTCGGTCAAGATCCAGCATGGTATTGGTGCGCGAGGCAAAAGGAAAGAACGAGACTAATTTTTGGTTTATTATTATATAGAATTTTGAGGCTTTTTGTTATTAACTTTTCTCCAATGATAATGAAGCTCCGATTCTGTGAATGTTCAGTAATTTTGATTTACATGTGTATACCATATGATAAATTTACGAGTGTCACTAGAGCCGAGTAGTATTGGTTTGGAGATTCCATCGCTCAGTTGTGATTTGTGAGCATGCAGTTTGTGCCTCTATTTATAAATCTATTTGTGATGCGTTAACATTATTTAAAACAATACTGTGTTTTGTTTCAAAAGAAATTAGGACAGTCCACTTGGGCAGGCCGTGCTAAAATCAAATGAAGCCTTCAACGTAAGTGATGTTATCAGAATACAGTAAAAACTAAAAACAACAACAAGAGTTTCAAAAAAAGTCAAATGTGAGTAAACAATATTAATGAACGAGGGTAAACTATATATTCAAAAGGGCTACAAGTCGAAGACTACTCTGTCCCAAACCAATACACTCATCATTTCTTATATGATATGGGGAAAAAGCATTTATGTCATCAACAAAAGTTGAATGTACCACAGACATATATGTCGGCTACCTCACCTCTTCTTGTTTTCAATATCTTCATTAGCTGTTTGCAGCTGAGAACGGAGATGTTCTTGTTACAAACTAATACCAAAATTTGGGCCCAGTTTATCTTCTGGGATTCCCCTTAATTCAGCCATCACATCCAGAGAGCATTCAGTGAAAGACCTCGAGCCTCGAGGGTAAGGAGTCGCGTTTGAAGGTAGACGTATCTCGGAGTTGACGGTAAATACAAGAGTTTCATTGGTGCTATACATACCAAACATTACACAACCTATTTCCGGTTTAGTTGGTTCATGCTCCCGGTTCAATAATCCACACAACAAACCACAACAACAACATACACGAGACAAGGTGCAGCCGATTACCTTTCTCGACAATTACTCTCGACAGATCTGACCGGCGGCTTGACTTCGACATGGCCATTAAAGCTTACAGCGGTTAGATCCTCATGGCTCAACCATGAAACATGAACAACAGCAACAGATCATTAGACAACATCATTTACTTCATGCGCAAGTTACAAAAGAACACTAGGGTTCCCTTACCCTGAAAGGCCTCGACAATGGCTATGGCTGCTACGGAGACAGCGGCTGACATCTCCGCTGACAGTGGTTAACACATGGTTTTAAACTCCGGTGATTCACGATAGCTTGCTGACTAACGGTGGTGAACGACGGTGACCAACGAGAACGACGGTTCCGTACGATACGCTTCTCCTCACTCACGACAACAACGCCTCTCGATAGCTTTCTTTATACTGACAACAACACCAACAACAAGAAAACGACTTAAGTTTTCCATAACTCAACGATCGAGCTGCTGGTGTGTTTTTACTTTTTAGGGTTCATCGACTCTCCTCTCTTGCTAAACAAGGGCGGCGATATTAGTGTACACACGATAACACAGTTACACCCAATAACCCTTGTCGTTTTTGTGACTTAGCTCTTCTTGGGCCTTAATGGGCTGAACTAGGTATCCATAATAATACAATTTAAAATCCGGGATGTTACATTTTTTTATGCATGGCCAATGAAAATATCTGTAGCTAAACTAGCGCACAAACCTGCTTCAAGTCTAGCATGCAGCATGTGCTGAATACTCATTAGCATTAGTGTCAGAGGTGAGGTAGCTGCCAGACAGTGGTAAAAGAAAAATGGGATTAAGAACAAAAAGAGATAAATGAGGGGCAGCTTACGCAAAGGAAATTACGATTCAAGTTTGAAGAGTACTCGGGTAAACAAGCAATGATATGCACACAGTGAGCACTAAAAAGTAACAAATGGTTTAAAACTCAAACCTATAGAGAAGCATGCTTTGAAGTGTGTGGAGCCCAAAATTGAAAAATATAAACCAGTACTTAGCATTTTTTTTTTTTTGTAAAACTATTGCAATTAATGAACAAAAACATTAGAATTGGTCTGTAAGACGGTTATGTAGCAGCTCACCATCTGGAGTTCTTGTTTCGTGATTTCTCTTGCAGTAATAGGTAAGCATCTTCAAGGGAAAACACCTGCAAATATATAATTTTTCAAATGTGGTGAGTACCAAAGTTACTCTCAACAGTATGATATTGAAAAAATGAAACATACTGATATTCTCATGAGTAATGACAGTCAACGAAACATACCAGCTGTGGCAAGATGAGCCAGCTATAGCTCGAAGACGATCAGGTCTCTCTGGATGTGGATGTGCCTTCACATCAAACTTTTTAAGCATGCTGCAGGCCAACAGGACATATTAAAATGGAAACACTTGCACGATCGAGGAAAAGCTTTGGAGATAATAACGTAGAGGTCGATTTCAACAGATACTAGATGAGGTTTCTCAGGAAAACAAAACACCAAAACGGTGACAAGATCATACTTCTGAGTGTAGCAACAATTTTGGGTGGTTATGTCATTGTGTTTGTCACCATCATGCATGTTTTCTATTCGATAATATGTGAAACTTAAATTGCGGACATAAGGTAACATTCAAATTAACCTCCTTGAAATAAACTAACCTCCTTGAAATAAACAGAGACATTGTGTACAAACTTATTTGGCTTTGAGTATTACACTAATTAATAAGCTTTTGTTTTTTTGTTTTTTCCAAAAAGAAAACAAAGTGTGTGTTCTAAAAAAGGATAATGAGGTTGATGAAAACTAACATGGTCGATCGAAGCTCATATAAAGAATTATTTTAAAAAAAAAAAAAAAAAAAAAAAAAAACAAAGAATGCAACTCGAGATAAATATCCAATTAATATAGAAATCAATAAGATAAAGAAAGAAAGGGGGAATATACCTGACTATTTGGAACCATAAATGACATAAAGATAAGTTGTTTTTTACAAAAAAAAAATAAAAAAAGACATAAAAGATAAGTTCATACGAGATTTATGGCTCATCAAAGGCAATCATCATCGTCCTCTCTATGCAATTTAGTGCTTTATAGTACTACAAAACATTCCACTTCCCTTTGTCCATATATAGTTTTTTCCAAATTAATTTTTCAACAGAAGTTTAAAATTATCTGGACTGGATATTAATTTTCCATATGTAAAAGATATCTCCAAATAATGTGGTCGTTTAATCATGTTTTCTTCTACAAAGAAATGAAATCTTTTTATCATTACAGAGATAGATGTTTGTTAGCCCAGTAAGCCCAATACAAGTTTTAATGGGCCTTTTATCTTTTAGAGACCAAACATCGAACGAAAAACATACAAGCGTGGTGGTCTCAAAGAACGTCGATGCACGCGCCGCCGATTTCCCGCCAATCAGTTTTCCCGCCAAATTAGACAACCACAAACGTTTTCGATCCCAGTTCCTTCGAAAGAGGAACATTTGCACCGTGTAGTTGCAGAACTCAGGCGTAGGATTTTTTAGAATGGCGGGCAATTTCGAGGAACAGAACAAGCTTCCGGAGCTGAAACTGGGTACTGTTAAAAGTTAAATCCCTAGTTTTGTTTTTTTCATTTTCGTATTCGATTTTCCGATTTGGGTTTATGGGTTTTGCAAAAGGTCTGATATTATCGGTTGTGACGTTTTTTGATTTTGTGGGTAGATGCAAAGCAGGCTCAAGGGTTCCTCTCGTTCTACAAAACCCTACCAAATCAAATGTAAGTCTTCTTTCTAGATCTGGGAATAATAGCGAGCCCTCAATTGCAATAAACCCTTAAAACTAGGGTTTGAAGCAAGTGTAGATATGTTTGTTCATTGGGAAGCGAATTAGGAAAAAAAATTTTGGAGTCTTTAACGGTTTCTGGATCTGTGCTTATGTGGTTTTTGATTGTTCTTCCCTTCAGGACTCGAGAGCTGTTAGATTCTTTGATCGGAAGGTGAGTTTATAGTTCTTTAATAATGATAGACTTTGGTTGTTTATACAGTGTACATGATTCTTAGCTTGTTTTGTCATTGATTTATGGTTTTGTCTTTAAATGCGTTTGTTGGATTATTATACAGCTCATGGTGAGAATTCAGTTTTCATCGCAAAGACTTATTATCACACAACTACTGCTTTAAGGCAGCTTGGGAGTGGATCAAATGCTCTTTCAAGCGTTAACATCAGTAGGAACATGTTTGGAACTTCACAATCCGCAGATATGATATCGGTGGATTCATGAGACTCGACTCTGCAGCTATGAGGGCGTTGAATGTGATGGAGAGCAAAACTGATGCTAATAAGAATTTCAGTTTGTTTGGTCTCATGAACAGAACATGCACCGCAGGGATGGGTAAGAGACTGCTTCATATGTGGCTGAAGCAACCTCTCGTGGAGACTAGATATAGTTCAGTGCTTTGTTGAAGAAGCTGGGTTAAGGCAAGATCTTAGAAAGCATCTGAAGCGAATCTCAGATGTTGAGAGGCTTGCGCGGAGTCTCGAGAGAAGAAGAGGTGGCTTACAACATATTATCAAAACCTATCAGGTACTTTCCGCGCTTTAATCTGACTCTCTGGAATTTTAAAAACTGCACTTCCATTGTCGTAAATATGTTTTATGTATCTCTGAATTTATAGTATGTTCTTAGGTTTCTGTGATTGTTAATTCAGTTTTCATCGTCTCTATGCAGTCAACTATAAGGCTTCCCTTCATCAAAACAGCTCTGGAACAGTACACTGGAGAATTCTCATCACTCATCAGCGAGAGATACTTGAATATGCTCGAGGCTTTATCTGACCAAGATCACCTCGGAAAGTTCATCGATTTGGTAGAGTACTCTGTAGATCTTGAGCAGCTAGAAAATGGAGAATACATGATATCTGCAAGCTACGACACCACATTAGCATCTCTGAAAGATCAGAAAGAATTGCTGGAGCAGCAGATTCACGAATTGCATAAAAAAGACGGCTATGGAACTTGATCTTCAGGTCGACAAAAGAAGGAAGAGCCAAAGATTAGGAAAAAGCTGACGACACAGTTGATAGTGCTGGAGACTCGTAAAGATGGAGTGAAGTTGACAAACACAAAGTTTAAGAAACTTGGGGACCAGTACCAAAGTGTTGTGGACGATTACAAGAGCTGTCAGAAGGAGCTCGTTGGTCGTGTAGTTCAGACTGTTACCAGCTTCTCCGAGGTATGTTTATTATTCATTTTTAAACTTTGCTGTTACAGAATTGGTTGCTTATAATCAAATAACCTGTCTAGAAATGAATTTATATTTTTCATGTATGGAAATGGATGTTTAAAATCAAAGGCAGTAAACTACATTCATTTCTGAAAGCTTATATATTGGTCGTGGAACATCAACTTATGATGGTTTTTGTTAGTTTCTCTGCAATTTATCTCCTTCAATTGTATGTTTTATGATATTCTCGTCCCTTCATACTTTTAATTTTCATTTGGTCATATGTGAGAGAATTCAATGTTCTTGACAATATCGTGGCGAATATATTGATGGTTTTGGTTAGTTTCTCTGCAATTTATCTTTTTCATTTGGATGTTTTTAGCAAGTTTGCTATTCTCGTCACTTCATACTTTTAATTTTCATTTTTTGGTCATATGTGAGAGAATTCAATGTTCTTATCAATATCTTGGTGAATATATTATTAGGCTTAGCATGGGCTATATGTGAGCATCTGGTTCAAGTGAAGAAAGCACCAACTCTGTTTGCTACTCACTTCCATGAACTTACTGCCTTGGCTCAAGCAAACTATGAGGTTGCTGGTAACACCGTTGGTGTGGCAAACTTCCATGTTAGCGCTCACATTGACACTGAAAGCCGCAAACTCACCATGCTTTACAAGGTTGGTATAATAAAAAGAAAATGCACCCATTCGTTTTCCTCTTTGTCTTTTGGTTGACGATGGAATCATTCACCCATTCTGTAGTTTGTAAAATCTAGGTGACAAGTATTAAATTCTCGTCTTGTTGATTGCAGGAGAGTGGGAAGAGAAAGAGCAGAGAAGATGATCCAGAGGAAGTATCGAGAGGGGCAGCGGGAGCTCACAAGTTTGTGAAAGAATTTGCAGCAATGCCACTTGATAAAATGGAGCTTAAAGATTCACTTCAACGGGTACGTGAGATGAAAGATGAGCTAGGGAAAGATGCTGCAGACTGCCAGTGGCTCAAGCGGTTCCTGTGAACAAGAAGTACCGTACCCTTGACGTTTCTTTGGTTTTGTAAATAGTTCAAATCGGTTCTTGTACTGAACGGTATATCTAGAACAAGTGACCTGCTGTTGAATAATATATTAGGTAGTATTATCAAAAGAAATAATTTGATTGGGTGTCTGAATTTTTATAGGAAATCTAAAATCTACACTAAGTATATGATATTTTTACCCTTAATTAACAATTAAAATTACTAATAAAACGAAAAATAAATAAACAAATGAATTTCTTTTAAAAATATATATAAAAAATAAAAAAGAATACTCGTAATTTTTGAAAAGGATTTTAGATAATGATAAATTAATTTTGTTATGGATCATATTAACCAATAATAACTAATAATAAAAATAAGACTAACTAGAAATCGTTAATTTTGTTATGCTTACAGTAAAGATTTGATTTTAGAATTACTATTAGTATTAGATACATCAAAATTTGGTTTAAATTAGTTATATACGTATTTAAATTATATAATTAAATTACAAGTGATTGGGCCTTCGGGTTTGGGCCAGACCCATAGATAATCAAAAAAGGAAGGAAAGTGCTTGGAAAATGCGTGACTTTATCAGTGAAGCGGGAGAGTGAGCGAGTGTAAAAAGATTCTCTGTACAGAGAACAATCTTCCACAACTGAAACAATATTTCACAACTGAACAATTTCGAATTCTGGTCTCTCTCTCTCTCTCTCTCTCTCTCTCTCTCTCTCCCTCTCGGACGATTTCAAAAACAAAAACGAAGGTGAGTTTTTCACAGCTTCGGTTCTTCAGTTGGACATTGATTTTTCAAATTCTTCTCGTGCTTCCTCCCTCTGTGTTTTTTTTTTTTTTTGATCCTTGATTTTGAATTTGATCTCTGTCTGTTTCAGCAGTGATGGAAGGAGCTGGGAATCCTCAAGGTCAAGGTAAATCTCATCGTTAAGTTATCTCTCTTCGTTTAGATTTTGGTGTTGGAATTCAAAATTTCTGTTCCCTTGATGTCTTATATGGCTCGATTGTGTTTGTGTGAGAATTTGTGTGTTAGAATTCTGAATTTTTGCGGCTCTGTGTTAGAATTGATGTCTTGAGTATGGATCGATTTTTTTGTGTAATGTGTTGTGTTGTGTTGAATCGAGTTTATCCTCGAGATTGTGTTGAGTTGATTTCGAGTTTTATCCCCGAGACATTGATTTCGAGTTTCTATTTTGATCCTTAGATCCTCTGTTTTGATTTTTTCCCCTTTTTTTTTTCAAATTTCTCTGTGTCTTCGTGATGTTGTGCGGTGTTGGAATTCAAAATTTCTGTGTTGTGTTGAGTTTGGATTCTGGATTTTTTGCGGCTCTGTGTTAGAATTGATGTCTTGACTGTGGATTTTGATCCTCGAGTATGGATCGATTTTTTTGTGTAATGTGTTGTGTTGTGTTCAATCGAGTAAATTACGCACCTTGGTTCTGAATTTGATTTGAACTTTTGAATTTCTCCTCTTCTTCACTGTAGGTCCTGATCGCGTGAATCTTCAGCGCTTGTACATCCATAGTCGTCGGCTTGCACACATCATCTCCCGCTCGCAGGAGGGTTGGTTGACGACTTTAGAAGTCGTTTTCCTCTTACAGAACGTTGATCAACTCCTACTTTCTAGCCGTCCGTTACGTGCACGAGCCACCGGCCTCTACATCTTCGAGCTCCGCCGCTACTTTGACCACCGGGGGTGGCGATATCGCGTCGGCGGCGGATTTAACCTCCGGTGGACCTCTAGGCTGCCGCACGGACATTTCCTCAATGTCGCCAGAGCCACCGGAGTCGGTACGAACCGTGGGTTCTACCGACGCACCTACCGCAACTACGGCGTCTACGGCGTGCTCGTAGTCGTTCACTACCGCCGTCTCTTTTAGTTATCTCTTCTCCTTTTCTAATTTCCTCAAACGTGTTATTGGGATTTGGTTTTTTTTTTATTCCAACTGTTGTCGGGTTTTTTTATGTTTGTGATACTTCTTTCAATCATTCTCTAATCTGTGCGTTTTATTTTGTGTTTTTTTACTTTCTTAATAAATGTGGAACATAAACAGTGTGACCTATGATTAAATAGGGAGAATTACCCATGATAACCCACTTTTTTTAATAAATAGCCAGGATAACTTCTTTTTATTTTTATTGTTAGACTAACTTATTTTTTTGTCTAATAATTTTCATTAGTCCTGGCCATTTGGGTGTTCTAATTGGGTAATTCCGGTTCGCGTTTTTCGGGTTTACTAATATAGGATCCGAACAGGTGTTCATATAATTTCGGGTCGGGATCAGGTTCGGCTCCTATCATGTTCGGCTTATTTGGGTATTGACTTTAAGAAACCTGTAATGTATCCAAAATACCCACAAAAACCTGAAATGTACCCACAAAACCCGAAAAAAAAAAAAAAAAAAAAAAATAAAACTGAAATATAACTGTACAAACAGTTGTATAATCTAACAAATTCAATAAGTAACAGTTGAAGGATTCAAAGAAGGAGAATAAGGCAAACTAATTTCCGCAAATCAACATATGTGATACAATGATATCTTGTATAAATGTATTCGGGTATAAACAGATACTCACGGGTTCTCGAGTTCGATCCGGGTAATACCCGATACCTGTGGTTATTTGAAAACGAAAACCAATTGGTTATTTATACAGAACCGGTTCGGGTCGAATTCGGGTATATTCGGATCGGTTCTTCGGGTTCGGTTTATTTGCCCAGGCCTAGTTTTCATAATACCAATAGGGAGAATTACCCATGATAACCCACTTTTTTAATAAATAGCCAGGATAACTTCTTTTTATTTTTATTGTTAGACTAAATTACTTTTTGTGTAATAGTTTTATTAAATAGAGTGTCACCTATTAAAACAAAAAAAAAAAAGAGTTGAACACAACATTCCAGAAGTTGTGTAAATTACAGCCCTTGAATATGAAGGTTACATCACAGCATCCTAATGGGTCTCCTCTAGCTGCATCAAATCCCGCTGATATGATGACAAAATCTGGAGAAAATGCAGAAGGTAAGGTACCAACCTACACGCTTAGAAGATATTCCTCTGCTGCACAGAGAAAATTCAAAATAGACTTCGGAAACAGAGCAGAGAAGTTTAAACCAAAATCTCAGAGATCATACACACCATATAGGTACCTCGTCAGCCGCTCCCATACCGGGATAGAAGTTTCCTCGCTCATGTCTGTGCAAGTACAATACCTATACAATGGTTACAGATCATAAGTGCATAGATATGTCAACTCCCAATACTAATTTACTGCATCCGACACTCCAAAATCGATGCGCATACATCCATAAAATTAGGCAGCTTACCGATTTGTTTTGTTCGAATATCTCTTGGGTTCCATTTCCATGATGGACATCCTGCAATGGTAGATGTGAGGCAAACCACACAATGTCGAGTACATGCTTAAGTGAAAAGAGAAGTGGACATGCTTACCGTTACTTTAAAAACTGAAAAAAAAAAAAAAAAAAAAAAAGCCAATATGTGTAGGGACAATTTCAGAAGATGCAAAGCTAGTAACTCCTACCTCCATATTCCTCTTCGACTTCAATTCCAGCCACCTTGATGAGAACAAATCATCTGTAAGAAATAAAAATAAAAGACTCGAGCATAGTTATAAGAATGTCATATTTCAAGAAAACAGCAGATATAATCCCTATGCACAAAGAGGACTCGAGATGGACAAAGGTGAATTAGACATACCAAAGCGAAACCATTTTATACACGGCCAGTGAAAATTTCTGTAGCTACACAAACCTGCTGCAAGTCTAGCAGCACGTGCTGAATACTCAGTAGCATATGTGTCAAGAGGTGAAGTAGCTGCCAGACAGTGGTAAAATAAAATTGAGATTACGAGCAAAAAGAGATAAATGAGGGGCAGCTTACGCAAAGGGAAAATACGATTCAAGTTTCAACAGTCAGGTAAACAAGCAAAGATATGCACAGTGAACACTAAAAACTAACAAATGGTTTAAAAACTCAAACCTACAGAGAAGCTGGCTTGTAGTATCAACACGCTCTGAAGTGTGGATCTCAAAATTGACAAACATAAACCAGTTAGCGAATTACTGCAATGAAGGGATCCCCTGCGATGAACAAAACATTAGAAATTGTCTAAGAAAGTTATGTAGCAGCTCACCATCTGGAGTTCTTGTTTCGTGATTTCTCTTGCATTAACAGGTAAGCATCTTCCAGGGAAAACCACCTGGAAAAAATAAATTTCAAATGTGGTGAGTGCCAGAATTTACTCTCAACAACAGTATGATATTGGAAAATGAAACATGTTCGTATTCTCATCGCAGTAAACGAAACATAAAAGCTGTGGCAAGACTAGGAGCTACAGCTCGAAGACGATCAGGTCTCACTGGATGTGGATGTGGATGTGCCTTCACATCAAACTTTTTTAAAGCATGCCATCAGAACATATTAAAATGGAAACACTTGAAAGTAATAATGACGAAGAGATGTCAACAAATACTAGAGGAGGTTTCTCAGGAGAACAACGGTGACAAGATCATACTTGTGAGTGTAGCAACAATTCTCTCGTCGAACCCAACAGCTGTCTGAGCGGGTTGCAGATGAGCTTCCTGAGATCAAGTTGAAAGAGAAATGGACAGTAATGAAGCTTATAACGGTGGTTGCAGATGAGCTTATATAACCGTGGCTTGTGATTGTCAGAGCTTTTAGCAACTTCATTCCAAAAATGAAGCTTGGTAATGTACAGTCTAATGAAGATAGATTAAGAACTAAAAGCCTCAACAAAGGGGAAATCAATATGTTCTGAAGTGTGGACCTCATGAGGAACCGCAACAACACCACCGTTCACATGTCTTCTTTCTCTTTGAACCCTCACAGGAACTCTCCACAACTTACCCTCAGTCGAAGTCACTGAAACTACTAACCAGGTGAAAGTTAGAAGCAATTGAGAATTTTTTAAAAAAGAACACACAGAAAAAAACAGCTTCTCGAAATTTTCCCACGTACCCGTGTTTCCCTTTTAAGTTCGCCTTGGAAACTCTCTTGGTGCTTTCATCTTCTCACGCTTCATAGTTTAGCAAAGAAAGCAATATGACACACCCCAAAGTCGGTCACATCTAAAGTGAAAACAAGGACGAAATTGCAAAAATAAAGAAGGCAGCTTTAGACAGATTATGAGATTGGATCCAAAAAGACAAAAACATAACCGCATTACACTTAACTTGGTGAAATGAGAATCCTCTGTCGAGTACCACATCATCTACAAATGGAGTTTCTCCAAATTAACCTCAACAAAAACAAAAATTAAACAAATTAGTTTGTTATTGATTCAAGCAGAAGCCGAGACACAATACGAAAATATAGTTCAAAAACCAAACAATCTATGCCTAAATAACAAAGACAGACCCTGCTAACAACGAAGAACCCTAAAATCAGAAATCCCCAATTTTGACCAACATGAGAACCCTAATTGATCACAATCTACACAGAAAGACGATAGATTCGTACCATGAGAAGGATACTGGAGGTTGCTTGAACGAAAGCTCTCTGATTCCGAGTCTCAAATTTCTAATTTGGTGAACCAGAGTCGACGATGGTGACCAGCGGCGGTGGAGATAAACGCACGCACACTCAGATAAAAACACCAGTTTAGACTCATTTTTCCTCTCAATCAGTGGATTCACACAACAATGTTCGCTGATGAAATCGCCATCTCAGTCAGTGATGGTTCGAAAAAGAGAGAAAAACACGCGGGTGATCGTGTTTTTTTCTTTTGTTATTTTTTTCTTCCAATTAGTGGATGACACGACGTCCACGGTTCCAAGGGGTTTCAAAAATCCCACATTTGAAACCAACTCTACTGATAATTGTAGCATTTTTTTATTTAATTTTAATGTTGTAAAGATTTGGAAGCAAATATCGTGCGTGCCTGAAGAACTCCCGGCGACACGATCTACCAAAAAGGCTGCGTCCGTCGCCGTCAGAGGACCGTGCGTGACGTGTGATCAGCGCAACCGAGCCACCCCAACTACAACGACAACAGCAACGACCCAATAAGCTGTGGGTCTAAAATATTATTTGGGCCGCATAGATGTGATCCTATAAGATTAAAGGCCCATTTACAGACGTGACTCATAATAAATAATACTTATGACTGCCAATTGTTTAACTAGTTTGTATCAATATCATGGAAATATTCAATTAAAACGGAATATTTAGTAGTAGCCGTTCCGTTTTAATTGAATATTTATTTCAATTAAAACGAAAATTTATATAGTCTCCTATTTGAAAAATTCCCTCAAATTTAAGTATTCTCGTACATATTTCAAACGCTAATATATATATATATATATATATATATATATATATATACATAAAACAGTTGGATTTGATAGAAATACCAAAACTTAAATCAAATATATCTGAATCAAATGAAACAATGTTTACTACAAAATGCAATACGTAATTTTGTTTTAATTTTATAATGAGTGGGAAGAAATAAACAATTCACAATAGTGAAGAAGACCTCAACGGAGAAATTCGAAAGTTCATAAAAACTAACATATTTACAGAATCAAATCCAAAACCAGGAGTCCATACTAAAACTCAACACAACCGATCCATATAAAAATTCAAAAGCCACAAGTGACATCAACAAAGAGATACAAAAATAATTCATGTTGAAAACCCTCAAATTATTTCCTCCAGATACATCAACTCTTAGATAAAAGTGAAATTTCATCCCATCTTAGACCCTTATTCATGTTGAAAACCCTCAAATTTGAGTATTCTCGTACGGATTTCAGACGCTAAAAATATATCTATATAAATAAAATAGTTGGATTTGAAACTTTTAGATGTCTTCTTTGCTTGAAAATAATACATAATAAAATAAAATAAAAATAAAAAACTCGACATGAAATACAAAAGAATAGAATAATAAATATCTTTGACATCCAATTATACTAATGAATTATTTTCTTTTTATTTTTGAATGGCAGTTCCAAAAACCATAATTATATCTCAAAAATACTTATTCGAAAAGGAAAAAATATTGGAAAAGGAAGGAATATGTAATTAAAAAAAACTACAGCAAAATTAAAAATAAAAAACAAAACACTATAATAAGTCGAATTAGCCTAATATAATCACTTTTATTCGCCAGGTATGATTGATTTTTATCGCAAAGTGTTTTAGGTATACCTTATTCAGGTTGAAAACCCTCATATTTGAGTATTCTTGTACGGCTTTCAGACGCTAAAAAATATATATGAATAAAACAGTTGGATTTGAAACTTTTGGATGTCTTCTTTGTTTTAAAATAATACATAATAAAAAATTTTAAAAATAACTTGATATGGATCACAAAAGAATATAATAGTAAATATTTTTGACATCCAATTATACCAATGAATTATTTTCTTTTCATTTTTGAATGGCAGTTCCAAAATCCATAATTCTATCTCGAAAATGCTTATTCGGAAAGAACAAAAAAAAATATTAGAAAAGGAAGGAATATATATGTAATTCAAAAGAAAAAATCTACAGCAAATTTAAAAAAAAAAACAAAAAAAAAAAACTTAGCCTAATTAAAAAAATCAATTTTTGAAAATACATATAAAACAAAAGAGGAACAAAAAAAAAAAAAAAAGAAGACAATTTATAGATTTTTTTTTTTTTAAAAAAAGGTTCACATTCTTTTTAGTTTGGTATTTTCCCCGTCACTACCTTATACAATAAAAAATAAAGATATTTTATTTCTGAGTATGCCGATTTGTTAACATCATGCAAATTCAATTAAAGCGGAATATTTACTAGTAGCTGTTACCAAGAAAAAAGGAAAAAGAAGTGAGAAAAGGAAAAATTGGTAAAAGAAAGATGTATATAATCAATCAATCTCCTAATTGAAAAAGCCCTAATTTATTATTATTATTATACCCCAGCCGAATATTGAGTTGTAGAAGCAATGACGACGATGTCCGATCTTCCACGGGATTTGGTGGTGAGGATACTCTCTAGGGTTCCATTGACATGTATGAGAAGAGTGCGATTCACATGCAAAAAGTGGAACTCTATATCCAAAGATCCGAGGTTTGTAAAGATGCACATTGATAACGCGGCGAGGCAGTTAATAATAATGATGTCTGAACACAGGCTTTGGTTAATGAGCGTAAATCTCCATGGATACGAGGACGAAGATCAGTTGGAGGGAATAGGTAAGCTTACTAGCTTAACTAACAACAACAATTCAGATGATCAAGTGGAGATATCAAAAGTTTTTCACTCCAACGGCTTACTCTTAGTCTTGCCCACGGACAAGACTAGGCTCGTGGTATGGAACCCTATTTGGGACATACCAGGTGGATCGAACCCAGAAGGGCTTTCCACATGTATGACATATATGCTCTCGGACACGACAAAAACTTTGAAAACCAAAAAGTCTTGAGGTTTAAAAATTGTTTCTTCGGACTTGGTGTTTCCGAGTTCGAAATCTTTGATTTTAAGTCTAATTCATGGAGGGTTCTTGATGGCATCACCCCTGACGACTGGGAGGTAAATCCGTATAAACGTGGCGTGTCGGTGTCTTTAAAGGGTGATACTTACTTTTTTGCTAAAGAAAAATTAGTGGAGGATGCGCAAGGATACGTAAATCTAGGGGACGTCCAAGATTTCTTGATCTGTTTTGATTTTACAAGTGAGAGATTTGGACCGCGGCTGCCTCTGCCATTTCACTCTTACCCGGACGATACCGTGACTCTTTCTAGTGTTAGAGAAGAGCAGCTTGCAGTGTTTTATCTGCGCGACACATGGACGATGGAGATTTGGGTTACGGATAAGATTGAGCCCAATGTGGTGTCATGGAACAAGAAGGTCTTCTTAGCAGTGGATTTGGAACCACTCGTTGGTCCTATTCATCGGTTTGCTTATCAGGGTGGCCTTTTCTTCATTGATGAGGAGAAGAAAATCGCTGTGGTATTCGATAAAGACCAATACCTTATCAACGACAGAGCTTACCTGATTGGAGGGAATGGAGGATACTACAAAGAAGTGGATCTCGGATACCTGAATGGACATGGTATCCAACAAGTAGAAGATGTTATGCCACCTGATGATGATGATGATGTTATTGCCCCTCTCGGATGCTCGTATTCTCCTAGTTCGGTCAAGATCCAGCATGGTATTGGTGCGCGAGGCAAAAGGAAAGAACGAGACTAATTTTTGGTTTATTATTATATAGAATTTTGAGGTTTTTTGTTATTAACTTTTCTCCAATGATAATGAAGCTCCGATTCTGTGAATGTTCAGTAATTTTGATTTACATGTGTATACCATATGATAAATTTACGAGTGTCGCTAGAGCCGAGTAGTATTGGTTTGGAGATTCCATCGCTCAGTTGTGATTTGTGAGCATGCAGTTTGTGCCTCTATTTATAAATCTATTTGTGATGCGTTAACATTATTTAAAACACCCTGTGATGCGTAATTTTGTTTGGATGGTAACATAATGTGATGCGTGAAAGAGTCACGGTCTCATCACTTGATGATAATAAACATGTGATGCGTTAACATTAAAACATGGCAACAGAAATGCGTGACTTTGTTTTGATGTCCAAACAAAAAAATAGAAGAGATGAAATTGGCTCTCGAATGAGATCACAATGTTTACAACAAAAGATGAAATAACGTTTCAACGAATACTTAAAACGCAAATGAATATGGAACAATGAAGAGATAAATAGTGTGACCTACGATTAAACAGTATTCTCGAGGTATCAAAAGTTCAAGTTAGAATACAGTTGTTGCTACGAGTAGAAAAATGCTTTCTAAAATCTTTTTAATCTTGAATTCATACGAGCTGAGAGAAACTTGTACAAAAGCTTCCTGCGTCCCCATTTCCACCATGTGGGAACCCGAACAAGCTTCCTTTTTATCTGATTTTCTGTAAAACCAGTAAGATTCAATTAGGAGAAAGTGCAATGACCAAGGAAATAGTTTATTTTGGGAAGGATCATCATCACTCACTTTTGTTTTCGATCAGACGTGCTTCCAACTCTGAGAGTAATTTGGAGTAGCTGATAGCAAGTGATGGCCAGAACTTCATTTGAATATTCATCACATCAAAAACAGTTTGTAGGCCAGCTTTTGAAGGTGTGGTAGCGATGGGCAGGTTCATCTCCGGATTTTCACCCAGAAGCACCTTTATAGATTAAGCCGGATCAGAATCTCCATAACTATATGCAGATTTAAAGGATATCAAGTTTGAAATAAAGACTAACCTTGATCACTGCTGTAGCAGAAGAAGATATGGAGCGAAGATTGTAGCTGTGCATTTAAAGAAAACAATAGACTGTTCAAAAGCTGCCCCTTCAAAAATAAGAGGCTATTCAAAAAACGGCAAAACGCATACCCGCCCTCGAGAATAACTAGCATTTTCCCACCGCACAGATCACCCAACATCTGTGTCATTCGAGAATAGCCAGCCGGAGTCACCTGTTAAAAAAAAAAAGAGTAGAACAGAACGTTCTTTGTTGAAATCCACGAAACAATACACTGATTCCAGAAGTTGTGTAAATTACAGCCCTGGAATATGAAGCTTACATCACAGCATCCTAATGGGTCTCCTCTAGCTGCATCAAATCCCGCTGATATGATGACAAAATCTGGAGAAAATGCAGAAGCTACAAGGGAAGGTTCCAGTTAAAATTAGACTGAACGCAGATTCAAAAGAGTATTAGGTTCATTTAAGCCAAAACGTTTATATGAACAAATTCAGATAGAGTTGAACAAATTCAGATAGAGTTGAACAAACTCAAATGAGGATACGTAGAACGACTCTGTACCTATGGGAAGAACCACATGCTGAAACGCAAAGACATAGTCGTTATCACCAACTCCACCGCAACTCCAGGGAACATTTACACAATAACCTTCCCCACCATTTGTACCAACCTACACCCCATAATTATTATTAGAAAATAATCCTCTGCTGCACAGAGAAAATTCAAATAGACTTCGGAAACAGAGCAGAAAGTAAAAAAAAAAAACCCCAAAATCTCAGAGATAATGCAAATAAGGAATATGCATATATCTACCAACAAATACATCTCGTAATGAATGTTGGATGAGACAATGTAAAACAGAGGAGAATAGGTACCTCATCAGCCGCTCCCGTACCGGGATAGAAGTTTCCTCCCTCATGTCTGTGCAAGGATATGTACAATACCTATACAATGGTTACAGATCATAAGTGCATAGATATGTCAACTCCCAATACTAATTTACTGCATCCGACACTCCAAAATCGATGCGCATACATCCATAAAATTAGGCAGCTTACAGATTTGTTTTGTTCGAATATCTCTTGGGTTCCATTTCCATGATGGACATCCTGCAATGGTAGATAAATCATTAATGTGAGGAAAACCACACAATGTCGAGTACAACGAATTAAAGAAGTTCGAATATCTACAAAATCACCCAGCATTGAGTTATCAGTAATATTACCCAGTCCACAATTAGCACCTTCTTTGCCCCTGCTGCTTGTGCTACTAATGCAGCAACGGCTGCATTATTGTGAAGGCAAAACCCCATAGCATGCCTGATACCAGCATGATGACCGGGAGGTCTGACCTGATTCAACCAGAGTAAATGGTGTAGTTTTTCAATTTCAAGCAACTGTGTAGTTGCATCTCTAAATTCAAAAATTATGGTGAATTAGACATACCAAAGCGAAACCATTTTTTACACGGCCACTGAATATTTCTGTAGCTAAATCAGCGCACAAACCTGCTGCAAGTCTAGCAGCACGTGCTGAATACTCATTAGCATATGTGTCAGAGGTGAAGTAGCTGCCAGACAGTGGTAAAATAAAAAGGGATTACGATTTACGAACAAAAGGAGATAAATGAGGGCAGCTTACGAAAAGGAAATTACGATTCAAGTTTGAACAGTCAGGTAAACAAGCAAGGATATGAACAGTGAACACTAAAAAGTAACAAATGGTTTAAAACTCAAACCTATAGAGAAGCTGGCTTGTAGTATCAACAGCATCAACATGCTCTGAAGTGTGGACCTCAATTGACAAACATAAACCAGTTAGTGAACTGTTTGCAAAAATACTGCAATGAAGGGATCCCCTGTGATGAACAAAACATTAGAAATGTCAAAGAAAGTTATGTAGCAGCTCACCATCTGGAGTTCTTGTTTCGTGATTTCTCTTGCATTAATAGGTAAGCATCTTCCAGGAAAAACACCTGCAAATTTTTCAAATCTGGTGAGTGCCAAAATTACTCTCAACAGTATGATATTGTAAAATGAAACATATTAATATTCTCATGACAGTAAACGAAATATACCAGCTGTGGCAAGACTAGCAGCTATAGCTCGAAGACGATCAGGTCTCTCTGGATGTGGATGTGCCTTAACTTCAAACTTTTTAAGCATGCCATCAGAACATATTAAAATGGAAACACTTGCACAAAGAAAAGCTTTGAAGATAATGTCAACAGACACTAGAGGTTTCTCAGGAAAACATAACACATAAATGGTAAAAGGATCATACTTCTGAGTGTAGCAACATTCTCTCGTCGAACCCAACAGCTGTCGAGCTGGTTGCAGATAAGCTTCCTAAGATCAAATTAAAAGAGAAGTGGACATGCTTACCGTTACTTAAAAACTGAAAAAGCAATATGTCTAGGGGAAGATGCAAAGCTAGTAACTCCTACCTCCATATTCCTCTTCGACTTCAATGAGACCAGTATCTTTATAAAACGGAGACGCAAAACATCCATGTTTCAGGATGCCAGATTCCTTGTGCTCACCACAAATCTACATCAAGGAAACAACTTTACAGATGCATAACAAAATGCACATTGTGCAGACACGTACAAGATAACAAAAAGTAGCAGTAAAGCAAAAAAAAAAAAGTAAATGAAAACGTACAAAACAATGGACCATATCACCAGGGTTGGACATAGTGCAATTGACACAACACCAGTTAACAAACTCCACGGGCGTCTGCACAGGTTCCCAATCACTATCATCCTCCTCATCTTCATCATTCAGTAATGTATCCGCACCGTAAATATCTTCAAAAGTCATTTCCCTTGAAACCCTAGCTCGTTTCTGCGTAAGACACAACAATGAACAAAATGTCACAACAAGAGCAGAAACACCTGTGGCAATGCATTAAGATGAAAACCATGGTTTATAACTTACGGCTGGAACTCCAGGAGCAGCACTTATGTCTCCATTGCTTAACTCATCTCCTGAACAAGGAACAGCAACTTCACCACCGTTCACATGTCTTCTCTTTGAACCTTCATATGAACTCTCTACAGTTTCTAAAACCATCGTTATACCCTAACCAGCTGAAAACAAATCTCCCCTGAGCCAACATAGAAACAAAGAATTAAAAACCCAATTGGAGAAATTTAAAAACCAAAAAACAGAGGCAAGTGTAAGGAACTAACTCTACAAACAGCTTTACTGAAGAACCTAACTTTTTTCTTTTGTAAATCGATTCGCCGATCCAAAACTAAGGAATTGCCTTTTCTCTATTCCATGGAAACAAAACCGAATAAAATTTTCAACGGCGGAAGCAAAATATGATACCTGAATAAACTTCCGGCGAAACGATGAACGGAGAAAGGCTGCGTCCGTCGCCTTTAGAGGAGCGTGACGGTACGATAACACAACGGAGAAGAGAAGAGAGAGAGAGACGACGACGTTCAGACTTGAAAAGTGTAAGAGATTATTTGGGCCCAAGGAGCTCTCTATGTTCATTTATTATACGAGACTACGAAGACCCAATAAGAATATAAGCCCATTAAGAAATTTGAGTCCAATATATTTTATTTATTTTCTTCCCCTAATTCTGAAGGGTAAATGAATGCAATTTCTTTTTAATATGGTACAATTTTTGTGTGCATGTTAGTAATCTACAATCTCTATAGTACTCAAAAAGGCATCCTCTTTGTCTTTGTCTCTCTAAAAAAAGTTGATACATTATAAATTCTACAACCATAGGAGATAGTATTGCATCTTCTATATATATATATATAGTTCACAAAGAAGAATATTTAGTGATATGAATATATGTATACTGTAACGACGACAACAACACACCCGCGTAAAATGAGAGATACGGAAAAGGTAAAGATGTATTTATGTGTGAACTCTCTCCTTTTTATACCTCTATCATCATCTATATATATACACATGCATGATAACATAATTATATATGTATACAAATATGTGTGTTGATGATCACTTGTGCGAACAAAGAAGCATAGTAATACATTTCCCAATAATATAGAACCTCCCTTTCTTCTTTTTCAGAAACTCTCCAACTCCTTTTGGTGAAGAAGGCTTGTTCTTCTTCTCCCCATGCTTCACTGCCTCCTCCTTTGACTTCTCCCTCATTGTCTAATGTGAGTATTATATATATGGGGGATTCAGGGTGTAAATTGATGATTGTGTGGTGTTTAAAAGGAAGTGAAGGTTCATCATTTATATATATATTGGAGTGGGAGAGAGAAAGAGATAAGTAGAAAGTATTATTCCCCACCATTGATTCGTGTCCCTTCAACGAAACAACCCAAAAACAAAGGCCACACTTGTGAAGTGTGACCGACTAGCTTCCCGTTATGGTTGAAAATATTTGATGTATTGTTTTCTTGTCTCCTTTCAGTTCAAAGATTCATCATCGGTAGAAATTGATCTATTCAGTTCCATTATTGGATTATGTTAGAAACGACATAACGTTTTGCGGACCGTCCATATTTGATCTGAATTTCTTCAAATTTAAGTTGGACATGCATGCAAACTTACTTTGTGGTTAACTGCTAAATAAATAAATAAACTATTTAAAGGGATTATCCGATTTAGAGTTCGTTTTGAAATAAACGTTTGAAACCTTTTGCATGGTTATGAAATTTCACTTTAAGTAATAAAAGTAAAAGAAAAGTCTTTCCTTTAGAGAAATGCACGAGTCCAAAGAGCTATCCTGCAATCATAAATTAAGATTGACAAGAGTATATTGTCTAGCTACTAGTTTGTGTTAGTATCATTATGTAACAACTGGGTTTCAATCTCACATGATGCACATGTTATTAACAAACACAAAATTACATTCCGTTCTGTAGTTTTACGATAAAGACCTAAATTATCAATCATTGAAACTTTATTCGAAACTTTCGACATATTTTGATATTCACACGACGAGAGAAGTAGCATTTGACTATATTATTTCTATAAGAGGTTGACCCAAAAACAAAAACAAAAACAAAAAACTGTGAAAACGTAGTAGACTAGCATACTTTTAAAAGAAAACCGTACACACTCTTCTGACGAGACACATATGATGATATTTTGCATTTAAATCTCTAGTCATCTAATAATTGATATCCATCACGAATTAAGGTCTAGTCATGTCTTCCTTACAATATGGACAGCTCATTTCAAGTGAATCATCAGAGACCTCAAACATAATATTCATAATCATAAGCTTTTGTTTTTTTTGTCGAACCACATATGTGTATGTATGTACTTCTCGTATAAAAATATCGTAGTATTTGGCCCCAACAGAAAAAATGAAAAGAAGAACTGTAGCTTTTCTTTGTCAACAAATTAAGAATAACGTAGTTTTGTGTTATTTACTTTCTTTGCGCGAATATTATTAATTAGTGGTTTCTTATTGTGCGTTTTAATTTCTATTTTTGGAGTACTATGTTTGAGTTGGCATTTGGCTAAAAGAAATTGCCATTACACATGACCGTTTTGTGGAATATCCGACGCACGTATATCTCTTCCAAAGAGAAGTGTGATTTTCAAGCTAGTTTTCAAATCTTGTTTCTTACTATTTTGGCGAATGACGGTGCAAGTTTTGCTTCTTCTTCTTTTATTTCTCTTTGCTTTGTGGTTTGACGGGCAACTACCACCACTTAGGCCGTGTTCTTTTTTAAGTCGCTCATCCAGCGATCGCGACAACAACAACAGTAATAGAAATTAAAAATCAAAACGACAATGGCAACGGAAAAACAATGACGAGATGTGTGTATTCCAGTGAGAAAAAGTGTCGCTAGAAAGAGAAAAGGATTGCCGGTTTTTTCAGTGACTGTCATGGAAGCTCATTTTAACAGTACGGCGACTCTTTTCCACAATAGCAGCGACTCTTTTTTCACAAAAATAGGACTTTCCTTGTCTATTTTTTATGTCGCTTCTCCAGCGATTTGAAAAAGAACAGGGCCTTAGTCTAAGCAAACATACAAATCATGGTACTATTTTTTTCTCTTCTTTTTTATTTATGCGAAAGATTTGTGATTCCATCTTTTATTTTAAACTATATAGTGATTTTAGCTTTGAAACGTGTATTAGTTGAAGTCACAACTATGATTAAAATAAAAAGAAAAAAATAGTACTTTGACAAAGATATATCAATCTTTCAGATAAGACGACAAAACCGAATAATTCTGAGTAAAGAGATTTACAAAATTGCAGAACCTCACAAACTTCTTAAAATAGATATCGGTTGGGACCAAACAAAAGTGCCATTTTCTAATCGGGTAATCTACGTCGTAGTACAATTAAATTGTCACGGAGTGTAGGCGAGTTAAAGTTTTACCAATAGAAATAATTATTTAACAGCAAATATTGTATAGAGAGACCCGCTTATTAATATTGTACAGCAAATAATTAATATTGTTCCAATGTTAATTAGAAACTTTTATGTTAATAAATCTCATGTTTGACGAAGTATTATTTACGTTTTGTAATCCCAACATAAAATTTTCGTCTTAGATATCTATGAACTATAAAATTCAATAATCTAAAGTAGTATAGCAAAAAAAAAAAAAAAAAAAAAAAAAAATCCACTTTAGTGGTATATATATCATTTTCCATTAAAAGGGGAGAATCACATGGGAGATTTATATATTTTCAAACGTAAGGAAGTGAAAGGTCGAATCCATCACATCTTTCTTCATTATAATTGAGAAAGTAATCAAACTTAATTACGATCTTTACGAAAGAGCAATGGGGAGGGGATGCACCATGCACGTGAAGTTCACGAAGACAAGACATTTCTTGCCTGTTGGCTGTTGCACTCATTACAACCTTTATTTCTTTACAAACACCCGATTTACAACCTCAAATTTTTGGATATCCACGAAATAGTTATATATGTAGGGCATATCCCTTCATTGGCTAGTTTTGTTTTATTCTTGCCAACTTACTGGCTTTATATAAACCCATCAGTCCATCACCCATGTACATGTACCTCGCATTTTTCTAATTTTTACGTTAACAAAAGAAGAATAATAGCACTATATATAGCATATTTAACCAAGTTAGTTGATAAATTAACATGTCACTTTTTAATATTACGTAAATAGCTCAACTTGTATTATGAACTTACTCATGAATTTTTTTTTCTTTTTAATATTTTGAAAATATAATGTGACCTTTGTCTGACTCTGAGTGAGGTTGGTGCCATCGCATTACGGGATAGAGAGACCCGCCTGAAAGATCCGAGAGGAAGTCCAAGTAACATGCAAACAGTAGGTCCATGGTGGGTAAGACCAGAACTGTACTTTTCAATTAGTTGCGATCCCAAAAACTTTTGAACGATCCCAATAGCCAACTTTTTTTACTACTATTGAACTCTCTAAATTTCAGCTCATCCTACCATTTCAAAATCAAATGTTCTAAAGATAATACATCAACCCTCATGATATATTATACATACTTGTTCATTAAAGGATTCTTTAAAAAAAAACAAAGAAGCATAATTGATTAAGGATTTGTAATCTTGGATGCAACAACAGCTACTTTGATGTACTAAGAATTTATTTAGTTGGTTCTTTAAGAAACAAAGAAAATACATATCATGGTTATTTAATTTTCAAACTAAAGTCAATTGAAACATTTTCATGTAATGCCAGACCAAACCAAACCAAACCGAAAAAGAGTAAAAAAGAGAAAACAGCAAAAAAAAACATATGTTGGGCATTTCGTCGAACACTTTGAAGGCATGCTCCCACGCAACCCAAATAAATAACTAAAAAAGACTAAACGGATTCTTCATTGATCAGACTAAGATTCTCTTCTTCTTGTCTCTTCAGCTTTTCCTTCTCGTATTGCTTTAACGCTTCCTCCATCTTCATCTGCGTTATTAACCCCAACAGTCTTAAAGGTCGAGCACAAACGCTTTCTTAAGAGAGAAGACGAAGACGAAGAAACTAACCTTGTAGCTAACTTCGATTCGATGCATTACGTAGAATCCGAGAGCCCCGCCGACAAGTGTTCCAGCTATGATCCGTGCGTAACCCCATGTCAACGAGCTCAACGCCATTTCCTCGCTTTCTTCTCTCTTCTTCTTTCGATTCCAATTCTTACAGCTCTTACACAATCTCGAGAAGCTTTTTGAGATCTCGTTCTCGTTTACCGGAACCAAATTAGAATCGTACCGACTGGTTCAAGTAAAACCGAGCTTATCTCCGGTTCCGGTTTGGATCCAGAAATCACAGTTTTTAAACTGGAACAAATTCTGGTTATCTCACTTTTAATTACGTTCAAAAAGTCGGTTTAATACATAGTAACCCAATTTCAAAAGCTGACTATTGATTCTGAATTTCTGATTATCCCAATTTCAGTTATTTACGGAGAAGTCGGTTTGGTATCGTACCATAATTCGGTAATTTGTAAAACATAGACAAACATTTTGTAAACCATGAGCAAAACTAAGCTGGCTTTTAGGTGCTTTCAACCGTTCGGATCAAAGAAAAACTCAGAAACAAGTGCCAAGTGATCGCTTCCTAGTTCCTACAAAACCAAAGATGAAGTAGGCTCTTAATGCGTCACACATAATATTCTAGTCACGAAACTTAAAACTGTAGATTAACAAAACATACTTTACAAGGAAGGCATTTGGTTTTGCAGAGAACGTCAATGGGAAGAGTATCAAGAACTCTTCCAGGTACAAGACCATCAGAGTACCTACACCAGACCACACGTATGTTTTACAACTACTAGTTAGTTTCATCAACCAACCTGTTAAATTAGTCACTTTCAAGTTTTGGTATTATGTAAAATGTTTTTACCAGAGATAATCAACCGTTCCAAGAAATTTCGAGTGATACGAGGTTGCTAGAGGTTCACCAACAGAGTCCCTGGTATTATTAGCTGAGCCCTGTTGTGTACAATGAAACCATTATCAAAGACTCATTATTTCACTAGTTCTTGCAATATGTATAGACAGTAAGGCTTAGTTTGTTACCTTAACTGAGGCGTATGAACTATTGAGTTTAAGTGGATGTACAGCCCAGTAAGAGTTCTCTTGCCCGGTCGCGACACGGATCTCTTCGTTGGTCCAAGAGCTACAAATTCAACAATAGGTGAGCACAATGGCTATTTCACCAGGCAGTCACTAGACAACCATTAACTGTAAATCTTCAGAAAAGTAATCTTAACCTGCTTTTGAAAGTTATTGTATTACTAGATTTGCTTCCGGTCTCAAGAACTTGGGTTGGACGACAATTTTTCTGGCCAGACAGCTCTTTTTTGTCATGTTCCATGATATTTAGCTGTAAGATAGAAACATAATACGGTTGAAGAAACTACAAGCGGACAGATGTGTTAGTTTGACTGAAGCAAGACAGTAAATTGCCATACCTCAGAGGATGCCAAAAAGCTGTATAATGGACTCTGCACGTGGTTAGATAAAATCAAATAATGAGATAAACAAATACACAATACCAAAGTGGATGGGTTCTTCTGAAAAAATATGTACCTGGGGAGTGCTATTGAAATCCCCACCTAGAACAATGGGAATGTCACCCCATTTCTTAGACAGCAAGTGAGCCTTTGCGCAGAGTGAACGGATCTATCAGTCAAGAATAAGCCATATGAACGAATCAGGAACTAAAGCTATGAATTCAGTACTAGTAACTTAGACATAAGGACACATGCTAATGAGCATCTCTTGACTGAACAACATTTTGTAAACTTTCATGATTGTCAAATGCTCGTGTAGAGGATATATATATATATATACCAATTGAAATGTCGAGGTTTACCTGACCCAGCTTCACATCTCCTTTATTTGGATTATAAAGCACGTGAATGTTGCCCAGCAGTATCTTTCTTGACTTAGACTTCCGCAGCTGACAGGAACCACCAAAAAAATTGGATCAAGAAAGGAAATCACCTAAGCACATACATGAAAAAAGTTCATAAAACATTCAAAAGAAATGCTACCTCAAGAACAGTAAGCTGTGCAACATTATCGCACATACCAAACTGGCTAAACTCAATGTTTTCCCTCTCCAAAACTCGAAACCTTGTCAACAAAAAGAAGATATATCTTAAACAACACTGACTTGAAAAACTGTCGTTTACTCTTCACACTATAATACAAATAGAGTCAAGCAATAAGGACTACCTGTCGGCCTTCCAAAACATTGCGCACCCATCAATGTTATCTCCAGTTCGCCGCTGCCATTGCAAAGCTTATATTTTGTAGTCCTTCTATGTAAACTACAACTTTTTGCTGAGGCTTCAGAACGAAAAGTATAAATAAAACCAACCAACAATGTTTTTATATACGTCATACCATTCATTCATTTTTTTTTGTAAACCACAGAAAAAAATTCATAGAACAAAGGAAATACATCAACCTTGTAGGAGCCAGCATATCCAGCTTTCTCCATCATGCTGAAAAGATCAAAATACTTGTCTACTTCCTACAAAGGATCCACAACAGAAAAATCAACATAACTATCTTAACACTCGACCAAACAAGGAAAAGTTCATCACCTGCATACAGATTATGTCTGGATTGAGACGAATGAGTTCCTCGCATATTAGCCTTTTGCGGTAGCCCCATTTAAGGTAAGGGAAAGACACATTGGTGTACAAATCTTTGTGATGTGATGCGTTTCTATCTCCCAGTATGTTGTATGACACTACAGTGAATCTCTCTGAATCTACAGTGCACACTACTAGTCAGAACAAAAAGACATCCGCAATATAAGAAACTCAAGCCTAACAAAAACTAAACCCTAAATAGTTCCACAAATCTTGGTGCACAATTCATGGTAGAATATAGTATACTACCTTGGGAAAGTGGAGTTGTACTATCTGAATCGATCCAATCACGAAGAATCCGAGAAGACGGCATTTGATCGGGATGTCTACGACGGGGAAGAGGGTTGTGCCATCTACGGCTGTAAGATCGACGATTTGAAGATGGTTCGGGATTCGAATCGGACGGTCCAGATGTAGAGGAGCAAGACACGACCAAGTTGTATTTGTTCGCATCGCAAGAGGAACGGAAAGATAAAGGACATCGATGGAATCCAGATGAAGAAAGGTGACCACCGAAGGAGACACGGTTATAAGCTGAGCTTGGCCGAGACCAAGAAGAAGAACAGCCGACGCAATTCACACAACGCATTTCGATTTGGTTTCAGACGAACAAATTCAGAAATTTTGCAAGAGAAATCTAAAACCACACACACCGCTTGGCGCCCATACGGATAAAATCTCTCTTTTTTTTTTTTTTTTTTTCGAGTACCATTTTAATTTCCTTACGCACCCATGGGCCAATACCAGGCCATCAGGTCCAAGCCCGCTAACACATGTTTCTAATTTGATTTTCTTTACAGGTTTTTTTAATTGGTAACCCTAAATCAAAGCCACAATGTTTTTTTCCTTTTATAATATCGACATCAATACTAATTTATCCAAGCATGCCTAGTAATAATAGTATAATGGTACAGTCACCCCAAACTAGATCAATAATAATGTCTGTTCCTTTCTCTCTTTTGCAATCTTTGCCTTTGACAAAGAGAAAAACTCTATTATTGCGTCTACATTATAATGTTCTTGAGACTTTTATTATGAAATAACGTCATATTAACGAATCTTGAAATGTAAATTAATGATGCGTATCAGCATATGGGAAAAACCCTAAAAAGTAAGCGATACAAGCCATTGTTGATTTAATATTGCATCATCTTATTTAGGGAATAAAGTGAAGTGGGTATGGAAAATAAATTTTTAATGTAAGATAGCAAGAAAACAAAAGAGAAATAAATGATACGCAACAACCACGGCTAAAAGGGTGCGTTACCATTAATCCAGGGAAAGCGAAGTAAACCCAAATCTCTCGTCTAACGAAGTAACAACTTACCCACTTTCACATTTAATTACCATTAGAAACTTACCCCACTTCTCACATTAAATTACCATTTTAACCTATATATTATAGATTCATTCACATCACATTCACATTCACCCCTTTTCCATTTTATAACTTTAAAAGTCGTAATTCCATTAATCCTCCCGTAAACAAATTGCATTGACAAAAAAAAAGAATCTACAGTACTTACCAAATATGCACCACAAATTAACATTAGTACATATAAACAACACACAATATCTGAAATTCTGAATAAATATACAAAACGAAATTACATGATCAATTATACAACACAAACTGACATTAACCCACTTACATCGTACATTTAAAACTTTAAATATACTTTGAGTAGTTTTGAATATATTGTATGCTAGTTGTACTATAATTTTCTTTAAAAATTCGATAGATAAGATATCAAAAATATCCCTATCCAAAACTTCGACTGAGTTTTCTCTCAAGTCTCAACAGATGTTAGATGTTAGTCGTAACATTCAGCTCATGTGATATGATATAAGTTTGAAATGAAAAGTTCATTAAAACACCGCATAAACATTGATTAGTTTAGCGATGGTAAGAAGATACAAAGCTTTTTACTTTACTAGGGATAAGATATCAGCTTTGCTTTACGTAAAATATTAAAAGTGATTTGGTTAAATAATTAAGAGTATTTTGGTATTCGAATCTCTCAGCAATAAAATAAACACACCTATCTATTCAGTGACGCGTATCTAGGGATGTCAAAATACTGGATAAAATCGCTTGTAGTAAGAAAATTTAGCAAGTCAATTCCTATCAAGACAACCTGTACCTATCTACTCAGGTCCGTACAGTAGTAACCAGACCTACGCTGTAACTTTTTTGTGTTAAATTCTACAAAGTACAACAATCTTCTTCCGTCGCCGATACATTTAGTATTAATTTATTCGGTGTAAAATGTTTATGCTGTGTCGGGATCATATGATAGCATAAGACTAGTTTAAGATTTTATATTTTTGTATAATCATTCTTAATATTATTTTTTGTATATAGAAAAAATACAATATCCAACTATAAAGTTTTTTATACATGTCATAATGTGATAATAAAATAATTGATGTTGGCTTTTATAACCACAGCAATTCTGGCGTGACTCTCTCCTCAACATTTATCTTTCCTCTCTATAAATAAAAAAACATTACTTACTCTTTCTCTCTTCCACTTAACTCATATCCATCAACCTTCGCCGGGGATAATGGCTTTCGCGCGACTTATCTCTCTCCTCACCGTCACTCTCTCTCTCTTCCTCCTCACCACGACCGATGCTTCATCTCGACCTCTATCCACTCCACCTAAAACGTCCGTGCTCGACGTCGCTTCATCTCTCCAGCAAACACAAACCATCCTCTCACTCGACCCGACTCGTTCCTCACTCACCTCAACCAGACCCGTATCCGTATCCCTATCCGACCCGGTCTTCTTAAACTCCTCTTCACCACTGTCTCTAGAGCTTCACTCCCGAGACATTTTCGTCGCGTCACAGCACAAAGACTACAAGAGCCTGGTACTGAGCCGACTCGAGCGTGACTCATCCCGAGTCGCCGGAATCGCCGCGAAAGTCCAGTTCGCCGTCGAAGGGATCGACAGATCCGATCTCAAACCCGTTTACAACGAAGATACACGTTACCAAACCCAAGAACTAACGACGCCCGTCGTCTCCGGAGCCTCACAAGGAAGCGGCGAGTATTTCTCAAGAATCGGAGTCGGAACTCCGGCGAAAGAGATGTACTTGGTGCTCGACACAGGAAGCGACGTGAACTGGATCCAGTGTCAACCTTGCTCCGACTGTTACCAACAATCCGACCCGGTTTTTAACCCGACTTCGTCTTCCACGTACAAATCACTCACTTGCTCTGCTCCACAGTGCTCTCTTCTCGAAACCTCCGCTTGTCGCTCAAACAAGTGTCTCTACCAAGTTAGTTACGGAGACGGATCTTTCACCGTCGGTGAATTCGCTACCGATACGGTGACGTTCGGTGAGTCAGGTAAACTAAACGACGTCGCTTTGGGATGCGGTCACGATAACGAAGGTCTCTTTACCGGAGCAGCCGGTTTGCTCGGTTTAGGAGGTGGAGTTTTGTCGATAACCAATCAGATGAAAGCGACGTCGTTTTCTTACTGCCTCGTCGACCGTGACTCGGCTAAATCGTCGAGTCTTGATTTCAACTCGGTCCAACTCGGAAGCGGAGACGCGACGGCGCCGCTTCTACGTAACCAAAAGATCGACACGTTCTACTACCTCGGGCTCAGCGGGTTCAGCGTCGGTGGTCAAAAGGTCATGATATCTGACTCGATCTTCGCAGTCGACGCTTCGGGAAGCGGAGGGGTGATCTTGGATTGTGGAACCGCCGTGACTCGTCTTCAGACAGAGGCGTATAACTCGCTTCGCGACGCGTTTCTTAGACTCACTACGAATCTTAAAAAGGGGACTTCGAGCATCTCTCTGTTCGACACGTGCTACGATTTCTCGTCTCTTTCTACAGTGAAAGTACCGACGGTGACGTTTCATTTCACCGGAGGTAAGTCTCTTGATTTGCCGGCGAAGAATTATCTGATCCCTGTGGATGATAGTGGAACGTTCTGCTTCGCTTTTGCTCCGACGTCGTCGTCGTTGTCGATCATCGGGAATGTGCAGCAGCAAGGGACACGTATCACTTACGATCTAGCGAATAATCGTATCGGGTTGTCACCGAATAAATGCTAGAAAAAAGGAAAAGAAAAGTAGACAAATTAATAGTTTTACAGATATATCAGTAAAACTTTTATGGGACTACGAAAAAAAAAAAAAAAAATCTTTAAGTGTGAATTTTCCTTTTTCTATGTCTTTCTATAAATTAATCATAAGTTATTTTCGACTTTTTTATCGAATTAATAATAGGATTGATTATTTATAAGTTTTAAAAATGTTGTTGTCTCCAGCAAGAAGTAATCAAATCAGTAGATGTGTTTGGAAGTGTTCTGTCTTTGTGAGAAGAAATGAAGAATAGTCAAAAAAAAAATTTACGTTACACAGAAGAAGTGCCTTTTTGTAACTATAGAAAAGTCTTCATAGAAACAGAGACTTCTCTTGTAGCCCCTTTGTTCTTCAGTATTTACAGTCTGAATCTACCAACTGCGCCTGTGTGTGGAAATCAATCAATGTGAAAAGTTAAGTTGCGTAGTCCAAAAAGAAAAAGAAAAAAAGCCATGGTAGAAAATTTGCATTTTTCACACTTGCCTTTAAAAAAATATTTACATGGAACTGTGAGCGAATTGATGATCATTTTAATCACCGATTACTGTCAGACATAATAGTATCACTTAAACATAATCTAAATAGTAATACTAAAAACAAAGGAAATATTATAAAGTTTTCAACCGAACGAGTCTGTTCCCATGTTTCCTTGTTCGCGTTAATTTGCTTAAGAGATAACAATTACACGGCTAACTGTGTCGTAAGCAAACATGCATGCATGGAGCCACGTCTTGGGAACGAGATGACGAGGGTGGACTTTTAGGGCTTACTTACCTTAGCCATTGTAACGACTATCGAGTAATCACTAATCATGTGCATACAAGTCACGGGTGAGTTAGTCGGCGGCCCGTTACTAATTTCGTCATAAAGGTGATTTTCTTACCGTAATTTACTTAATTTTTCTATATATAAAAATATCTAATTTTTCTAGATGATACGGATCAACAGATACTATACACTACCTTGCGGTGGTATGACATAGCTATATCTAGATTATTGCAAAGGAATTCATAACTTTTTAGGAACTTCAAGAAAATGCCCGTTTCGTATTTCACGCTACATGACGTGAACGTACGGTAGAATATTGGTAGTGGAAACTTAGAATGCCATTTCTGTTTTAGATTAAATCAAATGGGAGATGTTTAATTTTAACGAAATACATATGTAACATATGTGAATATATGATTTTGCTCATAGTTACGATGCATATATATACTTTAAGCTAAGATAGTGACATTTTGTGATTAAGTTAAAACTATGGGTCCGAATGGTGACCGCCTTTTTGGGTGTGCGGGGAAAGCGGTTTTGGAGTGCGGTACGGTTCAACTGCGGTAAGTGCGGTTTGCGGGACAAGTGCGGTTTCTATAAAATAAGCGGTACATAATGATATTTGATTGGTGAAAAAACTATTTGCGGTTCAGTATTAATTGTGTGAATGGTAAAAAAAAAAAAAACGATGCGGATTTTTCTAAAAATTTAGGAAGCGGATACGTGTTAGAAGCGTATAAAAATATATATATATATATATATATATATTATAATTATACAATGTTTATATAAAATTAAATAGAATTTATACGATTTTATAATAGATCAGTTATATAGTATTATTTGCAACATCTTTCTGAGGAATTTGTGTTAGTCTAGTGGCATTGACTACTGATTTTTATACCAGCGCCCCTAGTTCGAATCCCGGCTATTTTTTTCTCCTTAAAAGAGAGGGGTAAAATTGTAATTTACGGACTGAGTCATCTTCCTCCTCCATAACCCTAATGGCCGCCGTCGCTTGCTCTGTATTTTTTACACCAGATTTTTTTTGTTTTAATCCATTATTATTTATATGTCAACATCTCACATAACTAAACTAAAATAACATAAATCTAACACTATTCTACATATATGTGACAAAGAAAAAAAAAGTAGTTTCTCATGCCCATTAAAAATTATTAAAAAGACATTATAGTACTGTTGCGGGTTCAAATCCGCTGGGTAAAGGCCATTGTTATCCTTAAAGGCGGTCCAAAGCAAAAACTGTTGTGTAAAACCGCAAATTACTTTTTTTTTTTTTTTTTTTGTGAAAACGCAAATTAATATTTTTGTGCATGAATGGTGACCTTTGTGCGGTATTCACAAAAATACCTCCAAAACCGCTTTTATGATGTCTCCATTCACAGCCTATATTTATTTTGATCTGCCGTCCCATTCTAACTTTTCTTGTAATTGTGAAGTCTTATCAATTGAAAACAACATATTATGAAATTTAAATCATGGCTGATTATCGTATGTCCAAATAGTTTTTGATTATATAAAGTATTCCTTCGTCCTAAAATCCCAAATTATAATGAAATTTTAATTAAATGATATATCTCAAAAAACAGACTTTTGCAGTAATAAAAAAAACATAACAATTTGGGATTAAATCTGGACGTAGTGGCGATGGGGCGCTGATGAGGGGTGAGGTAATTCAAGAATAAGAATCACATGCAGAGTGGCCCCCCAATCTCATTATGCTTCTTTTGTACAATGCCATATGAATGTCGCCTACGCTATTTTTGTCTCCTCAAACTCTTTTAAGATTTTTTAAAGTCATATCATAATTAACAACAAATATTAACATTCTTTCCATGAGTCGTGATTATTTAAAGAGTGGAGAAAAAACGAAGGAGATCATGGTGGTGCTAAAGATCTCAGAATCTAGTGAATCATGTGATCGCTTGTCCTTATGTATGTATATCGGATGAACTCGGCCTGTGATTTGATTGATGGTTTTCTGAACAGCGCGCGATTGGAGATTACTGATCCACCTGGATCCAACCAACGATTTGTTCACACAAGTTATTTTTTTTTTTTTTCTCGAAAAATATCCGACAAGTTATGAGCCACACGGTGAATATTGTGGTCCATGTATAGTTTATAGGCTACGAGCGAGATAGGACGAGTTTTGATCATCGCCCTTGTGAGTAGTTTTGTTTCCATTGCGAGCTATATATGATATCTTTAACGTCTCTTACGGAATCTTTAGCATTTAGTCCGTAAATAAGCTAGAGCTGTTAACCTGAATTTTTTTGTTTGTATTGTTTAAAGTTAAAACAAACAAGATTTGTGTGTGTGTGTAGTCCCCTGGAATAATTGCTTAATTGCGATGCATTAGCAACTTGATTGCAAAAGAAGTGATGTACTAACAACGAATTAAAAGCGTCGTAGTTAGATTGTTATTTTTAGAAAAAAAAAAGGACAGGAAAGTAAAGGAGCACCGTTCCCCTCGTGGTCCTCTCATTACCACACGTGGCCCCCACCCTATTTTGTTGTCGGCACGATCTTAACTCATAGTATGATGACACGTGTTACTGTAGCTTCGCGGACGACGAACTTCAATTCTCTTATTACAGAACAGTACAAGTTTTAGTTTCACATTAGATACTGCGGGTGTGGGTCACGTGGACAAGAGCGGATGACGCCAAATAGTTACTACAAATCATTACAGGACTATACTAATCATGCAATTATCCGTTAAACAGTTTTCACCAAAAAAAAATTATCCGTTAAACAGTTTTGTACTTAACACGATAACTTAAAACATTATTTACGTAATAAGTATGGTTTCACCTATACACTCTTTTTTAAAAATCTCTCTTTTTTTTAATACATATTTCAGGAAACTTATTGGAATTTTCATTACAATATTGAAAGATAAATTATATCAAAAATATAAAATATATATATATATATATACTTAGAACATTTTGTTATTATTAATTTTGACAAAGATGAAATGCAGATATATAGGAAAAGTAACATTAGATTTTCAAAAATCGTATTTTTTAAAAAAGATGAGCAAAACCATTAGCAACTGTTGGTGTTGGGGTTCGACGATCACAAGGCCCGTAGGAGAAGTCCAATAAGGAACGATTGTCTCTCACGGTAATAGGCCTGTCATAAGCCCAGAAATAAGGATCAAATAGGAGAGATGCCGAGTCAAGTCTGAGAGGAGATCTCGGGATCACGAGCTAAGATCGTCGGAGGAGATTGAGGATATAGTTTCGATGTCATTTTTTGTTTAAGTATTCGAATGTTTGTGAGAACTGAAACTAGTTCTCTCCTTCCGAGGTGATTTATGAACGGAGAAGCTTACCACCGTTATAGTTCCGAACATAAAAAAGAGTATTTGAGTGCTAAAATTGTATATTATTGCTTGAGAGATAAAAAATGTTCGATCCTTGATAAAATTACATCCCTTTTCTATTTATACTACCTAATTACATCTAATTAATGCCTAATTAATCCATTGTGTCAATCTCGTACCCTAATCGATCATATTAAATGCGGGAATCTTTGACCGGTGCCAAACTGCGAACTGGCTCTCTGGGTGCCTCTCCGCACTCCGACTTTTCCTCTAGGGCTTAATGGGCCTATCAATATTACGTTTCCGGCCCGCTTAATACACCTGGCCCAAGCTCACAGTCCATCTCCCGAGATAGCTGATCGTGGGTACAACAATGTTGATTAAGAAAACACACATGTAACTTTAACAACGCATTTGAGATTCAATTGATACAAATCCAGTTCGTCATCCTTCATTGTTCTTGTCGATTTCAATCAAAAGTCTGCCCAGATTTTATTTCTTATTCGAATTCATTTAGTTGTTATTTCTGATATCAACAACAACACATATACTCCCTCTGTCCCACAAAGATTGATGTTTTAGGATATTCTTTTGTCCCACAAAGATTGATGTTTTGTAGATTTCAAGAAGTAATCATTGAAATTTTTTAAAATCTTGAATTGTTATTGGTTTAAAATTAAATAATATCTTTTTAATCAAAGAAAAATATATATTTAAATTCAGTAATCATTATTTTCTTAAACTGTGTAAAAACTAAAAACTTCAATCTTTGTGAGACAGAGAGAGTATAATTTTTCTTTTTTTGAAAACGACGGATCATTTTGTTTCTTAATAAAAAGTTGTTTGGATTATTCATGTGTTGTTTTTGCGATAAGGTAGTTAGAGCAAGTTCAACGATGGTATTTAAAGGGTTGGTAAGGGATGCTTAAGTATAAAAATAAATCATAATACATAATAAAGGTTAAAATCGATTCTTAGTTAAGTAATTTTAGGAGCGACTCTAATCTCATATGTGTCTGTTTCATATTGGTTGGTGAAATTAACAAAAGGTGGGGTATTAACATCTTTTGTGAGCAATGAAATTACTTAGTTAATTTCACCAACCAATGAAATTAACTAAGTAATTTTAGGAGCGATGAAATTAACATCTTTTTTTAACACCCCACCAAAGTTAACCGCATATGCTAAATCAAGGAATCAACGACAGCGTATGTATGTGAAAAGGAGAGATGGACCTGGTCGAAGTTACCGCCGCGTTTGCCAATCTCTCCCCAGAAATTGAGGCAAGAGTTGTAGATGATGACAAAGATCCCACACGCACTTATATTCGATAAAAACGAAATTTTTGGAAATATTACGGCTGGTTGGCGAGTGAAGAAGAAAGAACTGCTACGAGAATCGGTCGGGGGCTAACAATCGTAAACACTAATTTTGCTAAAACAAATACCTAATCGATAGAACCTTAATTTTACTAATCAATTCCTAATCAGGAAAGTCTAATTTTTCTAATATCTATTCTCAATTCAGACGATATTATTAAAGGTATACACTTCAAATCAGAGATATACATACCATAGTGACAATTTTGGAGAGTCCTTAAACCAAACTCAGAGATTTCTATAACTTCCCGATATATTTCTTGAGGAACCAGATATTGCTGATTGTCACCGGCGTCGCTTGGATGGTGATAACGGCGAGTAGAAACTCACTTCCGATCCATCTATTCTTATAATTCAACTGACCGAGACTTGAGAAGAAAATCTCACCGATTTTGTTGGGATCGTCTAGATAGAAAAAAAAAGAGAGACGAAAAAAGGTCGATTATTTTTATTTTTATTTTTGTTATTTTCAGCAACCAATCAGAAACCAACACATATGAAATCCTTACTGATCCTAAAATTGCTTAACTTAGGATCGATTTTAACCTTTATAATGTATTTTGATTTAAAAGTTAAGCATCTCTTAAAAATCCCTTAACAATCACCGTTGTACTTGCTCTTATAAGGATGTTGATATATTTGTCATGAACTAAGACAATTACTTGATTTGATAACTTGCGTTTTATTCGTATGATACGTAATTTTTTTCAAATAATCCTACCGCGAATGACAATGCTACCCTTAGTCCAGATGGCCCATGGGGACATGGACATGTATAAGTAAACTTTTGAAGCACTCAATACGTTGGGATTTGTATGAAGACGTTGAGTTTCAGTAAATGTAAGTGAAGTCACCATATAGATGGGTCACTCATGCTCTGCAGGACTGCATCTATTGTTCTCCAGTCTCCATTCAAAAATAATAATAATTTGTATTCAAATTAAACTCGTAATAAGCTTCATATAAAATACAGAACATTAATTAAAAAATGTAACAACTCAAAGAATCTGGTATACATTATATCATAGAACACATAATCATCTGTTTAATGATGCTATGACCCGTTTATAATTAAAATTTAAAAATAAATGTCTATAATTTTCATGTTTAACCTAATTCATTAAACAAATAAAAGTGAAATTCTACTTCAATAATAGTATGAAGACATATGGAACGACATTTGAAACATATAAAGATATCAGATTTAGATACACTATACTAGTTAGGCCTAATAGTGACTATAAAGGAATCTCAGATTTAGATACACTATAAAACATAAATTGTGTAAGTTACTAGATTTTAACCCGCGGGGTAAGGACTATATTTTTAACAATAAAAGATAAATAGAAATTTTTAGTAGAATATATATATATATATATATGACTAATGTTTTGTAAATTTTAAATATATATCTCTTATATCTATATATCATTTAGGTTTACCGGTTTAAAAATTTAGGTTTACCGGTTTAAATTGTTAAATTCATAATATAATATGTGATATAACATAGTACTGCTTCTTTATTTTACATAATCGTAATTTAATAAACTCAAGTAGATATGCCTAATATTCTAAGTTGATGGTGTTAACAAAATAATGAACTGATGATTTACTAACAGTTAATGATATAATTTTAAATTTTTACTAATACACAAACTCATCCCGCTATATACACAAACACAATTTTCTTCCTTGCTTAAGTAAGACTTTAATGTTTTTCAAAATCCAAATAACGAAAAATGCAAAAAAAATATAGTTACATTAATTTTATGTATTTTATGATGATTTAAAACAAGTAAACTAAATAAATCAAACAAAGATGATATGAAAATCGTAATTTTAATTAAAAAAATACTATTTTATATTTCAAAAAAACTTTTTTAATTGTGTTTGGTTATAAGAATAGTAAATAATTAATTGAAGATATTTTAATTAATTTAATTAGATATTGTAATTAGTCATGATTAAGGAGATATTTTAGAAATTTTTGTTTAATCCAAAATATGGGTTTTAAATTTCAGTTTAAAATTTAATGATAATGACATTCCTTGTAAATAAGTAGCAACTATATGATTTATTTGCTAAATGTCTTAAAAAAAATGTATATATAGATGACTAACTAACTAACTAACACATGTAGGATGACTACCTAATATTTAATCAGGGCATAACGACGGAGAAAACTTATACTAGTACGAAGCTTAATTATGACCATATAAAGACAAGACAGTATGCGACATTAAATGCGTTTAATTTAGTTGATTTATTGTAAACAGTATGCAGGAAAATTCATTAAATTCTATTTACAAGTTCCAAGATGCGCATTACATTGGATACTTCTCGTTTTTAAATTAGAGTACATACTGAATCTCGTTTCATAAATTTTGTTTCGAGTTTTGGGAAAAATCTTGAAATGAACTTATATGTTTGTATTGATCTATGGATAGTGAAATATGGACACACACGACACACACACACCCCTTTGTAGGGCCGATACAATGATTCCGTTCTCATTTATGCATGAACTTGTTTTTCACGGAAAGGGTGATGACAAGTAATTCGGGCCGGGGAGCTGTTTTTTTGTTTGCCCATGTCTTACTCATGAAACTGAAACATTGAGAGTGAAAACGAAAGAAAGCTACATAATAAGGGACACATAGGTAATATTACAAACTTAATGACCGTACTTGTTGGGCGGTCGACCAAAGTGACGGATGGAGAAGAAGACCCGTTAAAAGAGTCTCACCGCTAAGTGGTGGTGGTTAGCAACTTAGCATCATTCTCTTCTCTCTTTCGGCCCCCAAATTTATAATTTTCACACCTCACCTAATACAATACACATACTGTACTACATAACCCATTCGTATGTATATCACATGCCATATAGTTTATGGCTATATAAAGAGTTTCACGAACACATTAGAAAAGAATAATTTTCACTCTAATTACCATATATCTTTTGTTCTCTCGATGAATTGTTTATCAATACTCTTAAAATAAATTAACTGCATAAGCTATTTTGGCTACCATCACAGATGTGAAGACACTATACTGATTCATATGTGCTTTTGCTCACGACCCTCTTCTTCATCATAGAAGGACTTCTACAAAGTGTCCATAGTGTTCTGTCCATTTTTTTAAAGGATCCTTGAGCAGAAATTTTGTCTGACCAGTGACCAACAGTATCATGAAGACTTTCTTCTTTTCAACAGGGCTAAAACAGGAGATAAATATTACATTAGTAACGAAATCTGCTTGAGAAATCATATATTAGTTGTATATCTCCATGATATATTACAGGCTAATCTCAAGTAGAAAAAGACATACTATAACTTTTTGTATGTAAAGTAGAAAGCCAATCCTTGTATCTGAAATTTAACCTTCTACTCTTGTAAAAGTTGCTAGACATAGACCAACACGTACCCTTGTATCTTAAATTTATTCTTCTACTCTTGTAATGTCATTCATGTAAACATCGATTTTATTAATGGAGTTAATGAGTGATATATAAAGGTTGGAACTAAATTGCAAGTCCCCAATAAAACATTAAACTCGTCACTTGTAGCTTTTAGTAAAAGATTTCGTCGTTTTAACAAAAAGTGCCAACATACTAGTTCAAGGAGTAAAGAACGTTCCTTTATGGTCAAAGTTCATTTTAAAAACTTTTATGAATTTCCAAATTAAAGTATAGGCACAAAAAAATTATTCCCTCTGTATCATAAAAGATGATGTTTTAGTATTTTTTCTTGTATCACAAAGAATGATTTCTTGTATATTTTTATTAATTAATGTTAAGAAATTGTAAATATCAAGAATCATTAAATGAGAATTTAAAAGTTTGATGAAATACTATTAGGTAATAATTATAAAATATGTTATTATAAATAAATAATACATTTATTGCTAAACATTAAATGTTTTTCTTAATTCAAGTAAAAATCCTAAAACATCATGTATTGTGATAGAGAGGGAGTAATACATTTGTGGTGTCTCGAAGCGACACTATCACACAAATATACACAAACGTTCATTCTTAAAATCTTCCACAAACGTTCATTCTTAAAATCTTCCACATCAAGCGTAGCGTAATTTTTATCGTCAAAATTTATCTGATTTTACGATCTGTTCCCTTGTTAATAAAGATATCGATCACTATGTCCTCTGAATCTTCAACTGCCAAGATGCTTAGTCTCTTTTACACCAGAGGCCGAATCATGTACCCAACCCAAGGTAGGCTCTCGTACTACTATCCTTCCTGCCACATGATGGACTACATAGTCCATGCTATGAACAATACGCTTTGTGATCATTATGTTTTCAAACGGGCCAACCCCAACTATCACCCTTACATCATCCGTCTCTACTGTGGCGTGCTCTTTTGGATCCAGTGTCTTAGAGCTGGAAACGATGTGAATGCTCTTACTAATGCTCAACACCGCTTCCTCAACCGGTTCTTGGACAACCATCCTTTGGAAACTCTCGCCGTTCCCGGCCCTCTCCTCGAACTCTTCAAAACACTCTGCTCTTCCCAGCCAGAGTTTCCTCATAATGGGAATGTGTACCCTCGCATCCCCTCCCAACCAGGCCCGGCACGACGAGACGAATTCATGCAAAATCTCCTTGAAAGCTACTTCTTGCCTAATGTCCCAGGCATTTTCGCCCTCTTAGAAGACCTCAACCGTTTGTCTTCTCAGGATACTCCCGTCTACCCTAAAAGGGACAGACACATTCCCGTTACCAAAAATGCCGTCTCAACATTCGGCCACAAGACCTTTGGTCTCCATGCTGACAGGACCGAAGCTGAAAAATGGTCACTCGTTTCTCCTGGCTTACAGTACCCCTGTGAAGCCGATCAAAATCTGAATGAGGCCTTTGCCGAACGCTACAGAAATTTTGACTTTCAGGTCACTGCTGCCAGCGATAACCTTGAAACCATCTCCTCTTTTCTCCACATGAAACGCAACACTGCTTGGTTCACCCAGGTAAAAGGAGTTGCGGATGATGTTGCTGCATTTTTTGAAGGATCCGGCACCCTTGTTGACTGCTCACCACATGGTTCGGTTGCTAACCAAGTCATGGTCTGTCTCTCTAACCCGAAACATCTTCCGGACCCACCAACTTGCATTGCAGATAAGCGTGCAACCTATGAGTTCAGCTACAAGCTTAAAAGCACAGCTCGTACCCTCCCTCACCATGCGGAAGCTGTTGCCGCCTTCTCTCAGACGCATATCAGGATGTTTCCTAACCATCCATTCTTCGGGACGTTTGGTTCGAAAACTCTTAATCATGGCCCGTTCTGGCAAATAAGGCCCATTGGCTCCAGCATTACCGAGAACAGCTCCTACCTCACCATTCCATCGATGGTCAAGCAAGCATTGAAATCCAAAGTCTCAGCCACGTAGATGTCGTTGCCTTAACCGATGATACTACGCGATGACTTTTTTTCTTTGTTGTTGTTGCATCTCATAAATTGGAAATGTAACAAAAGATCATTCCTGTCGGATGTGTAAGATGTATCGTCTTGCATTTTTTCATGTCTGTTTGCTTTCCCATGTAAAGTTGGTTGTTATTTTTGTCACCGATGTTTTGAAGAAAAGGTAAAACAGACCTCAAAGTCGATGTATATGAGCGGGTGTAATAAGTAACTCTCTAGTGGGCATCTTTTTTTGGCGATTACCTCAAATTTTATAAAGCAAGTATTTTTTTCTGTGGCTTTATATATGTATTTAAAGATTCGGATCCTTCTGTACAGAAGATATGATAATTCAACCGCTTTAGATTTGCCCAGTGAACGAACACTAACAAGACCAAAAACACAACGACCAAAAACGAAGAAGTTTAGGGTGAGAGCTTAAAGACCGTGAGGGAGGTTTATGGTTGCATCTGTCATCAGATTCTCCTCTGCTCCATGGCTAACCGATACAAAAAGAATATATTAAATAAAACCAATCACATAATAAACAGATAACAAAAATAAAACAAAACCAAAATTGGTAGGTTTGGTGGGTTTACCTGAGATAGCTGTAAGCTGACATACGGTAGAGACAAGTGAAGACAAGTACGTGCAATCCTATTGTGTAGAAGAAAGAAAAGGTCCTTGCGTATCTGAAAGGTCCAATTGTTTAATTAAATACCGATGGTTCTGTGATCGAGTTTGAACAAGTTCAAACTTAAGAGCGAGATGCTTACTTGTTTCCTAGAAGGAAGCGACCACTGCTGAGTGTAATCCGATCTCTGATTCCCAAATCTTTGATCCGTTGCTCTCTTTCCTATAGAACACATGAATAGTCGCATATGTAAAGAGTAGAATGAGAAAAGAATCTAAGGCTTGTCTCGATAGTAGGAGAATTTTTTTACCTTTTTAGAGAATGCTGCAAAAGGGTTTATGTCATCCTCGTAAATTTTCTTGTATTTTGATTCGACATCCGAGCTGAATCCACTTTCAAGATCTTCCACATACTGAGATTGGAGAACGATGTCAACCATGGGTAAAACCCGAGCACAAGACAGAAAAGGTTTAAGGGAAATGCAATGCAGAAAAGAAATACCTTTTTTGATCCCCGTGAAACAACTTTATCCTGGTTATAGTCTTGGACATAACGGATTTTTCCATAGAGTTTGACGTTGTCAGCTTTGGTCTTCTCCAATTCGTCTGTGAGAAAGCCTATCTTCTCTTTTAATCGCCTTATTTCCTGCAACGTCAAGAGAATCCAGAATATACAGTTCAAATAAATTTATCACGAGATAGACAAGACAGAGGAAAGAGGATTTTTTTATAAGAACTACAGTACCTCTTCTGTTTCGCGTAATCGTGCTCGGAACCGATCTCTTTGGCTGCAGATAACTTTTAGCATTGAACTCTGATCTTGGTCTGATGGAACATGCTTCTGATCCATAGGCTAATCATAAAGAAACAGACAACAGATTAAGAGCGTTAATAAGTGATAGTTTATTAGTTTGTGTGAGGTATATATTAAAACTTGGAAATACCCCTCTAGTCATATGAAAACTTTCAGATGTTTTGGCAACAAAGCTCAACGATAGTTTGAAAGAAAACCTTAGATCATATTATATATATATATATATATATATATATATATATATATATTACCAAAATTCCTAGCTATATTTTCATTCACGTCATAAATAGAATAAGGCAGAGTGAGCATACACTGATACACGTTAGACAATCTAAAATTTCTAGTAGAAAATTTAAAGCTACATATGTTATTGGTTATCTAGATCTAAATTCTGAATGATTTGATGCTTTCCCTTTTCTAATGGGGAATTTTCTCAGCTTCACGAGTGTTGAATGAGAAATTACTTGATTCCTATACATAGGTCAGATAGAAGTACCTCAGACTGCTCGGCCACACCTGCTTCTGAGAACTCCCACTCATTAAACAGAGCACCTTTTCGTTCTTTTGAACTGTAACCCTATGTAACAAGTAAACAAAGTTTTAAGACTTTGATCTGGGTTTTCCGCTTCACTAGCACAGTTACCTTAAAATGGTAACTACACATTCTTACGTACCTTCAAAATATCATCCTCCAACTTTTGTATCAGTCTTTGTTGTTCATTAACCTTAGCTGTCAGTTCTTCTCCCTTGGCTTCAGCCTTTTCAAGCAAGGAAGTTTTCTCAGAGAGTTGAACCTGGGAGAAGAGGCGGTATTAATTAACCAATGACATCGACTTGTGTATGTTCATGTCAATGAAGCGGGAAAGGGCAACGAAGAGACAAAATTACAGATGGAGGTGGTTCATTCCGTAGAAGTTTATGTACCTTTAACTGAGTGACCTCATGTTCCATTTTTCTGTTTTTATCAAGAAGAAGCGACTCCATTTTGCTCATCTCTTCACCAGTGGTAGCAGCATCCCAGTCTTCAGCCTCAATTGAATTGTAACCAACAGCCTAATATGCAAAAATAGCATTACACCATAGTTGATAACATCATTACCAGAAAGAACAAGCAAATGGATCCTTGGGTCTGTGGTAATATGTCAATTAGGAAGAAAACTTAGGGAGCACCAAATAACACTTGAAATGATTAATACCTGCAGAATTTTCACTTTTTTGCGTAGATCATCAACTAATTTTGCTGATGGTCTTTCTTGAAGCTCTTTCTTCATCTCTTCAATGATAGTATCCTGGTTTAATATAATTAAAATGACGGCAGGCTAACATTAGACCATGGAAAGCTATAGGAAACTGATTTCCAAAAAAGTACAAATTATTAGCAATAAAGACAAAGCATATCACAAATTTCACCTTTTTATTGAGCAACGAATTGAATTTCTTTATTTCGGCAACATGACTTTCTCGTTCATTTGCTAAAGCTGTCTCAACATTGTGAATCTCCATATTAAGCTCTGAAATAATTTTCTCTTTTGCCGTTAAAGAGTTCTCCAGCATACTATTCGAATCAACATTGTCACTGCAGCGAGCACAACAAAAAATCAAACAAAGCAATGAATTAGATAAGACCAACTTGAAATTATGTTCCTTGTTATATGGATGCATAAGCGTCACCTCACCTTTTCTTATTATCAGTATCTTCATTAGCTGTTTGCAGCTGAGAACGCAGATGTCCCTGTCACAAACCAATAAACAAAATTAGAGTGCAAAAATACCCAGGTTATCTTCAGGCATTCCCTTAATTCAAACATGACATCAAGAGAGCATTCTGTGAAAGACCTTTTCCCTCTCAAGAGTAAGGAGGCGGGTTTGAGCACGCTCCACTTCATCCATCAATAGACCAACTTCAGATTGCTTCGCTGCCGTTTCTTCATCTGATATTTTAGACAAATGAAAGATGTATTAATAATTCAAGAAGGAACAAAGAAAACGTGAAACAAAAACTGAAACGTTATGGATGCGTATTGATTAGGGAGACCATTCCAATAATGAAAGCACAAAATGAGTGACCGTGTTAAAGCTCAATGCACAACCTGACTGAGCACGGAGTTCAAAAAGTTGGCTCTGTGCTAGCTCATGCAATTTTTGCATAGTGGAAACGCTGTCTTTTGCTTGCCTTAACTGATCTTGCAACGCTTGCTCCCTGTATAAAAGATGAATATGTAAAGGTTAGTGCTAGCCCCAAAACTGCCTATAAATACCCAAAACATTCAGAAAATAAATTATTTTTACCTATCCTTCAAAAGCTCCATCGTTTTCTGGTTTTCCTCAGCCAGATTTCGTTGCTTGATTTCAACAACCTCTTTGATTTTTTCTTCCATCTATATCCAAAATACAACAACACGATATCACTGTTAATCTTCGAAAGTTGTCCGTTACAAGATCACGAAATAGCATCTCTATATAACTCGTCTTTCTGACTCAGTGCATAAGTTTGCATTTGAACTCCCAGAATAGGCTCAAGCATTCGAGGAAGCTGTGCTTTACAGACTGTTATAAAACAAAAGGTTCAAAGCAAGCTGACCTGCTGCTCAAGCTGGCGGTTCCGTTCTTCTAGCCTTCTTATTGTCGCCTGCTGATTTTTCAGATGAGTTGCTTCTGTCCTAAATTCCTCAAGCTCAACTTTCATTTTTCGATTCTCAGATTCCACTTCAGATAATTTACGATCTTGCTCCTGGAACACAGCATTTAGTAAGTTCAGCTGAATATCATTAAGGCTAGAGAAATTTAGGTTTCTATTATGCTAACACTAGGTAAGTAGAGAATTACAGCAATTGAGGCAAGAGCAGGAAATGGATCTGGTGCTTCATAGAGCTTCTGATAGATATTTAGGAAAGCATTCTCCCCAAATTTGGCCCTCTTGGTAATATTATCTACTTCTTCTTGATATCCCTTGAGCAGGGAATTGAACATACTAAGTTTGTCCTCAGGCGACGCTTTCTTGAAGTCTGTTACCAACATAAACCATAGAATATGTTAACATCTCCTATTATATTCATCCAACTGAATGGCCTAAGAAAACACCAATTCACGTTTAATTGGAACTAGTTAGATTCCCATAGGAGGTGAAACAAAAAATACCTCGCGTGCTCTCTGCAAGCTTACGCCGATTCTTCTGGCTGTTTTCTTGGTTTTCAGCTATTCGAAGCCCTTGCTCGTCAAGCAGGCTTTTCTCCTTCTCCAAATCAAATTCTGAAACAAACATTTCAAAAGGCTGGTGAATCATTTAGCAAATGCCTAATCAAATCTGATAAAAAAGCAACGAATCACACAAACAGTTCTAGAATTGAGACTGGTTTCCATGTCAAATGATAATCAAAAGATGAAACTAGCTGCCAGTTCATTTTCAAAAGCTATGAGTTGATAGCTTTTAAAGCAACCAACTAAGAAACTTCTCAATCCGAATCACACTAAACTACCATTGCATTCTCCGAAACATCAATCACCGTCTCTAATTTTTAATTCAGCCTTCCTACTTCCACCAAAATCCATAATAAACCTAACCACGAATTTCTCCTACTACTAAACAAGCTCGAACTCAGCTTTCACTGCGAGTCGAAGCAAACGTTGAGATTAAACATGAATCTGAAACAAACCTTTCCAAAAATTGGTGACGACAGGAATGGGAGAGGAGGAAGAAGTCGAAGAAGAAGAAGGAGGCGGAGGAGTTTTATCTCTCTCCGATCCATCTTGCAAAGCCTCCATTGTACTCGTATTCGGATCCCGATCTCGTTTCTCCGATGAACTCACACGCAAATCCTACTTCAATACGAAGGAAGTTTCTGGGCTTTCGATTCGAGTTTATGAATTTTTCTGAGTTTTGTTTGTTGTTTATTTGTTTTTTTTTTACTACTCCGATCAGATCTGCTGATACATTAGAGTTTTTTTGGTGGTAAAACAGTAATTTGGTACTTAAAAAAATTTCCAGCCTAAACAGGCTTACAAATTTCAAAATCGAAAAGCAATAGAATAACTAATGGGCTTATCCTTGCTCTATTCATAGGCCCATATGTTTGCTACAGTCGTAGAATTATTTCATTTTATTGCATTTAAGTTGAAAAACATTTGACAGATTTTGTTATGACTATTTTATTATTTAATGGTTTTTACATTTCAACACTCGTTAAACAATTTTAGGAGAGTTTTTCCTTTTTGTTCCCATTTATAAGTAGTATTAATTTACATAGAAAACCAGATTACGTATATTACAAACTCTCAAAATTAAACTAGTTTTGTTGCAAATTTTAGCCATTTAAGGATATAAATATACACTTAGTAATAAACAAATTCGTTCATATATATATTATATCTAAAATTTTCTTACGCATAAAATTAAATTAGTTGTATGATGTATCTCTCACCTTCCTTATATATATATATATATATATTGATTAATCCAATCCCTAAAATCACTCACCTTCTATAAAAGAACAAATCAATTTATCAAAAAAATTCCTCATTTTGAAAAAGTGCACTATACTAATTAAGGAGTTAAGAATATTTTGCATGTTTTATGTCTCTTTTTACAACTTTTTTATTTTGTTTCCGGAAGTGAATTGTACTAAAGATTAAACCTTTGTGGTGCGTCTCGAAGCGACACCATCAACCATATATATCCACCCTCCATTCTTAAAGCATTTCACAACAAATAATCAAAAAACATTCTCTTCTAAAAATCCTAACTGATTTACGATCTCGCAGCTTTTTATAATATGATCGACCAAAAACGCAAGTTTTGGTTCAAGCTAGGCAGGAGAATAAATCCAATATTACTTTACAATGGAAAACCAATGGAGTTCGGGTCTTTTCAGCTGCATGGATGACGTCGAAACTAGTGAGAATCTCTATATAAAATTGATCAAAGTTGTCCTTTGATCTATTGTCAGGATTATACAATGATTTAAATTTCTTCATTTTGTTGTGCATTACGTTGGATAAGCTTGCCTCACATTTTGCTGCCCGTGCGTCACTTTTGGACGGATCGCTGATATTGCCGACGAAGGAAGGAACGGTAATACATATATTCATTTACTTGTGAATATGTCCTTATTTGTTAGACAGACATGCATAAATTTGTGTGACTCATGTAACGTTGTAAATACAAAATTATGTTGTAGGTTGTAACTTGTATGAAGTGTGGGTTATGTTACGTGCTGCTAAGTATTGTGGTCGCCTTACCTTGCTTGTTATCATGCACTTACCGGTCTAAGATCCGACGCAAATTCGGGTTACCAGAGTCTCCAGCTTCGGATTGCCTCACTCACTGCTTTTGTGATCGTTGTGCTCTTTGTCAAGAATACCGTGAACTTAAAAACCGTGGTGTTGACCCCTCTATTGGTAACTGCATTTTTTTGATCTGTTATAGGTACCCTTTTTTTTTCAAATACCCAATAAATTATAATCTGAGCCTCAATAACACAAACTTCTCTTCATGTGACAGGATGGGATGGGAATGTGCAACGAAAGATGGCTGCTCCTACGTACGAGTCAAAAGATGATGGGTTGATTTCAAAGTTTTACGTTTTGCATTAATGATTTAAATTAAATAAGTGGTTCATGGAAAAGAGCACTTTTGAGTGTAAGTTTCATAATGACCACATTAGTTTAATTTGTTTTCAGTTTTATCAATACTAGGTTGGTACCCGCGCTATGCCGCGGGATTGATTTTTTAATTTTATTTTTGTTTTAATTGTTTTTTTTATTTCATAATTTAATATGTTAATTGGAATCAATTCATAAGTTTTTTGATAATGTCAATAGTATTTTTTTTGTTATTATTATTTACATCATCATATGATACTTGAATTTTTTATAACATAAATTTAGTTTTTGAATATATTTTAAATTTATTACCAAATAAGTTTAGGAATTACAAACCATTAATTCTTGATTTTTTTTCTTACTCACAAACCCTCTAGAACAGTAAGAGAGATTACTCTTTGATGTCTACATTGTAAATTTTCTTGATGTATCTCTTAGAGTACTTTAAGTTTAGGCATTTCAACCTTTGTCTCCTAAATCTCACATAATTTATCTCTTACAACATTACAACATATTTATACTTGTTCTTATCTTAATCTAACACCTAAACTAAACAAACTTATTTAATCACTTAAAAAGCTTAGGATCAAGTTGGAAGCTATCAGTCACTTGACAAGCTTATGATTAAGTTCTTCAAGCTATATATATATGTTAATCTAGCAACATCTTAAAAAAAATTAATACTTTTGCTATTTATTTGCTCAGTTATAAATAAATTAGTGTTTGACGTAACATCAGCTTTTGTATAAAATAATTTATTTGCTCAGTTATAAATTAATACTTTTGCTATTTATTCTTGAAAATATGTTTTGAATTTACATTTCTAAAATATCACAGAAAATTAAATTCTATATGAAATAAACTGCAAATTAGATGATACAATGCTTACGAAGTTTCTCATTTCATTAATATGTTCTTAATTCAAATGTAATCTTTACAGTTTAGAATGAATGAATGATGATACTTTTTATAAAGTTAAAATATAATCAGAAGGATTAAAAAAGAACTGAATGAACCTAATTCATTTGAGAGATATATGTAAAATGTATCGGTCATAATGAAGAATAAAAACATGTGGAAAAGAGAAAGACACTTGAAAAATGACCTGACAGGTGGCAAACAAAATAAAACGAAAAAGTGGAAAAAAAAAACAAAATTCAAATAATCGGATGCAAAGAAGGGATTTGAACTTGGCACCTGACAATTAGCATGGGCCACAATGTAACCAACCTAGCTAAGGGATAATAATATTAGCTGATTACAAAAATAAATTTTTATGTCGTTTAGGCACGTGCCCCACCCATGATGCCCTAGATCCGCCCTTCCGCTGTCAGAATGAAACAAGTCTCCGATTTAAAATTTTATATTTGTCTAATTTAGTGAACGATTCCTATACTCTCCTTTTGAGCTAAGTGAACGATTTTCCGAGCTTTGTTCTCGTCTTTGAATTCTCAATGATGACCGCAGAGACGTAAGTCTATGATTGCCTTATTTAGATCTCGCGCTTATGTAAACCTCTCTGTTTTTATTTCAACGACGATGATTTATAAGGTGAGAAATAGAGAAATAGTGAATTTACAAAACTACATAGGAAGAGATCTACTATAATCAGATCCAAGAGAAAACATACTTTCCTCACGAATACAGAACAATATTCTTGAAAAAAAAACCAATTCGATACGAAGCACACAAACAAATTTTTAAAAAGTTCGGTACTCTTCTATTATAGGAGGGTTTTAATTTCTTTTTGAAATCTTAAATATTGACAGGTAAGCAGAATATAAGCTGACATGTATTAATGTTATAATTTGATAGGTTAGTAATTTTAACTGAGGTGTCAACTGCTGCTTGAATAACAAAGCTGATGTGTCAAGCTCTGGAAAGATACATCCATCTTTTATTGTATTGATTTGTTTATTTTGATATCATGGAATTGAAAATTCGTCATTTTTTTTTTTACTTTCAAGAGGGCTTATTTTTTTCCCCTGATTCGATTTATTTGGAGTTTAGCTTTGGTACACAATGATCTGAATTTGAAACGTCAACTATTTGGACAAGTCAAGGTCATAATTTCCAAGTTTTTAGTTTTGAAAATTTTCCGAGTTTTGCTTGTTGTTTTAATTATTTTTACTACTTGATCAGATCTGCTCATACATTAGAGTTTTTTTTTTTTCAACCAAACATTAAATAAAATTAAAACAGAACTCCAAGATTAGTAGCCTAAATTGGAGGATAAGAGTCTACAAAAGAAGTTTCTGAAATCAAAGATCTTGAAGAACGAGCAAGACAATCTGCTTTGATATTGGACTCACGAGAGATCCTGGAGAGGGTGAAAAAAGGGAATAAGGATCTGAGCATTAAGAAATCTTCCAACAAATTCGAGAAGGTGGGCCAATCATCTGGAAACTGCACCATCACAACTAACTCTGCACAATCTATCTCGTAGGCTTGACAGTTAACCCCAGCCGCCAAAAAAGTCTCATAGTCCAGATCAGAGCTTGTAGCTCCGCATGTAAGGGGGAGGTCCACGTCGAAGAGTTCTCACTCCCAGAAAAAACGTCGAATCTTCACCATTACAGAACCACCAACCCAGTCTCTGAAAAGGATCCAAGCGTTAGAGTTTTTTTTGGTGGTAAAATAGTAATTTGCTACTTAAACGTTCCTGCACTTTTTTACTCATCCTCTGCCCTAAACAATCTTCAAATTTCAGAAACCAAAAGGACCGCTCTTTGCGCCATGCCCATAGATTTGCTACATTGTAGAATTATTTTAGTTTATTGCTTTTAAGTTGAAAAACATTTGTCAGATTTTGTTATAACACTCGTTAAACTGAGGAGAGCTTTTTCGTTTTTGTTCCCATTATATGTACTGTATCACTTTACATACTAGATACTAGATTAGGACCCGTGCTAGAGCACGGGTTGAAATTTGTTTTATTTATATTATAATTTTAGAATAAAATATAATTTATATGGTTGTTTTTAAAAGTTTTTTTGATAAAACATTATGCAATAAAATCATATGTTAAATATGATGACTTGAAAAATACTTATTTTGTAGATTTTATATTGTAAATTTTGTAATTATATGTATGAGAAATGGTTATGTTTGTTTGGTGAAAGTGTTTTAATATGACCCGTGTTTAGATAAGATTTTATTTTCAACTGCATAATAAGATTTCAGAAATCACGATCAAGTGTGATAAATTGCCAATATTTTATGTCTTTTTACGCCTAATAGTATATTTTTATGTCTAACATTATATATTTTGTAACAATACATGGAATACTAAAAATTTTATTTTGGAAATTATATAAATCATTGGAATATTTTCTTTAAGAGAATTCTTAAATATAATTATATAGACGACAGATTGTAACTAATTAATCTATAAACTTTTTTAACCAACCTATATTTAATTTATAACCTATTTTGTAACCAACTTATAAAAATTATATAGTCTACAAAAAAAGGTTTTGTACTTCCGTTTTATTATATAGGGGATAAAACCAGAATATTACTTTACTGTATTACTTTACATATCTCAAAAAACTAAACTAATTTTGTTGAAGGTTTTAGACAATTAAGGATATATAAAAAAAATTCATTCATATATAAAAATAAATTTAAAATTTTCTTAGACATAAAATTAAATTAGTTGTATCTCTCACCTTCCTGATAATGATTAACCCAATTCCAGAAACTCTTTTACATAAAATTTACACTAGTCTCAAATCTCTCACAATCCCTAAAATCTCATTCTGATAAAGTGCAATGTACTTATTAAGGGGTGAAGAATATATTTCAATGTTGATAGACTCTTTTTTACAGCTTTTATGATTTTGTTTCTTCCAAAAGTGAAATGTACTAAAGATTAAACCTTTTTGGTGTGTCTCGAAGCGACACCATCAACCATATATACCCACCCTCCATTTTTTAAGCATTTCACAACAAACAATCAAAAAGAAAAAAAAAATCTTCTAAAAATCCTAACTGAATTACGATCTCTCAGCTTTTTATAATAAGATCGTCCAAAGACGCACGTTTTGGTTCAAGCTAGGGAGAAGAACGAACCCAATTTAATTTACAATGGGTAACCAATGGACATCTGGTCTTTGCAGCTGCACGGAGGACATCGAAACTGGTAAGAATTTCTATAGAAAATCCTAACTGATCTCTTGTCAGGAATTATACAATGATTTTAATTTCTTCGTTTTGGTGTACGTTACGTTGGATAAGCTTGCCTCACATGTTTCTGCCCGTGCGTCACTTTTGGACGGATCGCTGATATTGCCGACGAAGGAAGGACCGGTAAGTCATATATACATTCATTTACGTGAACGTGTCCTTTTATTGTATTTGTAGACAGACTTATACAAATTTTGTGTCATTCATGTAACGTTGTATATGTAAAATTATATTGTAGGTTGCAAAAGATGTGGGTTATTTTACGGGCTGATATGTTTTGTGGTCGCCTTGCCTTGCTTGTTCTCATGCACTTACCGGACTAAGATCCGAAGTAAATTTGGGTTGCCAGAGTCTCCAGCTTCGGATTGTCTCACTCACTGCTTTTGTGAATGTTGTGCTCTTTGTCAAGAATACCGTGAACTCAAAAACCGTGGTCTTGACCCCTCTATTGGTAATTGCATTTTTTAGCTGTTGACCTTGTTACATGTATCTACCCCTTTTTTTTATTTCAAATGCCCGATAAATTATAATACAAGCCTGAATAACACAAACTTTTCTTTTATGTGACAGGGTGGAATGGGAATGTGCAACAGAGGATGGCTGCTCCCATGAGTCAGCGGATATGATTGGTTGATTTCAAAGTTTTATGTTTTGCATCAATGATTTAAATTAAATAAGTGGTTCATGAGAAAAGAGAACTTTTAAGTGTAATTTTTATATTGACCACATTAGTTTAATTTATTTTCAGTTTTATCAATATTTGTTTATTTTGGTATCATAGAATTGGAAAATCGTCATTTTTTTTTACTTCCATGAGGGCTTATAAAAATCGTCAGTTTTATCAATGAGCTGTATTTGAAACGTCAACTATTTGGACAAGTCAAGGTCATTCCAAGTTTTGAGTTTTGACTAAGCAAATTAAACTAAACATATGTTAGTGCGTAAATCATGTTTACCAATATCAATTATCATTCTATCATTTCTTTCAGAAAGTTAGTTGCACTTTTATTTTTTGGTTTCTACATTTAATCAAAACCACCAGTTGGTCCAACTCCAATAAGCAATATAGAAGCCAATAATATTCCAAAACCAATATGATAAACAATGATTGTATCCATTTCCTGTTTTGCGATATCAAAAAAAGGTTTTCAAGTTAAAGTTACCATATCCACACATATTTAGAATTTGTGTATTCGCATATACACTTTTCATTATCCTCACCTATGATGGCGGATCTTATTAAATTGATTACAGAATTTTTTCTTTTTTGATAATCAACTTGTTCAAATTTGATTACAAAATAAACGGTTGCATTTGTTATTTGTTCTCTTTTTTTTTTTGAAGAATGGTGACAGCCAAACTAGTCTGGGGAATAATGGTTCATAGAAATCACATACACTTAATGAATTTAGTTATATACAAGAGCCCACCATCTCAAGAAAGTTTAAACTTATTCAACTTGTAAAAAACTCTACTTTATTATATAAACAAAACCATCATCTCTCGACTGCTCTCACAAAACGATTAAGAGACTTGTTATTAAAATAGAAACATTTAGAGAAAAAGAGAAGAAATCTTTTTTTTTTGTTGCCACACTCCAGCCGGGTAAATACTATGGCTCGACCAGATGGTCAACCGAATCAGGCACAACCTCAGGTTCAACATACGGCTAACCAGAACAACGAGGTACTTCCTCATAACGGTGCAACTGGTAACCAGGCAAACATACCAACGGGCACACCGGTCAATTACCAAACACAAAACCGCTGGAGTTCTCAACTTTTCGATTGCATGAACGACAGTGAAAATGGTTAGATAACTTTATTACATAACGCGATCTTTAATTACATTCTACGATATAGAGGTTTCTTACTATATATTTTTTGGTCTTGTGCATATTGGATCAGCCGTGATCACATTGTTAGCTCCATGCGTCACGTTCGGACAAATTGCGGAGATCGTTGACGAAGGCGCGACGCGTAAGTCATTCATACATACACAATTAAAGCTTTACAAAAAAAAAAAACCACGCTGACATTGTCATTTGTGTAAATGTATTTATATATGTGTATCACTCAGCTTGTGCGACAGCTGGGGCGTTGTACGGAGCGATATTTTTTACCGGGACATGTTTCGTCTATTCACACATATTCCGGGCCAAGATACGAAACAAATACGGGCTACCAGATGCTCCGGCTCCCGATTGGATCACTCACTTAGTCTGTATGCCATGTGCTCTTTGTCAAGAGTATCGTGAGCTCAAGCACCATGGTTTTGACCCCATCATCGGTAAACTAATTATATTTTGCATCTCATTTTAATTAGGAGTAAAGCTATTAATATTTGAAGATTCTATAACTGATGCTGGTTTTAAAATTACTACTACTACTGAATATCAATTGGTGCAATAGGGTGGGCTGGCAATGCACAAGCACAGCAGCAAGAGATGATGGCTCCTCCGACAGGTCAACGGATGATGGGTTGACTCATTAAACGAACTTTGGTTATTTGTTCACAACATATATGTTTTTCCTATGTTATATACTTAGATATATCATGGCCAAAGATGTAAGGCACCGATGTCATTGTTGTGGGATCCCATGAACAAACCATGAGTGTGAATTTCACGTAATCTCTTCCTATTTCTGATAATGAATAAGTTTCTTCAAGTACTTAATCTACATAGTGATCAAATTATCAGTAATTCATGCATAAGATTTTAGACTTAAATTTCAGAAAATAAACATTTTATTTATTTATTACAGATTGGGTGCTGGAGTTAATCATGCATGCATTACGATATATATAGTAGACGAATAATATACATCAGTCGGTTGAAAATTCAAAAAAAAGAGATTTCAAACCCATGAGTTAGTGGAGAAAATGGTCCAATACAAATTTCTGATATAAAGGGTTAAAAACAAAATCCCCTGATTTTTTTACCATTATTTTACTAATTTTGTTGTATAGAGAGTTGGGGTTACTAGTTTACAGTTTATAGTTAACAGTTCAAAGTTCAAACTATAATCTCTCGCGCGTTTAACTGAAACGCCGATGCATCTATTTTTAAAAAACTTACATCCCGAAACACCGGCGGATCTTGGGGACAAGTCCGACTCTTTCTCCGGAGAACTCTAAATCCGTGGTCGAGGTAACAATCTCAGGCTCCTTGAAATTAGCTGTCCGGCTTAGCTCCTCGAACGCGTCGACCACATTCTGTAACCTAGCCACGAACTCAATGAGGAGAGACGCAAATGTTGCGAGTGACAACGCACTAGCGCTTTCGTACGTCTTTGTCGTCTCCACCAGCGGTGAAGTTCCGTTCGTTGTCTCTAGATGCGGTGGAAGTACAAGTCGTGCAGGCCACGATACCTGTTTCGAGAAAGTTGGTCTATGGTTCAGCGGCTCACGATGATTCTTCTCGCCCCAGCTCGTTGGTATCTCCAAAACTGCCTCGCTTAGGGATTTGAAGGCGTAGATTGGAGTTGCTTGGTTCTCTGAATCTTCGAGGGAGAGCTCTTCTTGAGCCTCTTGTGATTCCTTGGTGACTCGGTTTCCGATCTCCCAGCATTCAGAATTGACGAGAAGGTAAGATTTCTTGTCGATCTTGAGCTGTAATTCTTCTGCAGCTAGGTGTACTTCGAAGAGAAGGTCAACTGGTCCTATCTTCTCCATCTTCTTCACCTTTTCACCGAGCTCTCTTAACAATTTGGCTCCTTCTACGCCAACTCTCTGAAGTTCTTGCCGGAAAACTTGTCTCCGTTCCTCTGGTGCCTGTGAATAAATGTTCCCAGATTAAACTCAATTTTATGAACAACTGATTTCTCAAATTCTGATTTGAATCCACATCTGGTTTACTACTTTGATTCTGTCTAAATCCCACAAGTATCTAGTCTCTCTCTTAGTACCAGGAATATCCGAATACACACACATCCATAACAAGTCATATACTATGTTGTTACCTGGATTTCTGAGAGAATGCAACCATGCAGTGCCATCACAGTGAATGCACAATGCTTGAGAGCACCACTGAGCTTGACATAGTTCTTCCATGGGTAGTTAAATGACTTGTACGGTCCGTGAGGCGGCTCCCATATTGCGAAACTCATCTTTGCAAATACAACAGAGACAAAACAAACTAGTTCAGAAGCGAAAAGCAAGGATTGAAAAAACACTTAATGATGATGATTCCACAAGGACAAATACCAAAGACTCTTCTTGGCTGGTTGATTCAACCGCTGATCTGTAACCCTTGTAAACTGGATCCTCTGAGGCTTGGTATGTAAGGATTTTGGATGGGATTCTCTCGTATTCAACACAGCGGAGGTATCCATTCACACAACCTGCAAGACCAAAGCCAATTTGTCTTATTACCATTCAATCATCTTCTTCTCGAGTCACGGAAAACCAAAAACATTCCTTCTTACTAACTAACCTTCAAGGGAAGTCGCAACATTCAAAAAATTCTTGACAACAAGGTTATGAAGATCCTCTCCAGCCCATATAGGATAGATAAACATATTGACACCTAAACTAACACCAGCACCAAGAGCTATAAGAAGAAACCGAGAGATAGCCACTTCTATGAACTCCCCAGTTCTGAACCCAGAAATCAGAATATAGCAATATGTAAGCAAGAAAACCCGAAACCCGTATTCATAAGCTTTCATCGCCGGATATAGTTTCATAAAAGTTGCGAGAAACCCTGTCAGACAAAAAAAACATATACATAAGCAGAGAGAAGAGAACACCTGAAGTAAAAGAATTGAAGATGGCATTAATATTAACCAATGCAGAAGATACTAAGAGTGCAGAAAAGCTCTTCCCAATCACCACATAATGTGGAAAGCTCAGCCATTCCAAGAGCAAGACCTCCAGCGGATAACGTCCCAAGCGCTCTATTAAACCCTTTGCTTAGAGTTGCTCCTACAAACAACCCCCAACAAATTCACATAAAACAAAACAAATACTAGAGATGTAAATGCTACAGTAATCGTCAATTACACACAGTCCAACCAAAACCAAACACTTGCATTTTATTTTTAATTTTTAAATAAGAAGAAAACGACGAATTCATTCATTCTACAGATGGAAAGCAACGACTCTTTCTTAAACAAAAACCAAAAATTCCAATTTCGAATTTAATCTCCAAAAATCCTGGGGGGAAAAAACCTAGAAAACTAGTGTGAGATAAAGAAGAAGATGGAAGTACCGATGGTGAATTCGAAGACGACGACGACAGTAAGAATAGCCCAAACAGAGTAACGGCTAAGATCCGGATTAGGTTCCTGGAAAAAAATCAAAAGCGCAACAATCATGAGAGCAAGACCAATCTTCGCGGAGAAGACGATCTTTCTCGGATCAGAAACTCCCATATCCCAAGCCTTCTTCGCCACATCTTTAACACTTTCGAACACTCCGGAGATTCTCTCAGATAGATTACCACAGGAACAGCAGCAGCATAGCCTCGTTGTTCTTCCATTGTTGTTGTTGCCTCCTTCGAGAAGATCGTTAGATTCGATGTCGGTGAATCTGAAATCGGAGAATCCATTATTCGAAAGAAGCCTCTCTCGTTTCTCTAGTATAGCATGCCTAAAGGAACCTTGCTTCGCCACCGCCATTACTAGACGGATTCTCAAAGAAAAGCTTTACTTTGAAAAAGAAAAGAAGAATGGCCAAAGATATTTCTATTGACTGACGAAACTGTTTTAAGTGGTGGGTGTGTGTGTGGACCTGTTACTGTAGTAGGTGAGTAAAGTGGTCACCTTATGAAGCAAAACGACGACGTTTTAATTCCTTCTTTAGTTATATAATGGCTTTTTGTGTGTGGGGGCAATAATAATGCTAATGCTACTTACTTTAGTTACGTTACGTTACGTCACACGTGGTCGACATATAATTTGTCAATTTAATTAGGACCTTAATTAGGTACTTTTTTTCAATATGCATACACCGTATGGTACACGTAATCGTTGAAATCCAGAGTCTTCTTCTTTGACAATTTATTTATAAAAAATCCAACTTTACTTTATGCAAAAATGGAGATTCCGTGATTATTCATTCCATTTCAAGTTTCTTTTCTTTCATTTCTCGACAAAGAAAAAGATTTAGGATCTAGAGTCTTAACATATGTCACTATTATAGCTAATGGAAGAAGCTAAGCAGAGGAAACAATTAGAAAACTTTATAAGAATGCTGAAGAAAACAATACAAGGATTATTCTAGTAACAAGTGTGGACAAAAATACACGATGAGATTTTGAGTTTTGATGATATTGATCATAAACCTAATCCACAGGGATTTCAACGTCCATCTCTGGTTTACAACTCCCAAAGATCTGTGACATTGGAAACAACAAGAGAAAGGAGATGCAGTTTTCAGATTCTAGGAATATGACAAGTTGGAGCATTAACTGGAAATTCTGATGATAACAACAATCACGAGAAGCTAAAAAAAGTGTACCTTTACGAAATCCTCCACTGTTAAGAAAGAGTCACTTGTGTATCCTGATTCCTTCAGAACCTGGCGTAGCACTTCCTGCACCACAATAAGTGAAAGACACTTGGTGTAAAACACTTGTTTACTGACTTTAAACGTTGCTCATGATCATTACCATAACGATTAAAGCAGAGATTGAATGGCAAGATGATAAGAGTAAATAGCATAAGAAGAACAAAAGGAAATACTCTAGCATTTATCTCAAAGTTTGACTGATATGTCACATGAGTAATGGAACACAACAAAACAGTTAAAGCTGAATAAGAGAGTTTTCGCAGAACAATCATTACACGCTAATAAGAAGGTTTTAGTTATAGCTGTCAATTGGGCGGGCCGCCCATGGACATGCCCATGTCCATATACATATGGGCGGACCATGGTCGGACCAAAAAAGAAATGGTCTATATGGGCATATGACCATTTTTGTCCATAGACCATATGGGCATAACCAGATGGACAATGGGCTTGCCCATTTACCAAAACTAACATATTTTTATTTTTAAAATACTTTTATGAAAATTATATTTACAATTAAATAATTTTAAATTATTTTATTTTACATTTATAAACTTTTATTTTCATGAAATACATTAATAAGTTTTGGCGGGAAAACGTAACTTTACGGGTTTTGGCGGGAAAACGTAATTTTACGATTTTGGCGGAAAAACACAACTTTACGGTTTTGGCGGGAAAACGTAATTTTACGGCTTTGGCGGGAAAAAGTAATTTTACGGTTTTGGCGGGAAAACGTAATTTTACGGTTTTGGCGGGAAAACGTAACTTTACGGTTTTGGTGGGAAAACGTAATTTTACGGTTTTGGCGGGAAAACGTAACTTTACGGGTTTTGGCGGGAAAACGTAATTTTATCGTTTTGGCGGGAAAACGTAATTTTACGGTTTTGGCTAGAAAACATAATTTTACAGTTTTGGCGGGAAAACGTAACTTTACAGTTTTGGCGGGAAAACGTAATTTTACGGTTTTGGTGGGAAAACGTAACTTTACGGTTTTGATGGGAAAACGTAATTTTACGATTTTGGTGAGAAAACGTAACTTTACGGGTTTTGGCGGGAAAACGTAATTTTATAGTTTTGGCGGGAAAACGTAATTTTACGGTTTTGGCGAGAAAACGTAATTTTACGGTTTTATCGAAAAATGTGGATTTTCTAATTTTGGTTTTGACGAGAAAATATATTGCGTAATTATCTCACCAAATTCATAATTTTATAAGATAAATAACAAACAGAAATCAGATTTTATAAAAGAAACAAAACAAAAAAATCAGATTTTAATTTATAAAAAGACATTACAAAAATAAAATTCAGATTTTAGAAAAGAAAATAAAAAATAAAACTCAGATTTTATAAGTGAATAACAACAAAAATAAAATTCAGATTTTATAAAAAAAATAACAAAAATAAAACTGATTTTACAAGTGAATAACAATAGAAAAAAAATGGGTTGTCCATGGTCATGACCATCTGGAAATGGTCTTAATGGGCATGGACACTTTTTGGACCATTGTCCATTTGGGACTGTCCAACTTTAGCCCATGTAAAAGAATGTCCAGTTGGACTCGCCCAAATGGTCCATGGACGGACCATTTGACACCTCTAGTTTTAGTAGATAGATTAATGATGTTTCATTCTTTCTAGTTATATTTAAACATACAGTATAGTGTAGTTACTTTCTATAAACTCAAAAGTTACCAACTTTCTCAATACATCATACCTCTCTTTGCTCATCAGACATGAATGATCCCGATAAGTCACGCAACACTTCCATTATATCTTTAAAGGAGACCTTCCCGTTGCAGTCCGAATCATAGACTTTAAAGATCACTGGAAAACAAAGAAGCTCTTATGATCTTTCCATACAATGAACTGAAAAGTGAAGATTTGCCACAAAATCCCATTCAAAGGAAACATATCCACTTACATTGAGCTTTTTGTCTTAGACTCGCTTTGGCACTAAATGCAGACAAGAAAGCCACAAAATCCTTGAAGTTCAAACCATCAACCATCTTAAGCAGCCTCTGTTGTTTTACATTCAACAAAACAATTAAAACAAAGCTCTCATACTTCAAATCCAACATGATTATAAAAGTAAAGAAATGTCAAAAACCTGAGATAGTGGATTCATTGCAAACTCAGGCACAGAGAGAAACTCATCAGCAGATATAAATCCTTTTGCATTACGATCTAACTGGCAAAACCTTTGATACAGAGATAGAATCTCCTGCTGCTCAACTGAATCAAACACACACAAAAGGATTAAACTTTAAAACAGATAAGTAAGAAAAAAAAAAAACAGAGACAAGTGGGAGCTGTCGGAAAATCTCACATAGTTCATGACAATGGCTCTGGACTTCTTCGATGTCGTATTGAGTCAGCATCGATGAAGTGTTTCCCATTTTTATGCCTTCCCAATCTGACTCAATTATGGTTAATCCATCACAACATAATTAAATTATCGATCACAGAAAATTTTCATGAAATCCCTAAACTCAGAAAAGTTACTGATTTTTAGGGATTAAAGGTTTAATTAAGAAAAATTGACAGTGATTTCAAAAACAAAACATGAATTTACACAACTTACTGATGTGAAAGCTTATCTCTTTCTTCTTCTGCCCGCTTATGATTTCCTTGGTCGCAGGCGTTTGATCTGATTCTTCCGTATCTCAGACTGTTTCGCCGGAGATCTGCCTTAGTAAAACTAAAAGGCCAAAAGGACCCAATTTTTTTTAAAAGCCCAATGATATAAAACCAAGCCCAAATACACTTTAACTTCACGCGCCCAAGCTTGGCGCGTTGCAATATTAGCACCTTGTTCATCCGGAGGAGTTCAGTTTGCTCTCCATTGCTCTTTCGATTTTGATTTCGCTTCTGCAAGCATTGAATACTCTGAACCTCTGAGGTGAGGTAGCCATGTTTTCGTCTCTCTCAGCTTCTCCCTCACTTTCTTCTTCGTTGATTACTTCATTCGTCGCCGTTAAAGCGCCTCCGGTCACCGGACCTCTGGTTCCTCGTCGCGATCTTAATTCTGTTCGTGTCAAAGCATGCGCGAATCAGAATGGTTCCGGTTATTTTTTTCGGGAAAAGCTCAAATCTTTTGCTAAATCAGCGATTCTCATCGGCGCTGCTGTTTCCATGACCGGAAAGTTCGCAACTTTACCGGTGAAAGCAGAAACTCCGGTTACGACTACCGAAGAGACCTACGAGGAAGTGAAAGACGAGAAATTGTCTGAATCTTCGCCGTTGTCTGAGCTTCTAGACTCCACTCCTGAAGCCGTCGAGACGCTGAGATCACTCCTTCAGCAGAAGCTAGAGAAAGGAGAAGATGAGGAAGCTCTCAAGCTACTAGAGAAGCTAGTAACCGCACAACCAGATGATCTAGAGTGGAAGTTTTTGATGGCGAGGCTGTTAGGTGAGATGGGTCGCGTAGAAAACGCACGCCAAGTGTTCGAGGAAATTCTCCAGCGAAAGCCATTGTCGTTCGAGGCTTTGTTCGAGAACGCATTGCTCATGGACAGGTCCGGGGAAGGAAACGCAGTGCTGCAGAGGCTGGAAGATGCGTTGTCTGTAGCAGAGGCTGATTATTTGGTGAAGGAAGCGAGAGACGTGAGACTGATCATTGCGCAGATACATTTCTTGCAGAAGAACGTGGATGAAGCATTGAAGAGCTACGAGCAGCTGACGAAAGAGGATCCTAAGGATTTCAGACCTTATTTTTGTCGAGGTATGATCTATAGCTTGCTTGACAAGAACGTGGAAGCTAAGGAACAGTTTGCCAAGTACAGAGAGCTTTCTCCGAAGAAGTTTGAAGTAGAAGGGTACTTGAGAACTCCATTATCTAAAATGAAGCTTTTTGGTGGTGGTGATGAGAACTGAGTTTAGTTAGATAGCTCTCGTATCATATCATATCATATCTGAGGGAATAAGACACGGAAGGTTAGACTGTCTTCCTGAGAAATTATGTTGGATTTTTGCTATGTAGTTTGAAACTCATCCGTTTTTGGATCTTGTTTTTGTTTATCCTGTGATTCTTAATTTGTGATAGCAAAGTAAAATTAACTTGAACGAAGAGAGAGAGAGAGAGAGCGGAAACGGGACTTATTTGATTATCAGAAACCGATGCTGTGGAGTGTAAACAATACTCAAAGCTCAATTACAGGAATGTGTTGGTCCGAAGACCTACAAGTTTATAAGAACAAGAGAAATCTGCATAGAGTTTGGAAGTTATCAGGGAGCCATTAGCAGCTTGTGACAAGATTCCATTTTATGTCCCGCATGAAAAGCTCAGACATCTGCATCACAGAACCCCAAAAAAAAAAAACAAGAAAAGCCTTCGTATCAGCTGAGAGAGAAACAAGCAGGGGGTTATGCACAATAAACCAATAATGTACAGCAATTCGAGATCCATATTTTGCACAGTTCATAACCTCATAACATAACAGTGGACTTGAGAGGTTTCAGTCTAAACTAACAACACTCGTTGAGGTCCAAAATATGTTTCATCCTTCAGATTATCATAATCAAGCCATTACTAGGATTCAGTGTTCCTAAATACCTCAATATAGATACTCAATATAAGTGATTGATTCGTTAACAATTTATATACAAGCAGTAACTAGTCACTTAACAGGTCTAACAGACAACGAGCGAATGAAGGCCTTTCCTTTGATTAGCTGAAAACGCACTCTAGTTACCCCACAAGCATTTTGGCTTAAACTAGGCTCCTAGAATCACTAATACAACCAATTTAGAGCCAGAAATGCTGTATTTGTCTTAAAGTATTCAATCAAAAAGAAAAAATAAAAATAAAAAACCAAATCCTCGTTTCAGAGCCAGCTTCTTACCTCAGATCAAAGAGGTGCACAACATTATTCAGCTTCAACAGCCTCCGGTTTGGGACCTGCACAAACAAATCAATATCAAACTATAACCAAATCAATAATTCAACATGACAGTCTCATCCATCAATCAAACAAAGAATGAAAAACAAATTACACAAATGCACTAGCTACCATAAAAAAATCAATCCAATATGACTTGTCGATGAATATTGCAAATGACATTTAGTAATCAAGGCACTATATGTTAGCCAAAATGACTAATTTAGCTCGACATTAACAAATTGCACATCATCCACATCCACTATTAAACTCACCGTGGAGCGAGATAGGGCGGTGGTCTTTTCCCCAGCCGACGCCACGTGTGGAGTCGAGATACTGCTGAACAAGATGACGGCATTTCTGATAGTGATTGACTCCTTCGACGCGGTAACACCATTTGACCTTCTCCCGCAAGATCTTAGCCTTCTCGATTTGGATCCATTTCTCCCGAACGATGTGCTCTCTCATTTCAACCATCGCCACCGGATCCTTGTAAGGATTTTCCGGATCAAATCCATCCGGCGCCGACTCTTCGAACTCCGGTAATCCCTTCTTTCTCCCCATTGCTTCTTCTCCTTTTCTTCTTCTTCTTCTTCAGTCGTCTTCTTCTTCGTGATTCTCTGAGTTTGGGGGACCTTTCTTTTGTTCATATATTATATTGGGCCTCTGCTTGAGGTCCAATACATGGGCCTTAGCACAACGTACTCGTGGGCTTTTATAAGTGAGTGATTATTTAAATTTCAGATTCAAACATGAAAATAGTAAGAAATGTTTAATTACGGTAGAACTTTATAAAGTACGTTATATTCAGAAATTTTAATTAATTATATCGTAACTCCTTTCTTGTTGTAGAGCAGTAATCTATACTAGTATTTTTGCAGCAGTTTTTGCTCAAAAATAATTTTTGGAAAGTTTTTATATTTAATGCATTGACTTTAATATTAGTTACCAAAATTTCACAATTAATTATAGATAAAATTTTAAAAATAAGGAAATATTTTTACCTCATTCAAACATAAATATTTGATTCCCTTTCACTTTTTATTTGAACTTATATCTAAATTATCTTGAATTATTCTATAATACATTTAGTTAATAAAAAATTGTGATTTTTTCCAGCACATGATGTAAAACAAACTTTTAAAAACGGACATATATTACTCAAAAGATGAATAAAAAAATACGGGTACAATATCCCACAACGTCTAAAAAAAATGGACAATGGTTCATAGTCATACTATAAAAGAGACCAAAATGATTCTGAATACAAATGAGTAGAAAACTTGATTTATCAGACATTCAAATTTAATAAACTTTTTTTTAGTTTATTCCGGTTCTTTATTTTAAAGATTTTTAAAAGATTAAATATGAAAAATATTTAAAACTTCTAAAATGTTAAATATGATAAATATTGTACCATGACGGGGTTATATAGTGGGACGGGTTTTACTGATGATATAGTGTGAGTTAAAATATAATGTGAGTAAAAAATATGAAAAATTAAGATTATATAATGTGAGTTAAAATATCCTGGGACAGGGTTAGCGGGACGAGTTTTATTGATATTTATATAAATTAAAAAATATAATTAATTCGTGTTACATGGATAAAACATCATTTAATTATTTTGTTAACATTGTCGGTATCAAAGAATAGACATATCTAATTACATTGATTAAATAAATATTATGTAAAAAATAAATTATATTAAAGTATTATATGGTTTATTTAACAATTATTATATAATTATAATATATTTAACCAACAAATACTACTTATAATTTAAATATTTTAGTTATAAATAATTTTGCCCTGCGGTGTACCGCGGGTCCTAATCTAGTTATTGTTATGAACGAATTTATCATATTATCTAACACTTTTTCTAACAAAAGCATGAAATTTTTCAATTAAATTCATAAAAATTGTAGATAAATATGTGATCATTTTGGTTGAAACAGTTTATATTATTACATTGTTATATCTTTTCAAAACATATAGAGAAAATTATAAATTTATCAACTCATTATTAAGCTTTAATAGTTTCGATAATATCGAATGTTATATGTAAAACTTGTATTTCTTGGCTACGACATTGTAATCAGGCTGTTTGTTTACTCTCGTAGATAATGACAAAACTTTCAAGGATTACAGAAAATCTACACTAGAAAAGAAAAAGAATCTAACGTGTAGACAAATTTGTAGATTATGTGGACTCCAATATTTACGATTATAAATGAATTATAAGGTGAGGTTTCGTGGTGTCACTTCATTTTGATTATCATATTTTATATGTTAACGTCTATTTTAGTAATTAGTGTGTAAATAATAGACCAGTTGCAAGGTATGACTGATTCAAGTGTCCATATTAACATTATTTATATATATATATATATATATATATATTTATGACACTGATAGTGATTCAAATAATACTGATAATAATTTCATCCATTAACCTAATTAAGGATCTTGGTAATAATGTAACGAAAGAAACATTCGATATAATAAAAACAAATTGTAACTATATTGATTTTTTTCGTGATAAGTTTATGTAAGAATTTTGTCACATATGATATAAACTATGCTATAATACGAGTCACATGATTCATTGGCAACTCACTTTTACTGCATTCATATAAAAAAAATATATTAACATGTAGATGTGTGTGATTCTAGAAAGCCAGAAGCCTAGAAACAAGGACGAGAAAAGTATGGAGAGGAAATTGTGAAATTATTCCACCGGTAGGATTGACATATATGACAACCAACATATCCGTGTACAAAAAAAAATCTCCGAATAACTCCGCCTACTACAAATTTTGAAAACTAAGACTTATATCTAATAATATTTTCTTGTATATGTATATATAATATACACATTCCATTAGGTTGGTGGGATATTTAACCACTCTTCCAGAGTAATTATTTTAACCTTGTATTAAGACTTAAACTAACTATGACCTCTATAGACTGTTCAAAATCTATTCAACCAGAAAATCCAATGTGAACAAATTTTGATCTCCTAGCTAGGGTCGGTTAAATTAAATTAAATTTTGATCTCCTAACACTAACTTAAGAAAAACATATACTAAAATAACTTTTTTTATCCGTGGTAACCATCCCATCTTTTTGATGTTTTCTCTACAATTATAAGAATTGAAGTTTATTTGGGGGACCAAATACAGTATGTAAATTTCGTTGTTTCCTAAGATATTTATATGAAAGACAGATATATGATTTGGGTCATTTTATTTACCTACGTATCAAGAAATAATTGGGTCCACCAAATCCATATTTTGGTTCACACCCGACAATCGAGGAAATATTTTACACGAAACATTTGAACGTAAAGTATGTGTTATACAATTCGAAGTATATATGCATAAGAGTCGCAACGCAATTTGATATCCGAAACCCAACTTGAGCGTATATTAACATATTTTATTTTAGAACATTGCATGTGTTTATTTGTATGGATGTATATGGTAGTGTGAGATAAGCCAAAAGACAAGTGTCAATACTATAGAGTAAGATGGATGCAATGTGTCAATAGAGTAATAGGGATGCAATGATAAAATATGGAAGCGTTTCCTTTATAATCGCTATAATTTTAAGAGATATAACAGTTTATAAATTTTTAACGATTAGTCTATATTTAGAATTATAATTCTCATATATAATTATTAATTGCTGAAACGAGTAAAGAATGGAGAAGCCATGCATGCATGTTCACATTACATTGGGCACTAGGGTTTCATGGTGGGTAGAATTTGGTGAAGTTGGTTGGACAAATCTCACGTAAATCCATATTATGTTTCTATAATTATATATTTTATGCAGATATTAAGACGGACGTTATTTTATAAACATAGTAGTAATGTAATCTAAAAGGAACATTAATATATACGCCGACAAATATTTTATTTGACACTACAGTAAATATATATAAGGTCATTTGTACATGTAATAATAATTATAAAACTAGGGTACGTATGCGTGGAGAAATACCTTGAATCGTCAAAATGTTAGCTGTAATTATCAACAGTTGAAAAAGACTACCCGTGGCCTCTTCTACCTCAAGATCAGTATTTGGTACACGAATCATTATTTATTTTAATATATAGTTTAGTTATATAATTATATATATGTATATAAACCCCATCTATGTCACATTAATTATTGAAAAGCTTTTGGCAGTCAATCTCCTTCGTCTTCTTCAAGAGAGAGAGGAGAACCATTCTTCATATTTTTGTTGCCTCAAGTAAGAAGACAACAAAAAAAATGGAAGATAATCTTCCTCCAGGGTTCAGATTTCATCCTACAGACGAGGAGCTCATAACGCATTATCTAGGTCGGAAAGTCTCCGATACTGGATTCACCGGTAAAGCTGTCGTCGACGTTGATCTAAACAAGTGTGAACCTTGGGATTTGCCAGGTAAATATACTTTGATAATCATTATAAGATATGTTAATTCTTGTATACTGTTTTCCCGTGTTTATATCGTATCCAAATAAATTGTGTTCCCTAATTTGTCCAACAATAGTTTAGGGGATAAGAATATTGTGGTATGCTATATCTGTTCTATATTATTTGTCAATGGATTTTCATAAAATAAATTTAGAAAACATAGAGTATAAAATATTATTATATGTTATATCAATCAATCATGTCTCCAGCAAATAGGATGAAAATGGATCAGTCATACGACGACATACCATAAAACATCACTAGAAGACATAATATACGCTTATATAACAATATATATAGATGAATACGTGCATTATATACCACTCAATATAACTTATATAAATGAAACCATAGTTTATTTCAGCGACCATATATTTCATTTCTAACTACGTTTATATACAGGTGTATCTAGCCTACCAAACATGTGGAGAATAGATACCATATATATAATTTTCTGTTGCTAGTTGGTTAATTAATATTGTACTTGGAGAATTATATTACATTTATCCAGAGAATTGATAGTATGTATATACGTAGGCTCATTGTGATGTCTGAGGCGATTACTAATTAATATTCACCCATACATATATATATGCGGGTATGTTAATGGTATCAAAATAATGTGTACATGTGCAGCCAAGGCTTCAATGGGAGAGAAAGAGTGGTATTTCTTCAGCCAAAGGGACCGGAAATATCCAACCGGTTTGAGGACAAACCGGGCAACAGAAGCCGGATATTGGAAAACCACCGGGAAAGATAAAGAGATATACCGAAGTGGAGTGTTGGTTGGGATGAAGAAAACCCTAGTTTTCTACAAAGGAAGAGCTCCCAAAGGTGAGAAAAGCAATTGGGTTATGCATGAGTACAGACTTGAGAGCAAACAACCCTTCAACCCCACAAATAAGGTACATACGTAGTTAATTTGATTATTTGAAGATTGATATGCACTTTTTAAAACCAAAAATAAAAGTTCTGACAATGCATATATATATGTATCATGATACATATGTATTCTATGGACCCTAATATATGAAACATTCTTGTTTAAATAACATGGACCATGGGTTTTATACTCTTGAGTCTTGGCACATGCCTCGACTCGTATACCCTATAATAACCCACTTAATTATACACCTGCTTAATAAGTAAAAATCATAAATAGTTAGTTTTAAAAAGATTAATACATAATCTTGATTCTTTGATTTTTCAGGAGGAATGGGTTGTATGTAGGGTTTTCGAAAAGAGCACGGCAACGAAGAAAGCACAAGAACAACAACCTCAATCTTCACAACCATCTTTTGGATCTCCATGCGATGCGAATTCATCAATGGCAAATGAATTTGAAGATATCGAGATTCCGAATTTGAATTCAAACTCATCAACCATCGATTACAATAATCATATCCATCAATATTCGCAACGTAATGTTTATTCAGAAGACAATACTACAAGCACGGCTGGTCTCAACATGAACATCAACATGGCTAGTACTAATCTTCCTTCTTGGACAACAAGTATACTTGGTCCGCCTTTATCTCCAATCAACTCTCTGTTGCTCAAGGCTTTCCAAATTAGGAACACTTATGGTTTCCCAAAAGAGATGATTCCCAATTTCAATCCATCTACGCTTCAACAACAAGGAGCCTCCAATATTATGCAAAATGGTTCAAGTTCGGCTCACGTGCAACCACAACCGGAGGAAGCGTTTAATATGGACTCCATATGGTAAAGGGGATTCAAATCACGTATATTAAATTTGAAATTCCCTACTCGTTCTTCTATTGAACTCTCCATCAATTTTATCAATTGTACTATTTACACGCACAAAGATCATTTATGGGATCAAGTAAATTAATTAGTGTATCTTTTATGTGAAAGTTAGGGAAAAGTTTCTTAACATTTACACCAAAAAAAAAAAAAAAAAAAAAAAAAGAAACAAGTAGCGAAAAGTCTTCCCATGCATGTCTATACGTCCTTTTATGTTTATAGCTAAAAGGGGACAAATAAACGTTTTATAACCTTTGTAATTTTTATTTTATTTTATGTATAAATGCTTATACATGGGCCGTTTGAGCCAGTAAATTAAGAGCAGATCGCAAAGGGAGACAAAAAAAATCCAAATGAATATATCAGCTCTCATTGATTTGGATATTTTTGAGCACTAATGCATGGTTTGGTACTTTGGTTGATGCTGATTGCTGAGTAGTCGATTTAAAACTTTGCTTTCACAGTTTACGGCTATGATGAATATATGGTTACATGCCAACAACTTCTTCACCTTGATATAATGTCATATTTTGGATCTTAGCCAAACTTTAAAGTGTACGACTAAGTATGCAATTGTCGGATCATGCAATAGACCGAGCGGCCAACGCAACATTCCTCGGTTGACTAATGGTTTCCAGTATGCAAATGTTCTTCAGATCTCTAAGGCACTACAGAACTACTAGTCGAGAGACGACTTAAGACATGGGCACTACCTTCCTGATATACATTTGATTGAATTACAATAGTTTATTGATACACTGGCAAAACTTAAAATGTATTTGAAACAAAAACTGTATATAGATACTATTTTTTCCCCACGGCCTAGGCTGAAAGACTGACAGGTTCTGCTTTTTGAACTCCGAAGATTTTGTGATCTCTGCAACAAGAGACTTTACCATACTCGTCGATAATGAATCGGCACTTGTTTTTTTTCTTTTCCAGTCAGTGTAAAGAACCAATTCTGTGATATCTCATCGTCGGCTTCAACCTCCTGAGATAAGAAAATGCATGTGTTTTAAACACTTTATTAGTTTAGCGAGATGAATGACCAGCTTCTTCGATACTAGAAATAGCAGATTCGCCATCACTTTCATCCCAATCACTCTCATTATCCTCCACATCATCTTTCTCATCCTCGTCATCATCATCATCTTCATCGTTCTCCCATTCTGATTCATTGTATGACGGGTTCTTTGCGGTCTACAAAAATCAGCAGGTAGGTGAATCAGAGCAGAACACGAAAGCAAAGGGAGCTTAATTGTGTCAGAAGATTAACGTTATATATTGGATACTAAACGTTGAAAAAGACCACTTACAAGTTCGCTTTGCATTTGCTCTATTGTTCTCTCCAGTTCAGAGATATGCTGACTTAGGGCCTGCAATAATCGCCAAAGAGAAGTTTAGTAAGTAACTAGTGAATATAAATACAGTTTGCGTAGAAAACTTCAGGAAATTCCCACCTCATGGCGTTGCATTGCGATGGATCGTTTCAATGCTTTTGCTTTTGTCAGAAGATTTCTTGGTCTCAAGCTAATGGGTCTCCTGTAATTCTTCCCACGGTAATAGATAAGAGCAAATCCTTTAGGAACCTTTTCTATTGCCACAAGAACACCACCGCTCTCGTATTCCAGTAACCGAGCCGTGTCCTCAACAAATGCAAGGACCTTCTGTTTTGATATAAGCTTCACCAATTCTCTGTGCTTCCAATGCAGATGCATATTCTCGATGACTCCATCGAAAACACCACGGATACCTGTTAGGTCCACGTAAAAGAAACAGTTAATTCATATAACAGACGACAGATGTTCCATTTTATTACAACCTCTTATTCACTGCACACATACAGCAGGATACATCAACAATGCTTAAGAGAACAGGACTCACCTAAGGGTAAGTATGCCTTCATTTTCAACCCCACTTTTCGGAACATAGCTCTTTCTTCCTCGGAGATGACCTCTTGATCATAATCAGGTCCATTTGGAATCATAGAGGCTTCTATTTTGGACAACAGTTTCTCTGCTCGTTGAAATTTCGATTGGGCCTGTTACAAACCAAGGGAGAAGTTAGATACACAAATGGCAACTAACTATCACAGTTGTCACCCGACATCCACAATAGACCTCAAGTTACAAATTATCAACCAGGGATAAAATAGTCTACTTACAAGGTTTAGTTTGTGCTGAATTCTTTTAACAACTCTCGTATTTGCCACCCTTGAAGCTTCTTCAATCATCTTTTCTCGATGGTCTGGAGTTAATTCTTTCCCCCATCGGGCTTGAGCCTCATAAAACTCGGCCAGCGTGCCAGCTTCTGCTGGTACTTTCTCACCAACAGTCTGAACAGCCTCATTCTCGCGAGTTCTTACCCTCTCTTCGACATCTTGAATCTCTTGTGTTAATTCTTGTCTTTCTTCCGGTACTATGTCACCAACAGGCTGAATAGCCTCAATGTCGCGAGTTCTTACCCTCTCTTCGACATCTTGAATCTCTTTTGTTAATTCGTGTCTTTCTGCCAAAGTAGCTGCAACACTTGAAGGAAGGAAGTCTTTCCCACGGTATATTACAATGTAGTACTTATTTCTGAGCAGCAAGACACCTCCTGTCAATGCCTATATCAACAAGAAAAGAGGTAATGAAAGATTTTAGCCTTTCCGTGTAAATGTTTAAATACTGTAATGTCCTAAATCCATAGAATTGGGCTCATGGGGATGACATATACTTTCTACTATTTTTTATCAATATATGGATTGGCTTAGTATTTTTTTCCCCCTATTATTGAACTTTAGAGAAAAAAAAATAATAGAGACCTTCAGCTCATCCGCCATCAGTTTGTTATTTGTATTCTGGATACCTCGCTTCACAGCGATCTTTGCAATTAGACTTTTCTCCCAGATCTGGAGTATTGCAGCTGCCAATCCTTGGTGATTTCTGTTCCTGCCTGTAAAGGACATATTCAAGTTTTAAACCTCGGCACACTAAACAGAAGAACCATCTAGGGAAAAAAATCATCTAGGATCAGAAAGCATCTTACCAAGAGCAAAATGGCATGGGAGCGTTTTACCAATCTTCCTGAGATTTGTCATTTCAGCGTTGGTCAAATTCGATCTCATCCCAGTAGGAAGAAGCCTGAAAGGTGTTTTATAACCAGGAATTGTAGGAGGTAGTAAGTCAGCGTCCACAGGTAGCACCCCAGTACCCCACCATTCTTGAAAACGTGTGCCTAAGCTGTCTAATAGATTGTTAAATTCAATTTCTTCTTCTGTCATATTCTCCTTGCGAATAGGGTTCTTGATGATCGGGTCTCTGATTACCAAAGGTGGATTTTGGTTATCTTTGGCATTTGTTGCTTCATCGCCAGCAGATGATACATCAGGGACAAAAAGAGTCTCTTTAGGTACGGCCACTCGATTAGAGACCACAGAAGGTCCTTGATAGTCAAGTCCACGGTAAACCACCATTACACTTCCGGCTCTCCATATCACCATTCCACCAGTTCGACGCTGCCCATTAGAATAAATCTAATCAGTTTTCTATCAAACCTTAACATGCATCTCCTGCACAGTCTTGTTACTCCAAAAGAATTCTAACAGCCGTGATCACCTCCATCTAGTCTACTTTTTCCAGACCTCAAAATTACCTTATTCACAACTACGTTATTGTTCCCAAGAGAGATCAACCACAAACTTCCTACGGTTCTAATAAAGGCTTTACAACCATTCTATTACAGAGTTAAATTGAGCTTTAAAATGACCATTTCACTAAAGTGACGCGAATCCCCAATAGATTATGAGAACCGTTCTCATGAGATAATCTCGCATCCATATTTTGTACCTCAAATTCAGCTAATATCTTACAAACCTCTGCTACAATGAAGTAAATCAGTGAACTATGCAAGAGAACTAACTAACCTCAACAATCTCATGAGCCGTCTTCATGTCACGAGCAAGCACTTCATGGAACTTGAGCCTCACAAGTTCTTCTTTCCTCCACGTATCATGAATCTTCTCCATCACAGCCTGCGTTAGCCCAGCTTTTGGTATATTGATCCTTACCCTCAAATACATCCCATCCCTCCTCAGCCGCCGTAACTCAGAATCCTCAACCGTAAGCTCCGCCAGTGATGGAGCTCTAGCTCTCCTCTTCGCCATCACCGCCACTCCTCCTTCTCCTTCTACTCTCTCCGCCGCTTGTTCTTCCTCATTCTTCTCCCATGGCAATAACACCTCATCCTCTTCCTCACTCTCTTCTCCCTCAGCAAGCATCATATCAGGCCTCACCCACTCCCTCTTCAACAAATCCCCCAACCTCTCTTCTCCAGTCACCGGCTTCACATCTCCGCCGTTAATTCCACCTCCCTCGTCATCTTCCACATCCTCCTCATCATCCGAACCTAATCCTAAATTCCTTAGCCGAAGAACGATCCTATCAATCGCGTTTTGTCCTTTACCCCGCTCCAGATACCGAAGCTTCGCTTCAGCTTCCTCCTCCGCCGACCGAATCTTAGCTCCGCCGTGTTTTTCGCCGACATGATCACCGCGAGCTTCGGAGGATGACGGTGGCCATTTATCGATCCAAGGAGGACTAGGTTTATGATTCCGATTATCTAATCGACGGTTGTTATGGCTCCTGTTGTTGTTGCTACGCTCACTCGTACGGAGCGAAGAGAATGGCCGAACGATTTGATGACGCGAGGGTTTCACACCCAAGGAATAGAAGAGCAATGCGTGGAGCGAAGGAGACGAACAGTAGCGAGAGGTCGAGGTCAAAGGAAGAGAGCTTCTCAGTGGCATTTCAGTAAAATTAAGCGGAACCAAAGCCATTGACACAAAGTCTGGAGAAAGCTTTCAGCGAAGTGTCTTCTTCGCCATTGTTTTTGGGATACTGAGAGCAGACGGATAAGCTGGTTTGGATTACTCGACCATACGGATAAGATTATTTTGGGTTTTTAAAATATTTGGGTCTTTAAAATGGGCTTTTAAAGCGTAAAAGCCCATTAGTATGGATAAAGTTAAAAAAATAATTACACAAGTGAAAAAGTTATATAAGCGGCGGAGTCGGGTCTGAGTAAAACCGAATACGTTGTCGTTGGGTCACCGGCCGTGTTCTAGAGAGTTTTGCCGTGAATTCGAAATTCAAAGTGAGATAAGCTCCGGTTGATTCCAGTTTGGCAGTTTCTGCCGCCAATTATTGTTTTTCTTTTTTCGGTGAGACGAAGGAGATAACATGGGTCGACCTCCCAGTAATGGCGGTCCGGCGTTTCGATTTATCCTACCCGAGGTTAATCTCGATTTCTTTGTAATGTGATATGTTTGGTGTTACTTTGAGGGGTTTTGAGCTCGCCGAGCTGAAAAATCTGATTTTTTTTGGGTCGGTTTGGTTTCTTAGATTTGGGTCTCGTTTTTGGGTTCATGATAGGGTTTAGATTCTGAATATCAGTTGAGTTTTTTTTTTTTTATAATTTAGCTAGTAGAAACTTTGACTTGTTGTTTGAGCAATTTGTGTTAATCTTTATGCAATTCGATGTATGTTCTTCTGAAATCCATTGGCTCCTACTTTGTTAATTGGAGTTATTGATAAGTGTTTCCATGTATCTTTTGTTCTATGGTTTTTGTCAGTTCTCTGAAAAGGTTTTATCTTGTTAATTATGGCTGATGTTTAATGTTATAAGGTGAATGAGATGGAAGCAATTTTGCTACAGCATAATACAGCGATGCCAGGTCGACATATTCTTGAAGCTCTTGCTGATAAGTTTAGGTATTTACTTTCTTGTAGTTCAATTCCATTGGTCTGAAAGCACTCTTGTGTCTTTTTAATCATCTAACAAGTGGTACGTTTGTTTTCTGTTTCAGTGAATCACCTGAGCGGAAGGGTAAAATTGTTGTGCAATTCAAGCAAGTACTGGTCTTTTCATTCTTGATTCTTTAGTTTTTCTAGACAGAGTCTGTTGGAATTGTTTTTACTTAATTGGAGTGTCGTTTCTATGCAATGGTAGATCTGGAACTGGTTCCAAAATAGGCGCTATGCTTTGAGAGCAAGGGGAAATAAAGCTCCTGGGAAGCTAAATGTATCTTCCATGCCGCGTATGGATTTGCCAAATCAGATGAGAAATGTGATGCAACCATTAGCCGCTCCTAAAACCACTCATATGACTGGAAATCTACCCGGCATGACTCCTGCCCCTTCCGGTATTTTAGGTGCCTTATATATTTTACTCGCAGTCAAATAGGTTGAGAAGCTTATGTATTTAGATAGGTTTCATTGGATTATTCAGTTTTCTTGGATTATTCAGTTTTATTTTCTTGTCCATGAGTCTAGATCAGTGTGGCGTATACTGCATAGATGCCACTTTCGTAACTGTTTACTACTACTTTTTCTCATAGTTCCCGGTGTCATGAGGAGTGGTTCAGACAACTCTTACTTGGAATTTGAAGCCAAATCTGCCAGGGATGGTGCATGGTGATTCCCTTTCATTCGACCTTCAGTATTTTTGACCGACTTATGTACGTTCCACTGCTTTTCCCTGATATGCATCTCTCTTGCTTACTTACAGGTATGATGTGCAAGCTTTCCTAGCTCATAGAAACTTGGAGATTGGTGATCCGGTAATTCCTAACAAATTTCCAGTTGACTTATTTGTTCCCCTTCTTTGTTTTGCTAACAACTAATCTTTCTTTTTGGTCTTTCAGGAAGTGCAGGTTCGGTTTGCGGGTTTCGAAGTTGAAGAAGATGAATGGATAAACGTCAAAAAGCACGTCAGGCAACGGTCTCTCCCATGTGAAGCATCAGAATGTGTTGCAGTTCTTGCCGGAGATCTCGTACTTTGTTTCCAGGTTTAGAACTTTGTTCTCTAAGCATTTAGTGATAGGTGTCATGTAAGTTTATCCCTGACTGGATTTTTTTTTATAACATCTTCAGGAAGGAAAAGATCAAGCTCTTTACTTTGATGCCACTGTTCTTGACGCACAAAGAAGAAGACATGATGTCAGAGGTTGTCGTTGTAGGTTCTTGGTGCGTTACAGCCACGACCAGTCCGAGGTTGGACGATCATCTCTCTCCCTATCTCTTATCATTTTGTTGACCCATCAGCTCCATTTGGTTTCATGGTTGAGACCCTAAAGCAAAACCCTCCTCACTCACCTATTTTGGATTTATTTGCTCCCAGCAGGAAATTGTTCCCTTGAGGAAGATTTGTCGGCGACCCGAGACAGATTACAGGCTACAACAACTTCACAACGTTGTAAATGATTTGGCTAACTTGAATCAGCACCAGATACCCGCTCTAGATGCGGTTGCAAAAACCTCTCTTTCACAATCCGGAGCTTCAGTTCCCATTGTTGCACCCGAGCCGAAAGATCGGAGCGTGAGCACCACTCCAGCCACTTCCGTTCAGCCTAGCTCCAATGCAGCAGCTGTCCCCGCTGGTTCTGCCTAGGCCATGTAATTTCTATCGCCTTTTGTAACCGCCAATTTCACAGTTACTAGTAGCGCCGTAGGGTTAACTCGGGATCATCATATGCATTGGTAATCTAAGCTGTATCATGCCATGTTACTTGATCCCTCATGTATGATGTAATAATTATGGTTTTGTCCGGTTTATTCATCATATGATGATCACCGGTTACTCTTTGAACAAACATGTTCGAATTCTGTGGATTTATTCTTAAGGCTTAATTTACAAGTTAGGAATCTTACCTCGAGTCATTTAGCTTTTTGAAACATTTGTGGGAAAGAGAAATTATTAACTTGAAAAATATCTTACTGTAATGAGCAGACTGAATAACACTTTGGATAAAAACTATTTTGCTTCTGTAGGTTTCTGTAAATTATTGATCAGACTAGACACAGGAAAAACAGTTTTACAAACAATTACAACTGTCTTTATTGTCACTGAATAACAATGGGAATAAAAAGAAACTTACAGCTTGATGTTTCTAACTTTGTAACAAGGGATCAACTCTCTCTGAACATTTTAATCCAATGCACTAGATATCTATCTATATACATTATAGATGATTGTTTGATCAGAAAACAAGTGACTACATTGGTGCGGGTAATCTCCGGCTATACGATCCGATCCCCGAACCTGACCCTGATCGAGATGGGGAATGAATCTGTGTTTGAACCGGAGAAGAGTTAAGAATCTCTTTGCCAAGGTCTTTGATCTTGTTGATAAGCAGCATTTGCTCTGTCTGAAGCTGGACCAAATACTCTTCTTGTTCGTCCTCCAAACTTTCCAACTCTCCTAAAGCTTCAGCAAGACCTTCAAGGTCTCCATCGTCAATCAAATTCTGAAACTTTATCATCACCTGCTTCATTTGGTTGGACAACAACAGAGCTTTGTTAAACGGGGAGCCAGAATCCACGCTGGCGCGTCTCTGAACCTCCTTGACTTTCCGCGTGACTCTGACATGAATCTCGCCGTGTGTCACTCCTTGGAGAGGTATCCACTTATCCGCAGTCTCGTTTGGCTTTAACCCTTGGTACTCCACGATGCAGTTACCTATACTTGATGTCGGAAGCAGAGTGTTATGGTCTTTGACATGTAGCTCCAAGGAGCTCCCATCATCTGGAAACTCCATTGTCTGGTTCCATTTCGGTTGCAATGTCTTAAAAATCACCTGGAGAAAAAAAAACATCTCTTTAAGTTTTGTTTCCTATCTCCTTAAAAAATGTCTTTTCAAAGTCCAAACAACTGCTCTAGTACCTTTGTTCTCTGTTTCTTCTCTCCATATTGAACTCTAACATAAGGATCACTGGTTCCTCTAAGATCCGCGGCCACAAGATCTCGCGCTTCAACAAGAACCAATTCAATTAAGCCTTTACTAGAGTCTGCCTGCGATTAAGCCGAGAAAAAAGCGTAAACAATCAATGAGGAAAAAGGAGGAGACAGAGTGAAGTTTGTCAAACACTTACTTCGCTGTACTCAGGAGCCACAGCTTCGATCAAAAGCTCTATTTCTCCAGAATTAACATCTTCAAGCGGAACCCATATATGCATTTCACTGTTATTGATTCCTTGAAGACTCAATGTAGCTGTTCCAATATTGTCCGTGCCAAGCATCTCTTCTCTATAGCATTTCACCTTTAAATACTCTTCACCGGCTAACTCTTCAAACTCAAATTTCTGGTTCCAGCCACACTCTGCTGCGTTAACTATCTTCGTCTTTTGTATAATCTACACAACATTCAAGAACATGGCCCGCCTCTTTAAGATTTTAAGATTGTTCAGCGGCCTTTTAAAGCAAAATCATGAAAAGATTACTTACTTTTCCGTAGTGTAACTTGACAGAGGCATCACATTTTCCGGATTTATCTTTAGAAACAAGGTTCTTTCCAGACAAAACAGTCACAATAATCTTCCGACCGGTTTTGGAGAGATGAGTAGAGGAGCTGTCGAGGGAGTGTAAAGAACTCGAATGAACACTATTCAAGCTATGTGAGCCATCAGAGAAATGCCATTCTTTTAGAAGTAACTTGACGGTCAGCTATAGAGCAAAAACACACAAATTAAGTGAATTGGCCAAATTGAGTAAAGAAGTTTATTGGAGTAGTAATACATAAAGAAGAAAATGTATCATCTACCTCGCCAGAGCTAACTCCTTCAAACGGAACAACCATCTCGATTTCTTGACCACAGAACTCAGCGTGTTTTGCAATCACACCGTTATCAGATCCAACGGCCCAAAACATAGTTGAATCATCACCTACGTATTTCATCTGTACATTCCAAAGAGAGAAAGATAAACAAACAAGTAACAGCCAGTAACAACAACTAATTTGTTCATTAATTTACCTTAACTTCACAGCTAGCGAGACTGTCGTATCTGACACTCCCAGGATTATTCTCATAGAGATTAAACTTAAGTGTCCCTGTATTGTCGTGTAAAATCATGTTAAACGTTGATTGATAAGCTGGATTCGGTCCTGACTTCATCTCGGTTCTTCGAGAAAGCTGTTCGAGTTCAACTTCAACAAATGTCTGAACAGGCTTACTGCTGCTGCCGCTGCTGCTGTTTCCACTGCTACCTTCTGCAATATCGGAGTTTCTCGAGGGGCTTCCACGAAGAACACTGCGGTGAAGATTGCTACCAGAGACTACGGTTACATAGATTATTCCCCCGACGGCTGTTTTGTGAAGTTCAGTTGCAGGTAACGAGAAACATCCCCGGCGTGGCTCTACCATCTTCTTGTTCAACGTTTCTGTTAGGATTTTGACCTGAAAATGGACTTTTGTAACTGAAACTATTCTTGACGGTAAAAAAAAAAACTGTATTGGAGATATGAAAGTGGGAAACGAACCAGCCAAGAGGAGACACCGGGAAGCTCTGTCGCGGGAAGAGACTGGCCACCACCACCACCAAAAGCTACTCCAATTCTAACTTCAGGGTTCGATACAAAGGAATAGAGCAATGCTTTTCCTTCAAGAATCGGTCTGATCAGAATCTGCAAGAAGATACAGTAAATAAATAAACCAGGAAGAAGGCTATGTAAAGGAATATATTTACTACACTTTTAGCTTTCACTTACATCGCCCTTGATGCAAAGACTGTTGACAACGATTCGTGCTGTTCGATTAAACGGTTTGGACAGCTTAGCTTGCAACAAGATACTTAGATCTGTTGTGTCCCAAGTAAAATCTAATCGCATAATTTTCTATACCACCAGAGAAGGTGAAAAAGAAAAGGTAAAAACATCAAAATCCAACCACTTATTCAAATCTTTGCAGCTTAAAAATCAAAGTAAGCAAACCTGTTCCCCTGATTTGGACCAACAAGTTCCATGGAGTCCCAGCAAAGGAGGGCATGAGCCAAGAGAAAACTCCAACAATTGTATATTTTCCTATCGAAAACCGATACAAATTAGCATCACTGTGTCCATTTTTTATTAGAAGGAGGTGTCATGGAAAAAGGAAGGGAGAGATTTCTTACTATTAGTCTTGACCTTCGTTGTCTTAGTCGTTTCTGCGATCAAAAGTTCATGTTTTATTGTCTTTAAATGACCCAAGGAATCATGTACGGCTCGAGTATATGAGCAGAAACACAATATAGATATAAGAAAGAGCAGAGTTAAGAATAAGAGCTCACTCACCTCTACCATGGAAGCAAATCTGAGAGAAAGTTTCTTGTTCATGAAGTTTAGCCAAATTTCAGAGAGCAACTTGTTAAGCCATTGACAATGTTCCAAAGGAGTTATCGTCTGGAGAAAGCCACAACGCGGTACTCTTATAAGTTATAACATCGAGCGATATAATATAACGACAGGTAATCAAAAACTAGGGTTAAAGAAATTCTCACCGACGCATTGAAAACGTGTTGCTTCCACTTCTTGGTAAGATCTTCAGCAAGTATTGCCCTTTGGTAACTTCCATACTGCAGCAAAACATATGATCACATTAAAAAAAACACAGCAAGACTTTAGCTTTACTTATCCACTCTCTAAGTTCAGAGTTGTGCACACGAACACACTTATCAAGTCTACATAACAAAAACCCCCTAACCAGTTTTTAGTACATAGGATAACACAAACACATGAATGAAACTCAATTAGCTAAGATTGTAAACTCATCCATGAAAAAAGCAATTTACCAGAACTATCTACCTCATGAGTGGGAAAGATCAAACTCTTTTTGTATATGGCAAAGTTGTTAGATATAAACAAAAAGCATAAAAGCGTTCCAACTTTATCTGAGGATTCTAAAGTATCAGATTCAATTCAACGGATCCAGACAAATTAACCGGCGGTTTAACAAGAACCGATCAATTATCAAAGAGTAAATGGAATAAAAAAAAACAAAACAAAAAGGTGATTCTTTTGAGAAACAAAACGAACCTGAAGAGCAGCCCAAACGGCGACAACAAGAGGAACCCAATTGGAGAAAGCAAAGACCCATCTCTCAATTGCCCAGAAAGCTAACACCAAAGGAACAAGCAACAACAAGGAATGTCTCTCAGCAACTAGATGATTTACAAATTCTCTCGCAGCTTCAGTGTTTATGAAACCTTTCCTCTTAATTCTCCTACCCATCTCTTCAAATCACCCTTCTTCACAAATCTATATCCCTCGGTCAATATAATTTCTCCATCCAGGGTTTTTCTTTTTCTTTTTATTCCGGGAAAATCTGAAAGCTTTTATAAGTCAAAGCTCTCGGAAACTAAAGTGACGAAAGTAAGAAACTTTCCCTTGGCGGTGTCTTTTTTTTTATCCCACCATTTTGATATCTTCAACCAAACTTGAGAGATCCACGGACGGACGAAGAAGAACGAAATTTCTGAAAAAAAGAAAAGAAAAGTCTCCGGGGGAAGTTTCGAATAAGAAGGAGTTTTTTTTTTTTTTTTTTTTTTTTTTTGTGTCAGACAAGAATTTCGATCTCCTAATTATTTGTCGGAAACTCACAGAGTTCTTGCCAGAGAGAGGTAACGGATCTTTAGACAAAATGAACAGTGTGGGCAAAGTAAAAACCTCTTTTTATTTATGCAAACATTAAAAAAAAAAAGACTTTACTCTACCAAAGATTAGTTATCAAAACTGGAGATTAAATTAAATACAAAGATAAAAGGAATGATATTTCAAAAGGAAATTAGAATATTCTCTATTTTTTATATGGTAGTATATATTAAAAAAAAAATCATATTGGTCAACACTCAACACCTAGAAGAATTGGTGTTTAATAAATAAATTTTAAATATACAAAAAGCACTCCACTTGTATTATTAATTGTTTAATGTAATTAATACTATTAACTTTAAGTCCAGAATTAAGTCCCATGTCTATATATTGATTGATCTGAGAGATCATGACCGTTTGTAACATTACAGTGAAAACTACTGACCGTCCGATGTGCTTGCCGCCTCTTATTGACTAGTAGTAGTAGTACTAGTTCACTGGTCGGACTCTCAGACGTCTCTTTAGCGTTGACTATTCAGATTGCTAAAAGACGCGTGATGATGGATCATTACATTAGAGAGATCTGAGAGCGGCACATTTTGTGTTATATCCTTTGTAGTTTGTATATTGTATATTGTATATTTGTATACAATAATTAATACTTCTAATTCTTGTTGTAAACTTTTCATTTAGGTTCTTTTTCTCTAAGTCAAGCAAGATACGAATTTTCTAAATATTTTCAAAGGATGAAGACTAATTGAATATTCACAGCTTTTTAGATTTATGTTGATCAATTTTACTCTTGTAGGTATAAATCCGTATATGAAACACTTTAAATGGGACAAGTCAAAACGGGCACGCACTTTAAAGAAAAACTCAGAAAACTTATCCTAACTAAAAATCACATACTCCTACTACTATATATTTGTATCCAAATGTCTGTAATTAATTAAAAGTTTAGATCTCCAAAATATTGAATTTAAGTCCTACTAAATCAAATAAAATTATGAAATCCAGATACTTCATATCCAAGCAACGTAAATTTTATCTATTAAAAGCCTTTGTTTAAAGGATATTTAAGTATATATCCTGTAAACAATACGTCCGATAAACTATGTATTCATAATCCTCATATCTAAGTATATATCCTATAATACTGAATAATTATTCGTTATCCGAATGACAAAATCCATAAATACGAATCGGATAACAGATTTAAGTCTTCATCAAGATGAGAGAGTAAAGAGACTCAATTTCGCACCGCCCTTTAACTTTATTGACTTGTTGTTTGTTTTGTTTAATTTAATATGGAAGTCTTTCCGTCATAAGTATAACCAGTGAGCTTCACATAAGATTTTTTTTTTTTTTTTTTTTTTTTGCTTATTGATGGAGCCATCACGTTGTATGCATTTACTAGATGTCGATTACATATTTTTACTAAATTATAAAAATAATAACAATTCCTATAGCAAACACCAAATATTACGAATCATGATTTGGAGTTATTGAGGTTGGTAAGCTGGACCGCATTGATCGGGGGGCATGCATAATACAACTTGTGACTTTAAAAATTTAATGAAAGTGGTACAAACAATTTACTTGTGACCACACAAAATGTAAGTATCAAATTAATTGTTTTATCTGCTAGAAAGAACTATAATGTTTACATTTTACAAAACTACACGTAAAAAACATATACTTTCCAAATTAAGGGGGTTACAAATTTTCTCATATAAAAAATATTGGAAACGACTGAAAATGATGTTATTAGTATCCGGGTGTTAGAGAAGAGAAACTTCAATTTCGGTTTTATTACAACTCAGGGATACATCAACTCATCAAGGAAAGAAAGAGATATGGGTAAACAAATAAGATTTTGATGAGACCATGCACTCAAATGTTGTCATGGACAAGGTCTTAACAACTGGCTTACCCTGGTCTCAAATCTCTCTAACGCAATTAAAATTTTTTTCCTTATCAAACATTTTCAGCTTAATCTTAAATAAAATGAGTGTATGAAAAATAATCTCAAATCTTTCAAAGAAACAGCATAAACAGCATAAAATCCGTCTCTCACCCCCTCCCCAAGGCGACGAAGAAGGCGACTGTTATTAGAACCTAAACTCCTCTGTTGTATTATCCGGCCGGCGTCGACCGTACTACTTCTTCTCTATGCTTTTCCTTTCCTTTGTACTTTTACTTCATGTATTTGATTTTTAGTTCATAACCGTTTATTTAGGGTGATCGGAAAGTGATCATGGCATTTCCTCTACGGTGGCCACTTATATCTTACCAAGATCCTATGAATTCAATTCTCAACGGTTTCTCTCTAAAATTCTTAACTACTTTATTTGTTTTCCTCATGGTGTTTTTAAGGTTTCGAAGGCAGTTTACTTTGATTTGTGTATTCTTCTTCTGTTTTCCCAATGGATGCGAAATGTATCCCGTGTGTTGGTGTCGGCGAGAGAAAGTTTATTCCTCACCATTTGGGTGATGGCTGTTATGTTCTTCTGCGACAGTGTAAGGATTCCTACTAGAATCAACCACCGCTCGTTTGATATTCCCACACTAGATCCAATGATTCGGTGTGATGAGAAATTACAAGTGATTCCGAAGGCATATTGTGATAATGAAGCCTTTCATATGATAACCACAACGATCAATAAATCTCGATTTGAGTGGTGCATTGGTCGACAAATTTGGGATTTAGGAATATCAAGCATTCGAAGAAGAGATGCATCGGTGAGGAGAATCGGAGACGCAAAACAATTATGGGTATAAGCTATAACCAAGAAAGATGTCATCTCCTTGAGATGTTTTATTGGGAAGCGATATAAGAGATGGATCGCTACCATTGATCATTTTAAAGTTAAATGGAGTATTGTCAAAATAACGATAGCCAAAGGAAACGATCATATCGGATTGAAGAAGAAGACGAAGAAGGAAGATAATAGATTTTATAATCTATTAGCGTGTAAGGCTTACAAAAGAAAGCAACGGCTACTTCACTTGTTCGGTTGGATTTTTTTCATCTTAAGGTTAATCATGTTTTGGTTGTATCTGTATTCCTTACAAACAATTATGTAATCTCTGATTCATTTAATAAAGTTAAGTAAGATGTTAAAAAAAAAAAACAGCATAAAAAGGGGTGGTTAAATTTTATCTCCGGGATGGTCAAAGTAAAAAAAAAAAAAACAACTTACTTGAATTGGTTTGAAGGCTATTTCTTCTCCTGCGGTAACAATGAGTCTTCACTTTACCAACGTTGACACTCTAAGGGTTTGAATGGTGACAGCGATCATGGCAGACAAATCCGTCAGCGGATTAGAGCGTTTTTTATTTACCACTCACAAGTTTAGTTGGTAATGGTGGAGTCCAAAAAATACAGAAAGAAAACCGCTGCAAACCAACACCGATCTATTTTTGTATACAAATAAAGTTGGTCTGCAGCGGTCTGTTGTCCGCCTTATTTATAGAGCGGACTAAACCACTGACGGATTTGGCCGCCCGACTGCAGTCATCATTCAGACCCTAACTGTCCCTTTAACAACTGCAAACCACAGAAGAACAAATTCAATCACTTCTTGACTTCGTATCAAACCAGAAATTCCAACCATCAAGCTTTAATTAAAACTTTTTCCCCATTAAAGAAATAGATAAGTTGAGTTTTAGTACATTTGCAAAAGATTATTAGGAAAGTAATACATTTACTATTTGGTTTATTACTCATATCTATAAATCTTTTAAAAATTACTAGAATGTTTAGTGCCCTGGGTGTAATTACAATTTACCCCTTGAGTTTTTATTCTCGAATTTGAGTAAAAAAATTAAAAAAAAATACACATCAACAAATTAAAATACACATCATTTTCTATTTTGCACGTCACTAATTAGTTTTTTTTCATAATACACCGTCAAATTTTTATTGTTTATATCAAAAGGGAAATCAAACAGTTTCAACTGTTCATAAGCACCAAAAAAAAAAAAAAAAAACCTATCTCTTGTCCGAGTACTCTATGATTCTCTCATCCACCTTCATGCCCTAAATCTCTTTGTTAATCTCCAAATCCCAGTTTATCATTTCTCTTTTTGCTCTGATTTTCTCTCTTCTCTCTTCTCTCTCCAAATCCCCAAAGCGAAACCAGGTCTCCCAGTTTCGACACAATATTTTTCCCCAAATCAGAATTGGATGTAGGTCTCCATTTGCGGACGAGTAAATCAGTAGCAAGCAGTGCCCAAGCCTCTCCACGGAAAACGACATCACCGGCGTCAGTCATAGAGACTCAAAGTGGCATCGTTCCCTGAGAGAGAAAGAACAAAACCTTTGCCTCGCTGATTCGCTCTGTTTTATCTGAAACCGCCATGGGTATAAAGGTCTGGTGCAAGCGGAATGATAACTTCTTGTTTCGATCTAATGTTTGTGTTGTTGTAAATGTCTGTTTTTTTTAGGGTTTAACAAAGATTTTAGCCGACAATGCACCAAGTTGTATGAAAGAACAGAAATTTGAGAGCTATTTTGGTCGGAAAATCGTCGTTGATGCTAGCATGAGCATTTACCAATTCCTTGTCCGTTCCCTTCTCCTCCCCCTTTCTATAAATCTAGTTTCGGACTAATCTCACTCAGCGAGAGAGTATAACTTTTGTTATTGTGAAATCGATGTGACGCAGATTGTGGTAGGGAGAACTGGGACTGAAATGCTCATTAATGAAGCTTGTGAAGTCACTAGGTTACTACTTACTACTCTCTTTCTCTCTATGTTTCCATTTGTAAAGTTTAGATCTTTCTATCTGATTTTTTTTTGTACATGTAGCCATTTACAAGGGATATTTAATCGAACGATTCGTCTTCTAGAAGCTGGAATTAAGCCTGTGTAATGTTTACACATTATTGCTCGTTAATCACTTTCATCTCTCTCTCTTCTTATCCCTTCGATTTTCCATTGATTCAGCTCAAAAAGAGAGCCTCATCGTTTTCTCTGGATCTGAGCGAAAGATCGTTCCTTTGTAAGGTATCAAAATTCAATCTTTCTCTTCTTTTATAGTCTGTGTCAATGTTTTCTCTGTTTGTACATTTTAAGTGAAATGGGAAAAGTTCTGTAAATTTAAATCTAATTCTAGCTTAAAACATTGTGATTTGTGTATATTCTAAGTTGCCGTAGTTAAACGTAGCGTAACTTTGCTTGGATTGAAGCCTTGATGAATACACTCTGCTTGCTAGTTTGCTGGATGTACTATCAGATGCATATATTTAGGGGCCTTATGCTATATTTTCATCAGATGCATATAAATCTCTGTCCTTTATTGTTGATTTATCTCGTTGGTGGTGGTATTGATGAGATGCTTCCTTCGATTTTGCAGAGATACTAAAGTAGATTGAATACAAACAGAATGTGTATTACCGTATACCGTAAAGTTTTGAGCTTGAATCTATATTGCCGTGTGATTCTGTAAATTGTTTCACCTTTTGAACTCAAACCCTTCAAGAGTCAAGTCCGAAAAACCAATGGAACCTTGAGAGATAATTGGAATTTTTACTAGCAGATGTATGAATTGACTTTAAATGTATCGTCTTTTTAATGTTTGGCCATAGCTAAGTTTGTCTTCTTATCAGATTCTTGAATAATTTTCTTCAGGTTGAACATATGGAGAAATGGGTTTATGATTCAAGATCCACAATAATGAGACCTAATACGATGAACAATTTTGATGTTGTCCTTGATGATTTTGGCTTTGATAGGATGCTTCAGCAGTTGGTTGTGGACTTTTTAAGTCCTATATCTCAAGGTTTAGATTGTAATTGTGATTTGCAGATTTGTGTTCATCAAATGGTTTGTGCAATTGATCTCTGTTCCTCTTAGTGTTTTATCATTTAAGTTGTGCTTGTATAGAGTATGTATAAAACTATAATTTAATTAAGAAACACAGCTTATACAAATTGCCATCTTTCTATATAACATTGAATTGAGGCCATATGATACATATCTCTGTGAATTGAGGCCATATGATACACATTGAATTGAGGTCATATGATAATATTGATAAATATTAAATAAACATATATGTTATGGCTGAGTTATGTATTTCGTACGGCTGAGTTATGCAACAGATATATTAATTTATTATATACCTTCTCGAAAATACAAAAAGTGTTGCTGAGGAGACACAAACAATAATTATGTTTATTGTTAAGAAACACACACGTAATAAATGAGATTTTAGCGATTTTTTATTTAAAAAGAATTCAAAATTTGAATTTGATTTTTTTTTAATTTTTTTTTAATAAAAGTATTTCTCAAACAATTGAATAATTGATTGATATGGCTGAGTTATCGACATAAACGGCTGACTTATGAAATATTTGTAAACTAGAATTATTATAACTCAAAGTTAAAATATAGAATGAAAAAAATTAATATTACAATCATAATAAGCAATAAAAAATAATAATTATAGACAAATATTGATTTTTACACAGTCTGATCAAAATGTGTAAAACATACAAACCATGACATTTAGGGGTTAGGGTTAGGGTTAGGGTTAGGGTTTGAGGTGTAATGTTCATATTTCCAACATTATGAGTTTTAATATAACAGTTTGGTTTTGGTTATGTTGTGTTTGGTTTAAGGTGGTAATTTGGATATACTAATATGATAACCATTTGAAAATTTGAAAATTTTTGAAATTACTTTTCGGTTATTTCTGGTTATGGGTTGGTTAGATGAATATATAACCATAAATAATTCAAATGTTATCCAAATTAGGTGGATTAACTTAATATAACCGATAGCAAGCCGAATATAACCGTAATTAACCGAAAATAATGGAAAAAATAGTTTCTGGTTCGTTTCGGTTTGGTCGGTTATTTAGTCATTCTAATTTGAGGGTTGGCTGAGTTATGATAACGTTATGGCTGAGTTATGCAACAGATATATTAATTTATTATATATCTTCTCGAGAATACAAAAAGTGTTGTTGTGGAGACGCAAACAATAATTATGTTTATTGTTAAAAACCACATGCGTAATAAATGAGATTTTAGCGATTTTTTATTTAAAAAAAAAAAAATCAAAATTTGAATTTGAATTTGAATTTAATTTTTTTTAATAAAAGTATTTCTCAAACAATTGACTGATATGGCTGAGTTATCGACATAAACGGCTGACTTATGAAATATTTGTAAATTAGAATTATTATAACTCAAAAATTAAAATATAGAATGGAAAAATGAATATTACAATCATTATAAGCAATAAAAAGTAATAATTATAGAAAAAAATTGATTTTTACACAGTTTGATCAAAATGTGTATAACATTCAAAACATGACATTTAGGGGTTAGGGTTAGGGTTAGGGTTAGGGTTTGAGGTTTGGAGTTCATATTTCCAACATTATGAGTTTTAATATAACAGTTTGGTTTTGGTTATATTGTGTTTGGTTTAAGGTGGTAATTTGGATATACTAATATGATAACCATTTGAAAATTTAAATTTTTTGAAAATACTTTTCGGTTATTTCCGGTTATGGGTCGGTTAGATGAATATATAACCATAAATAATCCAAATGTTATCCAAATTAGGTCGATTAACTTAATATAACTGATAGCAAGCCGAATATAACCGTAACTAACCGAAAATAATGGAAAAAATAGTTTCCGGTTCGGTTCGGTTTGGTCGGTTATTTAATCATTTTAATTTGAGGGTTGGCTGAATTATGGTAAAGTTGTGGCTGAGTTATCGTTTAGGGTCTTCTCAATAATATGAAAACGTATTATTCTTTCTGGGTCTTTTGTTCTCAGATTCCTAATAAGTATTAAAACATCTCTCGATATTACAAAAAGTGTTGTTCGGGAAGCGCGAAAAATCACTAATTCTGTGCCTGCTCAAATCCACACGCATAATAAATTCATAAAGTGAGATTTTTATCACAAGATATTATTGCAAATCATTAACTAATTATTATCCTTTGTAAAATTGTTAACTCAAAAGATTATTCAACATCATGGAAATTTTCATGAGTTAAAGATGTGGTAAGTTGAGTTATCTATTTTTTTTAATTAAAAAACGAAAATTCAGTTATATAATACAAAAAAATTATTTTTTCGTTTTTATTTAATTCATATATCAAGAAATTTTTTTTTACTGTTTTTCTTTTATTTAATAAATTTTTTAATTAGTTATTTTATTTCTCCTAAATTATTATTTTTTATTATTATTTGAAATGAAAATAGACATAGACCTAAATTTTATTGTTACCAATCACTAACAAAACTAATTTTTTTGAAGTTGATTTTGAATAATCATGTGTTATGGTTGATGTACAACTTTGAGGTATATCCTTTGTAAAATTGTTAACTCAAAAGATTATTCAACATCATGGAAATTTTCATGAGTTAAAGATGTGGTAAGTTGAGTTATCTATTTTTTTTTTTAATTAAAAAAAACGAAAATTCAGTTATATAATACCGTAAATTTATTTTTTCGTTTTTATTTAATTCTTATATCAAGAAAATTTTTTTTTACTGTTTTTCTTTTATTTAATAATTTTTTTAATTAGTTATTTTATTTCTACTAAATTATTATTTTTTATTATTATTTGAAATGAAAATAGACATAGACCTAAATTTTATTCAAAAATGTTACCAATCACTAACAAAACTAATTTTTTTGAAGTTGATTTTGAATAATCATGTGTTATGGTTGATGTACAACTTTGAGGTATATCCTTTGTAAAATTGTTAACTCAAAAGATTATTCAACATCATGGAAATTTTCATGAGTTAAAGATGTGGTAAGTTGAGTTATCTATTTTTTTAATTAAAAAATGTAAATTCAGTTATATAATACCAAAAAATTATTTTTTCGTTTTTATTTAATTCATATATCAAGAAAAATAATTTTTACTGTTTTTCTTTTATTTAATAACTTTTTAATTACAAGATATTATTGCAAATAATTAAATAATTATTATTCGAATTTAGAATTTTATTTTTCTAAAAGTATTTCTCCAACAATTGAATATTTAAATTATTATAACTCAAAACTTAAATTTAGAATGGAAATATGTCTATTATTAGGTTAACTGATGGTTTCCCGCCAAAATATCGCTTTACGGCTGAGTTATAATCATTACGGAAAACGAAAGGTCATGTGACGGCTGAGTTATAGTGAGTTATGACTGAGTTATCAGAAGAACCAATCTGAAAGTAAATGGATGATATATACGACTTTACGGCTGAGTTATAATATTTACGGAAAACGAAAGGTCATGTGACGGCTGAGTTATAGTTAGTTATGGCTGAGTTTTCACAAGAAAAACCTGAAAGTAAATAGATGATATAGGCTATAACTGGTAACATGTGTTACTATTGACTTAAGTTGAGTTATGGACTTAACTCAAATTTTATTCAAAAATGTTACCAATCACTAACAAAACTAACTTTTTAATTAGTTATTTTATTTCTCCTAAATTATTATTTTTTATTATTATTTGAAATGAAAATAGACATAGACCTAAATTTTATTCAAAAATGTTACCAATCACTAACAGAACTAATTTTTTGAAGTTGATTTTGAATAATCATGTGTTATGGTTGATGTACAACTTTGAGGTATATCCTTTGTAAAATTGTTAACTCAAAAGATTATTCAACATCATGGAAATTTTCATGAGTTAAAGATGTGGTAAGTTGAGTTATCTATTTTTTTAATTAAGAAAAACGAAAATTCAGTTAATACCAAAAATTATTTTTCGTTTTTATTTTATTCATATATCAAGAAATTTTTTTTTACTGTTTTTCTTTTATTTAATAACTTTTTTTTAATTAGTTATTTTATTTCTCCTAAATTATTATTTTTTATTATTATTTGAAATAAAAATAAACATAGATCTAAATTTTATTCAAAAATGTTACCAATCACTAACAAAACTAATTTTTTTGAAGTTGAGTTTGAATAATCATGTGTTATGGTTGATGTACAACTTTGAGGTATATCCTTTGTAAAATTGTTAACTCAAAAGATTATTCAACATCATGGAAATTTTCATGAGTTAAAGATGTGGTAAGTTGAGTTGTCTATTTTTTTTTTAATTAAAAAAATGTAAATTCAGTTATATAATACCAAAAAATTATTTTTTCGTTTTTATTTAATTCATATATCAAGAAAAATAATTTTTACTGTTTTTCTTTTATTTAATAACTTTTTTAATTACAAGATATTATTGCAAATAATTAAATAATTATTATTCGAATTTAGAATTTTATTTTTCTAAAAGTATTTCTCCAACAATTGAATATTAAAATTATTATAACTCAAAACTTAAATTTAGAATGGAAATATGTCTATTATTAGGTTAACTGATGGTTTCCCGCCAAAATATCGCTTTACGGCTGAGTTATAATCATTACGGGAAAACGAAAGGTCATGTGACGGCTGAGTTATAGTGAGTTATGGCTGAGTTTTCACAAGAAAAACCTGAAAGTAAATAGATGATATAGGCTATAACTGGTAACATGTGTTACTATTGACTTAAGTTGAGTTATGGACTTAACTCAAATTTTATTCAAAAATGTTACCAATCACTAACAAAACTAACTTTTTTAATTAGTTATTTTATTTCTCCTAAATTATTATTTTTTATTATTATTTGAAATGAAAATAGACATAGACCTAAATTTTATTCAAAAATGTTACCAATCACTAACAAAACTAATTTTTTTGAAGTTGAGTTTGAATAATCATGTGTTATGGTTGATGTACAAGTTTGAGGTATATCCTTTGTAAAATTGTTAACTCAAAAGATTATTCAACATCATGGAAATTTTCATGAGTTAAAGATGTGATAAGTTGAGTTATCTATTTTTTTAATTAAAAAAACGAAAATTCAGTTATATAATACAAAAAAAAATTGTTTTAATTCATATATCAAGAAAATTATTTTTTACTGTTTTTATTTTATTTAATAATTTTTTAATTAGTTATTTTATTTCTCCTAAATTATTATTTTTTATTATTATTTGAAATGAAAATAGACATAGACCTAAATTTTATTCAAAAATGTGATAAAGTAGAAGAACAAGGTGAATAAGAAGGTAAATAGTTCACTTATTAAACCAGTTGAAGAACCAGAGTCGAACGACGTTTCGTATTTCCGGAGAAAAAGATGATGACATGGAATGCTGACATGGATGCTGCATCCGACGTGGCAAATCAGCCATGAAACAATACCATAACTCAGCCTAACTAAAACTCAGCCACAACATGAAAAACATTACAGTAATTAAAAAGCAAAAAAAATCGCTGCCAAACTCAGCCGCATCATGAACTAAAAATATGTAACTCAGCCGTATCGTTTGATAAGTCAGCCGTAACTGAAAAACATTCTAGTAATTAATCTTTTGCCAATAAGTCAGCCCGTTTGACGGCTGACTTGTCGATAAGTCAGCCTATGACGGCTGAGTTATAGTTTTTTTACCATAACTCAGCCGTAACTACATCTCATAAGTCAGCCATTTTTCATAACTCAGCCAGTCGGAAAATGGCAACTCAGCCGTGTCGTTGTGATAACTCAACCAAAATCTTGACAACTCAACCATCAGGTGAAAACTCAGCCGTAACGCTTGGCTGAGTTATACGCATAACTAAGCCAAATTTGATAAGTCAGCCGTAACGCTTGGCTGACTTATGAGCATAACTCAGCCAGATTTTCATAAGTCAGCCGTCCGCTCTTACTCAAATGTTTTTTTCGATAACTCAACCGCAAAATACCTATAACTCAGCCACAACATACTCTGTATCGCGTTATGGCTGAGTTATGGTACACGTCAGCGAGTTCTGACGTGGCGTCTGACGTGGCAATGGCATTTTTGTAATAACGTTTTTTCCGGTAACATAAAACAGGGGCACGCTGGGTATTTTCAAAATACCCGAAACATTCTAGTAATAAAAAAGTTTTTTGTAGATTCTGGTAATATTACCTAAAATGAGTAACATTTGAGTAATTCACCCTTAAAAAAAATCTGAAACAACACAAATTCAAAACCTAAATATTAAATAGTTTAATTAAAAGTAAAACTATAAAAATATGTTCAAAATCAAATTTTTTTTTACTAGAATCACCATATATTTAGGGATTTTAACTTTTAAGATACTAATTAAGATTTTATGTAGCATGAATTCTTATATTTTCAAATTATTTATTTATCAAATTTTGAAATTAAAAAAAGAAAGAGTTTCCGTCGCGTTTCCAAAACGAAAACGGAGTTTCCATCTTGTTTCCAAACAGAGATTTTTAGGAATCGTGTTTCTACGGCTTGTTTCCGAGTTTCCACGAGTTTCCGTTTCCGAAACGTTTCGAAAACGAGAAACACACCTCAAAAAGAGTTTCCATGCAACATAGGGTGAGAGAGAGAAAATTATGTGAGAGAGAGAAAACAATAGTGTGTGAATGAGAGAGGAAAAAGTACATTTAATATTTTTTTTTAATTTTATATAGTTAGTCTAATATAATTTAGTTTCATACCAATTTTTCAGATACAAAAAAATCTATCATTTTCTTTATAATTTATATGCATTTTTATTATTTTAAATATATTTTATAACACAACTGATGTATATGATTATTTTGTATATATTTATTGCTTGATGACTTTTAATCTGTACATGATTATTGTTGTATATGATTATTCTGAACCAACAATAAGGGGGTGGTATTGGACAGGAGAATGTGAAAGAATTTATTAGACATTTGAATTCCAGTGTTATTGGATTAAACATTTTATCAAGTCTTTTAAATTCATCTGTTATTGGATTAAGTACTTTTAATCAGTCTTTTAAATTCATTTGAATTCCACTGTTATTCAAGTCCTTAACTTTTCATTACTATTAAATTCTGGTGTTATTGGATGTTATGTATTTTATAATAGCAACTTGATTTAACTAGAATGTTAAAGAATTGTTAGTGCAAATTGTGAAGAAAAATGTCTGACCTTTTAACGTAGGATTTGGATAGTACTCTGCACGTAAAATAAAAAATGGCCAGAAAACAGACTTCTTCAAGAGTAAAGAGAGAAGCGTAGACTTCCTTGGTAGCATTAACCGGCCGCTTTGAATTTCTTCACAGTAATACCATTATTGCCATTGACATTCCCATCACCCATCTGTCTCTTTGCAACCTTTGCTCTCCTGTATCAGCCATCTTTGCGACCTTTGCTCTTGTATCAGCCACCACAGCAGTACCGCTCTTATTTGAGAAACCTTTCATCTCTCTCAGCTTTGCTTTCTCCTTCTCCAACTTCTCCCTCAACGAGCTCACTTCCTCTTCTGTACCGTTGATCACAATCTTATCAGACTCTTTGACATCCGCGTGACACACCAAACACGAAGAAGTAGACTTCACTTCCATCAACGCCTTGGAACTCATCACATGTCCCCAAAGCGAAAAACTTGTACTTTCTCCATTGAATTCAAGACCTGAGACCGGACACTGAAACTGGATCCATCAGAACCAGCAACAGGCGTAAGTAAGCTTAGGCACCCTCTTAGACAAGACAACAGAGCATGAACCAAAGCTTCTTTATTGAACAGAAAACACATGCTCGCTCTGGTTTGAAGGCTCTCTCTCTATCTTTTGTAGTATATATATTGTTTGGTGATGAATGAGGAAGATATACAATTCTCTGCAGAACCTTTGACATGGTATCAGAGCAGAAACATTAAAAAAAAAACAGAGGAAGAAGGAAAAGAAGAAGAAAGACGAAGACAACTAAGAGATGATGACGACAACACCAAGTGCTCGTACGACGGAAGAAGCATCTCTCTCACCACTTTACCTTCATCCTTCGGATGGTCCCGAAAACTTCACCGTCCAACTTACCACTTTACCTCCATCCTCCATCCTCCATCCTCCATCCTTGGACATATACGTCTTTTAAACATCGAGATATTGAAAATAAGACTATTATTGTTAAATGAGAGACGTTATTAGTGTTTGTTTTAATTCAGATTGTGATTTGGTAAAAGTGTTATTGACTAAATATTCTTTATGGATATTCTACATTTTCAAATTTTAAATTACCATACACTCTTATCAATCATATATCATAAAATCCCTAAAAAGTAGTATTTGTTACACTTACTTCTCCTATATAATATTGGAGATCCTTTCACTTCTCAAAAGCAAAACAAACCATCTCACGAAAACAATTTGAAGTCATCCTTCGTAAGTTCTCTGTTTTAATCTTATATAGTTACTTATACTCCCATGTTTATTCATTTCTTTATGTTTTTTTGTTTTTTGTTTTTAGAATGGATACCGGAGAAGGGTCGCACACAGAAACAAAAACCAAGAAAAATTCATATAATGCTTGGACATATGAAGAGTGTCAAGAGTTGCAGGCTATATTAGTTGAAGCTATCAAACGAGGGTGGCGTGACAAAAACGGTTCGATAAGTAAAGCTACGGTAGAGACAAAGATACTACCAATGCTAAATAAAAAGCTTAAATGCAATAAGACTTACACGAATTACTTAAGTCGAATGAAGACTTTAAGAAGGGAATATAATGTGTATTCTGAACTCTTACGCTTTAGCTCTGGTTTTGGATGGGATCCCATCAGAAAACAATTTACAGCTCCAGATGATGTGTGGGCAGCCTACTTGTTGGTAACTCTCTTTGGTTAACTTTCCCAAATTTAAATATATTTTAATCACAATTGATAAATAATAATTAATGTATGATGTTTTTTCAGGGGCATCCAAGGCATGAAAAACTGAGGACCAGCACTTTTGAAGATTTTGAGGATTTACAATTGATTTTTGAAACTGTTATAGCAAAGGGAATCAACACGTTTGGACTTGGTAGTGATTCAAATGCTGAAACTTTTGAAGACGAAGATGATGATCTTCAAGCAAGAGATGATTTGGGGGATGACGACGAGGTGGATGAAGTCTCTGTTAAACCAAAGTTACCTACTAGGAAAAGAGCTCGTAATGGAGATCCATCAGATTCAACTAATCATGGTGAGTCTTCAGAGAAGGTATTAACTGAAATGGTTGGAGTTAGCACTCAGATGGTAAGTCTGATTCAACAAAGAGAAGAAAGACAACAAAGAGAAGTTGAGCTTAGAGAAACTCAGAAAAAAAAAAATAATGTTTGGGATGCTGTCAAAGAGATCCCTGATTTGGAAGATCATGTCCGCTATGATGCAGTAACCAGGATCCATACGTTGAAAATGAAAGACGTATTTGTGAGCATGTCTGTCGAAGATCGCTTGGGCTGGATTCTCCGTAACACTTAGCGTATTATTTTCTTATTTTCTGTTGAATCGAATAAAATAATAGCTAAGTTTAGAATAATTGTTCTAGTAGTAGTTTTCTTTTATTTTAAATTCTCACTTTTCAATGTTGCTTTTTTCCTTAAAAAATCAGAATAATAAGTGCTTAGTTTTGAAGTTTAAATAATCATAATAGTAATAATAACATGTGTTTTTGTTCACCTCTGGATCACGTACGCTTTACACGAGCTAAACAATTCGTGCATCAAAAGACAAATTCGTTGACAACTGTTATTATTTACAAGCTTACACGAATCAAATAATGCAAATATCTATACATGGTCGAATGTGTGATTCCTTTAAAGCATATATATGTGAAAGAGAACACGTAAATGAATCCTTGCTAAGTCAATGATACCAAAAGAAAAGTCCCCAAAATTAGGGAAACAATACACGTGAATTAAGATTTAAACAAACTTTCAAATTCAAAATATATAAGATATGATTTTTTCCTACTAGATCTCATAAGAATCCCTACATATTAGTCTTATTAAGATTTAAAATTTCAGCACTTATATATATATAACTTTTCTTTTATGTTTCTAGATCAGTCGACTAACATTTATATTTTCAAAACAAATAGAAGAGAAGAAGCCCACATCAACCAAAAGCTGTTCGTAAGCTGTTTCAAGAGGTATATTATTGTTCTTCTGAATCGTTACTAGTTCTTGTTGTTATTGTCACTGCACCCAGTTGTGCTGAAGATATATTTGTATTATATGGGAGACATGGTCATAATTACTAATTTGTTTTAATAGGTTACATTTTTAGATGGATCGAAATGACCATGAAGAGGAAGAAGACACAAGAGTGCATGAAGACGATGATTTTGATGTCGACGTATCTATAATGGTGGTAATGATGACGGTAGGAGCTCAGATTCATAACACACGACAGCAACTCACTGGTGGTGATTATATAGAACGTCCCATTCGTCGATCAGTCACACAGCTCGGAGAAGAATATATACAAAAGGTATTAAAAGATGATCCCGAAGATTTTCGGGTGCTGTATCGTATGATTCCAGATATGTTTTTGAAGCTGTCTAGGATCATCAGAGACAAAACTGGTTTACAAAACACAAAAAAATATCTGTCGAAGAGATGCTTGCTGTCTTCATGCTCACAGTTGGACAAAATGCAAGATATGGCTACGTGAAAAACACATTTCAAAGGTCCAAGTTTGCAGTGAGCACAAGCTTTAATAAAATTTTAAAAGCTCTGCTTATTATAGCTCCAAGTCAGATGGTGAAACCAGATGGTTTAGTGCCACTGAAGATCAGAGAAAGTACACGATTTTATCCATATTTTAAGGTGCATTATTTCATCTTTTGTTTAAATTGATTCTTTTAGTTTTTTCTTCATAGAATTTGACTTTTTTTTTGCATGTATTATAGAATTGTGTTGGAGCGATAGATGGTACACATATACCAGCAACAGTAGTTGGGCGTGAGGTGGCAAGCTATCGCAATCGAAAAGGAACAATATCTCAGAACGTTTTGGCTGTATGTAACTTTGATCTGGAGTTTATTTACATTCTGAGTGGATGGGAGGGTTCGGCCCACGATTCAAGAGTGTTAAGTGATGCGTTAACTAGAGGAACTAACAAGTTCCAAGTGCCCAACGGTAAAACATTTATAAATTTCTCTATAGATCATATGTCTTATATATAGTAACATATATCATCTAAATTTCAGGAAAATTTTATCTAGTTGATTGTGGATTTGCGAATCGTCTCAGCTTTTTAGCTCCATTCCGTGGTGTTAAGTATCATCTACAGGAATTTGCTGGTCAAGGTCGTGATCCTGAAACTCCATATGAGTTATTTAATCTTCGCCATGCTTCTCTGAGAAACGTGATCGAAAGGATATTTGGAATCTTTAAATCTCGTTTTGCTATTTTTAAAACTGCATCTCCTTTTTCTTACAAGAAACAAGCTGGATTAGTCTTAGCATGTGCAGGGCTACATAACTTTCTTCGTAGAGAATGTCGATCGGACGAAGGTGTGTTCCCTAATGAAAATAATGCAGTTAACAATGGAAATAATTCTGTCAATATCGATGAAAGTGATAGAGAAGAACCTCTCGAGACGCAAGAGCAAGACAGAGAAAATGCAAATAATTGGAGACAATCTATGGCCGAAGACATGTGGAAAGATGCTACTATGTAAAAGTTTATTGATAGATAGATTTTAATTTTCAAGTTTTGCATTTAATAAAGTTGCTACATCTAATAAACTATTGTAGTGTTTGTTTCTGTTGAATTTTTAAATCCTAGCCTTCGTGGATAGAGGATGAAGGGGCGAATTTATCTATTTTCAGTTTGTTTCTGTTGTTTGAATCTTGTCTACTATTTTCTACGTTAGATGGAAACTAGAAGAATTTATCCATTTTCAATTCTATTAAAATTCTGTTCAAATCTAATAAAATGATACAAATTATAGTAGTTAGAATCACAAAGAAAGATTTGAAAATCTTTTACATTACAAGAAAATCTATGAATTGTGTCACTAATTCTTTTCTAATAAATTCTTTCACATTCTCGCCTCCAATACCACCCCCTAAGTGTGTACGGATTAAAAACCATATAACAATAAATATGTACAGAACAATCATATACATTAGTTGTGATATAAAATATATTTAAAACAATAAAACAAAATGCATATCAAATTATAAAAAAATAAAATTTTTATGTATTTGATTTGTTTTTTTTTAAATAATTTATATTAGAGTGTATTTCAGGTTTAGATATAGGAGGTGTAACAGTAAAATTAAAGAAAAAAAAAATAAAGATATGTAGATGAAATATGAAAAGAGAGAAAAACAAGAAAAAATTGCTGCTGACCCGACGTTCCCCTCTATCTCTCAGTCAGCCACCCACTTTCCTCTTTCTCACTTCTACGTTCCCCTCTACCTCTCAGTCACCCATCCACTTTCTTTTCTCTCACTCAGCAACCTTTCTCTCACTCAGCTACCTTCTTTTCTAGCACTATATCTAAGACAGAAGTAACGTACTAAAATTCAAACAAACCCTTAAAGAAAGAGCAAAAACCTAGATTGAGATGAGATCGATGGCGATACCGGAGCTTGAGCTTGTAAACGATTTGGTAGATGAGATACTCTATCGCGTTCCGGCCACATCCCTGAAACGGTTACGAGCAACTTGCAAAAGATGGAACCGTTTGTTCAAGGAAGATAGGAAATTCGCGAGAGAGCACTGGGATAAAGCCGCAAAGGAGTTTCTATTTCTCATCATGACAGCGAAGCAGACAATTTGTCCGTTGAGCATAATCAATCTTCCCCCACATGGAGATGATGTTCCATCTGTAGAGGTAAAAAGAGAGCTTAGCCTACCAGCTGATTCCTTTAACAAGTCACTTGAGACCCAAGTCTTTCACTGCGACGGCTTATTGTTATGCGTCCGCGATTTAATCACCGGCACCACCGCATGCCACTATGAAATAGTGGTTTGGAACCCGTTTACTGGTCAAACCAGGTGGATCGAAGCCAACAATCTTTGGAAGCCATTCATCAGATTTGTTCTCGGGTACAACAACAAGTCCTCCTGCAGTCAAAGAAGCTACAAAATTTTGTGCTTTAGTCCTGTTGGCAAAGAAGGAGCAATCTACGACCTTAACTCCTCTGATTCGTGGAGGAGGATTCCTGATGGTGATCTCACTCCACCAGGCTGGGCCGGTATGTTCTCTGAAGACTTCGTGTCTTTGAAGGGAAATACTTACTGTTTTGCTGGCTTGTCATTGCTTAAATTTGATTTCTCTACTGAGAAATCATCTCTGTTTGTGCGTCTTCCCGATCAGCGTCCAAGGTATAAAATTTTGAGACTTTCTGCTGTTTGGGACGAGAAACTTTCCGTGTTTTTACAGCCCGATGATTCTACATGCAAGACTGAGATATGGGTGACAAGTAAGATTGATGATGACTCCACCAAAGCGGTGTCCTGGAACAAGGTCTTAGCATTCGATTTGAGCCCTCATCTTCAAATGAATGATCTGGTAATGTTTGTGCTTGACGAGGATAAGAAAGTGGCCCTGTGTTGTCAGAGATTGATGGATCACGACGACTACCAATTGACCGATAAGATATACATTCTCGGCGAGGATAATCAAGTCAGTGAATTTACTTTTGTTCCGACTACATCTGGACCTCGGCCATTTCCTCTTAATTACGTTCCAAGTTTGGTCCAAATCTAGCTACCTGCTGGAGACTAAAAACAACCTCTACAAGATGTGGTCTTGTACTGTTTCTTGCTTGCTTTAAACACAGTTTTTTTTTTTAAGTATTATGGTCTAAACATGTCTCGTACCGCATATGTCTAACAAATAAGTGTGTTATGTCTTAAACGAATCTATAAGATGTGGTATTGTTGTGTTCCTTGCTTGCTTTTAAACAAACAGTTTTATGATTAAAACATATGTCTAAAGAAAGAAGAAGTGTGTTATGTCTAAAAATTTCAAGCATTTTTATAATTCAATGACAAAAGTGTCTCATGTACAAAGCTCCCCTGCTCCGAGTCCTTCTTTTTCACTTAAGTAACTACAAGTTGTACAACAATTAGAAGTCATCATTACCCATTCACCTCTTAACTAAGCCAAGCTGGTATGTTGCAAATATATTAATTGGTCTTTTCTCTATATCTTACAAACACACCGCTTAATCTTGCTAAACTTGCGTTTTTCTGGGACATCCAAAGTTGAAACATATCAGAAGACGTTTACTCATAATAAACTCTTTGATTTGTCGTTTAACCTTAAGCTATGCAAAATGTGTATTAAAAAAGAGATTCATAGAGTTACTGCAGGGAAGGAGTCATTAGGTTTTGACCAGCACTGCATCTTCCTCTCATTTCAAATTTATGTATCCCCCTGTCAGCATAACAATCTAGCAGTCAACCACAATGTTAGGGACTTAGGGGTGAATCACATGGTAAAGCATGTGCCAGTTATATACACTACCTTGTAGCTTAAAGAGCGGGTGCCAGCACCTTCGGAATCTGGATGTTTTCTTTTGTAATATACAGATTTACCTTTGTATGTCTGCTGCCACAGTTCCCACCTACAATCTTAATTATACATTTTCCTTCAACACTCCCCTTTTCACCAGTTTCCTCTAGCAAACTGCATAAAGAGGGTTTTCAATTATTTCAGAGGTGATCAAACAACAACTTTCTCCAATTGTAGTCTTGTCGATGTTGTCTTGATGCTAGTCTCATGTTTGTTATCTCACCATTTGAGATCCCTCCTTGTACAGATTGTTTTTGTCAGTACTCTGTACAAGGAGGCCTCCATATTCATCGTCGGTAAAGAATTTTGTTGTTGTGCTCATTACCTGTTAGAAACCTGCAGATTCATTACACACACCTTTACTTTGTGATTACGAGAGCATTAAATTAGTTGAAACAAGTGAAATAGAACCTGCAAAGCGACTTTCAAACTCAAAGCCTTTTGCTTGCAGGCAATGATGACATACAAGCGTTTGTTAGTTCAGTCTAGAGTACCCTGCATATAAGTTTCTTAGTAATCATTAATCAATCATTTACAAATTGAAACAGATTATTTCAATGGGCAAGTGGGACAACACACGAGGAGAATGAAGGTAATAACACCACCAAAAGAAGTTCCCCTAATTAGTTCCCCAAAGATGATAGCTGCATCTTTTAAAAGGAGATCCACACCTACTCCATAGTCAAACAAATTCTCATTGGTCTACTAGATGCCCTGGAATACTATACAACTTGGTGGACTCAGGACTCGCGAGACATAATCAAGAATCTGGATTTCCAAACAGGTACAAACTTAAGCAAGTGAAGATGCAACAATAACGAGTTGTGCAAGTCAAGTCATTACCTGAACTGATCGGACTCTGTTCTTTCATGTGATAAGTTGCGTCAGTATGTGAAAAGGCCTGCCAGTATGCAACAATGTTGCAATCTTCTAGGATGGTTATATGCGGTACGGTTTACTTGGTTCAGATCTCTTGACAAGTAGTGACAAACAATGATCCAAATGTTAATTTCGATTCATTTCTTGTCCTCAATCGGCAAAATCCATGTAAGTTTTTTCACGATTGTAGTTTCTGTATAACGGAACTTACCAGTTTTTTTGTGGCGTAAATATCTGCAACCGTTATTTATTTAGAGGCTCTAAAAATACTGACGTGGCCATAGTGCTCACTTGGAACATTCCCCAGATGACACGTGGCTCACTCACTCATTGGAAGTCTGGAACTTATAAAAAGCCACACCCCTCTTCCCTTTCTACACTCCAATAATGTTTACATTTTACAAAACTACACGTCAAAATCATGATTACAAATTTTCTCATATAAAAAATATTAGAAACGATTGAAAATGATGTTATTTGGATTGATTGGTGACACAAACAAAACTTTACAATTGGTACAGCTTTTAAATTTTACCAATCATCAAAATTTTACCAAAAACTTTATTAAAAATTTTATTCTCAGTTTTTATCTGTACAGCTTTCATGTACAACTCTTTCTTACAGCTTTGCACTATTCCGTAACAGCTGTAAGCTTCACCTTACAGTTTTTTTTGTATAACTTTGGCTATATTACCAATCAGACCTATTAGTATCCGGGTGTTAGAGAAGAGAAACTTCAATTTGGTTTTATGGGTAAACAAATAAGATTTTGATGAGACCATGCACTCAAATGTTAACAACTGGCTTATCCTGGTCTCAAATCTCTCTAACGCAATTACAAATCTTTTCCTTATCAAACATTTTCAGCTTAATCTTAAATAAAATGAGTGTGTGACAAATAATCTCAAATCTCTCAAAGAAACAACATAAAGAGGGGTGGTTAAATTTTATCTCCGAGATGGTCAAAGTAAAAAGAAAAACAACTTACTCGAATTGGCTTCAAGGCTATTTCTTCTCCCACGATAAAAAGAGTCTTCACTTTACCAACACCCTAAGGGTTTGAATGGTGACAGCGGTCAGGCCAGACAAATCATTTACTCGAAGTGGTGCAGTCCAAAAAATACAGAAAGAAAACTATTGCAGACAACCTGCGATATATTTTTATGTATAAATAAAGTTGGTCCGCAGCGGTCTATTGTCTACCCTATTTTGGGGTGGACTAAACTGCTGATGGATTTGGCCACCCCGACCGCACTTACCATTCAGACCCTAACTGTTCCTTTAACCACTGCAAACCGTAGAAAAACAAATTCAATTACTTCTTGACTTCATATCAAACCGACATTAAACCAGAAATTTCAACTATATATAAAGCTTTAATTAAAAATTTGTCCCCACTAAAGAAATAGATAAGTTGAGTTTTAGTACATTTTCAAAAGATTATTAGGAAAGTAATACATTTACTATTTGCAATTGGCAAAATAGTTGTAGGGTCCATTTGTGAAAGCAATAGTGTGTGAGTGTCTAGGTGGGAAATGGTTTTAGTTATACAATTTTATATTGGAATTGATATATAGTAAATGTTTTAGATAAATTTTATTTGAAATCAAGTTAGTGTTTATAATCATCCAACAATAAATGTGTACAGAACAATCATATATATCAGTTGTGATATAAAATATATTTAAAACAATAAAAAAAAATGCATATCAAATAATTCAATTTTTTTTTATGTATTCGAAATTTTCAAAAAAAAAACTAATCCTACTATATTAATTGGGAAGTACAAATATGAAACTAACCTTAAAATGTGTATAAAATTACATTCATTTGCCATTAGAAAATTTTAAATAAGATTAATAAATTAATTAAATAAACCTTATTAATTAAAAAAAAACAAAAATGGGGGACACATCAAATAAAATAAATTGTAAAAAAGTAAAAAAAAAAACTGCTAGAGTCAAAACTAATTCGTACTTAAAAGAAATAATAGCTAATATTTTAAAAATCTAATCGAATAAAATATACAACTACAAATTTTATCAAAAAAAATTTCAGCTTAACATTTTTATGAAAAGTTTAATCGAATAAAATATATAACAGTTCCGTTTAACCGCTTAGATTTTAAAAATTAATAAATATATTAAAAAGTTATAGATATAGTATCTTATCTATTTTAAAAACTTATATTTATCTTCTAGCCAGCGTTCTTTACGAAAATAAATAAGTTGAGATTTAAATATATTAAGTGTTTTTTTTTTAATATAGATAAATTTTTTCAAATAAAGTTTATTTTCTTCTATAATTTTCCCTATTTTTATTTTATTTGTTTGAATTACTCAGTTTTAAATAGAGAGAGAGAGGAAGAAAAATAAATAATATACTTTCCAAACAATATTCTTTTACTAAACTAATATCTCATCAATTATTCCCATAACCGAAATAAGGTTGTCATTCCTCTATTTTTTTGTTTTGTTTGCTGCTTGCACTTTTTTTCGGAAGGGTCAATTGAATCAGAACTTAGGTAAACTCTCTCCTCACATATAAGATAGGTTGCCAAATTTCAGCTAAAAAATATCCAGTGTATAGTCAATTGTTTTTCGGAAGGGTCAATTGAATCAGAACTTAGGTAAACTCTCTTCTCACATATAAGATAGGTTACCCAAACTTAGCTAAAAAAATCCAGTGTATAGTCCAGATTTCTTAAATACTATCAAGGTAACGGGATTACCAAATCATAGTCTTAGACTTAAGATAGGTTGCCCGGTAATGTTGTCGAGAAATATAGATCCAAATGGAGGTTTGATGAGTGGAACTAGGTTACAAATAACTCAGATGGCTGATCATGTTTCAGAAGCTAGGATCATCACATGAACTAGAATTGGTCACATTGTGCTTATTCGTAGGATGCTTATTGCCATCGGACACTAGGTTGCCTTTTAAGATGCGTCGAAGACAATTTCCTTTGTCAGTTGCTTTTGCTATGACCACCAACAAAAGCCAAGACCAGAGTTTATCTTCTGTAGAGTTATATTTGCCAAGACCGGTTTTTTTCTCATGGACAACTCTATATAGCAATGTCTAGGGTGAAATCAAAAGCAGGTTTGAAGGTATTTATTACATACAAGAAAAGGAAGCTACATAAAAAAACAATAAATGTTGTTTTTAAGAGGTTTTTCAGAATTTTCACTAGCTATATTTAGTTGATCTTTTTACATGTTAGTTATATTTTTTTACTTACTTCACAACTATAGCAAGGATTGTGTTTAATTGACAAAGGTTTAAACAATTTAATTCATTACATGCAAATGTTTTATTGACAGATTTTCAATAAACATTTTTAAAATACAAAAATTATAATATAAGCAAACCGATTTTTTAATCACAACCCATTATAAATAAAATAATAAAAAAAAGAAACTATTACAAATTTTTATCAAAAAAAAGTTGAGCCCGCGGTTTTCCACGGGTTAGTACCTAGTTTATATATTAATTGGGAAGTACAAATATAATACTAACCTTAAAATGTGTAAAAAAACCTTAAAATGTGTAAAAAATTACATTCAATTACCATTAGAAAAACTTAATTAAGATTAAATAATTAATTGAATAAATATTTTTAATTCAAAAAACGAAAATAGAGAAATATCAAATAAAATAAATTGTAGAAAAGTAAAAAAAGTTCTGTTAAAATCAAAACTAATTTGTATTTAAAAAAACTAACAGATTTTTTTTACATGTTAGTTATATCTTTTTACTTACTTCACAACTATAGCAAAGATTTCACAATGGTTTAAATAATTTTATTCATTACATGCAAATGCTTTAGTGACAGGCTTTCAATAAACATTTTTAAAATACAAAAAATATAATATAAGCAAGAAATTTTTAATCACAAACCATTATAAATAACATAATAAAATAAATTATTACAAATTTTTATTAAAAAAAAGTTTAGTGGGTGGCTTTCCGCGGAATAGTACCTAGTTAGAATATATTTTAGTTTTAGATTAGAAAATGTAACAGTAAAATTAAAAAAAAACAGTTAAAAAAAAATAAAGATATATCCAGGAATAAGAAAAGAGCGAAAAAAAAAAAATTTGCTGCTGACTCCACGTTCCCCTCTATCTCTCAGTCACCCACTTTCTTCTCTCTCACGTCTACAGTTCTACGTTCCCCTCTATCTCTCAGTCACCCACCCACTTTCTTCTCTCTCACGTCTACAGTTCTACGTTCCCCTCTACCTCTCAGTCACCCATCCACTTTCCTTTCTCTCACTCAGCAACCTTTCTCTCACTCAGCCACCTTTTTTTCTCTCACTATATCTAAGACAGAGACAAATGTACTAAAATTCAAACAAACCCTTAACGAAAGAGCAAAAAAACTAAGATCAATGGCGAGACCGGTGGAGCTTCCTAACGATTTGGTAGATGAGATACTCTATCGCGTTCCGGCCACATCCCTGAAACGGTTACAAAGTACTTGCAAAAGATGGAACCGTTTGTTCAAAGAAGATAGGAAATTCGCGAGTGAGCACCGGGATAAAGCCGCAAAGGAGTTTCTATTTCTCATCTTGACAGAGAAGCAGAGGATTTGTCCGTTGAGCATAATCAATGGAGATGATGTTACTCCTCTTCCATCTGTAGAGGTAAAAAGAGAGCTTAGCCTACCACATCCGCGTTCTAACAATTCACCTCAATTCGATATGACGACCCAAGTCTTTCACTGCGACGGCTTATTGTTATGCGTCCGTGATTTCATCACCAGTCCCACCGCATGCCACTATGAAATAGTGGTTTGGAACCCGTTTACTGGTCAAACCAGGTGGATCGAAGCCGACAATCGTTGGAAGCCATTCATTACATTTGTTCTCGGGTACAACAACAAGTCCTCCTGCAGTCAAAGAATTTTGTGCTTTGATCCTGCTGGCAAAGAAACAGAGATCTACGACCTTAACTCCTCTGATTCGTGGAGGAGGATTCCTGATGATGGTGATCTCACTCCACCAGGCTGGACCGCTGTGATCGCTGAAGACTTCGCGTCTTTGAAGGGAAATACTTACTTTATTGCTAAGGAGGAATCAGAACCGCAACTTGGCTTGTCATTGCTCAAATTTGATTTCTCTACTGAGAAATCATCTCCGTTTGTGCGTCTTCCCTATCAGCGTCCAACGTATGAAATTTTGAGACTTTCTGCTGTTAGGGACGAGAAACTTTCCGTGTTTTTACAGCCCGATGATTCTACATGCAAGACTGAGATATGGGTGACAAGTAAGATTGATGATGACTCCACCAAAGCGGCGGTGTCCTGGAACAAGGTATTAGCATTCGATTTGAGCCCTCATCTTCAAATTACTGATCTTGTAACGTTTGTGCTTGACGAGGATAAGAAAGTCGCCGTGTGTTGTGAGAGATGGATGAATTACGACGACAACCAATGCATGGATAAGATATACATTCTCGGCGAGGATAATCAAGTCAGTGAATTTGGTTTGGATCCGACTACATATCCGAGACCTCGGCCATTTCTTCGTAATTACGTTCCAAGTTTGGTCCAAATCGAGCTACCTGCTGAAGACTAAAAACAACCTCTACAAGATGTGGTCTTGTAGTGTTTCTTGCTTGCTTGCTTTAAACACAGTTTTTTTTTTTAAGTATTATGGTCTAAACATGTCTCGTACAGCATATGTCTAACAAATAAGTGTGTTATGTCTTAAACGAATCGACTTCTAAAAATGTTTGCAAAGTGATTTGATACAAAAGGCGGTCAGCTTCTAATGATGGAAATTATTTTACCTCTCAAGTCCATACAAATACATAAACGAGTGTTTCTAAGCATCTAAAATCGTATATATGCACCCTTCCTCCCCTTTTCGTTGTGTGGAAAGGGCATGAGTGCTCCAAAAACAGAGTACTTTGAGGTAAAGAGAATGCACCAAATAATGTGAAGGGATAACATATGTAAACATTGTAAAGAGAGATTAGATTAAATTGATTTCCATGAGCTAGTCTTTCAAATGGTCTCGCTAGCTGAAGATCTCCTGCCACATCATGAAGAAAGAGAGATACTTTATGTGAAGATTGCTTCCATTTTATATACTAATCCTAACGAAGATAAGCAATATACATAGATAAAGTTTTCAAACAAAAGAACACCACCACCAGTCATTACCTGAACTGACCTGACTCTATACTTCATGCGATGAGCTGCATCAGTATGTGAAGGCCCTATATATGTTATCCCAATCCGGATGCAAAAAGAAGAAGAAGAAGAAGCCATTGTAAATATCAAAATCGGACTCTCCGAAACTAATGAGAATTGTTATGGCGGTACGGTTTAATTGGTTCAGACAGACCTCTCAATTCAATTCTTGTACCGACATTAAACCAACAATTCGAAACATAAATAGAAACTTTCCATTCTCAACATAAATTAACATTTTAATTTGCTCCTATCCAAAATTATATATGTTGGCAAAGAAAGAAGAAACGTGAAAAGCAAAACCCTAACTTTACAATCAGCTGAGACGGAGACTGAGATCAATGGCGAGACCGGTGGAGCTTCTTAACGATTTGGTAGATGAGATTCTCTATCGCGTTCCGGCCACTTCCCTGAACCGATTACGAGCTACTTGCAAACGATGGAACCGTTTGTTCATAGATGATCAGAGATTCGGAAGCGAGCACCGCGATAAAGCCGCAAAGGAGATTCACTCTCTCATCTTGACAGAGAAGTGCCGGATTTGTCCGGTGAGCATCAATCTTCCCAATGGAGATGTTCCTCCATCTCTAGAGGTAAAAAAAGAGCTTAGCCTACCACATCCGCATTTTAACAATTCATCTCAGTACGATATAGCTAATGTCTGTCACTGCGACGGCTTATTGTTATGCAACCCCTACGACGGAGACATCACTTGGTTTGGTACTAAAATAGTGGTTTGGAACCCGTTTACTGGTCAAACCAGGTGGATCGAAGCCAGCAATCGTAAGATGAATAGTACCATATTTGTTCTCGGATACTACTACAAGCAAGACAAGAACAAGTCCTGTAGTAAAAGAAGCTACAAAATTTTGTGCTTTGGTTTTCATGGCGAAGATATAGAAATCTACGAGCTTAACTCTAATGATTTGTGGAGGAGGCTTCCTGACGGTGATCTCACTCCACCAGGATGGTCCATTGATTGCTCTGCCAACGATTACGTCGTGTTTTTAACGGGAAGTGCTTACTTTTTTGCTAAGGAGAAATCAAAACCGCAACTTAGCTTGTCATTGGTCAGATTTGATTTTTCTACTGAGAAATCATCTCTGTTTGTGGCTCTTCCCCGTCAGTATCCAAGGCATGAGGTTTTGAGTCTTTCCGTTGTTGGAGAAGAGAAGCTCTCCGTGTTTTTACAGCCAAATGATGCATCCAAGGCTGAGATATGGGTGACGAGTAAGATTGATGAGTCCACCAAAGTGGTGTCCTGGAGCAAGGTCTTAGCAGTTGATTTGAGCCCTGATCTTCAGATTACTTCTAATGTCCACTTTTTGCTTGACGAGGATAAGAAAGTCGCCGTGTGTAGTGAGAGGTGGATGGAAGACGAGAACAAGTCCATCGACAAGACATTCTTTCTCGGAGAGGATAATAAAGTCCGTGAATTGGGTTTTGGTCAGCTGGATTGGGTTGATGCAGCAAATTCGCCAGTTATTCTTAATTACGTTCCAAGTTTGGTCCAAATCGAGCTACCTGCTGCTGGTTGCAACAAAAGAAAAAGAGGTGACTAAACAAGATGTGGTTTTGTAGTGTTCCTTGCTTGCTTTTAAACATTAAGTTTTATGATCAAAACATATGTCTAAACAAAGAAGAAGTGTGTTATGTCTAAAAATTTCAAGCATATCTAATTCAATGACAAAAGTGTCTCATGTACAAAGCTCCCCTGCTCCGAGTCCTTATTTCACGTAAGTTACAAATTGTACAACAACTAGAAGTCATCATTACCCATTCACCTCTTAACTTGTACTACTAAGCCAAGCTGGTATGTTGCAAATATATGTATTGGTCTTTTCTCTATATCTTACAAGCACACCGCTAAATCTTGCAAATATTGGACCAAAAACACAACCCACAAACTATTTAAAACTTTTGGGGAATCCAAAAGCTACCCAAATATAGAATGTATATTGAAAAGAGATCCATAGAGTTACTGCAGGGAAGGCGCCATTAGCTTTCGACCAGCACTGCATCTTCCTCTCATTTCAAATTATGTACGTCAGCATAACAATCTAACAGTCAACCACAACGTTGGGGGTGAATCACATGGTCAAGCAATAAAGCATGTGCCAATTATGTACCGTACCTTGTACCTTTAAGAGCGGGTGCCTGCACCTACGGAATCTGAATGTTTTCTGATGCAATCTCTGTATGTCTTCTGCCACAGTTACCCCCACCTACAGTCTTATCTATGCCTTTTCCTTCAACAGTCCATTTTCACCAGTTTCCTCAAGCAAACTACATAAAGAGGGTTTTCAATTATCTCAGAGGTGATCAAACAACAACTTCCTCCAATTGTTGATGTTGTCTTGATGCAAGTCTCATGTTTGTTATCTCACCATTTAAGATCCCTCCTTGTATTCCACCAGAACAGATTGTTTTTGTCAATACTCTTTTATATTCATCGTCGGTAAAGAATTTTGTTCTTGTGCTCATTACCTGTCAGAAACCTGCAGAATCATTACATACATCTTTACTTTGTGATCACGAGAGCATTAAATTAGTTCAAACAAGTGAAATAGAACCTGCAAATCCACTTCCAAACTCAAAGCCTTTTGCTTGCAGGCAATGACATACATGCGTTTACCAGTTCAGTCCATGCATATTATTCACAAATTGAAAACAGATTATTTCAATGGTAAAGTGGGACAACACACGAGGAGAATGAAGGTGTTAACACTACCAAAAGAAGTTCCCCTAATTAGTTCCCCAAAGATGATAGCTGCATCTTTTAAAAGGAGATCCACACATACTCCATAGTCAAACAAATTCTCATTGGTCTACTAGATGCCCCTGGAATACTATACAACCTGGTGGACTCGCGAGACATAATCAAGAATCTGGATTTCCAAACAGGTACAAACTTAAGCAAGTGAAGATGCAACAATAACGAGTTGTGCAAGTCAAGTCATTATCTGAACTGATCGGACTCTGTTCTTTCATGTGATAAGTTTCGTCAGTATGTGAAAAGGCCTGCCAATATGCAACAATGTTGCAATCTTCTAGGATGGTTATAGGCGGTACGGTTTACTTGGTTCAGATCTCTTGACAAGTAGTGACAAACAATGATCCAAATGTTAATTTCGATTCATTTCTTGTCCTCAATCGGCAAAATCCATGTAAGTTTTCACGATTGTACGGAACTTAACAGTTTTTTTTTTTTTTGTGATAATCCATAATTATCTCCCACTAATTATCCTCTCAAAGAATCCTCAAAAGGAATTTTAAAAGTTTAAACCTGGATTTTAGCATATCTAGTGGCGTAAATCTCTTCAACCGTTCTTCATTTAGAGCCTCTAAAAATACTGACGTGGCGCATAGTGCTCACTTGGAACACTCTCCAGAAGACACGTGGCTCACTCACTCACTGGAAGTCTGGAACTTTATAAAAAGCCACACTCCTCTTCCCTTTCTACACTCCAATAATGTTTACATTTTATAAAACTACACGTCAAAAACATGATTACAAATTTTCTCATATAAAAAATATTGGAAACGATTGAAAATGATGTTATTAGTATCCGGGTGTTAGAGAAGAGAAACTTCAGTTTCGGTTTTATTACAACTCAGGGATACATCAAGGAACAAATAAGATTTTGATGAGACCATGCACTCAAATGTTTTCAGGTCTTAACAACTGGCTTACCCTGGTCTCAAATCTCTCTAACGCAATTACAAATCTTTTCCTTATCAAACATTTTCAGCTTAATGTTAAATAAAATAAGTGTGTGACAAATAATCTCAAATCTCTCAAAGAAACAGCATAAAGAGGGATGGTTAAATTTTATCTCCGGAATGGTCAAAGTAAAAAGAAAAACAGCTTACTCGAATTGGCTTGAAGGCTATTTATTCTCCCGCGATAAAAAAAGTCTTCACTTTACCAACACCCTAAGAGTTTGGATGGTGACAACGGTCAGGGTGGACAAATCCGTCAGCGGACTAGACCGCTTTTTATTTACCATTCATAAGTTTAGTCTGTTGTGGTGCGGTCCAAAAAATACAGAAAAAACCGTTGCAGACCCATTGCGATCTATTTTTGTGTACAAATAAAGTTGGTCTGCAGCGGTCTATTATCCGTCCTATTTTTGGGGCGTACTAAACCACTGACGGATTTGGCCGTTCCGAATACAGTCACCATTCAGATCCTAATTGTCCCTTTAACCACTGCAAACCGCAGGAGAACAAATTTCAATCACTTCTTGACTTCATATAACCGACATTAAACGAGAAATTCCACTATAAAGCTTTAATTAAAATTTTGTCCCCATTAAAGAAAGAGATAAGTTGAGTTTTAGTACATTTTAAAAAGATTATTAGGAAAGTAATACATTTACTATTTGCAATTGGCAAAATAGTTGTAGGGTCCATTTATTAAAGCAATAGTGTGTGAGTGTCTAGGTGAGATGGTTTTAGTTATACCATTTTTAGTTGGAATTTGATAGAGGGTGGAAGCTTAATTAACGGACGAGAACGCAAGATCTCCAGAGAACTTGTATTCACAAACGGATCTTGCTTAGAACGCCAAGACTTGACGAAGAAGCAATAAGGATAGGGTCGACATCGGTTCCCGAGAATGACATCGGCGTAGTTTTGCAAGTCCTCTTTGCAGGGCTTGAATAAAAGCTCTTAGGGTTGAGAGTCCTCCTCTCTAGGCTTTACACAAAGCTCTCGAAAAACTTGTATATTCATTAATCAATAATTACATACATATGAGGGTTTGATCCCTTTTATAACATAGCCTTTATGATAAACTCAAATCTAAGACTAAGGAAAGATATAAACACTAAATATTTTAATCATAATTCTTTCTAATATAAATAATTAACAATTAAAATAAGTAAACAAATCTAATGGATCTCAAATCCGTAAACACTCACGTAAAGCTCATTATATGCTGCATCAGTTCTCCTCGGGTTGGAGAAGATTCGTCCTCGAATCTTAACACGGTTTGATCGAAATAGGTAAATTTTATTTTTCCTTTTCTTCCATGAGTAATATATCGCACGAAATACAATCTTCGTATGAGCTTTACACAAAGCTCTCGTAAAATTTGTTTATTCAATAATCAATAATTACATACATCTGAGGGTTTGATCCCTTTTATAACACACCCTTTATGATAAACTCAAATCTATACAAATAAAAATAGGAGCTATAAGCTTCTTAAGCTGTCCACATAGGATTTTAAACAGCCAATATGAGTTAGCCATCTCACTAATTAACATTTTTGCTTAAGGTGTCCACATAATATTTAAAACAACCAATAGGGATTAGACATCTCATTTATTAACATTCTTGAAAATATTGTAGTTTTCTATATTATTAAATTTTTTTAGAAAATGGACAAATTTAAATCTATAAAAATAAAAGACATATATATAACGTCCCACATCGGCTAGAAAATTTTTAGACAATGGTTCATAACCATTATAAATAAGACTAATATGCTTCCAACAACGAATGAACAGGAAATCTTGATTTATCAAGCGTCCAATTTTAAAAGTTTTATTCGGTTTAATTTGATGTTTTATTTGAGCAAATAAAAACATTTAAAAAGTTTCTAAATATTATAATATATAAATTTTTAAAAAGTTTAAAATATTATAAATATTGAAACTTTTAAAAGTTCATAGCTTTTACAAAATTTAAAAATGAACAGGAAGCTTGATTAATCATGCATCCAAATTTAAAAGTTTTATTCGGTTTAGCTGGGTTTTTTATTTTAGAGAATTTAAACATTTTAATATTTTAACAATAAAAAAAATTTCAACAATTTAGATTACATATACAATTGATTTCTGGTTCTTTATTTTAGACAATAATAAAATTTCCAACAAAAAGTAAGTTGTGTAGTACTTCAAACAAAAATGTTTTGAATGATTATTCAGTGATAGAAAATTAGGAAGCAGATGAAGACAAGGAAGAATAAAAGTATAACAAAGAAGCGGACAAAAGTTATGTGTTAATTTAAAACAAAATTGTTCTCAATGATTATCCAGTAGAAGAAAGCGGAAAATTGAACAAGAAAAAAAGAAGAATAAGAGTATAACGAAGAAGTAGATGGTGAAAGTAACGATGACAACTACCATACAAAAGTGAAAATGAAGATGACGAGAAAGAATATAAAGAGTAAATGAAAAAAACACGAAGACATAAGTGGTGGTGTTCCATTGAATATGAGAAACCAAAATTGACTACCATACAAAATTGAAAATGAAGATGACGAGAAAGAATATAAAGAGTAAATAAAAAAACACGAAGACATAAGCGGTGGTGTTCCATTGAATATGAGAAACCAAAACTGGTTCATGATTTTTCTGATCACAATTGATTTTTATATTTTTTAATTGTGTATTTAAAATAAAATTATTGTCTTCATAATAACTTAAATTATCAGAATATAATAGTTCATAACTATCATTAATTATATATAATTTTATCTAAAACTATTTTTAAAAAACCCACGCGAACCCAAAACCTATTCTATACTAAATAAAAGTAGAAGCTATAAGCTCCTAAAGCTGTCCACCTAGAATTTAAAACAACCAATAGGGATTCGACATATCACTAATGAAATTTTTTAAAAATCTTAGAATTTTCTATATTCAGATTTTTTAAAACGACCAATCGAAATCATACATCTTAATATTTAACATTTTTGAAATTATGTAAAATTTCTATATTAAACTTTTTATAAATAACTGTGCACAACATCCCACATCGGTTAGAATATCTTGAAAATAACTTATTTAAACTACATATAAATTTTAAAATACCATCATATTAAAACTCTATTAAAAAGAAATTTAAGTATTATTAAATATTATATTATTGATTTTTTTAATATCTTGAAAACAACTTATTTATCTCTTTTCGGGTTTTACATCTCTTATGAGCTGTAAAACATGTTTTTTTTGTATGACTTGATAGGTGATTTGATATTGTTTTAGTAAAATTTTTATTTTTGGGTCCGAGAAAGAAGGATCACGTTACAAGACCTTGATTTGATGTTGTTTGAGTTAATTTTTTAGGTTTAAAGAAAAATGATTGACAACCAACACATTTTTATTAGCTATACATGTGTTCATATTAATTTCTCTGCAATTAATTTACAATTGTAGTATATTAAAGATTTTGGTTCGAAAAGTTTCAATAAACCGAGTAAGTATACGGGTGAAATGATCAATAACTGAGTACATGTGGTGACTATACTGATCCATGGAATTTTATGAGAAAAGAGGCAATGATTTTGGTTTTGAAATTTGATGGGTTAATAAATTATGTGGTAGTCTAAAAAAAGAAATGGTTTTAAATGATTATTCAGTGGAAGAATGTGAGGAAGCTAATGAGAAAGAGGAAGAAGAAGAGTATAACGAAGAACCGGACGGTAAAAGTAATGATAACAATTATTATGAAATATTAACAATGAAAATGACGAGAAAGAATATGTAGAGTAAGAAAACAGTGTGAAAAACAAAAGACATAGATGGTGGCAGTCAATTAAATATGAGAAAACAAGAGTAATTCATGATTCTGAAAATGTTTTGTTTGTATGGTGGTCAAAAAAATAGTTTACTATATGCAAGATCACCAGTTCGAATGTCCATCCGTCTCGCCTAGACGTCCAATTAAATTCATGATTTTTTTGATCAAATTTAATCTTTTAGCACAACTGATTTTAATATTTTTTAAAATTTGTGTATCTGAAATAAAAGTTTTGTCTTAGTAGTAACTTAAAGTTTTATACAAGATGATATTTCATAACTCTCATCAATCATATATAATTTTATATAAAATAAATCCACGCGTAGTATGGGTTCAAAACCTAGTCTAAGACTAAGGAAAAATATAAACACTAAATATTTTAATCATAATTCTATCTAAAATAAATAATCTATACTATTAAATGGGGAGTACACTTAGGGATAAAAATAAATAAATAAAATAGAAATTCCATACAATGTCCCTATTATAAAGGGTGTATCAAAACAGACATTTAGAGCGAAACACTAAAATTAATATCTAATGTTATTCTGATTATGGATAATCAATTCAGATTAAGATTAATAGGACAAACAATTCGATTTTATATTTTTGCAAATATTAAGTTTTTTCTTCCTATAATTAAGTTGTTTGTTTCCTATTATTTATATATTATATTTAAAAAATATTTAATTTCCTTCTAAAAATTTTTAATTTCCTTCAATTGGTTTCCTTATTATATGGTCATAAATTGATTCGCATTATTGATTTGTTTCCCTTTTCATAAGATCCTAAATAAATTATAATTACTATCAATATTTCTAAACTACACGATTAACTCTTATTGTAAAGACATATTCTTTTTATTATGCCTTTATAATACTATTTATTTTTTGTAATATGCCTTCGTAGCCAATCATATTAAATCAAAATTTTTCCCAAAGATCTAATATGTCTTTTGTAGTTCGAATCCTGTTAACTTGCTGCTAATCACTTACAAAAAAAAACAAAAAAAAAAACTTAATTTTTTTTGAACACAAATGACAAAATAAAAACTTAATTACTTTGATTTCCCGAAAGAAACTATCATTTTCCGTAAATTATATTTATTTATCACATTCATTGAAATATTGTTAATATAGCAATCATGAATTTCGGATTTGTAGTTTCCTAAACTCAAAATAGACATCTTCAAAAAATATTCAAATTTTTAAATCTTCCCAAAGATAAATGAACTAGAATATTCAAACAATAATGTGCTAACTATAATATTTAATTTATAGTATTCAATATATTTGGAAAATTCTAAAGATTGTGGAAGAAGACACTTTACTATTCTATAAATTCATTTTTGTGTGTTTATTTTTCATTCTTACGCTAGACGTTGAATTCTTACGGTGATGGGTTTTCTTATTTGATCGTATTTTGATATATTTTTTGTTAACAAAAAAAAACTTCAATTTCCATCAACGGTGAGTTTCGGATTGTTTATTTACTAAAATTGTTTGTTTTAAATATCTTGATATAGAATCTAACTAATGTTTTCTGTAATCGCTAGGGTTAGGAAGGAATCCCTAATCCGTATAGTTGTTCTTTAACTTAGTGTTGATATTGTCGCTGTCAAGGACATGTTCATCACTAATGTTGTCAATAGAGCGTCATTCTCTATCATCCTTTGTCTGCCCTATTACAAAGGTTACAGGTAAGACATCAAACTCCATGAAAAAATTACTTGCGTAACACTCGATCCAAGTGATATGCAATAAGCTAATGTTGTTTATATTGTTGGAGGATATCATGAATGATCCACACATTGTTGCCTTTGGAATCACATACAAAGCAGAAGCAAATATCAAGAAGTGGCTTAGAAAATGTTCACAAGCCGATGACAAATCTCGAACTTCTCCATCTCAACCTTATCTGTAACCATGCTGTACGGTCTGCGATTCAGGACTTGGTTTGATTCTTCGTTATTTTTCGAACCGATTCAGTTCTCCGATCTAACTCGTGTTCTTTATAATTGGTAGGGTTGGAAGAAATCGATCGCTGTCAAGGTTATATTCTTGCTTAGTTTGTAGTCTTTCCTTTATTGTCATTCATTCTTGGATTGCTTATTAGCATTTTAGATTTGGTGATTAAGTTTGTAGTCTTTCCTTTATCTGTCATTCATTCTTGGATTGTTTATGAACATTTTAGATTTGGTGATTAAGTTTGTAGTCTTTCCTTTATCTGTCATTCATTCTTGGATTGTTTATTAACATTTTAGATTTGGTGATTATGAAATTCAGTTACTTTAATCTCTTTGGTTTCCTCTGATTTCAAAGAGGAATGATGAATCATATCCTTATAGAAACTCTTATGAATGTGTGTATTAAATGTATCAATGATTTTTTAAAAAACTTTCAGTTCCGGAAATAAATTTAAGCCATGTTCTGGGGTGTCGCTGCGACACTTAATATTGACTACGGTGATCATTCTAATTGTCGCTGTTTCTCCAATCAGGCTTTTTTAGTTGTTTGCTGTTTTAGCTGTTCCAATCATTTTTTTGTTTTAATGTTGTTTTGATGCATTAATTACTTGGCTTTATTTTGTTATTGTTAGTATGATTGTCTCCGGTTTGATAATTTTAGTTGATTATTCGGTATGTTTGATTGTTGCAGGCCTAAATGTTCAAGTACAATTTTCTCCACGGTCAATAGAAACACAAGGACATCTTAACAAATAGTACTCAACTGGTATTTTATGCTTGTGAATCTTAACAAAAAAAAAGATTATCTTTTTGGTATAAAAATAATTACAGAAATTAAAAATATTAAATAAAATATTCCTAACAAGTTCTAAAAAAACAATAGTGCAGTTTTTGAAGCAATATTTAAACTAATTTCCTTATCCAAGCAATGAATCACATGCTTATTACGGGTTTTAGCGGGAAAACTAATGCAGGTTGTGGATCTTGCACACAAGTTCAGATGGATGTGGGGTGAATCGGCTGATCCGTTTGACATATGTAGTCTACACAAAAAAAAAATTGAAAAAAAAAACAAATATAACAATATATAAGCTTGAGAAAAATGTGAGTGTTTGCGCTAAATGTACGGTGCATCAAAACCAAATGACAAGTTTAACTATATTTTGTTTTATACAATAAAACACAAAATACATAACATTGACAAATATAACATCTCATAAATTTAAAAAAAAAAAACCAATATACCGGCTGTGTACTGTTAGATCATATTTCTATATATCACATTATTCATATTAAATAAATAATTTATTTGTATATTTTATTATATCTCAAAAATATTCATTGTAATATAAATTATGGTTTAACTATGTGGTTAACCAACAATTTTGATAGCGGTTAATTAACGGTTATAGTTAATATAAATTTAACTATATATTTACGCTTAACGGTCCGGTTATGATTTGAATATGGTTACAGTTTAGTTTTGATCATGCGTAGGACAAGATTACTTTCCCTCATTGTCTTTTTACGTAATTATCTTTTTTACTGATGATAAAAAAAATTATCATTCATTTGTGTCTATTCTGAATTGAAAGTAAACCAAATATCATTGAAATTATGTATGTTATACTAAATAAATAATTAACAAACATTATTTGCATGTATGTGTGCGGTCCGAACCTATTTTTAATAATAAAATATCTATATATTTAAAAATCCTAATTTACAGTTTTTCATATATAATTTCCTAATATATAGGACTACCGTATATCAATAATTTTTTTAATTTCAAACTTAACATATTATCAAATTTAAGAGATTTTAAAAAATATCTAAACAAGAAATTTGATTTAAATTCCAAAAGCAAACAAAAATCACGGTTAAATATTCCCAAATTAAAATTTACAATCTCAAACAAAAAACTATTATTAAAATCACGATTATGAGATGGAAAAACATTGATATATATGTAATGGGATGGGTTTCTGTCCCAAAATATACATACCACTTTCTCTTACTATTTTTTTAGATTTATTTGTCTTTGCTCATAACAAAACAAATCCGATCATTTTATGCTAAACCGATTAATATCAAATCGAATACTAAATTGGTATGAGGTTATTTTAATAACATTCCTGAAAATTAGTTTACAAAGATAATTTGTATATATCTAATATATCGCAAACCTGATTACAAACTTAGTTTTGAAATTAATTCCGCACGTATGTGCGGGTCCGAACCTAGTTAACAATTAAAATAAGTTAACAAATCTAATGGATCTCAAATCTGTACTCACGTCAAGCCCATTATATGCTACATCAGAATTGATATATAGTAAATGTTTTAGATATATTTTATTTGAAATCTAGTTAGTGTTTATAACCATCTGAATTAAAATCATCTAGCAATAATTGTCTATGGATTAAAAACCATCCAATAATAAATGTGTACAGAACAATCATATACATCAGTTGTAATACAAAATATATTTAAAACAATAAAGCAAAATGCATATCAAATTGTTTTAAAAAAATATGTAAATTTTTATGTATATGAAAGTTTGGATTGCAAATATCCGCAAGGCGGAAGCAGATAAGCGATTTACAAGTATCAAGGTGGCCAATAAGTGTCCTCCCATTACCCATTACCCATTTGCTGTTTCCGGACAGCAAATCAATTTTGCAAAATCCTCAATCCAATTTGGTCACACGGTAGACGAATCAGCTAGGTTGGAGATGCAGGGGGTCCTTGGGATCACCACCCTGGGTGGGATGGGATCGTATTTATGGATTCTTGAAAGCTTGGGGGGCTCCAAGACAAAGGTTTTCTCATTTGTTCGGGATAGGCTACAGAGCCGCACAACTGGTTGGACGGAGAAACTGTTGTCCAAAGGGGGTAAAGAGGTAATGATTAAGTCCGTCGCGACTGCGGTACCGAGTTTTGTGATGTCTTGTTATCGGTTGCCAATTTTTGGTGGAGTTCTACTGGGCAGAGTGGGGGCATGCATTGGTTAGCTTGGGATAAACTTTGCAGCAGCATGCAGATGGGTGGGTTGGGTTTTAGGAATGTTGATGACTTTAACATGGCTTTGTTGGCTAAACAGTTATGGCGTCTGATTGAGTTCTCGGACTCCCTGTTTGCCAGGGTTTTTAAAAGTCGTTATTACCGGAACTCTAATCCTATGGAACCGATACGGTCCTATTCTCCTTCTTATGGATGGAGGAGTATTGTATATGCTCGATCTTTGGTGAATAAAGGGCTTATTAAAAGGGTTGGCTCGGGTGACACTATATCTATATGGACTGATCCCTGGGTTCCAGCTCAATCCCCAAGACCAGCATTATCTAACTGGTCTGCAACAAATCCTAATCTTCTCTTAGCTCAGCTAATTGATCCGCACACGCATACTTGGTGTCGGGATCGGCTCCTTGAGCATTTTGATCATGTGGATGTTTATTTGATTAAGGCTATTCCATTGAGTAGTTGTCCGAAAGCGGATTCTTTTGGGTGGTACTTTACAAAGTCTGGCAAATATACGGTTAAATCAGTATATGGCACTTTACAAAGTCAGGACCGGATATCACCCCCTTCTCGTCGGGGTTTGGCAAGTTCGGTGTCCACCTAAGATAAAACATTTTATGTGGCAAGTTTTGACTAGCTGTATTCCGGTCTCGGCGAACCTGAAACGGCGTGGTTTTGCTTGTGATGTCGGGTGTACGAGATGTGGGGCGGAGGAGGAAACTATTAATCATGTTATTTTTGTCTGTCCTCCAGCACGTCAGGTCTGGGCTTTGGCCCATGTGCCTGTGGGTCCCCAGAATTTCCCGACGGAGTCTATCTACTCTAATGTCGACCATTTTCTAGGGCGTAAAAATCCGGGTTCACAAGTTGGGATCTTTCCTTGGCTCATGTGGTATATTTGGAAAGCAAGGAATGCTAGGGATTTTGAGAATCAGGTTGAACATCCTGATGAAGTGGTGCAGTTGGCGGAAGGGGAGGCGTCCTTCTGGTTTCAGGCTCAGGAGGAAGTAGGGGATCTGGAGTTTTCATCCACTCCACTCTTCCCTTCTCATACGTCTCGGGGAAGTAATTTTTCTCTTCCCTTGGTTTACTCGGGGTATCGATGCTTTGTTGATGGCTCTTGGAAGGAGTCTGATTGTTTTTCAGGTGCAGGATGGTGTTGTACTTCTGTACAGAGAGAGTCCCCGCTACTCAGAGCTACCAATTAACGACGTAGCCTTTCCCCGCTACACGCTGAAGTTGAAGCTTTTCTGTGGGCCATGCGATGTATGATTGGCCATGACTTCCGGGATGTGACTTTCATTACGGACTGTTCCGACTTGGTGAAGATGGTGTATTCTCCTCACGACTGGCCGACCTTCGCACCATATTTAGACGACATAGAGATGGACATGGAGGAGCTTTCTTATTTTCTTTGATTTATGTTTCTCGCAATGCTAATGTTAGGGCGGATTACTTGGCACGCCAAGCGTGCTCAAGTCCGCACCATGTTCTGTTTGTAAACAATTTTCCACTAAATTGGCTCGTTTGAGCTAATTCTTTTGTTGAAAAAAAAAAGTTTCAAAAAAAAACTAATTTGTATTAGAGTGTATTTTAGGTTTACATTAGAAAGTGTAGCAGTAAAAAATGAAAAAAAAAATAAAGATATGTCGATGATTAAGAAAACAGAGAAAAAAGAAATATTTGCTGCTGACCTGACGTTCCCCTCTATCTCTCAGTCACCTCCATCCATTTTCCTCTCTCTCACTTCTACGTTCCCCTCTACCTCTCAGTCACCCATCCACTTTCTTTTCTCTCACTCAGCAAGTCAGCATCCTTTCTCTCACTCAGCCACCTTCTTTTCTTTCACATCCTTTCTCAGCCACCCACCCACTTTCTTCTCTCTCACGTCTACCGTTCTACGTTCCCCTCTACCTCTCAGTCACCCATCCACTTTCCTTTTCTCTCACTCAGCAACCTTTCTCTCACTCAGCCACCTTCTTTTCTCTCACTATATCTAAGACAGAAGTAAACGTACTACAATTCAAGCAAACCCTTAAAAGAAAGAGCAAAACCCTAGATTTTTTACAGCAGCTAAGACTTAGATCAATGGCGAGAGCGGTGGAGCTTCCTAGCGATTTGGTAGATGAGATACTCTATCGCGTTCCAGCCACATCCCTGAAACGGTTACGAACTACTTGTAAAAGATGGAACCGTTTGTTCAAAGAAGATAGGAAATTCGCGAGTGAGCACCGGGATAAAGCCGCAAAGGAGTTTCTATTTCTCATCATGAAAGGGAAGCAGACGATTTGTCCGTTGAGCATAATCAATGGAGATGATGTTACTCCTCTTCCATCTGTAGAGGTAAAAAGAGAGCTTAGCCTACCAGCTGATCCCTTTAAGCCGTTACTTGAGACCAAAGTCTTTCACTGCGACGGCTTATTGTTATGCGTCCGCGATTTCCCCACATTCCATTATGAAATAGTGGTTTGGAACCCGTTTACTGGTCAAACCAGGTGGATCGAAGCCAACAATCGTTGGAAGCCATTCATCACATTTGTTCTCGGGTACAACAACAAGTCCTCCTGCAGTCAAAGAAGCTACAAAATTTTGTGCTATAGTCCTGGTGGCAAAGATACAGAAATCTACGACCTTAACTCCTCTGATTCGTGGAGGAGGACTCCTGATGATGATCTCACTCCACCAGGCTGGGGCGGTAGGTTCGCTGAAGACATCGTGTCTTTGAAGGGAAATACTTACTTTTTTGCTAAGGAGGAATCAGAACCGCAACTTGGCGTGTCATTGCTCAAATTTGATTTCTCTACTGAGAAATCATCTCTGTTTGTGCGTCTTCCCTATCAGCGTCCAAGGTGGGAAATTTTGAGACTTTCTGCTGTTAGGGACGAAAAACTTTCCTTGTTTTTACAGCCCGATGATACATCCAAGGCTGAGATATGGGTGACAAGTAAGATTGATGATGACTCCACCAAAGCGGTGTCCTGGAACAAGGTCTTAGCATTTGATTTAAGCCCTCATCTTAATCTTCAAATTACTGGGCTGGTAACGTTTGTGCTTGACGAGGATAAGAAAGTGGCCCTGTGTTGTGAGAGATTGATGGATTATGACGACGACCAATTGAGCGATAAGATATACATTCTCGGCGAGGATAATCGAGTTAGTGAATTTGCTTTTGATCCGACTACATATCCGACAGGACGTCGGCCATTTCCTATTAATTACGTTCCAAGTTTGGTCCAAATCGAGCTACCTGCTGGAGACTAAAAACAACCTCTACAAGATGTGGTCTTGTAGTGTTTCTTGCGTGCTTGCTTTAAACACAGTTTTTTTTTTAAGTATTATTATGGTCTAAACATGTCTCGTACAGCATATGTCTAACAAATAAGTGTTATGTCTTAAACGAATCTACAAGATGTGGTATTGTAGTGTTCCTTGCTTGCTTTTAAGTTTTAAACAAACAGTTTTATGATTAAAACATATGTCTAAAGAAAGAAGAAGTGTGTTATGTCTAAAAATTTCAAGCATTTTTATAATTCAATGACAAAAGTGTCTCATGTACAAAGCTCCCCTGCTCCGAGTACTTCTTTTTCACTTAAGTAACTACAAGTTATACAACAATTAGAAGTCATCATTACCCATTCACCTCTTAACTTGTACTACTAAGCCGAGCTGGTATGTTGCAAATATATTAATTGGTCTTTTCTCTATATCTTACATGTTACAAACACACCGCTTAGTCTTGCAAATATTGGACCAAAAACACAACCCACAAATTATTTAAAATTTTTGGGGCATCCAAAAGTTACGCAAATATAGAATGTATATTGAAAAGAAATCCATAGAGTTACTGCAGGGAAGGCGCCATTAGATTTCGACCAGCACTGCATCTTCCTCTCATTTCAAATTATGTACGTCAGCATAACAATCTAACAGTCAACCACAATGTTGGGGGTGAATCACATGGTCAAGCAATAAAGCATGTGCCAATTATGTACCGTACCTTGTACCTTTAAGAGCGGGTGCCTGAATGTTTTCTGATGCAATCTCTGTATGTCTGCTGCCACAGTTACCCCCACCTACAATCTTATATATGCCTTTTCCTTCAACAGTCCATTTTCACCAGTTTCCTCAAGCAAACTGCATAAAGAGGGGTTTCAATTATCTCAGAGGTGATCAAACAACAACTTCCTCCAATTGTTGATGTTGTCTTGATGCTAGTCTCATGTTTGTTATCTCACCATTTGAGATCCCTCCTTGTACAGATTGTTTTTGTCAGTACTCTTTCATATTCATCGTCGGTAAAGAATTTTGTTGTTGTGCTCATTACCTGTCAGAAACCTGCAGATTCATTACACACACCTTTACTTTGTGATCAAGAGTGCATTAAAGTAGTTGAAATAAGTGAAATAGAACCTGCAAAGCCACTTCCAAACACAAAAGCCTTTTGCTTGCAGGCAATGATGACATGTACATGCTTTTTGTCAGTTCAGTTTAGAGTACCAAAGTCCTTGCATATAAGTTTCTGAGTAATCAATAATCAATCATTCACAAATTGAAAACAGATTATTTCAATGGTAAAGTGGGACAAGACACGAGGAGAATGAAGGTAATAACACCAGAAAGTGAGACATGGTTTACTAGATGCCCTGGAATACTATACAACCTGGTGGACTTGCGAGACATAAGCAAAGAATCTGGATTTCCAAACAGGTACAAACTTAAGCAAGTGAAGATGCAACAATATTAACAACAATAACGAGTTGTGCAAGTCAAGTCATTACCTGAACTGATCGGACTCTGTTCTTTCATGTGATAAGTTTCGTCAGTATGTGAAAAGGCCTGCCAATATGCAACAATGTTGCAATCTTCTAGGATGGTTATAGGCGGTACGGTTTACTTGGTTCAGATCTCTTGACAAAGTAGTGACAAACAATGATCCAAATGTTAATTTCGATTCATTTCTTGTCCTCAATCGGCAAAATCCATGTAAGTTTTCACGATTGTACGGAACTTAACAGTTTTTTTTTTTGTGATAATCCATAATTATCTCCCACTAATTATCCTCTCAAAGAATCCTCAAAAAGAATTTTAAAAGTTTAAACCTGGATTTTAGCATATCTAGTGGCGTAAATCTCTTCAACCGTTCTTCATTTAGAGCCTCTAAAAATACTGACGTGGAGCATAGTGCTCACTTGGAACACTCTCCATATGACACGTGGCTCGCACACTCACTGGAAGTCTGGAACTTTATAAAAAGCCACACTCCTCTTCCACACATCATCTCCCAAAAACTATGAATCTCAATTTTGTTGTCATTTTGTTTTACTTTCAGTAATACTTTTTTTTTTTTTTTTTTGTTTATGTTGTATGATTCAATTTTTCGTTCACTTTTCAATTTAATCAAAAGAAAACAAAACATTACTACTTGTTTAATTTTTGTTTTGTGTTATTTTTGATCATACAGTATTTTGTTATTTATTTTAATGAGCTCAACGTTCAATGGCCACCACACTCATCATCACCAGCCAAAGAGAGAACCAAATGAAAACGGAATCTTATACCCTCCTTCACCGTCACTATCACCGCCGACGTTAAAAGTCAACAAAGACTCTCACGTTATTAAGAAACCACCGTCTCCGTCTTCTTCCTCCTCCGCAGCCGCCGCAAAACATCGTCATCCGGTGATCATTTACACACACACTCCCAAAATCATACACACGAATCCTAAAGATTTCATGGCTCTTGTCCAAAAACTCACCGGAATGTCCCCTTCCGACGAAGATCCCGGCGGTAATACAACGACGGATCGCGGCGGTAAATCAATCAACCAGAGCCAGAGTGTGTCTGATCTCGCCGTCGAGAGAAAAAACAATCGGAATCGCGGCGGCGGCGGTACTGGACATAACAATTACCATAGAAACTATTCCGGCACCGGAAAGGGTATATTTTTTAATAACGCGATGATAAGCGATGATAGTGAATCGTCGTCGGTGATAACGACCGATGAGAACGGAGGAGCAGGAGGAGGAGAACACGGACAGGTTAACTCATCGATTCCGTATTCGGCGGTGGCTATTCCTCCACCGCCTCCTCATCCTCCTCCTCCGCCGCCGTCGTCTATGTACGACGCGACGGGGTTAAATTACGGAGCTTACTTACCGACGTTTCCGATGTTTCCGCCGGCGACGAATCCAGCTGATAGTTTCTTATGCGGTGGTGGTATAACTAATCAAACGTTTGCGAGTATTGATGATCAGCTTTACTTGGCGAACAATATGAGAAGCTCTTTCTCTTCTTCTTCATCTTCTGGCTTCGATGGCTTGACCGAGTTTCGCGATTTTTAAAACTTATCAGTCATCATCATCGGCGTTACAATTTTGGCTAATAATTTTTTGAATTTTTTTTTTCTCTCTTAATTGGTGGTTTGGCAAGAGACTAATAAAGGTTTTGCATTAGTCCTAGTTTTTTTTGGTTTATCCGGTTTACTTTTTTGTTCACAGGTTTGTTTTCTCTTCATTTTGTTCAATTTTCCCAATTTTATGTTTCATCTCTAGTTTTTTTGGGGGTTGATAAGAGTTTTTATAATCCCCGGTTTAGTTAATAACTTTCTAATGAATGGTTTAATCAGTTTTTTTATAAGAATTGTTAGGAAACCAATGCACCAAAATCTTATAGGGTATATTCAATCATGTATATTAAAAAGTCTATTAAAATTCACTTTTATTGAAGTGATGATTTAAAATATATTTTGAAATCTACGGTACTTTAAAATCTATTATAATTTAAAACAGTTTGTGAATTTGGATTTTAATAATTTTTAGGAATTTTTGAGTATTTAAGCGGATTTGTTTATTACAAAATTCTCATGGTTTTTGAGGTGGAATTTGAACTTTTTTTACAAAAAATTATATCAACTCCTCTAACATTATCAAAATCATTTAAAATCTCATAAAAACTCAAATCACTTGAAAAGATATATAGATGGTTGAAGAGTGAGTTCACTTGGCGTGAACAATGATTATTAGACAAATTAGATTAATCCCCTTTATATGACATTTTTCAAGTGTATGAAGAGATTGAATTATGCTTATTATAGTTTGTCTGAGAATTGATTGGTTGATTCAAAATGTCTTTTTGAAGTGCACTATTAAAAAAGTCTCTAATCCCTTGCTCCGAATTGTGTCTTCGTTACAAAACATCTCACATATTGGAAAGTTGCAAAGAATTCAAGACTTGCTTCACGAGATTATTTTATAACCACAACAAAAAAAATGAATAAATTGCATACGAACATACATTTTATATAGTTAAGTAAAGATTTTAAGTATGTACATACATTTGTGTCTGTTCAAACTATAGGCGTTTACTCAGTTCTTCTTCTTCTTATTGTCCTTGTCGTGTTGGAGGATCACTGGAGCTGCCGGTATACTAAACCACCACTCTCTCAACCGCCTTATCAACCGTTCCGTGCTAGCTCTCCGTGGCGGCGAGTATCTTGTGAAAAGCTCAACAAACACCACCGAAAGCAAGTAGCGTCCCGGAACAAAAGCAATCATCGTCGCTGCTACCACAATCGCGATTGCACACTTCTCGCTCGCCTGAAATTGCGGTTTCAAACCACGGTTAAACACAGTGTTAGGGGAAACATTTGTGTTAAAAAAATAAGAAGTCAGGCAGACCTGAGGGAAAAGCGAGAATAACAAAGCTCGGAACTTGAGAAGAACGATGTTTGCATCCTGAATGTTCTGTTCGAGCTCCGAGATACCGTTCTGGACCGCCAAAAGCTGTTCCATTGTGTTCATTGGTGGAGGAGCAGTTACTTTTAGCTCGATCATGAGCTTTTCTCTGCTGAAACATCTTGTGAGAACCATGAAGATTGCAGAGAAGAGAGACGCAAGAGAAAATACATAAACAAGCCATCCCCTCCAAATTATGAAAGTGGAGACGAGACAAAAAACAATAGACTTCACAGGATCATCCCAATACACCACCGAGACAATCCAGTTCCCTGTTTCCATAATCGGAAGCATCAGTTCCTGCCAAAACAAAGGAGAAGCAATTCAACATTTTATTGAACGCAGTTAAAAAAATTCCAGTCAAACATTTTGTTCTCTTTTTTCTTTTCTTTACCTTCATCACAGCTAAGTTGGTGTCAATGCCATCCATTTTGACTCCATTAATCGTCTCTTGCGCCAGGACTACTTTCTCGTAGTTCTTACGCGACTTCTTCACTGCTCTCTCTAGTGGATTCACATCTCCAACCACTACTTCACCTACCACAAGACTACTTGTCTCACTCATTCTGCTCCTAGGACTTGATCCTCCAAACACAGAACCCAGCTGTGAAACCATATCTGAAGCTGAGGAATGTAATGTCCCTGGTAAATAGATTACATATACATCTTACATCAACTTCCTCGGAGATTTAATCTTGTATAATCATTTAAGGCACATACTTTCAATCATCACACTCTTGGTCAAGAAAAAGAAAATACCATTAGGTATAAGTTATTTTGATAAGAAGCAGTGTAACCTGTATCTTTGGATTTATTTGATCGATGGAGCTCTCTTGCAGTAGACATCTCTGCAAGCGTCTGAAGAATCAGATCTCCACCAGGAAGGTGATCGCAGAGATTGAACGGGAGAATATCTTCGTAACGCATTGCATTTGTCAAACTGAGTTCTTGAATAGCTTGCACACGTATAATGCCAAGGACAGCCTTTGAAAGTGCTTCGTCTCTAGCCAAACCGGTAATCTTGTACTCGTTTATGTATCTGTGAACGTATAATACTTCTCGTACAATATTGAGCCAGTAATCACGGCGTGTGTGGCCTTTGAGCTCTGGGAATTCCATTACCACTGGTTCTGATCTACGACAGATAGCCATTAACAAAGCTGTTAACTGATCAGTCACAAAAAGGAGCATAATTTCAGTTCATACAAGAGATTCCAATCGATTTAATGCGAAAAGACAGTCTTACAGAGATATAGACTTGTAAGAAACAGCCTTGTCGAAAAGCCGAGTGCCCCAAGGACCAGTTAACTCAGGTTTAACTATTTGCTTTAGATCTTTAGATAGGTCATATTGCTTTGGTTTATCATAAGACACGACTTTTAAGGCCTCAAAATATAGTGAATGGTCTGTCAGGATCAAGCGACCTGAGTAGTAATCGTGGCAAAAGTGAGTATTGAGAAAATACAAACAATACCTGGCCACGTTGATATTGAGAAAATGCAAACAATACCTGGCCATGTTGAGACGCCAACATGTTCAAGAACTGGTTGGGTAGTAACTGTCCCATCTATTTCCAAAATCTTTTCTCTTTTTGATCGAACACCAGAAAGCAAAGATGATTCTGACTGTGCCCTCATCTTCTTTATTGCTCTACAAACAAAACAGAGACTTTTAAAAATGTCTGCAAAGTGATTAGATACAAAGGAGTCAGCTTCTAATAAGGACATAAATTTCTTTACCTCTCAAGTCCATATAAATACTTGTCATAAACAGAGAACTGAAGCCGACCACCCGTTGATGAAGTAAGAATTCCAAACAGATTTTCACATATGATCACATCAGCTATTATAGGAACTGCTGGTGCGATCCTTGAGAAGGCTTCTAAACTCACTGTTGCATCTTCTTCTACCTATTGAAAAAGAAAAAAAAAAGATAATAAAGAAAAGATTCCTATAAGGATGGCAGAGGAAATGAGAAAAAGGAGCCTTACGCTGAGTAAAGCCTGGCTAGAAACAGCTGGGACTTCCCAGACAACCATCATGTCAAAGGTTAACCGTCGAAACTTTTTATCGGCTAAATGACCAGTTACTCCAACAGAGAGTGAAAGTGCTCTAAAACAACAGTACTCTAGAAAATTCCTTGCAAATAACGAGGGCTGCTTGAGAGACTCAAATGCCTCTTGTTTGAAACTATCTCGCAGCTCGTTTGCAGGAACACCGAGTATCCTGCGTCAATAGCATATCCAAATAATAAATCAAGGTCCAATGAAATCTAATAGTGGTACTTCTTTGATAAAAACCCGAACCCCTTTCTGAAGGCACCTCTTTAGATAGAACTACCCCTAGTGAAACCTATTACTAAACTCATTCTTGGACAAATTATTCCAGCATCATATCGTAAAGACTCAAGAGACATCAAACACCAAAAAAACTACTCTTATGAGCCAGGTAAAGAGTCATACTGCAAAAATGCTGAATGAAATAAATGAAAAAGAGAGATGAATGAATGGTACACTTACTTAGAACACCTGCGGACAACGACATTAGCAACAGGAGAAAGCTCAGGAATCCAATTGGAGGAAGCAGAAGGGGATCTTCCCATTTCCTCGATTTCTTCATCGAAAGAACTTTGTTTACCGAGCAACCATTTAAAAGAAGTATCTTTAACCAAACCTTCAAGCATATTCCGGGTTTTACTCGACATACTAGGAAAAACAAAAAACTCCTTTAGTTTGATACTGCAAGAATCGAGTTCAATGCATAGAATAACTAAATTTGCAATTAGTTAGTTGGTCGGTAGGTTTTGACACAGATCATGAACGAACAGTCCTAACACTTTTAAAAATGGGTTTTTGCCTACACGATCTCTATTGCTTCATTGATCATCAACTCAAAAGCTAAATTACAAAATTGTTGAACAAAATAAACAATACAGAGACTAAATCAAATCACCTCAAATCTGAACGAACGTCGAAGCTGACTTAGGTCGAATACATTCCAAAACAACTGTTTATATCACGACGAGCATGTGATCAGATCAAACTTTTATTAAAAATATCGAACATTTGCCCACAATCCATACGCTTCATTCTCGAATTATAAAACCAATTTAGGGATTTTAAAATCTTGATTCCTCGACAATTTTGCCAATGAGCCCCTCTTGATTCTCAGATTCTGCCTTAATTTTTGGGTTTGTCGAAAAAAAAGAAGAAAACACCGCAAAGAGAAGCGAAAGCACGAAGACGACGGAGGAGAGAGCGACGGATTAAAAAACTCTGATTCGTTCTCCGCAAGACTTAATAAGACATGGTCACTAAACACGTCATCACACTTGACGGTTCAGATTAAATCAAAAATCCTTCTCATTTAATCATATCCTTACACGTGTCTTCTATTAATAGTAATCTCAATCAGGGGTTTTCAGATAACCCTTCCGTCGTTTCTATCTAAAGTGACTCAAAAGTCAAAACCTAAATTGCACTCATCCACATATAGTGGTTTCTGAGCCATTCATTTTTACTAGAACATTTTTCAAATTTCTCAGGAAACTCGATAGTACATCCAAGACTGAGATATGGGTGACGAGTGAAAGGTCTTAATTAGCATTAGATTTGAGCCCTGATATTCAAATTCCGCATGAGGTAAGTTTTTTCCTTAAGGAAGTCGCCCTGCGTTGCGACACATGGATGGATATGGAAGACGAGACCAAGTCCATCGACGATATACATTCTCGGGGGAGGATGATAAAGACAGCAAATTGGATTTTGGTGTGGATACAACGTAAGGATGTTGGCCAGTTATACTTAATTATGTTCCAAGTTTGGTTCAAATGGAGCGACCTAAGGTAAAAGAAAAAGAGGTGGTAATGTATTTGACCAGCATAACAACAACCTAATAACAGAGTTAATCGTAGAACAGAGTAGCCAGCCGCTGCCATGTTTTCTTGGGCTAAATATACGATAAAGCCCATATTAATATGAGCCTATAGTTTATTATATACTAGAAATAGGCTCGCGCGATGCGCGAGATATATTTAATTTAATTTTTATTAATTATGATATATCTTAATTTACAAATATATTTTTGAAATGGATTTTTAGTATGAATTGTTTTGTTGAATGTTTAATATGTGTTTCTTTATATATATGGTTCTTAATGTTTGGACGCAAAATAAAATAAAAATCCCTTAAAGTTTCGTTGTTTTGAATTTTATCGTTTTGTGATAAATTGTTAGGTTCTTAGATCATCTCCATCGCATATACTACTGGTGTCTTTGATTCTTTTCTTAATATAAATGTAAGATGAGGAGAGAGACGAAGAAAATGTCTTCTGCAAGACACTTATATTATAATTTTTTACTTAATTTTTGAGTCTCACTTAGACACTCTCATCCGTATCACCGATAAAGATGCCCTTAGAGCATCCCCAACTTCATTCTATTTTAAAGTCAATACTCTGTTATAGAGTAACATTTGCTCTAACCCTACTCTATATCTTACTCTAAAATAGAGTAAATGGTATGATTATTCTATATGCAACATTATTTTTTACACTAACTCTATTTTAGAGTATAAAATAGATTGATACATTGAAAAAAACTATGCTCTATTTTAGAGTAAAAATAAAAATATATATTGGAGATAGTATTAGCACACATGAGGTTTGTGTAGAAACCATATATCAGACATTCAAAACAAAAATTGAGTAGTGAAAATAGTTTACAAATATTTATAGATAAATCTCATCTTTCCCTACATCTTTTCCAAAACTTTAATATATGGATGCGATCAAGAATTATATGATGATTCGCTAGATCTCTATAACCATAGAATTACTATCAAAACTCAGTAACCATGAAAAAAAAAATAAAAAAAAAAATTATGTTTTACTCTCAATCATAAAGAAAAATAGTTGATAAATATTTATCTCTTTGCGAGTGGTTTTACAACTTTATATATTCGTTAACTCAATCATAATATTTGATTTTCTTTTTGACTCCACAATATGTTGCCACGGTATTATTTCCTTCAATTAGCCTCCTAACAAATTTCTTGTGAATTAGAAACTCTATATGAATGCTTACAATGTGTTATACTTCTATGATGATGGGTTATTTCTCGGTCCTTGTCTCTATTCTTATTCATTATATTTTTTTAATTATCAAAAAAATGAACTCTCCAACATGTCAATTTGTGTAGATGGAAGGGAAGACAAAATCAGAAAAATTGATATCAACAGTAGTTACATTCCAATTATTTTTCTGACATAACTACATTTCTAATTTTTTTAACTTACATCTAAATGTCTTTTTTAATTAACTATATTTGAACTTATAATTTATATGTTGACTTTTTCATCAGATTTTGATGATTTTAAAATAAAATTTGTGAGAAAAAAATCAGACCGACTCAAATTCATCCAATCAATAAACTAAAATTTTAAAACCTGAATTTTGTACTAATGAGATACAATATGTTTTACAAGATAAAAGAAGAATCACCAATGATCATTTTGAATAATTATTAAGTGTATTCGCGATATATCATATGCTCCAGTATTTACTCTCTAATCTTGTAATCATCCTTAATAAAATTCTTTTTGGAATAATGCATATTAAAATATGGTTCATGTCATAATTTTTTTTTTGAAATATCTTATACTATATATATATCTCGCATTAAATTTTGGATAAAACTCATGGAAAGAAAAATGTGTCAAATTTAATGTTTTTTATTAGGTAACAGAAGAATCACCAATGATTATTTTGAATAATTAATAAGTGTATTCACGATTTATCATATGCTATAATTTTTAATCTCTAATCTTGTAATCACCCTTAATATAATTTTTTTTGGAATAATGCATATTAAAAATTTATGAAATATCTTATAATATATATCGCATTAAATTTTGAATAAAATTCATGAAAGAAAAGTGTGTCAAATTTAATATTTTTTAGATTTGATATATTATCTCTATTTTCTAATAATTTTAAAATAAAAAGTATAATTACCATTAGATTATTTTTTGAAACTATAGTTTTCTATTATTTCATGGGGTGATTAAGCAATTATATTATTTTTATTTTCTTTTAGTACATACGTTTTAAAGACAGTCAAACTGTAACTTATAGAATATTAAATATAATTTAATTTTATCTGAATTTTGTCTTTAATACAATATATATAATTATTGAATACAATGTGATTTTTAAATATATTAGAACATATATATTTAAACTAAATTAGTCTATCATAAATTAATTTATTTCAATTTTATTTTTAAAGTATAAAAACTTTTTTTTTGTTTTAATTGGTTTGATCAGTAGTTTTATTTTTAGGTTATATGGTATATGCTTTCATTAGGAAGTATATTATATGTTAAAACTAAAAGTTGGAAGAAATATATTTTTTGTAAGAATGTGAAAATTTTTATTTTAAATGCAAACTATACACCATATAAGATATAAATGAAATGAAATATATAAAAGATGTTTACTTTAAAATTAGTGAGAAAGACATATGTCACAAATATATAGCGCCAAGTGTCGCATTAGCAGAGAAAGTTAGAAAAACCTTGTCATATTATATAAGATATACGACTGAAGAAAAACCCTTAAAATTCAAAGCCACCGTGCAGGGCACTACACACTTTCTTCCACAATGTCGATGTCGGAGCTTCCACGGGATCTGTTAGAGGAGATACTCTTTCGCGTTCCGGAAATATCGTTGAGACCGTTAACATCTACGTGCAAGCAATGGAACAATATATTCAACGACCAGAGATTCAGAAGAAAGCACTTTGACAAAGCCCCAAAACAGTCTATGGTTCTCATGTTCACAACGAATTCTAGGATTTGTTCCTTGAACGTCAATCTAAACGAAACACCATCCGAAGAGGTTGGTGTTGAACTTAGCGGAATCGGCATATATGAAGTCTTTCACTGTGATGGCTTGTTGCTATACATCAACGAAGTAGAAAATATAATGGTGGTTTGGAACCCGTTTATGGGTAAAACCAGGTGGATCCAACCCATAGATCTTAACAGGAGATCCTACAGGTATGTTCTTGGATCCTACCAAGACAATAAATCCGGCACTACCAGCTACAAAGTACTGAGATATAGTGTTGGCAACAAACCAGTATTTGAAATCTGTGAGCTTTACTCTAATTCATGGAGGATCCTTGATGTCACTCCGAACTTGTCATCCCTGTAATTCCTGCGTATCTTTGAAGGGTAAGAATTACTTTTTTGCTTTTGATGAAGAAGAGAGTCAGCTCGATATGGTTAGTTTTGATTATACAACGGAGAGTTTTGGAAGTCGTATGAGTCTTCCGTACCAGTTTCCTATTGGTAGTTATTTTATTAAATCTCTCTCTAGTGTGAGAGACGAGAAACTTGTAAGGGTATAGAGAAGCACAACACATTGATTCACACTTGGAACGCGCCAAGCCAACGCTTTTCTATTCAATCTTATTAACAAAATTTATCTTTTACAAGGATACAATTTTGTCTCGGCCCTTACTCAACCTATTCTACCCAATAGGATTGAACCCGACTAAGAATGAATCTAACCCTCTCTCTCTTTTTTGTCTAAGAGAATATAACTCACCCTCTCTCTTTTCTATCTAAACTCTCACCAGTGTAGATCTAAGAGAAAGAAAAACAATTCTCTGCGCACTTAATCATCACCCCGATTAACGTCACAGAGAACTGGGAACACCTCTTCTAAGCCTTATCTTTGTGGCTTCGAAGCTTACAACTGTATCAATATTCTAGAGTGCTCAAATTGGCTCGTGGCCTACTCCTAGAATATTTATACACGACTTGAGAAACCCTAGAAGGCGAATCTCCAAATATCACGGGATAAGGAAACTGTTTGTTTCTCAGCCTTATCCTTTCCTTAACTCTTGCGGAGAATATTCTTCATATCTCCAAGCAAACAGAAACTGCTTGCTGCTCAAGCTTATCCTTTCCTTTTTTATCACAGAGAATATTTTCCATATCTCCAAGTACAATCTCGTCCATATCTTCAATGCCAAGTAAGCAACCTTCCTCGACACATCATCACATCCACTCATGTCTTGCCACGTCAGCTCACGCATCCATGTCAGCAACTCAAGCGTCTGTGATCTGATGCAGCTTCCTGATTGGCACAACGCTCTGTTCGGCACAACGACTTGTTCCTCACAGCGAGTTGTTCCAGACTCTGCATTTACAATCTCCCCCTTTTTGACTGAGTTTGATACTCAAGCATCTCTCTTGTTCAACCTGAAAAGACACTCCAACAAACACAAGCCAAAAACAGAACAAGCAACAACTAGACAAACCAACAATCATTATCTAGCAAAACCAATCAACAGCTTGTTCAAACAGAACTATGATATTCATAACTAACAATCAGAAACCCCAGTGGGCTGCAGCGGAAACCATGTTATTCATAGCTCTCTAAACAGACTTAATCAATTGGCATATTCTCAATCATTAACAACCTAAGATCAACCAATTAAGTCTCCCCATAAACAATGATTCTCCCCTAAATCAAGTAACTACAAGGACTCTCCCCATAAGTACAGAACTCATTATCATTGGGCATTGATTAGAATTATATCAAAAACAGAACCAGAATCATTCTCCCCAGCTTGAGTGATCAACTAAGTCAAAAACAGACACACATATCACAACAGTATACTGAGTTATGGGAATCACTTACCTGCTAACCGTGCTTCGCATCCTTAAGCACTCGATGATTAGTCTCGACACCTATTGGAACAGCTTCATGTTTGTAGGCATTCTGATTCTCCTTACAACAACAACTGGATGTTGGGCAATAGGGCGCTGATAGTCGAAAATTCGAACAGCAAGTAGCACTTTGATTGAATCACAGTAAAGAGGTGACCATACACAAGCTTTACCAGAAAAATACAGTCTCTTATGTATTATTTCAAAACCTCTGCTTCACTGTTGATTTCCTTCATCCTTGCATTCAAATCAGTTTCTTCGATCGATTCTACACAGAACCGTGTTGCTCTTGTAAACAGAGGAGCAAGGCATGTTCTACTTCCCGAATCTGTCATAAGTGAGACTTCATAAAATCCATGTTCTTTGAAGAGAACATTCACTGTCTTGATCAAACCCTTGACAGTCGACAGATTAGTGCAAGAATCTCATACACAGTTTTCAGAATCCCATCAGCTTCAAACATCCTCATCTATCATTATTGGAACCAAACACAAGCGTTCGTTCTTCAATCGATGTAAACGACTGAATACAGAGTATCACACACTTCTGTTTTTCACTGCAGATAACATGTCTCATCGCAATCATATGCACTTGTGGATCATCAAGGGTGAGACGATCACATGTCCTCTTTTGTTGACTCCACGACACTGAAGTTTCAACACACTTATGTAGATGTACCACTGCGAAGGATCGATTCCGCAGGCCGTGACACAGTCTTCTTCCCCTTTGTCTTCTTCGTGTCTTGTTGCTGAAGACTCGGAACAGGGCGCTGAGCTTCAAAGAGCTGATGAATAAGACTGGGAAACAGTGGACGAAGCCCTGACTTAGCTTGCAGACCCAGCTGTATGATCTGATCGTAGATCATTCTCCCAAAATCAAACGACGTGCAATGCATGATCATGTAGATCACCATGGCTCTGTTTGCTGAAATGTACCCTGTGTTTACCGTGGGAGACCAGTTGCTGCAGCATATCTTATGCACATCCTTGATCACCGGGTCCTTGATTGCAGTTGACAACAGCTGCTTGCAGGTCTTCACTATGCCACCAGATAGAAAGAGAGCAAGATCCTCCTCCATAATCGCAGCTGTATGTAGTCTTTGTTCGCGTACATCAACCGCCTGAAGACTGAACAAGGCATTAATGCGGCTTGGGAAAACTCATACACCCAATCTCTGACAAGTACACCAACTGAGTTCTCTTCAATTTTAATTCCTGGAAGATTTGCCCAGAACTCATAGACACCATCAAAATCACAAGACCTGATTTGAGTGACAGTTTTCAGCTGACCGGCTTGATCAAGCAGCTCCCTAGCTGGATCATCTACTTCCAGAGAAAAAGCAAACCTCAGCAGCAACGGTTCGAGAAGCAAAGAAACCATACCTTCGAGCAGCATCAACGGATATGAATCGTTTTGAGTCAAATCCCTTTGAAGGAGCCCCGCGAGACGATAATGCACACGTCAAACAGCTGGTGGGACATAGACATTTGCTTTGTAGCACAATCCATCTTCTGGTAACAGTCCCTTGAATCAAATACATTGATCAAAGACAGAACTCTAATGCATAACCACCTGTTGTACACACATGAAATAACAACTTGCAAGCACAATCTTCTGTCTAGGAGCACCCATCAGCCTCCAGTACATGTAGCTTCATTCCTTCGTATCATGGAACTGACACTATACTCATTTATCAATACAAAATGAGTATCAGTCTTTCGAATCGTCCTCAGATGCATGATGACTAAACAACAATCCTCTAAAGCCCTTTCACAACTTGAACCAGGTTGCAGCTACTTCCAACCCTTCGAACTCATGGGACACTTATTTTCACCCAAATAATTAGATGAACACGCAGCTCTTTGATCTTACTTCCATGATCAATCCATCACTCAAGATGTTAGACCCTTGATCCATTGTTGCTCTCTGGAGTTTACTTATTAGAGAGTCATGATCATTCCTATAAGCTGAAACAGATGAGCTTAAACCTGAAACACTTAACACACACATCAGTGCACACTTGTTGAAAACATTTCTTATCAACAATATTTACAATCAGCCTCGTGTTTCAACAATCAATCATATGAATTTAACTACAAAACATTGATTTTGCAACACATTTTTTCTTTTCAGCCTTTTATACACAACCTCAGACATCCAAAACATAGTTAATCACAGGAAGTGAGGGAACCAGAAAAGCAATAGACCATCAAGAGCACTTGTATATTAATTTTACTTCTTAAAGTCAGCGGCTTTCATACCTTGAGATCTGTTATGTGAGGTGTGCCAACCACTTGTTTAGGACTTCACCAGAAGCTACCACAACCTTTTGTGAATCTTCAAAGAACAGCTCTATGATCAGTGGCTAGTCTTTCGCTCTGGCATGCCTTTGATTCTCATGGTTCATCATCAACGTGAAGTAGGCAGCTGGAATTTCCTTTGGAGAGTGCATTGATAGGAGTGTATCAAGTTTTTTTTTTTTTTTTTTTTTTTTTTTTTTTTGACTTTTCATGATACACTACCTTAGAGCTTAGATCCAACAGTCATGAATGATCTTCACAGTTTGATGATATGAACGATCTTCTGCTGAATCTCTTGATTTCTATCAGCGATATCACTTGACTTCTCAACCGCGGATATTTGTGCATTCCCTTGTTATTATTCTTCAGGACTCTGTTACAGACGTACCAGCCACATAACTTTTTTTTTTTTTTTTTTTTTTTTAAAGTTACAAACAACTGGTACTTCTTTCAGAATGGAATGCATAATAATGCCACTCCTCAGCTCTTTGACCTCCTTCTTCACGACAACGTTTTACGAGATCCCCATATGAATTGGCATGACAGGCAGCTGTTTTCCACTGATTCTTCGTTTAGACAGAGTGTTGCTCTTTTATACATTCTAGGAATTCCATGGCCTGTTCTGATGCATGTCCCTGTATCTGATCAACACAACTCACATAACATATTAGATCCCACAAACACCAATGACATTTCTCAGAATCATGTGATGATCCAAGTCCAAGGGTTTTGTAAACAAATCAGCAATTCGCAAATCAATACTCTGATGTTCTATTACTTATCAGTTTCTCCACAACTAACCTATGAATAAACTAATATTCAGGATCCTATAATTGCAATTCTAGTATGTGACACATGATCTACAACAATATCAACAAACAAACAATTATCACACAACATTGAAGCAAGGTCTAAGAATGTACCGTACGCTGTTCTCAATTGTTTGATTTTCATCAGGTGACGAAAACAAGTTCTCAAGGCATTAACCTCATATTTAAAAATTGAACGAGGTACCTTGACAAGCTTCTGAGCGTAGCAGAAGATCAGATTTGTTCTCAGAAGACAGCATCCACCAGATCCTTCACGATGATTCAGAGACCAAGATCTCTTCAAGTTTCTGCTAGCTCCTTTCATCAACACCAACCCTAGATGTGCCTTTAAAATACTTGGCACTCCTTTCAGTAGCTCGCGTGTGTGATACTTTACGATTGTCACTGAAACACTCACAGCTTGCAAGTTCATAGCAGATGTCGATTTGCTGGTACAACACATCTTCGACGACTGATCAGCCCACGTACCCGTTACCATTTACACAATCTCTTGAAACATCTTCTAAGATAGAACATTTCCAACTCTCATAGGTGTGGTAGCATCTCCACTTCTTTGTTACTCACATGCACTGATCAAAACTCACAATGGTATATGAATACCTCAAAACCTTACTGTTGCCACAAGTAAACAGTCTTGAAAGAAGTCATTTCTAGCAAACCCACTAACATCCATATGATACAGCATGAAAATATGCACACAGACAATACCTATCAGGTTTCTGATTACCTCGTGTTAAGGTGAACGTGCTGCCTCTAGCAAACTCTACCTCATGCCTTGTACTCCATAACTTGTCCACGTTTGTCTATTCTGTTCTTGAAGGCCTCTGTAGTTTCACCCATGTTTCAACTTAACTCCATTGGCAAAGCTCTGACATGCAACGCCACTAACTGCATCTGACCAACTCTGTGTAATAGCAGCAGAAACAACAACTCTGCCCTCCTGAATCCTTCCAGCAGCTTCTTGATGGAAGTGATTCTCACAGTTTTCTGAGTGCTACAACTTACACTTGACAAACAGCTAGTTAATACACTCCTTCTCAGATCATGTCTCTAGACATCATAGAACTTTGCTGATCAAACACCTGACATCTTTCCTTGGTGAATATAACGTCTAAACCTTCGTCACACAACTGACTGATGCAAATCAGATTGACTTTTAGACCATCGACAAGGTAGACAGATTCCATAGTGGGCTTGTCTTTACCTCGAGATACACCTCTGCCTACAACTTCATCCTCAAAAGTGACCTTGTCAGCTGAGCCTTCTTCAAAGTCGTATAGCCTTCCGTGATTCACTGTCATGTACTCTGAACAACCATAGTTCTTCAATATAACGGTTCATGTCACGCTTCTTGAAGTTTACTCGCATGCATCTTAGAACATTTTGTGACACTCCATCAGATGCGTGAGTGGTATAGTACAATCCAGACACTCGAAGCAGCCAGCTTTGTGGAGGCTCTGACTTGCATAGTACTAGTGACATGTTCTTTTGTTCAGATCTTCAACACTTCACAGTCTTGCCCTAACTTCTAATATTGTCCTCTTCTTCCAACCTTGTGGAACTTCTACTGGACAATGACACAGTTTCCCTCTCAGGTTGTTCATAACAGTCATCTGTTTAGTCTTCTGCAAGTTGAACTGAGACACCCGTTTGACAGCCTCACCTCCATGGTTCCTTATGCCATATTTTGCAATTATAGTACCCTCGTGAGTAAGCATCCCCCTGTGCAGATCTTTTGCTCCTTTACTCATCTTCTTGTTATTCCTTAGCTGATCCTCAAGGCGTTGTCTCAACAAAGACGAAATGACTTTTCCTCAGACAACAATTTCTCAAGAGTGAAGACTCTTCCAAGCAGCTCTTCTTTCTCAGACACCAGATCATAATTCTCTTTCTTTTGGAGAATCAGATCCTTAGACAGAGCGATGACTTATTTCTCAACAGATAAGCCAGCCACATCAACCTTAGGTTTCAAAACAGACTCCTGATTCTCATCATCTTCTTGGGCTGAACCAAGATCACTCCATGTCAGACAAAATATCGAATGACCACAGCCTTAACGGTTGTAAAACTTCAACACGCTTCTTCCTTCAAGTGCAGAACATTCTGATTGGAAGTGTCCATAACCTTTGATAATCAGAACTCGAGATTCTTTCTCTGCATCAGATCTGGATGATGAAGATTGACACTGATGTTGTACACTCTTCAGCCTTCTGAACTGCTTCTTGCTCAGTACTTCCTCATTACCTTGAACAGACGTCTGAGTTTCTACAGTCTTCAGAGTGAATGATTTCTCAGCCTTCTGGTCATTCTTTCTCATATGCAGTTCATCTGTTTGAACTAATTTCACACACTGATCAACCTTTTGTTCATCAGAACTTAAGGCACCTTTACCATCAGATTTGTGAGAAAGATATCCATGTGATAAGCTCCTGAGAAATTCCTTGACAAACCTCTTATCCTTATATACCTTCTTCAGCACTACACCTTCCTTACACGGCGAGCTTAGTTGACTGTTGAAATGACAGGATACTGAGACATCAGATTTTTCCTTCTTCACCCTTCTGGTTTCCTCAACGAAGGCTTCCAAAATATCCCAAGCTTCTTTCGCCGACATACACTCTTGTACCATCGCGAACAGATCCATAGGCAAGCAGCTGAAAATAGTAGATAATGCTTCAGCGTTCTGTTTTCCCTTTAACTTCTCCTCAGCCGTCCACAGCTTACAAGGCTTTACTACAGTTTCTCCTCTCATGTTCGTAAGTGTTGGAAGTGACCATCCATCTTTAACAGCGAACCAGGCTTCCATATCACGACTCTGAATCATCTGTCTGATTTGTGCTTTCCAATCATCATAATACTCAACATCAAGCTTCAGCGGATTGTTCTCATCAACGAACTGTTGTGGATTCTCCATACCTCGTCTCAAGATCTCACCTGTTGAAAAGATACACAATTCTTTTATCAGGCGTCTGCTCGATACCAATTGTAAGGGTATAGAGAAGCACAACACATTGATTCACACTTGGAACGCGCCAAGCCAACGCTTTTCTATTCAATCTTATTAACAAAATTTATCTTTTACAAGGATACAATTTTGTCTCGGCCCTTACTCAACCTATTCTACCCAATAGGATTGAACCCGACTAAGAATGAATCTAACCCTCTCTCTTTTTTGTCTAAGAGAATATAACTCACCCTCTCTCTTTTCTATCTAAACTCTCACCAGTGTAGATCTAAGAGAAAGAAAAACAATTCTCTGCGCACTTAATCATCACCCTGATTAACGTCACAGAGAACTGGGAACACCTCTTCTAAGCCTTATCTTTGTGGCTTCGAAGCTTACAACTGTATCAATATTCTAGAGTGCTCAAATTGGCTCGTGGCCTACTCCTAGAATATTTATACACGACTTGAGAAACCCTAGAAGGCGAATCTCCAAATATCACGGGATAAGGAAACTGTTTGTTTCTCAGCCTTATCCTTTCCTTAACTCTTGCGGAGAATATTCTTCATATCTCCAAGCAAACAGAAACTGCTTGCTGCTCAAGCTTATCCTTTCCTTTTTATCACAGAGAATATTTTCCATATCTCCAAGTACAATCTCGTCCATATCTTCAATGCCAAGTAAGCAACCTTCCTCGACACATCATCACATCCACTCATGTCTTGCCACGTCAGCTCACGCATCCATGTCAGCAACTCAAGCGTCTGTGATCTGATGCAGCTTCCTGATTGGCACAACGCTCTGTTCGGCACAACGACTTGTTCCTCACAGCGAGTTGTTCCAGACTCTGCATTTACAAAACTTTCACTGTTACTACAACTGAGCCATACCTCAAGTAAAGAGATATGGGTAACAAATAAGATTGATGAGACCACCTCTCAAGTGTTGTTGTGGACCAAGGTCTTAACAGTGGACAACCCTTATCTTCGCCATGGCTTTACAAGTTTTTGGTTCGACGAGGAGAATAGAAAACTCGTGTGTTGTGAGAGAGGTAGAAGTAGAACTGGCGACGCCAGTTATGGGGCCGACTGGGTTTACATTGTTGGGGAGGATAATAAAGTCACAAACCTAAGTTTTGGAGAACATTCCATTCTTTCATGTGTTCCACATTTGTTTGGTTATATTCCAAGTTTGGTTCAAATCGAGCACCCTCAACGGAAAGAGTAAAAGTGGTGACTACCGGACTAGACAAGCTCTACGCGCGCAGCCATTTTCTTTCTTTGTGTGTTTCTATTAGTTTGTCTTTGTCGTCGTCAAGTCCTTGGAATAATCCTTTGAGCTCTCATTACTCATATTGTATTACAAATTGTATCACTAGAAGAAGTGATTTAACATTGCTTTTTAAAAAAAAAAAATTTATTATCAAATCATGTTTCTTTACATATATACTAATCTAATTCAGTGACAAGTGATTCATAATTAAACATGTAGGAAGCTATCTCCTCGTGTTTGCTCTGATTTTTCTTTTTCACCGCCAATTCATTGCTCTGCAAGTTACAAGTTGTACAGCTAGAAATCATCACCCTTCAAGCTCTAGTTAGTCACCGCCGCAGGATTTTGTAATTCAGGTTCGTTATTTGGACGAGTTTGTGTATAATGAACATTGCAGTACAAGTTATTATGATCTTTATAAGTCATCCAAAACTTTAGGTTTATTAGCCATCACGCTCACAACCCTGGCAATGCCTTGGCCTAATATGCTTTTGCAACACAGAGCATTGAATATGTGCTCGTCCCTTTCAGGGGCATGCTGATCATCTTTCCGTTGTCAGAGATGAGAAGCTTTAGGTGTTATTATAGGGCGACTCTGCATCCAAGACTGAGGTATGGGTGACAAATAAGATTTGGTGAGACCAAAGAAGTGGTGTCGTGGAACAAGGTCCTAGCATTGAAGCCTAATATTAAAGTTGATTAACTGGCGTGGCGTAAGTTGCATGCTAGACGAGGAGAATAAAGTCGGTCTTGTGTTGTAAGAGTAAGAGATGGATGGACGAAGAAGACGAGGACAAGTGGAAAGACAAGGTACGTATACATTGTTGGGGAGGAAGATTATAAAGTCACAGTAATGGTTTCTGGAGTTTATACAACTGAAAGATCTTGTCCAACTATTCTTAATTATGTTCCAAGTTTGGTTCAAATTGAGCGAGCGGAAGGCAAAAGGAAACCAAACAACTAAACAAGCTCTACTACATGTAATCTCATCTTTTCTTTTGCTTTTTACAGTTTTTCTTCATTTGTCTTGGTCTTGTTGAGTTCACTGAATAATCGCTTGAACTCATATTTCATTAAGATGTGGTATTATTATCAGATGCTAGTAGCTACTGCTTCATAAACATGTAAAATTTCTTTCTAAACCTGCCAAGATTTGTTAGATTGATCTTCTTTTTAAAACAATATCAAATTTTTCTAACATGAATCTGTCTTCGTTCAACATCAAGGAGTAGTGGGGTAAAAATTAATAACTTAAAACAATTTTTTTTTGTTATTAATTCAAATAAAATACTCATGAGATATATAATTATATAGTATTGTATGTACTTTTTAAAATAAAATACTCGTGGGAAATAATTATATAGTATTGTATTTACTTTTTGGTGAAAAATGAAAATATTAAGAAGAAAATTTGAAAATGATGAGTGAAAAGTCCTAAAATTATCCTAAGATTAGAGTTGCTGCCATGTTTATTAAGCCCAAACAAACGATAAAGCCCATAATAAGATTGGCATATAGTTTATAACTATAACTCCATTTTACATGCAAGACATATAAAAGAGAAGAGCGAAAGCTGCGAAACACTGAAAACCCTAAAACAACCAGTCAAAAACTCAAAAGCCATCGGCGCTTCTTCGACAATTAATGTCGATGTACCTTTCGCAACATCTGTTGGAGGAGATACTCTGTCGCGTTCCGGCCATATCTCTGAAACCGTTAAGATCTACTTGCAAGCGATGGAACAGTTTACTCAACGACGACAAGAGATTCGCAAGAAAGCACTTTGATAAATCCGCAAAACAGTCTCTGGTTCTCATGTTGACAAAGAATTATAGGATTTGTTTACTGAACGTAAATCTCAACGATACACCATCCGTAGAGGTTAGGGGTGAACTTAGGCGAGTCAGTATATCTCAAGTCTTTCACTGTGATGGTTTATTGTTATACATCAACGAAGTAAACAATATAATGGTGGTTTGGAACCCGTTTATGGGTAAAACCAGGTGGATCCAACACATAGTTCGTGACAAGAGATCCTACAGCTATTTTATTGGATCCTACCAAGACAATAAATCCGGAATTACCAGCTACAAAGTACTGAGATATTTTTTTGGCTTCAAACGAATATTTGAAATTTGTGAGCTTTACTCTAATTCATGGAGGATTCTTGATGATGTCACTCTGGACCTCAGGTTATATGGTCATCCCTGTAATTCCTGCGTATCTTTGAAGGGTAAGAACTACTTTTTTGCTTTTGATGAAGAGTGGCAGCTCGATATGGTTAGTTTTGATTATGCAACAGAGAGATTTGGAAATCGTATGAGTCTTCCGTATCAGTTTCCTATTGGTTCTTATCAAATGATAGCTCTATCTAGTGTTAGAGAAGAGAAACTTTCAGTGCTATTACAACTCAGAGATACATCAAGGAAAGAGATATGGGTAACAAATAAGATTGATGAGACGAACACCACTCAAGTGTTGTCGTGGAGCAAGGTCTTAACTCTGGATTACCCTGATTTTGGTCTTTGCCTTATTCGAAGTTTTTTGTTCGACGAAGAGAATAGAAAAATCGTGTGTTGTGAGAGACGAATGACTTACGGCGGCCAGTACGAGGCCGACTGGGTTTACATTGTTGGGGAGGATAATAAAGTCACACAACTAGGTTTTGGAGAATATTGTTGTCGTTCTGTGTATCCACATTTGTTTGGTTATGTACCAAGTTTGGTTCAAATCGAGAACCCTCGGCGCAAAGTGTAAAAGAGGTGACTAGAGACTAAATAAGCTACCTACTTGCGATATGCAGCTATTTTCTTTCTTTGTGTGTTTCTCTTAGTTTTTCTTGGTCGTCCTCAAGGCCTTGGAATAACCCTTTTCGAGCTCTCATGCATATTGTATTGACAAGTGGTATCACTAGAAGTGGTTTAAACATTGCTTTTTTTCAAAAACCTCCCGTTTTTAGCTTGAATGAATGAAATCTTTTTGCTAAAAAAAAGATATAAACTATGTATAAAGAAGAGAGAATTATGTTTCAATATTTACGCTTTTCTAATTTAATGACAAGTGATTCATAAAACATGTAAGAAGGTATCTCCCTTGTCTCTTCTCTGATGAGTTTTTCTTTCTCCACCACCAATTCATTGCTTTGCAAGTTACAAGTTGTACAACTAGAAATCATCACCCCCTTCAAGTTCGAGTAAGTCAGCGCCACAAGAATTTGTAAGGTTCGTTATTTGGACACAAATTCCATTATATAAGTCATCCAACATTTATAGGAATTTATTAGCCATTACGAACTACATAAATATTTATTAAGTGTCGTGAAAGCGTTAATTTCCTCTGTTACTGGACCCAAAAAAAAAAAGGAACAAGACGGAGTACATATACAAGCTCTATGAATGAAAGCTCACTGAAAAAGATGTCGTCTTTTAAAGTTCCCTACCACGGAGGCTTGAAGCTTGAGCATGTTTGTGTGATCTCTTAATATTTAATTCAGTCTTTGAATACGTTAATCTCTTTCTTTCTTAACTACTTGATTATTCATCTTTCTATAGATCAATTTCGGATGATCTATTGTCTTTGTCTAAATTACTCTCAAAGTATGAATTCAAGACGCTCAGTTTCTTTCTCTTCTATGAATTTTAAAATGCTTCTCTGTATAATTTGAACTAGAAAGGCACCTTATCTCTTCTATGAATTGGAATTCCGAGTCATGCCTTGATTTTGTATTTTCGAGTGCTTAACCTGTTTTCTTCTTGATATTAATATGATTTTCCTCATTTGCTACGAGTAGCCTACGACACTAAAATCACATTATATTTTTTTTTTAATGAATGTAAAATTGTATTTAACCAAAAAACGTTTGTACAATGAATGCTTCATCATTTGGAAATAATAACCGAAGAAGATTGAAATATCTTATAATTGGTCATAACTTAAGTGGAAGTGGAAGATCGTAAGCTCTTGTGGAAAATCAGAATTGTAGGCCTTCATCGTAGTGGTGATCGTGTAACCCCAAGATTGAGCTGAGACGATTACGTACAGTTTTGTCAAGAAGTTTTATAAGTCGAGCTTGCAGGGAAGGGGCCTCGCCATGTCGCCTAGCATTCCTCTCGTGTCACAGATGATAAACAGTTGCTTGGAAAACATACTTGAGGATGAAACGTGGAAGAGATGATAGAGCTGGGGAGGTAAGCAGTGGGAGCAGAGAACTCCAGTCCGTTGAGTAATGAGTTAATAGCAGAGACTGTGTGAGGTCTTTCCAAATAGCTGCAGAGTAAAGACAAGAGAAAAATAGGTGATCCCTTGTCTCTTCCGCGCTAGAACAGAGGACACATGTTGCCTGTTGCCGCGAGGACCAGTGTTTGATGCGATCACCAGTGTCTAACCGGTTGTGGATCGTGAGCCAGAGTATAAATGAATACTTGGGGGTGGAATATGAGTACCATACCCCTTTGTGCCAGTCGACCCTTGCGTGTGAACTGCGAACATTATGCCAAGTGTGTCGAGAGGAGAAGGTCTTGGAGAACCGGTCACCTTGAGATCGCCATAACGGGATATCTGCAGCATTTGGTTGTCGAGTGGAGCGGCGACGAATGGCCTGAAGGGAGTTTTCAATGTCATTTAAGACAGCAAGCCGATGGTGTCGAGATCTATGTGTGCTCATGGCCTCCTGAACTGTTGCCTCTTGCATAATCCCCAAGTCTATGAACCCTCTCGATCCCACTATATCAGATAAACGTCCCATTGGCGACCAGACATCATACCAGAAGGATGTTAAGCTGCGCTCGTTGGGATGTGATCTTAATGGCAACAAACAAGAGGATTCTAAAGCTTCCTAAGTCATAAGAAACGCTCTGATGCCAAAAGACCTCACAGCCGCACTTTGACATATATACTTGAGATGATATAATTGCGTATTAAGTACATAATTGACGGGTCGTCCAGATCCATACATCCGTAGAAGAACCAATCATAATTTTGAATAACTAATGAATTATTGAATCGTCACTAGCTAGTAGCTACTGCTTAAAAAAAAATCAAAAACATGTAAACTTTCTTTCTAAATCTGTGAAGATTTATAAAATTTATTATCTTTTCATAATATGAATCGTGACTTCGTTCAAGGTAAAAACATCAAGGAGTAGTGTGGAAAAAACTAATAACTTCAAACCATTTTTTTTGTTATTGATTCAAAATAAAATACTCTTGGGATCAATGTTTTCAAAACCGGACCAGACCGGCGGTCGAACCACGTTAACCCGCGAACCGGCAACATGTCTGGGTTGGGTTAATATCAAAACCCAAAAGAAATTGAACCGGTAAAAAACCATATCAACCCGCCAAAAAACAAAAAACCGGTGAACCATTAAACCGGATAAAACCGGGTTCTACTTTTTTTTTTGTAAAAATGAGTGCAATTAATTTAATTAATTACCTTTTCTAGTTTTCTTCTTAGTAAATTAGCAATAGTAGGATTTCTTAGAGAATGAAGATTGAATGTTCTACACTCATATTCTCTTATTGTTTTTAAATTTGAATTTCTAAAATATTTTTTTAGTACTGGTTACACTTTGAGTTTGTTACACTTTGAGTTTATTACTTTTTAAGGTTTTTAAAAAACATTATGATTATTGAAGTATTTTATTTGGCATATCCAATTATATCATAGTTATAATCATTTAAAAAAAATAGAAAACCTATTCATACCTATTATTTATAAAAATATCATTAAAATCAATTGAACCCGGTCGACCCCGGTCGAACCATGTTGACTCATGACCCAGAAGCTTTCCCGGTTCAGTTACCGGTCCGGTTTTAAAAACATTGCTTGGGATAGAATATTATACGTACTTCTTCCTTAATTAAGAAAAAATTTGATAATGATGAGTGAAAAGTCTTAAAATCATGGGTCATTTTGAAGACTACCCTGTTTTCTATTATCTTTTGAAAAATACCTATTTTCTATTTTAATAAAATTCTAATCTTTATATATAAAATGAAAATTTTGTAGAGGTTTAAATTTAACCTACATTTTTAGTAGATTAAAACTATATTCGAATTTTAGAATAACAAATAAAAATTTTCGAAAATGGTTATCTATATATATATACTAGAATTTGTACCCGCGCACGCGCGGGATTTTAATTTAAAATATTTCTTATCAACATAAATTGTTGAGATCAAATATAATAATTCCAATTTTTGAGTATAAATATATAACTTATTTTACTCAATGATATATAACATATATATTTTTTAAGATAATATTTCTTTGTTATATCTATTTGCGATTTTACGTGGGATTTTAGTTAAAAAATTTTATCAGTAAGAATCATTGCTACTATGTATCATCCAAACATTGGTTAAATGAATAAAATGACCTTTTGACGAAAAAAAAGAAGAATCATTGAATATGAATATAATTTAAAGATTAAAAGATAAATCTATATAAATGTCGTACTTATTTTACTAATCTATATATAACATATATTGTTTGGTGTCGCAATAATATTATCGACAATCTTTTGACATTTTATCTTTTAAAGAGTTCATTCCATATTCATATCCCATGAAAACATAATTTTAAAAATTCTAACGTCAATGTCGATCGTTGACCTAATTATAGAGAACATTTAAACATATTGATATCCAACATTAAATGTGAATAGACAAAGTTTCATGAACAGTTTGACTGCTATGTCGCAACAATGAGGTTGTCCAAATGCATCATCTGTCATAATATAATTTCAGACTAAGTAAAAAATGCTTAAATGATGAAACATTTAAACCCCACAATGAATATCTATTCATTAATCCAAGCTACATATATTTCTAAAATCTCATATGTTATTTGCAGATGTTAATATTGTGATGTAACCCCATCTTCGTCTTCTAAAAAACGATATAGTGTACTTTAAATATGTTGTTTTTGCCAATATTTTGGGGTTTTTTTTCTTTTGAACAAATTCCAATGTTTTGGGTTAAAAGCATTTGATTATATATATATATATGTTATATTTGTTATATGTATTTTATATCATGTTATAAAATTGTAGTTCCACCTTATGAGATATGCTACACAGATCACATGCCACTTTTTGTAATGCCTTGCATAATATTTTTTCTATATTTACTGACCATTGATTTTGTTTTTTAGATAGATTATTTCTTCAAAATTCTTTTTTATAGTTTTCCCAAAAAAAAGTATGCCCCTTTGTTTTAGATTAAAACTTGTAAGTTAAGTTAAGTTAAGTAATATTTTCTTTCTTATGAGTAAAATTTAATAATAAATCTTTATGGTATATGTTTCTTAGAAACTAATGTTTCACTTCAATTTTATTTTCATGTTTAGATTTTTATAAATACAATTACATAACTTGTTTTTTTTTATTCCACCATGCATTAAAAATCTTACTTACATTCTAAAACCCATTAACCCATTCTAAATTTTAGAATATAATCATTTTTTGGTTATAATTTTAATAACAATATTATTACTAAAACAAATTTATAGTATTATTTTTACTATTTTAAAATTCTCATTGAATTTACTTAATTCATTTTTTAGATATTTATTAATTTTGTTATTTACTAAAAAAATATATTATTGTTTATACTATTCTAAAATTTAATTAATTTTAGTTAATTTGTTTTTTATTTATTTTTAACTGTTATTAATTATAATTAATAAATATGCAATTAATGAATATTAAAAATAATATTTTTTATGCAAAAAAATAAAAGAAAATTGATTAGATGGATGCTAATGTGGAGGAAGGAGAAGTGAGCAAAGTTAACTTTATATATATAGATATTTATTTTCAACATCTAAAACACTTATTGATATTAATCAGAGTTTACAAGATTATTAATGAAATTACAAATACAACCAATGGGTTGTGTAACGAAAATGCGATAAAGAAAATACTTAATCGTTTTCGTCATTTTTGACAATCTGATGTGACTTTCTTGCGTAGCAATCATCTTCTTTTTATTGATGAAATATCAGTGATGCATTCGAAAATCATAGGTATCGATCCATCTGTTACATCGCGTAGCCTTCAGATTGATCGAAACTCTCTTATACAAAGAGATATCATTGATCTTAGTTATACTTAAAACCCATTTTTGTTGATATGGTATAAACAATCTTCTGATTTTCCTAGTTGTGGCCTTTAAATCCTCCTTAACATATTGCTTCCATGGTGGTTTTCCCGTCGGTCGACGATTACCTATTTGTGTTAATCTTCGGTACGCCAACGGTAAATCATACTGACGCCTGGGAACAATCACATAACTAACTTCAGATGTTAGTTTGAACAAATTCACGACCATGGAGACATAGCCGGACATGGAGAAAACAGCGGTTGATATGATATCGCTGATAATCATATTTGCCTTCCAACAATAACAAGAACCAACATAAAAGGAGAGTGGTGGTTGACAACACTGAAGCCAGCGGCACAACATTACCGCATGGGAAGTGCTCGGGTCGTTGACTATATATATATGTATATTTAACACAAAAATGGTTAATTGATTTTATATGTTAAAATTTAACAAATATCTAAATAAATTTATTATAAAAGTCTATAGTTTAATATATTTCCTGTTAAATATCCAAACAAAATATTCAACAATCCAAACAAAATTTTCAACTCAACATATCACCAAATTTTGCTTCAATTTTATGATTTTCTTTTGAGAAACTTGAGAAATTCTTAGAAATACTATTTTGTATAGGCCTATTTTCAAAACAAATTTTGTCATTTTTCATTTTTTTTTCTTCTTTTACATAATTACAATGTGTTGTTAAATTGATTTTTAGAATTTTTTTAGGTTACATTTGGGACATAATTTTCAAGAAATATATTTAGTATTTAGAATGTAGCGTTTAGAATTTAATCATTTTTATATAAAAAATGGATAACAAAAGAGAGTATTTTTTCAAAATGGTATAGAAAAACTTATAATTTAAACTAATTTATATGTTTTTAATAATAATGGATCATCAAAATCTGCACCCATGATGATAACACATGACTTAACATCAATAGATTTTTTATTCATTATTACTGTTTCAAAATATTTAGGATCACAGATCTTTAAAATTGTTACTTATATACCAATTTTGTAAAACATAAACATTTAATTATCACCAATAAATTAATTTGATATATAAAATATAGTTTTTCACCTTTTTGGTTAAATATTATTCTTTAAGTAAGGTTATCTTTATTAATTTTACGTATTTAAAATAACTTTTAGAGGATAATAAAAGGCATATTTAAAAAAAAAAAGTAAACAAAAAGAGTGTAGTTTTCCAATTTTACTCTAAAACATCCTAAGATTAGAGTTGCTGACCAAACAAACGATAAAAGCCCATAATAAAACTGGCCTATATAACTTATACCTTTAACGAGACATATAAGAGAAGAGCGAAACCCTGAAAACCCTAAACAACCAGTCAAAAACTTAAAAGCCACGGGCGCTCTACGACAATGTCGATGTCGGAGCTTTCACAGGATCTGTTGGAGGAGATATTCTGTCGCGTTCCGGCCATATCTCTGAAACCGTTAAGATCTACTTGCAAGCAATGGCGCAGTTTATTCAGCGACGAGAGATTCAGAAGAAAGCACTTTGACAAAGCCCCAAAACAGTCTATGGTTCTCATGTTGATGACAAAGAATTCTAGGATTTGTTCCTTGAACCTCAATCTAAACGAAACACCATCCGTAGAGGTTGGGGTTGAACTTAGCGAAGTCAGCATATCTGAAGTCTTTCACTGTGATGGCTTGTTGTTATACACCAACAAAGCAGAGACTAGGATGGTGGTTTGGAACCCGTTTATGGGTACAACGAGGTGGATCCAACACATAGATCGTGACGACGGATACAACTACAGCTATGTTCTTGGATCCTACCAAGACAATAAATCCGGCAATACCAGCTACAAAGTACTGAGATATTGTTATTTTTTTGGCAAAAAACCAGTACTCGAAATCTGTGAGCTTTACTCTAACTCATGGAGGATTCTTGATGTCACTCCAGACTTCTGGTTTTGTCGCGGAAATTCATGCGTGTCTTTGAAAGGTAAGACTTACTGGTTTGCTTCTTATGCAAAAGATCAGCAGTACTGTATGGTTAGTTTTGATTATACAACAGAGATATTTAAACGTCATATGAGTCTTCCGTATCAGTTTCCTATTGGTTATCATCCAGTTAAAGCTATATCTAGTGTTAGAGAAGAGAAAATTTCAATGCTATTACAACTCAAAGATAGGAAAGAGATATGGGTAACAAATAAGATTGATGAGACCACCACTCAAGTGTTGTCGTGGAGCAAGGTCTTAACAGTGGACAACCCTGATCTTGACCATCGCCATCCAATAAGTTTTTTGTTTGACGAGGAGAACAGAAAAATCGTGTGTTGTGAGAGACGATATATGAATGACGACGGCTGTAAATACGTGGCCGACTGGGTTTACATTGTTGGGGAGAATGATAAAGTCACACAACTAGGTTTTGGAGAAGAAGAAGATTTATTTGATCTGCAGAGACCACATTTATTTGGTTATGTTCCAAGTTTGTTTCAAATCGAGCACCCTCGGTGCAAAGAGTAAAAGATGCGATGCAGCCATTTTTTTTTCTCTCTCTTGGTCGTCATGCCCTTTCGAATAATCCTTATATATATATATATGATCAAATCATGTTTTTCTTTCAAATTGTGTGATTTGTGTCTAACGAAGAGAGAAGTATGTTTCAAAGTTTAAGCTCTTCTAATTCAATGGCAAGTGAATCATAAAACATATGTACGTCTCATTGCGTCTGTTCTAAGTTTTCTTTATTCACCGCGCCAATTCATTGCTTTGCAAGTTACAAGTTGTACAGCTAGAAATCATCACCCTTCAAGTTCTAGTAAGTCACCGCCGCAGGATTTTGTAATTAAGGTTCGTTATTTGGACGAGTTTGTGTATAAATGAAGATTGCAGTACAAGTCACTGTGATCTTTATAAGTCATCCAAAACTTTAGGTTTATTAGCCATCACGCTCTACACAAATCTTTGTTAGTGTGTCTTCAAAGCGTTATACTTTTCCCTGTGAAAGTCTTCTTGGACCCGAGAAATGAGGAACAAGACGCAGTACAAAACTCTACAAAGCGGGAGGAGGGATTGATTTGTAAAAGTTAGACCGAGTTTTGGTCCACCACTTGGATCATGTCGTCTTTAAGTTTCCCTACCACTGAGTCTTTAAGCTTGAGTACGTGTGATCTGTTTCTTTCTTAATTACCTGATTATTCATCTTTTTATGGAATTTCAAATGATTCATCATGTGTTTGTCTAAATTACTCTTAAAAACACTGTTAACTACTTTTTTTGTGGTTCCAGCGTGTCTTTGAAGGATAAGACTTACTGGTTTGATTTAAATGAGAAGATAGCTCGACATGGTTAGTTTTGGTTATACAACAGAGAGATTTGAAAGTCGTATGAGCCTTCCGTATCATTTTCATATACGCTCACAACTCGGAACCCTTCAAAGTGAAACTTTCAGTGTTATTACAACTCAAGAGATACCTCAAGGAAAGAGATATGGGCAACGAATAAGTTTAATGAGACCACTCAAGTGTTGTCATGAGCAAGGTCTTATCTCTGGATTACACTGATCTTCTTGGTTGTTGTTGCCTTAGGTTAAGTTTTTTTTGTTGGACGAGGAGAAGAAAGAAGTTTCGTGTTGTGAGAAACGTATGCTCGACGTACGGCTACACTCAGGCGGCCTGCATAGACAGAGAGGATGGAATATAAAGTCACACAACTTGATTTTGGAGAATCTACCGTTCGTTCATGCTGGTCACATTTGTTTGATTACGTTCCAAGTTAGGTTCAAACCGAAGGCGACAGTAAAAGAGGCTCAATTCTAAAAACGAAAAGTAAAAGAGGTAGAGCCATGTTCTTTCTTTGTGTACAGTGTTTCTCTCTTGGTCGTCAAATCCTACGAAGGATCCGTTGAGAGCTTTGATATTGTATTAACAAGTGGTATCATTTTTATTTTTTTTGGTAAGGTATGGGAGACAAAGTTTAATCTGAGAGGAAACCAAATGCAGTCTCAGTTTGACTTTTCCCTTACAAAGTTACAATTCTCCAAAATCTCACACAATTTATTCGAAATAGAAAAATTAAATACAAATCAAGTGGTATCATTAGAGATGTGCGTTAACATTGTTTTTTCTGACAAGTGATTCATTAAACGTGTACACAAAGCTACAAACTGCTCTGAGTTTATTTCTTTCTCCCGATCCATTCCTTAATTTGCAAGTTACAAGCTGCACAGCCAGAAATCGTTACCATGCACTCGTCATGTTATAGTAATTAAGTAAGTGCCACAATCATTACCATGCTCGTTATTTGGAGGATTATGTAGAAATTCCATCAAAAAAACTTAAGGGGTTTATTAGCCATCACGATCTACACAAAATCTTTTTACAAGTGTACATGTCGTCAAACCGTTAAATTTAGCTAGTAAGGCTTCTATATAAGAAGATTTCAAATGATTGATTTTATATGATAACTAGCAATCGATCCGCGCTACGCGTGGTAGTTAGATTAAGGTGTATTCCGAGTTTTGTAATGTATTTTTTTTTGGTTTTTGTAAATTCATCTTACATTTATTTTTGTATTTAATTTTGGTTGCTTATGTTGTTTTGTTGGATATATTCTAATAAAAATATGTTTTACAGTAAGTATAATTTAGTTTACTATTTTTAAAGGAAAAATTGAGATCATCTTGTGTGTTTATAATGCTTTTTAAAAAAAATTATTATTAGAAGTTAACATTGTTTAGTTGAAGTTGTTTTGCTGTAGTTGTTAGTTATCATTAATTTATTATTATTTTCTATTTTGTGGTTGGATTGTTATTTAATATTTTCATATGTATTTTGTAATCTGTTGGAGTAATTTTTTTGTCAATGTTTTAGTGTTTGAAGTGAAAAAGATTGTGGATTTTATTAAGAAAAATAAATAAAATCAATAACTTACATTCCTCTTTTCTGGGCTATTTTTGTTTGTTTCATTCGGGCCCAATTTCTCTGTAAGGCTTATAATTTGTGGGTTTATTGGGCCATTATTTGTATGTTATTGAGTTGAAATTGATTTGTTTTTTTTTCAAAATCCGATGTCCTCGTGAACGGATAGGAGAAGAGCAATTTTCCGATCTAGAGGTCTGTTTGTGGATTAAACTTATGTCTTTGATGCTCGTAATCATTTTTTCAGTCATTTCTGTCGTAATTGTTTTCCCTTGATTTTTTTTTGGGGTTTGCGTATTTGGTTGATTCCTTGCTCGCTTCGCATCTGTTGGGGATATTTGGTTATCCCCCTGTTGATTTCGTTAAAGGTGAATGTCAATTGGGTTGCAAATTTGTTTATATGAAAATATGTTGGCTTCTTTAGGTTTCCTAATTAAGTTGTGAGTTGTTTTGTGTTTTTGGTTCTAATTTTTTTCCCGTTTGTCCCGTCAGCAATTTTTTCGATTCGATGTGAATTGTGTTTTAGGGAAAATTAATTTTCTTGTTTATCTTGCTGTAATTTTAGAAAGTCCGTTTGTTTTTTTTGTTTTCTCGGTTGTCTTTTTTATATAATTTTGTGTTACGGTTATCTGATTGTGGCATTCATATATCTGATTCTTTTTAGTTTATTAAATGTGTGTTCATCTCTTTGCGTCTTTGTCTTTGGTGATGGATTTGTGAAGTGCTGCCAAATAATTTTAATTGATTTCTAGTTGTGTTTCCTTGATTCTTTGAAATGTTGCTTGGATTGTCTTGTTTTGATATTTGAAATTTTAAATTATGATCAGTTTAATAAAAAATTTTAACTATATATTACCACTAATAAAAAAATTAGTATTGTTTTCTTATTTTAACATTTAATTTATTTTACATAATTATTTTTTTATTTAAACTTTCGTTAATTATGATTAACATGAATATGCACTAAATGAATATTTTAAATTTATTTTAAAATAAAAAATTGAATTCATAGGATTTAAAAATAGTGATGGATCTAGAGACTTTGAATGAAATAGTGTTGGACCTATAGATTTTGGTTGAAATTTAGTTGATCAGTTTGTCATTTATATGATTGTTTAAAAGGCTTATTAAAATATGTAAAGCCCAATAAATTAAAGAAGAAGTAGCTGACGTGGCAGCACCAAGAGTGAGAAAAGCTAACTCTATTAAGATCATAAGAATTTAATACAGATCGTGTTGTCAATTTTGTTCGTTTCTCTTGACCATCTTCAATTGGAAATTGGAATGGAGGCAAACCACTAAAATCAAAATCCCAAGTCATAGATTATCCGGTTATATTCGGTTTAATTGTTTATGCCAGTTTCCCTTTTTTTTTTAAGTTTCGTTTTGGTGAAGAAAGAGGAAAGGTGAAAAGCCCAAAAAAAAAAAAAAGACCTAAGACTTTTACAGCAGCAGCTGAAAGTCTGAAACTGAGATCAATGGCGATACCGGAGCTTGTAAACGATTTGGTAGATGAGATACTGTGTCGGGTTCCGGCAACATCCATGAAACGTTTACGATGTACCAGCAAACGATGGAACCATTTATTCAAAGATGATCGGAGATTCGTAAGAGAACACTGCGATAAAGCCGCGAAGGAGTTTCGAGCTCTCATGTTGACGAAGGAACACGGGATCAGTCCGATGAGCGTCCGTGGAGATGTTCCTCCATTTGTAGAGGTAAAAAGGGCGCTTAGCCTACCAGATCCGCATTTTAACAATTCACGTCAGTTCGATATAGCTCAGGTCTTTCACTGCGATGGCTTATTGTTATGCACCCACAATGGCAGCACACGATACGGATCTCAAATCGTGGTTTGGAACCCGTTTACTGGCCAAGCCAGGTGGATCGAAGCCGAAGGCCACCACTTTGTCCTCGGATACTCCCAAGACAAGAAGAAATCTTCCTCCTGCCGTAAGAGCTACAAAGTATTGAACTTTTCTCGTGGTACTAATAATTCGGAAATCTACGATTTTGACTCTGATTCATGGAGGCTTGTTGATCATGATATCGCTCCAGCCTGGACCACTGATTACTCTAATTGTCGCAGCGTGTCTTTCAAAGGAAACATTTACTGGATTGCTAAAGAAGGTCAAGGCAAACCCATATCCGACCAAACCATTTACTTGCTCAGATTTGATTTTTCAACGGAGAGATCCCAACGTCTGCCTCTTCCCTATCAGTCTCGTCTTGATTACGTAGCCGCCTCTCTATCCGCTGTTAGAGAAGATAAGCTTTCCGTGTTATTTCAGCTCGGTGTAAGATCCAAGACTGAGATATGGGTGACAAATAAGATTGATGATGACACCAGCCAAGCAATTTCTTGGACCAAGCTCTTAGCATTGAATGTGAGCTTTGATCGTCAACTTTCGGAATTTGGAAGTTTCTTGCTCGACGAGGAGAAGAAATTTGTCGTGTGGTTTGAGACATGGCTGAACTTGAATGTTGATTTTGGTGTAGACAAGATATCCATGTTTGGGGAGGACAACGACCTCAAAGTAATTGATGTTGGTGTAGACAAAGATATGGAATGTTGGCCTGTTATTTTTAATTATGTTCCAAGTCTTTTTCAAGTTGAGCGAGCTCAAATCAAGCGAGCTGGATGCAAAAGGAAAAGAGGTGAATGAATGAATGAATGAGCTCTAGTATACTAACCTCACCTATATATGATTGATGACAGTAATAAAATATTATCTTATAAAAAATTTAAATTAGTATTAAAGAAAAAATTAAATTTCAGATACATAATTTTTTAAAACATAAAAGTCAGTTGTGTTATAAAAATCAAATATGATTAAAAAAATCATGAATTTAACTCGACGTTTAGGCGAGGCAAATCAAACTAATGACTTCACATATCCTAAACCATTTCTTTGATCACCAGAAAAACGAAAAAAAATTATAATCATGAATTTAACTTGTTTTCATATTTAATTGATCGCTACCACCTATGTTTTCGTGTTTTTTATTCAATGTTTTCTTATTCTTCATATTCTTTCTTGTCATTTTTATTATCAAATTTTGTGGTAATTGTCATCTTTACTTTTACTTTCTGGTTCTTCGTTATACTCTTTTCTTCTTCTTCCTCGTCAACTTCTTCACATTCTTCAACTGAAAAAACCTTTTTTTAGACTACCACACAACTTGATGAACCATCAAACTCCAAGAACAAAATCATTTATTTTCTCATAAAATTTGTGAAATTCATGAAGACCAGCTTAGTCAACACATGCACCCAATTATTGATAATTTCATCCATATACTTATTTGGTTTTAGATCCACACGTTTAGAAACTTCTCAAACCAAAATCTTTATTTGGTTTATAATATTTTAAAAATATAATAAAATATACTAATAATTATTTATTTAATATGAATCATATGATATATAGAAATATGAGTACACTATAAGAACATATTAATTATAAATAAATAATATCAATTATATTATTTCATCAAAATAATATCAATCATATCATATTATCAAATAATCGTAACTTTATATAACCGTAACCGCTTGAACCGGAACCGTATTTAAACGTAACCGTTTAATCCTTTATTAAACGGTTATGGTTAAGGTTAAACAAAATTTCTAACCATAACCGATGGTTAATAAACCGTAACCGTAACAACCGTAATCCTGGTGATGCCTATGTATAGCTAATAAAATTTATGTGTTTGTCGTCCATCTTTCTTCTTTAAACCCCAAAACTTGACTCAAACATCAAATCAAGGTCTTGCGATGTTAATCCTTCTTCCTTAGACCCAAAAATAAAATTAACGAATAAAAATCAACTCATCTATAAAATCATACACAAAATTATGTTTTACAGCTCATAAGAAATAAAAAGCACAAACGTAGATAAATAAAGTAATTTATGTTTTACATCAATATTTATAATATTTTAAACTTTTAAAAGGTTTCGAAATATAAAATTTGAACATTTTAAAAAGTTTTAATATTTATAATATTTTAAACTTTTAAAACTTAAAAATTATAATATTTAAAAACTTTTTAAAAGCTAAGAACTTTTAAAAGTTTTAATATTTATAATATTTAAACTTTGAAAAATTTTAAATATCTTATTTTTTTTTGAAACTTTTTAAAGTTTTAATTTGATCAAATAAAAAAACGGATCAAACCGAATAAAACTTTTAAACTTGGACGCTTGATAAATCAAGCTTTCCTGCTCATTCGTTGTTGGAAGCATATTAGTCTTATTTATACTGGTTCTGAACCATTGTCTAAAAATTTTTTAGTTAATGTGGGATATTGTGCATTTTTAGTTAAATTTAAAATTTTCCTTTCTAAAAAATTCTAAAAATTTAAAAAATGTTAATGAATGACATGTCAAATCATGATAGGTTGTTTAAAATAATTCTTAATATAGAAAATTCTGGAAATTGTATAAAATGTTATAAGTGATATGTCGAATCCCTATTGGATGTTTTAAATCCTAGGTGGACAGCTTTAGGAGCATATAGCTTCTACTTTTTATTAGTATAGACTAGGAGTTTATTTGATATTTTTTGATAAAAATTACATGATTGATGATCGTAATGAAATTTTATATTACAGAAAACTTTAAATTACTATTAAGGAAAAAAAATAAATTTTATATACACAATATTTAAAAATATAAAAATCAGTTGTGTTTTAAAATCAAATCTGATAAAAAAATCATGAATCTAACTCGACGTCCAGGCGAGGCGGATCAAACTGGTGATCTCACATATCTTAAACCATTTATTTGGCCACCAGAAAAACGAAACAATTTTATAATCATGAATTTATCTCTTTTTCATATTTAATTGATCGCAATCACCTATGTTTTCGTGTTTTTTATTTAATGTTTTCTTATTCTTTATATTCTTTCTTGTCATTTTTATTGTCAAATTTTATGGTAATTGTCATCGTTACTTTTACCGTCCAGTTCTTTGTTATAGTCTTCTTCTTGTTCTTCCTCGTCAACTTTTTCACATTCTTTCACTCAAAAAACCTTTTTTTTAGATTACCACACAACTTGTTAACCCATCAAACTCCAAAACCAAAATCATTTTTTCTCATAAAAATTGTGCAATTCTTGAAAACCAGCATAGCCAACACATGCACCCAATTATTGACAATTTCATCCATTTACTTATTCGATTTTAGATCCACACGTATTGAAACTTCTCAAACCAAAATCCTTACTTGCAGAGAAAGTAATATGAACACATGTATAATTAAAACAATATTTGTGCTTTTCGTCGATCCTTCTTCTTTAAACTCAAATAACATCAAATCAAGGTCTTGCGACGTCAATCCTTCTTTCATAGACTTAAAAAAAAAAATTTACTGCAAAAGTATCAAATCATCTGTAAACTCATACACAAAAACATGTTTAAAACTTTTAAACTTTTAAATTTTTAATAGATATTAAATATTTAAAATATTTCAAACTTTAGATGTAGTTTAAATATTTGTAACATTTTATTTTTTAGAGTTAAATATTAATGACACTTTAACTTTTTATAGAGTTTAAATAGTTATAATATCTTAACATTTTTATGGAGGTATTTATAATATTTCTAAACATTCTATAATAAATATTTAAACCTTTAAAAAATTTAATTTGCTAAAATAAATCAAAAAAAACTTTTAAATTTGGAAACCTGGTAAATAAGCATAAATCAATGATAAATTCATAGTTAGAAACATATTAGTTTTATTGGTTCTCAGTTATTGTCTAAAATTTTCTTGCCGATGTGGGATGTTGTACATATTTATTTTATTTATATAGATTTTTTTTTTCTAAAAAATCTTAATAATATAGATTACTACTATATTTCCAAAAGTGTTATTAGTGAAATATCTAATTCTTATTGGTTTTTTTAAATCCTATATGAACACCTTTAGGAGTTTATAGCTTCAAATTTTTTATTAGTATAGATATAATATCTTAAAATTTCTATGGAGGTTAAGTAATTGTAATATTTTAAAACATTCTATGAAGTTTAAATATTTAATATTTGAATCTTTAAAAAGTTTCAATATTTATATCTTATTTTAAACTCTTAAAATTTATAAATTATAATTTTCTTAAAACCTTTTAAATGTTAAGAAATTTTTAAAATTTAAAAATTATAATATTTTGAAACCTTTTAAAAGCTAAGACTTTTAGAAGTTTCAATATTTATAATATTTAAAACTTTTAAAAGGTTCGAAATATAATATTTGAACCTTTTAAAAAGTTTCAATAATTATAATACTTTAAACTATTAAATAGTAGAAATTATAATATTTAAGAACTTTTAAGAGTTTCAATATTTATTAATATTTAAACTTTTAAAAATTTAAAATATTATAATTTTTTTTTTTTGAAACTTTTGAAAGTTTTAATTTGATCAACTAAAGTCTGGATCAAACCGAATAAAACTTTTAAATTTGGAAGCATGATAAATCAAGCTTTCCTGCTTATTCGTTGTTGGAACATATTAATCTTATTTATACTGGTTATGAACCATTGTCTAAAAATTTTCTAACCGATGTGGGATATTGTACATAGTTTTTTTTTCCACAAATTTAAAATTTTCCTTTTTGTAAAAAATTCTGGAAATTTAAAAAATGTTAGTGAATGACATGTCAAATCTTGATTGGTCGTTTAAAAAATATCTTAATATAGAAATTCTGAAAATTTAAAAAATGTTAATTAGTGACATGTTGAATTCCGATTGGATGTTTAAATCCTAGGTGGACAGCCTTAGGAGCTTATAGCTAAGAAATTTTAAAAGTTTCAATATTTATAATATTTAACCTTTTAAAAATTTAAAATATTATAATATTTTTTTTGAAACTTTTTAAAGTTTTAATTTGATCAAATAAAAAACCGGATCAAGCCGAATAAAACTTTTAAACTTGGAAGCATGATAAATCAAGCTTTCCTGCTTATTCGTTGTTGGAAGCATATTAATCTTATTTATACTGGTTCTGAATCATTTAAAACTTTTCTAGCCGATGTGGGATATTGTGCATAGTTCTTTTATTTCCATAAATTTAAAATTTTCATTTTCTAAAAAATTCTGGAAATTTAAAAAATGTTAATGGATGACATGTCAAATCATGATAGGTTGTTTAAAATAATTCTTAATATATAAAATTCTGGAGATTTTAGAAATTGTTAATTAGTGACATGTCTTATTACTATTGGTTGTTTTAAATCCTAGGTGGACAGTCTTAGGAGCTATGTTGCATGGAAACTCTTTTTGAGGTGCGTTTCCCGTTTCCGAAACGTTTCGGAAACGGAAACTCGTGGAAACTCGGAAACAAGCCATAGAAACACGATTCCTAAAAATCTCTGTTTGGAAACACGATGGAAACTTCGTTTCCGTTTTGGAAACGCGATGGAAACTCTTTTTTTTTTTTTAATTTCAAAATTTGATAAATAAATAATTGAAAATATAAGAATCTATATATACATTTTCCAAGTACATTTAGCAAATAAATCCTGAAGTTACCACCTATTTACAAGACTGCCATTAGCATTAAATAATTATATTTTATAATTTACAATTTATTAAATTATGATACGGTTTTCAATTTTTTGTAAACAATTATTCTCCCATAATCCCAACTTAATTATTCTCCCATAATCCCAACTTAATTATTCTCCCATAATCCCAACTTTCCAAAAAAATCGGAATCACTACTATTTGCATTAAATACTAATTTGATAACTAATTAAATAACTATAACTTTTCTTAAATTTGAAAAAGTTTCTTCCTAATCAAAGTAATAATATTTTTGCGGGTTAAAGTCATTAAATCTGTTGCGGGTCAGACCTTATATGGCGGGTTAACACATATTATCACGTTTTCACCATTAAAACAAAACAAGAATTGAATTAGTAAAATGTTCACATATCCTAATCCTATAAACTCAAGCGGGACATATGAGTGCAGACTATATACTCCCATGGGGTCATGGGTTTTGTAGGATAATTTTTGCGGGTTAAAGTAAAAAAATCTGTTCCAGAACCGACCTGACATTACGGGTTTAAACTAACACTAAAAATATTAATTTATTTCATATATTTTAGATTTTTAACTCACAAAATAATTAACCATCCTACAAAAGCCGCGAAAGTATATAAATGTCCGCAACTATTTTAGTACATACATTTAATTAATTTTTAATGGTATAAATCTTTTAACTTATAAAGTATAGGTAAAATAAATAAAAAAAATCTTTTAACTTATAAAGAAAAAATAACTAATATTAATGATAATTATTTCAAAATGTACATATATTTACTAAAATATTTAAATGTTTTAGAAACAAAATAAAAACAAAAATAGTCCCGCGGTGTACCGCGGGTTCAAACCTAGTTCATGATACATATAATGATAAAAATATAATATAATTAATAGCTTAAAAGTTAAAACCCCTAAATATATTTTGATGCTAGTCAAAAAAATTGATTTTAAACGTTTTTTTACAGTTTTACTTTAATTTAAACTAATTAATATTTAGGTTTTGAATTTGTGTTGTTTCAGATTTTTTTAATATGGTTTTTATGTTTGGGGATTTATTATATCTATATATATATATGTATATATATCTATATATAGATACGTTTCCTATACGTTTCCAATACCTAATTTTTGAAAAAAAACCGTTTGCCGTTTCTGAAACGTTTCGTTTCCGTGTATCCGTTTCCGTTTTCATGCAACGTAGCTTAGGAGCTTATAGCTCCTACTTTTATTTAGTATAATTCAAAATAAAATACACGTGGGATAGAATATTGTATTTCAATATTGTATTACTTCTTCCTTCAATTATTAAGAAGAAAAATCGAAAATGATGAGTGAAAACTGAAAAGACTTAAAATCATGGGTCATTTTGAAAATTACCCTGTTTTTTTTTTTTTTTTTTTTTTTTTTTTTTTTTTTTTTTGTCAACCAATCATTATTTAGAAAAACTACCCTGTTCTTGAGTCATCTTTAGAAAAATACCCTATTTCTATTTTAATAAAAACAACAAAATTTTATAAATAAAATGAATATATATATTGTGGATATTTTAATTTTTTTTCCACATTGGGGATATTTAAATTTAAACCAATATTTTTAGTAAATCAAAAATATATTAGAATTTTAGAATAAAATATTAAAAATTTCGAAATAATATTTATTATAGTTATATATATACATATTTAACACAACAAATTGTTTATTCATTTTATTTGCTAAAAGTTAACAAATATCTAAATAATTTATTATGAATATAGCTTAATATATTTTCTGTTATATAAAGAAAAAAAACAATCCAAACACATTTTTGAACTCAACATATCACCAAATTTTGCTTCAATTTGTAACGCCCGCGAACCAATTTGTGTATTTTTGGTGTGGGTGTCGATCGACACCCATGTTGGCATCGATCGACACCATGATTTTCCGGTTTAGTCGGGTTTGATTTAATTGCCGAATTGGTTCGGTTTGGTTTGATTTAAAACCCTAATCGTGTGTTAAGTGTCTGGGACGAAGGAAGGGTTTCAGAAAGTCTCATTTGTCGCCGTTAAGTGAAAAGAAAGAGAGAAAAGAGAGGAAAACGTTTCTGGGATTTTCTGGGCTTGTTCTTGGAGATTTTGGAGAGATCTGAAGCTGTAGGAGGGTTATCTGTTGCTGGAAACGAAGGGGGAGCTTCTGGAGGTGTTGTTTTCCACGTTTCTCAATCCAATCTTCCTGTTCTTGAGGTGAGTGCTTGACCATGGTTGATCTAAGCATGAGATCTCCTTTGTTTTGTGTGATTCCTTGTTGTATGTGGTGTTTGCTTGTTTGGGTACATTGTATTTGTGATTTCTAGTGACTTCCGAGATGGTTAGACGTGTTTGGAGTCGGATTTGCGTTGATTGGAATCGGAGTTCGCCGCTGAGTTTCGCGCAGGTCGTGTCTGCAATTGTGGTATCGATCGATACCACTTTTAAGGAGCATCGATCGGCACCTTCTGGAGTAGCATCGATCGGCACCAATTCTAGCATCGGTCGACACTAGTTCCTGCCGAGTCTTATGTTTCCTAGTTTGATGTTTTGATTGTGTTCTTGTTGTTTGATGACTTGGGAGTCTCATATGCTTGTGTGTATAACCTAGTAGATGGGAGGACGGCCTCACTAAGTATTTATGATAATACTTATGCATCTCAATTGTTGTTTGTGGTGTGCAGGTAAAAGAAAAGTGTGATCGTGGGATCAAGGGCTATGAGGAGGAGGATGTTCTAGAGGCTTGATTGATTGTGGTCTAGCTGTTGTTAGGTTGCTAGATTAAGTCAATGGAACATTGTAGGATGTTAGCTTTTGGTTATTCTTTATTTGGATTATGTTGCTATTGAGTATTGGTTTATTGATGTTGGAATTCTTTTGGTTTAATGGAATTTGTTTTGCTTGGTTATTCCGCGGTTATTGATTGTTGTTAGGATGTTAGTGGGTATGGGACCACTAGTAAATTAAAGTATTAAAAAAAAAAAAACGGGAAGGGTTGTTTCATTTTGGTATCAGAGCCCTTACGGTTCTGGGATGGTTAAGTGAATGAGTTAGAGCGGTTTAAGAATTTAATTGGTGGAATTATTTTCCTGTTGATTGATGCATGATGTTGTGTGATGGAATTGATTATGAGTAGTTAGTCAATTTGCATGTGGTATGGACTCCTAGTATCATCCTCTTCGAGCCTTCAATGAGATTCCACGGTAAGTGATTTTGTGTTGTTAGTTGTGTAGTGTTTTGAGCTTCGGTGCGGGAGGTGCAATTGGCTATTGATGAGTTGTTGGATCAGTTGAGAGGTGCTACTTGGTTCTCCAAGATCGACTTGGCATCAGGATATCATCAGATTCCTATACATGAGGCAGATGTGAGGAAGACGGCCTTCAGGACGAGGTATGGGCACTACGAGTTTGTGGTGATGCCGTTTGGGTTGACAAACGCGCCAGCTGCGTTTATGAGATTGATGAACAGCGTGTTCCAGGAGTTTCTGGACGTGTCAGTCATCATTTTCATCGACGACATCCTGGTATATTCTAAGAGTCCTGAGGAGCATGCAGTACATTTGAGAGCAGTGTTGGAGAAGCTGCGGGAGCAGAAGTTATTTGCTAAGCTGAGTAAGTGCAGTTTCTGGCAGCGAGAGATGGGGTTCTTGGGTCATATTGTTTCAGCTGAGGGAGTTACAGTGGATCCAGAGAAGATTCAGTCCATCAGGGAGTGGCCGAGGCCGCGGAGTGCCACTGAGATTCGGAGTTTCCTGGGGTTAGCAGGTTACTACATGAGGTTTGTTCGGGGTTTTGCGAGTATGGCTCAGCCGATGACTAAGCTTACAGGGAAGGATGTCCCATTTGTGTGGTCACCAGAGTGTGAGGCAAGTTTTGCAAGTCTCAAGCAGATGTTGACTACCACGCCGGTGTTAGCACTGCCTGAGCAGGACGAGCCTTATGTTGTGTATACAGATGCTTCTAGAGTGGGGTTGGGTTGTGTACTTATGCAGCAGGGGAAGGTTATAGCTTATGCTTTGCGGCAGTTGCGGAAGCATGAAGCAAATTATCCTACTCATGATTTGGAGATGGCAGCAGTGATCTTTGCTCTTAAGATTTGGAGATCCTATCTGTATGGCGGGAAGGTACATGTATTTACAGATCACAAGAGTCTGAAGTACATTTTTACTCAGCCTGAGCTGAATTTGAGGCAGAGGCGTTGGATGGAGTTAGTAGCGGATTATGATTTGGACATAGCTTACCATCCTGGTAAAGCTAATCTGGTTGCAGATGCCTTGAGTCGGAAGCGGGTGGCTTCGGCTCAGGAGCAGGATATGGAGGCGTTGGTAGGTGAGATTAGTGCATTGAGTTTGTGAGCTATCTCACAGGAACCTTTGGGTTTGGAGGCAGCTGATAGAGCAGATTTGTTGAGTAGAGTGAGGTTAGCTCAGGAGAGCGATGAGGGGCTGGTGAATGTCTCTAAGGCTGCGGGTGCAGAGTATCAGGTTTCTGCTAATGGTACTATCCTTGTGCATGGTCGGATCTGTGTGCCCAAGGGTGAGGATTTGAGGCAGGAGATACTGAGAGAGGCTCATTCGAGCAAGTTCTCTATTCATCCAGGGGCGACCAAGATGTACCGTGATCTTAAAAGGTATTATCACTGGGTCGGGATGAAGAAGGACGTAGCTGACTGGGTGGCGAAGTGTGATACTTGCCAGCTGGTGAAGGCGGAGCATCAGGTTCCTGGTGGTTTACTACAGAGTTTGCCTATTCCTGAGTGGAAGTGGGATTTGATCACGATGGACTTCGTGGTGGGTTTGCCTGTGTCGAGGACGTTTGATGCTATCTGGGTCATTGTGGACCGTTTGACTAAGTCTGCGCATTTTCTGGCCATCAAGAAAACTGATGGAGCAGCGGTTTTGGCCAAGAAGTACGTTAGGGAGATAGTCAGATTGCACGGTGTGCCTGCTAGTATTGTGTCTGATAGAGATTCCAAGTTCACTTCGGTGTTTTGGAGGGCGTTTCAGGCAGAGATGGGCACGAAGGTGCATATGAGTACAGCCTATCATCCTCAGACGGACGGACAGTCAGAGAGGACGATCCAGATTTTGGAGGATTTATTGAGGATGTGTGTGCTGGATTGGGGTGGTCATTGGGCAGATCACTTGAGCTTGGTGGAGTTTGCTTATAACAACAGCTACCAGGCTAGTATTGGGATGGCTCCTTATGAGGCTTTGTATGGGAGGTCCTTGACGGATGGACGGTGTTGCGGGATTCGAGGACGAATCCTTATTGGTGGGGGAGAATTGTAACATCCACGAACCGGATTATGCGGTTTTGGTAGGAGTGTCGATCGACACCCTTGTGGCATCGATCGACACCACTATTTCTGGGTTCGTCGGGTTTGTTTTAATTCGCGATTTTGGTTTGGTTGGTTTGGTTTAGTTATCTAAACCGGGTATATCAGTGGAGAAGCGACAAATTAAGGGTTTTAGGGTGTATGGTCGCCGTTTGCAGAGATAGAGAGAGAGGAGAGAGCCTATTATGGTGTGAAGGAGATTAAAGGAGAAAGAGCAGAATCGTTAGGGTTTGGGAGGAAACAGTTTCGGCATATCAAATCATTCTCAAAAGTAATGAAATTTGGTAGGTTTATTCCCAAGTCTTTCATCGTCATTCTCCTTTTTACAGAAGTAGTTTTGGATTTAAACTCGATGAGTTATTATTGGCAGTTTCGTGAGTCACGTTTTCTCAGACGCGAGTTGGAACCATCGGGGATTGTAACTGAGATCGTGGTATCTTCTGGTTCCTGATCGTGCTGAAATTTTGTGGGAAGCTTCGAGACGTCTAGAGATAGCTTTTCACCGGAGCGATTTGTTAGTTAACGGTTGTTTTTCATTTTAGGGTTTCGTCTTTGAGACTGTTCTTTTCTGATGTTTCTGTCCAGTTTTGCTATAAGTTGTTTTTGGTTGTGTGGCTTGTTGTAGGGCGTTTCTGGGATGTTTCAGACGTTAGGAAGGTCTCAACTGGTTGTATTGGTTGTTATAATCAGTTGATAAGGTGAGTGCATGACCATGGCTTATCTAAGCCTGAGAATCCTTTGTTTGCTTGATTTGTTGTGTTTTGTGGTATTGTTCTTGCTTGTGGTGGTTGTGTTATGGTTATTATAGGTTCCAGAGGCTTTTGGGAGAGTTTGGGACAGATTGTAGGCGGATTGAAATAGAGGTTCGTCCTGTGGGAAGGTTGTTAAAGGGTGAGGACCAGGGTTCGAGGAACGCCTGGTGCACCAATAACCTACTGTGGATTTGGATGAATAGTTCCATTTGCCCAGTGAGGGGTTAGGATCGATACCCTGCAGGGCCAACTTGGGGTCCGTTGGGGCGGCTAGCGGTGGGCTAGTGGGGTCCGCGGGACGGGTTGTCACACAATTTAATGATTTTCTTTGAAAAAACTTGAGAAATTGTTAGAAATACTATTTTGTAGATACCCATTTTTTAAAATACCATTTTTTTGTCATTTTAATATTTGCGGTCTTCTATACGGCTACAATGTGTTTTTAGGGAACTACACCATATTGAGTAACTAAGCACAATCAGTCTCGAAATGTTGATAAGCGATCCCTGCAGCACGTATCCGCTCTATGGCCCTCAACAACCCTTTTAACTCCGAATGCAGGGGGAAGGGCTCCGTCTTAGACACTTGGCCCACAACAACATGGTTCGCTCCTCACCAACACAACCCCACCAGCCCAATACTTAATGCACATTAGTTGCTTTCCAATAACTATTAATTTGACAACAAGGTGAAGAAACTTGGACATCAAAAAATGGAGATGAAGCTAACATGACCGCCATAAAAGAGAGCGCTTCTTCCCAGGCTAACTTATCGTCCAAAGCCTGAGCAATTACATCATTCGTCCCGATCTCTAAACCTTGAAAAACTTTTAAATTTATGGCTTTCCAGATTGCCCATAAAATTCATGGTAATTGAAGAAGTTGATCAGGATCAACCTGTTGAGAGGCATCCCTCCAGAAAACAAAATCCAAATTCGAGTACACCTACTCATATGGAAAACCCTCTGACGAGACCGGAAATAAATCTAAAACTTCACACGAGCGAAAGCATTAAAAAAAACGTAATTAATAATCTCAACCGCAAAATCGTACCTAACACCAAATATCATATTGGACAATTCAGTGTATTTATTTTTATAGATAGTTTTTACTTATTAAAAATATTTACTTTATATTTTTTGTTAAATTTAATTTTATTTTAAAAATTCTAAACCTGCACATTGGACGGGTACTTATCTAGTATTAATTTAAAGAAGAAAACAGGTTAAGCACTTCGAAAATACAAAATCGGACTCGGAATTCCACACGGACTCCTCCAGATAAGGTGCCTTTCTAGTTCAAATTATACAGAGAAACATATTAAAATTCATAGAAGAGAAAGAAACTGAGCGTCTTGAATTCATACTTTGAGAGTAATTTAGACAAAGACAATAGATCATCCGAAATTGATCTATAGAAAGGTGAATAATCAAGTAGTTAAGAAAGAAAGAGATTAACGTATTCAAAGACTGAATTAAATATTAAGAGATCACACAAACATGCTCAAGCTTCAAGCCTCCGTGGTAGGGAACCTTAAAAGACATTTTTTCCAGTGAGCTTTCATTCATAGAGCTTGTATATGTACTCCGTCTTGTTCCTTTTTTCCTTTTTCTTTGGGGTCCATTAGAAGACGTTCACAGAGGATTTAACGCTTTCACGACACTTAATAAAGATATATGTAGTTCATAATGGCTAATAAACCTAAAGTGTTGGATGACTTAAATAATGGAATTTTGTGTCCAAATAACGAACCTTAATTACAAATTCATTCGGCGATGACTTAGTAGAACTTGAAGGCTGATGATTTCTAGCTGTACAACTTGTAACTTGCAACGCAATGAATTGGCGGTGAAAAAAAAAAAGAAAACTCAAAAGAGAGATAAGGAGATAGCTTCCTACGTGTTTTATGAATCACTTGTCATTGAATTAAAAAGCTTGAAACATAATTCTCTCTTCTTTATAACATAGTACTATATATGTAAAGAAACATGATCTTTTTTTATATATATAGCAAGAAGATGTCATTCATTTAAGCTAACAAGAAGGTGCTGTTTGATCATAAATTTTTTTTATTAAAGAAAAAAAAAAAGCAATGTTAAAGCACTTCTAGTGATACCACTTGTTATCTTTACTAATTTTATGTATTTAACTAAATTAATTTTTAAAGGATAATAAAAGGGATATTAAAAAAAAAAAGTAAACAAAAAGAGTGAAATTCATTCGCTCTTGTGTTTCGTCTTTCTTCGAACAAGGGTTTTCGGAACAGATCTCGGTATTTTTCTATTGCTGATGGAAGTGATCTTGGGTAAAGCTATGGAGACGATGTCAATTGCAGATGAGAGTCCTATCATTCTCACGGAGGAGGGTGATTTTGGGTCCGCGGTGGAATGTCGTTTGAGTGTTTTGGGACGATGCTAAACCCGACTTGTCAGAACATGGGGAAGATGATTATGAAGATGCCTCGGGTGTGTGGAGTGTATGAAAGAGTAAGGGGAATAGCTCTATCTAGAGACACCTTTCAGTTCATCTTTCAACTGGAAAGCGATCTGGAAAGACTTCTGAAAACCGGCTTTTGGACTTTTGATGAATGGGGGATGGTCATGGAGCGTTGGATTGAGAATCCACCAGAGTCTTATCTTTCCACAGTTCCCGTGTGGATCAGAATAAGTAATATCCCGCCGAAATTCCTTTCTACTAAGACTATTGGAGCCATTGATGGTAGAATAGGCCAAGTCAAGGAGATTGCTTTTGACCAGGAGAGATCCCAGTACAATGTTTTCGTACGAGCAAAGGTAATTTTTGATGTTGCCAACCCCCTGGTCAAATCCAAATCTGTCCAACTCCCTAAAGGGTATTTTAGCTACGGTTGGTATCGAATATGAAAGGGTTCGGAAAAGTTGCTTCCACTGTTTACGTCTAACCCATGAGAAGCATCTTTGCCCTTACCTCCGGAAGGAGACCTTGGAAAAAGATACTCGTAATAATCGAACTGCGTTTCCTGAAGTGGGTGCCCAGCTCTACACGAGATAACCGCTTTCCATCTGATCTGGCAGGGGCAGTAATCCCTCTTCTCTCTCAACCAGTACCCCCAGGGTTCTCCCAGAAATCAAATGTTGTAGTTCCAGATGTCTTATCAGAGATGAGAAAATACCTTTATACGGGGGATCCGGCCCTCATTAGCCAGCGTGAGCAGATGCTACGTACGACTCTGGAATCTATTGCTAAGGATACACGAGCTCAAAATTCACTGCTACGGCTAGAACCTCCCCCTGTGCTTACTAACAGTTTGCACAAAGAGCAAAGCCCAATTTTTGAGTTTCTTCAGAATGATAGGACTAACACGACTGCTGATAATCACGCTGTCAACAACCATAGTCAACAAAATGCGTCAAGTGGAGAACAACAGAGCTACTTGAAGAGTTGTGTGGAAGATGAGCCTGGGGTGAAGCAAAATTTACTGCCTGGGCAAGGTATATGTGACTTGGTAGCAGCGGCTGCGGCTGGGTTCTGTACAGGTACTACAGATACCAATGGGGAAAATATGGCACAGAGAAGGAATCAGGCTCAGAAGAAGGTTGGCTCTTGGAAGAGAAAAGCCAACACCACAAACAACGGAATTCAGGAATAACATGGGTTGGTTTTGGAGGAGACAGAAGCAGAGATACATAGAAATGTAATTTCTGAACGGAAAGCAGAAGGTGATTGTGAGGTTCTCCCTAAGCTAATGAAGAGGGATAAGGCACTGAATGAAGATGGGACTTCGATCTTAAGTGAGAACCAAGCTGGTAATGGTGTTTCGAGGGGAGGAGCGAATAGTCTGAACATTCCTGACAGACAAAGTGGTTTGGTGGTTTTCCAGAAACCACCCAATTCTCAATGAGTGTAACATGTTGGAACTGCCAAGGAATGAGGAGCACCTCGGCAGTTCGACGTCTGAAGGAAATGCGTCGTGAGCATTTTCCTGACTTTTTGTTCCTCCTGGAGACTAAAAACTCCAGTGATCACGTGTTAGGAGTTAAGGAGTGGTTGGGGTATGACCAAGTGCATATCGTCGATCCAAATGGGCTTAGTGGAGGACTAGCTTTGTTTTGGAAAGACATGTATGTGGTCGAGGTTTTGCATTCTGACTCAAGAATGATTGATACTAAAATCACCAAGGGAGATCTTACCTTCTTCATCACATTTGTCTATGGAGACCCTGCTCGCCATCTAAGACAGGAGGTATGGGAGAGACTAATGAGGATAGGGATTCAACGAGATGAAGCTTGGATGCTTACTGGTGATTTTAATGAGATTATGAACAATTCTGAAAATCTGGGAGGTCCTAGGAGACCAGAGAGCTCCTTCTATCCATTCCATACGATGGCAAGGAACTGCAGAGTTAAAGAGATTCCAAGTTTTGGGAATCATTGTCATGGGGTGGAAGAAGAGAAAATGTCTGGGTTCAATGCAGACTGGACAGGAGTTTTGGCAATAGTGAGTGGTTTACTCTGTTCCCTCGGGTTAATACAGAATACTTGGATCTATTGGGCTCAGACCATAGACCAATATTAACTAGATTGGTTGGGGATGATACAAGATATAAGGGGAGGTTTATCTTTGATAAACGCTTGATCAATAGGCCAGAAACAGAGGATATCATCAAAGAACAGTGGAGATTGGGGAACCGGAGTTCCAGGAGTTCAGTTACTGAGAACTTAGCTAAATGTCGACGTGCGTTGTCACGCTGGAAACACAGTAATCCGACGAATTCTTCATTGCAGATTCAGCTGCTTAGGAAAGATTTGGAAGAGGAATCAACTAAACTGTTCCCTAATTTCCAGAAACTCAGCCAGATCAAATGGGCTTTAGCGGTGGCTTTTCGTGAGGAGGAGGTGTATTGGAGACTTAAGAGCCGGGAATCCTGGCTTCAGTCTCGTGATAAGAATACTGCCTACTTCCATGGTAGTGTCAAGTATAAATGCTTAAAAAATTGGCTGATATCGCTTGTTGATAAGAACGGTAATGAATGTTTTGAGGAGGGTTCCAAAGGCAATGTGGCGGCAGAATATTTCTCTGAGCTTTTCAAAACCTCAAACCCAACTGGTTATGATGCACTACTGGAAGGCATGGAACCACGAGTGACAGAAGATATGAACTCTATACATTAAAGGGGACAGTGCTCCGGGTGCTGACGGCTGGACTGGTGCTTTCTTCCGTAGGTACTGGACAATTGTTGGCCAAGATATCACCAAGGAGGTTCAAGAATTTTTCAACACTGGTACTTTCCCGCAAGACTGGAACCACACTCAGCTGTGTTTGATCCCCAAGAAGCCAAATGCCAACCTTATGTCGGACATGAGATCGATAAGCTTATGCTCTGTTCTTTACAAGATTGTATCAAAAATCCTTTGCACACGTCTCAAGCGCTGCTTACCGGGTTTAGTCTCAGAAACGCAAGGTGCTTTTGTAGCCGGGCAACTGATATCTGACAACATCTTGATCGCACACGAGATTGTACATGCTCTCCAGACTAATGCAAAGTTCAATGAGAGTTTCATTGCCATCAAGAATGATATGTCCAAGGCGTACGATAGAGTTGAGTGGGACTTTCTGGAGCACCTTTTCCTCAAGATGGGATTCCATAGCCAATGGATACGATGGATAATGGTATGTGTTCATTCTGTTACATTCTCTGTTCTCATTAATGGCTGTGATTATGGATTCATCAAACCGGGTTGTGGGATCAGACAGGGAGACCCACTTTCTCCCTTTCTCTTCATTCTGTGCGCGGAGGCTCTGGTCCATGTGATGCAATGCAGACAGATGCAAGGACGATTAACGGGCTTCAGTTTCAATAATTCTTGTCCAGTGATACAACACCTTCTTTTTGCTGATGATAGTCTTTTCATGAGTCGAGCCAGTAAATAGGAGGGTGAGGAGATTATTCACTGTCTTCAGCTGTATGGGAAGGCGTCTGGGCAAGTAATTAATTTCTCCAAATCTGCAGTCACCTTTGGGAAGAAGACGCCTGAGGAGGTCAAGTATATGGTCAAACTAACGTTGAATATCTTTGAAGAAGGTGGCACAGGCTCATATTTGGGGTTACCGGAATGCTTCAGTGGCTCTAAACAAGCACTTTTGGGGTTCATCGGTGATAAGTTACAAACTCGCCTTCAAGGATGGTTTGCAAAATCTTTGTCCTTGGGAGGAAAGGAAGTTCTACTGAAGGCGGTGGCGATGGCACTTCTGGTTTATGCCATGTCGTGTTTTAGGTTTAGAGAAAAAAAAATAGAGATATATACATTGGATATGGTCTAATTTGGACAATGTTCACAAGCAAGAACTTGTTTACATTATAAAGCTGTCGACTTTATTCATAATCTTCAATCACCTAACAAAGAAATACTCCGAAAGTGTCAAATTTCCCTTCTACCCTCGAATCAAGGCGATACCGAATTCGTAACGAGATTCAATCGGGAAAACTCAAAACTTCTCTTCTACCCAAAACAACGAACACAAAGATAAATCAGTAAGAAAAAAAACTCATAAAAAAGTCTTAGATTCGGAGATGGCAACACATTTTATTTTCTACATGATCTACAGTTCCGGCTTTTGCTTAACTCGATGGAATTCAAATTAAAAAAAAATAGAAAGAGGTAGTTGCTAGAAGGGGGAATTTTTTTTTTTTTAAGGTTTATTATGTGTTTTTTCTTTTAATTATTTGAGAAGATATACCAACTTGAAAAAATATACGTTAATATTGATTTTGTTTTTAATTTGGGTTGTGAATATTTTTTAATTTGGGTTATAATATTATTTAGAAGAGAAAATTCCTTAACCAACATGCAAAACAAAATAATTTTTTTAGAGTAGTCTAGCTCATTTTATTAAACGTATATGATTCTGAGCCATTGCTTTAGAAATATTTCACTCATAAATCGGTAAATCGAGGAAAGCGATGAAGATGTTCGTATAATTTGGTTGTACGTTAGGCTGCTAACTGTTAAACGACCTCGTATGAATTTACTCAATTTATTTGGGTCATAATGACTATAGAAGCCCAATAGGAAGGGCTATATGTGCGATATGCCTTAATCATTGGACATGTATGTTTTATATCTTTTGAACAAAAATACGTGAGAGACATAGTACTGATGTGGAACATAATTCAATTTCTATTGGTAGTGCATGATGAGTTGTATTAATTCTTATATTTTGATTGGTTTACTGTTTTAATTGATGTGTCAATACCAGCTTCAAAGTTAAGGCTGATGTGTCATCACCTGGAGAGAAACACATCCTACTTTTATTGTATTGATCATTGTCAATCTCAAAATTTTGTTTTTTGTTTTCTTTTTTATATCAAAATATATAGAATAAACATTTACTTTGAAATTCTGCATGTTAAATACGGAAACTGCTCTACAACAGTTGTCAGTTGATGTTACGAATGCGTCATTCTTAGAAAGCGCTACACATGGAATGATGTTTTCAATAAGCTGATTTTCGGTAACAACATTTGATCATTATTAGTGAAATATTTTAAATAGTAACTAGATTTTACCCCGCGGTATACCGCGGAGCTATAATTTATTTTAGAAAAGAATAATATAATTTGATTAGTAGATTAACTGTATATATATATATGAGTATATGACTAATGTTTTACATATTTTAAATCTTTATCCCTTATATTTATACATTAATTAAAATTTAACCCATGTTCTAGCATTTGATTAATAATATTTAAAATTTATGCTAATGTTGCTATAACCCGTTTTGAAATAAATAATGTTTTATGAGATTTTTAACATTTATAAATCTAAAGATTCATAATATTTTAATTTTTATTAAGTTTAACATAGAAATAATCATTTTTTTTGAAATGGTGTTAAAATATAAAAAGGTATATTTATTTTATTTAATAATTTAGGTAGAACTAATTAGTTTCTATAAATACACTTCGAATTTATTTATAACAATTAAACCAAAATTTATGGCATATGCTCCTCTAACAATTACTATGTATAACAATTAGTTTTTATTAAAAAAATAAATTTAATTAAATATTTAATGTCAATGGCATTCTCTGTAAATAGTACTGAACTTCAGGATTTATTTCATAATTGTCTCCAAAAATGTATATATAGATTATAATATTGTAATTATGAATAAATAAAACTTATTAGTTTGTTAATCCGTATAAATTTAAATTTACCAAGCGGTTAATGTGAGACATTGAGAAAACTTTTTTTTCCCATAAATTAAGATCATAAGAATTTACTCTGATTCATGGAGGATTCTTGCTTCTCTTACCTCAGGTTATATCTATATTAACATTTTCACAGCATTTTTTAGAAAACCCTTAGAGTTCTAAATTATTTACAATCCTATGTCATTGACATTTATTATTTTTCACATATTTAGCAACAAAAAATCGAGTCAATTGTTTCCTTTATCATAACCCTATAAATCAGTTCGAAATCGATTTTGTATATGCGTCATTATTACTTACCACAATCAATTCCGAAATTAATTTTTCCCCTTAATCTGTATATGCAAAACCAAAAAATAACTACGGTCACCAAGAGAAAAACTAACACTTATCTTTTTGACAGTAACATTATCTTTTCTAAAATAATATTTTCTTTATTTCACTTGGTTTATCATTTTTTAATATATTTTAACATCATTAAAAAATTTCAAAGTATGATTATTGATAGAATTAAAATTACTAAAAACTTAAAATATCATGTATATGTGAACTTATAAATGTTAAACATGTTATAAAACGGGGTTATATTGAATAATGCATTATAAGATTAGACGATTTACAGTAACATTAGTATAAATTATAAAAATAGCATTAGTCTCATGCTTAAACACAGGTTAAATATTCATTTTATTGTTTGTTAACACTATCAATTTTAGAATATTATATAAAAACAAATTGTACCATGCGTGAAATTCTGATAATCAAAATAAAATTTTACAATCTTAAACACTAAGCAAAAAAATAATATTAACAAAAAAAACAAATGTAACTTAAAATTTAAGAAATTTAGTTATAAAAAATTATCCGCGGGTTAAATTCTGGTGATAATTAAAATCATAAGAATTTAATACAGATCGGCCCTGTTCGGGAGGCAGTCGCTGCGACAGCAGCCGGCGATCAAAACTTTTACCTAAAGATCTCTTTTATTTCTTGTTCATCTCCTTCCCATCCCTCAAAATCTCTGTCGCAGCGATCAGAATTTTAGGAATTTGGAGTCGCTGGATTAAACAGCTACAGAACTCATCCCTTAAATCCCTTTAATTTGAAGTAGCGACTGTCGCTGAATTTTTTTTTTTTCAGATCTGTAAACCCAAATCAAATTATTATTACCAGAAATTTACAGGTATGTACTATTCCATCTTCTTATGCCATTAACGACACAACCCAACTTTAAAAAAAAAAAAAAAAAAAAACTCTTGTCATTGAAAACCAGTCGCTACTAAGAGTCGCCGCGACAGCCTTCCGAACAGGGCCATCGTGTTGTCAATTGTTCGTTTCTCTTGACCATCTTCAATTGGAGGCAAACCACTCAAAACAAAATCGCAAGTCATAGATTATCGGTTATATCCGGTTTAGTTGTTTTACTGGCGACGATTGAATTAGAAACGAAACCCAAAATCCAAGAAAAACAAAAGAAAAAGGGAAAGAGAGATTATGACGACGGTACGACGATCGGAGCGGAGGTTGAAATCAAAAACCCTAAGTGACAAATTCTCTGAATCCAACGACACCGATAGCGGAGCTTCCAAAGGATTTGATTGAGGAGATACTCTGTCGCGTTCCGGCGACATCTCTGAACCGGCTACGAACTACTTGCAAAAGCCTGGAATCGATTGTTCGAAGATGATCGGAGATTCGCGAGGGAAGCATTTGAATAAAGCCGCAAAGGAATCTATCCCTCTCATGTTAACCAAAGACAACGAGGTTCGTTCATTTGGCGTCAATCTCCATCTAAGCGATCCATCTGTCGAGTTGAAAGGAGAGCTTAAGCTACTCAATCCGCTTTCACTGCGGCGGCTTGCTGTTATGCACTTTCGAAGATAACGAATCTACAATCGTGGTTTGGAACTACAAATTACTTTAGCTTTTGTTCTGGTAGAAGAAATCTACGATTGTGATTCTGATTCATGGAGGGTTATTGGTTATGATATATATAGCTTTAGGATGGAACCTTGGTTACTCTAGTCCCAGCGTGTCTTTTTAAACGGAAACTGTTACCGCTTTGCTAGTGATGAAAAAAAGTAATCATAACTTTGCATAAGTTTGATTTTTCAACTGAGAAGTCCGAACCTGTGCCTCTTCCTTATCAGTGTGGTCGTTATTTTGCCAAGATTCTTTCCGTTGTAAGAGAGGAGAAGCTTTCAGTGTTACTACAAATGAGATTCATGAGACCAAAGCTGTGTCCTGGAGCAAGGTCTTAGCATTGGATTTAGGCAGAGATCTTCAAATTACTGATCTTGGAAGTTTCTTGCTCGACGAGGAGAAGAAAGAAGTCCAAATTTGCCACAGATGGTTCGACAAAGCAGAGGACGACCAGAGCCATAACAGTGACATCATGCTATACGTTTTTCGGGGAGGATAAAGAAGCTCCATTTAACCATTGATGAAGAACCTGATATAACAGAATGCTGGCGAGCAGTTTTTTCATTATGTTCCAAGTTTTGTTCAAATCAAGCGTGTTGGAGGCAAACGGAAAAGAGAATGGCTAAATATGTGCTCTACATGTCTTCTCCTTTTATTTTTTCTTTCTCTTAGATTATCTTTTGTTATGTTATTCTGCATAACAACCTGACGATCAGCCACATTGTTTTAGGGTGATAACATTGTAAAGTGTTTTATCAATTATGTAGCATAACTTGTAAGAGCTTGTGCCTGCACCCCTTTGGAATCTGACTCCAATGTTTTATGTAATCTCTAGCTTCACCTCTGCATGTCTGCTGCCATGATATAACCTTATGTATATTCTCTGTTTTCATTTGTGTGGAAAAGAGCATGAGTGCTCTATAGTGTGAATCGACTGTGAGTCAGATAGCATAGAATGAGACTATAATGTGTCTCCACTTCCTGTCTTCTTTAAAGACAAATTTCAATCTATCTTCCTCAACATCACCAGCTATAACTGTCTCTTTCTCGATTCAGTCTAATTGTTCTGCTCAATGCTGTTCTACTGTGGATTTAATCACCCTATCAGAAATTTGTCTTGTGTTCCTCTCAGGTTCAATTGCTGTGACAACACAATTGATAGAAGCTAGCATGGGATAACTTATCAAGACCAAAGCCATAACAGTAGATCAAGTGAAAGAAGTCAATTACCACTTGTTTTTCTTTTTCATCGACCTGTTTAGCTTTCCACATTTGATCGTTCGAGTTCAAGACGCTCAGTTACGTTCTCTTCTATGCATTTTGATATGCCTCTCTGACAAGTGTTTGTGTTAGAATTTTGGGCTCGTTGTTTGGAGGGATTTGCGTAGAATTCCAGTGAATGAACCATAACTTGATATCGCCTTGTATACCTGGTCAAGGTTATCTACAGAGATTTAAGGAAACCTTCAAGTCAGAGTAGTAATTGGTCAAGCGACCCAGTGTTGAGCTCTCTCACTAGCCCTGTTCTTCCACTTCCAGTTCACTTCTTATCACACTTCATGAGGTGTCTCAATTATTTTTTTTTTTTTGAATGTAATCTATATACTATACATTTTTAAGTACATTTTGGGTTCTACCTAATATATTGTACCTAAAAATATAGAAAATCAAATTCGATTACACTGATAATATACCTAAAATATCGAAAAAATCAATTCTTTCCTAAATTATCTCTACACATTTAATTTATAATTTCCTAAAATAATTTTTATTTTTATAAAATCGTTACGTTTAACATCATATTTCTAAAATATCTCTACAACATCTTTCTATTTTCCTTTTATTAAACCGATTTCAAAAATTACATTAAGTGTTGATTTTAAAAATATTATATATTAATAATAGCTAACCAATTTTATCGTCTACACTAACAATCATATTCACTAGAGATTTCAATTGATTTTAAAACAGGAAAACATTTAATCAAAAACTTATATTTGGTATGTTATATCAAAAAAGACAATATTATCTTTTACAAAATCGATGGAGTATCAATAATTTTATTTAGATTTTTTTGGTTAAAAACTTAATTGTTGGACACACTTCCTTTTCCAATAAATAAAGAGAATAAGTCTCAAATACTTTTGTTCCAATGCTAATGCTCATGCTGCATAATGTTAATGCTCTACTAACAATTGTTCCAATCAAGGCTTAGAAAGCGCTACACATGGAATGATGTTTCTAATAAACTGATTTTTGGGAACATCATTTGCCATTCGAGTATTTTGTTCTTAGGCCTCCAATGTTGTGGACTTGCACTTGCACTTGCTTTCCCGCAGCTCCACTTCCATATGGTTAGAGCCCCATTTAAACCAAAGGCCAAAATGTCTTTTCCAAAATGTGTATAAAGAAGCCGAGCAACCTATTGACATGGCAAGATCAGATTATCACAAGATATATATTAATGAAGAGGAAAATTAATCGGGTGTTTGAGAACAAACCTTGCTAAAGTAAAAAGGCAATCAGAAATTTATTCTGTTTTACTTAATTTTTTTAATTAGCAAAATAGGTTTAAAATTAACGAAATGATAACAAAATTAAGATAGGCCGGTTTACTTCTTTCTTAGGCCGGTTTACTAACTCACTCTGCTGAATCCTAGTTTGCAACATTTAAGGTTCAATCTATTTAAACCCTCTGCCTATATTTTTCCCTTTTTTATTGGTGATTACTAGGGTTTTTTGTGCATGGTTTACTGTGTGTTGTGCTCTGTTTGTGTGGTTTCTATTTTTTACATAGATATTGTTCGATAGAATGTCTCAGAAAGAGTATGTGTATTTGTGTCTAGATCTTGTTCGATAAAATGTCTCACAAAGTTTGTGTCTTGTCTTGTTTCTTTGTTTATAGATCTTGTTCAATAATCTGATCATGTAATAGAGACAATAAACTAGGGTTGATCTTTTGTATAGAATATTATATTTTTGCATAAAATATGTATATGTTATAAAATTTGATTACCAAAAATAATTGACAATAAACTGACCATATAATAGACAAAACAAGCAATTCAATTTCAATAGTATGTTAGAAGAGAAAAACAAAAAAATTCCAAATCGACAAAAATACATTATAATGCTGCACAAGAAAGGTACATCATGAATTAGTCTTAATCTTCAAGTAATTAACATATAGTTGATAAGCTAGTACTAGGGTTTAATCTACTAATTAGTTTGTAGTGTTCAACATGTGTTTTTAGATTTTGCATACATGTTGTTTGATCAAATGTCTTACAAAGTTTGATTAAATGTTTATTTTCTTTGAGAAAAAAATATTTTTAATATTACAATTAGGTAGAATGACATACATCTTTTCAAAATTTGACAGGAATATTTTGTATGTATAGATAAACAACCGAGTGATAGCAATAAGAAACAAATAATATGTATAATACACATGATTGTGTAATTAAATTTAGGTTTTTAAGAGTTATATATAATCTGAGAATATAATTAAACGGATAGTCATATAAAAGAACTGAATGTTCAGTTCAAACCTAAAAATTGTCTACAACATATTAGACATATTAGCAGTAAAATTCAAAAAAATAGAAAAACATAGGTCACCGCAACTATTAATAAATTATTTTTTGATGTACTATGTATTAGTATATTTTGTTGGTATAATATGGTTATTAGTGTAAATTGTGTATATTGGTATAGTATGGTTATTAGTGTAATACAAAATTCAATAAAAGCAAGGCTTCTCAACTACTGATAAATCATAACTTTGCTTAAGTTTGATTTTTCAACTGAGAAGTCCGATCGAACCTGTGCCTCTTCCTTATCAGTGTGGTCGCTATTTTGCCTAAATTCTATCCGTTGTAAGAGACGAGAAGCTTTCAGTGTTACTACAACGGCGCGGAAAGGGTGACAAATGAAATTCATAAGACCAAAGCTGTGTCCTGGAGCAAGGTCTTAGCATTGGTGTTAGGCAGAGATCTTCAAATTACTGATCTTGGAAGTTTCTTGTTCAACGAGGAGAAGAAAGAAGTCCAAATTTGCCAGAGATGGTTCGACAAAGCAGAGGACGACGAGAGCCATAACAGTGACATGCTATACGTTTTTCGGGGAGGATAAAGAAGCTCCATTAACCATTGATGATATAACAGAATGTTGGCCAGCAGTTTTTCATTATGTTCCAAGTTTTGTTCAAATCAAGCGTGTTGGAGGGAAAAAGTAAAAGAGGTGGCTAAATATGCTCTACATTTCTTCTCCTTTTTTCTCTTAGATTATCTTTGGTCATGTTCGTTGAAGCTTTTCGTTTTCAATGAAACTTTGCTTGCGTCCGCAGTTGCCAGTTATCTATGTGCCCAAAATCCTAAGTAAGGCATCACATGATGCAGGAATGTCAAGCTTGTTGATCGGTATTTTGGGTTAAGTCCTTGGTCTGAGATATGTGACATTGGTTATGATCGTCTTAGCCTTCTTCTCAGAGGTTTCACCTGACTTTTGCAACTGTTGGCAACTTTAAACATTAAGAAACTTAGTCTAGGAATAACAGTAGACAAGAGACTATCTGATAAGCCATATATGGTATCACTAGAAGGAAGACATGTGCGACTGAAGGATAAAATAAGAAGGAGCACGTGATTAAACTTGGAATATAAACTCTGTAATTGTCAATTGTAGAGTTTATGCATTGTTTGTGAGTTGTATAAGCGACGTATGGTTGCTTGGGAGAGAGAGAGTTGATGAATCGGTGTTGTGCCGGTGGCTCTGTCTTTTGTAAACAGCGTATCAGATAAGAAATAGAGATTGTGTTCTTCATTCTTATCAAATGGTGCGGTGAAACTGTGATCGGAGGTTCAACGCGAGAGAAGGATTAGGGTTCGACGAATTGGGGATTATACAATTTGGGGATTTTGATTGCAATGTGTCTTGAGGGATTTCCCATCTTCGATGGTGTTGCCGGTGAACTACGACCATGGATTTCATGGCTGGAGGATTTCTTTGTTCAAGAGAATTTCACGGCGGATGAGAAACTGAATCTTGCACATAGTCTTCTTGAAGGTGAAGCAGACGCTCATGTTCAATGGCGACAATCGTTTATGCCTTTCCAAACCTGGGAAGACTTGAAAGATGTTTTGGTACTGGGTTTTGGAAAAAGAGACGATCCTAAAAAAATGAGGATGATGCTTGAGAACGAACATAAGATACAACAGTTCATCAAGAAGCAAAGAGACGATCTAGAGGCTGACAGGAGTGGTGAACCAGAATTTGTAGTGACTGATATGATTCACAGTGACAAAGACTCGCGTCAGGAGAAGAAAGCGATTCAAGAAACACTTGTTTCCCCTGTGTCGAAGGATTTTGTATACAGAACAAGTTTGTTTACAGAACAAGATACTATTCACAATGAAGAATCGATACTACATGAAGAATGGCCTGGGCAGATTCAATACATCCCACAAAAGGAAGCGTTTCAGCATCAGGTATTGATCTCTGACTTGGAACCTAGCCGTAGTGTTCATCAGTTAGGATTTTCTGGAATGGATTCAGTTTTGGCAAATAGAAAACTTGGGGAAAAGCATGTTGAGAATCCAATCTTTGAAGCTCTTAATGAAGTAGCATGGATCTTCACTGAAGAATCGCCAAAGAGTCAAGAAGTTGATGTGATGTTAAAAAACACGGATTTGAGCTTGTTCTTTGATGGAAATGTTGCAGCTCAGTTTCAGATTGTGTATGGTAGTGAGATGGACCCTTATGGCTACCAAGTGTTCGATCAAATGTTTCTTAGAGGGTACAACTTACTGCAGCATAAGAAGATGAATACAGTTGCAGATGCGAAAGGGACAAGAGAAGGATTGCATAAGCAGTTTACTTTGTGTGATAGTAATGAGCTGCAAATGCAACAGCAGAGTAAATGTTCTAAGTCCTGGAAGTTTAAATACAAACCTGAGGCAGAAAGTCAAAAGACACATAAGAATCATGACTGGTTCAATACAAGTTGGAGGAAATCCAAGCATGTACAAGAAAGATTAAAGAGATTGCACATTCATGTTCCAGAGGGTGAAACTTTGTGTGAATTTCGTGTTGATGGGCTGCAAAAAAGGAAGAAGCAAAGGTCTTGGAAATCTTGGCAGTTTAAGTATAAATGTGTGTCTGTATTGGTGGATTGCTTTAGACCAGTGCGGCGAAGAATTGCTTGGAGGAAGGACAAAGACAACTATAAGGTTGTAATTTTGAAAGGGTACATAGTTCTGCAAAGAAGACTGAATTTGCTATCACTCTCTATTAGTGAGATTGTTTTGCTGCAGCAGATTATGTACAAGTTGGGAACTGAGGTTGAAGGGATGTTTCTTAGATTGGAACAGCGTGTTGAAAGGAAATTTTCCAAAGTGAATCTAAGTAGTTTGGAACCGCTTATTTTTGGTGATGTGATGTCTTCCGTAAAGCACAGATGGAAATTTAAGCAATTACAAACAGTTTCAGACTTGGAATGGTGTTGGGACATTGTGGTAATCACCACTGGTGATGCAAATTTGGCTTATTCAGCTGGAGAACAACAAAGAAACAAGGTAGAAATGATGCAGCATGAAGTCACTAAGCCTGAGCAAATCGAAATTCATATGAAGCAGAATTTGTGTCAAGGAATTGAAACATATAGAATGATTCAATCAGTGCTTAAGCAGATTACTGGGAGTAAAAGTCACAATGGAAATAAAGGGCAGCAAGCGAAAATGTTCCTTATGACCAATCTGGTCATTTCGAATACAGTGACTTACATTGGAGTCATTGTAAAGACATTCAAGTGCAAAATCAAGACGTTGGAGACGAGAGTTTGGATTGTGGAAGCGAGAATCAAACATGATCCTACAAACGATCAGCTTTTGGAAAGGGCTATTACAAAGTTGCGTATATCAACTTATCGCAAATTGCAGTGTCATAGCCATCATGTGCAAAGACTGTTTTCATTCAGAGTTGCAGGTTTTCATTGCCATAGAATGGATGCAGATTTTTTAGAACTCATACAAGGATGATACGTATTCTCTGTCCTATGTTCCATTGACAAGTGACAAGTTCTATGGGAAGGAGAACTCAACTGTAGATGATGTCACAAGGAAAATTGAGTGTCATTTCAAGTATAAACAAAGAAGAGCATGAAGGGATCAACATAGCCTCAAATATGTGCAGCATTGGTTAGAGTTTTCCCATGATCCAGGAATCTACATGTGGTTTCTTCTCTGTTTTTTTTTTTTTTCTTTCCCTGAGACAAAATGGCGTAAAAAAGCTTGAGGACAAGCTTTCTTCGAAGGGAGGGGTATTGATAAGCCATATATGGTATCACTAGAAGGAAGACATGTGCGACTGAAGGATAAAATAAGAAGGAGCACGTGATTAAACTTGGAATATAAACTCTGTAATTGTCAATTGTAGAGTTTATGCATTGTTTGTGAGTTGTATAAGCGACGTATGGTTGCTTGGGAGAGAGAGAGTTGATGAATCGGTGTTGTGCCGGTGGCTCTGTCTTTTGTAAACAGCGTATCAGATAAGAAATAGAGATTGTGTTCTTCATTCTTATCACTATCAGACATCCACTAAGACAAATCAACTTCTAAGTGAACGAGTAGAGTACCTGATGCACAAGCCTCAGGGATAAAAGAATAAGGGATAATTTGCTTGATCCAAAAATACAAAGGAGAAAGAAACAAGGAACTAAAGTAAGAAGAGCAGATCAAACAGGCTTTTAATCTATGTAGTTACTACTTGTATATGATCACCTGCGTCAGACGTTAACGTAAACCCAGAAGATTTATCTGATGACCCCAAGTTGGAAGATACTTGTTTGAAAACGCCGAAACAGAGATACTACAAGAACTCTCAACTTCCAATCAAGATCTCTCTCACACAGCAATTACCAGAGCTTCTGATGTCAAAGACAGCATCAGACCTAGCAACAATAGAAATCCCAACTCGATTTCACTGAACCCTCCCAAGAAACATCCAATTTGCAACCTATGGATCTGAATCTACTACATTCGAAGACCTCACCCTTCTCTACTACAATGTCTCTGATTCACTAGTAATACGAAGACCTCTAACGAGCGAACCGGAGGCTAAAGAGACGAGTAGCTAGTGCCTAGTGGTGGTGTCTACCATATGGAAAATGCCATTTTACCATGCTCCACAGAAAATAAGGCTCGCACAAACTCTGAGTAACGTAACCGCTCCACCAAAATCTGATATTACTGTTGAGTCATTATTAGAGGATGTTGTTATTGGTTTGTGATTTAAATTGAATTTTAAAGACTTTAAATACTATATAGAATATGTTGTTATTGATCAAAATTTTGTTAAACTTTATTAAAGTTTAGTGTCATTAGTTAGTTTGTGATTTGTAAATGAAAATCAACTTTTATAAAGTCAATGAAAATTTTTTTGTTATTCAATTAAAACAAAAGAATTTAGGATTGTTAATGAATTCAATTATTATGTTATAGGCTCATGATTTTATACATTTTGTTTACAAAATAAAGTCATGGAATATATCACTAAAAATACATATTGTTTGGAAGACTTTACAAGATTTTAGAAAAATAATCAACAAAACTATAGAAAACTCTTTTGCCATCCTTAAAGATATTTCAATTTTTATTCACTTTTGATGATTTGGTTGAGTTTTCAAATTTTTATAAATTGGAATCCAATATATAACACCCCTTAGAAAGCACTACACATGGAACAAATCCTACATGATTATCAAATTGGAACTGCGAACAATTTCACACTTACACGCAAGTAAACAGACAAAATAAACAGTTACTTTCCCATTGCAGCTCCACTTCCATAGTCTTAGAATACCATTAAGTGACCCAAGAGCCATAATGCCAGTTTAACGTGTATAAAGAAGTCGACAAGGGACATTATCACTGGTATGCTTTTTGTCTAAGTCTCTCAAGTGATTTCTTTTTTAAGAATTTCAATTTTTTCATTCTTAATCTTGATAACCGAAAGCATATAGAAACACAAAACAAAAACTCTATGAGACGTTTGATTGAACAAAGGTGCAAGATATCTTTATGAGACAATTAATAGATCTCTTAATATCCATAATTTTAGCATGTGGTGGTGGCATCATATGAATATAGTTTGTTCAATCCAAAAGATCATATTCTATGTTGGTTTTGTTTTAATTTGAACGATTTGTTGTTAATACATGACAAGAGATCTTTAGCTATTGAGCTACCACGTGGGAAAGAGCCATCAGGTGACACACGAGTTGAATTCCACAAGGACCAATTCCACTTATTGGTTTCACATGAGACACAACTAGCTATCTACGATGCCTCAAAGATGGAACATATTCATAAGGTAAACCTAAAGTCATATTCATTACAGTTAGATGTGCTTTTTTTTATCTTTGACAAAATTTATTATCTCATTCTTTGCTGCTATATTTCTTCTACGATGGGTGCCAGAGGGAGGGTTATCTTCATAGATATGAAAATGTTATAAAATTTGATTACCAAAAATAATTGACAATAAACTGATCATGTACTAGACAAAACAAATAATTCATCAATTTCAAAAGTATGTTAGCAAGAGAAAAAAAAATCCAACATAGTCCACAAAAAATACATTATAATGGTGTACTAATATGGTACATCATGAATTAGTCTTAATCTTCAAGTAATTAACATATAGTTGATAAGCTAGTACTAGGGTTTAATCTCTAATTAGTTTGTAGTGTTCATGTGTGTTTTTAGATGTGCTAGGGTTTGTGTACATATCTGTTTTTAGATTTTGCATTCATGCTGTTTGATCAAATATCTTACAAAGTTTGATCCAAGTGTTTAATATCCTACTATATTAATTGGGAAGTACAAATATGAAACTAACCTTAAATGTGTAAAAAATTACATTCAATTGCCATTAGAAAATTTTAATTAAGCTTAATTAATTAATTTAAATAAATATAATTAACTAAAAAATAAAAAATAAACTCACAGATCAAATATTAAAAAATCGAAAAAAAAATTTTAAAAAAATATTTTCTCTCTCTAATAAATTATGGACGAAATTGGTAAATATTTTTTTTAAAAAAATATATATATAAACCAATCCGTTTTAAACCTAAGATTTTATATCCAGTATACAATATAATTATATTTAATAACTAAATTTGAAGATTTCAAATTATGATTCTCCTATCATCTTTATTTTATTTTATTTACAAATTGTTTAGAATTTTCATATAATACTTATCATTAATAAAATGCAGAATTTTTTCTGCATATGTTGTGATTTGAATTTTTTAAAACGAAGATATATCACTCAATCTATGAAAAATGTGTGTTTTAATTTCCACATTGGCGGCTTGGTAAAACTAAATTTATATAGATGATAAATTATAATTTTTATTTGCTCACAATTATTATAATAAAATTACTATTTTATATTTCACAAAATAATGCTGCAAATACAACAAACAAACAATAGAAAACTGTAATAATACGTCAAAAATAAAAACTATAATATTCTAAAATAAAATACTATAATATTCTAAAATAATTAGTATTCAAATAGACTAATAGATTTACAGAACAACTAAAAATAAATATTATCTCAAACAAAATAACATTTAAAAAAAATATAACAATAACTTTTATTATTATATTATAAATTTTTAAAAAAATATTGACCCATGCTTTAAGCACGGGATATCTTCTAGTTACAATTATTTGGTAAAACGACAAACATCTTTTTTGGAATTTGACATGTATATTTTGTATGTATAGATAAACAAATACAGTGATGGCAAGAAGAAACAAATAATATGTATAGTACACAAGGCTTTGTAATTAAATTTAGTTATTTTAAGAATTATATATAATTTGAGAATATAATTAAATGGATAGTCATATAAAAGAATTGAAGTTTAGTTCAAACAAAAAATTGTCTACTACATAGTAGCAATAAAATTCAATAAAATAGAAAAATATAAGTCATCACAACTATCGGTAAATTAATATTTGATGTTTATAGTATATAATCATAACTTTGTTGGTATAGTATGGTTATTAGTGTATAACTTTGTTGAGCTAGAAATCACCACCCTTCAAGTTCTAGTAAGTCACCGCCGCAGGATTTTGTAATTAATGTTCGTTATTTGGACGAGTTTGTGTATAATGAAGATTGCAGTACAAGTCATTGTGACCTTTATAAGTCATCCAAAACTTTAGGTTTATTAGTGTGTCTTCATAGCGTTATATATACTTTTCCCTGTGAAAGTCTTCTTGGACTCGAAAAAAAGAGGAAACAAGACGCAGTACAAAGCTCTACAAAGCGGGAGGAGGGATTGATTTGTAAAAAGTTAGACCGAGTTTTGGTCTCGACCACTTGGATCATGATGTCGTCTTTAAGTTTCCCTACCACTGATGCTTGAAGCTTGAGTGTGTGATCTGTTTCTTTCTTAACTACCTGATTATTCATCTTTCTATAGAATTTGATCAAATGATTCATTTGTGTTTGTCTAATTAATTACTCTTAAAACACTGTTAATTAACTACTTTTTTGTGGTTCCAGCGTGTCTTTGAAGGGTAAGACTTACTGGTTTGATTTTAATGAAAACGAGAAGGCAGCTCGACATGGTTAGTTTAATTATACCTACAACAGAGAGATTTGAAAGTCGTATGAGTCTTCCGTATCAGTTTCAAATACGCAGTTATCACAACTCCGAACCCTTCAAAGAGAAACTTTCAATGTTATTACAACTCAAGAGGTACTCAAGGAAAGAGATATGGCCATATGGGTAACGAATAAGTTTAATGAGACCACTCAAGTGTTGTCATGGAGCAAGGTCTTATTTCTGGATTACCCTGATCTTCTTGGTCGTTGTTGCCATAGATTAAGTTTTTTGTTGGAAGAGGAGAAGAAAAAAGTTTCTGTGTGTTGTGAGAATTGAGAAACGTATGCTCGACGGCTACACTCAGGCGGCCTGCATAGACAGAGTATACCGTTCGTTCATGCTGGCCACATTTGTTAAAGTCACACAACTTGATTTTGGAGAATCTACCGTTCGTTCATCCTGGCCACATTTGTTAAGTTACGTTCCAAGTTTGGTTCAAGCCGAAGGCGACAGTAAAAAAGGTAGAGCCATGTTCTTTCTTTGTGTTTTTCTCTCTTGGTCGTCAAATCCTAGGAAGGATCCGTTGAGCTTTGATATTGAGACAAAGTCTCACACAATTTATTCGAAACTGGAAAAATTAAATACAAATCAAGTGGTATCATTAGAGATGTGCGTTAACATTGTTTTTTTGACAAGTGATTCATAAAACATGTACACAAAGCTACAAGCTCCTCTGAGTTTATTTCTTTCTCCCGATCCATTCCTTAATTTGCAAGTTACAAGCTGCACAGCCAGAAATCGTTACCATGCACTCTTCAAGTTATATAGTAACTAAATAAGTGCCACAATCATTACCATGCTTGTTATTTGGAGGATTATGTATAAATTCCATCCAAAAAACTTAAGGGTTTATTAGCCATCACGATCTACACAAAATCTTTTTACAAGTGTGTCGTCAAACCGTTAAATTTAGCTAGTGAGGCTTCATGTGTTTAAAACTTTGAGCTTGTATGCGTTGTGATCTCTTAATATTTATTTTAATTTAGTCTTTAAAATACGTTAATCTCTTTCTTCCTTAACTAGATTATTTCATTGTGTTAATCAGTTTGCCTAAATTAATCAGTTCATTATCGTTTTTGGGAACATTATTTGTCATTCGGGTAATTTTGTTCTTAGGCCGCCAATGCTGTGGATTTGCACTTGCAGTTGCTTTCCCACAGGTCCACTTCCATAGGGTAAGAGCCCCATTTGATAAGGGCCAAAATGCCCTTTCCAGAATGTGTATAAGAAGCCGATCAACCTATTGACATTACTAGATCAGATTATCAAAAGATATATATTAATGAAGAGGAAAATTAAACCTTGCTAAAAGTAAAAAGGCAAACATAAATTTATTCTGTTTTACTTAAAATTTTAAACTAGTAAAATAGATTTAAAAATTAACGAAATGATAACAAAGTTAAGATAGGCTGGTTTACTTCTTTCTTAGGCCAGTTTACTTACTAACTCTATATATAAGATAGTTTCACCCCCTTTTCCATTTGCGGTGTGAGTCCCTTTCTCTGCTGAATCCTAGTTTGCAACATTTCTTTTAAGGTTCAATCGCTTTAAACCCTCTGCCTGCATAGTCAGAGTATACAATGTTGGTGAGGATAGAATATAAAGTCACACAACTTGATTTTGGAGAACCTACCGTTCGTTCATGCTGGCAACATTTGTTTGATTACGTTCCAAGTTTGGTTCAAACTGAAGGCAACAGAAAATGGGTTGTTCCGCATCACTCCGGCATCAGCGTCGTTGGACTCCGAGTATTGTCACTTAGGGTTTTTTGTTTTGCCCAGAGACCCCAGTGACAACCTCTTTCAAATTTGCCCAGAGACCACTCATGCCGATGCGGAACTGGAGAAGCTAGCGATTGAGTTTTATACAAGACTATACTCAATGAATGATGTTGATGTAGTTGTGCCAAGTTTATCAGGAGATGGTTTCTCGAGGCTTACTCAAGCTGATGATATGTGGTTGAGTAAGAATTTTACAGCTGAAGACATTGAGAAGGCAGTTCGTAGCATGGGGAGCTTTAAAGCTCTTGGACCAGATGGTTACCAACCACTTTTCTATCAGAACTGTTGGGACATTGTGGGGAGTCAGTGGTGAGATTTTTGCTGGAGTTATTTGAGACAGGGCATCTTCCTCCAACAACTATTGATGCTTTATTAGTTTTGATTGCTAAAGTTGCTAAACCGGATCGGATAAACCAGTTTAGACCTATTAGTCTATGTAATGTCTTGTTTAAGACCATTACTAAGACGATGGTTGAGCGGCTCAAGACTCTGATGCCGAAGCTTATAGGGCCGGCTCAAGCTAGTTTTATTCCTAGGCGTCTGAGCACAGATAATATCGTTGTGGTACAGGAAGCTGTACACTCCATGAGGAGGAAAAAGGGCAGGAAAGGGTGGATGCTATTAAAGCTCGACCTTGAAAAAGCTTATGATAGAATTCGCTGGGATTTTCTGGAGGATACCTTGCGAGCAGCGGGTTTTTCAGAGGTTTGGGTGAATTGGATATTGCAGTGTGTTTCTGGTCCATCCATGTGTTTGTTATGGAATGGTGAGAAGATGGATCAGTTTAAACCACAAAGATGATTGCAACTAGGGGATCCATTATCTCCGTACTTGTTTGTTTTATGCATGGAGAGACTCTGTCATATGATCGATCTGGCGGTTGTTGACAAGAAATGGAAACCGATAAATTTATCTCGAGGGGGACTGCAATTGTCCCATATCTGTTTTGCGGATGATCTCATCCTTTTTGCGAAAGCATCAGTGGCACAAATCAGAGTGATCAGAGGGGTGCTGGAGAAGTTTTGTACAGCCTCAGGTCAGAAATTTAGTCTAGAAAAGTCAAAAATATTTTTTTCTGATAATGTCTCTAGAGATTTGGAGAAGTTGATTACTGAAGAGAGTGGGATTAAGTCTACCAGAGATTTGGGGAAGTACTTGGGAATGCCTGTTTTGCATAAACGCATCAATAAGGAGACTTTTCAAAGTGTTATGGAGAGAGTCTCATCAAGATTGTCGGGATGGAAAAGTCAGGTTCTGAGTTTCGCGGGAAGACTAACTTTGACAAAGGCGGTGTTTCCTTCTATCCTTGTACATACCATGTCTACTATTATGCTGCCGCAAGCTACGCTAGCTTGTTTGGATAAAGTATCTCGATCCTTCTTGTGGGGGAGCACACCAAAGAAGCGTAGACAGCATTTGGTGGCATGGGATAAGGTTTGTTTACCTAAGTGTGAAGGAGGTTTGCGAGCAGCAAAGGATATGAATAAAGCACTTATGGCCAAGATAGGGTGGCGATTGATCAATGATAAGGATAAGCTTTGGGCCCGGGTGGTACGGAGTAAATATAAAGTCGGTCAAATACAGGATACGACACGAACTGGAGTTAAAAGCAACTGGTCTTCAACCTGGAGGAGTATTGGGACGGGGTTACAAGAGGTTATTATTCCCGGACACAGTTGGGTTATTGGCGATGGAAGCACTATCAAATTTTGGACTGATAAATAGTTATCAAATGAGTAATTAAAAGAGAGTTGTATTGATAATAATTTGCTTGGGAATGAAGAGTTATTGGCGAAAGACTTATGGATTGATGGAGTTGGCTGGGATATGTCTCGCATTGCGATGCATATTCCGGAAGAGAAGACGCTTGAGCTGCTATCAGTAGTTTTGGATAAGTTCACGGGTGCGAAGGATCGTCTGTCTTGGGGGTTCACCGCAGATGGTAAGTTTACTGTCCGGTCTGCTTATCACTTGTTAACATGTAATGATGCTCCTAGACCAAATATGGCTGCTTTTTTGGTCGAATATGGAGAGTTCAGGTGCCTGAGAGGGTCCGTACTTTTTTGTGGATCCTGGGGAACCAGGTTCTTATGGTGAATGCTGAAAGACACAGTAGGCACTTGTGTGATTCAAACATTTGTACGGTTTGTAAGGGTGGAGTGGAGTCCATTCTCCATGTTCTGCGGGACTGTCCTGCTATGGCGGGTGTGTGGTTGCGGTTGGTGCCACCTAATAAGCGGAATGTGTTTTTTACTCAGACTTTGTTTGAATGGATGTATGACAATCTGAGTGTAAGTCGACAAGTGGAAGCCTGTCCATGGTCTACTTTGTTCGCCATGGCTGCTTGGTGGGGTTGGAAGTGGAGGTGTAACGTATTTGGTGAGCAGGGTAAGTGTCGGGACCGAGTACGGTTTCTGAAGGATCTTGCGCAGGAAGTGGCTACATTTAATCGGTCCTCTGTGGAGGGAAGACAGTCTGTAGAGCGGGTAGAACGAATGATAGCGTGGGTAGTGCCAGAATCGGGGTGGTTGAAAGTGAATACTGATGGTGCTTCTCATGGGAATCCGGGTCTCGTGACGGCCGGTGGAGTTTTGAGGAATGAGTCAGGTGAGTGGAGGGGAGGTTTTGCGCTTAACATTGGGCGATGCTCTGCTCCTTTGGCTGAGTTATGGGGTGTCTACTATGGATTGTGTTTAGCTTGGAGTTGGAGATTGACTCGGAGATGGTGGTGAGTTTTTTGAAGACAGGGATAAGTGAGTATCATCCGCTGTCTTTCCTGGTACGGTTGTGCCATGGCTTTCTCTCAAGAGACTGGATAGTCCGCGTTTCACATGTGTATAGGGAAGCTAACTGTCTGGCGGATGGGTTAGCTAACTATGCGTTTTTGTTGCCATTAGGTTTTCATACTTTTGCTTCTATTCCAGATGTAGTCGAGTCTATATTTCGAGAAGATCTTCTTAGGCATTTACGCTCTCGAAGAGTACGTTTGTAGTTTACTTACTTTTTAAGAAAACATGGGAGGCCTTGGCCGCCCGTCCCCTTACCAAAAAAGAAACGACGCCGATGCCGGAGCTTCCAAAGGATTTGATAGAGGAGATGCTCTGTTGCGTTCCAACGACAGTTTTTCTATAATCATGGTTTATAATAATAAATATAGTATTCAAAATAATGTTTTAAAACATTATTCATAATTTAAATATATTTAAAATAAATAATAATAAAATATAATTGGTGTAAATAACGTATAAATACTTAAATACAACTATAGTCGGTAATTAGTCACTAAATTTGGCGACTAATTTACGACTAAATTTTTTACCACTAACAATTTACGACTACATGTTTTAAATAGAATTGTACTAGTTACATTAGTAGTTGCATTGATTCTTATTTTCGCTCTTATATCTGTATTGATAGTAACTTTTTAAGCGATAGTAATAGTTCCAATGAAAGTTACATTTGTAATTACATGATAAGAACTAATAGGAATCTTACATGGTTGACATGTCTTGACAACTATGATGCCACCACCACCAGCTGCAATATTTTTGGCCTTTGATCCTGTAGAAAATAATATATTGGCAATGGGGATAGATGATTGGACTCTACACATTTACAAGGCAATACTAATAAAGTATAATTATTGATTCAGTGCTTAAATGAATTTGTAATGTAAACTCTTTCAATCTATAGGTGTTAGCAAAGTTGAAGGGTTACGAGAAGTACATAACTGGTTTAGCATTCTCTACCGCACTTGATATTCTGGTCTCTTCTGGTTTCACAGGCTCTTTACTTTTCTCTAGTGCAGCTCTTCTTCTGGACCTCTGGTGTTGCCTCTGCCGCGGCTTCATTCCAGCTTAAGAACTACATAAAATATGAATATATTATAAAATTTGATTACCAAAAATAATTGACAATAAACTGATCATGTAATAGACAAAACAAACAATATGATCGGTTAACGCCAACCTATTTAATATAGTCGCTAGACTCATCGCCGTAGAAAACAAAAAGCCGCTTTGGTTGTAATGGAGACAATAAACTAGGATTGATAATAAAATAAAAATATATTGTATTAATATATGTATAATTCTGCAAAAATAATTGACAATAATCTGATCATGCAATAGAGACAATAAACTAGGATTCATCTTTTGTATATAATATGATATTTTCGCATAAAATATGTATATCTTATAAAATTTGATTACCAAAAATAATTGACAATTAACTGACCATGTAATAGACAAAACAAACAATTCAATTTCAAGAGTATGTTAGAAGAGAAAAGCAAAAAAAAAAAGTCCAAGATAATTGACAAAAATACATTATAATGTTGTACAAGAAGGGTACATAATGAATTAGTCTAAATCTTAAAGTAATTAACATATATAGTTGACAAGCTAGTACTAGGGTTTAATCTACTAATTAGTTTGTAGTGTTCAACATGTGTTTTTAGTTTTTTCATACATGTTGTTTGATCAAATATCTTACAAAGTTTGATTAAATGTTTATTTTATCTTGACAATATTTATTTTTAATATTAGAATTATTTGGTAGAATGACAAACATCTTTTTTGAATTTGACATGTATATTTTGTATGTATAGATAAACAAATATATTGATGGCAAGAAGAAACAAATAATATGCATAGTACACATGACTTTGTAATTAAATTTAGTTATTTGAAGAGTTATATATTATTTGAGAATATAATTAAATGAATAGTTATATAAAGGAATTGAAGTTCAGTTCAAACAAAATATTGTCTACTACATAGTAGCAATAAAATTCAAAAAATTAGAAAAAATATAAGTCATGGCAACTATTGGTAAATTAATATTTGATGAAAAATATAAGTCATTTCACAAGCTTCTACATAAAAGACTTTGTGACCATTGTATTATTTTTTGGCTTATTAACATTCTGTGTGGGTAATTCCACATGTGATCGTAGCTCATCCTGAAGAACCAAAACAGTTAGCAGTTGGATTTTCGGATGGTTCCATCAAAGTGATTGAACCAATGCAAGACTTCTGTGAGACGAGGTGTTGGATTTGAAGTCTAAATAGAGAACTCTTTTTTAAGTTTTTAAGTATTCGAATAACGAAGTGATGTTTCTAGTGTTTTAATCAAACTATTTTTTGGATTAATCTGATAAATTTACAAGTGAACACATGCAGAAATTTCTGTTTTGAAGTTGTTGAGAAACGATTGCTTTATAATCTCTTAAATTAAATTTAGTTATTTGAAGAATTATATATTATTTGAGAATATTCATATTTTTCTCTTTCTAACATACTTTTGAAATTGAATTGTTTATTTTGTCTATTACATGATCAGTTTATTGTCAATTATTTTTGGTAATCAAATTTTATAACATATTCATATTTTATGTAGTTCTTAGGCTGTAATGAAGTCTTTCAAAGTAATTGTTGAGTAATTAAATTGTTGAGTAATTAAATTTAGTTATTTGAAGAATTATATAAAGAATAATTAAATGTATAGTCATATAAAGGAATTGAAGTTCAGTTCAAACAAAAAATTGTCTACTACAGAGTAGCAATAAAATTCAAAGAAAAAATAGAAAAATATAAGTCATCACAACTATTGGTAAATTAATATTTGATGTTTATTAGTATATAATCATAACTTTGTTGGCATAGTATAGTTATTAGTGTAAAATTGATTTAGTCTCCATATTATTAGAATATTATTTTGGATACGGCGAAATAATTGTATATATAGATTTTTAATTTGTTTGATGTATATTATAGTTTTATAGTTTGTTGTATTTGCATTATTATTTTGTGAGATATTTTTAAGTAGTAATTATAATATTGTAATTAACGAACAAGTAAATTTTTTGTTTATTGTATTTGCATTGAGTACACATTTCAAATCACATCATAAGATGAGTATAATGTGTTGCAAATATACTTAGACACCACCACTTAAGAGAGAGTAAGTCTAGAAGTAAATAAATAAAAAATTGGAATTTGGCTTGGTTAGGTTTGGTTTATTCAGGTACGAAATAGTAATTTAAATTTATTCGTTCGGTTAAGGCCAACCTATTTAATTTAGACGCTCGACCCATCGACCCATTCTAATGGAGATTACAGATAGAATGGGGACGCAAAACTTGCATCTCCTCTCCCGTTGGACCTTGCTTCTCGAACCCATCAGATTCGGAGCTACTCTTCTCTTCTCCTTCACTCTCTCCTCCGATTCTCTCTACTGTCCCTCACCTAACTCCCGCGCGTTTTCTCTCCGTCTCCGGCGTCCCTCCGTCGGATTCTTCAGCAATCGTCGGCGCCTCTTTAAGTATTCTCAATCCGCACGATGATACCGCTAGGGTTCTCTCCTACAATCGTCTCCAGTTTCTACCTTTCCCAACTAAAAATTCAGTCTTGGTGTTTTTCCCCACGGGGACTAACCTTGATCGAATTGGGTTGTTGCTGCTTTCTATTGAAGATTCCGGTGGGTTCCAAGTCATGGGTTCGGACAAAGGTGACGTCTTTGTGGCAACAGAGAGATTATTTTCTCGGATTTTGAAGATTTTGGTGCAACCGGTTAGTGTTTTTGTAGCGGATAAGTGTTCTTCTTCTGACGAATTGGGATACGTTTAGGTTTATTCGTTATATTCGATTCATTGGTTCAGTGTCAAGTATGATGAATCTCAAGGGAAGCCGGTTTTGAGAAACATTGGTTGTAAGCAGTTTAAGAGGTGTATGATTGTGAGCGCTTCTTGGAGCCCTCATCTTACTGGAGAGTGTTTAGTCTTGTTAGAGAACGGAGAGGTCTTTTTGTTTGATTTGAATCAGAGTCATTGCAGACTTAGAGGTTCCAAACTGAAAGTTTCTTGGGAAGGTCAAGGGAACTCAGCTGCAGTCAATAGGAGGAATTGGTTAGGATGTGATTTTGGTTGGACTTTTGGGATTTATCTTGTTGCTCGGTCTGATGCGGTCTTTGCTATTACCAGAAGCTCTGAGGATTGCGGTGTCAAATGTTCATTGGAAGTTGAGAGTCTGAATATGGCTGGAACTGAAGAGTTTGTTGGCTTTGCAAAGGCGGGTAGTGACAGTTTTCGGTTTATTCTTGCTTCTCAGAGCTATGTATTTCTCTGTGATCCTAGATTAGGAGTGCCTTTGTTGAAATGGCAGCATGATGTTGAGACTGAGAGGCCTTGCTTTATCGTCTTGCATTACAGCCTGACGATCAGCCACACTATTTTAGGGTGATTACATGGTAAAGTGTTTTGTCAATTATGTAGCATAACTTGTAAACCGTTAAATTTAGCTGGTGAGGCTTCAAGTGTTTAAAACTTTGAGCTTGTATGCGTTGTGACCTATTATTAATATTTAATTTTAATTTAGTCTTTAAAATACGTTAATCTCTTTCTTCCTTAACTAGATTATTTCATCTTTCTATAGAAATTTCAAATGATTCATTGTGTTTAATCAGTTTTTGCCTAAATTACTCTCAGAAACACTCTTAACTAAAACAATTGATTTATTCATCGAATATGTCAAATCATTTGACTCAAATGATTGATTTTATATGATAATTAAGATCATAAGAATTTAATACACATCGTGTAATTGTTCGTTTCTATTGACCATCTTCAATTGGAGGCAAACCACTAAAATCAAAAATCCCAAGTCATAGAGTATCGGTTATATCCGGTTTAGTTGGTTTACTGGCGACGATTGAATAAGAAACGTAGAGGAGATACTCTGTCGCGTTTATGACGACGGCACGACGATCGGAGCGGAGGTTGAAATCAAAAACCCTAAGTGAGACAATACTCGGAATCCAACGACGCCGATGCCGGAGCTTCCAAAGGATATGATAGAGGAGAAATCTGTCGCGTTCCGGCGACTTCTCTGGACCGACTACGAACTACTTGCAACAGCCTGGAATCGATTGTTCGATGATGATCGGAGATTCGCGAGGGAGGTTCGCGTTCTAAGTTAATCGATACCGTCTTTCACTGCGGCGGCTTGCTGTTATGCACTTTCGAAGATAACGAATCTACAATCGTGGTTTGGAACTACAAAATACTTTAGCTTTTGTTCTGGTAGAAGAAATCTACGATTGTGATTCTGATTCATGGAGGGTTATTGGTTATGATATATATAGCTTTAGGATGGAACCTTGGTTACTCTAGTCCCAGCGTGTCTTTGTAAACGGAAACAATTACAGCTTTGCTAGTGATGAAAAAAGTAATCATAACTTTGCTCAAGTTTGATTTTTCAACTGAGAAGTCCGAACCTGTGCCTCTTCCTTATCAGTGTGGTCGTTATTTTGCCAAGATTCTTTCCGTTGTAAGAGAAGAGAAGCTTTCAGTGTTACTACAGCGGCGCGGAAAGGGTGACAAATGAGATTCATGAGACCAAAGCTGTGTCCTGGAGCAAGGTCTTAGCATTGGAGTTAGGCAGAGATCTTCAAATTACTGATCTTGGAAGTTTCTTGCTCGACGAGGAGAAGAAAGAAGTCCAAATCTGCCAGAGATGGTTCGACAAAGCAGAGGACGACCAGAGCCATAACAGTGACATGCTATACGTTTTTGGGGAGGATAAAGAAGCTCCATTTAACCATTGATGAAGAACCTGATATAACAGAATGCTGGCGAGCAGTTTTTTCATTATGTTCCAAGTTTTGTTCAAATCAAGCGTGTTGGAGGCAAACGGAAAAGAGATGGCTAAATATCTGCTCTACATGTCTTCTCCTTTTATTTTTTCTTTCTCTTAGATTATCTTTTGTTATGTTATTCTGCATAACAACCTGACGATCAGCCACATTGTTTTAGGGTGATAACATTGTAAAGTGTTTTATCAATTATGTAGCATAACTTGTAAGAGCTTGTGCCTGCACCCCTTTGGAATCTGACTCTAATGTTTTATGTAATCTCTAGCTTCACCTCTGCATGTCTGCTGCCATTGATATAACCTTATCGACTGTGAGTCAGATAGCATAGAATGAGACTATAATGTGTCTCCACTTCCTGTCTTCTTAAAAGACAAATTTCAATCTATCTTCCTCAACATCACCAGCTATAACTGTCTCTTTCTCGAGTCAGTCTAATTGTTCTGCTCCATGCTGTTCTACTGTGGTTTCAATCTCCCTATCAGAAATTTGTCTTGTGTTCCTCTCAGGCTCAACACAATTGATAGAAGTTAGCATGGGATAACTTATCAAGACCAAAGCCATAACAGTAGATCAAGTGAAAGAAGTCAATTACCAAAACTTATATTTGGTATGTTATATCAAAAACTTATATTTGGTATGTTATATCAATATATATTTATATATATTATCTATATTAACATTTTTAAAGTACATTTTGGTTTATGTCCTTTAAGTTTTATTTATTTAATTTTTTTACAACAATAACTCCTAAAACATTTTTATAAATAACATTGCAGGAAAACTCAAATACTAAACTTTCTTAAATTGACCAACATTTGTTATATTTATTGCCAAAAATCTTAACAACATCTATACATTCCGATTTTTTCAAAAACAACTCTATCCATTAAAGTTTTAACCTATTAAATCTCCAAAACTATTTTTATGGATGCTAAAATCTCTCAAATTTAAATGATATACAACAGATTTTCCATAACAAAAGTTTGCAATCTTCATAATTATATTAACATTAATAAATTTTCTAAACCGATAGTCCAATTTTAGAATGATAAGAAAACCAATATTCACAAATATTTAACTTTAGCAAGAAGACATACATTTAATTCCTTTTATCTATACCTATTTAAATTTCTAATTTGCAATATTGATCCCTAAACTCTTCAAAACACTCAATTAGTGCAATTTGAGAAATCGACCAACATTTTATTTTATTGCCATAATCTCTCACACTTGATTACTATAATATCTACAGATCTCAATGATACAATCGAAACAATCTCAATGTTTTAAAGGGATCCACTTTCCCTTTCTTATTTATTTAAGCGGTTTTTATAATAATTATTTTCATATGTCTATATACTCTTTAAATGTTTTTAAAAAATTGTAAATATCAACTGTTTTGCAGTTTTTAATTGATTTTTTGTTTTATGGTTTTTAGTTTTTTTTTTTTTTGTAGATTATAGTTCTTGCAAAATAATCTTGAATGGTATTTGTTTAGTTTTTGATTTTTATCAATAATTCTTCTTAAAAACGTTTTTGAAGTCTTTCTACTTAATTTTTTTTCCTTTTTTGTGTTTAAGAATTGACTAATATAATGATAATAATTGTTTTATAAAATGTCACTTTAAATATGTTAAAAACCCCCCATATAATTTGGTTTATTTTTTATTTTTTGAGGAATTACCAAAAAAAAAATATATTAATTATCATAAACTATATATATTGCCATGGATAAATTATAACTATAAAAATATGCTAATTTGGTAAGACAATTAACATAATTAAACTTGATAAAAAACTTCTATTGATTTTTTTTATGCAAAAACTTAATTTGATTTTGTTGAGACGGGTTGGCATTAATCTCATATAGAGAGTTAAGTGGAATTATTTGTACCAAGAGGAGATAAATGTATTACAAGACTATACATATACCACGGGTTAAAACCTTGAAAACACTACAAAAATCCTATACTTTGAATATTTATATCAAATTCCTGCAAAACTTTATATTTTTAAAATCCAATAAATATTCATAACTATACAATCTAAAAATTAATAAAACAATAACAAAATAACAAATAAATACAATATAAATTTTAAATTTTTAAAATTAAAAATATCGTCCCGCGGTGTACCACGGGTTAAATTCTAGTCTTTTACAAAATCGATGAAGTATCAATGATTTTATTTAGATTTTCTTGGTTAAAAACTTAAATTGCTGGACACACTTCCTTTCCCAATAAATAAAGAGAATAAGTGTCAGATAGTACTTTTGTTCCAATGCTAATGCTCATGCTGCATAATGCTAACTAGATTTTAACCCACGGTACACCGCGGAACAATTTTTAAAAAAAATAATAACATTTTAATTTTTATATATTTTAATATTTAATTTGTTTTGTTTAGTTAAATAATAATTTTGTTTGGATTGTCAATTATTAGAACAATAATAGGGGAAACAAATACATAAATATGTAATTTATAAAGATATTGTCAGATTAAGTCACAATTTTACCAATGATTTAATTGTTTTACAAAATTTTAGTTAAATTACCCTGATTTAATATGTCTAATATTCTAATATTAGTGGTATTGACCAAATAATTAAATGAAGATTTAACACGTGATTCAAAATCGAATTAATAATATTTTATATTTATATTAATGTTAATTTAAACCGTCATGTAAATAACACGTTCCGCCATATAACAACAAACCGTCATATTAGTGGTTTAACCTATGTTTCAAAACCGTCATATTAATGGTTTTGGTTGTGGGTGTTGTGTTTCGTTTGTGAAGTTGATATTTATACATGAAAAATGTTTGATGAGCAAGGAGTTTACGATCCGTAGCAATAAAAGAGAGATTTTAGTGTTTTCCTATTTGACTTGATAACATTATCGCAGAATAATATTCAGTTTCTTAACGCGATATATACTATATAAATGTATTTCTTGATGCTAAAGTTAAATATACCCGATTATTGAGTTTCTAAATTTGGGTTTTCGCTTTTATGAACTTTGTTAACGTTATAACAATTATTGCGATTGTAATCATTTGTTACTCAAATTCGGCTGTGTCATTTAAATTTAAGAGATCATACAGTCTCTAAAGATCTATTAATATAGTTTTGAAGATTTTTATGGGATTAAAAATTTAATGCGTAGAGTTGTTTTTGGAAAAATCGAAATGTATAGATATTGTCAAGCTATTTATGGCAATAAACGTATCAAATTAGATCAATTTAAATAGTTCCATTAATTGAGTTTCTACGAAATGTTATTTTAGGAAAATCGTTAGGGGTTAATGTTGTAAATAAAACAAATTAAATAAGCAAAACTTAAAGAGCCTAAACTAAAATGTACGCTCTACTAACAATTGTTCCAATCAAAGCTTAGAAAGCGCTACACAAGGAATGATGTTTCTAATAAGCTGATTTTTGGAAACATCATTTGCCATTCGAGTAAATTTGTTCTTAGGCCACCAATGTTGTGGACTTGCACTTGCTTTCCCGCAGCTCCACTTCCATATGGTTAGAGCCCCATTTAACCCAAGGGCCAAAATGCCTTTTCCAAAATGTGTATAAAGAAGCCGAGCAACCTATTGACATGGCAAGATCAGATTATCACAAGATATATTAGGAAAATTAATCGGGTGTTTGAGAACAAACCTTGCTAAAAATAAAAAAGGCAATCAGAAATTTATTTTGTTTTACTTAATCGTTTTAATTAGTAAAATATGTTTAAAATTAATGAAATGATAACAGAGTTAAGATAGGCCGGTTTACTTTTTTCTTTGGCCGGTTTACTAACTCTCTCTGCTGAACCCTAGTTCGCAACATTTCTTTGAAGGTTCAATCGCTTTAAACCCTCTGCCTATATATTTTCCCTTTTTTATTAGTGATTTCTAGGGGTTTTTGTGCTTGGTTTACTGTGTGTTGTGCTTTGTTTTGTGTAATTTCTATTTTTACATAGATCTTGTTCGATAGAATGTCTCACAAAGAGTATGTGTCTTTGTGTCTAGATCTTGTTCGATAAAATGTCTCACAAAGTTTGTGTCTTGTCTTGTTTTTCTGTTTATTGATCTTGTTCAATAATCTGATCATGTAATAGAGACAATAAACTAGGGTTCATCTTTTGTATAGAATATGATATTTTTGCATAAAATATGTATATGTTATAAAATTTGATTACCAAAAATAATTGACAATAAACTGACCATGTAATAGACAAAACAAATAATTCAATTTCAAGTGTATGTTAGAAGAGAAAAATAAAAAAAGTCCAAACTAATCGACAAAAATACATTATAATGCTGTACAAGAAGTACACCATGAATTAGTCTTAATCTTCAAGTAATTAACATATAGTTGATAATCTAGTACTAGGGTTTAATCTACTAATTAGTTTGTAGTGTTCTTTATGTGTTTTTAGATTTTGCATACATGTTGTTTGATCAAATGTCTTAAAAAGTTTGATTAAATGTTTATTTTATTTGAGAATTTATTTTTAATATTACAATTATTAGGTAGAACGACATACGTCTTTTTAAAATTTAACAGGTATATTTTGTATGTATAGATAAACAAATCGAGTGATAGCAATAAGAAACAAATAGTATGTATAATACTCATGACTGTGTAATTAAATTTAGTTATTTAAGAGTTATATATAATTTGATAATATAATTAAACGGATAGTCATATAAAAGAATTGAATGTTCAGTTCAAACCTAAAAATTGTCTACAATATATTAGCAGTAAAATTCAAAAAATTAGAAAAACATAGGTCACCGCAACTATTAATAAATTATTTTTTGATGTACTATGTATTATTATACTACTATACTTTGTTGGTATAATATGGTTATTAGTGTAAATTGTGTATATATTGGTATAGTATGGTTATTAGTGTAATACAAAATTCAATAAAAGCAAGGCTTCCCAATTATTGATAATCGTAACTTTGTTGGTGTAGTATGGTTATTAGCCTAAATTTGATTTAGTCTATATTATTAGAGTTTCATATTTTTGGATATAGCAAAAAAATTGTATAGTTTTAAAGTACTTATTATTTCATAATCTTGTCGGATTATACCCGAGCAATCACATAATGATATATTTTTAGTAGTAGTTACAATATTGTAATTATAATTTAGTAAAGCTTATTATTTTATTAACACGTATAAATTTAAATATACCAATCTGTTAATGTGGAATATTGACCACATTTTTTTATATAAATTGAGTAATATATTTCGTTTAAAAAAAATCAAATCACATCATAAGCTGAGCATAATGTCTTGCAAATATACTTGGCTCTCCTTGGAGTCTCAACAATATATTATGCCAGACAACACCACTTAAGGCCATCTACATTGGCAGAACAGTTTGGATGTTCTTAGCCGAATAAAATGATAAATATATTGAACAGTGCCTATAGAATACTTTTTTTGGTCTTGATGTAGAACTGATCTTGGCTCAGTTCTAAGCTAATGTGGCAAGCTGTGAATGGATATAATTTTTTGCAAACAATTTTTCACAAATTAAAAGAGGATTTGATTGAGAATATATGGAATAAATTTGGATATTAAACTATGTATTAATTAAATAAAATGTTTGTGTGCTTTAATTAAGTAATATATTTGTTTGTTTTTTTATCTTTAATGTTTTTTTTGTTTCATAAAAATTTGGTATTGTATATTGAATTTTAGTAAAACTTTTATAAGTTTGTAATTTAAATATTATTTTTAAAGTTTTTATAAATGTAATATATTTAAGATTATTATATTATTAAATCTTATGATCTTAAACATGTTCTCCTAATAACAAACTTCTTAACAAAAGATCTAAACTAATGATCTTACATTATTTTCATAACATTTTTACTTTAAGAACACTCAAAAGTATTCTCCCAATAAAGATGTCCTAAGAGAGTCTTTAACATAACAAGAGTTTAGAAGTAGATATAAATATTTTGGTAATTGTCAAAAAAAAAATGGTATTTGGCTTGGTTTGGTTCGGTTTATTTAGGTATGAAATAGAGTAATTTAAATTTATTACTTCGGTTAACGCCAACCTATTTAATTTAGTTGCTCGACTCACCGCCGATCGCCGTAGAAAACAAAAAGCCGCTTTGGTTGTAATGGAGATTACAGATAAATGGGGACGCAAAACTTGCATCTCCTCTCCCGTTGGTCCTTACTTCTCGAACCCATCAGATTTGGAGCTACTCTTATCTTCTCCCTCACTCTCTCCCCCGATTCTCTCTGCTGTCCCTCACTTAACTCCCGCGCGTTTTCTCTCCATCTCCGGCGTCCCTCCGTCGGATTCTTCCGCAATCGTCAGCGCCTCTTTAAGTATTCTCAATCCGCACGATGATACCGTTAGGGTTCTCTCCTACAATCGCCTCCAGTTTCTACCTTTCCCAACTAAAAATTCAGTCTTGGTGTTTTTCCCCACGGGGACTAACCTTGATCGGATTGGGTTCTTGCTGCTTTCTATTGGAGATTCCGGTGGTTTCCAAGTCATGGGTTCGAACGAAGGTGACGTCTTTGTGGCAACAGAGAGGTTATTTTCTCGAATTTTGAAGATTTTGGTGCAACCGGTTAGTGTTTTTGTAGCGGATAAGTGTTCTTCTTCTAACGAATTGGGATACGTTTTGGTTTATTCGTTGTATTCGATTCATTGGTTCAGTGTCAAGTATGATGAATCTCAAGGGAAGCCGGTTTTGAGAAACATTGGTTGTAAGCAGTTTAAGAGGTGTATGATTGTGAGCGCTTCTTGGAGCCCTCATCTTACTGGAGAGTGTTTAGTCTTGTTAGAGAACGGAGAGGTCTTTTTGTTTGATTTGAATCAGAGCCAATGTAGACTTAGAGGTTCCAAACTGAGAGTTTCTTGGGAAGGTCATGGGAACTCAGCTGCAGTCAATAGGAGGAATTGGTTAGGATGTGATTTTGGTTGGACTTTTGGGATTTATCTTGTTGCTCGGTCTGATGCAGTCTTTGCTATTACCAGAAGCTCTGAGGATTGCAGTGTGAGATGTTTATTGGAAGTTGAGAGTCTGAATATGGCTGGAACTGAAGAGTTTGTTGGCTTTGCAAAGGCAGGTAGTGACAGTTTTTGGTTTATTGTTGCTTCTCAAAGCTATGTATTTCTCTGTGATCCGAGATCAGGAGTGCCTTTGTTGAAATGGCAGCATGATGTTGAGAAGCCTTGCTTTATCGATGTTTATAGATTGTCTGAACTTGGAATTAGGACTGTTGAGTCAAGTACTTCTTGCGTTATAATTGGCTCGTTTTGGAATGCTCAATCTCAGATGTTCTGTTATGGACCTTCCCCATCTGTTGTGAATGATCCTTGTTCCTTGTATGTATGGGAGCTTCCACACAATCTACTCTTACCTGTCGGAAAGTGTCTATGCGGAGATTGTGTATTTAGGGAAGTGGTGATGAAGGAGTCTCTTCTCGAGTGGATCGATTGGCAGAAAAAGAGTGTTCTTGTTCTCGGTTTTGGCGTTCTAAACAAGTACCTTCCACTTGAGTCATCAGATCAATCTTCCGGGTTTACTTTGATTCGGTTAACATCCTCGGGGAAGCTTGAAGCAGTCAAGTTCTGTGCTTCTCCTTTAAAAAGTTTAGAAGTAGTAGCTCACAAAGATTCGGCCTACAAACCTGACGAGGTGAACTTACTGTACCTCCCTGATGAAGATGAATACAAACTCCCGAGACGATTTAAATATCTCGACCTCAAGTATCTCTCTGCTCACACAAAAGGGAAGCTCGCCGGGTTTATAGATTCAAAGATGAAGACAAAATCATCAAGTTTGCAGAGAGATAAATCTTTTAGCTTAAACTGCCATGAGGAGTTATGTAAGAAGTTGAAGATTTGCGGATTTGGTAGAGATAGATCTTCCTCTAGCGTAACCGCAGTCTTTGAGAATATCAATTCACCGACAAGCGTTTTCGACATTGCATTGAGAGAAACCTGGTCAAGCTTACCTATAGAGATTTTGTTGCTTGCATTCTCCAACTACTCTGAGTTTGAAGATGTTCTGGTAGACAAGAAGAAACCGTCTCTCGAGTTCTTACCTGTTCCAGAACTCCCACAGCTACCGCCTTTCTTGTTAAGGAAACCTTCAAGACGGAGTTGTAAATGGTCAAAGAAGGAGCAACCCAGTGTTGAGCTCGTTGGTCCTGTTCTTCCACTTCCAGTTCTCACAACACTACATGAGTTCCGCAACGGATGTCTCAACTCAGAACAAGAGTTCTCGCCTGAAGCAGAGTTCTCTAACCGATGCAATCAAATATCCAAAGTAACCCGCGAGCTCGCAAACTCAGGTCAAGAAGATGAGACGACCATATCACTTGGCGATGACCGAGACGATGACATGTGGCTCAACAGTGATTCACAGAAGGAGAAGAAGACGTTCATTTCTTATTGTCCGATCACAAAGACAACTGATTCAGACAGACAACAGCAAGAACTCACTACGTTTGTCTCCAGAGTGCGTCGTTGTAAAGAAGCTGATAACGATGATGGAGGAAGAACAGGGCTTGAACTGTTCGATGACTTGTCTCCAGTAGAGATTTGCTTCGAAAATAGGAAAGTGAATTTCGATACGAAAGCTTTGCTTACGTCCAAGACGCTTCTCTCTCAATGGCAACAACGATCATCTTCATATCAAGAGTTTCTTTCTCAGTACCATCTCCAAAAATGAGACATATCTCCACGTCTTTTTGTTTTGCTTTTATTGTTGTTTCTTCTTCACCCACCAATTTTTTAATTTCCAATGTTCGGTTATATTCATTTTTGGGAATTATCGTAGATTTCTCGGTATATAAATAGAATTTTTCTTCAAATTACGTAACTACCATTTGAAGAGTAACAAAATTTGCATGTGTTGCAACATCATCTGGCTAGAAATGTAATAAGTCAGAACAAATCAACAGAAAAATTATAAATGGATGAAAAAAAAAGAAGTCAAACAATTTAAAAAGTCAACTATGTTATAAATCCACTAGCTATAGCTTAAATCGACTGTTTTATTATAACTCGATGACAAAGATAATCAACAAGTCGACATTATAAATAAATAAACTTGATTATAATAAGTCTAAAACATTGATAAATATATATATATATATACTATATATTGTATAATCATGAATTATTTATTTTTAAATAAATTTAAATGTAAATAATATCAAAATATTTAAATTCTTTTTCTTTATTCAAAATTTTAAGATCAAAAATAGATTCATGTAATCATTATTTATTATACAATAAATACATTTTCGTTTTAATTTAAATTTATTAATAATTATTCCGAATTTAATAATTTTGCAAAGTAATTTATTTTTAAATTTGAATAATTTTAAAATTAAAGTTTATTTTTTCATTATTTTTATAAGAGTTTGTTACAAATATCACTATCAAAAATACCCCTTTTCTTAAATATTTTATTTTTTTACCCTCTTTTACACAATTACAATATGTTAAATTAATTTTTAGAATTTTTTTAAGTCTGGGTTATCTATTTTACATTTAGGATATAGTTTTGAGGGGTTAGAGTTTAGTATTTAGATTTTAGGGCTTAGAATTTAGTTATTTTATACATTGAAAATGGGTATTTTTGAAAATGAACAACATAAAAGGGTATTTTTGAAAAGTGATATAAGAAAAAATGTATTTTTGAAAATCCCCTTATTTTTATTTAATTGTTAAAATAATTTTTAATAAAAAGAGTATATTTGTTCATTTTCATTTCAAAATCTGTAATTTTCAAATAACTATAATATTGAATATAATTTTTAAATTTCTTTAAAAATTTAGTATATTCTTAAAAATATCTCGACAATTATTGATTCATTGGTTCAATGAATCTGTAATGTAAACTCTTCAATAGGTGTTAGCAAAGTTGAAGGGTCACGAGAAGCACATGACCGGTTTAGCATTCTCTACCGCACCTTTACATGTTACACAGAGAACAACCAACAGGTTTATGCTGCGTTCACTGATGGCAACATTGCAGTCTTTGTATTTTTAGATCAAATGTTTGATTTGCTATATCTGTAATCGTTTGTATATTCCTAACTACGTTATCAATAAATCCCTCTTTAAACCTGAGACTTGCTTGAATGCCTTGTTCATAAGGTAATAAACTGATCGTGTAATAGACAAAACAAACAATTCAATTTCAAAAGTATGTTAGAAGGAGAAAAAAAATCCAACATAATGGACAAAAGAATACATTATAATGCTGTACAAATAAGGTGCATCATGAATTAGTCTTAATCAGCATCATTGCAACTATTGGTAAATTAATATTTGATGTTTATCTATACTAACATTTTTGAAGTACAAATTTGTGTCCTTCTTTTTGTCACCCGGGTCGGGTTTTTTTCTGCTTTTAAACCGATTCAATAAATCGGATCTTTCCTAATTTTGTCACACGGGTCGGATTATTTAAAAACAATTTATCCGCTTGCAAAAATCGGATCTTTCCTAAATATATAACTAATTACAATTTCCCGGAAACATCAATGTATATAATTTCCCGTAAATATTGATGTTGAATATTCTCCTATATTTCCTCCACTTGATTACGGGTTTCCTTCTCAAGTTTTTTAGGTCCAATTCAACATTCAGTTATTTTTGGCAATAGAAACTAAATTCTATATTAATTGATTTTGCAGTTTCCTTTTCAAACTTTATTCCCTCCGATAAATTACAATCAAAGAAGATCACATTCACTAATATACAATAATAAGCAATAGTATCTTATAAAATATTTCACGATTTATAAATATGGCATAACCTTAATTATAAACTAGCATATTCCATAAACTCCTAACAAAAATCTACTCACACCTTCCAAAACTGTGAGATCTCCGGAGATATTATTACCTACTTGCTCACCAAGCTTATCTTTAAGCACTTACATAAAACCCTACCATCTCATTGACACTATAAATAGTTCTCTTTTCCCGCTGGTCACTACACAAAAACCAAAAGCGAAACATGTACACAAAAGCTAAATCATTTTCATGTCTCATTTTGTTATTAAAATGATCTGACTATTCTGCTTATTATAGAATATGTATTCATTTATCTCTGTTTACAGGCTCCAAAGCAAGAGTCTATCAAGAAGAAGACATAAGCCTGAAGAAGCTTGATTTATTATACAAGCTGATATGGCTGTAGATTTAATTTTCTATTTTAATCTATCTTTCCAATGAGATGATATAAGCTTTCTTTTAATTGTTTGTGCATATTCCACATGTTTTAGAGGATGTTTTTTGGTTAACTCTCCTTCTCAGTTAAAAGATTAATTGTTTGTGCATATTCCACATGTTTTAAGAACATACTACATCTATCGAGTAAAGTAGTTGATTACCTCTGAATTGTCCATGTTAAAAGCAGGCCTGCGATTATGTACAAAGCCATAATAGCCATTAATATTATTTAAAAACATAAATGATCTAGAGTGGTTTTAAATAGAAAACCCAAAACCATAAAGTGAAAGTTGATTCGAAGTTGCTTACCTCTGTATCGACTCCCAAAATGAATCTACAAAATTTGGATGAAGAATTTTTTTTTGTGTCTATACAAACTGATAAAATTGTTCATGAGTTAAGCGATTTGGAAATTGACAAAAGGTAAGAGTCGAACAAATCAATGAAAAAATCGTTGATTTGGATCTAGAGAGTGTTTTTTCTGAATTTTTTTCAGTTGGCGGATGTTTTAAAGAGAACACGAATTTTCCTTTCTTATTCATTTAATCCATTTTTTATAATAATTATATACATATGTCTATATATGACTATATCTTTTTTTTTTTTTTTTACTCAACAGATATTTATTGCTTAACAAGAATCATTAAAGAGTGGTTCAGACAGCCAAACAGGCTTGATTACATATGTCTATATACGACTATATCAAGGATCATTTTTTGTATCATAAAAAGTGATTTGCCGTAACTTATTTTAATTAATGTTAAAAAATTATAGATTTCAAAATTCATTTATTAAAAATATAGTATTTTGATAAACTACTATTGGTTAACAGTTATAAAATATATATATTATTATAACTAAAATTGCATTAATAGTTTAAACATTATTTTTTTAATTTATGTGAAAATCCTAAAAAATTATCTTTTCTAATACAAAGACAGTATATATATATATATATATATCTTTGATGTAAGAAAAATGTACATATAAAATATTTTGCAGTTTTTATTGTTTTTAGATTTTGTTTTGGTGTAAATTTTAGTTTTCGAAAAGTAATTTGTTTAATTTTGATTTTTATCAATAATTAGTTTTTAATAAGATTTTTAAAGTCTTTTCTTTTAATTCTTCTTCTTCACTACACAAGTACCATGGTTTAAATCTAAAAACACACCTGTAATTTTAATACTACAATTAAAAACCTGTAAAATCTTATAAAATTATAAATGTAAAACCTGTAATTTTTCTTAGGAATTGCATTCTAGAATTAAAACCTTCCTTGATAAATGGACATGTTAGTTATTAATTAATTTTATAATATTCCAACAATTTTTAAATAATACGGGACAAGCTTATAACAATGGACGAATTTGAAACGATATATATATATATATATATATATATATCATTGTAATCCAATACTACAATGGGTTAAATTCTCAAATTAATGTATTTTGTTAACACTATGATACTAGAATCCTAGATATATCAAGTTGCATTAATTTAATAAAGAGAGTGTAAAATAAAATAAAATAAAATTAGCAGTATAACTGGTATATCGTGATGTAACATATATATTTATATAATGATATAACATATATATTTCAAACCAAAAAAACTCAGTCTACTTAGAATACAAAATCATAAAAAAAAAAATTATATATAAATAAAATATAAAACATTGTCCCGTGGTATACCACGGGGTAAATACTAGTTAGTATATTGATAACCGTAACTCTGTTGGTATAGTATGGTTATTAGTGTAAACTTGATTTAGTCAATATTATTAGAGTTTCATTTTGGATATGGTGAAATAATTGTATACATATAGTAAACTATATTTGTTTGAGGTATATTATAGTTTTATATTATTTGTTTGTTGTATTTGCATTATTATTTTATGAGATATTTTGAAGTAGTAATTATAATATTGTAATTAACGAACAAGTAATATTTTTTGTTTATTGTATTTGCATTGAGCACACATTTCAAATCACATCATAAGATGAGAATAATGTATTGCAAATAAAAAAAAAATTTGGAAATTTGCTTGGTTATGTTTGGTTTATTCAGGTAGGAAATAGTAATTTAAATTCTTCGTTGGTTATCGATCGCCGTAGAAAACAAAAAGCCCCTTTGGTTGTTTGGTTGTAATGGAGATTACAGATGAATGGGGACGCAAAACCTGCATCTCCTCTCCCGTTAGGTCCTTTCTTCTCGAACCCATCAGATTCGGAGCTTCTCTTCTCTGCGTTTTCTCTCCATCTCCGGCGTCCCTCCGTCGGATTCTTCAGCAATCGTCGGCGCCTCTTTCAATATTTCCAATCCGCACGATGACACCGCTAGGGTTCTGTCCTACAATCGCCTCCAGTTTCTACCTTTCCCCAGTAAAAATTCAGTCTTGGTGTTTTTTCCCACGGGGTCCGGACTAACCTTGATCGGATTGGGTTGTTGCTGCTTTCTATTGGAGATTCCGGTGGGTTACAAGTCATGGGTTCGAACGAAGGTGACGTCTTTGTGGCAACAGAGAGGTTATTTTCTAAGATTTTGGTGCAACCGGTTAGTGCTTTTGTAGCGGATAAGTGTTCTTCTTCTGACGAATTGGGATACGTTCTTTGGGGCTATGATGTTGAGTTAGACTGTCTTCTTTGTGGGCTAGCCTATGAATCTCGAGACCATATGTCCTTTCAGTGTGCTTTTTCTGCAGAGGTCTGGATTTTGATAACGCAAAAGCTTCAAATATCTTCTCCTCCATTTCTCTGGGATCATATCCTCCTTTGGCTGTCAACGATTTCAGTATCAAAGCAAAAAAAAAACTTGCTCTCCTTCAAGGTTGGCAAGCTGTGATCTATGACTCTCCCTCTTCCCTGTTCAAGTAGCAAAGCACATTTTTTCCTCCTTGGAAAATAAGTGTAATGCAATGACTCAGCTTGGATTAAAGCGTGGGATATCAATTCTTCAATGCTGGGTTACTTAAGGATGCGCATCAAAGATTAAAGTTTAGGCTTTGTTTCTCCTTTCTTTATTCTGGCTTCTTTTGCTCGGATCCTTCTTCCCTTAGTTACTAGCTAGTAGTTTTTTTTTATTCCTGGTTGCTTCTTTGTACTCTTTGCCTTCTATTTATGAAAACCCTTTAACCAAAAAAAAAAAAAAAAAATAAAATTGGGATACGTTTTGGTTTATTCGTTCATTTCTTATTGTCCGATCACAAAGACAACTGATTCAGACAGACAACAGCAAGAACTCACTACGTTTGTCTCCAGAGTGCGTCGTTGTAAAGAATCTGATAACGATGATGGAGGAAGAACAGGGCTTGAACTGTTCGATGACTTGTCTCCAGTAGAGATTTGCTTCGAAAATAGGAAAGTGAATTTTGATACAAAAGCTTTGCTTACGTCCAAGACACTTCTCTCTCAATGGCAACAACGATCATCTTCATATCAAGAGTTTCTTTCTCAGTACCATCTCCAAAAATGAGACATATCTCCACGTCTTCTTGTTTTTGTTTCTATTGTTGTTTCTTCTTCACCCACCAATTTTTTAATTTCCAATGTTCGGTTATATTCATTTTTGAGGATTATCTTAGATTACTCTGTTTATAAATATAAAATTTCTTCAAATTACGTGATTGCCATTTGAAGAGTATCAAAACTTGCATGAGTTGCAACATTATCTGGCTAGAAAAATAAGAGTCACACCAGATTTAAAGAAATGTATCAACATGGATTTTGTTGCATAAATCTCAATGTGTTAACAAAAGCAAACAAAGAGTTCGTAAGAAGAAGAGTATGGTATCAAACTGCTCCTACTTACTTTGGGAAGGAAAAAAACACACACTGTCATTACTTCTTTTTCTTATCTTTTGTAAGTCGTAAGATGGATCCTAACCCGAACGGAGATGGACCACCGATCACCGGAGCAATCCAAAAACTTCCTCCCCTTCCGCCGCCATTCTTTCTGGCTTGTTTTTGTGGCCTGAACTGATACGAGCTGCAGCAGAGAGGTGGAGGAGAAGATGACGGATTTGCTCCTGGACGTGGGACTCCATGTCTCTGCGAGCTATGCTTGTTAATGTCCCTAAGCATTTCCCTCTTCGAATACGTTACTGATCCTGTTGAGTTGCTTCTCGTTAACCGAGGAAACGAACACATCAGACTCTTCTTTATATCGCAGTTAAGGCTTGAGCTTCTCTTGAAGCTCCAAAACGACTTTGATGATGATTTCTCCGCCTCCAAAACCGAATTTACACCGCTCCCTCGACCATTTACGCTTCCCCGAGTTACTTTCACGCTGTATTTTCTCGAGTATTCAGGCAATGGTAAAGGCGGAAGAGGAAGAGAGGAGGAGGGTAAGGAACGAGCAGAGACGATAGGAGGGAGCTCGTATTTGTAGAGACGTTTTGGCGTGGCGGATGCAGGGGTTACGTGGAAAGGAAGGACTGGGAGGATCATGCCATCCGCAAAGATCTCGTCGGCTGGTGAGGAATCTTCAGGATCAAAGTTTCTTGATATGTGGAACTCGAAATCTGAGTTTGATGAATCTAATAGAGTAGTGTCTCGTCGAACCGGGCCTGATGGTTGTTGTTCCATAGCAGGTCCTTTATCGGATTGGCCAAGATCACCAGCAAACGAAATCCGCTGGTGGTTTGACTCCGTGCAGATCATGATGGTCCGTTTTGCTGAAGTTTTCAAAACAAATTAGTGAAACCAATGAGAACCATAGAAATGATGTGTAAATGATAACTAACCTTCGTGAGAAGTGATCAAAGTAAAGACACGTAATGTAGCAATTTAAAGTTGGATAGGGAATAAGGTTTCCATGAGAAGATGATGAAGGAAAGGTTTAGAGGATCATGATGTTTGGAAACATTTTGAAATAAACGCATTAGTCTATGAATTAGAGGTTGAAAACTTCAATTAAAATAATGGATGTGGTGTGCCACTACTGCAGGAAACAATGGCTGAGAAAAAGAACATAATATCTAATTAGATTTCAAGGATTCGAATAAATTACATTACCTCTACTTTAGGCGCCCAGCACACAGTGTATTCTATTTTTCTTCTCTGTTTTCCACACAGTTCATACTGCTCATCGACCGTGGACATTTCAACTCGCCTCACCGGCTGGTGACTGCTAACATTAGCCACATTGAAGTGTTTCAATGAGATTTCTTATCATGTTGTTCATGGCTTTCAACTGCGACCTGGTTTGGACACTCAAGAAGAAGAAAAAGCTTTCTGAAGATCCATTATCAGCATATATGATCATCCTTGCATTATCTTTTCCCTACAACAGTCAACAATGAAAAATAGAATCAGTATGTAAAGAACCTAACTGCAGATAGTAACAAGTGTCCCAGATCAGGTGTTCAATAAACGAAACACTCTTAGTAAGTCTGTAAAACTTGACTCACCAGAGAGAATCTGTGAAATCTGTTCATAAAACCCCTTGGAAATGGTGAAAAAAGTTGTGGTAAAGGGGCAGCTTGGTCTGACCCTGAAAAGTCGTCAAAATATCTAACAGCACAAACACTGTTTCTCAGCAAGTTCTTGACACAAACATGCTCAAGAACCGAAAAGCTTTGAAACAAACAACAGAATCAGAATGTACGCATAATCTTAGCAAGATACTAAGTAAAGTAACTCTCTGGGGGCTGTTAATAGTAAGGGGCAACAAGACAAACTAAGTCTGGGAACAAAGATGTAAGAAAGCTGCATTATTGATAACAGAAACAGCCTGGAGGTGATTCCATTGCCATGGAGATATTACAATTAGCTTTGGTAACGGAAAAATAAAAAACCCCTACTAAGTTGTCTCTTTTACAACAAGAGAAGAATATTAAAGGAAACCAAAGTAAAATGGCTTCTTCAATCACTAAAAAAAACCTGAGCACATTGCTACATATATTCTTCCTTCCTTTTTACAATCGAAAATGACAAAGAGTAGGAAAAAAAAACAAAGTTGATACATTTTCTTGGATAGAAAAGAAGCTGACCCGCCCAAATTGGTTTGTTTATCTAATCATGTTTCCACAGCATCAGGAACATCGTATGAGTCTGCTGTTACTTCTTCTCCTAGCCACAATCCTGGTAAAAGATTCTGCATAACAAATATTCAAATTCTAAGCAACAAACAAAGAAAGCATCAATGGAAAGGTAGAGTCAACAAAAAACAAAGATGAATGCTTTCTTTACATTGATTTGCTTCTGAACCAATCTTGGTCGCTTCTTTGGTCTTCTGGGAGGTTTTTTACCAATTAAGGCAGAGAAGTCTTGATCGATTTCTTCTCTCAACAAAGAAACAGAGAATTTGACTTTGTTGTTCAAATCTCCATCACCAACATGATCTTCGCTGCTACCTCCTCCTCTCTTCACCCCTCCACCAATTTCATGTCTCTCGATGATCCTCGTTGATTCGTCACCAGGTTCGTTACACGCAGCTCTCCTGGTCCTCAAATTCCAAGGCCGAGTAGCAGCTGCTGTAACAGCAACAACATCGCCGGTGCCGCTGGTGTTGTTGTTCCTCTCATCTCCTCCCAAAACGGAGGAGAGCTGCTTAGGTTTGTTGTTGTTGTTGCCGGAATCGTAGAGGAGATCGAGGGTGAGCTCTTCTCCACCAGAGATGTGGGATCTAGTACGATGATGATCAGGAGGAGAAGGGGAAGATCGGTGGTGGTGGTGGTGAGGAGGAAGCTTGACGCAGCGGAGGAATCTTTGTTGACCCCATCGGAGATAAGGTAAGGTGAAGTTATGGAGGCGTTTAGATCTTTCCGGTAGTGGTGGAAGCTCCATTTGTGAAATTTTGAGAAATTGGTTTTGGTTTCTTGTCTGCGCCGTGGGAAGAAGATGAAGATTGAAGATTCCTTTCTTTTTCTTCTCCTTTCCTTCGAAACAAAGTTCAAAGTTTCTTTTTTTTTTTTCCTTCGTTTTTTGTGTATTTTTGTGTTTCTCAGGAAATTATATTTCTTCTGTTCGAATTATTCGGGGGAGAGAGAAAGAGAGAGTTTGGGGACGCGATTGTAACGTTGTACTCGTGTTTTTTTTCTTCCCGATCCGTCTTCACAACTTGATTACTATAAAATGCGGTTATATTCAAAAATTAGGGGAAATTCTTCTGCCCAATCAGATAAAATTAAGGGAGTTTTTTTTTTTTTTTTTGACGACACAAAGTAAAAAATTGTATTCTAGCAAAATAGAATGTATATTAGATATCGTACAAATATTTGTATTTTGGTTGTTACATTTTACAATTGGTAGAAATCACAAACTAAAACTCAGATTAATAAACACCTAGCATCTAAATATTAATTTTTAAACTTCTTTTAATCAACAACAACTATTAAAAATTGAATATTATAGAATAATCTTTTTGTTTTGTTCCAACGAATATTTTATTTTACGATCGACTATTTTTACTAGGCTCTCTTGCTGCTTTTAACTTTTCCATTACAAATTATTATGATATATGTTGTTGCGTATAAAAAGATATTAGACATTACAAAGCTTGTGTGAGAGGATTTCGTCGTCTACGTTTTGCTTGCTTTCCGACTCGGTTAATTCTGTCAGCTTTTGGAATTTAGTTTGATTTCTATTTAGTAATGAAGAAAAAACAAACTAACCAACTTATTAAAAGCAATGAACATACAATAAACTGTCATTTTCTTTTAACCAACTCTGATAGATTTTCCCTCGTAAACGTTTAAAAACTAGTAAATGTAAGAAAAAATAAAAGCTTTATATTAAAACTGTAACTATTTACACTCTTCAAAGAAAAAAAGTGTCAGCTTACGGAAAAACAAATATCGGATATGTGAATGTGAAAGAAATGGTATTGGGATGTTTTAGAAACAAACGAGTTCTAGCTTTGTTCAAAACGCCAAAATGTATGGTAACCTAAGTAAGACTCTTTTCAAAATCTTAATATCTCAGGAGACTATACAAATTAAAAAATTCTATCAACGGGCATTTTGATTATCAAACCTTCTCCACATTGTTGTTGTGCGAAACAGAAAGTTATACCCGAATTTAAAAAAGAAAAAAGAGAGTGAATCCTCTCACACTGTTCTCAGGATGAGGTTGAGCAGTCTGGGGGAGCAGTTTCGGTCTTGATCACACGGGTATTGTAAGAACCGCAGCTGCCGCATTTATGGTACAACCAATGGAACCGTGTCGTTCCTTTGCGTTCACAATCATTACATAATATGTCCTGAAACATTGTGTGTCTGTGTGTCATGAAATGAAATGACGAGAGTAAAAGATTTTTTCAAGAAGCAGCAGATTTAGTGCTTCTCACCTGACAGCGATTTTTGTATTCTTCTGGGAGTTCTTCTGCAGCTAACAGTGCATCAAGCATACCGAAATAAACCTGTGGAGTTTGCAAAAGAAACAAAAGAGAATATATAAGTTCAGTGAACAATATTTGTTGTGATGTGATTTGCATATCACGCTTTTGAAGGGCGGGAATCATCTTACCGCCATATCTCCTAATGATTTTCCACAGATTGGACATGTGTAGTGGCTGCAAGTGTAAGCCTGAAGAAAAAACGGAGTAACAGTGAGTGTATTGATTTAAGGCGATAACTCAAAACAAACGAGTTTAGTAAGAGAAGAGAGATTTCCAAACCTGGAAGCAAGCTGAGTGCATGTAGTGACCACATGGTAAGGCTCTAACTGCTTCACTCGATGTGAAAAGAAACTCGCAGCAGATGGGGCAATTTGTCTCGAGGCTCTTCTCGAGGCACTTGTGGTTTACTAATTTCATCCCCAGGCAACAGTTACATGTCATGCAATGGAAGAAATCGATTCCCAGTCCCTCCCCGACCCGGCAAAGGTTGCAGAATGGACAGTGGTAAACAGCCCTGAAGGCAGATAGTAGTTTCCGAAGGTTAGAAAAGCTTCTCAAGTTTGGTTTCTGACGGTGGTAAATTGATACGTCTATGCATCAAACTGTTGGGTTTTGCTTACCTTTCATCATCGAAAAGTTTGCAAATACTGCAATAGTGCTTTGCCATTGGGAATCCTTCACATGAAGGCGTTGTGCAGATGGGGCCAACGGGTTGCACCTTGAGGCACCGCATGCAGAGCATTTCCGTCACCAATTTTCTGTAAAGTGTTCCAGTTATAAAATCATATCACTGAGAAAAGAAAAAGAAAAAGAAAGAGAAAGGAGTTTTCATCTAAGCAAGGAGTTTGGCATAAGATCTTACCTATCCATGGAATGGTCGCTTACTTTGTCATGACAAAACCTACAAGTAAACAACTGATCACAACAGGCAGCTCGAAGCTTGCAGTTACGCTTGTAATGCTCGCATCCATATATCTGCTTCTCAGGATCTCGAAAAGACGGGGAACATCCAAGTTCAACATCCCCATTTAATGCAGTTTCTGTTTCCTTAGGTAATTTTTGCTGAGCGGCAATCCATCGACTGATAAAAGCACCAACAGAAAACTTAAAATAAATGTCACTCTAGAACAAACAGTATCCAGGTATGAGAGACATATGAATGAGATTTCAGGTTCACTATAGTTCAGAAGATTTTTCAATCAAGGAAGCACACACATATACATACACAGGGGTAAACAAACTGAGCGGATCATTTCGGATTAGGAAACTGGAAAAGACGCACCACTTTGCGGAAAAACATTTCAAGTAATACAGGGAAATGTATAACGATTGGGGGTTCTAATTTTGATTCAGGTATGCATGGAAACGTGGAATAAAGGATCCATGCATAGAAATAGAGAACGAAATCTGACCTGGTCCTCCAATTTTGTACAAGATAATCTTTTCTCCTCGGATCAAGTGTTGAATCCTGATAAACTTTCCTGATTTCAGCCTCTAGTTCGTTCTGATTCATGCGGAAAATATCTTTCCACCCCGGCTTAAATAGTTCACCAGTTTGGTCCAAGATTTCTTGATGATCATTATCTATATGGAAAACAAACTTGACATAAGCAAAAGAAACTTGGCACAGAGAAACTACAGCAGCCAACTTAGGTATGAATTATGAAGTCAAAAGCAGAAACAACAAAGGTTACATTAAACTATCTAGATATTAAGCTGGTGAAATAAAGTCAAGCGACTGCTTTTACCTTTCTGTGGACTAGGTTCGGCTGTTTCTGTTGAGGATGAGTCAGGTGATCCTTTCCAGCACTCATTGAGCCATTCATCGAACATTGTGTTCTTGGTTGCCTGCTTCCAGGTATCCATCATTCTGTTTTGCTCATCTTCAGAAAGGGCAGACGTCACCCATGGTAACATAGACTGAAGAACTTCAGCACCCGTCGTTCCGATTATACGACCCACAATCTTGTCTTGCTCTTGAATGGAGAAGTGTTTGTCAAATAGAGGCCATAGCTCCAGTTCCTCCAAGAAAATGTGCTGATCCAATGTGATTTTAATGGATTTGCACATCCCTTGTAGCTTAGTAGCCAGTTCATTGTACTTCTTCTTGCAGTCACCGTTATCAATATCAGTCTGAACAGTCTCAGTTTGAGCTATATCAGCCATCATAGAATCACTCTGTAACTTCTCGTGAAGAATTGCAAGTTCCGTAAGGACACTATAAATATCTCCAAACAACTTCTCCTCCTGTTTATGGTCGAGCGTGTAAGAGTGACTGACATTATGAAGTGTCTCCTTTGATTCCAGCGCTGGAAATAGGATATCATCTTCAGCATTACTGTGTGCCTTGTAGAAACCCCAGAGTAGGTGAAACCGACCAATGAATTGACGAATAAATGTTTCATCGCAATCAATGAGCTTTCCAGATTCAACATCAAGAAACTCCAGATCTTTGCTAATGGCCTTATGAAACTTGAATATTGTAGCAACTGGCCGCTCGGAATGTCCAGTACCAAAGCTGTTGCTATCCATTTCCCAAATAAAGAGGCTGGAATTAAGAGCGGGCGCAGCAGAATTTAGCGAAGAAGATCTCATAGCTTTCGCTGCTGGAAGAGAACCAAGTTCTAGACAGTTATTGTTGACTCCGAGATCTGGAACACAGCATGACCTACCATTTTCAGATGGCTTGCACCCATTTGCAACTTCTGACGAGTGAGTGGTGGCCTTTTTTTCACAAGACAATACAGCAGTTCGCTTAGCAGGCCTTTCATCCTGATGCTGGCAACACGATTGTATACTCTTACTCGCGCATGGCGCAGACGTACAACCATTACATGACTGAAGGTTGACTTCTTTAATGTTGCTTAGTGTTTTAGCAGGGCATAAACCATTCCCGTTTGGAGACAAGCATTCCCCGGCTTTGCGTCCTTTGCATGCCCAACCAGAGAAAAGAGTAACGAGAGCAACATCCGATTTAGGTGCTGAAACCACAAGGAAACCATGTAATTTTGCAAAACTGTAAGTAACTAATAATTTGAAAAAAGGTTAAATTCATTTTTTAAAAATCTATGGTAGATTGTACCTCCAGCATGCAAGTTCCTCAGAAAATTCTTAGCTTCCTCTTCTGTTAATGATGCCGTCAACCATGGCAAAACTCGTTCAATTAGTCTCAATGGCATTATACACAGACTTTGATAGAGAAGTTCTTGTTGTCTTTTAAAGCTGAAGTTCTTTCGTGCAAGGGGTAGCACCTGCAAACATTATAAGTTAGCCAACATCCTTAATTGGCATCTTGGATCCTCATAGCATATGGTGTTGGTATCAACTGATATTATGCCAAACTTTCATAATTCACCTGTTTACCAAATCAAATGTCATAGCACGCAAAGCAATAGTTCACCTGAATTTCCTCATTGTGGAAATGCCTTTGAATAGTTTCCATTATTTGATCAGCATGTGAGCACAGCTTGGTGTAAAATTCAGCAGCCGAAGTAGAACAGGCTCCGGCACTCTTTATATTTTCAATTAAGCATCGAAATTCATTAAACTGATTTTCTTCTTCATCGTGCTCCTCGGAAAATGAAAACTCTCCATCTACTGCTGGAAATATGATCTTGTCCTCTGCAAGGCTGGAACGACAAACAAACACATCATCTCAGAAATAGACCCATGACATTCCAATCTCTGTCAAAACATAAAAAATTGTATGCTGATAACACTCTAACGCAGAAACGTGCTGAAGCATGAGAAGAGCAAAAATGAACAACATCGATATAACTTGAAATTAAACACCCATCATCAGCTAGCAAACATTTTTAAGTGGCCAACTACATCAGAAATCTAGTTATTTATCATAATCAGTCGCAGTATAGAATAGTCTACCAAAAGATAGCCAATACACAACAACAAAATAGAAATTACTATGTTTTCGTTGTAAATAATAGGATGCAAGAAATACCTATGGAAGATGCACACTTCAGCAATATATTGTAAGCGTTCATCAAACGCAGATAAATCCGAAAAATCTCCAGATAACTGAATCTTCCTAGCCTCATCGGCTATTTCTTTCATCTCCTTGTTGATTGACTTGTGCCAAAGCTTTATCTCATCAATTGGGTGCATCTGAGCATCGAAAGAATCCAACTTAGTAAGCTCTGGGTACTTTCTCTTCCCGACCTTGGAACCCTCACATGCGCACTGTGCTCTGCTTGCTTTGCAAGGAAGCATGCTGCTAGAAGAATCTAGACAGCACTGGAACATAGAATCTTCTATGCGACACGAAGCCACAGTATCACTTTTCCCTCCCAACCATGTGAAAATAACCTTCAAGAAGAAAAATATCAATTAACAAGCCAAAGTCTTTTCACTTAGAATGTTGGATCTTAATTCAAAACTTACCTGCTGAAGGAGCTTCTCGCCGGGAACTATCTTCCTTAAGCATGTTTGCATCTCCTTGCTTTCCTCTATTGAAATGGACGAAGAAATCCATGGAAGGAACACAGCAAGCATATTCACAGGAATACTGCAGAGAAACCGCCAGACTATATAAGCTTGCTCCTCATACTTGAATTTCTCGATAAGTAAGGGGAAGACCTGTCAGCGAGCCAAGAATACTTAATAAAAGACCAATGCATAATGCTATAGTGTTGGATCTGTGTTAATAGAAATCAACAGAGAGAACCTGCATCTGTGAAGAAGAGAAGGAAAACAATACCTGTTTCTGTTCTTTAGCCAAGTGCTGGCTAACAGAAGTCTGAAGTGCTCCAGTACTACGAGCCAACTCCCTGCGGTAACTTTCATCACTTTCCGTGGCAGTATTCAGCAGCTCAAAGAGATGATCGAAAAGAGTGCTTTCCCCCTTGTGTTCAAGAGAATACGTCTGCGCTACATTCTTCACACGTATGTCAAGAGCTGAAAATATCACCTACATCCACAACAGATTTGCAATTGTCAACAACTTTTCCTATCTCCATCAATACACATATATTGAAATAGATTCCATATCTCCAAAGCACTCATAGAACCAATAAGATGATCAGCAAGAGACAAACAAAACTAATTGAGAATTCAAATTCCCCCAATTGGTAAAACGTCAAAATGTCTTAAGAGTTCAAATTCCAAGTAGAGACGGTTCCAAATTCTGAATTTAGCAGTGTACAGTATATGATGAGAAACAATCATCTAGAAGAGAGCTAGGTTACGGGCATTACCTCGTCTTCGGCATTGCAGTGATGCTTATAGATCGATCTGAGGGACCGGTACCGTTCACGAAGCAACCGGAGATCGACATGGTGACCAGTAGCAAACTCAAGAGCCAATCTATGAAGAGCTTCAAGCTCACTACATACTGCCTTATGAAAGAATAAGAAAATCAGGATCGGCGAAATCTCTTGGGCGTCTTCGGAGAAGGAATTCGCCACAGGGGAAGGACGAGAAGAAGAAACAGAGCTCGTGAGGACCGTTGTTGAAGAAGACGCAACTCCTCCGCCGCCTCTCGCCGCCTCAAAATCTGGCAACGGCGTCGCCATTTTCCCTCCCCTAAAAAGAGATTTATACTCCTCCGTGTTCGTTCGTTCGTTCGTTCAACAAGAAATCCTCACCAGTTCTTCTCCTTCTTCGTCTACGAAACCCCCTTCAATTTTCAAATCTGAGCTCTATTCACCATAGAAATGATCTGTTGTGTTGTTTGTTTTTGTTGTGTGGTGGTGTTGTTCAACGGAGACGATGAGAAGGAGAAAAGAAGAAAGAAAGGTCTCTCGAGAGCCTTGTCTGATATATCGATTTCGATTTTGCTTTTGCTTTCTTTTTTCTTTTTTCTTTTTTTTTTTCGTTTTTATTAATGTTTATCTGGAAAATTATACTAATATTTTTTTGAAAAAAAAACTGTTGTGAAAATTTTATTTCTATGAATGAATGAATGAAATAAAGGTGCTTGGGGATTGGGTGGGGGTGTGTTTGCTATAATCTAATAGTGAGTCTCTCTCTATACGAAGGTTTTGTAGCACGTGGACATTCACATCGCCACGTCGGATGCTGATGCAACTAACCCAGGATGGCACGTGACCGATAACATCTCGACACGTGCGAGCGTACATACGGACACATATGGTCCGCGAGACAAGGACGCTGCTTCTCGCTCGGAGTAAAAAGTAGCTTTACGACCAGGGGCAGAAACGTCGTTTCGGTGTGCTTACGTGGACTTCATTAAGCTTTGATTATTAGGTTTGTAATCAAATATATACACTACTACATCAGTACATTGCTTTTTTAAAAAATGTTTATGAGTTTGAGGTTGGCTTATTGAGCGAGCACTTTCGAAAGAGAAGATGAGTTTGGTTTTGAAGTTCTTTATTAATTATATAATCAAAGGACAGATTCGTGTTTTATTCGAAACTTGTTTTAAAATTTAAATTATTCAGGAATGACAGGGAGGAGAGATGATGATGCATTACCCATTCGTGGTCTAAAGGAGCCAGATAGCTATGTTTAACTATTGATTAAACTAATTTGCTTCATGGTTTTTGCTTTAACTGAATGCGATTATTGAGGTTGTTGTTAGACTTGTTTAATTGTGTTGCATGTGCTCTTAGGTTTACTAGATTGAGTTATTAAATTTTTGTGCCATTACTAGGTACACTTATATATATTGCAACTAGCTAGTAAAAGAAAATTAAATTTATATATATGTTCATGATCATAATCCTTAGAGATCCATAATACGTATGTAATGTTAAGAAGATAATATAAAGAAGATGAGAGACTTTACCCCCCTCCCAAAAAAACGTAAGTAAACGATCATGTTTAATACTATATGTTTAAAGAAAACGATTAATCAAGTAGAAAATGGTGGTTAATTTGGTGAAATCAGGAAGAGGAAGTGGTGGTGGTGAAAGGTAAAATAAAAGACACAAGATGGGACGTGTGGGAAGTGTGGCGACAATTGGGTAGCAACAAGTTTTACTCGCGCTCTCTTCTCCACAACACATTCCTTCAACCAAATCACAACACATTTATTCGTGGACCATTATTATAAGTTTTTCATTATTCTTTTCCCCGATTTCACAACAACCTTATTATTTTATTAACTAGACCAAATTAAACTATTCACCATTCTTGACTTCAAGAATGAAGAAAACAAGACTGGTCAACTTTATATATGTAAGCAATTCAACATTGCTCCACGTTGTTTTCTACGGCAAACTTTACCCAATAGTAACCGATAAGAAAAATAAATAATAGACCCATTGATAACACCAAGCTATATATAATATGAAAAATAGACTAGTAACAATTTATAAATAATTAAAAATAATAATATAGCCATATGAGTTATTGATATAAAATTGTTAAAACTTAATTTTCTTGTTTCGTATTAATATTGTTTTTAATGATTGCTTATGATGAAAATTGTAACCCCCATACTCCTATAATACAAAGTTACTAGATTTAGTCTTTCAATTAAAAAAAAATGCTTTCCATAATAATACAAAAAAACATTTGTATATATATGTACGTATATCTTTTTTGATTCTGTTGTTATACCTATAGTCGATCATAGATGGTGGGGTTTTTTTTTTATGTTTGTCCAATTAAAACGCAACAATAGAGGCATCTACAACTACGAACCCCTAATTATGATCGTAAGGCTAAATGATTTTACTTATTTTTTTGGAACTAGCTAGGCTATAAATTAAATGATTAGATGGTATATCATTTAAAAGAGTAAATACGAATTAATTTATATAGTTTGATTGACTATTTTAATGATATATAGCTGGTTTTTGTTCCGAATAATGTGGAAATTTCAAGTAATCGTGCAAGTGTATAGTGCAATGGGTTGGCTTTTATGATCCATCACTCATCATCATTCTCTTTTCATTTATCCTTTTTTCCACCTTTTTCTTCTTTCTTTTTCGTTAAAGGATAATGTCTATTTTTTTCGTCTCGTCCTCTGAAATACATCCTCAAGACTTATCGCTTGTTATAATTAGCATCATATTTTAGTTTATTCGTTTAGTTTTAGTGTTTTACGGGAAGTTGTAATAAATAAGATCAGATATATCTAGTGTTTTTCCTAGAGCTTAGTGCTTCGGATTGATTACAGGTCGACATAAAAGTATAAAACATACTCTTTTACAGTATAAAATAAAACATTACAACGTAAAACATGCTTTATGTAACAACTAAATAAAAAGGGAAAAGAAATCTGAGTTATAAAGAAATTAGTTTTGCTTTATTGTGTATTTACTTAATTTTTTTTCTTTAATTGTCATTTACCTAATTTATTTGACAAATATTTTTGTTTTACCACATTCAGTCAATTTTAAAAGCTTACTACATCACAAATTAGACATGTCACATGCATGTATGTGTTTTCAAAGAAAAATGTCATGCGATTTGATTTTTGGTAATAAGCTATTCTATGATTAATTTATATCGTGATTTATAAAATTACGGTTTATGTGCATATGTGATGTGATTGGTACATCTTTAACATCAATCCCGACCAACACCTTCATTATTCATGAGTGTCGTGTTCTTAGTCGGATAAATACAAAGTCGTGTCCTCTGAAATATCTCTTTGTTTGTTTCTTCTCCCTTTAAAATAAACACACAATATCCCAGACACACAACATACTGGGCAAATAGTTTTCAATATATACTCAGATTGCACTAACAAAGATAAGACATTTCATCTTATGTGGAGATCAGTGCATCACGCATTACCATTAATGCACAACCCACATAAAAAAAAAAAAAAAAAAAAAAAAAAAAAAAAAAAATTCACTGCTCATGTAACATGTCTAAAATCTACTTTTTACAATAATAATAATAAAATAGATTAGATTGATACAGATTAAATTGTCCAGAAAATATTTGAGAGATATACTCCATTTGCTTAAATTTGGCAGATCTTACTTTAATCAAAACACTTATAAAGTGAAATTAAGTGGAAGCTATTGAAAGCCAGCATTGCAAAAACTAATGGAATTTAATACTCTATCTGTTTCATAATATAAAATGTTTTAGAAAAAAAAAAATTGTTTTATAATATAGGATGTCTTCAAATTTCTATGCAACTTTTATATTATACATTATTGTTTCTGATTGGTTGAATCTTTTAAAAATAAAACACTTCTTAATTTACGAACTTTTAGTTAAAACATTCAATATTTTAGTTAAAACATCCTACGTACTTAAAAAATAATTAGTAAACCGTACCCTTTTTCTAAAAAAAAACCGATTAAAACAACAAAGTAACATGATACACACTGTAATGAAAGGAGAACGAAATAAAATTAGAGAAAAAATAAAAATGGAGACTAAAGTAAAGAGAAACAAGCAAACAAATGATGAAAACAATTAGAGAAAGAAGAAAGAAAAAAAATTAAAGAAAAAAAAATGGAGACTGAAGTAAAGAGAAACAAGGAAAGAGTTGATGATGAAAACAAATAAAGAAAAAAAGAAATAAAATTAGACAAAAAAAAAATGAAGACTGAAGTAAAGAGAAACAAGCAAACAGATGATGAAAACAAATAGAGAAAGAAGAAAGAAATAAAATTAGAGAAAAAAAGAAAAATGGAGACTAAAGTAAAGAAAAACAAGCAAACAGATGATGAAAACACAAATAGAAAGAAGAAAGAAATAAAATTAGAGAAAAAAAGAAAAATGGAGACTGAAGTAAAGAGAAACAAGCAAATAGATGATGAAAACAAATAAAGAAAGAAGAAAGAAATAAAATTAGAGAAAAAAAAATTGGAGACTGAAGTAAAGAGAAACAAACAAACAGATGATTAAAAAAAAAATGGAGATTGAAGTAAAGAGAAACAAAGCAAACAGATGATGAAAACAAATAGAGAAAGAAGAAAGAAAAAATATTAGAGAAAAAAAAAAAATAGAGACTGAAGTAAAGAGAAACAAGCAAAGAGATGATGAAAACAAATAAAGAAAGAAGAAAGAAATAAAATTAGAGAGAAAAGAAAATGGAGACTAAAGTAAAGAGAAAAAAGCAAACAAATGATGAAAACAAATAAAGAAAGAAGAAAAAAACAAAATTAGAGAAAAAAAAAAGGAAATTGAAGAAAAGAGAAACAAGAAAACATATGATGAAAACAAATAAAGAAAGAAGAAAGAGATAAAATTAGAGAAAAAAGAAAAATGGAGACTGAAGTAAAGAGAAACAAAGCAAAAAGATGATGAAGACAAATAAAGAAATAAGAAAGAAATAAAATTAGAAAAAAAAAAGAAAAATGGAGACTGAAGTAAAGAGAAACAAGCAAACAGATGATGAAAACAAATAAAGAAAAAATAAAGAAATAAAATTAGAGAAAAGAAGAAAAATGGAGACTGAAGTAAAGAGAAACAAGCAAACAGATGATGGAAACAAATAAAGAAAGAAGAAATAAATAAAATTAGAGAAAAAAAAAATGGAGACTAAAGTAAAGAGAAACAAGCAAACTGATAAAGAAAACAAATAAAGAAAGAAGAAAAAAAAAATTAGAAAAAAAAATAAAAATGAAGGAAGTAAAGTGAAACAAGCAAACAAATAATGAAAACAAATAAAGAAAGAAGAAAGAAATAAAATAAGAGAAAAAAGAAAAATTGAGACTGAAATAAAGAGAAACAAGCGAACAAATGATGAAAACAAATAGAGAGAGAAGAAAGAAAAAAAAATGGAGACTGAAGTAAAGAGAAACAAGCAAACTGTTGATGAAAACAAATAAAGAAAAAAAATAAATAAAATTAGACAAAAAGAAAAATGGAGACTGAAGTAAAGAGAAACAAGCAAACAGATGATGGAAACAAATAAAGAAAGAAGAAAGAAATAAAATTAGAGAAAAAAAAATGGAGACTGAAGTAAAGAGAAACAAGCAAACAGATGAAGAAAACAAATAAAGAAAGAAAAAAAAATTAGAGAAAAAAAGAAAAATGGAGACTAAAGTAAAGAGAAACAAGCAGACAAATGATGAAACAAATAAAGAAAGAAGAAAGAAATAAAATTAGAGAAAAAAGAAAAATTGGGACTGAAATAAAGAGAAACAAGCAAACAAATGATGAAAACAAATAGAGAAAGAAGAAAGAAAAAAAATTAAAGAAAAAAAAAATGGAGACTGAAGTAAATAGAAACAAGCCAAGTGATGATGAAAACAAATAAAGAAAAAAAAGAAAAAAAATAGAGAAAAAAAAGAAAAATGGAGACTGAAGTAAAGAGAAACAAGCAAACAGATGATGAAAACAAATAGAGAAAGAAGAAAGAAATAAATTAGAGAAAAAAAGAAAAATGGAAACTAAAGTAAAGAAAAACAAGCAAACAGATGATGAAAACAAAAATAGAAAGAAGAAAGAAATAAAATTAGAGAAAAAAGAAAAATGGAGACTGAAGTAAAGAGAAACAAGCAAATAGATGATGAAAACACATAAAGAAAGAAGAAAGAAATAAAATTAGAGAAAAAAAGAAAAATGGAGACTGAAGTAAAGAGAAACAAAGCAAACAGATGATGAAAACAAATAAAGAAAGAAGAAAGAAATAAAATTAGAGAAAAAAGAAAAATAGAGAATGAAGTAAAGAGAAACAAGCAAAGAGATGATGAAAACAAATAAAGAAAGAAGAAAGAAATAAAATTAGAGAGAAAAGAAAATGGAGACTGAAGTAAAGAGAAAAAAGCAAACAAATGATGAAAACAAATAAAAAAAGAAGAAAAAAATAAAATTAGAGAAAAAAGAAAAATGGAAATTGAAGAAAAGAGAAACAAGAAAACATATGATGAAAACAAATAAAGAAAGAAGAAAGAGATAAAATTAGAGAAAAATGAAAAATGGAGACTGAAGTAAAGAGAAACAAAGCAAACAGATGATGAAAACAAATAAAAAAGAAGAAAGAAATAAAATTAGAGAAAAAGGAAAAATAGAGACTGAAGTAAAGAGAAAACAGCAAAGAGATGATGAAAACAAATAAAGAAAGAAGAAAGAAATAAAATTAGAGAAAAAAAGAAAAATAGAGATTGAAGTAAAGAGAAACAAGAAAACAGATGATAAAAACAAATAAAGATAGAAGAAAGAAATAAAATTAGAGAAAAATGGAGACTGAAGTAAAGAGAAACAAACAAACATATGATGAAAACAAATAAAGAAAGAGGAAAAAAATAAAATTAGAGAAAAAAGAAAAATGGAGACTAAAGTAAAGAGAAACAAGCAAACTAATGATGAAAAAAAAAAAAAAAAAAAAAAAAAAAATTAGAGAGAAAAGAAAAATGGAGACTGAAGTAATGAGAAACAAGCAAACATATGATGAAAACAAATCAAAAAAAAAGAAAGAAATAAAATTATAGAAAAATGAAAAATGGAGTCTGAAGTAAAAAGAAACAAAGGAAACAGATGATGAAAACAAATAAAGAAAGAAGAAAGAAATAAAAATAGAGACTGAAGTAAAGAAAAACAAGCAAATAGATGATGAAAACAAATAAAGAAAGAAAAAAGAAATAAAATTAGAGAGAAAAGAAAATAGAGACTGAAGTAAAGAGAAAAAAGCAAACAAATGATGAAAACATATAAAGAAAGAAGGGAAAAAATAAAATTAGAGAAAAAAAGAAAAATGGAAATTGAAGAAAAGAGAAACAAGAAAACATATGATGAAAACAAATAAAGAAAGAAGAAAGAGATAAAATTAGAGAAAAAAGAAAAATGGAGACTGAAGTAAAGAGAAATAAAGCAAACAGATGATGAAAACAAATAAAGAAAGAAGAAAGAAATAAAATTAGAGAAAAAAGAAAAATAGAGACTGAAGTAAATAGAAACAAGCAAAGAGATGATGAAAACAAATAAAGAAAGAAGAAAGAAATTAAATTAGAGCAAAAAAGAAAAATAGAGACTGAAGTAAAGAGAAACAAGAAAACAGATGATGAAAACAAATAAAGAAAGAAGAAAGAAATAAAATTAGAGAAAAATGAAAAATGGAGACTGAAGTAAAGAGAAACAAGTAAACATATGATGAAAACAAATAAAGAAAGAGGAAAAAATAAAATTAGAGAAAAAAGAAAAATGGAGACTAAAGTAAAGAGAAACAAGCAAACTGATGATGAAAACAAAAAAAAAAAAGAAGAAAGAAATAAAATTAGAGAGAAAAGAAAAATGGAGACTGAAGTAATGAGAAACAAGCAAACATATGATGAAAACAAATAAAGAAAAAAGAAAGAAATAAAATTAGAGAAAAAAGAAAAATGGAGACTAAAGTAAAGAGAAACAAGCAAACTGATGATGAGAAAAAAATAAATAAATAAAATTAGAGAGAAAAGAAAAATGGAGACTGAAGTAATGAGAAACAAACAAACATATGATGAAAACAAATAAAGAAAGAAAAAAGAAAAAAAATTAGAGAAAAAATAAAAATGGAAACTGAAGTAAAGAGAAACATGCAAATAGATAATGAAAACAAATCGAGAAAGAAGAAAGAAATAAAATTAGAGAAAAAAAGAAAAATGGAGACTAAGTAAAGAGAAACAAGCAAATAGATGATGAAAACAAAAATAGAAAGAAGAAAGAAATAAAATTAGAGAGAAAAGAAAAATGGAGACTAAAGTAAAGAGAAACAAACAAAGAGATGATGAAAACAAATAAAGAAAGAAGAAAGAAATAAAATTAGAGAAAAAAAAATGGAGAATGAAGTAAAGATAAACAAGCAAACAGATGAATTAAAAAAAATAGAGACTGAAGTAAAGAGAAACAAAGCAAACAGATGATGAAAACAAATAAAGAAAGAAAGAAATAAAATTAGAGAAAAAAAAAAATAGAGATTGAAGTAAAGAAAAACAAGCAAATAAATGATGAAAAAAATAAAGAAAGAAGAAAGAAATAAAATTAGAGAAAAAAAGAAAAATGGAGATTGAAGTAAAGAAAAACAAACAAACAGATGATGAAAATAAATAAAAAAAGAAGAGAAAAATAAAATTAGAGAAAAAAAAAATGAAGAGTGAAATAAAGATAAACAAACAAACATATCATAAAAACAAATACTGTATTTTGTAGTTTTTACGTACCATTAATGTGAGAATGCATATATTCTGCCATCATGAAATCTTTATTATAATCAAATATGAAGCTTACAAACAATAACTAATTGGCGTGTCCTGATTTTTTAATACTTTCATGAAAATTTAGACTTCACAGTTCAAGACTTTACATTACTACTAATTTTATACTTTGTGCCATGCAACTAATTGAATTAGAAATATTTATTATTATTTTTTATATGATCAACAAATGCATGGTAGTAGTTGACCATCTTACCAACTTCATAACACTACCAACGTCCATGTCTAGTTCCAATGTACCAATGTGTCCGTCTTGTATATAAAAAATAACACAAACGTTGAAGAAAACCCCGCAGATTCCATGTTTTCAGCGTATTGGAATAACTATGTTGCCATTTGCCAAACTAGTAATACGTAAACTATATATTAGAAACGTTCCATGCCGTATTTTCAAACTGGAATCTCTATGTGTTTATTAGTAATTTAGTACTATGTTATGAAGTATGTCAACTGTTTATATTTAGTATGTCCGTACTTATAAAAATATTAGATGCGTAAACAGTTAGCTCTCTTTTGATTAGGAAATAAAGATTTTTATCTTTTTTCTCAACCCGCACTTCAACTTCGACTTCGACTTCAACTTTATTTTTATATCCTTGTGAAAACGACAAAACCTAAATAGGTCCACGAAAGCGAGAGCGTCCATCAATTCTTTACGTTAATTCATGAATAATTGTGATTACTTTTCCTTTATTTAGCTAAACATAAGTTAACTTAATTTTAAGAAAAGACCCTATTGTTTATGAGAAAGATTAAAAATGTGGCATGACTTTTGGGTCTATGTTTAAGAATATACTTAATGTAAAAATATATTTTTTTGGTAAAAAATTAGAAAGGGCGGTAGTTAGAAAATATTCGGAAGTTTTGGGATATGTATAGAACCAACATGGTGTGTTAGTTAGGTCGAACGATTCCGATATTTTAAGTTTTGATATATGAACTCTTAACAATAAAAAACAAAGTTGATGTTTAAGTTTTATACTATCAAATGTCAAACATGTAATATTATATAGCTGCATATAGATATAGTCAGATTACTTAGGATCGTGTCTTCTTTATGTTTGATGAGGTATTGGTTTTTCTTTATCGAAAGAAATGAGGTATTTGTTTTTTTTTCTCCTGATGAGGTATTGGTTAATTAGGAGCTGACGTTCAAATATACAGTTTAAAAGTTTTAACTAGATTAGAACCATGCTAGAGTACAGTTTAAAATTACTTTTATTTATATTATAATTTTAGAATAAAATACGATTCTGAAAATCACGATTAATGCTAGATTAGGATCTTTCAAACTTTTAAAATTTATCATATAAATTATATTTTATTCTAAATTATAGTATAAATAAAAGAAATTTCAACCCGTGCTCTAGCACGGTCCTAATCTAGCATTAATGTTTAACTTTTAATTTCTGAATACGATCCCGAATATCACGATTAATCTTCTTAAAAATTAGCGACATTTGATTCACTTTTATTATTGAGAGTATATTTTTATCCTTTTAATAACTTTTTTATTGATGTGATTTATAATAAAATATGTGGAAAATAAATTGGTAATATTGTGTATCTAGATATTTGGAACCATATACATGATCTTCCGAAAATAAAGTTTGGAATATCTATGAACTATCAATTTGGAATAACCCGTTTAAGATTTTCTGTTACAATTAATGTTTTATTTGTTACAATTAATATATTGATTAATTTATAATCTATGTATAACCTATTTGTAACCATTTATTAAAATTATAAAGTCTAACAAAACCATGTTGTGTACTCCAGTTTTATTATAAATGGGATTTTTGAAGTATTGTTTAGACTAATTTGTAAATATATATATATGTTATTTTATATTTCCTTTCCAATTTCAAAGCCTACTAAACTTGGCGAGGGGGGGAGGGTATTGGTTTAGGATTTAGAAAGAATTTTAATGACTTTATGTTTTTAAAAATGTTGCTGATTTTTAAAATCATAAAAAATTAGAAAGTAAAAATAAAGGATTCTATAAGAGATTGTTTAGGGAGTTTTTTTTAAATCTTGCTGATTTTAATCTTGTAAAATCTTTCATAAAATCTTTCAAAATCTTTTTATTTGATGAAAGAGTTTTCATGACTTTTGTTATGAAAGAAATGATATAAAATCCTAAACTAATAACATAAAATTTGAATTCATTAACAATCTAAGATTCTTTTGTTTTACTTGAATAACATAAAACTTTTCATGACTTTATAAAACTCTTAATCCAATAACACTAGATTTATCAAGATTGTATATAACTTTTTACAAATCCACAACCAATAACACCAAATTTTTTAAGAGTTTTAAAAAGTTTTGATTGAATAACAACATATTTTACATAACTTTTAAAGTCATTAAAATTCTTTCTAAATCCTAAACTAATACCCCCTTATTTCCATTCTGAGTTTAAGCATACAAATCACTTTTTTTTAACAAGCCTAAATTATTTTTTAGATGTAATATTTAAATTTTAATCACAATTTTTCTTTTTTTTGATAAACAAAATAAAAAAATGAAGCTTGATCTTTTAAAGATACAAGTATATGAATATAACAAAAAATGTACTGACTTTGTTGAGTACTTCGCTAAAGTATTTGGATTGGAAATTGAAGATAAACCTGTAAACAAAGGAAGTAAAATCTCAAATGATGAAGATAATGAAAATATTGGTGCAGTTGAGTTCAAATGATAAAAGTTTAATTTGACAATTTTACACTAATTAAGGTGCGGTGAGCCTATTTGCAGTTAAAAATCATTTGTATAAGTTTCCTTACTTAATGCAGTCTACTTTTCAAGAATATATAAGAGTGGTTATGTACTTTGATTATGTAATACCATAATAAGATTACTTTGATTATGATTATGTTGCCTTATTATCATACTATTATTGTTTTTTTTTTGACAAACATCATACTATTATTGTAAACTAGATATTCTCTCTATCAACCCCTTCAATCAAATTTGATAGATTTTCCACAATAATTTGAGTTTTTTTTTACTCGCATATTTGCTTTTGTTTTTGTTTAAAACTATTGGCTTACAAAATATGATAATCCATTTAAGTTCCCTATTTAATGTCAAATATCGAACATATTTTTCTTAATATTATATTTCCCCATATTGAAAAATAGTATGAAAAGTTAAGATATGTGCCATAGTGACACATATAATACTGTGTGTTGTCAAAAAAACATATATAATTGTTTATATAGAAATTTCTACATATATTGACTGAAAATAATTTGGTTAGCTCTCTTTGCAATGCCTCCAACAAAAGTCCACCGTCCACGCTTGTATGAATTTCTGTGTTTTCATAAGTCTTCATGGAGTTTTATGGTTTAGATCTTATGGGAGGGCGGTTCTGAAATATTTTTTTAAAATAGAAGGAGGCTCCTCAAAAATCTAAATTTCATTTGCCACAACACTTCTCTTGCCAAAGACTCAGGAAGCTTCTATGTTTTCAAATTTTAGCCACTATAGCGAAGAGGTTAAAGCCTTCTTAAAAAATATTTAGCATTAATGGGTATCATTTAGTATTGGGATCTAACCTAACAAATAGTAATGTTTATTGGACTCATTATTCTTAAGGCCCATTTGTTTCCCATAAAAGCCCAAACAATATTTCACGTTCCTCCACCTCCTCTTTTCCGTTCGACTCTCATCAGAATCCGAGACTGACAAAATCACGATCACCGGCATGAAAAAACCCACGACTCTGATCTCCGATTTCGCTCCTCAAGGACTATGTAGATCATAGAACTTCAACTCTTAGTTGTAATATCTCCCCGGATTCGTCTCTCATTTCCTATCAAATGGCGTCTTCAAATTCGCTCATGGACAGCTTGTTCCAGCGAAGCCTCGAAGATCTCATCAAAGGTATACGTCTCCATCTACACGGAGAATCCTCTTTCATATCTAAATCCCTAGACGAAATCCGCCGCGAGATCAAATCGACGGATCTCTCCACGAAATCCGTCGCGTTACAGAAACTATCTTACCTCGCCGCACTCCACGGCGTCGATATGTCTTGGGCAGCGTTCCACGCCGTAGAGGTCGTGTCCTCGTCTCGCTTCGCAGATAAGAGGATCGGTTACCACGCTATTGCTCAGTCGTTTAACGATCAGACGCCGGTTCTGCTTCTGATCACAAACCAGCTCCGGAAGGATTTGAATAGTTCGAATGAGTACGAGGTGAGTCTTGCTTTGGAGTGTTTGTCTAGGGTTGGAACTGATGATCTAGCTAGGGATTTAACTTCTGAGGTTTTTACGCTCTTGGGGAGTAGTAAGGCTTTTGTTAGGAAGAAAGCTATCGGTGTGGTTTTGAGGGTTTTTGATAAGTACCCTGATGCTGTTAAGGTATGTTTCAAACGTCTTGTTGAGAATCTGGAGAGCTCTGATCAGCATATACTGTCAGCTGTGGTTGGAGTGTTCTGTGAACTCACCACAAAAGATCCAAGATCTTATCTTCCTTTAGCTCCTGAGTTTTACAAGATTCTGGTTGATTCAAGGAACAATTGGGTTCTGATTAAGGTTCTTAAGGTATTTGCTAAGCTTGCTTCGATCGAGCCTAGGTTGGCTAAGAAAGTGGCTGATCCTATTTGTGAACATATGAGGAGGACTGTGGGAAAGTCTTTGCTGTTTGAGTGTATTAGAACAGTAGTGAGTAGTTTGAGTGATCAGGAAACAGCGTTGAAACTTGCGGTTACAAAGATTAGGGATTTTCTTGTGGACGATGATCCGAATCTCAAGTATCTTGGACTTCATGCCTTGTCGATTGTTGCTCCAAAGCATTTATGGGCAGTTTTGGAGAACAAAGAAGCTGTCGTCAAGGCTCTGAGCGATGACTATGAGGATCCAAATGTTAAACTTGAGGCTTTGCATCTTTTAATGGCAATGGTGAATGAAGACAATGTGTTTGAGATCTCTCGAATTCTTATGAATTATGCTCTTAAGTCTGATCTTTTATTCTCCAACGAGGTTATAGCTTCCGTCCTACTGGCATGCTCCCGGAACTCATATGAGATCATAGTTGACTTTGATTGGTATTTGTCTCTTGTAGGTGAGATGGCTAGAATCCCACATTGTCAAAGAGGGCAAGAAATTGGGCATCAGTTAATTGATATTGGTATGAGGGTCAAAGACGCTAGACCGGAGCTAGTTAGAATTTCTCGAGGACTGCTTATTGATCCTGCATTGCTTGGTAATCAGTTCTTGCACCCTATATTGTCCGCTGCTGCTTGGGCTTCAGGGGAATATGTCGAATTCTCTAGGACTTATTATGAAATTGCAGAGGCGCTTCTGCAGCCACGTACTTCTCTCTTACCGCCTTCAATTAGAGCAATCTACATACATTCCGCTTTTAAAGTTCTCGTCTTCAGTCTCAAGGGGTACTTCTCAGTCCAGGAATCCACAACCTCGCCCTTGGTTGAGGAGTCTACTAGCTCTGGCTCTTCACCGCTGAATGCTTTCACTTACAAATCTATATCGAGTCTGGTGAATATGATTGAACTTGGGCTGTGCTCGTTGTCGGGGACCCTGGATGTTGAAGTGCAAGAGAGAGCTAAGAACGTTATAGGATTCACCGGTATGATAAAGCACAAAATAGCGGAGAAAGTAACATCCCCAGAGAGTGTAATAGAGGCATCTAGAGCTGTAGCATTCATGGAAGATGTCTTCTCAGAGGAGCTTGGCCCTGTTTCTTCAACTGCACAGGATAAAGTTCCCTTGCCGGATGGGTTAGAGCTGAAAGAGAATCTTGAAGATCTGCAAGAGATTTGCGGAGAAGTTCTCAAACCAGTTGTCGACTCAAATTCATATTCGTTCTCATCCTCAGAAAAAATCAGCTTCTCTGTTGCTAAACTTAGAATCAGTGATCAACAAGAAGCCTCATCATCTTCATCCCATCCGCCTGAATCTGCATCCTTACTTGCGGAACACAGAAAACGCCATGGCCTGTACTACCTTTCGTCCCAGAAGAGCGACGACCACAATGATAGCAATGGCAACAACAACACGCTGAACGAATACCCACCAGCGAATGAGATATCAGCGGACTCAATTAACCCCAAAAAGAAGATGAACCAATCAAAACCGAGACCTGTAGTGGTAAAACTGGACGAAGGAGATAACATAAAGATGAAACCAGACGCTAGTAGTAATGATGAACCTCTGTCTCGTGCAATCCAGACAGCTCTAATGGGGAAAGGGAAAGAGAAGGAAAGAGAAAAAGACAACCACGATGGAAGTCTTGATTCAGGGACCAAAGAACAGAGCTCGAGAAAAGAGAAGAAGACGAAGAAAAAAAATGGAGAGAAAAGTAGTAAACATAGATCACGACGACGATCTGACAAAGAAGCAAGTGCAGCGAAACCAGTCGAAATCGTAGATTTTCTCTTATGAGTACTAACTAGTTGCGTCTCAGACCAGACAGGTTGGTGTGTTCTTTTGTACAGTGATTTCCATGTACCCATAATTGATTCTTTTGTGTTTATGAAATATATTCTCTTATCATTACGCCAACATATATCAACAACAACCAAAATAAGATAAGCAAAAATTAAAAATAAGATGCATACAAAGCATCACCACACATTGTTATTCGCGAAGCGTACAACTTACTTAACTCTACTAGACTACTACAATACTTAATGATCATAAATAACATACTTAAACACACACCAAAAGTAAAACTCATAACATATATATAGAATGACCATAAAACATCAAACGCTTCTTTGATTATTCAACACCTCGGGATGGCGAGTCTGCAACTTTTAGAGACTTTACGAGCGTTGGGAGTGCTTACGAAGCGACGGAGGCTAGGGTTTCTCATGTAACCACATAGGCATGGCTTCTGCTCTTTGAGCTTAGCACAGCACAACGCCGATGGTGGAGAAGACGACGTTATTGCCGCTGCACATGGGCTTAGTTGCATAGGCGAGCATGTCACGGCTTCAGCCGCGGGGAGTAGAACCACTAGGAGGACCGCCGCGAGGACCAAAACGGAAACCCATGTGGCCTTCATCATCACCATTTTTCTTTCTTTTGTTTGTATTTTGAGTTGATAGAAGTGTGTTTTGGTGTGTTTGTGGTTTTTGTGTGTGTAATCTCTTCCTATTTATAGTGGGAAAGTGAAACGCTTTTTCTTATTTTATTCTACTTTATTAGTAGTTTATATATTTTTTATTAAGAAGTACATACGTATATGAATTACAATTACAAATATTTTTCAAACTATTATGCACTTGCTTATAGTGCGGCCTCTTATTTGTTTATTTTTTTTCGATTTTGTATTAAATTTTAATTAGCATTGAAAGAATCCAATACGTTGGTGGAATATCTAAAGAGTATCAATGCGGGGTTTCTCATCGTAGACTATGTTATTTCTACCCACCAGACCAGACTATGGATGCAACTTAATTTAAAATTTTAATTAGATAGTAGAGCAGTTCACGGTGATTTTATTGTGTTGTAGATGCTGCAATGGGTCTAATTTTTTGATTAATAGTTTTCTACAAATGATGTTATCATGTCATCCAGATTTAAACGGGCTGGAATACGATTTGTAAATCATCACTGTTGAGCTAATATATATTTTGAATATTGCTTAGAAATAAAAGAAATAAAATGGTAAAAAATATAAACATTGTGGACAAGAACCCTCGTGACTTTGACTTGAGGAACGTTATTTAATCAACATTAATAGATAAATGGGGGAAAGTATTCGAATAACGAGAGTACTAATTTCTTAACTATATTCATTTGTTTTTAGTGTTTTTTCTTCTCGTCAACGTTTTTTGTCTTTTATTCATTGTATTGGTGCTAACCTTGCTCCCTTCTTCTTCTTCTTTTTTTTCTTGAGTGGAAATAGCACCACAAATTGAGATTAAATATTTAGAAAACTATAAATCAACACTCAATAATATGTACTATATATTATCTCTAACTTCTCTCTATTTGTGGACCAAAAAATAACTAATTGATAAGACTGAATATTTTGAATATTTTCCCTAAATTCAAGCACAACAAGTAAGATATATTCATCAACGAATTTTTTTTTTATATAATATGGGTTTATAGAAAAAGGAATTCAACAAAAGAAAAAAAAAAAGAAGGTAGGGTCGAAGTGGATGACTTAGGAGGCCAAGAGGACTTTTCGGTGATGGTACTTGTGTCGTCCCAATATTTGTTGCCGTCTCCTTTTAACAGTACGTCCTGATGATGGAGAAATATGCATATGGTATGGAAATGTCTAAACCTAAAAGTAAAACAACAATTACTAGTAATTTATATACAAAATGATGATTTTGAGATGAAGCGTGCGTTTGGGGATACGTGTGAATAATCATTGCCACAATCACTCATTGAATATTCTTTTTTTTTCTTTCTTTTTCTTTTGGCACAGTTATAGTAATTTTAATGAACAGATCATATTCTCTTTGGTGTAAACATTTATATTGAAAGATTAGCTATTGTATTTATAAATTTATAGAAAATTGATTTAAATTTGCTTAGTACTAGTAATATATAAGAATGGCAATTAAAAAAATTATGCATGTAAGTAATACTTACATTTGCTTGGTACATGTAAGGATTAGATATATAGAGAGTAGAGGTATTAGATTCATATATCATAACCCAATTAAGACGGCTTGTGGAAACATAAAACTAAAAGGAGAACATGGAATGTTTGGTGTGTAGCTCACTTAAAATATGTTCACACGTTGGTTGGTTGTTGTTGTTGAAGCTCATACAAACATGTGTCTTCGACTTTAAGGTTTGATGTATGACAAGATCACCACAGAGAAACACGGCTAAAAAAATAGTATTGATCGAGTAAATAAAATAAGAAGAGAGACAGTGGGTCCAAAGCATCGAGCGTGATACCTTTAAGATCCTCACGCCTAGTGAGTAATTTCCGTTTGTTATTATTGCTCTTCTTATAGGTAAAATATAGAGTTCAAATATAGATACGTTTATAAATGTTTTATAGTCTCTAGCGTATAAAGTGTCATGTAATATATATACCCGGAGCCAATGATTCGCTGTCAAGTTGATGATTCTTGGAAATCATCAAAAACTAATTCAGGTTTGGGCTGGTGATGTGATATTCATGAGGATCAGATTTTAGTGTTGGGAGCAAAATGCAAAAGATGAAGTCTTTCTCCTTTTTCATTTGGAGCTAGAAACTTTGTTATGGCCATGAAGTGTATTTCTATCTAGAAAAGTTGATTGTTGGAGGTTAAAGATGGATTTTGCAGAATTAGTTGCGATAGTGCAAGCCCCAGAGGAGTGACCGGTATTTTCTACGTTCCTTGATGAGTTCGAGACATTAGTGCGTCCTTTTACTCTCTACAAGATTTTTCGGACATCCAGTGTGATGGCTGATTGTTTAGCTCGTTCTTCTAAATCATTAGTTTCGGAAACTACTTTTGTAAACAACTTTTTTTTCCGGTTTAGACCACCAATCTTGAAATTTTATTTTAATTATTGTCAAGTTAATCAAAAAAAAAGAGTAAAGTATATAATTAGACAGCAAAGTTATAATTTTATTTTTTTTGTTGACTTTTAGAAGAAAGAAAAATATGTGGTGTTTAGGTTGTTGGTTTGTGAAATAAAAACATTTTGTAGAAAAAAAAAAGAAAAAAAAAGATCCACATTTGTTAAATAAAAATATTTTGTGGATTGCTGATTTTTTGAAAATAAATTTCCAAACATAATTTTTAACAAAATTATTGTATAATAAATCTGTGGCTATTGACAATTTTGATATAATTACTAAAACAAAATTGATAGTCCAAATTATTTAATTGGAAAATTTTACCAGAAAATCTACATCTATTAAGATTTTCAAGCCGCACCCGTGACACCACTCACTCAGTCACTCACCACCACTACACCTACCAATTTTGACAACAACAAAAAAAAAAAAAAAAAAAAAAAAAAAAAAAAAAACTGAGCAAAAGTTACAAAGCTTGTAGATTACAAAAGTTACAATTCTCCTACATACAGCATTCTAACACAAATTAAAAATGCGGAACCAAGGTCTAATGCCGCATCAATCCCAAAAAACCAACATTAAACTTGAGATCGACATACTATGAAAATAAAGATAGCGGGCCTAAGTAGACTGAAGGAAAATTACTAAGCAAGATCATTCCACTGAAGGTATCCTCCGTGACCGCCTTCATCTGTAAACTCGTAGACAGCACCCGCTGCTGCCAACAAAACCACCAGTATTAGACTTAGTTCACGCTCATGTTTGAACAAAGAAAGATGCAAGATGGAGCTACGAGTCAGGCATCTTTTTAACAGGGAAATATGCAAAATGAAGAAAACAGAGACTATTACCTCTGTAGCCACCTTGAACAGGATCATCAGCCAAAAGAAGTGGAGTGTCTAAGTCGATGAATCTGTAAATTACATCTTCACTTGTTAGATTTATGATGGTGATGGTTACGTTAGGAAGAAATGTGGTGTTTATATATTAAATATACCTGAAACTCCCAATGCCTGCAGCAAGGTGACCAGAGAACCCCATAGCTAGTCTTGTCTCAACCATTCCCCCTATCATAAGCTCAATTCCAGATGATCTAGCCAATTCAATTACCTCGAGGGCCTCGAGGATTCCGGTTTTGGCGAGTTTGATGTTAACAACATCTACGATACCACCTTCTATGATTTTCTTGAGATCAGTCAAGTCTCTGCAACTCTCATCTGCTGCAACAGAGCCTCCGAATCTGTTCTTTGCAGTTCGAGTCACGTGACTGAGTCCTTCCCAATTGTCTCTGTGGACAGGTTGTTCAAAGAGAACCGGTGTAACCTTCATTTCTGGACAAAACAATCACATCACTTCAGGTCATGACCGAGAAAACAAAGGTCGGCTAACAATTTGAACAGGCTCGGTGTTTTCCGAAATCCAATCATTTTAAAACCTTTAGCGTTCAAGACCTACAAGAGAAGATCCACAAATGATATATAAACCTGTTTTTTTACCATGAAGCTTCTCGAGAACTTCAACAGCTTCCTCTGTTTGATAACCCTCATTGGCATCTAGAATGAAGGAACAAGTAGGGTGGACAGCACGTATAGCCTGGAGAACTTCTATGTCAGCCTTAAGATTCTTCCCCACCTTGAGTTTCAAGGTTTCAAAACCTTGTTTCCTATACTTAACAGCCAAAATCGAAGCTTCCGCCGGAGAAACAATCGGAATCTGAGGATACACCAACACAAACATCATTTAGACCCACATACATGAGAACACACACAAATGGCAAACCTTCATACTCAAGCAGTTTCCAAGCAATATTAACATTCTACAAACAATTCAAAATTCCATCTTCAGAACCTATAAGTGCAGTATTAACACATGTAATCTAAGTAAGACTCAATTGTTATTTTACTTTTAGAGCAGCTCTCAGTAAGTATAAACTTTACGAATCACACAGAAATAATAAAAAAAGGAATTTGTACCAGCAAGAGCTAAGAGGTAAGAACCGAACTGTTATGTCGGTGGTAATACTACTTGAAGCTCCACCAAATAGTTTCCACAATGGCACTCCTACACTCTTAGCTGCTGCATCAATCACAGCCATCTCCACCCCACCTCTTACCTAAACCCAAAAATTCCCAAACTTGAACTTAAAAGATTCAAGATTCAATCTTTTTTAGGAACGCTTAAATCACAATTAATGTCTAACTGAGCTTACAGAGGCAAATCTATGACCAGGGAGTAATCTCCCGATCTCAAGAAGAACACCACCAAGTCTCATCTCCGGTAACTCCCTCAGAAACTCACAAGCTTCCCGCGCTTTCACCATCGCCGTTATCTGATCCTCCGCCGTCACCGACGGCAAAATCGGAGCTTCTCCCCAGCCGACACACCCGTCTCCAAGCTCGATCCGAATCGCAACGTTACTGACTGAATCAAGCCGTGAGGAAGCGATAGTGAAAGGTGAGATCAGAGGAACGTTCAGCTCTCGGTTCTCTGATTTACGCACCCTTACAGTGAAATTCTCCGTCAGGGTTTTGAATCCATACGCCACCGACATAACACAGATCGGAGATCTCGGCGAATTTTGGAATTTGAGGATTGAATTTGAATTGAAGAGTGAAGAAGACGATACTATCGAAAACATTTTGCTTTTTTAGGCCTTTAGAACTAATTTTAGGGTTTAAAACTTTAAATTTAGGGTTTCACTTTTGAAATTCTTATATTTTAATTATCAAAATAATTTTTAAAATTTTCTTCGTCCACCAAAATCTACTGAATTACTTAGCATTTCACCAATTAAAAAAAATGTAATTTTTATCAGGTAAAAGACAAATGTGAAATATTTGAAAATTTCATCTATTTTTGTAAAGTGTTTTTTTTTTTCAAATAAATACCAGAATTTACACACCAAAAATAACATGGGAATAAAAAGAAGAAAGTTACTATAATAACATATGCAAGAAGCCAAGAATAGATCGATAAAATAACGTGACATGACATGAAGATGAAGAAATAGAATGGGAGAAGGGAGAAGGGAGAAGGGCAAAACCATTCCAATTCTTTGCTTCTTGAGTATGTAGTTTGTTTGCCTTTGTTACCAAGTCTAGAACCTCTCTTTCTTCTTATATTTGTTTGCAATTTCCCATTTTATATAATCCTTGTACTGTCGCTCTTTCTTACCGCATTCATCTTTGTCTTAACAAAATTTCATCCAATATAATCATGCCGATATATTCGGGATCTTCCGATTCTGAAGACGAAAGAACGTACCATAAAACAACTAAGCTCTTCACTCGTCAACGATCTATTCACTCTATATTTGGTGGTGGTCAAGGTATTTATCTTTCTCTCCCTTTTTCTAAAACTTTGTATTGGCCGTTCAGTTTGTATGTGAAAATTAAACAGGTAGTACGTATTTGTGATTAACAGTTGCAGATATTTTGTTATGGAGAGAGCCAAAAATAGCTGCAACATTGGTGATAGGAGTGAGCCTCTTATGGTTCTTAATGGAAGTAGTTGAATACAATTTCATAACCTTAGTTTGTCATGCTTCCATGACCTCCATGCTTCTTTTCTTCATCTGGTCCACTGTTTCTGATTTTCTCAATTGGTATGTTTCTAATATTTATCTTTGATTACTCTTTTGAAATTCTCGATTTAATCTTTGAGATTTCCTAATCGATAACACAATGCAGGGAAAGGACAATAATACCAGAAGTGGTACTAGACGAATCTTCTTTCAGACATTTAGCAACAAGCTTCCATGTTAGATTCAACCAAATCCTCTCTAAGCTTCTTGACATTGCTTGTGGAAGAGATCCTCCACTCTTTTTTCTCGTAAGCTATTTCTTGAATCATTTTTATACATGTATACTTTTGGATTAATTATTAGTATTAATTATATTTCCTCTAAATTGGTTTACAATATTTTCAGACAACGCTCTCACTTTATATCTTATCCATCATCGGGACATATTTCAACTTTGTGAATCTTCTGTTCGTAGGTAAAGAATTAAGTTATATTCAACTTTATTCTACTGTAGATTTAATTTCTAATTAACTACCGAAGAATATATAATTAATGATCGTACGTCGATCGTTTTGTTCAGGGTTCGTAAGCATGCAGACGTTACCGGTTATGTATGAGATGTACGAGGATGACGTTGATAGAGTGGCGGGTAAGTTGATGAGGAAGATGAGGAAGCTTTACAGGAAAGTCGATTCGAATGTTCTTAGCAAAATCCCAAGAGGAACTGTCAAAAACAAGAAACTTACTTAATTCTTCTTCATTATAATAACTGTTTATCATTAACTGTATTTACTATATAATTTTAACCCAAATCAAAATATATATACGTACATATATATCTTTTACTAGTTTTGTTTTTAACGTACTGAGAAAAAAGAAGTTAAGATCTGATCAATGATCATCAAATGATTTGACGTGAATCTAGCCGAGGAAATAAATAGAGTATCCACTTCTAAAAATCATCATTTATAGTGTATACTATACAGATGAATTTTCTTCTTAATATAGAAAAGAAAAATCAAACTAAAATCCAAACTAGTTTTTGTTTGTAATCCACATTCCACAAAAAAACAGTCGGCTAAAGATTGATTTGAAGATGGACGAATCTCTATTTCGATTGGACCGTACATTCATATTGCATGTGATATGTTAAACACGACAAAAATAGTGACTTATGTGACTATGTCTCAACTCTCAACCACTTAATTTAGAAGGTTTTTTTTACATTATCAACTGCTTTGAATTATCTTATATACAAAGAGGAAACTATAAACTCATCATCATCTCTCAAAAGAAATCAGAGGATGAGAAAAGATATGGCTATCTTTCTCTGTGTATCATTGCTTCTTGCTCTTGTGTCACTAATATTTTTCATGAGAAAGATTAGAGAAAAGCCAAAATGGAATCTTCCTCCGGGTCCTCCAAGTCTTCCCATCATCGGAAACTTACACCAGTTCGCAGGATTGCCTCACCGATGCTTTCATCATCTCTCCATTAAATACGGACCTGTGATGTTTCTTCGCCTAGGGTTAGTTCCAACGGTTGTGATCTCCTCGAGTGAAGCAGCTGAAGAAGTTCTCAAAACTCATGACCTTAGATGCTGCAACCGACCAAGAACGGTCACCACGGATTTACTCTCCTACTGCTCTAAGGACATCAGCTTTGCGCAGTACGGCGAGTACTGGCGAGAGATGCGAAAGCTCGCTGTTATCGAGCTTTTCAGCCTTAAAAAAGTTCAATCATTTAGGAATATCAGAGAGGAAGAAGTGGACTTCATGGTGAAGAAACTGTTCCAATCAGCTTCCAAGCAATCTCCTGTGGATCTAAGCAAAGCTTTTTTCTCTCTAACCGCAAGCATCATTTGTAGAGTAGCCTTGGGACAGAACTTCAACGAGAGTGATTTCGTAATCGATCAAGAGAGAATAGAAGAACTTGTGAGTGATGCATTGTTTGTTCTAGGTAGTTTCACTTTCTCTGATTTGTTACCCGGTAGAATTGGGAGATTCTTTGATTGGTTGTTTGGAGGACACAAGAAGATAAACAAAGTCTTTGAAGAGCTTGATGCTTTTTACCAACATGTGATTGATGATCACTTAGCAGGAAGTAAAAAAACTGTGGATTCTACTGCGGATATTGTTGCTCTCTTGTTGGATGTGATGGATAAACAAGGAAAAAACGATTATTTCAAGTTCGACATTGATAACATCAAGGCAATCCTCATGGTAAGAGCTCTCAAATCTCGCTTCATATATTATCTTTTTTCGAATATAAGGAAAAAACTAGGACTACTTTATATGGTACGGTCTCCGTTTTAAAAAGGAAAACAAAAAAATTAGGAATCTATGATCTTCATATGTGATTTTTTGGGTGAGAAAGTTTTTATTTTAAACGTCAACTATAGTAGCGCTAAACCACTTGGTTCTCCAAAGTTAATTACTTAATTACTTTGCGTTTGATCCTTATTGTGTTATATACCGTACGTACGTAAACACATATGGCAAACGAAACCGTTGGAAAATCATGTTTGCATTTGGCGCGCGTATACATTTTGTAAGATATAATTCTATTTCATCAAAAACGTAGATTTTGTCATGCAAACACAAAGAGATGGTTTAAAAAAAATGAAGGGCCACATTGATTTCATTTCTAAACGTACGTATGTATAATATATTTGTTCAATTACTAATTATGTCTTGACGATCAGGATGTATTTCTGGCGGGGGTAGATACAGGCGCAATAACCATGATTTGGGCAATGACAGAGCTTGCTAGAAACCCTAGAGTGATGAAAAAAGCACAAGAAGAGATCCGAAACACCCTCGGGCTCGAAAGGGATAGAATCACTGAAGAAGACATTGACAAAGTTGATTATTTGAAGCTCATAATCAAGGAAACATTTAGATTGCACCCAGCACTTCCTCTTTTGCTCCCAAGAGAAACAATGTCTCACGTCAAGATCCAAGGCTACGATATTCCTCCAAAAACGCAAATCCAACTTAACGTATGGACGATTGGACGTGACCCCGAGCGCTGGACCGATCCTGAAGATTTTATTCCTGAGAGATTTACTAATAGTTGCGTAGATTTCAGGGGACAACACTTTGACCTCTTACCGTTTGGTTCTGGTAGAAGGATTTGTCCTGGGATGCCATTGGCGATTGCTTCCGTGGAACTAGTGCTGTTGAATTTGCTTTACTTCTTTGATTGGAGATTGCCTGAAGGAATGATAAGTGAAGAAGACATTGATATGGGAGAAGCTGGTAATCTCACCATTGTCAAAAAATTACCTCTACTACTTGTGCCTGTTCAACACCATTGATGAGACATCACAAAAGCTTGATGCACTGTTCCGCTGGTTAGTATATATCTATTGGTTCTTTTGTGTATTTATAGTCTTCATTGAAAGTGTACGATTCTAAAAGCTAAAGACTTCCTAATATATGTATATCAATGTATCATGATTCAAGAAATAATGTATAATTAATGAATAATGAAACACAAATGTATTGAGAAACAACAATAATATTTAATTTGTTTATTGGTTCTGAAATGTTTCGGTGATAACTTATACGATGGACGAAGGAGTATGAGAAGTAGCTAGTTAAATAAACATCATCATCAAGTCCGATAGGAGATGTATGGAAAGGACTTGTGAGTGATATAACCCTTATTAGCTCTAGGTAACTTCTGAGTAAATTTCCAAGTGGAACTGTCAAAAACAAGAAACTTAATTAATTATTAATTCTTTACTTAATATCACCTATATAATTTCAACCCAAGTTAGTATATATACATATCTTTGACTGGTTTTGTATTAATGGATTAAACAAAAAAGTAGAAGAAAAAGCTATGATTTGATCATCAAATGGAATGGTGTGAATCAAGTTCAAGACTAGGGATCTCGTTTATGCTAACTCTTTCCAATTAATAAATTGGTCTAGTTCTAATGACCTTGGTGAGTATAAACTATATAAATCGACCAGATAACGTGAAAAGCTGGTATACTATCGGTATGTCGCTGCAAAGATGTTGCACATATTATATCACCATCACATGGTTGGAAAATATCAAACTACATTTGTCCCTTTATCTATATGGATAAATACAAAAAAAAAAAAAACGTCCGAAAACACCAAACCTTTGAAATTATATACAAATCTTTCTACAAAATTTTCAAAGAGATATTTTGTTATTTAGACAATGAAATGACAATGTTGATAATGATTATGAGTTTATAAACTTTTGTTTTAACCTAGAAAATCCGCAAGTTGTAACTCAACTTTGAAGTTTTTTTTTTTCAAAGCGGAGTTTCTGGCAAACAAAAGAGGCCAATCGTTTCTCTAAAACGGTCAATAGCATGCTGCAACTCAAACCTCTAATCACAGAGTACCTCAAATGCGAAGTGGGTGATGGCCGCTCTGCCTCATTCTGGTATGACTCATGGACTGAGTTTGGTCCGCTTATTACGTTCATTGGTGAATCTGGTCCGAGACAATTACGCATTAGTGAGGGTGCGCATGTTATTGATGCTTCGAGAAATGGGGACTGGGCTCTTCCGCCTGCCCGCTCTGACAATTCTCAAGCACTTTTGATTGCTCTCACAGAAATTCCTGCTCCCTTGGAGAGCAAAGGCCGGGATTCTTACCTTTGGCGAAACGCTGCAGGTATATATCGCACCTGGTTCTCAGCAAAAGAGACATGGGAGCAGTTGAGGACTCGATCTCCAGCTGTCCCCTGGGCTAAGATTGTGTGGTTCAAGGAGCATGTGCCACGGTTTGCTTTCATTACTTGGTTAGCCTTTCTCTCGCGCCTTCCAACGAGAGATAGGCTCAGAAATTGGGGGATGAATATACCTGCATCTTGTGTTCTCTGCCCAAATGGGATTGAGACTCATGACCATCTCTTCTTCTCTTGCCCTTTCTCCTCTGCTCTCTGGGGATTTTTTGCTGCTAAGTTCTTTCCGGCTCCTCCCTCTGCTCTCCCAGACGTCCCCGCGTGGATCCTCAGCCTCCGTCAACCGCATGTCACCAAGGCTATCACCATCATCAAGCTGCTGTTCCAGACCGTGGTTTATCACATCTGGAAGGAACGAAATGCCAGGATTTTTTCAGCTTCCGAATGCCCCGCCACCTATCTCCGCCTCAACATTGATCGTACGCTGCGAAGTCGCCTTCTCTCCTTCCCTGGGACCGTTGCTCAGCCATCCTCTCTCCTTGAAGTTTACTTTAGTCGCGTCTCTTATCCTTTATAGCATTTTTTGTACTAGTCTTTTTCTCCTCGTTCCTGTGGTAATGGGTTATTTTTGTAATCGGTATCTAACTATGTAAACTCTTTATTTAAATGGAATCTTCACATTAAGACCAAAAAAAAAAAAAAAAAACTTTGAAGTTTTTCTGAACATTTATCTCTTTTTTGACATTGACTACTCTAACCCAAAACTTTATTGTTTTACAAAATCTGAAAAACCGAAACGGGAACTATACCCAAAAATCGAAGTTCAAACCTAGCCAGTTAACCTGTTTATGTCTTTATCACAAAAAAACGTAAAAATATGGGGTATATAGTATTTTTTTTTTTTTTTTTTTTTTTTTTTTTTTAAGTTTTGTTAGAAAATTAGGTACTTATTAAATGAAAAATTTAGATATCTTTTGGTAGAAAAACGAAAGTTTGGTATTTTTTTTGGCAGTTTGATGTATATATAAAAAATCTATATTATAGGAGATATATATTGCTGATAAAATAGAAAGAAAGAATAAAACACTTCATATTGAAAAATTTGCATAGAGAATAAAACACTTCATATTGAAAAATTTGCATAGTGCACTTTTTGAAGATTCCGTTGCATCATTAATCAATACACGTTTTGAAGATGAAAAAGGGTAAGAACATTGGGTTACATCGAAAGTCCTTCGATAAGAATTTGATTTTTGTATTCACACCCAAAAAAAAATGATTTTGTATCAGTCAAATTTGTACAAACAAGGAAAATGGAGTCCACGTGAAAAATAGAAGAAGAGAGAGCGTTATATAGCTCATCATGCCAAACCCGTTAGTTTTTATTACTGTTTTTTTTTTTTTTTTTTTTTTTTTTTTTTTTTTGCGATTGTTTAGTAAAAACTCCCTATGGCAAACAACAATTAATTAAGCAGTACAATATTCTTTTGACGAAAGTTATTGTCCAATAAAAAAACTTCTTATGTATTTTGGATTTAACAAGTGTCATGAACGATCACTTAAAAAATTAACCTACACGGCAAATAGTTGTCAAAAACCTTTATTTTCAACTAAATTTCCTCGAAAAAACATAAACGAGAACTATGTATGTGTTTGCCAACCTCGAAAAAACATAAACTAGAACTACGTATGTGTTTGCTCAAAAAAATAAAAAATGTAAATTTCTTGAGTTTTGTATATATATAAGCCTAACCTCGAACTTCAAGTTTTGTATATATATTAAAAGAGACATAATCTTTAACTATAATGGGTGACTTGGTATTGCAGTCTTTTTTATATCGGTTTTTATATATTATAAAGAAATAAGTCTTATTAATCAACGAATAAAATTTTATCAAAAGTCAATGGCCTTACGTACGAATTTATCGGCTATAAGTAGTAGGACGTTAACAACTTAATTCTCATCCACATTAACTTAAAGAAAGAGAGATGGCGAGACACTTGGAAGATGTAATGAACATGGCTACAACGACACATTTCGATGCTAGCTACCTGTTTCATGTTGTGTTCTTGGCTCTGATCGGCTGTTGTGTCCTCTCGGCTATGTTATTCTCTTGCGCCGATGGAGTTTCCGACAACAGGCCCAGTTCTGCAAACACTAACGGTGGCGGAGGTTGTGGGGGAGGCGGTTGCGGTGGTTGTGGTGGAGGTTGAGAGATTTCATTTGTCTTCGTCGGGGGGAAAAATAGAACATTAATATTCGACCATTTTGCTTTCGTATTATCGTTATGTATATGTATATCCCTTATTTTGAGTACGTGTAAGCATATCTTATATAATAATAGAAGATTTTTAATGACCTTTGTTTCAGGAGATGACATAAAACGCTTTATATAGTTGATACTTGTCCATTGCTAATTAAATATGGTTACAATTGTCAACTTAATCCTTTGATAATTAAAAAATTTGTCTTAACAAACAAACAAATGGGGTCTGAACATGCAGCCCCTGTGTTTCTCTTCTTCTTATACGGTATTTAAATTGAAGTCCAAATTTAGTTTTAATTTTGCATTCTGCTTTTGAAAACGTAACGTCTTGCCATCAAAGTAAATTAAGTCATTTGATAATTGCTTTCTTATTTATTTTCAATTAAATATTAGTAATTTTTTTTCATAAAATTATAATCCAATAGAATTTAATTTCTGATTACTTTTATTATTATTATAATCTCTCTCCCTCAATCTACTGAGAATCAACACCCCCACCCCACACACTAACTACGCTTTTAGAAATGTTACAACCTAAAAAAATTGCTCTCTACTCTACTCTAGAGTTACTCTCCAACGATGACCACCAGTAAAAATAGGACTGTTTTTGGGAAGCTTCATACTATAGAAAAAACAATCTCTTACTCAGCTTTAAATGTCTCTTAACTCAACTACCTAATCCACACCACACGTATCTTACCTACTGTATATTAAAAACTTCCTCTCTAACTAATTTTTTACTTGCTTTTAGACATGCAACTCGCCTATCTAAGTTCGAAGATCTGTTGATTCGGTGAAAGCATTGTCTCTCTTTGGGAAAAACTTGCCATTGAAACACATGCCAAACTTCTTACACTCTCGGCAGACTATTTATATTTGAATGCAACATCGTCAACCCAATGTTTTTTGAACTCTAACAATTCCGCAAAAGATATTATATTTCATATTGAAACAACCCTTCCCGTTTTTTTTTTTTTTAATACCTTAATTTACTAGTGGTCCCATACCCACTAACATCCTAACAACAATCAATAACAGCGAATAACAAATAAAACAATTTCCATTAATCCAATAAAATTCCAACATAAATGAACCAATAACACCATAAACCAAATAAGCAATATCCAAAAGCTAACATCCTACAATGTTCCATCAACTCAATGCTAGCAACCTAACAATAGCTAGACCACAATCAATCAAGCCTCTATAACATCCCTTCATCATCGCCCTGATTCCACGATCACACTTTGCCTTTACCTGCACATCACAAACAACAATTGAGATGCGTAAGTATTATCACAAATACTTAGTGAGGCCGTCCTCCCATCTACTGGGTTATACACACAAGCATATAAGACTCCCAAGTCAATCAAACAACAAGAACATAAGCAATACATCAAACCAGGAAATAACAAGTCTCGGATAAAGCTAGTATCGACCGATGCTACTTCGGCGTCGACCGATGCTACAAGAACTAGTGCCGACCGATGCTCCTCAAACGGTATCCATCGATGCTACTCAAGATGGTGCCGAACGATGCTCCTCAAAAGTGGTATCGATCGATGCCTCCTCTGCAGACACGATCTGCGCGAAACTCAGCGACGAACTCCGACTCCAATCAACCCAAAATCAACTCCAGTCATGTCTAACCATCTCGGAAATCACTAGAAATCACAAGTACAACGTACCCAAGCAAGCAAACAACACAAACAACAAGGAATCACACAAAACAAGAGAGATCTCATGCTTAGATCAACCATGGTCAAGCACTCACCTCAAGAACAGAAGATTCTGAGCAGTAGGAACGAAATCCTCACTCCTAGCAAGCTTCCAACTCTTTCCTAGCTCCAAAACTCTCAAGAACAGCAAGTAATCTCCCAATCCTTTCCCAAAAGCTCAAGAACACTCTCTCCTCTCTTTTTCTCTCAAAAGCGGCGAGTACCAACTAAAACACGACCTTGAGTCGTTTTTCCCTTTTACACACGAATTAGGGATTCCCCTAAACCAACCACGCAAACCGGACAATTAAAATCGAACCGGCCAAACCGGCTACAACTAGCGTCGATCGATGCTCCTCACAATGGTATCGATCGATGCCCTCCACAAAATAACAAAATTTGGTTCGCGGATGTTACACATATACATCTGGTTAATTCTGCATTTGTTTTTTTCCCCGTTCTCCAACATGTAATATATATTGCTTCCAATTAAATCAGTTTTTCTCTTACTTTTCACATCAGTTTTTCCAATATTCGTACTATGATCTTTTAAAATGAACAACAATCTTATAGACATACCGGCTCACTGCGGAGCCTCGGCTCACAGCTACGGTATCCAGGGAGCCTCACATATCCCGCTCTTGGCTCGTCACCCTCAAGCGCGCTCTCGGATCGTCATCCGAAGCAACATACCACTCCCACTCTCTGGCCACAAAGTCCATCGAGCTATCGGTATCACGTGAGTTAGGCCCGCACGGCCTTGAGCAAAACAAATACTGATGCCAACGAGTATCTCCTGGCTAGATCTACCTCAACATTTCCACAAACTTCCCTTTTTAGAAACTTTCTAATTCTGGAAACCTTCCTTTTGTGGAAACTTTCTATTTCTGGAAATTTCCAAAAATAGAAACCCGAACTATATATTTTTTTTTTCATGACATTAACAGTCAAACATAAAGAAAAATACTCATCTTAGTAATCTCAAAAAAAAATGTCATAATCGTTACAAACTCAACGAAAAAGACATCAGGGAAACAAAAATACAACAATCGGAGCTATCAACCCGCATCCCGAGCACCACCTCATCTTGATACTTAGTCGCACAACCAACCACCCCTAAGCGACCAAATACCAAGAGAGATGGGCTGGAGTACTCCGTACCCGCTCCAGCCACGGACTACAACTCGGGCCCGGCTAGACAAGCTCAAGTCGCGGTCTGCTTCTCAAACCACTTCTTAAACCTTGCCTTCATCCTCGCCTCGGGCTCCCAAGTCTGCTCCTCTACTCCATCACAGTCCCACAGGACTCTCACCAAAGGAATCTTCTTCTTCCGAAGTTCCTTGACCCTCCTCTCGAGCACCCTCAATGGCCTCGCCTCTAAAGTCATGTTAGGCTGAAAATCCTCAGGAATCTTAGCCAACAACTGATCACCCTCATGAAGACACTTCCTCAGCATCGACACATGAAATACCTTGTGGAACACACGCATAACCTCAGGCAACTCCAGCCTATATGCCACTGGTCCCACCCGCTCAACCACTCTGAACGGACCCATGTACCTCGGACTCAACTTAGTCTCTGTCAATGACCTGTTCGGAACCCGCAACATGGCCATCTTGAGGTACACTCTATCACCAACCTGAAACTCAAGATCCTTTCTCCTCTTATCAGCATAGCTCTTCTGCCGATCCTGAGCCTCCTTCATGTTCAGCCTCAAAACCCGAATCTTCTCCGAGGTCTCCTGAACAAAATCTGCACCAAATATGCTTCTCTCCCCCACCTGAGTCCAACACAATGGTGTACGACACGACCTCCCATATAAGGCCTCATAAGGAGCCATCCCAATACTAGCCTGGTAGCTGTTGTTATAAGCAAACTCCACCAAACTCAAATGATCTGCCCAATGACCACCCCAATCCAGCACACACATCCTCAATAAATCCTCCAAAATATGGATCGTCCTCTCTGACTGACCGTCCGTCTGAGGATGATAGGCTGTACTCATATGCACTTTCGTGCCCATCTCTGCCTGAAACGCCCTCCAGAACACCGAAGTGAACTTGGAATCTCTATCGGACACAATACTAGCAGGCACACCGTGCAATCTGACTATCTCCCTCACGTACTTCTTGGCCAAAACCGCTGCTCCATCAATTTTCTTGATGGCCAGAAAATGTGCAGACTTAGTCAAACGGTCCACAATGACAAAAATAGCATCAAACGTCCTCGACACAGGCAAACCCACCACGAAGTCCATCGTGATCAAATCCCACTTCCACTCAGGAATGGGCAAACTCTGAAGTAATCCTCCAGGAACCTGATGCTCCGCCTTCACCAGCTGGCAAGTATCACACTTCGCCACCCAGTCAGCTACGTCCTTCTTCATCCCGACCCAGTGATAATACCGCTTGAGGTCACGGTACATCTTGGTCGCCCCTGGATGAATAGAGAACTTGCTCGAATGAGTCTCTCTCAGTATCTCCTGCCTCAAATCCTCACCCTTGGGCACACAGATCCGACCATGCACAAGGATAGTACCATTAGCAGAAACCTGATACTCTGCACCCGCAGCCTTAGAGGCATTCACCAGCCCCTCATCACTCTCCTGAGCTAACCTCACTCTGCTCAACAAATCCGCTCTATCAGCTGCCTCCAAACCCAAAGGTTCCTGTGAGATAGCACACAAACTCAATGCCTCCATATCCTGCTCCTGAGCCGAAGCCACCCGCTTCCGACTCAAGGCATCTGCAACCAGGTTAGCTTTACCATGATGGTAAGCTATGTTCAAATCATAATCTGCTACTAACTCCATCCAACGCCTCTGCCTTAAAGTCAGCTCAGGCTGAGTAAAAATGTACTTCAGACTCTTGTGATCTGTAAATACCTGTACCTTCCCACCATACAGATAGGATCTTCAAATCTTAAGAGCAAAGATCACTGCTGCCATCTCTAAATCATGAGTAGGATAATTAGCTTCATGCTTCCGCAACTGCCGCGAAGCATAGGCTATAACCTTCCCCTGCTGCATAAGTACACAACCCAACCCCACTCTAGAAGCGTCCGTATACACAACATAAGGCTCGTCCTGCTCAGGCAGTGCTAACACCGGCGTGGTAGTCAACATCTGCTTGAGACTTGCAAAACTAGCCTCACACTCTGGTGACCACACAAATGGAACATCCTTCCCTGTAAGCTTAGTCATCGGTTGAGCCATACTCGCAAAACCCCGAACAAACCTCCTGTAGTAACCTGCTAACCCCAGGAAACTCCGAATCTCAGTGGCACTCTGCAGCCTCGGCCACTCCCTGATGGACTGAATCTTCTCTGGATCCACTGAAACTCCCTCTGCAGAAACAATGTGTCCTAAGAACCCCATCTCACGCTGCCAGAAACTGCACTTACTCAGCTTAGCAAACAACTTCTGCTCCCGCAGCTTCTCCAACACTGCTCTCAAATGTACTGCATGCTCCTCAGGACTCTTAGAATATACCAGGATGTCGTCGATGAAAATGATGGCTGACACGTCCAGAAACTCCTGGAACACGCTGTTCATCAATCTCATAAACGCAGCTGGCGCATTTGTCAACCCAAACGGCATCACCACAAACTCATAGTGCCCATATCTCGTCCTGAAGGCTGTCTTCCTCACATCCGCCTCATGTATAGGAATCTGATGATATCCTGATGCCAAATCGATCTTGGAGAACCAAGTAGCACCCCTCAACTGATCCAACAACTCATCAATCCTCGGGAGAGGGTACTTGTTCTTTATAGTAACTCGGTTCAAGCCCCGATAGTCAATACACAACCAAAAACTCCCATCCTTCTTCTTAACAAACAGCACCGGAGCTCCCCACGGTGAACAACTAGGACGGATAAAACCCTTACTCAACAAATCCTCCAGCTGCTTCTTCAGCTCTGCCATCTCTGCTGGAGCCATCCTGTAAGGAGCCTTGGCTAACGGCATCGTCCCCGGTTCCAGCTCAATAGTAAAAGGATCCGACCGAGATGGTGGTAATCCCTGCAATGACTGGAACACATCCTCAAATTCCTCAACAACCGGAATACCGCTAACCGTAGACTTCCCCACTGACTCTGGCATAGATATAGTAACCAAATAAGCCTCACGGCCCTTCTCGATCATGTTCCCAGCCTAAACGGCTGAGATCACGAGACTCCCTGAAGTCGGTCTAATCCCCTGAAAAACCAACTTCCCTCCTGGACGCTTGATACTAAGATTTTTATGTCTCCTAGTAGGTTCAATTAACCTTAAGTGTTGTAGTATTTAAGGTGTCAATCCAAATGGGATGTTGCTAGCAATCAAGATGCAATCAAGGAATCACAAGTCAAGCCAATTCAAAAAGATTGTTTTTTCTAGCAATCCTAGAATGACAAAAATGCAAACGGAAATGTGTTCAGGAACTAGAAACGAGAATGCAAGACAAGAAATGAAAATTAATAAAAACAGAAACGAGTCTAAGCATGAACTAAAAAGCAAGAAGCGAAACAATCTCGGGAATGTAATATCAATCAGAAGGATAAAAGTCCTAAGGATGGGAGTAATTGATGTCGGTGGAGTATCCTAGTCTACAGAGTGTTTAACATACCACAAGCAACCTATCCCTAAACAATGAACATTACGACTTAGCTAATCGAATCTCTTGACAGAAGCTACTCAGACTCAACCACTTCCAAACCTAGCTCTCGCTAGAGAAACATGATCAAGCATGGCATGACAAACAAGTTCATTCACGTCAACAAACATCCTAGACAACTAATCTCTTAGGCTAGGAACGTAAGTCTCTGGCACTAGTTGGTCAGACATTTCATCAAACACCTTTTGGGTGTGGAAGTGTCTCGAACCTAGTCCCAATTGATCAGAGAGAAACTAGTATTTCTTACTCTAGTCCAGAAGGGAATTCTACAATCAAAGCTTAAACACTCTACATCCTAAGAATCTCCACCTAATCTATCCCATCCTCAAGAACTCACGCACTACTCAGATCCGAAATTCATCATCAACAACTTAAACTCAGAAAACATTGAAACAAGCATTCTTGGATAGGTAAAAATGAGATGAACAAATTTGTAGAAGAAATCAAATGCAAATACTCAATAAAATCAAAGCTATCTGGATTACAAGATCGGAATACGTTTTTGGTGGCTAGGAAAACCTTACAAAAGCAAACGAGTTAAAAACTAAGATCCCGTCGCAAAGACTTAACAAAACGTATTTATAGTAAAGACATAAAATCCCTAAAACTTAAAACGACAAGATGAAGTGTCGGTTTGGGAATCTCCTGAAGCGTGTAAGACGGAACGTCTTCCTGACATGTGCGAACGAGTAGTGGCTCGAGTGGGTGATGGTGTTGGCTCGAGTGGAGGAGGATCGAGTCGACGAACAGCGGCTCGAGCTGGAGGGTCGAGTCGACGGGTGGCGACTCGAGCTGGAGGGTCGAGTCGACGGGTGGCGACTCGAGCTAGATGTATACGCTTCCACTAAAACGATGATAACTTTTGAAACACACCTCCGATTGGCTTGAAATAAACGGCATTGGAAAGATGACTCAGTTCTCTACAACTTTGATGAAGACGTCGAAAGCTGAATCCCCCGACCTGTGGCTCGAAGGACGACTCGAACAGCGACTCGAACGGCGACTCGAACGGCGACTCGATCGGCGACTCGATCGGCACGACAGCGCGACTTGATCGGCATGACAGCGCGACTCGATCGGATGTGTGATGATGGAATGATGGCGTGACTCGAGACAGCCTGACTCTAAAGTCTCCAAAATACCTGAAATACTCCAAAATGCACGATGTATGCGAAGATAATGCAAGAACTACCTAAATATGAAAAGTGTACAAAAGAGAGTAGAAATTCATGCAAAACAATTAGTTATCCTAACTAGATGCGTGACAAAAACATGCTTAGCAGAGACAAAATATAGACATATCAACTCCCCCAAACTTATTCTTTGCTTGCCCTCAAGCAAACGATCAAGAACAAGGTATGGAGAAGAGGTGTGAAGATGGGGTCTCAGAACCTAAAACATACTGAATAGAGTAGTTAGAATCAAGGTCCTTGTTTTTAGTTCTATGATGCATGGTGAAGGAATTTCATTCGCTTGATTTACACATGCAATCCTATCAATCACCCCCTTTAACATTTATTAACAAAGAACCATGAATCAAGCTATGCAGTGTCATTGAACTCATTTGGCTAGGGTGAAAGGTTAGAGACAAATGTGGTCTCTTTCTCAAGTGGTTCCATCGATACATAACAAGGTTCTCTCATGAAAAGAGTTGAGTTTAAGAGAAGGCTAAAGGTTGAAACCAACTGATGCATACAAGAGCAGCGCCCTGTCTACCCTTAAAACATTCCAAACCGAAGTTGGACCTATCTCTACCCTTCATTAGAAACTTCATCTCAAACCCATTCTTTCATTCTTTAGATTTGGTCTTAGGAAGAGTTCACTTCTTATCACTCTAGCGGATTGGGAAAACTCTAATATCACTATGGTTCATTCTCTTTTCTTCTGAAGACTCTAGACATCTTAAGCATTTTTACTTTCTTTTCTTTGTCTAATTTTTTTTTATTTCATGCCCAGAACCAATTATTCTTTTTACTTTGCTCACCCCAAATCCTTTACTAGACGTGTTAACTTTGAAAACACATCCCCTTCCTTAAGACTTTTTACCCTTTACTTTTTTGCACAAATCCAAACCCAATAACCAATGTCAAGTTCTCACCTAGTCCTACTAGTCCGAATAACGCGAACTAGAGCTACACGGGATCCTACTCTTGTCGGTTAGAACCTAACACTTTCTAACAAGCTCAACTCGGAAAAGACCTGACACTCAAGAATACAATTGGCTTGAAAGAACGGTTGGTTGAGGGTGCGGGAAACTGTTCCATAGATGGGAATCAGCTACTTGGATTGACAAAGGTGGTAAAAATGTGAAAGACAATCCAAGTATGTATATGGTATCCATGAGTTCAACTTCAATGCATAACAAGATAATTGCAAGTCAGGATTAGGTTCAGATAGATAGGGAATGACGTCAATTCAAAACATGCTTCAATCTTACATTTTCAAATTCAATCAACATGCATCAAAGAACTAATAACAAGGGCCTTGATCCTATCCTATTGAGTTCAGCATGCTACCAAGGTTACAATCATCATCAACCCCTATGCTAAATGCAACAACCCTATATGAATGACACTAGACTCAATCTTAATATGCAAGTGCAAACTACATGAACGCTCTGTTTTTGTGGAAATTTTCAAAAATTTTCAATTTTTTTGGTTTTTCTATGCAAATAAATGGATGCTATCTCAAACATGATATGATGCAAAAAATTGAAATAAGAATCACAGAACACAACATCAGATACATCATCTCAAACCCTCCCCCAAACTTAAATTACACAGTCTCCTGTGTAAGAAAAATTTGCAGGAGGATTTAAGAATCACAACAGAAACAATGCAGAAATGAAATGGTATATACAATGGAAGGTAGGAGTACCTCAGTAGTAGAAGAAGGAGTCTGAGCTAGCCCAAGGAGTTGGCGTGTGATACTGGCTCTGTCCTTCACCGTGTTTGGGATCCGCGGGGGTGGTCTCAGCTGGTTGATCGACTCGTTGCTCAACCGCATGCGTGTTCTGATAAGTGTTCGACTGCTCGTCACACTGCATGTCATCGACTTGGGTTAGTGGTCCGGTCGAGTTGCAACGTCGTGATGATACGCGAGTGGATCTTCGTGCAGGTCGTGTGGAGAGCAGGTCGATGTGGAGAGCTTGTCGGTCGAGTGGGATATGGTCGACTCGAGCGGGATACTTCAGTTGTGTCGGTTGAGTCGTGTAACGAGTTGGGATCGCCGGATGGGTAGAGTCGCACGGTGCCGACTCGAGTGGTGGTGAACGGTAGTGATGGAAGTGATACTTGTGTTGAGCTCGTACTCCCTTCTGTAGATTCCTGAACACAATAAAACTAAAAACAAAAATAAAAAACACAAGGATCCTAAAAAATATTTACAGTGATACCTTTGGGACTTCCTCCCAAGTGAGCTTGTTTAAAGTCCCTAGCTTGACTTTGCATACTCCTTATGCTTTGGGAGGGTCATAGAGAGGTGGTGAGCTCCCCTCTGGTGTGTCTTGTCTAGCCAGATACTCTTTAACATTCTGCCCAGGTTCAACAACAAATGAACTTCTCTTCTTCATTATCCCAAACCTCCACCTTAATTTCCTTGCAGGAGAACTTCTCATTGTACCTTGGAGCTTCTTGATTTGCCCACTCATCTCCTTCACCATAGCTGTTAACTCTCTCACTGAATCTCCTAGAATCTTGGTAGTTTTGAGTTCAGACAAACTGTCAAGCGTGGGAGGACTTGTCTTTTGCGGTTGGTGAAGTTTAGGAAGCAGGTCATGATGCTTAGGGAGAGCAACAACTGCACTCGAGTTGGAACACGGTTGAGTGCCCCTTTGAGTTTTTTCTTTGGTTACCCAAACTCTTGTTTCTGCCTCATTGACACCCTCAAAGATGTCAAACCCAGCTTTCTGATCTTTCTCTTCAATCACGAAGGTCTGCCCATCAATAGTTGGCTTCTTCGTAGCATCCTTGATATCAAATTTCATCTTGAAATTCTTACCCAGATTGAGATCAATCATCCCCTTCTTGACATCAATGACTGCTCCAGCTGTAGCTAAGAAAGGTCTTCCCAGGATTAGTGGATCTTTAGGCTCTTCATCCATTCCTAGGACCACAAAGTCAGTAGGAATCTCAGCTTGTCCAATTTTGATGGGCAGGTTCTCTAATAGACCATGAGGCAATCTAGTAGTCCTATCAGCCAATATTAAGCGGAGGTTACATGACTTGTATTCGTTGAATCCTAGCCTCTAAGCTACAGAGAGTGGCATGAGGCTTACTGAAGCACCAAGGTCGCATAGGCACTTTTTGAAGGCCAATGGACCTAGAGAACAAGGCAAGGTGAAGGAACCAGGGTCCTCTAGCTTCTTTGGGATAATCATCTTCTGAATAACAGCCTTGCATTCATGAAAAACCCCACCTATGTCATGCACTGCCCTCTCATCTTCCAGAGCCTTAGCTTGAGCTCCTTTAGCTATCTCCTCCTTCTCTTTGGTCTTTTCGGTTACCAAGTCAGTTAAAAACTTTTGATATTGAGGCACAAGTGCAAATGCATCAAGCAAAGGCATCCTAAGTTCAATCTCCTTGATTTGTTTTTCGAACAGAGCTTTATATTTCTCAGTAAGCTGCTTCTTAAACCTCACTGGAAATGGTAAAGGTGGCTTGTATGGTGGAGGAATGAATCTCACAGGTTTATCCTTGGGAGCAGCGAGTTCTTTAGTAGCTTGAGGATCAGATTGCTTGGCTGACTCAATTGGATCCTTGAGCACCTTGACGGGATCTATTATCTGAACTTCATCTTGAAGAAAATCCTCCCCATCTAAACTCTCATTGTCCTCAGTGAGCCGTACATCTACAGCTTGGGTGGTGATAGCATGGATAGTAGCATAGTCCTTGGGGTTTTGAACTGCTTTTCCAGGTAGTTGACCAGGTGTTGGGGTAGAATCAGTCTTGCCTTCCATGTACTTCAGCTTCGAGTTAAGAGCTTCAAACTTGACATTAAGATCATTGTATGAACACTCCATTCGCTGACTGAGTTCAGCAAACTTCTTAGCAGTATCCAAAGATCCGCTAGCTTGACCCTGAAGAAGTTGTTGCATCATTTGCTTCATTTCTTGATCTGGGGTTGGAGTAGGCTGAACTGGTTGAGGGCAGAATCCTGGTGGTGGTCCTGAGGGAGCTTGGTATCCTTGCTGGAACTGTTGTTTAGGGACGAATCCCTGATTGTAAGGCACAAAAGGTTTTTGTTGACCTTGTTGTTGCTGCTGAGGAGGGTACACCTGATCCTGTGGATTTGCAACGTTGGTGCTCCGGTAAGACAAATTGGGGTTCGTCTGATAGGGGTTGTAACCCTTGTTGTATCCACCTTGATTCTGGACGTAGCTGATCTCTTCAGACTGCTCACCCTCCCCATCTTGGACGTGAAAATGTTCACCCTCAGATACGAAGTGGATGCTCTTTTGTTGGTTGAGCAAGAGGCGATCAAGCTTCTCATTGACATTCTTGAGGTCTCTCTTGTACTTCTCCTCAGAGCTAGCATCTCCTCTAACTGTGCGATCATAGTCGTCATGGTAGTTGCCATCAGACTGGGCGAGATTTTCGACGAGTTGCCAACCGTCATCTACATCTTTGTTCAAGAAGTTGCCATTTGAAGCAGTGTCAAGCAGCATGCGTATCTTCGGAAGTACACCACGGTAGAGAGTGCTCAGCAGTGACTCGTTACTGAATCCATGGTGTGGGCATTGGCTATGGTAACTCTTGAAACGCTCCCAGGCTTCGCAGAATGATTATGAATTCTTCTGAGTGAAACTGGAGATATCATTCCTGAGACGTGCGGTTCTAGAGTTGGAGAAGAACTTGGCCAAGAAAGCTTTCTTGCATTCGTCCCAAGTGGTGATGGTTCCCTTGGGAACGTTTTTCTCCCATTGATGAGCTTTGTCTCCCAGGGAGAATGGAAAGAGGCGCAACTTGTAACCATCCTCACTCACGCCGTTGATCTTGGTGAGACTGCACAGACGGTCAAACTCGTCCAAGTGGTCGAGTGGATCTTTCATAGGCATCCCGTGAAATTTGTTTCCTTAGATCATGGAGATCAGACCACTTTTGATTTCGAAGTTGTTGTTCTGCACGGCGGGAGGGACGATTCCAGCACGCTGAGTATGAGTGTTCGGTGCATCTCCAGCACCAATGTTTCGCGGTCTCGGATTTGGTCCGTTAGGTTGTTCCATAGTGATTGGTGCGGGATGATCAGTGAATTTGCGAGCTTGTCGTGGTCTTTGTAACCGATTGATGTCGTCGATAGCAGGGAGGAGATTCTGATGTCCTCTTGATCTGGTGTGCATGCAATGCTGCAATCAACAGGTTCCTGAGATGCAAAACAAACAAGCAAACAACCAAAACAAGTCAGTACTCAGAATGAGAAGTGTAACAGAACTTAATCTTGCAAAACTTGAAATCTCAAATGTAGCAAAACGAATCCCAAATGGCAACGGCGCCAAATTGATACTAAGATTTTTATGTCTCCTAGTAGGTTCAATTAACCTTAAGTGTTGTAGTATTTAAGGTGTCAATCCAAATGGGATGTTGCTAGCAATCAAGATGCAATCAAGGAATCACAAGTCAAGCCAATTCAAAAAGATTGTTTTTTCTAGCAATCCTAGAATGACAAAAATGCAAACGAAAATGTGTTCTGGAACTAGAAACGAGAATGCAAGACAAGAAATGAAAATTAATAAAAACAGAAACGAGTCTAAGCATGAACTAAAAAGCAAGAAGCGAAACAATCTCGGGAATGTAATATCAATCAAAAGGATAAAAGTCCTAAGGATGGGAGTAATTGATGTCGGTGGAGTATCCTAGTCTACAGAGTGTTTAACATACCACAAGCAACTTATCCCTAAACAATGAACATTACGACTTAGCTAATCCAATCTCTTGACAGAAGCTACTCAGACTCAACCACTTTCAAACCTAGCTCTCGCTAGAGAAACATGATCAAGCATGGCATGACAAACAAGTTCATTCACGTCAACAAACATCCTAGACAACTAATCTCTTAGGCTAGGAACGTAAGTCTCTGGCACTAGTTGGTCAGACATTTCATCAAACACCTTTTGGGTGTGGAAGTGTCTCGAACCTAGTCCCAATTGATCAGAGAGAAACTAGTATTTCTTACTCTAGTCCAGAAGGGAATTCTACAATCAAAGCTTAAACACTCTACATCCTAAGAATCTCCACCTAATCTATCCCATCCTCAAGAACTCACGCACTACTCAGATACGAAATTCATCATCAACAACATAAACTCAGAAAACATTGAAACAAGCATTCTTGGATAGGTAAAAATGAGATGAACAAATTTGTAGAAGAAATCAAATGCAAATACTCAATAAAATCAAAGCTATCTGGATTACAAGATCGGAATACGTTTTTGGTGGCTAGGAAAACCTTACAAAAGCAAACGATTTAAAAACTAAGATCCCGTCGCAAAGACTTAACAAAACGTATTTATAGTAAAGACATAAAATCCCTAAAACTTAAAACGACAAGATGAAGTGTCGGTTTGGGAATCTCCTGAAGCATGTAAGACGGAACGTCTTCTTGACATGTGCGAACGAGTAGTGGCTCGAGTGGGTGATGGTGTTGGCTCGAGTGGAGGAGGATCGAGTTGACGGGCAGCGGCTCGAGCTGGAGGGTCGAGTCGATGGGTGGCGACTCGAGCTGGAGGGTCGAGTCGACGGGTGGCGACTCGAGCTAGATGTATACGCTTCCACTAAAACGATGATAACTTTTGAACCACACCTCTGATTGGCTTGAAATAAACGGCATTGGAATGATGACTCAATTCTATACAACTTTGATGAAGACGTCGAAAGCTGAATCCCCCGATATGTGGTTCGAAGGACGACTCGAACGGCGACTCGAACGGCGACTCGATCGGCGACTCGATCGGCACTACAGCGCGACTCGATCGGCATGACAGCGCGACTCGATCGGATGTGTGATGATGGAATGATGGCGCGACTCGAGACAGCCTGACTCCAAAGTCTCCAAAATACCTGAAATACTCCAAAATGCACGATGTATGCGAAGATAATGCAAGAACTACCTAAATATGAAAAGTGTACAAAAGAGAGTAGAAATTCATGCAAAACAATTAGTTATCCTAACTAGATGCGTGACAAAAACATGCTTAGCAGAGACAAAATAAAGACATATCAACGCTCAAACTCCACTCTACCCCGATAGCAATCCAAATGCACCTTATACCGATGCAACCAATCCATACCAAGAATAACATCATACAACTCCACTGGACTGATAAGCAAATCCGCTGGCCACGACTCTCCCGCGATCTAAATGTCAACTCCTCCAGCTCGTCCAATAACCTTCAGGAACTTGCCTCGCGCAACTCTGACAACTCCTGAACGCTCTCCAGAATCCCCTCTGATTCCCGCACTCTCGGCACACTCCGGAGTAATGAAGCTATGAGAAGCTTCAGAATCAAACATAACATGGGACTTAAACCCGCCCACCAACAAGGTCCCTACACAAACCTTATGTGTTGAGAACCTAACACTTGACCACAAGCAAAAACAAATATAATCTGAACTATTGAATTAACTAAGTTTGAATCTCAGAAATTATACCTGTGATCGCTCCTGCACTAGTGCCACCGGGCTCCTGGGTCGAGTACACCTGAGACGTCGGCTCGATCCAACCCACCGGCTGCACACCGTGCTGCACAACCTGCTGCATCCCTGGCTGAGCCCCAGCCTGCAACACTGCTACTGCCCTCTGCTGCAACTTGGGACAACGAGGCTTGATATGCCCCGTCTCTCTGCAGTAGTAACACACTCGAGTATCTGTCCGCGGCTCCGTCACTACCCGCTGCTCTGTCACTGCCCGCTGCTCACCTCTTTGTGGACAGCTAGTCACCTTGTGGTCCCTGCTACCACACCCAAAGCATCTCGCACCCCGGTGCCTCGATCTCTGCATAACATCAAACTTCCGTTTCTGCCCTTGCGCAGGCTTGCCGCCCTTGCTAGGAACAGAAAGCGGCTGAGACTGCTGTGGCTGCACTGAGGAACTGAACACGACCACCTGTGACCTCAAGTCATCCTCTATCCCAGCTGCAACCTCAACCAACTCCGCTCTCGTAGCATAACTCCTCACTCTGCACCGAGTCCTCAAATCATCCCGCAGAGCCAACAAAAACCTCCGCACCTGAGCCGACTCTGGCTCCCATGCCCTGCCTGCATACCCCACAAGCCGACTGAACTCTGCATCCAGCTCTCGCACTGTACGGTCCCCCTGAGTCAACCCCAAGAACCGTGCCTCCATACGATCAAGAGCCTCCTGAGGAAAATACTTGGAGTTAAACTCCCTCACAAAATCTCCCCAAGACATACCCCGCTGCACCCTCCGTGCTGTCACCGACCTCCACCACACACGTGCATCTCCTGACAAGTAAAACACTGCCAGATCCACCCTGTACCGGTCAGGACACCTAAGCGAAAGGAAAATATCCTCCATCCCCTACACTCGGATCAGTACCTCCTGAGAAATACCCCGCTCCCACTCGCCCCAGCTGCTCCATCATCTGCACATACTGAGCATCCACTACCTAGGCCCCCGGCTGCACACCTGCCTGCAAACCCGCTACAGGCTGCACCGCTGGAACCTGCCCACCACCCACTGGCGGCACTACTGGATCCTGCCCACCAACCACTAGCGGCACTACTGGATCCTGCCCACCAACCACTGGCGGCACCACTGGATCCTGCCCACCAACCACTGGTGGCACCACTGCTGGAAGTCGCTGCAAAACCTGAGCTAGCAAGTCCATCAAGACATCCTCCCTGCTTGGAGCACCTCCTGCTGCAACCCCCACACCCGGGGCAACACCGTGACCGACACCGGGCCCATCCGCCCTGCCGTCACCCAAACCAGCCTGGCCTTCAGACACACTAGGATAAACCTGTGACTCCGCCACCTCCTCACTGGCCATGCTCTGGGCTACACTCACACTGGCCTCAGGAACCTGACCTCGTCCCCGACCACGTCCACGACCACGCCCACGACCACGACCACGACCGCGACCAACAGCATCCTCACCTCTAACCATCTGTGCCATCCAAGAACAGAAGGCTAAGCAAACAATAATTCTAATACACAAAACCACAACTTACCGTGGAATCACAAACAGGCTCGAAGGAGATGTTCTAGGACTTCATGCCACACACAATTGACCAACTCACACAATCAATCTTAACATGGAATCCTAAACATCAACAGCAAAAGCACAATGAACCCTAGACCTAGAACCGTAAGGGCTCTGATACCAAAATGAAACAACCCTTCCCGTTTTTTTTTTTTTTTTTTTTTTTAATACCTTAATTTACTAGTGGTCCCATACCCACTAACATCCTAACAACAATCAATAACAGCGGATAACAAATAAAACAATTTCCATTAACCCAATAAAATTCCAACATAAATGAACCAATAACACCATAAACCAAATAAGCAATATCCAAAAGCTAACATCCTACAATGTTCCATCAACTCAATGCTAGCAACCTAACAATAGCTAGACCACAATCAATCAAGCCTCTATAACATCCCTTCATCATCGCCCTGATTCCACGATCACACTTTGCCTTTACCTGCACATCACAAACAACAATTGAGATGCGTAAGTATTATCACAAATACTTAGTGAGGCCGTCCTCCCATCTACTGGGTTATACACACAAGCATATGAGACTCCCAAGTCAATCAAACAACAAGAACATAAGCAATACATCAAACCAGGAAATAACAAGTCTCGGATAAAGCTAGTATCGACCGATGCTAATTCGGCGTCGACCGATGCTACAAGAACTAGTGCCGACCGATGCTCCTCAAACGGTATCCATCGATGCTACTCAAGATGGTGCCGACCGATGCTCCTCAAAAGTGGTATCGATCGATGCCTCCTCTGCAGACACGATCTGCGCGAAACTCAGCGGCGAACTCCGACTCCAATCAACCCAAAATCGACTCCAGTCATGTCTAACCATCTCGGAAATCAATAGAAATCACAAGTACAACGTACCCAAGCAAGAAAACAACACAAACAACAAGGAATCACACAAAACAAGAGAGATCTCATGCTTAGATCAACCATGGTCAAGCACTCACCTCAAGAACAGAAGATTTTGAGCAGTAGGAACGAAATCCTCACTCCTAGCAAGCTTCCAACTCTTTCCTAGCTCCAAAACTCTCAAGAACAGCAAGTAATCTCCCAATCCTTTCCCAAAAGCTCAAGAACACTCTCTCCTCTCTTTTTCTCTCAAAAGCGGCGAGTACCAACTAAAACACAACCTTGGGTCGTTTTTCCCTTTTACACACGAATTAGGGATTCCCCTAAACCAACCATGCGAACCGGACAATTAATATCGAACCGTCCAAACCGGCTACAACTAGCGTCGATCGATGCTCCTCACAATGGTATCGATCGATGCCCTCCACAAAATAACAAAATTTGGTTCGCAGATGTTACACATATACATCTGGTTAATTCTGCATTTGTTTTTTTCCCCGTTCTCCAACATGTAATATATATTGCTTCCAATTAAATCAGTTTTTCTCTTACTTTCCACATCAGTTTTTCCAATATTCGTACTATGATCTTTTAAAATGAACAACAATCTTATAGACATACCGGCTCACTGCGGAGCCTCGACTAATAGCTACGGTATCCAGGGAGCCTCACATATCCCGCTCTTGGGTCGTCACCCTCAAGCGCGCTCTCGGATCGTCATCCGAAGCAACATACCACTCCCACTCTCTGGCCACAAAGTCCATCGAGCTATCGGTATCACGTGAGTTAGGCCCGCACGGCCTTGAGCAAAACAAATACTGATGCCAACGAGTATCTCCCGGCTAGATCTACCTCAACATTTCCACAAACTTCCCTTTTTAGAAACTTTCTAATTCTGGAAACCTTTCTTTTGTGGAAACTTTCTATTTCTGGAAACTTCCAAAAATAGAAACCCGAACTATTTTTTTTTTTTTTTTTTTCATGACATTAACAGTCAAACATAAAGAAAAATACTCATCTTATTAATCTCAAAAAAGAATGTCATAATCGTTACAAACTCAACGAAAAATACATCAGTGAAACAAAAATACAACAATCAGAGCTATCAACCCGCATCCCGAGCACCACCTCATCTTGATACTTAGTCGCACAACCAACCACCCCTAAGCGACCAAATATCAAGAGAGATGGGCTGGAGTACTCCGTACCCGCTCCAGCCACGGACTGCAACTCGGGCCCGGCTAGACAAGCTCAAGTCGCGGTCTGCTTCTCAAACCACTTCTTAAACTGTTTATTAGTAAGTTTATTAGTAAGTTTGGGTAAAAAATACTCTAAATTTTTAAATATAATGCGTATTATTGAATAATTTAGACTAAATTAGATACTAAAGTTATGAGTTTTGTGATCTTCGGGTAATCTGAATCCAAAATAGCCAAACCGAATCCAATCCAAACCCAAAGTCTAGAAATACCCGAACGGGTCCTATACCTCTAAACCCGAAAACCCAAAAATTTGAAATACTCGAACCGAACCCGAATGGTTACCCGAATGCCCAGGCCTACCCAAAAGATTTGTACATGATTGAACAAATAGAGACTTACGTCAAACAACAAGGATGGAGGCCAAGTAATATGACCAATTTATATTTTATTTTTACTACTATTACTTAAAACAACGTCTTGATATTTTTAAGGAACATTTGTTTCTGGTATAAAGCGAAAGTGGTTGAAGTTGTGTATTGCGCAATAGGTGGCACTACATTTCATGCACTAACTGTAATTTGAAAATGAAAAACTCTGGTTTGACCTTGACATGTCACACTTTCTCCCCATCCGAAGCTGTGGGAATACTCCGGTGTGTTGTTTTCAATGAGTACGGACTGTGGCAATTCGTTGTTTCATAGTTCTTTTCATATGTTTTATTTTATTTTATTTTGTATACTAACTATTTGAAGGTACTATTCAAACTAAAATTGCCAACCCAAGTCACTTTTTTATTCTTAGGCCAACTTAGATGAATTGGACGACGAGGTGGCTTAGCTCATCAAAGACTTAATAGGAAAGACATTCTGTTCCAATGTCAAAGAGTCTACATACAATTTCACGGCTCTGTGTACCAGAGTTTCACTGTCAGTCTGTAACATCTATCAAAGACGATCAACACCACTTACCCTTAGAACTTGAGACACACATGTGGAAAAAATTTCAACAAGGAATCATAAACCATTTACGCTTAAATGCTAACATTTTCAATTTTACAGTTTTCCCTTTGTTAATTTAACAGATAATTATTGCTGATGTAAACCAAAGCTTAAAACTGAGGTTGAAGTCTCTCCAAGATTTGCAAGGGATAAAGGCTTTGATTGGGGTTTTAACATTACTGGTCTATTGTTGACAGGAAATACAACAACAAAAGTAAAACAACTTCTGATGTTGGGACAAACCAGCACGAAAAGGGAATAAAATCATTTGTCGTTTCATCTGCAAAGCAAAGACAAATACAAGCCACATAAAAAGAAGACAGTACAAATTTCAAATTTCACCATATATGTATTACAAATTGGTAGCATCCCAAAACAACACATTCTAATTGTGAAACAGAGAGATATTTTAATCTTTTATATATTTTGTTATTTAATAAAATAAACAAGACTAATAAATTAAATTATACATCAAGGTTTGTTTTTAGTAATGGAGTGTCGGTTGGGGTTGGGTATGGATAAATTATTTTCTATGCTATGAATTGTTCCAAATCTCCTTGTGATGATGATGTCAAATATCGACAATTAGCCGATCTTTTCATCAGAATTGAATGATTTTAGGTTTTTAGAAATTGATTTGTTGAATTTAGTATTAGACATATCTCTTAAGGATAATATATGTACCAAATGAAATTTACAAGAACATGAGGTTTCTATTTTTCTCACTTAAGCTTGTGGGTAACTCTCTTTTGAAGAGAGAAAGAATCTTTTTAAGAATTTAATATATGGGGGTTGATTATAAAATAAAAGCAAAATTACATCCGTGTGTAGCACGGAATAACCTCTAGTATTGTATATATAGTCCTCGTGTATAAAAAAAGAAATACTATTTCTTCCATCCATCTTCATTTAAAAATGTTAATTTGATGAACAAGGCACTATAGAATTTTAATTTAATGAACTGATGATGGATAATTCCTTAAAAAAACATAATGAAAAACCCCAAACAAAATTTGTAGCAATTGAATTCATACTAAATTTTTATTTTCTTTAGTCGTTTTCATTGTAAAACAGAGTAAACATATCCAAATCCCATATTGAAACCTTAACTTTTGAAGAGATTTTATAAGTCTAATTAGAAAGCGTTGACTAAGTCTCATGGGCTCCTAATCGACACCAACAACAGCACACAACCACGGTTCATGTCTTCATGAGATAAACTAAAAAAATAGGAGCTACCATCAAAGATTCTTCATGGACCCGAAACCCGTACCGGATCAATTGATTGCCAGAAAAAGAAAGGTGCTGAAAGGGGAAAAGTTTTTTCAGGCGCTGATGGCATCTGATTCTTTAGACCTTGTCATCTTCGCTTGTAGTTGTATCTCTTGTCCGATTATTTTCTTATGTATTTTGGAAACAAGTGTCATAATTTTCTTATGTATTTTGATTTCATTCGGGCTATTACCTCCTTCTTTTTTCGAAGGAAAACAGTGAGAAACATACTAAGTTCCTTCGATTTCTTTGGTAGGAAAACGTAGTGTTTTCTTGTAGTGTAACCACTATAAATACAAACCAATTTTTATTTTTTTAAAACCTACAAGGCAAATCAAGCTGATATATAAATTAACTAGGTGAGTTACCCGCACACTTGTGCGGGCAGGAACTGAATAGAAAAAAAAATGAATTTAATTCTTTAAAATGTTGAATCAAAATTTTATTATATTTTAAAAACCTGTTTATTTTTTTTTTAATTTTTATAGTAGTTCGTATGTTCAGACATAAATTATTTTTTGTAAGTTTCGTATTAAATATTTTTTTCATTTTTAAAAATAATAAAATGAATAGTTAATAAAATGTTTATAGTATTACACTATTACTCTACATATGCAAAATATAAATTGAAAATTTAAAGTCCATTTTTAAAGTTTAATTGAAATTTTAAAATCCATTTATAAAGTTTAAGCCCAAATTGACCGTAACAAAGTTTTAAATGAGCCAAATACAATTGTTACGGTCAATTTTAATTACTTTGATATAAGAATTTGGGACAATATAATATGTAATTTTTTAAGACCACTAAAATAATATTTTAAGCAACCCATAAATATATTTTCGTTTAGACCATTGTATTTGGTACTACAAACATTCAAAATTATACTAAAGTTTGCATATACAAAAAGTTTATTAAGCCACCGAATCTTCATTTCTGAGTCCATTCTTTATGACTGAGTGTCCAAGCATTCACTTTGATGCTCCATTACATGGTTTATTTAATAACGTCCAGCAAACTCAGACCTGTAAATATATTAAGTGTATGAAACAAAATTATTTTAACATCATACATAATCATATATAAAGTGTATAAAGTTATTTTTACATAATCAAATCTTACCAGTCCTTCGAACTGTGGTTTATAAAGATCTTCGAAGAGGCCAATGTGTTCTCGATACATGGTGCACCTATAAACATTTGCAGAGTGAATATATTAGTTACCTTATGAGGATTATATCAGAACTATTTTATGTTACATACCTTCATATTCTCCGACCTTCACAAACCGCATTACACAAAACTTAGGTTCGGATTTGTATATGAGATGGTACATGTTTGATGGCCATTTAGACACGAATTCAGAAGCGTAGTTATCTTTGACATGACACTTCGCAATTTCATTCCTACATGTTTATCAAATTAATAAAAAATCTTAACAGAGACAATCTTAAAACGTAACTGTCCTAAAGGTAGAGTAAATGTCTTTTACCTGCAATTCAACAACGTGAAAACAACTTCATTACTTTTAATGGCACTCTAAGGTCTTCTTTTATCTTCCACATCTACTATACACCCACATACATCTAATTTGGGGAAAAGATAGAATTTAGTTTTCCAAAGTGTTGCAAAGTTACAAAGTTAGGACACAAAATTATAAAGATTACAACATTAATTCACAAGGGAGGGGCCAATATACAAAGTTACAACAAATTTTATAAAGATTCTAGATTCCGGAACACAAAGTTACAATTAATTATACTCACGGATTGTACCATATCAATATTAAATTAATTAACGAAACACTTACCGAAAGAGATGGGATGATTTATTCTTCCACGATATATATCATCCAAATCCTCAAATCAAAAGTAATTCTTTGGACTCAATTGTTGGACCATCGTCATAGTGGTATCGTCCATGAATTTAATTTGATAAGGATGATGAGTATTCCTCTCATTCATGGTTGGATTGATTACTTTGAAAGTTCTAATATCATATCAGTCACCAACGTCGATATATTTTTGGAGTTTAGCGAGTGTATTTGGTAAAAAAGTAGCTTCAATTGTATTAGCCTTCACAGTTTAATAACAATTGTGTAAGAAGTCATATATATATAAGAACTGTTAAAAATTAAAATTTAAGTAAGAATGATGTTCAATTAACGACGTTAACCTCTACATCCACAAGAAGCAGTTATCTTTTTGTAAAGAACTCGCGGATACTCCAAGAATGTAAGATCTTGGCGTGTATACGCCAATTAGTTCTTCCGGGAAGAAGATCATCAATTTTATCGAATCTCATGATTTTCTCAAATTAGGGTTTTTCCTGTTTCTTCTCTGTTATCGAAAATGAAAAGTGGATTCCGGATTTGTAAGAATACAAAAAGTCAAGATTCAACGTTGCGTCTTAATCGTTTTAGTATCTCACATTTTATTTGACTATTATATATTTTTAATATTTATTATTATCTATATATAATAGCAAACTCACTTTTGGGGGTCAAGTTTAATCTAACGGGTGAGATTGTTTCTACTATCTCATCTAACAGTCTAGAATTATTGATGATCCCAACAGTTGCAAGTTTTTTTCAATAGTCGTGTACCCCATCTTTTAATTTTTATACTTTTTTGTTTCACAGCTCTTTATTTTCACATCTCTTTGTTTTTATATATATACAGATTTTTATGAACTTTGAAAAAAGTTTTTGTTCTTTGAGTATTATATTATTAATGATGTCACCCTTTGTTAATGATCTCAAAAGTTGCAAAGTTTTGATCCAACAATTGTGTTTCTTCGTCGCACCCCCAGTTTTCCATGTTGGCACCCGTTAGTTTTCACACCTTTTTGTTTTGCACCTTTTTTGTTTATATAAAATTGCAATGTTTTGATCCAATAACAAACCTACTTTTGGAGGTCAACTTTAATCTAATGGATGAAATTGTTTCTAATATATCATCTAGCGGTTTAGAATAATTAAGGATCCCAACAGTTGCTAGTATTTTTACCAATAATCGTGTTTTTTCGTCGTGCCCTCATTTCACACATCTTTGTTTTCACACCTTTTTGTTTATATATATATATATATATATATTATACACATATTTTTTTGAACTTTGAAAAGATTTTTTGTTCTTTGAGTATTATATTATTAATGATCTAACCCTTTGTTAATGATCTCAAAAGTTGCAAAATTTTGATCCAACAATTGTGCTTTTTCGTCGTTCCCCCAACTTTCTATGTTAGTACTTGTTAGTTTTCGCACCTTTTTGTTTCACACATTTTTGTTTCACACCTTTTTGTTTATATTTATATACAGATTTTTATAGACTTTGAAAAGAGTTTTTGTTCTTTGAGTATTATTAATGATCTCACCATTTGTGGTAATCTCAAAATTTGCAAAGTTTCGATCCAACAATTGTGTTTCTTCGTCGCACCTCCAGCTTTCCATGTTGGCACCCGTTAGTTTTCACACATTTTTGTTTTACACCTCTTTGTTTATATAAAGTTGCAATGTTTTGATCCAATAACTGTGTTTCTTTGTCGTACCCTTAGCTCTCAATGTTTGCACTTGTTAGTTTTTGCATTTTTTTGTTTCACACCTCTTTCTTTTTATATATATACAAATTTTTATGGACTTTGAAAATATTTTGTTCTTTGAGTATTATTAATGTTCTCATCCTTTCTTAATGATCTCAAAATTTGCAAAATTTCGATCCAACAATTGTTTTTCTTCGTCGCACCCCCAGTTTTCCATGTTGGCACCCGTTAGTTTTCATATCTTTTTGGTTTACACCTTTTGGTTTATATAAAGTTGCAATGTTTTGAATTCAACAATTGTGTTTCTTCGTCTTACCTCTAGTTTTCAATGTTTGCACTTGTTTGTTTTTGCACCTTTTTGTTTCACACCTCTTTGTCTTCACACTTTTTTGTTTTTATTTATATACAGATTTGTAAGAACTTTGAAAAGAGATTTTTTTTCTTTGATTATTATTAATGATCTCACCCTTTGTTAATGATCTAAAAAATTTCAAAGTTTCGATATAACAATTGTGTTTCTTCGTTACACACCCAGCTTTCCATGTTGGGACACATTAGTTTTCACACATTTTTGTTTTACACCTCTTTGTTTATAAAAAGTTATAATGTTTTGATCCAACAATTGTATTTCTACGTCGTACCCATACCTTTCAATGTTTGTATTTGTTAGTTTCCGTACTTGTTAGTATTCACATCTTTTTGTTTCACACCTTTTTGTTTCACACTTTTTTGTTTTTATATATATACAAAATTTTATGGACTTTGAAAGAAAAATATTTGTTCTTTGAGTATTATTAATGATATCACCCTTTGTTAATGATCTCAAAATTTGCAAAGTTTCGATCCAAAACTTATGTTTTTTTGTCACACCCCCAGCTTTCAATATTGGCACCCGTTAGTTTTCACAAATTTTTGTTTTACACCTCTTTATTATAACTTTGTTTATATAAAGTTGCAATGTTTTGATCCAAAAATTGGGTTTCTTCTCGTACCCCTAGCTTTCAATGTTTGCAATTCTTAGTTTTCACACCTTTTTGTTTTTATGTATATACAAATTTTTATGGAATTTGAAAAGAGTTTTTATTCTTTGAGTATTATTAATGATCTTAAAAGTTGCAAAGTTTTGATCCAACAATTATGTTTCTTTGTCGCACCCCAACTTCCCATGTAGGCACCTGTTAGTTTTCACACCTTTTTGTCTTACACCTATTTGTTTATATATAGTTGCAATATTTTGAGCCAACAATTGTGTTTCTTCGTCGTACCCCTAGCTTTCAATGTTTTCACACCTTTTTGTTTCACACCTCTTTGTTTTCACACATTTTTGTTTTATATATATACATATTTTTATGGACTTTGAAAAAAGTTTTTGCTCTTTGAGTATCATTAATGATCTCACCCTTTGTTAATGATCTCAAAATTTGCGAAGTTGTGATCCAACAATTTTGTTCTTTGAGTATCATTTTGATCTCACCCTTTGTTAATGATCTCAAAATTTGCAAAGTTTTGATCCAACAATTGTGTTTCTTCGTTGCACCCCCAACTTTTCTTGTTGGCACCCGTTAGTTTTCGCACTTTTTTGTTTTACACCTCTTTGTTTATATAAAGTTGCAATGTTTTGATCCAACAATTGTGTTACTTCTTCATAATCTTACCTTTCAATGTTTGCACTTGTTAGTTTTCGCATCTTTTTGTTTCACAGCTTGTTGTTTCACACCAATTTGTCTTCACATGTCTTTAACTTTATATTTATACATATCTTTATGGACTTCGAAAAGAGTTTTTTTTCTTTGAGTATTATTAATTATCTCAACTTTTATTAATGATCTCAAAAGTTGCAAAGTTTCAATCCAACAATTGTGTTTCTTTGTCGCATCCCTAGTTTTCCATGTTGGCACCCGTTAGTTTTCACACTTTTTTGTTTTACACCTTTTTTTTTATATAAAGTTGCAATGTTTTAATCCAACAATTGTGTTTCTTCGTCGTACCCCTAGATTTCAATGTTTCAACTTGTTAGTTTTCGTACATTTTTGTTTCACACCTCTTTGTTTTCACACTTTTTTCTTTTTATATATATACAGATTTGTAAGGACTTTGAAAAGAGTTTTTTTTTCTTTGAGTATTATTAATAATCTCACCCTTTGTTAATGATCTAAAAAATTTCAAAGTTTCGATATAACAATTGTGTTTCTTCATCGCACACCCAGCTTTCCATATTGCCACACATTAGTTTTCACACCTTTTTGTTTTACACCTCTTTGTTTATAAAAAATTATAATGTTTTGTGTAACATCCGCGAACCGGAATTTCCGGTTTAGGATGTGCATCGATCGACGCAACAGGAGCATCGGTCGATGCAGGTTCAATTCTGTGCGTTTTGACTTAAGTCGTTAGATGTGTTAGATCGTAGTTAAGGACGTTAGGAAGCTTTCTTGTGGCTTGGGAATGAGTTCCTGTGATGGTAGGAACGAGATCCGGCGAGAAGCTTCAGGGAAATCACGGTGCTCGACGTTGCGTCGATCGATGCATTGCTTGCGTCGGTCGATGCAAGTGCGAGGACGGCGCGATAAACTTTAGGGTTTTCGTGTTGCGTCGAGCATGCGTCGGTCGATGCAGACTGGGTATTGGTCGATGCAAGTTACACTTGCATCGGTCGATGCAGCTTCTGCGTCGGTCGATGCTTCCTCATTTGACATCGGTCGATGCATGTTTGCATCGGTCGATGCCGAGTCCTGGTTCGTTGATCGTTGGGTGTTGATTGTTGTGTGTGGTTATTGGATACTCTATTGCTTGTGTGTATAGCCCAGTAGATGGGAGGATTGCCTTACTGAGTGTTTGTAAAATACTCATGCATTGCAATATGTGTTTGTGGTGCAGGTAAAGGCAAAGTGTGATCGTGGAATCAAGGCGATGAGGAAGGGATGTTCTAGAGGCTTGATTGATTGTAGTCTGGCTGATGTTAGGTTGCTAGATTAAGTCAATGGAACATTGTAGGATGCTAGCTTTTGGTTATTTCTTTGTTTGGATTATGGTGTTAGTGATGATTGGATTATTGTTATTGATATTCTTTTGTTTTAATGGAGATTATTTTTATTTGGTTATCCGCAGTTACTGATTGTTGATAGGATGTTAGTGGGTATGGGACCACTAGTAAATTAAGGTATAAAAAAAAAAAAAGGGAAGGGTTGTTTCATTTTGGTATCAGAGCCCTTACGGTTCTAGGTCTAGGGTTCATTGTGCTTTTGCTGTTGATGTTTAGGATTCCATGCTAAGATTGATTGTGTGAGTTGGTCAATGGTGTGTGGCATGAAGTCCTAGAACATCCCCTTCGAGCCTGTTTGTGCTTCCACGGTAAGTTGTGTTTTTGTGTATTAGAATTATTGTTTTCTTAGCCTTTTGTTCTTCGATGGCACAGATGGTTAGAGGTGAGGATGCTGTTGGTCGCGGTCGTGGTCGTGGTCGTGGGCGTGGTCGTGGTCGGGGACGAGGTCAGGTTCCTGAGGCCAGTGTGAGTGTAGCCCAGAGCATGGCCAGTGAGGAGGTGGCAGAGTCACAGGTTCATCCTAGTGTGTCTGGAGACCAGGCTGGGTTGGGTGACGGCAGGGCGGATGGGCCCGGTGTCGGTCACGGTGTTGCCCCGGGTGTGGGGGTTGCAGCAGGAGGTGCTCCAGGCAGAGAGGATGTCTTGATGGACATGCTAGCTCAGGTTTTGCAGCGACTTCCAGCAGTGGTGCCGCCAGTGGTTGGTGGGCAGGGCCCAGTTGTGCCGCCAGTGGTTGGTGGGCAGGGTCCAGTAGTGCCGCCAGTGGTCGGTGGGCAGGATCCAGTAGTGCCGCCGGTGGTTGGTGGGCAGGATCCAGTAGTGCCGCCAGTGGGTGGTGGACAGGTTCCAGTGGTGCAGCCTGCAGCGGGTTTGCAGGTAGGTGTGCAGCCGGGAGCCGAGGTAGTGGATGCTCAGTATGTGCGGATGATGGAGCAGCTGCGGCATGTGGGAGCAGGGTATTTCTCAGGAAGTACCGATCCGAGTGTAGCGGATGAGTGGAGGGAGCGGATGGAGGATATTTTCCTTTTGCTTAGGTGTCCCGACCGGTACAGGGTGGATCTGGCAGTGTTCTACTTGTCAGGAGATGCACGTGTGTGGTGGAGGTCGGTGACAGCACGGAGGGTGCAGCGGGGTATATCTTGGGGAGATTTTGTGAGGGAGTTTAACTCCAAGTATTTTCCTCAGGAGGCTCTTGATCGTATGGAGGCACGGTTCTTGGGGTTGACTCAGGGAGACCGTACAGTGCGGGAGCTTGATGCAGAGTTTAGTCGGCTTGTGGGGTATGCAGGCTGGGCATGGGAGCCAGAGTCGGCTCAGGTACGGAGGTTTTTGTTGGCTCTGCGGGATGATTTGAGGACTCGGTGCAGAGTGAGGAGCTATGCTACGAGAGCGGAGTTGGTTGAGGTTGCAGCTGGGATAGAGGATGATCTGAGGGCACAGGTGGTCGTGGTTAGTTCTTCGGTGCAGCCACAGCAGTCTCAGCCGCTTTCTGTTCCTAGCAAGGGCGGCAAGCCTGCGCAAGGACAGAAACGGAAGTTTGATGTTATGCAGAGATCGAGGCACGGGGGTGCGAGATGCTTTGGGTGTGGTAGCGGGGACCACAAGGTGACTAGCTGTCCACAGAGAGGTGAGCAGCGGATAGTGACAGAGCAGCGGGCGGTGACGGAGCCGCGGACAGATACTCAAGTGTGTTACTACTGCAGAGAGACGGGGCATATCAAGCCTCGTTGTCCCAAGTTGCAGCAGAGGGCAGTAGCAGTGTTGCAGGCTGGGGCTCAGCCAGGGATGCAGCAGGTTGTGCAGCACGGTGTGCGGCCGGTGGGTTGGATCGAGCCGACGTCTCAGGTGTACTCGACCCAGGAGCCCGGTGGCACTAGTGCAGGAGCGATCACAGGTATAACTTCTGAGATTCGAACTTAGTCAATTCAATAGTTCAGATTATATTTGTTTTTGCTTGTGGTCAAGTGTTAGGTTCTCAACACATGAGGTTTGTGTAGGGACCTTGTTGGTGGGTGGGTTTAAGTCCCACGTTATGTTTGATTCTGGAGCTTCTCATAGCTTCATTACTCCGGAGTGTGCCGAGAGTGCGGGGATCAGTGGGGATTCTGGAGAGCGTTCAGGAGTTGTCAGAGTTGCGGGAGGCAAGTTCCTGAGGGTTATTGGACGAGCTGGAGGAATTGATATTCAGATCGCGGGAGAGTCGTGGCCAGCGGATTTGCTTATCAGTCCAGTGGAGTTGTATGATGTTATCCTTGGGATGGATTGGTTGCATCGGCATAAGGTGCATTTGGATTGCTATCGGGGTAGAGTGGAGTTTGAGCGTCCATGAGGGAAGTTGGTTTTTCAGGGCATTAGACCGACTTCGGGGAGTCTCATGATCTCAGCCGTTCAGGCTGGGAAGATGATCGAGAAGGGCCGTGAGGCTTATCTGGTTACTATATCTATGCCAGAGTCAGTGAGGAAGTCTACGGTTAGCGGTATTCCGGTTGTGGAGGACTTTGAGGATGTGTTCCAGTCATTGCAGGGATTACCACCATCTCGGTCGGATCTTTTTACTATTTAGCTGGAACCGGGGACGATGCCATTATCCAAGGCTCCTTACAGGATGGCTCCAGCAGAGATGGCAGAGCTGAAGAAGCAGCTGGAGGATTTGCTGAGTAAGGGTATTATCCGTCCTAGTTGTTCGCCGTGGGGAGCTCCGGTGCTGTTTGTTAAGAAGAAGGATGGGAGTTTTCGGTTGTGTATTGACTATCGGGGTTTGAACCGAGTTACTGTGAAGAACAAGTACCCTCTCCCAAGGATTGATGAGTTGTTGGATCAGTTGAGGGGTGCTACTTGGTTCTCCAAGATCGATTTGGCATCAGGATATCATCACATCCCTATACATGAGGCAGATGTGAGGAAGACAGCCTTCAGGACGAGATACAGGCACTACGAGTTTGTGGTGATGCCGTTTGGGTTGACAAATGCGCCAGCTGCGTTTATGAGATTGATGAACAGCGTGTTCCAGGAGTTTCTGGACGTGTCAGTCATCATTTTCATCGACGACATCCTGGTATATTCTAAGAGTCCTGAGGAGCATGCAGTACATTTGAGAGCAGTGTTGGAGAAGCCGCGGGAGCAGAAGTTGTTTGCTAAGCTGAGTAAGTGCAGTTTCTGGCAGCGTGAGATGGGGTTCTTAGGACACATTGTTTATGCAGAGGGAGTTTCAGTGGATCCAGAGAAGATTCAGTCCATCAGGGAATGGCCGAGGCCGCAGAGTGCCACTGAGATTCGAAGTTTCCTGGGGTTAGCAGGTTACTACAGGAGGTTTGTTCGGGGTTTTGCGAGTATGGCTCAGCCGATGACTAAGCTTACAGGGAAGAATGTTCCTTTTGTATGGTCACCGGAGTGTGAGGCGAGTTTTGCAAGTCTCAAGCAGATGTTGACTACCACGCCGGTGTTAACACTGCCTGAGCAGGACGAACCTTATGTTGTGTATACAGACGCTTCTAGAGTGGGTTTGGGTTGTGTACTTATGCAGCAGGGGAAGGTTATAGCCTATGCTTCGCGGCAGTTGCGGAAGCATGAAGGTAATTAACCTACTCATGATTTGGAGATGGCAGCAGTGATCTTTGCTCTTAAGATTTGGAGATCCTATCTGTATGGTGGGAAGGTACAAGTATTTACAGATCACAAGAGTTTGAAGTACATTTTTACTCAGCCTGAGCTAAATTTGAGGCAGAGGCGTTGGATGGAGTTGGTAGCGGATTATGATCTGGACATAGCTTACCATCCTGGTAAAGCTAACCTGGTTGCAGATGCCTTGAGTCGGAAGCGGGTGGCTTCGGCTCAGGAGCAGGATATGGAGGCATTGGTAGGTGAGATTAGTGCATTGAGTTTGTGTGCTATCTCACAGAAACCTTTGGGTTTGGAGGCAGCTGATAGAGCGGATTTGTTGAGCAGAGTGAGGTGAAACAAGGTTTTTATGGGTGAGATGAGATGGATGTGTGTGTGTATATGATATGGAATGATGATGGGTGTTTCAATTCCCCTTATGCAGTTGCAGTATAAGAGGTGTCAATCCAGTCTGAGTGCTTGTGAACAATCAAGATATGCATATGATTCTAAGTTAAGCCAGATATGATGATGATTGTCTGTCACTAACAATCCTATGATGATAATGATGAAAAGCAGAAAGTAAACTACAAGAGCTAGGAACTAAAAGCAAACAAGACAATATGATTATGATCTAGAAACAGAAACAGAAACTGTAAATACTAGAATGGAACTAATGCAAGGCAAGTAATGAACTAGATGCTAAGTGAATGCAATGAAAATGCAACAGGAATGAAACAAGAATGAAACAAGACAAACACAAAACATAAACAAGCAATCTGGGGAACAGCTCGATCAGCACTCGACCGAGTGTAGGTCGAGTGGGTGGTCGAGTTGGGTAAAAACGTGAAAACAGAGCAATACAAGAAAAACAGAGCAATATTAAATCAGATCAAACAACAAGCAAACGATGATATTTAAACTAGAAATTCAATAAACAAAGAAGGTTCCTGAGGATGGATTCATGGGATAAACTGATCATTGTGGTGATCTAACTTAATCAACAAATCTCAAGCAAAGCTATGAGCTGACCTCTAGACATATTAATCTAAGACAAGTCTCTCCCACTCTCATGGTCAAGAGACAATCAAACCTATGCAATCCTAGACTTGCTCTCACAATGAAAAGAATCTACACAAGCAGGCATTAAGCAATACATCTCAAACCAAACAAGACTCCTAATCTCTTAGCAAGCCTAATGGTAAGCTCTAGATCTAGCCTTATCTATGCTTTCTAAACATTGGTGTGATGCTAAAAAGCTTAAGATCAGATCCTACCCTCTCAGATATAGAATCAACATTAAGAACATCTAGCCTAGAAGAGATCTACAACAAACAAGCTTGATCAAATCAGAAACACCACAAGATCAATCTATCCTAACCCATCCTCAAGATCCTAAGAAGACTACTCACAAGACATGATCAAACAAATCATAAACCCAGAAATCAATGAAACTTGCATGATTAGATAGATAAGAATGAGATCTACAACTTTAAAGAAGGAATCAAACTCAGATTCTTAAAACCCAGAAAGTTATTCAACCAACAAGTTTTAAGGAATCTTCCTTTTTCTCAAGAACAAAATCCAAAAATATAAGAAAAGGCAAAAGGAATATTATTCCTAAAAAGGTAAAAACTAGGTTTTGAAAAGCTGACTAAAAATCTAGAATAAAACTTGGTTCAGGTGGCTGCAGTACAAGTCCTTATATAGTGGGTGAGGTGGAAGCCCTAAAATTGGGAAAAGTCAAAGTGGTCCACGAATCGGTCAACTCGACCAGTGCTCGGTCGAGTGACCGATCGAGCTGGCTTCCCTGGCTTGACTCCACTCGGTCGAGTCCATCTCCCACTCGGTCGAGTGCTTGGTCGAGCTGGACTCCGGGTCTTGGTTCTTCAGCCTTTAACTTCCTTGCTTCCTCCTTATAACAGCTTCACATCTCTTCTCCTTTGCTTCCATGCTCCTTTAGCTCCAAAATCACCTGTTTATGCATGAAAAGATGCAAATGCAATGCAACTACACTCTAATGCAAGATTGGTCCTAAAGCTACACAATAAGAGTGAAAATGGATAGAAAAAGATGCAAAAGATGTGAATAAACTAAGGGAAAACATGGTAAAATATATGAACATCAACACCCCCAAACTTAGTCTTTGCTTGCCCTCAAGCAAATAAACAAGACATAAGAAGGTAAGTGAGGTTTAAAAATGGGATCTCAGCTCCTAAAGCTTGCAAATAGACCATCTAGAATCAATGTCCAAGTTACTAGTACTATGATGCAAGTTGAATGAGCTGGAAATAAAGACTTTAGACAAACATTTCACAACCTTTATTGACTTGAACCTTAGATATCCACATGCATTCAAATCAACCATTTCCTTTAACATTCATTAATCAAGAACATGAATCAATTCTATGCAATGCTTAAACTCATTTGGCTTGGCAATAAAGGGTTTTGAGACAATGATGGTCTCTTTTTAGAGTGGGGTTTGTCAAATTCAAGGTTCTCTCATAAAAATAGATTGAGCTTTAGAAGAATGCTAAAGGTAAGAACACCTAGACACATACAAGAATAAAACCTTGTCTACCCAAAGGTACCCAAAGTGTTTATTCCTAACAATCTAAACCCAAATGATCCTAGTGCTACCCTTTAACTTCTTCTTTTCTCTTTAACCCTTTTCTCTTTTGGTTATCAAGTCTTAGGAGAGGTTTCTTATTTGATCTTTCTAGTGGGATGGGGGATTCTTTCTTATTGCTATGGTTCTCTTTTCTTCTTATTCTTAAGACACTTAAGCTTTTTGCTAAACTGCTCTTTGCTTTCTTTTCTTTTTCTTTAACTAGAACCATCTTAGATAACAACTCTTACTTCCCATCCTTTCACTAGACATTAGTTTTCACTTAAACACATCTCTCTCCTAAAGACTCTACCCTTTTTCTTTCTCTTTTCTTTCTTTTCTTTTTATAACAGCCAAGTCCCAAACCCAACAAGTAAATCACCTAGTCCTATCTAGTTTGAAAAATGCAAACTAGAACTACACAAGGTCTTACTCTTGTCAGTTCAAACCTAACACTTTCTACCAAGCTCAATCCCAAAAAGGCCTTACACACACAAGAATAAACATGGCTTGAAAGAAAGGTTTGGTTTAGGGGTAGGGGAAACTGATCTAAAAGTGAAATCAGCTACTTGGATCAACAAGAGTGGCAAAAAAGGAAAAAGATGATCCAAATATGTATATGGTATCCATGAGTTTAAAGCAATGCATACATTGATAATTAAAAGTCAATATTAGGTTCTTATAAATAGGAAATGGTATCAAATCACAACATGCTTCAATTTAGACCAGCAACAATGCAAGAATTCCATGCTTGGTTCAATCTTATGCTTCCTACTACTCAACTAGCATCAAAGTACTAATAACTTGGGCATTGATCCTAGTCTAGTGAATTAAACAAGCTAACAAGGAAATTCTCATCATAGATCCCTAATGCAAATATCATACAATTCTACATGAAACATGCTAAATAAGATCCTAATATGCAATGCAAACTACATGAACACTCTTTTTTTATAAAGATTTCAAAATTTTTCAAATTTTTATGGTTTTTCTATGCCTTAGATGCTAATGCAAGTGCTAACATGATGATGATAAAAATTTGAAATAAGAACACAAAACACAACATCAAATGCTATCTAGAACCCTCCCCCAAACTTAAATCACACAGTCCCTGTGTGTAAAAGTTGTGAGAAGATTCTAGACCATAAACAAAAACACAAAACAAAACACAATATGAAATGCTATGGTATAAACAAGGAAAGGTGATGATGGTACCTTAGGGATTGTGGAAGAAGTTGTCCACATCCATCTGCATGCTGTCATAGGAGTAGCTGGGATCAGGCTGGTGGCTTGGAGAAGGGCTTTGGGGCAGCTCGACTATGCCAATCGAGTGGGACTCGGTCGAGTGCTTGTCCGAGTGGGGTGGTCGAGCTGGGTTGCGAACCTCCCAATCTTGAGTCTGGAACTGCTGGTACTGATGGTAGAGTGCTGGATCCATATAGTATTGGGGTGGGAAGGGTGGGTAAGAAGGATAACCTGGATAAGCAGCTGGAGGTGGGAAGCCATAGGGTGCTCTGGGCTGGTGCTCGACCGAGTGCATTGGAGGTGCTCGGTCGAGTGGGTGCTCGAGTGACCCGGTCGAGTGCCTCGGAAAGTGTTGTTCTCGGGTACTTGAGCTCCTCTTCCTCTGATTTGGCTCGTACATGGAAGCCCTAGCTGGTTCCACAGGATTTGTAACCCTTGAAAGTGCTCTAGTTGAGCTGCTTCTTCTCAAAGGGCTTGAATGTTGGCTAGGAGATGAGTTTCCACTCTTCAGCTCAGCAATCTCCTTCTTCAAGCCTTTGATGGTCTTAGCCATGTTGGTCACCTTCTTCTTGAGCTTATCAAACCTCTTCCCATTCCATTTGTTCCATCTTTGCAAGAGAGTCAGCCTCTTTGCATTCTCCCTCACTCCTCTACTATCTCTTGGGTTTGGCTCATAGTCTTCAAAGTAGAATTGTTGCTCTCCATCAGCTACTTGTTCATTCTCAGCTTCCTCAACCCTTTGTTGAATCACTCCATCAAACCAATACTCCTCAGTTGGCCAAAAATCAATGTTGGCTCCTTCTTGAATGTTGGTTAGCTCTTGGTTAGGCAAAATGACCTGCTTCTTCCCAAGTGTTGGAAGCTCAAAGTTGAATATATGGTTGCCTTGGTGCATCTCTTTGGCTAGGATGAGGGTGGAGACAAGGTAGCTTGAGTCTATCCATCTTGATAAGGCTTTTTCTCCTCTTAGTTGGATGTTGGCAGCTTGAAGGATTGGAGTGATGATGCCTCCAATGGTGAGTGCTCCTCTTGAACCCTTGTTCTCAAGCTTTCCTACCCAACTCCTCAACTGTATCATGTGATCTATCAAAACCATTCCAAGATCTGTCTCAACAGTGCTACCAAGGATGATGGTTCCATTCCTTGCTTGAAGAAGAACTCCATTAAGGGCCAAATCAATCATCTTCAGCTCCCCTTCATTGATGTTTCCAGTTTCCTTTCTTGCAAAGAAAGTATTAGCAAGAGCCTTGTGGAAATACCTTAGGACTGGGCTCCTAATCCTTGAACTCTTGGAGTTGGAGGATGAGTAATACTTGTTGTCCCCAATGGTCTCCCATACAGCATACAACTCCTCTCTTGGAACCATCAAACTCCTATGGCTCCCAACCTCAAATCCAAACACCTCAGCTAGCTTCTTCAAGGTAAGGTCATGCTGCCTCCCTCTAATGGTGAAGGAGATGTGACCAGCTCCATGCTCAGCAGTCTTTCTCAGTTGTTGGTGCAGCTTGACAGTGGCTAGGAACTCACAGCTTTCCTCTCTATAGCCTTCCAAGCAAAGCTCCATGAACTTGGTGAGGTTGCTCTTCTCAAAAAGGCATGCCACATCTTCATCAATACCCAACTTCTCCATGGTCTCCTTGTGAGGATATCTTGTTCCTAGGAACTCCATTCTCATAAAAGCATCATATAGCTGCTTCTTTGATAGCCCACAAGATTCAGCCTCTCCATCATCCCTTAATTCTTCTTCCTCACTCATCTCTTCACTTTCACTCTCTTCTTCTTCTTGCTCCACTTCAACTGCTGGCCTCTTCCCTTTGGCTTTGTGTTTCCTCATAAACTCATTAAGAGTAGGCTCTCTTTCCTCCTCACTCTCAGTCCTTTCGGGATCTTCCTCAACAGATTCTCTCCTTGGAAACGGTACCTGGCTCGACCGACTGCTCGACCCAGCACTCGGTCGAGTGGTCGATCGAGTGGACCGTCGAGTGGCTCTCCTAGCTTCCCCTCTTGGTTCAAGATCAGCATCACGACGTTCCTGGGAGCTTGCAGCGGATTTGTGGGACTTCTTGGTGATCTTAGAAGACATTTTCAAAAAGAAACTGAAGGGAAATAAACTCAAAGCTCAAAGTTAATAGGTTAGTGACCCAAAAACTTGAAAGAACAAAGCTAGAGCAAGAGATGAACTTTGAGAGAGATTTGAAACTAAAATTTAAAAGTTTTGAGCAAAAGAGCAAGTGTGAGAAGTTAGGATCAAGCTAGAGCTATTTAAAGAAGCCTAGGAGACAAGAAAACAAGGTAGGAGCGTCCTTACATTTCAAATTTGAAATGGGAATCTTTGACTTGCTTTTTGGCTCCCACTCGACCCCACCACTCGACCAGCACGTGGTCGAGCTCCTTGACCAAATTCAAAATTTTGAAAATTTTCTCCTTGTTCTTCCCTCCACTTGATCATTCTAGAAGATTGGGAATAAGTTGGGCCTCAATTGGTATCCAGCTCAGCCGAGTACCTCTTGTTTTGTGGTCGAGTGGGCCTGCGAACCTTCTTCTCTTTGGCCACATCTCTCCTTACCCAACTATATCATCACTTAAAAGCCTGTCCAACAAAATCATAAAACAAAACACATCAAACTACTAAGAAAATTAAACCATATGTACAAGGGATACCTTAGGGACTTCCTCCCTAGTGAGCTTGTTTAAAGTCACTAAGCTTGACTTTGGTTCCCTTCTTAACTTTGGTTTAGATACCAAGGAGGTGATGAAATCCTCCCTGGAACCTCCTGATCAGTGTGAAGTTGATCCTCAATCACCTCACTCTTAACACTCAACCCATATTTCTTCTTAAACTTGAGCCTAGGCCTTGCCTTCCTCAAAGACTTCTTGGTCAGCTTGACTTGAAGATCCTTAACCATACTAGTCAACTCCTGAACTGACCTCTTAAGCTTCTCAACAATCTCCTCTTGAGGTGGGAACTCAGCTTTTGGGGTTGGTTTATCACTTAAGCTTCCTTGACCTCCCTTGTCTTTGATAGTGAAGGGCTGGTCATCAATGGTAGGAAGGTTAGTAGGATTGTGGATATTGAACTTCATAACCACATCTTCAGCTATGTTTAAAGTCACAAGACCCTCCTTCACATCAATGACTGCTCCTACAGTAGCCAAGAATGGCCTCCCTAGCAAGATTGGATCCTCAGGCTCCTTATCCATTTCTATCACCACAAAGTCAGTGTGAATCCTTGCTTTCCCTATCTTAAGTGGGACATTCTCCAATCTGCCTACTACCTCTCTATTTGTCCCATCAGCTAAAAGCACATGGAGGTTGGTAGATTTGAAATCAGTCCTTCCAAGCTTTTGGGCTATGGAGTAAGGCATGACACTTGTTGAAGCTCCCAAATCACAAAGACACTGGTTGTAGTGAAGGTAGCTGATAGTGCAAGGTAGGTAGAAAGGTCCTGGATCACTGAGCTTTACTGGAATGATCACTCCTCCAAGGTTCTCAAGATCTTTCTCATCTTGAGCTTCAGCCCTCTTACTAGACAAATCAAGCAAAAAGTTTTTGTAGAGAGGATAAGGCTTATATTGTTCCAAGGCAGGTCCTCTCTCCTCTTCTTGGTAGGCTATTATGATCTCTTGAATGGCTGACACTTGTTCCTCTTTCTCAACCAAAGCTTCTTCTTTCAAAACCCTCTCTTCCTCTTGTTGCTTAGCCAACAATGCCTTTTTCTCAATTATTTCCCTTAACTCCTTGATCTTCTCTGCTTTGAAACGCCCAGGGAATGGTAGAGGAGGCTTGTAAGCAGGAGGAATGTACTTAGCAGGCTTGACAGCTTCCAATTGCTCAGCTCGATCGACCACTCTAGCATGCACTCGATCGAGTGTGTGGTCGAGCTGCTGGTCGAGTTCTCCTGCTAGTTCCTGTTTACTTGCACAGATGTCACTTGGGGCTTCAGCAACTGGTGAATTCCCCCAAACTTGGACTTCACTGTCCTCAGTGACTTCTTCCTCGTGAATTAAGATGGCCTTGGCTGTGAACTCCCTTGGATTTTGAACAGCTTTGCCAGGGAGTTGGTTGGGTTTTGGAGCTGAAGAAGAGGCTATGTTGCTCTCCATATACTTGACTCTAGAGTTAAGACCTTCAAACTTCATGTTCAGGTCATTGTACTGTGAAGTAAGCCTTTGGTTCAGTTCAGCAAACTGCTTAGCCTCCTCAATTTTTCCTTGTGTTTGACCAATCAACAGCTGCTGTATCATTGCTCTAAGGTCTTGTTCCTGGCCTTGGTTAGTCTGAAACCCTGGTGGGGGACACAATTGGGGCTGGAACACCTGTTGCTGTTGTTTGGGAATATAGTTTTGGAACCCTTGAGGCTGTTGAGGCTGTTGAGGAGGGTAGACTTGATCTTGTGGATTAGCCACATTGGTGCTCCTATAAGATAGGTTGTTGTTCTTGAAACCACCTTGATTGTAACCTTTGAATCCACCTTGGTTCTGCATGTAGCACAACTCAGCAAACTCTGTCTCCCCTCTTGAACTGGAGCTTCTTCTTCACCAATGAAGTGAACTGACTTGGACTGGCTGAGAAGGATCTTATCAAGCTTCTCATTGACCATCTTCAAATCTCTCTTGTACTTGTCCTCTTGATCAGCTGAGGAACTCCTTATGGTCCTATCATAGTCTTCATTATAATTGCCATCTGATTGAGCAAGATTCTCCACTAACTCCCAGCCTTCATCTACATGTTTGTTGAGGAAGTTGCCATTGGAGGCTGTGTCAAGGAGCATCCTGAACTTTGGAAGGACCCTCTATAAAGTGTACTCAACAATGACTCCATACTGAATCCATGATGAGGGCACTGAGTTTGATAGCCCTTGAACCTTTCCCAAGCTTCACAAAAGCTCTCATTGTTCCTTTGAGCAAATCCAGAGATCTCATTTCTCAATCTAGCAGTCCTAGCATTGGAGAAGAATTTGGCCAAGAAAGCCTTCTTACACTGGTCCCAAGTAGTGATAGCACCAGTTGGCAAAGTCTTTTCCCACAAATGAGCCTTGTCCCCAAGAGAGAAAGGGAACAACCTCAGCTTGAAACCATCTTCACTTACTCCATTTATCTTTGTTAGGCCACAGATCCTGTCAAACTCATCAAGATGATCTAAAGGGTCCTCCATAGGCAATCCATGAAATTTATTGGCCTGAATCATTGAAATCAAACCACTCTTGATCTCAAAGTTGTTGTTGGCAACTGTTGGTGGAACAATGCCAGCTCTTTGGTTATGAGTGTTAGGTGCATCTCCAGCACCAATATGTCTTGGTCTCTGTACTTGATCCTGATGATCCATGGCTACTGGAACCTCTTGTTGTTGCTGAACAACCCTCTTCTTCTTGGATCCCACACCCTTGGTCAACTTGTTGATGCTGTCACTATGCTTAACAAGAGTATCCTTTCCTTTGGACCTTGTGTGCATCAACTTTCACAAGCGATTTTTCCTGAGCAAGCGACTGAGCACAGGCTCTAGAAGGAAGGTATGGCAACTGGAAAAAGAGACGAACAGAGATCCGGGGTCTGGCTCGATCAAGTGCTCGAGCACTACTCGGTCGAGTCGTGGTCGAGTGACTGGTCGAGTGGTACCTGAAATGGAACTTCAACCCCAAACACAAGATTCAAGTGCAGAAACTTCACAAATGCAAAAAGGAACTTAATCTTAGACTAATATGGATCCTAAATGTCACAAATACTAACTCAAACAGGCAACGGCGCCAAATTGAAACAAGGTTTTTATGGGTGAGATGAGATGGATGTGTGTGTGTATATGATATGGAATGATGATGGGTGTTTCAATTCCCCTTATGCAGTTGCAGTATAAGAGGTGTCAATCCAGTCTGAGTGATTGTGAACAATCAAGATATGCATATGATTCTAAGTTAAGCCAGATATGATGATGATTGTCTGTCACTAACAATCCTATGATGATAATGATGAAAAGCAGAAAGTAAACTACAAGAGCTAGGAACTAAAAGCAAACAAGACAATATGATTATGATCTAGAAACAGAAACAGAAACTGTAAATACTAGAATGGAACTAATGCAAGGCAAGTAATGAACTAGATGCTAAGTGAATGCAATGAAAATGCAATAGGAATGAAACAAGAATGAAACAAGACAAACACAAAACATAAACAAGCAATCTGGGGAACAGCTCGATCAGCACTCGACCGAGTGTAGGTCGAGTGGGTGGTCGAGTTGGGTAAAAACGTGAAAACAGAGCAATACAAGAAAAACAGAGCAATATTAAATCAGATCAAACAACAAGCAAACGATGATATTTAAACTAGAAATTCAATAAACAAAGAAGGTTCCTGAGGATGGATTCATGGGATAAACTGATCATTGTGGTGATCTAACTTAATCAACAAATCTCAAGCAAAGCTATGAGCTGACCTCTAGACATATTAATCTAAGACAAGTCTCTCCCACTCTCATGGTCAAGAGACAATCAAACCTATGCAATCCTAGACTTGCTCTCACAATGAAAAGAATCTACACAAGCAGGCATTAAGCAATACATCTCAAACCAAACAAGACTCCTAATCTCTTAGCAAGCCTAATGGTAAGCTCTAGATCTAGCCTTATCTATGCTTTCTAAACATTGGTGTGATGCTAAAAAGCTTAAGATCAGATCCTACCCTCTCAGATATAGAATCAGCATTAAGAACATCTAGCCTAGAAGAGATCTACAACAAACAAGCTTGATCAAATCAGAAACACCACAAGATCAATCTATCCTAACCCATCCTCAAGATCCTAAGAAGACTACTCACAAGACATGATCAAACAAATCATAAACCCAGAAATCAATGAAACTTGCATGATTAGATAGATAAGAATGAGATCTACAACTTTAAAGAAGGAATCAAACTCAGATTCTTAAAACCCAGAAAGTTATTCAACCAACAAGTTTTAAGGAATCTTCCTTTTTCTCAAGAACAAAATCCAAAAATATAAGAAAAGGCAAAAGGAATATTATTCCTAAAAAGGTAAAAACTAGGTTTTGAAAAGCTGACTAAAAATCTAGAATAAAACTTGGTTCAGGTGGCTGCAGTACAAGTCCTTATATAGTGGGTGAGGTGGAAGCCCTAAAATTGGGAAAAGTCAAAGTGGTCCACGAATCGGTCAACTCGACCAGTGCTCGGTCGAGTGACCGATCGAGCTGGCTTCCCTGGCTTGACTCCACTCGGTCGAGTCCATCTCCCACTCGGTCGAGTGCTTGGTCGAGCTGGACTCCGGGTCTTGGTTCTTCAGCCTTTAACTTCCTTGCTTCCTCCTTATAACAGCTTCACATCTCTTCTCCTTTGCTTCCATGCTCCTTTAGCTCCAAAATCACCTGTTTATGCATGAAAAGATGCAAATGCAATGCAACTACACTCTAATGCAAGATTGGTCCTAAAGCTACACAATAAGAGTGAAAATGGATAGAAAAAGATGCAAAAGATGTGAATAAACTAAGGGAAAACATGGTAAAATATATGAACATCATGAGGTTAGCTCAGGAGAGCGATGAGGGGCTGGTGAATGCCTCTAAGGCTGCGGGTGCAGAGTATCAGGTTTCTGCTAATGGTACTATCCTGGTGCATGGTCGGATCTGTGTGCCCAAGGGTGAGGATTTGAGGCAGGAGATATTGAGAAAGGCTCATTCGAGCAAGTTATCTATTCATCCAGGGGCGACCAAGATGTACCGTGACCTCAAGCAGTATTATCACTGGGTCGGGATGAAGAAGGACGTAGCTGACTGGGTGGCAAAGTGTGATACTTGCCAGCTGGTGAAGGCGGAGCATCAGGTTCCTAGAGGATTACTTCAGAGTTTGCCCATTCCTGAGTGGAAGTGGGATTTGATCACGATGGACTTCGTTGTGGGTTTCCCTGTGTCGAGGAGGTTTGATGCTATTTGGGTCATTGTGGACCGTTTGACTAAGTCTGCACATTTTTTGGCCATCAAGAAAACTGATGGAGCAGCGGTTTTGGCCAAGAAGTACGTGAGGGAGATAGTCAGATTGCACGGTGTGCCTGCTAGTATTGTGTCTGATAGAGATTCCAAGTTCACTTCGGTGTTCTGGAGGGCATTTCAGGCGGAGATGGGCACGAAGGTGCATATGAGTACAGCCTATCATCCTCAGTCGGACGGTCAGTCAGAGAGGACGATCCAGATTTTGGAGGATTTATTGAGGATGTGTGTGCTGGATTGGGGTGGTCATTGGTCAGATCATTTGAGTTTGGTGGAGTTTGCTTATAACAACAGCTACCAGGCTAGTATTGGGATGGCTCCTTATGAGGCCTTATATGGGAGGCCGTGTCGTACACAATTATGTTGGACTCAGGTGGGGGTGAGGAGCATCTTTGGTGCACATTTTGTTCAGGAGACCTCGGAGAAGATTCGGGTTTTGAGGCTGAACATGAAGGAGGCTCAGGATCGGCAGAAGAGCTATGCTGATAAGAGGAGAAAGGATCTTGAGTTTCAGGTTGGTGATAGAGTGTACCTCAAGATGGCCATGTTGCGGGGTCCGAACAGGTCATTGACAAAGACTAAGTTGAGTCCGAGGTACATGGGTCCGTTCAGAGTGGTTGAGCGGGTGGGACCAGTGGCATATAGGCTGGAGTTGCCTGAGGTTATGCGTGCGTTCCACAAAGTATTTCATGTGTCGATGCTGAGGAAGTGTCTTCATGAGGGTGATCAGTTGTTGGCTAAGATTCCTGAGGATCTTCAGCCTAACATGACTTTAGAGGTGAGGCCATTGAGGGTGCTCGAGAGGAGAGTCAAGGAACTTCGGAAGAAGAAGATTCTTTTGATGAGAGTCCTGTGGGACTGTGACGGAGTAGAGGAGCAGACTTGGGAGCCCGAGGCGAGGATGAAGGCAAGGTTTAAGAAGTGGTTTGAGAAGCAAACCGCGACTTGAGCTTGTCTAGCCGGGTCCGAGTTGTAGTTCGTGGCTGGAGCGGGTACGGAGTATTCCAGCCCATCTCTCTTGATATTTGGTCGCTTAGGGGTGGTTGGTTGTGCGACTAAGTATCAGGATGAGGTGGTGCTCGGGATGCGGGTTGGTGGCTCCGATTGTTGTATTTTTGTTTCCTGATGTATTTTCGTTGAGTTGTAACGATTGTGACATTTTTGAGATTAATAAGATGAGTATTTTTCTTTATGTTTGACTGTTAATGTCATGGAAAAGAGAAATAGTTTGGGTTTCTATTTTTGGAAGTTTTCATAAATAGAAAGTTTCCACAAAAGGAAGGTTTCCAGAATTAGAAGGTTCTAAAAAGGGAAGTTTTGTGGAAATGTTGAGGTAGATCTAGCCGGGAGATACTCGTTGGCATCAGTATTTGTTTTTGCTCAAGGCCGTGCGGGCCCAACTCATGTGATACCGATAGCTCGATGGACTTTGTGGCCAGAGAGTGGGAGTGGTATGTTGCTTCGGATGACAATCCGAGAGCGCGCTTGAGGGTGACGACCCAAGAGCGGGATATTTGAGACTCCCTAGATACCGTAGCTGTGAGCCAAGGCTCGGCAGTGAGCCGGTATGTCTCGAGGGTTGCGACCCGAGAGCGGGGGAAGTGTGTGTGAGTGACTTCCTGGATGCCGTAGATTAAGGCGGTTGGCCTGATAGCGAGCCGGCATGATTCGTTGGTTGCGACCACGAACGGGGGAAGCACTGATTTGTGAGCAAATTGTGTTTATGATGCGAGTATATTGGCTAGAGGGAGACCTCGAGGGTCAGTCGGAGGTGTGTGGGCTGTTGCGACAGTGGCACGGGAAACCTTGGCTGATGGTGTTTGGTCCGGTCTAGGGACGTGCGGGCCGTGTTGACGGTGGCACGGAGATCCTTGGAGGATGGACGGTACTTTGGGATTTGGGGACGAATCCTTATTGGTGGGGGAGAATTGTAACATCCGCGAACCGGAATTTCCGGTTTAGGATGTGCATCGATCGACGCAACAGGAGCATTGGTCGATGCAGGTTCAATTCTGTGCGTTTTGACTTAAGTCAAACGCTGCGTTTTGGACAAAGGAGAAAAAGAGACCCTTAAGTCGTGTTTTGGTTTCATTCGAGGGTTTTGGCCGTTTTTGAGAGCGAACGAGAGAGAGAAAGAGTTCTTAAGAGTTTCTGGAGTTTTCTTGGAGATTTGGTGCGTTCCTGTAGAGATCTGTAGCTGGGATCGTTTTAGGAGCTTCCTAGAGGCTTGTTCTTGCTTGTTTATTGTTCAGATTCGTCTTGGCACAGGTAAGTGCATGACCATGGCTGATCTAAGCTAGAGGAACCTTTAACTTGCTTGTTTGGTGTTGTTAGATGTGTTAGATCGTAGTTAAGGACGTTAGGAAGCTTTCTTGTGGGTTGGGAATGAGTTCCTATGATGGTAGGAACGAGATCCGGCGAGAAGCTTCGGGGAAATCACGGTGCTCGACGTTGGGTCGATCGATGCATTGCTTGCGTCGGTCGATGCAAGTGCGAGGACGGCGCGATAAACTTTAGGGTTTTCGTGTTGCGTCGTGCGTCGGTCAATGCAGACTGGGTATTGGTCGATGCAAGTTACACTTGCATCGGTCGATGCAGCTTCTGCGTCGGTCGATGCTTCCTCATTTGACATCGGTCGATGCATGTTTGCATCGGTCGATGCCGAGTCCTGGTTCGTTAATCGTTGGGTGTTGATTGTTGTGTGTGGTTATTGGATACTCTATTGCTTGTGTGTATAGCCCAGTAGATGGGAGGATTGCCTTACTGAGTGTTTGTAAAATACTCATGCATTGCAATATGTGTTTGTGGTGCAGGTAAAGGCAAAGTGTGATCGTGGAATCAAGGCGATGAGGAAGGGATGTTCTAGAGGCTTGATTGATTGTAGTCTGGCTGATGTTAGGTTGCTAGATTAAGTCAATGGAACATTGTAGGATGCTAGCTTTTGGTTATTTCTTTGTTTGGATTATGGTGTTAGTGATGATTGGATTATTGTTATTGATATTCTTTTGTTTTAATGGAGATTATTTTTATTTGGTTATCCGCAGTTACTGATTGTTGATAGGATGTTAGTGGGTATGGGACCACTAGTAAATTAAGGTATAAAAAAAAAAAAAAACGGGAAGGGTTGTTTCATTTTGATCCAACAATTGTGTTTCTACGTCGTACCTCTACCTTTCAATGTTTGTACTTGTTAGTTTTCGCACTTGTTAGTATTCACATCTTTTTGTTTCACACCATTTTGTTTCACACCTCTTTGTTTTCACACTTTTTTGTTTTTATATATATACAGAATTTTATGGAATTTGATAGAAAAAAATTTGTTCTTTGAGTATTATTAATGATCTCACCCTTTGTTAATGATCTCAAAATTTGCAAAGTTTCGATCCAAAAAGTATGTTTCTTTGTCGCACCCCCACCTTTTCATGTTGGCACCCGTTAGTTTTCACAAATTTTTGTTTTACACCTATTTGTTTATAACTTTGTTTATATAAAGTTGCAATGTTTTGATCCAAAAATTGGATTTCTTCTCGTACCCCTAGCTTTCAATGTTTGTACTTGTTACTTTTCACATCTTTTTGTTTCACACTTCTTTGTTTTCACACCTTTTTGTTTTTATGTATATACAAAATTTTATGGAATTTGAAAAGAGTTTTTGTTCTTTGAGTAATATTAATGATCTCACCCTTTGTTAATGATCTCAAAAGTTGCAAAGTTTTGATCCAACAATTGTGTTTCTTTGTCGCACCCCAACTTTCCATGTAGGCACCTATTAGTTTTAACACCTTTTTGTTTTACACATATTTGTTTATATATAGTTGTAATGTTTTGATCCAACGATTGTGTTTCTTCGTCGTACTCCTAGCTTTCAATGTTTGCACTTGTTAGTTTTTGCACCTTTTTGTTTCACACTTTTTTGTTTCACACCTCGTTGTTTTCACACCTTTTTGTTTTTATGTATATACAAAATTTTATGGACTTTGAAATTTTTTTTTGCTTTTTGAGTATCATTAATGATCTCACCCTTTGTTAATGTGACAACCCGTCCCGCGGACCCCACTAGCCCACCGCTAGCTGCCCCAACGGACCGTCTGTGGTCCCTGCTACCCCACTGCTAGCCGTCCCGACAGACCCCAAGCTGGCCCTGCAGGGCATCGATCCTAACCCATCACTGTGGATATCCCAATCCACCAGTAGGTTATTTGTGCGCCAGGCGTTCCTCGAACCCTGGTCCTCACCCTTTAATAACCTTCCCACAGGACAAGCTGTCACCAATTGATCTGCAGCTCAATTGGTGGCAACTTGTCCTGTGGCAAGGTTGTTAAAGGGTGGGGACCAGGGTTCGAGGAACGCCTGGCGCACCAATAACCTACTAGTGGATGTGGATTTCCACAGTGATGGGTTAGGATCGATGCCCTGCAGGGCCAGCTTGGGGTCTGTCGGGCCGGCTAGCAGTGGGCTAGCAGGGTCCATAGACGGTCCGTTGGGGCAGCTAGCGGTGGGCTAGTGGGGTCCGCGGGACGGGTTGTCACAGTTAATGATCTCAAAATTTGCAAAGTTGTCATCCAACAATTTTGTTCTTTGAGTATCATTATTGATCTCACCCTTTGTTAATGATCTCAAAATTTGCAAAGTTTTGATCCAACAATTGTGTTTCTTCGTTGCACCCCAACTTTTCATGTTGGCATCCGTTAGTTTTCACACCTCTTTGTTTATATAAAGTTGCAATGTTTTAATCAACAATTGTGTTACTTCGTCATACCCTTACCTTTTAATGTTTGCACTTGTTAGTTTCGCATCTTTTTGTTTCACAGCTTTTTGTTTCACACCTATTTGTCTTCACACGTCTTTGGTTTTATATATATACATATTTTTATGGACTTTGAAAAGAGTTTTTGTTCTTTGAGTATTATTAATTATCTCTCCTTTTGTTAATGATCTCAAAAGTTGCAAAGTTTCGATCCAACAATTGTGTTTCTTCATCGCATCTCCAGTTTCCATGTTGGCATCCGTTAGGTTTCACACCTTTTTGTTTTACACCTTTTTGTTTATATAATGTTGCAATGTTTTAATCCAACAAATATGGTCTTCTTCGTCGTACCCCTAGCTTTCAATCTTTGCACTTGTTAGTTTTCGCATCTTTTTGTTTTACACCTCTTTGTTTCCACAACTTTTTGTTTATATATATATATATATATATATATATATATATACAGATTTTTATGGACTTTGAAAAGAGTTTTTGTTCTTTGAGTATTATTTCACACCTCCAAGTTTTAAAAATTATGATTATTATTTTCTTTTAATTTATTAATCAACATGATTCACTCATCTTTATTAAAATTTGGATTGTTTTATTTATTGATTCCTTCATCTAACTTTTGTTTGGTATCATTTTCCATTTATTCATGCATCAATCATCTCTTCCAATTATTAATCTAGGTAACTGATTGTTATTTTTAATTTTTCATAGATTTATATGTTTATATATTTTAGCAGACTCACTTTTAGGTGTCAATTTAAATATAAGGGATAAATTGTTTTTTATTATCTCATCTAACTGTTTAGATTTATTAATGATCTTAAAAGTTGCAATATTTTGATCCAACAATTGTGTTTTTTTTGCTGTATTCACAACTTTCAATGTTCACATTTATTATGGACACATATATATATATATATATTATGGACCTTGAAAAGAGTTTTTGTTCTTTGAGTATTGTTTAACACCTCCAAATTTAAAAATTATAAGTATTATTTTCTTTCAATTTATTAATCAACATTGATTCACTAATCTTTGTTAAAAAATTTTGAATTGTTTTATTTATTGATTTATTCATCTAACTTTTACTTGGTGTCGTTTTTCATCTACCTGTATTGATCATCTCTTCCAAGTATTAATTTAGGTAATTAATTATGATTTCTTATTTTTTATAAATTTATCTTTTTAGTCAATTTAGTTTGTTTCAGCTATAGCTCTTTCTCCCTTATTCTCTTATTATTTTTTATAAATTTTGATAAAATAATGATTAAACTTTTTTTTTTAATGTGAATATCTTTCGAAATTGATTATCTGAGTATGATTCTGTAAACTTAGATTTATATATGTTTAACATTATTCTCTTATTTTCACTGAATCGATTTTTCATTTTATATATACAACAAATATTTTGATTAACTATTTGGTTGATTAATCTTAGTCATTATTTATGATTTTTATACTATACAGTTAAAGAATTACCATAAAGTTAGTCATTTTAAATTTTCATTTTCCCGTACGATAACGTATGGACTGACATCCTAGTATATATAATTACAGATTATAGGTAAAGTTTGTAGTTAATAGATATGCTGTAAAATTATATATACACTTTATGATAAGCTAACAATTATATGTTTTCAAACAACATTGTTGAAACCAAATAGAATATAATCATGTGAAAATTTTAAATAATATGTTCTTAGACCATCTACAATGTATTTATCTATTATTTTAAAATATAGAATAAGTCTAAATTAGAAAAGGGAGATTCTCAAAAATAGCATCAAAATAGTTTTTTGTTTCAAACTTAGCACAACATCTCTAAAATTCTAAAAATAGCACTAATTAATCTTATAAAATTAAATCCTAAATTCTAAATTCTAAACCCTACATCTCAAAACTATACCCTAAATGTGAAATTGAGAACCCAAACATAAAAAAACAAATTCTAAAAATTAATTTTAATATTTTAATGTATTAAATAGTGCTATTTTTGGAAAGTTATGAAGTGTGTGCTATAATTGTCTATAAAACTTGGTTTAGTGCTATTTTAGGGTATTTCTCATTAGAAAATGGTTTTCTCCAATGTGAAAGTTTATATCTGACTATAAAATAGAGGTAGTGTTAAAGATATTTAAAATCACTATATTTAAGAGAAGAAATATAATTCAAGTCAAAATATCCAAAACAACTATCCAACTACAAACCATCATTATACAGTCTCAAATACCTCTTTGAAACAACATTTAAGTGTTTTATTCTGGCATTTTTCATCTTTATCTGTAATTAACACCTTTAATTCTTTTCTGGATGTGACTTGAGAGAAGGCAACATAAAGCTGTCCATGTGTGAAAACCGGTTTCGGTAGAAACAATCCAACATGTTCTAGCGTCTGACCTTGACTTTTGTTAATAGTAATTGCAAACGCCACAGTAACAGGAAACTGTCGTAGCCTCATACGAAAGGGAAACTTTGCATCAAGTGGACTAACATACATCCTAGGGATAAGTACTCTATCACCAACTTTTTTTCCTGTTAAGATTCTTGCTTCGATTACATGATTGGCCATCTGAGTAATAATTAACCTCGTACCGTAACACAAACCTCCTTTAGGATCTATATTCCTTAGCAACATGAAGGTGCTCCTATTTTCAACGTTAAAACATGGCTTGGCAATCCAGAAACTTGTATACTGTTTAGAAATTCCTGAGTGTAGATCATATTATCATGAGCACTTGTATCTGACGTTTCAATACTATCAGACCTAAGATATCATCTCTCTTCACCTGTATTTCTTAAAATTATTACTTCAATATCCATATTATGAGCTTTGCTTCTCTAATTAAGTCAGCAAGATCCGATTCGGCATCGATAGTACACACATAGTATTCATTAAGATTGATTTGAATACCAAATATTGAATGAGCCGTTCTACCACCTTCCAAAAGCAAAGCAGCTACACCACTTGAAGCAACATTCTGAACAATATTACCTTTAGACATGATATCAGCACCAAGAATAGTCCATAAGAAAGTTTTCCAATACCACCAAATCCATGAACAAAAAACATACCACATTTGTCGTGATTCACAGAGTGAATGATTTCTTCATAACCACGTCTTTGCTCCTCAGTTAGCATAGGTAGCAACGCATTGTACAATTCATGTTGTTTATGAGGCTTATATATTCTTTCATCTGCGATAAGCCTATTTACACCTGTGTTCATCACACTATTATCTGTTTTAGGCATTTTCTCAAACGCCGTAAGAGACGTTCCTTTCGATCGCAACATCAATTCTATTTCAGTTAAACATATATTTTCTATCTGAGCCTGTGTCGACATTAGACCTACAACAGTAAAGTTAAATACTTATTTATAATTTTTTTTTGCGAAAAATAAATTACATTCAATTAACCAAATAACAATTTGACTTGTGCGGGAAAATTTTTTTTTTAAAAGAATTATTGTCTAAACTGTTTTTGTGGTCAAATATATCACCAATTCAATTCTTTTATAAATTTGTGTGGGCAAATATATTTTTAAATAATAGTTCAATTAATTTAATAAACCAAAAAGTAAATTAATAATAAGGCTAAAAAGGATTCCAACAAAAATGTAAATGGAAAAGAATTAACTAAAAGAGAAGCTATAATTTAATTTTCAAAAATAGTATTTATTTTTCATTTTAAATAATTTAAAATGGGATTCAATTATTTTATTTTTGAGATTTTCTAATTTTTGTTTAAAAAATAATAATTCGTTTTTTAAACAGTTTATTTTTAAAATTGAAAGAAAAATAATTTATTAAAATTACTCGTTTATATTTTCAATATATATACATTTTAATTGTAAGGATCTTTTGTCTTATTTAGAATCTTTGTTCCTCTTTTTGATGATAGAGTATCCAGCCGGAATAACATGGGATTTCCGGAGATTAACATCAACCCTATGAGATTTTATCGAGATCACAAAAGATTGTGTCATATCATCAAATTAAATGAATATTTGTAGTATATCCTCTCGAGATTTTCATTCCTTCTATCCAAATCAAACCGTTATAATTATCTATAGAATTTAACATTTTAGAAAATATAAATTTTCTTGAAACAAATATTTACAAAATATTTAAGTATTTATTTTCCATTTAAAAAAAGTTAATTGGATATGAATATTTGATTTATGTTTTTTTCTAATATTTGTTTTTAAAAGAAAAATAATTTTAAAAGTGAAACAAAAGGTCTGTAGAAATTTACTAATTTAAAAAACAGGGATATTCTCAAAGAAATATTTGTAATATATTATAGTATTTATTTTCTATTACTTTTAAATTTTAAATGAGACATAAAATTTAGATTTCTATTTTTTTAATTAAACAAAATGAGAAATTTACTATTTATTATGTATTATTTATCCATCTAAGGCAATTTCAAATAAACATTAATTGTAAATGGTTAAAAAAAACTCTTCCTAATCTTCCTTAATCTCTTTCTTTCTTGAAAATCTCTGAGATATAAAGTCCCGAATCCAATTATTATTCCTTCCTTCTTCTTTCTATCAATTTAAGAGGAAGAAGGAATATTAGTCACAAATATTTATGAAGAAATATTAGTCACAAAAATTTATTTAAATATAAGTCATAACAAACATTTAATTTATTTGTAAATAGAAAGAAATCAAAGTTTTTAGAAAATTACCAAAAGAAATTTATGAATAGAATCCACCATAATTTTGTGCAACTATAATCATTACAAATATTAGCAACAATATTATTTTAAAAAATTAAGGATTCTGGTTAGCAAAAATTAATACTTGAGTTTCATTATATTCAATTGTGTAGATCCACAATTATGATCAATGATCATCTATGAATTCAACTGAAACAAAAATAATTATGTAATAGGTTACATTCAAAAAGAATTATAATTTAAATCTTTTTGTAAACAGAAAGATATCCAAGTTTTTAGAAAATGAACAAAATCCACCATAATTTTTCTGCAACTATAATTATTACAAAAAAAACATTAGCAACAATATTATTTTAAAAAAAATAAAGATTCAGATTAGCAAAAAGTAATACCTGAATTTCCTTATATTCAGTTTTGTAGATCCACAATTATGATCAATGATCATCCATAAATACAACGGAAACATAAAAATATTTATTAGGTTACATATAAAATTTTATTTCAAATTACTAAACTACTAAACAAAATATAGAAATTATACAACCTATATTTTTAAAAATGGAGAATCCATAGAAAAAGTCTATGATTGCTTGATCTTACTTTCCGAACAACCACTACAAAAAAAAAACATAAAAAATAGAATCCGATGAATCATATAAAATTTTCAAAAGTTGTGTTTGCTCATTTGCTTGTTGAATAAAAAAATCATGGAATAAAAATATGATCATGTTTAACCAAGAGAATAAAATTAAATAACAATCACCACCATAAAAAAAACAAATAAAAACAATTATTAAAAATACTTTACCGATTGGATTTTTTTGCTTGCTTCATCAACTTGTTCGTCCAATCTTGTTTTTGATATACAAAAAAACATTCATGGTCCATGGAAGGTACACCTAAAACACAACCAAACAGTACAAAATGAGTAAAACTTTTGATATGATTCAACATAATAATTAAAAACTACAGCAACATAAAAATTAATCATGCAAAGCACCAAAGCATATGGATAGTACATCAAAATAAAAAAAAATCAAAATCATACAATAGTAAAGTTGATTCATTAGAACCAAAATAATACAAAAGAAGCATTATACTCTCAAAATATATGTTTAGCTTTATGAATCCGACTTCTACTGTTTTGGTTGAGCCTATATATATAGCTTAGAAGGAAAATCGTCATAATTATCTTTACTATTTTAATATTTTAAAAAATAGAAATTTTCTTTAAACAAATATTCGTAATATATTCTAATATTTATCTTCCATTTTTTAAAAAAGAGATATTGTGTAAATATATTAGATTTTCGATTTTGTAAAACAAATTTCGTTTTTTTTTTTAATTTTCGTTTTAAAATTTTTTTTAAACTTAGAAAAGGGTAAAAATGTCTAGTTTTAAATCTCATTAATGGCAAATTAGTAATTAAGTCTGAGGATGAATGTGGTGCGTTTAAGCAACCTAAATAGAGAGGAAAAGCTTCTCCGAAATATTTTTGAGGGCATTTTTCATTAAAGGCAAATGAGATCAATTTTTTGTTAGATTGGTTGTGAGCTCTCTCGACTTCTCCTTTAATATATTAGATATATACATTATATCACGGTAATTGTCTATTCACACCCTAGTCTAGAACTTAGAATGGTCAGAAAACCCTTATTTTAATTTCAACTAAGTTTAATTTCCTTGAAAAACCCTAAACTAAAACTATGTTTGTTTTTTGTTTTTTGTTTTTTTTTTTGACAAACGAACTATGTATGTAATTTATCAATATTGACAGAAAATGAAAAAAAAACAAAAAAAAACCCTACAAATTTCTTAGGGTAATAACCATAAACATATAGAATTATAAAAAAGCCTGGCCTCGAACTTCAAGTTTTGTATATTAAAAGAAACATAATCTTTAACTATAAATCATTATGAACTGGATGCGAATTATGTATTAGCATCAACTAATAATATATACTGGATCTAAATCAGAATTACGCAGTCAAATGTGTTTATTAGAAGGGAATAATAGACTAAAATGGGTGACTCGGTATTTTGCAGTTTTTTTATTTAAATGTAAATCTGTATAATCAACGAATAATTTTATCAAAAGTCAATGGCCACTATACGAATTTATCGGCTATAAATAGTAGGAAAGCTTTTCACGTTAAAGAACTTAACCTCATCCATATTAACTAAAAAAAAAAAGATGGTGAGACACTTGGAAGATGTAATGAGCATGGCTACAACAACAACACATTTCGATGCTAGTTATCTGTTTCATGTTGTGTTCTTGGCTCTGATCGGCTGTTGTGTCCTCTCGGCTATGTTATTCTCTTGCGCCGATGGAGTTTCCAAGAACAAATCCAATTCGGAAAACACCTTTTTCAAAAACAAAAAACCCAATTCGGCAAACACTACCGGTGGCGGAGGTTGTGGGGGCGGTTGCGGTGGTTGTGGTGGAGGTTGAGAGATTTCATTCATCTTCGTTGGGAAAAAAAAAAACAGAACATTGGACCATTTTACTTTCGTATTATCGTTATGTAGTTCTTGCATATAAAGAAAAAGAAATATTATTTATTTCCAGTTCAATCTTCAGTTTAACTGTTAATTTGATGGACAAGGCACTATAGAATGTGAGTTTGATGAACTGACAATTAACAATTCAGAATAAACATCTAATGAAAAACCCCAAACAAAAATTATACTAAAAATTATTTTTTTCTTTAGTCACTTTCATTCTTAACCAGTGTAAACATATCCAAATCCCATATTGAAACCTTTAATCTTCAAGAGATTCATAATTCTAAGAAAGTATTGACCAAGTCTCATGGGCTCCTAAAGGTTCGACACCAACAGCACACAGCCACGGTTCATGTCTTCATGAGATAAACTAAAATAGGAGCTACCATCAAAGATTCTTCATGGATTCTAAACCCGTACCGGATCAATTGATTGCCAAAAAAAGACGATCCTATAGATTATTTGGTGAGACAAGAAGAAAGGAGCTCAACGGGAAAAGTTTTTTCAGGCGCTGATGGCATCTGATTCTTTAGACCTTGTCATCTTCGCTTGTAGTTTCTGCATAAAAGCTGGATTGGCTTGGAGTCTCTGTTTTACATATGATGTTCTTATGTCCTCAGCAATCTTGTTCGCTTTCGCAGATTCCTCTATCAACCCGTAAAGAGTTCTCAAGCAGTCTTTCCTGTTTTCCTCTCGGTGTTCAAACCTGTGACAGGACACAAAACATTTCATGATTCAACATTCTTGTCTCGCGAAAAAAAAAGCTAAAGATTTATAGTTAGTTATATACCTCTCACTGGTGATTGTAAGCTCGTCTTTCCCCGAATGGTATCTTTTCCCCACAAGTTCCCTTAGCCTTCGAGCCTGATGCTTTGAGAGCCCGAGCTCTTTCACTGTAACAGACATTTTAACTTTCCTGTTCTTTGGATGCCACGCATCGCCTCCAGGAGCAAAAACTATCCTTGATTGCCACCTGAGGATTGGGCCTTTACCGGGAGGATCATCCAGGTCGGTATTCCTATCGGAAGCATCCGTTTCACCAAACTGGGGAGGACCCTCAGCTTCCATTTTATCCCCATACTGAACTACCATCTCATCTTCGAATTCCTTAAAAAGCTCATAAGCTGCTTCGGGCTCAAGTTCACCTCTTTCACACATATCCCCGAGCTCATTAAACTTTGCTTCAACTTTTTTCTTCAAGTCATCTGAATGAAAATACAGTTAGAGGATGTTCCCAATGTTCATATATACGCAACACTAGAACAAAACCAATATGTTTGCTAAACGACCCTACTGATACGACAAGCAACAAAACTAGCATAGTACATTACCTTCAAAGACTTAAAAAAGAATGGTACTCCAACCAGCAAAATCCAAATAGAAAGGTTAACTACAAAAGCTAAGTTCCACTAGGAGAGTGTCTTTAGCTATAGACGCACGACACTGCTGATACGACAAGCAACAAATCTAGCATTGTACATTACCTTCAAAGGGTTAAAAAAGAATGGTACTTCTACCAGCAAAATCCAAATAGAAAGGCTAACTACAAAAGCTACGTTCTACTAAGAGAGGGTCTTTAGCTATAACTGACGCACATCAGTTTTTTAATTAGCCTAAACGCTCCTATTAGGTATTCAAAAATATCTATAACTAAGAATGTGAGCTGATGAACGAGAGTTTGAAAGTAAAACAGGAAAAATACCAGGAAGAAGCTGGTCCCATTTGAGCATATCCTCAAGAATCTCCTCGCATTCCTTAGTATCAGTAAGACAACCATGTTGAATCCCTTCCCTAATCATGTCATCCCACTTCTTATCATCCATGTTGAAAAACTCATTCTTCCTCATCTTCTCCGCTACATACTCGGGAGAGTTGTACAAATCCTCGAGTTCGTCGTCAGTGGAATGTGCTTCCTCGAAATCAGATTCAAAATCTTCATCCTTGACATCATCTTTGAAAGGTAGACTCTCGATTTTTTCCAACAATTCATCATCAGTCTCTGCGTGTTTGTCAGCGAGTCTTCTCTGCAGAAGTGCTTCAATAACTCCGGGTAACGCATCTTCATCACCCTCATTGAAATACTTCTCTATACGGGCTTTAAATTCTGATAACACAAACCAAACCAATACATGAAGTTACTTAAAACCAACATAAACTCAATTTCAAACAATTCTACCAGTTCATCACAAAACCATAATAAGAAAACTCCAAATCCCAGATCGGAAGGATCAATTGAAAAGTTTCTAATGAGAATCGAACCCATCCAATTTCAACTAATACTAAGGCGTATAATGAATCACCATTTCAACATTTGAGGTAACTCACACAGATTGAACAGAGGATATAGAGTGTTTTTACCTTTGGTGCTTACATCCTCAACAACTAGATCATTCTTATCGGATGAATCTACGGGAGAAGACTCAGGAGGATTAGTTGAGTTCTCGCCGGGCGAGTCGGATTCGGAGGAGAAGAATCTGAATTTGAAAGGAACAGGAGCGGCGATTGGAGCGAGGAAGGGAATATTGGCGGGGCGTTGATAGGTTATTATCCTAGGAGAAAGGATGATTCTGCGAACGCAGAGAGAGGCATTTCGGAAGAGAGCTCCTCTCATGGCGTGGATCGAAGATTTAGGGTTTTAGGATTCGTAACCCCAAGTAGCAGAGAAGCTTATTTTAACGCTGTTAACATTTTTTTTTTTAGTCTGGCTTTGTTTATCTAAGCTCGTTTCACTTTTTTATTTTAACCCAACAAAACATGGTTTTTTTTTTTTTTTTTTTTTTAAAACTCACCCTCTATTTTTTTGTTTTCAATTTGTAGTGACAGTTTATGAATGGGAAAAAAACCCAAAAAATACACCATCTAAATTTTTTTGGCCGTTTAATTTTTGTAGTTATTAAATTTTCCAAAAAATACATGGTTTAGTTTTCGCTGTCTTTAAAAACCTTTATTTTATTAATAACGGAAGATCCATACTTACGATATAACGACTGTTAACTTTAATGACGAAAATATTAACCAGGGTTAAACTATAACCCCACATGGTTAATTAGAGGGAACTAAAGACACAGTTGCCCTCTTCTTTTTCTCCCAAATCGATTTCGAGTTTTAGAACCCTAGAACCCTAAAAGTGATTTTTCTTCCAAAACTTCAAATCCCAAATTCTTTTGATTGCATGATAGTTGCCATCTGAGTAGTTGCGGTTCTGATTGATTGTGTGGTGTGTTCGTTGCAATAATCGACTAAGAGATGAGGTATGAAACCGTTGTTAATTTCAATTATAATGTTATGAAACCGTTGTTAATTTTAATTGTATGTTTAGGGTTCTAGGGTTCTAAAACTTGAAATCGATTTGGAGAAGAAGAAAAAGACAACAATGTCTTTAGTTCCCTCTAATTAACCACGTGGGATTATATTTTAACTCTGGTTAATATTTCCGTCATTAGAGTTAACAATCATTATGTCGTAATTATGGATCTACTGTTATTAATAAAATAAATGTTTTTAAAGATAACGGAAACTAAATATTTTTTGAAAAATTTAATAGATAGAGGAATTAAACGGCCAAACAAAAATTAGATGGCGTATTTTTTTGGGTTTTTTCCCGTTTATGAATTTGACATTCGTTCAATTGAAAATAAAATACATAGTAATTTGGCAAGTTATGTGCTTGAACCAAAAAAAAAAAGTATATAAAAATGAAATTAACAGATAATGTATACACTAACATTATTTGAAGACCAAATGTTTCTTAATTCATTTTCTTTGTCAGGTTTGAAGAATAGTCCTATACATATATTGCATGGTTTTGGTGTTTATATAATCTTCGAGTCAAGACAATTTCAAACTATAATTTGATCTAAACCACAACTTCTTCATTTTACTACACCCAATTATTGTACTTAGAACAACTTTCCAGACAATTTTTATTTCCCAAAGTATTTTTTAGTGTAAAGTTTTCAACTTGTTCAAAATTTTACAGTGGTCTTTTTTTAATATCGGGTCTCTTTCTCTCAAGCATCTCCAAGCACATGGGGAACAGGGGAAAAAAGCTATATAGCTTTTGGTTCTAGACAAGGGTTTCAATCGGTGAGAACATTTTCGACTAGGATCTTTAACAGGACTTTCATACTGTATGTGTTCAATTTGTCCTTTGTCAATATGTTTACGGTACGCAGACACACACCTTTGACCATCTTGTTACATACTGTGAGTCTGTGATAATGCAGGGTTTCTTGGAGTTGAATGATGATCATGATGCAGCATCTACTCCATTTGAAGTAGCAGAGAATCAAAATACCTTGTATAAATACTTATAGAAAAATCATCCAAACAATTTTTATTGTCCAAATATAGAAAAACAAGATAGAGATATGTAGTAACTAAGATAAGAACTTTAGAAAACGATATAGCAAAACCTATGTATATCTAACGAGATGTAACACGACGTTACATGTCATAAACGAAAAGACCCGTGCGCGCCGTGTAAATAGCTATACGGTCACACTTTGCGCGTTTATTACCAAAAATCCAGCTTTTTAAAGCGGCTGAGATGCAGCCATATGTTGTTGTTGCTGTTTGCCGCCGTCAAGAGCCATCTGCTTGGACATATCAGCTAGAGCGGCTGCCGCTGCAGCTGGTGTCATGCTTTGGTACGGAGACGCTAACGGAATGGCAGTGTTTGCAGCAGGAGGCTGTGCGTGGTAACACACTGTCTCGTTTGGAGGGTTTGTGTATTCGTAGGCGCCACCGTAATTGGAGTTTGCGTTTGTGGTATGTTGAGGAGCTCCGATACTGTAATTGGCATTTGCGTTAGTGCCATGTTGAAGAACTCCAGTACTGTAATTAGCGTTTGCGTTTGTAGTATGTTGAGGAACCCCAGTGTAACCCATGTATTGATGATGCGGCTGCTGAAGCTGAAGAACCTGAGGGGGAGCAGCACGGTAAACGTTTTGGGCAGCTTCAGGTCTCGAGTTTGTGGCGGGTTTTGAGATCGGGTACAGCGGGGGAGTTCCTGCTGGGACATACTGCTGAGATTGCGGGACAGACATCACGTAAACGGGGTAGTTTTGTTGTTGCTGATGAGAGTAAACTGGGAAGTATTGAGATGGGTGAGGGAGGTACTGAACGCCTTGGTGTAAGTAAGGTTGTTGAGCCGGAGGTTGGTGTTGTTGTTGATCCATGGTTGTGTATGTACCTGGCTGAGATTGGATATGGGAGGTGGTGTGGGGTGAAGTGGTTTCAGTCTGAGGTAAGACATGGGAGCTTTGGACCGAGGTAGTTTCAGGCTGTGTCACTGGAGGAGCTTTTGGTAGAGCTGGAGGATGGTCTTGGTAGTACATTGGCTTTGAAAATGAAGTAGTAGAAGAAATGCTAGTATCACTGTATGTATAAAAAAAAAGGAGACATCAGAATTTAGAATCATAAGAGTCATAAAACAAAGCTAACATTACTTGTAATGCATGGTTCAATGAGTATGTGTATGTCAATTTCCACACAAACGGCTAGTACTACAAATTGATAGAATCTCTGAATGTATACTGTGAAACAAAGATCATCAAATATTCTTCGCATTTGACACAGCTTAAGTTGATTTCTCAATTGTCAATTCATAAACCATACTTGAAACCAGTATTCTATCTATCTATTTTAGCTACTTAGCCTAGGTGTAACCCAAAACACACATGTAAAGATGATAGAACAGAAACAGTATAAAGACGATCACAAATCAACGGCAAGCTGACAAAAAAGAGATGGAGAAACCTTTCAGTAAACAATCATCTATCTAAACAGCAAGAGAGATTCGTTTTAGTAAACAATGTTTATGTATGAGTCAATGAATGAGTGGCGGTAGAAGATGAAAGTACCTTGCAACGGAATCAGGGGATGTCAAACCATACCCTCCGATAGTTCTCGGTGGGATCGTTACTGGCTGCATCGGCAAAGGTGGCTTCCTGTAGCCAGCTGATACACCTGAATCGGATCGATCGTCATGCGGCGAAACCTGGCCATTGCTTGCGGAAGCAGCACTATCACTAGGTGCGTTGTTATAAGCCATTGAACCATCAGTCATGGCACCACCAGACGGAACCATCATTGGCCGATTTGCCATCAAGCTAACTCCATCATCAAATTGCCTCTGAGTTTGCATGTTTGAGAAGGTCATCTGTGCCAACTGCTCCTCAATCCTCTGGTCTTCACTGACTCTAACGCGAATCGGTGGCAAATTGGAAGTAGAAGGAGAAGATGATGATGATTCTATCGAAGAACCAGTAGCTTCCATCATCGGCGAGTCAGGCATCGAGCTCATATGCATCTCCTGATGCGAATTCACACCGTTAGGAGGAGCCAACAAATCCCCTCGTTTATTGTTCTCGCCACCAGAATTCGTTTCTAGGTTTTGGAACTCGGCGTCTCCGCCGCTAGCCTCATCGAGATTCACCAAGGTGTTATTCACAGCGGCGGAATCCGACAAACCTCGAGGAAGCAAACCGGATTGATTGAGAGCATCGACGAACCACGTGTCAGATTTCGCGCCGTCAAGAAGAGATCCCATGGTAGCGGCGGTTTCGAGCTTGTTAGCGAAAAGAAACAACCGGATCCGTTGCGTAGCAGTCGCCGTCGCTGAAGAAGTCACGCGATCGTACTCCTCGATCATATTCTCCAGATCTTCATCTGTAGTGATGGTGATGAGTGAATCGAGATCTTCTCTAGGGAGCTGGTACTTGAGCGTGAAGGAACGACCGTTGAGAAGCATACTAGATAAACGAGATCGGAGCGAAGACAGTGACGAGCGTCGATCAACAACAACAAGACGAGTCTCGCCGCCGGCGTAGGTCAAGGACTTGTCGTGCGGACGAGGCATGATGTGGCCGCCGAAGCTGCACATAAGACGAAGCTTAGCGCCGGGAACAGCCGCAAGCGGCTCCGGGTTACCACCGGTATCAATAGGGACGGCGCGTGGAGATCCATCGATCGGTTGTTGAACGGAAACGGTCTTGACTGCCGCCGGAATACCGGAAGAGACGGCGGCGGCGGAAGTAGGTTGTTTTGGGGTAAGTTGCTGCGATAAAGAAGGGAGTGGGGTCAGTGGGGTCTCCATGGGTTCGACGATAATGACAGGGATTGGTTAGTTTGGATTGATTTATATATATACTAGTACGAAGCCCGGACTACGTCCGGAAAAAACATAATTCAATAAAATTTTCATGTTAATTTGTTTTGAGAACATCAGTGTGCTTAATTAGAAATCAACACATTAGATAAACAAATTTAGATGAAAAAGCATACTCAGTTACTCACCATTTCAAACCGGGAATGAAGTCTTCAAAAAAAACTTGGATTCATTGCTAAAGTTGTTGCATGTTGTGCTTATGTGGCTTGGTTTTCTTTCAACTGTAATTTTACCAAATCAAACAGTCAAAATCGTTAATGTATAGAAAGCACTTGACTTTACGTTTAAAACTATGACATCAATTGTTAACTGAAAAAAAAAATGAAGAACTAAAAGAGAATTGATAATCTTGGGCAGGTCACAAACGATTTAGATATTATCGATTTGATTTGTGTAAGAGTTTTCGTTTCTAAATATGTTTCACACGGAACCTGAAAACGAAGCCATGTCTTTTCCCACAGTTAGTTTCTCAAACACTTTTTCAAGACCAAATTAATAATGGACAAAATGATGTAATAAGAACGAAATTATAATTATTTACAAAGTATAAATTAAAATGATGTTAAAACGAAACCAAGAGACATGCAAAATATGCAGAACCAAGAGACATGCAAATTAAATCTCGGAAATACAAACTTGATACCTTAGTTGGAATCATAAATGATCTCTTCGTTCTCTTAGCCATAAATGATCTCTAAGGAGAAGGGAGAGCGAGATGAATTCTGGTTTTAGAAGAGAAAGCGGACAAAAATAATAATATAAGAATTGTTAATCTGCCATGGCGGCATGGAGTAAAACTGGTGGAAGAAAAAGTAACTGACTAATCCGAAGGTGAGAAATTTAGAAGTGGTAATTAAATAAATCGCTTAGAAAATGGAACAATATATAGATTAGCAAGAAACGTTTGCAAGACATGGGGATAAAGAGACGGCGAGAAAGAAGGCAAAGGTTTAGGATTATATATACTCCCTCCGTTTCACAAAGAGTGTCTGGAGATTTTTCTTTATTTCACAAAGAGTGTCACTTTATAATTCCAATACATTATTTTATATTTCCAATGCATTTTTTACTTTAAATTTACTAGTTTTATCCTTAGTTATAACTAAAATTATCTATTAAAACCTTATTAAATAAGGGTATATATGTATAATTCAATGTTTTCTTAATTTGTGTGAAAAGTGTCTGAATGACACTCTTTGTGAAACAGAGGGAGTATATTTTAATTATTTGTTTTCACATTACAGTAGAACCTCTATAAATTAATACTTTTTAAATTAATAAATTCTTTCGGTTCCGAGTTGGGCCGGTGTAAAAAATGACACATTTCGATAAATTAATAAGATAATAAGTTTTTTGAAAATCCTATGTAAAAATATGGTCTCATCAATATTATAAATTAATAATCAAATAAATTAAAATATATATATATCTAAGAAAATCCAGTGAAATATGACTATATTGTTATTTGCCTATTCTTGAATTTGCATTCTTTTTGGAGCTTATCTCTAATTTTTTCATTGTCATATTTTCAAATCGCATCCAACAATGATGGAGAGTCTTCAATGCGATAATTGTGTCTTCACATGTAATTGGTTCTAAAATTAGTGCAATATATCTTCTTTGACTTCATCATTACGATGAAGGATAGTAGTAGCAATTTCTTTTAAACTCTAAAGTTTTAACATTTATCATTTTTACCTAAACTCTAAACTTAGAAATTACGATAGTCAAGATTATAAATTAAAAGAAAAATCTTTTAAAATGTGAATGATTAAAAAGTATCTTATTTTTAAAAGAAAATTTTCAAAATTATGAAAATTAAAAAAATCTCTTCATAAAATTAATAAATATTAATTTATCGATAAATTAAAACTTCTATAAATTAATAAAATTTCATGGTACTGACCTTATTAATTTACAGAGGTTTTACTGTAGTTAGATTTAATTATCTTTTTCTAAAAAAATGTTAGTATACAGTATCGTTTATTTTTTATTTATGCCACGATTTTATTTTCTGTTTTGTAATTACTTTTTAAAAATAATTTGTTTTTCTGATTTGTCAAAATTTGATTGGTATTGTGATTTGTGCTTTAAAAATGAAAGCAATTAAAAGTTTTCCCAAATGTTTTTTTTTCCGTGTCTTATTATTTTTAGTATTAGATTTTTTTAAATAAAATTTGCCAAAATATACTGATGTGGCAAGTTTTATTGGTCAGGTGATTTGTGAATTATAAGATAAAGGATATATTGATTGATTATTCGAAACTAATCCCCCTTTATTAATCGTAAACATAACCGGTGTGTATTATATGAATTATATGATATGATTTTTATTTTACTTTTGCCGAAGAACGATTTTAACAATTAAAATAAATAAATTGTATTTTTTACATTTATAATAAAAAAAAAAAGAGAAAATGTTAGATTCTCTGCAGAATGAGCTGGAGAAATTACTCATCGCCAGGTAATAATTTAGATGTACATTATACAAATTGGTACAGTCAACTTTCATATATTTAGTTAACGTAATGTAATGACAACAAACAAATTAACAAAGTACCTCTAAAAGCTGGTTTGCGCGTATCTAGATTAAAGCTTTTTTTTCTTCTGAAATTGTAAGATTGGTTTCTCTGTTTTTTTTTTTTTAATTATAAAAAGATCTGAAGTTTTGTCTTTAGATCTGTTAATAAAGAAAAAGTATTGTACATCTAATAAAACAATACGATATATGTACATGTATCAGAAATGATGTTGATGTTTGTGTGTTTAGAAAGCTGTGTAGAAGTGTGTTATTATTTTATTTTGCTGTAGAATGTTTAGTAAATTATATAATTGTTTTTGTGTCCTTTGACAATGGTTAAATTCTTTTACGAGTTCCAACATTACAGCTTTGATGCAATTTGTTCACACATCAACAAAAATGAGAGGAAAAGCAAAAAAAACTGAGCTCAGATGAAACAAGTGGATCCCGAAGAAGGTGGATGAATCTGGACCTTATGGGAAAATCAAACCAAACCCATGTGGATAAATTTCGGTTACCGTGTCCGGTTTACTTCAACCGGACGTTACACGTTCGTTTCCCAAAGTTTTTTCCTCTCGACGTAACTGTTGAAACTTGTAAAAAAAGAGGTTATCAACATTACCACCACCAGTTGCCACAATCATGGACATTGAAACTTTATGACTCTTCTCATAAGATCTTTCTTTTATTTTATTCATATTTTTCAAAAAGTGGTGCGCTCATACAGTCATATTATAGACATTTTAACTATGTATGTACCTTTGATTGGCCAGAAAATCATACAAAATCGGCTTGAAAATATTAAAATTTTAGAACGTAGCGTCACTTTGCTTAACTAACACGGATCCAATGGGGATGCAAAGTTGAAACCAGAACCCGAGAGAGGAAATTCAGGAATAGAAGTAAACCAATTTTGAACCAAACCAAACTTTTTTCTAAACATGGTTTAACAACAATGTCAACATAGAAACATTTTTTGGTTTTGATGTTAAGATATTGGCACACTCAACTCAACCTAGATAGAAACATATTAATATATTATCTACTATATATAAGTCAAATGAAAGTATACATGTTAAACGAAGGAACAATGTATCAGTTTCTGTTTTGGTGTAACAATACAATGTATCAGTTAGTGGAAACATTTCAAAATTCAGAATCAGTGCTTTCACGGTGGCGATCGTGAGGGGAAGAGATGGAGGCGCCATGCTCGACGTCATTGTCCAACATCCCTTGTGAACTGGTTCGAGTCATCGTCGTGGTGGCTCGACCCGTACTCCTCTCCGCCAACATTCTAAAATACGCATGTGGTGCCCATCCTGTTATTATAATATAACGTCATTAATCTTTATCATCAACAAAAAAAAAAAAGCAAGAATAAGTTAAGCATGATGGTATAGGTAGGTTTTAAATAACATATATATATTTTTTGATAATTTCATTGTACCGTTGTCGTCGTAAGGGTAAGGAAAGAAGTGAAGGTAAGAGAAAGAAGCGACTAAGATTCCGATGATAGCTCCGACGAAAACGTCGGTCCAATGGTGCCAATAGTCGTCGACGCGTGTTATTCCGATGAGAATTGCTACTAGTATCGGTAAGAACACGAGGCATAGCTTCGCCACGTGTCCTCTTCTGTCAAATACTTTGATTTTACCCGATAAGTACCACGCCAAGAATGTTAAACCGGCGAATGACCCTGCATATACAGTAGAACCTCTTTTAAAATTAATACTCGCTATAAATTAATAAATTCTTCCGGTCCCAAGTTGGGTCTGTGTAAAAAATGACACATTTTAATAAAATAATAAGATAATAATTTTTTTGGAAATCCTATGTAAAAATATAGTCCCATCAATATTATAAATTAATAATCAATTAAACTAATATATATATATATATATACATTTATATCTAAGAAAATTTAGTGAGATATGATTCTATTGTTGTTTGACTATCTAAGAAAATCTAGTGAAATATAACTCTATAGTTGTTTGCATATTCTTGAATTTGTATTCTTGTCGGAGCTCATCTATAATCGTTTTCATTGTTATCTTTTCAATTTGCATCCAAAAATTTTGGAAATTTTTGGATATGATAATTGCTTCTTTAGTAATTGGTTCTAAAGGTATAAAAATATCTTCTGCGGCTTCATAATTACCATGAAGGATAATAGTAGCAATTTCATCTAAACTCTAAACTTATAACATTTATTATTTTTACCTAGATAATATAGTAAACAATTGACATTCATCCTATTACGATAGCCAAAATTTTAATTTATATAAATTCTTTAAAAATGTGAATGATAACAAAAGTATCTTATTTTGTCATAGAAATTTTTTAAAATTATCAAAATGGGAAAATCTCTTCATAAATTAATATTTTATTAATTTATCGATAAATTAAAACCTCTATAAATTAATAAAATTTCATGGTCCCGACCTTATTAATTTATAGAGGTTTTACTCTATACCGCGTAATCAACCGGTTCAATGAAACCGTAGTCAATTCATATGTTACTCAATCTTTATTAGAACTTAGTAACTTACACGAAGTGTGACCACTAGGGAAACTCTTGTAACCTTCTTTGATTATCTTTTTAACTCCATGACACACAACATCCTTAGTATCCGGGTGAAATTTCTGCATTTCTTTCAGATTTGCACATATTAAGACACAATTCCCTCATGATAAACTAACTTAAACCGGGAACTTAATCGTTGATTTAATAAAACTGATGAGATGGATCCATAGAAATGTACATACCGGTTTACCATTGGGGAAACATCGGTAAAAGAAGTTAGGTCTTGGCCTACCGACCGCGTCTTTGATGGAATCAGTGGTGACTCCAGTCACAAGACATGAGAATCCAATACCTATACACAATTCACACATATTCTTAATTATCAGCTAATCAAAATATATAATCGTATGGATTCCACCAATACGGTTCAAAATTCAAATAGAAATTAACTCACCGAGAATGGCGTGATGAAGATCATACACATCTCTTCGAAAGAAATAGTACACTATGAAGATGCACATAGGAACCAATATACAAATAATCTACACACACACATACACCATACATATAAATCATTAATATCAGCGACAATTGCAATGGTTCCTTGTGATGTAAGGCACAATGAAGGTATACGTTTCTTGGTAAACAGGTTTACTTACCGGGACAGCCCACATAGGGATGGTGTCTTCATTAAATGGGAAAGTGAGATCGGTTAACATGTCTGGTCCAATGTAGCGATGAAAAGGTTCAATAACATTGAGAACAATGTCAATGAGACCGAGGACTACGAGAATAAGCCAGTCACAAAGATGTTCTCGAGCCACCTTCCATCCATGGCTCTTCACCGAGTGAGCACCAAGCATTATCTTAGCCATCTCTCAGGCTCTCATCAAATTAACCTGAACCAACAGTTTCATTGTTTTTCTTACATAATGTAGGTTTTCAGAGTCAAACTTTAATTTTGCTATGCAAATGTTCTCTAGATGAAATCTATACCATAGTTTGTTTCGTCTTTGTGTTCCTAATCATAAATCAACGCAACGATTTATTACCAAAAAAAATAATTAAAAACCATCTTCATCATACAAACAAATATATGTGCATCAACAATTAGACAGAGAGATTTTGGGATAAAAATGATACCTGCAGGGTGGAACGCGAGATCAATCGATCGCAGGTCGAGGATTAAACAAACCCTAATTAATATATTCTGTTACTGCTACAATTGTAACAATTGACATAAATCTATAAAGAGTTCCTTAATTTCCTTTTGAAACGGTGAATGGAATGATGAATTTGGGGTGGGATGGGAAAATGTTTGTTTATCGCAAAATTACTTCTTTTTTTTCTTTTTGGTTTTTCGTTTTGAAAACAGTTATGATACTTTGGATTTTTTGGTTTTTTTTTTTTATTGACATAGGTTTTTTTTTTAATCGGTTGAATATTTAAAACCTGTATAATATATAACTAAGGCCTAAAAACTGACTGAATGAAGATCATTCATTTGTTCCAAATTATCGTGTTCGTTAATTAAAATAAGTTTGCTATTAAAAAAAAAAAAACTGACTAAATGAAGATTTATTTTAACGTACTAACATTAATCGCTCATTATCCCTTAAACAAATGATTTTTTTTTTTTTTTTTTTGAACAAAACGACTAATCAGTCATTCAACTCATAAGAGAGTATATAACCTCCACTAGGAGGCCACAAAGAGCCGAACAATCCAAGACACCAACCAACATATTGGTCGAACAAATGTTAATGCTAAAAACAACAACAATGCTCAAATAAATAAAGATGAAAAGGTGAACTCTCACGAACTCACCAAAATAGCATCCAAATTATACGAGTACAACCGATGAAGAAAACTTATCTACCTTGGTAGTAGGAAACAAGGCTTTCAGGGTCGTTATTTGTTAAGGCTAAACAATCAGTATCAACAATTGTTGAGAGAAAAAATAAATTAACATCCTCGCTTCTTCTCCAAGCAGAACAGCCTTCAAAACAACTATTTTTGTAACAAAACACTTAACACATGTGAAGTATTTTGGGAAGATAATAAGTTACGTAAAAGAGAATTTAATTTAGGATTAATGAAGGAAGCCCAAACAATTGAGATTAACTCAAAGGTGCGAAGAAAGTGGGTTCTCTGTCTAAACTGCCACAAAGAGATAGAAAACACCATCAAATCAACTATTTAGAATGGGTTTTCAAGCCCATTATTTGTAGGGGAAAAAATGGGAAACGTAGGGGTGAGGAGGATTCGAAGCATTCACTACGTAAGGTCCCAAACTTTGCTTTGCATATACATATATAGAAGAGTTGAAGTCAAATTAAAGATACGACATTAGTACTAATGCAAAGAAGGTTGCATATCCTAGTTACATTATACTTTTTATAATTCGGTATTTCGGTTGCATGTAAATAGTAACCACTTAACTACAATAAAATAATTGTATTTATTTTAGTATGACTGGAGTAGACACTTCCTTCCTCAATCATACATTTGATACAAATTCCGCATGAGTAATTAGTTGAGAACTAATAAATATATGAAAGAAACGAGTTATAATTTGATGGGACTAGCTAGATATAGAAATGACTAACTCGTGCTCATGACTAGTTTTACGTAGGGGTACAAGTAGAAACGCACCCACATCCTTATTGCTTTTTAGATGGTTGTAATGCGAAGTCTGTGAGTGAAATCGTGGTTGTATTATTTTCCTAGATACATATATAGTCTTCAACTATTTTATATCTATCGTGACAAGAAAAAGGAAAAAAAAGTATCGAAGAAGACAAAACCATATTCAGAGATACGAAGACTCTTGAGTCATAATGATAAGAATTTTCAAAGGTACATCAAATCTGAATTTCAATTTCTGTGGTCTACTCTACATACACTCTACACTACAGTAAGACATAAATGGTTTTGTAATGAAGAATATGGGGCACACAAGTTTCAGCTTTAATTCAAGAGTGGTACTTATCTATCTCTCTCCTTCTCTCTCAATATATCAATCTCTTGTTACCACATGTGCCACTCTGCAATGAAAATTCCATTTTCAATTATCAATTAATGATTATCTCATCAGTATAGTACTCTTCCCCACTTATTTAATTCTATTGTCTATCACTCTTTAAAGTCCTCCTCCACCATATCTAGTTGTTATGATTCCTTTTTTGACATCTTCTCTTTCTTTCTCCTATAGGGAAACTGATAATAGTTCCAAAAGAAAAATTCATCCCACTTACTGTTATCCAAGTCCATTATTGCGTAAGACATGTCTATTATTTGATATGTATTGAATTTTTTCACATTTTAGTCCCCAAGAAATAAGAATAACTGAAGAAGAAAAAGAAAAGTAAATTACAAGAGAAAAAGGACAACACCATGAATAACCAAAACACTAAGTGTTGATTCCCTTCTTCATGTCATAGTCCCTACTTTGGTGATCTGTCGTTTTCCCTCTTCAATCTTTGATAAAACTCTGTTTACATTCGCCAACCCTTCCTGTTATATATATCTAAGTAGATTTGTATAACTAATAGCAGTATAAACTGGTTTTCTTTGTCACTAATTTGTTTTTTTTTTTTTTTTTGATAACCACTAACTAGGTTTTGATTGTGACTAAGAAAGAGCCACATCTTTTATATATCGGTTATCGCCTTAAGTAAAATTAAGTCAAGTGCGTTTAGTTCAACCAAGTAGAGGAGTGTTGCTTCAATGTTACCCCACTCGACTCAAGTTCTAGTTAATAGTTATGCATAGAAAGTGATAATCTACAATATATATATATATATATATATTGTAATATATATATCACCATATATATATATATTGTAATATATATATCACCACTCACGAATACGATTATAATAACATTTTGGTTTTTAAATTAGAGGAAATAAAATATGTTCAAAAGGTCCAAAGTTTCTTAGTTGAAAAGAAAAAAAAAATGATATCCAGGATTTTCGCCTAAAGAGTTAAAACTTGATATATTTATAGAAATATCACTTATGTTTTCATGCATGTAATTGTACTGATTTTCGAAAGATAATATCTGAAATACATTCTTATTCTATTTTACAGATAACGAAAAACTCTTTCTAAAAAACTTAAATGAAATATACTAATTTGATCATTACAAAAAGAAATGAAAAGAAGAATTGATATAGAGATTAGAGACGATCACTATTTTGGTCAGCATATATTAGAGATCGATCGATGTGCGGTCATTTATTTGTTCTAAAATTCTAATACTACTAGTCACGATAAGTATTTGCAAAAAAAAATTACTATTTTTGGTTTTTGTCGGTTGAAACACTCGAAAGGTTCATATTTTGTCCTATTGTTTTTATGTGAGAAGTTAAAAATGGTGTTGGTACCCTACCCACCCCTCCCACATTGAGGACGTACGGTTGGTTGGTGCGTTTAGGATTTTTGCCAGCCATTGCCAATCAAAACTTTCACGTCAATTAAAATCTCCTCCACATCTCCATATGTCACATGATTACCACATTGATTGGCTCGTGTTTCTAGCCATTTTTTTTTGGCATCGTTCTACGGAAGAATTCGGTGCTATCTACAAAATGCCGAATATTAATACATATTCTGATATTATAAGTTTTTATATATTAATATATATTCTGATATTATAAGTTTTTATATATTAATATATATTCTGATATTATAAGTTTTTATATATATATATATATAACCCTACAGAAAAGAAACAATTCATAATTATTAAACTCTACAATTATTATAATTCGTGGATTTAACTACGTATATATTATACTTCATGCATCACGAAGTATTGTATTCCCCATGAAGTCATATATATGGACTATTGATTAAAAATCAACCTCCTAGATTTTTAAGATCTTCAATAGGACTACCTTATCATATGATTTCATATATGTTGAGTACGTTGGGTTGTGGCCTGTGGATATATTTTTGTGTGTGGGAAGGCCGAAGGGGAATATACGTGGATTAGAAAGAGTCAACGTTTTGGTACATTCTGTGGAGAGGAGGAGCTCTCTCAACTTACTCCTATATATATTACACATTACTCTCCATTACCACTTTGTCACTTCATACACTTCCTGTAATCTATATATATACATATATATATATATATATATATATATATTACATATATGCTTACACATATTTATTTATACATACATACTTATGATGTTGCATATCACACATAGGTTTGAGAGTGATGTTGGTTGTTGACAGAAGATAGAGAGCACAAAGGATGACATGCAAGTACATACATATATATCATCACACCGCATGTGGATGTTAAATCATGTATAACAAATTCAAGAAAGAAAGAGAGAGAGGGAGAGGGAGAGAAAGAGCCTGCATCTAATCTTTTGTGCTCTCTATACTTCTGTCACCACCTTTATTTCTTCTTCTCTCTTACATACATATAGACACATAATCTATCATCTATGCATATAATACCTATATATGGGTACATGTCACATGATATCCTTAAGGTGATTTATGTTTAGTGAACATTTACTTAATTTCTTGCCACTACAATTCGATCAGCGCAGTTAAAGATTATATCATATCATGTTATGTATCGACCAATGTTGTAATATATAGCATTTCCAATTCTTATTAGTATAATGCAGTTTAATTTTGAGATTCTAATGGTTTCATCATTATTTCCAACAAGTATATTGCATTGTGAAATTTCTTACAACTAAATTTTCTTATGCTTCTTTTAATTCGTTTGGCAGGAGTTTCAAGAAGCTTCGATCGGTGACATGGAAACAACAATAATCACGATGGCGCTGTCAAACATGATTGTCTCAACCAGGTCTTGTTAAGAGATTAATAATTAAATGGATGGATGAAAATAGAGTAGAAGTTTTTAAATTGGATATATACAACGCATAAACTCGAAGAAGAAGAAAATGTAAGGAAAAATCATGGAGTTTTCTTCTTCAAGGCAAGTGGTTACAACTTACAAATCATGTCTCTTTACCTGTCTGTAAATATATAATATAATTATCATATTTCACACACCTTTGTAACAGAAAACCAAAATAAATTGAAGTATTTGTAATGTTTTTGTAACGGTGATCAAAAACCAAACCGTTACTTTTCTGTGAAGAAGAAGAAGAAATGTAGAATACATTCCAAATAAAGGACAAAAGATTGAAATATATTTACATAGACTACTTTTGATCAAAAAAAAAAAAAAGACTATAGTAGACTACTATTATCTCGATTATTTCTTTGTGTTTTTATGTTATAACTTATAATATACTAATCATTTGCAACATGAAAACGCAAGTAGTGAGGCAATGGCATAAGTTTCTCCCTAGTCGTTAAGAGCATTCAAGAGCAAGCAGCGCGCCAGCACCAACAAGCAACAAGGTAAAATAAAAACGACTTCAATGAGGCCACTCTACACACTCTTCTTACTAGTAGATATATTCCGGAGGAACAACGTTTTGTTTGCAGACTCGAGTGTGACATACATGTCCTAAAATAATTTTCAACCTCACAGTTTTCTCACTCGTATTTTGTTTTTTGTTTGGTTTCAGCCAATTGCATAATCTGCCCGAGATACAAAAGCTCAGATACCTCGATTTAGTTTTTTTTATCTGTCAGGCCAAGATCTCCTCCCTTTCCGCATCAGCTATGTTCTCATCTAAGAACCTAATGGTCGTCTCAGAATCAATCATGTCGGCTAATTTCCCACGGCCTTTGAACTTCTCTTGGCATTAAGAAGAGTTGGAATTCTTATCCATAGTATAAGCTTTCATCAATAGAGTTATCATTTGTTATCTGCACTGAGAGCCTATGTTTCTCTAGTTGTGTGAGGGTTGAACACTAGTTAAGTTTTAGTTTTTATGGACTTTATTCAGATGGCCTGGAAACAAAACAAGAACAAAACTGGCCAAAACTAAGGAGGCCTGCTAATAGTCTAAGATTTCTTCTGAGATTGTTTTTACACATAACCAAGTAAAAATCGATCACTGAATTCTACCAAAATAACAAAACAATTGTCTACTTGGTCTAGTATTGTAGAGGCATTGATGGATGAAAATAGAGCACAAGTTCTAAATTTGGATACAAAGCCTAAGAGATTACATAGTCTACAGTACAGACTTAGATTGTTTGTTTGCGATTAGGCAAACAACATTTGCATTTGCGTTTTCATATTATGATACACTAATTCATTATAACGTGAAAATATACAATCGCAGCCAAAGTTTGTTCCATCAAATTACAAACACACTCGGTTAATATATAACTCTTGCTAACTCTCACACACAACAAAAGTCAGAGAAAAAAGAGTCTATAGAGCATGAACCGCTGATTCGATTTCACCGTCCTTTAAATCAGCAGTTTCTCTAAACGACTGGCTATGGAGATGCCTAGTGAAACTAGTTGTCGTGTCCAAGAAATATAGAATCGAGGACATTATACAACAGCACACAAACATCGGGATGGGCCCGAAGGTCCATAGGAAAAGCGGGAAGGAGAAGTAGAAAGACCGCAATCCAAGAGACCAGAAGTAGCTAGCTCGGTTCAGGTTTCTAGAGACGTACTCACAGTGCTCTCTTTTCCCTCTCGAGACAGGCACTGTGACTAGGAAACTTACGTGAGCATAGTACCTGATAGACTGGACGTTGCAGAGAAAGGCCATGAGGAAGCAGATCAGGATTGCAAAGTTCTTGATTGATGCTAAGAGAGGGCTTCTGCTCCCATATATAAGACTTGTCTGGTTGGGTTTTGAATCTGAAGAGTTGCTTACAAAGACGCCTATGATGGAACATAGAGTGATTGCTGTTGTGGCTAAAAGGGTTGATGCCATTATGTTGTTCCGGATAGTCTGAACAGCCAAGACACCGTTTTTCATTGGCTCCTGCAAATAGCAATAATTAAACTTATGTCATCTTAATGAACAGACACATGACATGACTGTGTTCTTATGTTTCTCATGTCTATGATACTGTTCCTATCTAATATAAGCCATTAACTAGCTCCAAGATTCTAGCTGTGATGCATTGATTTACCAAGAACAAGAAAAAGCAAGAGTTTTTGAAAATGATCAAGCTTCAGACCTGGTCAAGAAAAAGCAAGAGTTTTTGAAAATGATCAAGTTTTTTAATATAAGCCATCTACTTCAATATTGACTATACTTATTGCAGATTCACATCTAACAACGTGAATTGACAGCTGAAACACTCGACTTCTCCTAACCTCATCATCCTTACTCATAAGCCCTGGCTCAATTTTGCTATATGATAAATTCAGGACAAAAAAAAGCATTCCCCTTTTTCTCTAATTTCATAAGAGAGATGTAAGAATCTCAATACCCAATTCCTAAAATCACCGAACAAAGCAGCCCCATTGCCAAAAACCTCGCCTTTCAAATCCAGAATCCCAAACGATTCCGACAACATAAACCCTAATCTAGAGACCCCCAAAATCTCCAGAATCAGAAAATACCAAAAAAATAGAAAAGGAGAGTGGGAAGAGAGAAACGTACAGTCATCATAGAGAAAACCCATTGTCGTCTAGATTCAGCGTTGAGAGAGATAACAGTGAGCTTAGGACGGTGAAATATAGCGTAGACTAGCCAGACATGGTAAGCTACCATCACAACGAGACCCGTCGGCACAAGCACTAAATCCAAAGATTCCTCCTTCCACATTTCTACTTTCTCCGCAGAGCTAGCTACTCGCGATTCGTACGTTTGTTTCCCTGATCGGAAAAAGATCCGATGCCGGACAAAAAAAAAGATTTTAGACAGAGACAACAAGTTTGAGACGAACAAGGCAGTGACAGCTAAAAAAGCTCAGAGCTTTACCTTTTGACTTTCCTTAAGGTTTCATTCACACACGTGTTAAGTTAACAAACTCTAGAGGAGACTATCGAATTGTCACACGTGTTAACCACTAACAGACAGATTTTCAAGTCTAAACCGGTTTATATCTAATGGGCCTAAAAGATGGGCCGGATAATTAATTTGGATAAGTTTTTATAAAGCGCGTGTGAGACTGGAGATTTCGTGCGTTATTTTAACCCAAAGAAAAAAAGAAAGATAAAATAAGAAAAAAAATCTTCGAGGGAACATTTCCAGAAACCCTAACTTCAACGGGAACCCAAAAATCAGAATCTCCAGATCGAGAGAGAGAGAGAGAGAGAGAGCGAAAGCAATAAAAGAAAACCACAAATCCGATTTCAATTCTCTTTTAAGATTCTGGGTTCTTTTTGGAATGTAGTGTGAAGAAAACTAGGGTTGAAATTTTCTCTTTCTCAAGAGGCGTCAAATTAAGTAATGTCAAGTGACCAAAGAGAAGGTTCGCAGGAGACGACGACTACAACGACGACGGTGGAAGGTAACGGAACAATTGGAGGTAATAATAATAATAATTCACATACGGGGACAATGGTGAGAGCTACATCTACGGTGGTTTCTTGCCAGAGACTGAGGCTTAACCCTAACAACGAGCATAGACCCGATAGTTACGAAGATCTGCAGCTTGATTTCCCAAACTCGATTTACTCTAGTCTTGAGAAGTACTTGCCTCCGAATATGCTTGTCTCGAATCGCGATGAGAAAGTTAAATTCATGACTGACATTATGCTTAGGCATCTTCCTCATGGAGAGCGTTCCAGAGTAAGTTCTAGATTTGAATCCCTTTAGTTTCTGAATTTTGTGTGGGTTTATGAGATTGGGAATTGCTTTGTGAAGTTCCTTTAGTTCGACCCAATTGGTTCGTTTTGATTTACATCTCACTTTAGTTGAAGTGTTAATAGAAGTTCGATTTGGTTTGGTGTAGATTGAATTGAGCATATGAATTTTACTTAAGTAGGTTTTGTTTTTTGCTGACAGGCTCAAAGGCACAAGGAGTATAGGCAGAAGATAATATCCAATTATCAGGTGTGAATCCTTTAACTTCATTCTGTTCCATATTGCTCTGTTCCAGTGATTAGTTTAGTTGTTTGATGTGTTTTCCTACTGCAGCCACTTCACAAGGAGTTGTATACTCTAGTTCCCACAGTCTGCTTTGTTCCAACTTTCCTGACGGCGATTAATGAAAACACAGAGGAAAGCTTCCGAAACATAATAACTGAACCATCTCCTGGTGTGTTCGTCTTTGATATGCTCCAGCCTAGCTTTTGCGAGTTGATGCTATCCGAGGTAGTGTGGATCCTTTTTTTTTTTTGTTTTCTTCTATCCTTTTCATTACCTTTTATGTTTTGTTCATGTGCCACTGTTTGACTTTGCAGATAGACAATTTTGAAAGGTGGGTAGGTGAGACCAAATTCCGGATAATGAGACCAAACACCATGAATAAATATGGTGCTGTGCTTGACGACTTTGGTCTTGATACCATGCTTGACAAACTCATGGAGGGTTTTATTCGTCCCATTTCCAAAGGCAAACTTAGAGACTATTATTACTCGAAAGTCCATTGATATGTTACAGTGTTATCTAAATAAGCTACTTAACATCTTTTATTTTGTAGTATTCTTCAATGATGTGGGTGGAGCGTCTCTGGATTCTCACCATGGTTTTGTTGTTGAATATGGCAAAGATAGGGATGTTGATTTAGGTGAGACCCTTTGACAGATCCTGCATAATTTTCACTTGAGTTGATTAGTTGTCCTAAATCCCAGATATACTCCAATTCCCTAGTATTTTTTGGTTGAAAATACTTAGATCTTATAAATTTGCAGGCTTTCATGTGGATGATTCAGAAGTAACTCTGAATGTTTGTTTGGGTAAAGAATTTGTGGGAGGAGAGCTATTTTTCCGAGGCACGCGGTGTGAAAAACATGTGAACACAGCAACAAAGGCAGATGTATGCTGTTTGTTTTATCTGTTACTTTCTTGTCTTCTTACAATTCCATATATGGCTGATGGCTAATTTCAAATCCTGCTTGTTTGCGAAAGCAGGAAATATATGATTATGATCATATCCCAGGACAAGCTGTACTCCACCGTGGGCGCCACCGCCATGGTGCCAGAGCCACAACATCAGGGCATCGGGTCAATATGCTTCTATGGTGCAGAAGGTAAAATAACAACTGAAATTTGCCTCTGGACTGCTTTACATTTTCCTTGCCTATGAAATTTTGTTGTTTCTTATTTTTTTTCTTGCGTGTTTTCAACTGCAGCTCTGTGTTTAGAGAGCTCAAAACTCATCAGAAGGAATTCTCCAGCTGGTGTGGAGAGTGCTTTTGTGAGAAGAGAGAGGAGAAAGTGCGGTCGATTGATGCTCTAAGAAAGGTAAGCTTTTGAATGATCAAGCCTATAGCCGTCTGTTTACTGCAATGGTCGATGATTATATGTTCCCTATTGCTATTGCAGAAATTGTTTAAAGCAGCACGTCAAACCCAAGCTTGATGAACACTAATAAGATAAGTAATAACCTATATTGGATGACTTTAGAATCCGAGATCAAGCCTTGAAGAACTGGTCCTGTTTTAAGCTGACTTAAAACTGAGCCGATGTAGAAATCATTTGAAGTATATGGGTCTCTGTTTATCGTTTCTCGACTCTTTGATAATTATGTACATGAAATCTAGTCTCAAACTTCACCTGTACCACAAGGAGTTATATTTTTTATCCGATTTTTGTTGTATTTTTTGTTTAAGAAAGAATTGGTGTTATCTAATTGAATTTGATGATGCTCTGCTCTCTTAAAACTTCCTTATTCGGTTTGACCAAAAAAAACTTCCTTATTCGTTGCTCTACTGTGTTGTGCTCTTCATCGTTGGCTAGAGCCACAAATAAGGGATTTTGCATTAATAGGACCTGTAAGGATTATGTTGGTAGTCTCTGTTGAATAGTGAGGAGGATAATTAGGGCCATTTGCACATTGTACTAAATAATGGATGAGAGAAGAAAAGATTTGAAGGTGTTTTGTTCCTGTCTAGTTATTTCATGGCAAGACAAATCGAAATTGGTTGTGAAACGGTACTACCAACCCAATTTAGTTGACTTTAAGGCTATTCATTGAATCCTTCCTTATGGATCTGTTATTTATGTCTCTTTTATACTCTTACACATTCATTTTTCTCACCAAATTCAGTTTACTCTTGGTATCCTTTTGACTATCTATGTTGATACGATGTTTATATGATCATACCAAACAAATTGAGCTTTCTTTAGCGATGTAGATGAAAGCACAATCTGTTTTTCTTCATTATATTATAAAATCAATAAGAATGTTTATTATAGGGGTCTGATTGAAATCTTTTTAAAGATTTGATGTCTAGGTGTGTGCCTAAGTCGTTGAAAACACAACTAATTTAGTTTCATTCTGCAGATCTTCTCAATGTTAATCTGAGTTCAATAAAGGATTCTTTAGGATCTGACTGAATTTTTCTTCAAAGATTTGATGTTTAGGTGTTTTATTTTTGCCAGTTAGTTATTGATATTTGGTGATCTGATGATTGTGTTGTTTAGTTCTGTGTTCAGTTTTGATCCTTACTATTTTCTTTTGGATTCTGAAGTTGGAATATTTTAAAACTAGTCTGTTTTAAGTAATTAAAAAAAAAGTTGGAATGTTTTGATTAAACTATAAAAAAAAAGCTGAGAATTTTCATATCGTGGGATGAACAAAATTGAGAATCTTGCATGTGTACCTCTTTAGGGCCACTAGAGAAAAAGAATAGAGAGAGTACAAGAGTACAAATTATTTAAATGATTGCTAAAAACAATTTATTTAAAACAGACTAGTTTCATTATCACATTAGAAATTAGGTCAAGTTATATAATTTAACATTTTATTATTGAGAAGATGCCGTAGTTTTTAGTTATAAGCTAATTGATGGTACATTAACATTTGGTTGCAGCCGTTTTGTTGGAATCTATTTACATGAACATGAACATGAACAAGAACAAGAACAAGTTAACTGAATAAACGGTGGTTAGTGCTCCTTGCATGTATATTTTATTAGTAAACTTAATTAGTCAAATTATTATTGGGTTTTCCACATTCAAGACAAGATGCCTAATTGTGAGGTAGATCACATGCTATTCGATTCCACTAACTCATTATTACAAAACAAAATAGCCTATAAGCATAATGATAATTCAAAACGATGAAAAAATTGTTCTTCAAAATGTATCAAATCTAACCATAACCATAACATACCATCATTCTTAAACCAAAAAAAAAAAAAAAAAAGCTAGGCTAGTAAAATTAAAATATAATTAACTTATATGAACGTTAAATTTTTGATAAAATTGTGATTTGTATTACTGTTGCCACTTGCCAAGTTTTTCACAAACCAAATTTCAAGTTTTGTTGGTGTAGTTGTATGAATTGTAGATGACATAAACCGGCTCAAAATTAAACATGAGTGGGAACTAGTACCAATACCAATACATACATATCTAGAGGTCACATAAACATTCAACCTCCGAATCGTATTATTACAGTCAAATGATCATCTTATATATCAGAGCATTCATTATTCATAATCATTAATTGTAAACAACTTATAGTGGTCCACTTGAAGAAATGACGTATCATCTGTTTTTTCCCTAATCATCCATTTTATATTTTATTGTGACATATGATTATTTTTTTCTGTATTTTAAATCTCAAGCCACCACCACACTTTAGTATAAAAGCAATCTTGATGTGCTTATCAAACTTCAAAAAGAGAAGAGCCCAAGAAGAAGAAGAAGAAGAAGAAGAAGAAGAAGAAGAAGAATGGGGAAAGTAGTATCAGAGAAGATGAAGCTTGTGGTGGCACTGATCACACTTCAGTTCTGTTTTGCAGGCTTCCACATTGTCTCAAGGGTTGCTCTTAACATTGGTGTCAGCAAAGTTGTGTACCCTGTTTATAGGAATATCCTTGCCCTTGTCCTCATAGGCCCATTCGCTTACTTCTTCGAAAAGTAAGTCCCCACATCTCTCCCAGTTACCTTTGTGTAACTTACTAATTTTAGAAACTTTTTCCCTTTGATCTCATCTGAAGTTTTGGGTAGTTTCAGAATGTTTTTATTCTTTTTATCTCATTTGGGTTTACCTTTATAAAGTTTGTCTCACTTTGGTTTTTTGGGATAAGATCTCAAGTCTGAATCATCTATATTTGGTTTGTTAGTATTCTTAACAATGCTTTGTATATCAACAGGAAGGAAAGGCCTCCACTCACATTCTCATTACTGGCTCAGTTCTTCTTTTTGGCACTCATAGGGTAATAGCTTAATTTACTAGAGAGAACAACTATAGCAATTGGTTCCTCAAATCTTAAATCAATGATTATAATTCTTAAACTGTGTTTGTCTGGTTCCAACATCAGAATCACAGCGAACCAAGGATTCTACCTATTGGGACTTTACTATGCAACTCCAACGTTTGCTTCCGCAATGCAGAACTCTGTTCCTGCCATCACTTTCATCATGGCTTGTACCCTAAGGTACCTAGCTAACAACCACTTCTTTCATGAAAAAAGTATCTAATCATTTTCTTGTTGCGCATCTAACATTGATCTTTGGATGTGAATCAAGGTTAGAGCACATAGACCTAGTCAGGAAACATGGTGTGGCCAAAGTATTGGGAACCATTGTGAGCATCGGTGGAGCCACCGTGATCACATTGTACAGAGGATTTCCGATCTTTGACAAGAGCATTAACATGCAAGAAGAGGAAATCGGATCTGACAAACCACAGAACTGGAAACTAGGATGGTTATACTTAATGGGACATTGTCTATCATGGGCTGGTTGGATGGTTCTTCAAGCTCCTGTTCTAAAGCAATACCCGGCCAAGCTCACTTTAACATCGTTCACATGTTTCTTCGGACTGATTCAGTTTCTAGTCATCGCTCTGTTTGTGGAAACTGATCTCAATAACTGGATCATCGCCTCTTGGGAAGAGCTCTTCACCATCCTATATGCTGTAAGCTCCCTATATCTCTCTTCCTTTTCCTTAATTTGAATCAATGAAACTAGCTAAATGAAGTTTTCTTTGGCCGTGCTTACAGGGAATAATAGCTTCCGGGTTGGTGGTTTATCTTCAAACATGGTGTATCTACAAAAGTGGTCCAGTCTTTGTAGCTGTCTTCCAGCCACTCCAGACACTTCTTGTTGCTGCAATGGCATTTCTTATTCTTGGCGATCAGTTATACTCCGGAAGGTAAGCATTGCAAACCAGAAATATCATGTTTTTGTTCCTTTTGAATTACTCGATTTAATTCAATCTTTCATTTGCAGGATTGTTGGTGCAGTGTTCATAATGTTGGGGCTCTACTTAGTTCTTTGGGGCAAAAACGAAGAAAGAAAACAAGTACTTGAAGAGAGTCAACAAGATCCAGAGTCACTGACCAAACATCTACTTGAAGCACAACACAACAAGACTAATTCTGAATCTGCAGTGTAAAAAAGGTTGGAAACACTTTTGCAAACACAACGCAATGCTTCTCTGTACATACACACACAAGAACTTGGCCAACACACACAGGCTCCTCAAGTGGGTCTCTCATACAATGGCTGCTATTCTAGTCGTTTACTTTTGAGTTGTAATCAAAATTGGGTTGCAATTAATTTCTGAATAAATGGAAAGATGATGATAACATTTAATTTCAAAGTTGACAATATAGAAGCAAAGAGTTAATGCATGTTGTGATCTGGTCTGGTTGGAGAAAGACCAATGTGCTGGAGAAACTCATGTTTCATGCAACTGTGTACTGTCTTAAGCTTTCATACAATGAATCCATAACGTGGTCTGCATTTTACAACAATGTTTCGTCTTACTTAGGTAGTTGAATTATATGACTTTTTGCCTAGAGCGCAATAAAAAAAAAAACTGGGCAACATCTAAAAATACAAAAAAAAAGAAAGAATTGGAAGACATTGTAATGAGTTCTTTTTGTATTAAGCGGCAGTGTATGACTGTGTTGTTTCTCTTCAAGTCTTTGCATAGTCTGTCCTGATGAGTTACCACAAACGAAGCCTTTCGTCAAAAAATACTACATGCTGTATTTTCTGGTATTTCGTCTCTTTGTTCACACCTGTATCTGTAAGTCTCTACTGTTTGTAACATAGTCGTGAGTCGTGACATATGTAACCAATACCATACCATTCTGGCAAGTCTTATTTTTTAGTTTCTGTAACATCCAGTATCTAATCAAAATTGCTCTCTTCCCATTAAGATAGGCCACTAAGATTGCTCTTCGGTCAAAATGGTTATTTTCGTTTTCAAATTAACAGTAAATAAGCTTCCTCGATATGCTCTCTTAAAAACAGTTTCATCATCCTGAAGAGATAAGAAGTGAGGTGAATTGACGTTTTTGCTTCTATTATATTCACAAGTTGTTGTTGTAATAATGTCCGATCATTATTAAATATGACTGGATTATATTTGTTCTTTTCTTGCTAGGTTACGGACAAGAGGTGATGCAAACACACTTGTTGAGACAAGAATAGTCTTCAAAGACTGAGAAGCTCGTTCCTATCATGAAGATTTCAGACTTGAATTGATGTTTGTTATATGTAAGTTCAAGTCTTTTCATATTTTTTTTCTTAACAAGGTTGATTGAATGTTCTATCTCTATTTCTCTTTCATAATAATGCAAAAAGTATTTTGTGATTTGAAACACTCTTGGCTGGTTTCGGATCTGATCTTGTAGTGGAAACAGAGTTAATTACTAATTTTGTTTAGCTGTAATATTTTCTTGTTCTTTACTGCATATATATATTTTGGTCATCAATTGAATTAGATTATAGAAACAGGAGTAATATCTTAAACCTTAACAAGAAAAACCGGGAAAAAACATCAAACCCCAAGAAGAAATTTGGCAAAACTATTTCTTCTTCTTCTTCATCTTATATTCTTATTAATAAACCATTTATTATTTAAGAAGGGTTGTCTTTCATTTTTAACTAATATTAGGATTTCACCCGCGGTGTACCGCGGGACTAAGTTATAAATTATTATATTTTAAATAATAATTTTTAATTTATTTAGTTTTCAAATTTTCAGTTAATTAAATTTTTGTCTAATTAATTTAAATTTTCTATAGAATTTTTTTTTCTTCTTATGTTTTATAAACTTTATTACCTAATTACATTAAATTTGTTATTAGATAGAATATAAAATTCTAGATTTTTTTATTTTCTAGAATTAAACAGAGGTATATGCATATATAGTATGTTAGCATATATTTTTATTTGTATTTTTGTTTTTTTGAATATTAAGAATGTGTTATAGTATGTGTATTATATTGTGTTCATATACTAAATAATTTATAAGTTAATTTTCAAAACTATGATTACAAATCTATAGTATATATGAGATAAACTAATAGTTTTAGTGTTGATTCTATATTCCAAACACGCCATGCTAGGCGGGTCAGACAACATATTCGAAGATTTTTAATCCGCAAAAACTCATAATATGAAACCCGTGAAAATAAAATTATTTTTAAATACGTAATATAAAATAAAAAATAAATCTGTGAGCAAGCAATATCTTTATATTTTATTATTATTTTTTGAATAAGATATCAAATTGAATAGTAAATATGTTTGTTACCTTTTAAAATCATACCGTTAGTTTTTTGAATGATATATTTTATTTTTGATTTGAACATATATTTTAGGAGGAAATTAATGCGTTGAGATCAAAAATCTCGGCCACGGATCATCCTCCAATATCGAAAATCAATTTGTTTTTTGGTTAGACCGATTGTTTAGGAAAGTTGTGTATGGAGAGAATATTGTTTTGTAAAATTGGAAACTTAGTATTAATTAAATCAATTATAAACTTAATACTTAATGTTAAAGTAAGTGGTTCCAATTGTTTTGGAAAGTTATTTAGGAGGGGAAATCTTGTTTTCAAAAATAGAAACTTAATATTAATTAATTAAATAAAAAAACAAATTAAGAATTAATGTCAATGGCAGTCTTGTAAATAAGTGGGAGCTTCAGGATTTATTTGCTAAATGTACTTGAAAATGTTATATATAGATTAAAATCATACCGTTAGTTTTTTTCAATGTTATATTTTATTTTTGATTTTGAACATATATTTTAGGAGGAAATCAATCCGTTGAGATCAAAAATCTCGGCCACGGATCCTCTTTCAAGATCGAAAATCAATTTGTTTTTTTGTAAGACCGATTGTTTAGGAAATTGTGTATGGAGAGAATATTGTTTTGTAAAATTGGAAACTTAGTATTAATTAAATCAATTATAAACTTAATACTTAATGTTAAAGTGAGTGGCTCCAATTGTTTGGAAAGTTATTTAGGAGGGGAAATCTTGTTTTCAAAAATAGAAACTTAATATTAATTAATTAAATGAAAAACAAATTAAAAATTAATGTCAATGACAGTATTATAAATAAGTGGGAACTTCAGGATTTATTTGTTAAATGTATTTGAAAAATGTATATATAGATTGTATGTTGTTTCTTCTAACGGTTAGTAACATTCGAAATCCAGCCATTATTGAAATCAATGAAAACCGCAGTTTACTTTTGCTTATTTTTTTGTTGAAAAAAATTGAGCATAGATCAAATTCAGAACACTCCACGCTATATTGGTCAGGCCACACACCATTAATACTACGATAAAGTTTTGATTAGTTCGATTGATTTTTGGTATCTTTCATGTAACAAGTGAACATATTATATATGTGTGAGATTCATGAAGATGACTGAGACTGTGCTTTGTGTACTTACATTGTAAAGATTCCTCAAAAACCAGAAAATCAAATTTTAATTCACAAAAACAGACAAAAATAGTTTAGGATCCTCAGAGTCAATGATCATCCAGATAGGATGCTAATTGCGTGACCCATGATCAAATATTTGAGAGTCCCAGTAAGGCAGTGATCGAAGTTCTGATTCTACTCCTACCGTTTGACAATTATAACAAAACTAATCAATATATGAAACAAAAAGGAGAAACCTTTGTTATCAAGTCACTAGAAAGAAATACAATCCTACTAAACCACAAATAAAACCACTTCGCTGCAATAGCACATGGTGAAAACAAAAGGGAGTCTAAGTTCAACCATTGCGCAAACACAAAACATGATAAAAGAGGAAGAAGCAAAGCTTAAGATAAGAGCAAGAGGAATGTTCTCGGACCTGTTTTGAAAGAAACTACCACACTACCTCACAGTAACGATGTCATCAATCTTCATAATCATCCTTACACATTCAGTTGCTAGAGTGATTGCACTGGTACTCACAAGTAGGGGTTGAACAACGTTTTCCTCCAAGATGTTGGTGATTTGTCCTTTCCTCACATTGATACCGGCGTTGATTTCTCCTTGAGCATGCTTGTTCCTGAGTTCAGTCACAATGGCGATAGGGTTCAATCCTGCATTCTCGGCCAGAGTGTAAGGAATGACCTCAAGAGCTTCAGCGAAAGACTTCACACAGTAACCTTCCATACCATGAAGCACCTTAGCCCAAGCACCAAGCTGTCTCGAGAGCTCAATCTCTGGTGCACCACCTCCTGCAATCAAGAACCTCTTGCTTACCAGACACCTAACCACACATAACGCATCATGTAAACTCCTTTCAGCTTCATCTAGAACAAGCTGGTTGGAGCCACGGACAAGAACAGATGTAGTTCTCCCCATATCTTTGATTCCAGTGATCTTCAAAATCTTTCCATCTCCAAGGGAAGCCTCTTCAACAAGATCAGCATGACCAAGCTTCTCAGCTCTGAAATGTTCAATATTGGCGATTGGAAGGCAATTCAATGTCTTGGTGATGAACTCAATCTCATCTCTCTCAACATCCTTGATAACCATAATTTTAGCTTTGGCCAAATAGTGAAGTGATAGATCAGTGACAGCATCCCTCAAAATACTCTTCTGGATAAGCAACACATTGCAACCAGTTGCTTTGATCTTCTTAATCATCCCCAAGATGTAGTTCCTCTCCTCTTTCAAGATCCTATCCATCTGAGTGTAGTCAGAGACAACAATACTCTGCTCAATGTCAGTCTTCGGAGGTGAGATCTGAAACTGAATCACAGCAATCTTAGCATTCTCAACACGAGTCGGTCCACCAGCAGCACGGCTAACCTTCTTGTCAAAAACCAAACCATTCACAGTATGTGTATCATCAACAGTCCCACCAAGCTTCTTAACAATCTTAATATCACGCAAATCAACAATCTCAGGCTTCTCAGGATCTATAACAGAGAGAACTGCATCTACAGCTAAAGGAGCAAGCAATGTAGAGTACTGACTAACAACCTTACTGTTAAGCGACGTGCTCGCAGATTTAACAAGGGAATCTCTATCAGTGAGCTCAACAGGAACAGCCATGGCCGTTAAAATATCAATTGCCTTACCACAAGCCTTGTGAAGCGAATCTGAGATAACCGTAGGGTGGATCCCGTTAGTGAGAAGAGATTGACACTCCTTGAGAAGCGCACCGGCGATTACAACGACGGTGGTGGTACCATCTCCGGCGGCTGAATCTTGAGATTTAGAAAGCTCGACCAACATCTTCGCGGCTGGCTGCAAAACCTCCATCTTGTTGAGGATCGTAGCTCCGTCGTTTGTTATGATAACCTCACCGTTGGCAGTGGAAATCATCTTGTCCATACCTTTAGGACCTAAACTCGTACGGACGGCGTCAGAGACGGCGCGAGCAGAGTTGATGTTGGCGAATCTGATATCTTCTCTACGCTTGTTGTCTACGAACGACTCAGCTTTAGATCCACGGGGCTTCGATGCCATCGGTGCTGCTACCGCCGCCATTTCTTGCTATAATAATCTGAGAGAGATCGAGATTTCGGGTTATGATTTCTACGGGAAAATGAACAAAAAAGAGAACCCTAGATGGTGGAGCAAGACGAGAGACTGTTCGGGAAATGAAAAAGAGAGAAGATAATTAAAAAATTCAAAAAATCACTAGGGTACAACTGGGCCTGATTCAAAACTGTTTTGTATTGGGCCAAAATTTTTACAGGATTCGCGTGTTTCTAAAGGCGGGTCGAATACACCGGGTCCGCTTGACATACTAAACGCGGATCTTGTTTATTTTTTCAATCGGATCTTTTAATTAAATTCCATTAGTACAATACTACAATTATATCCCCCCTAAGTGTCTCTTCTACCAATAAAACAAATATTCAATTAAGTGTCTCTAATACAACTAATCCAATGGCAATCTATGTAATAACTAATAAGTGACAACATTTTGGACATTTCTCAATTTCTACTACTTTTATAATATAAGAAGATTCTTGATTTTAAGTTATAAAAATAGTTAATCACAAAAAGTACTAATAAATTTATTTTTTCTTAATTTAACAAAAACTAGATTTTAACCCCCGATACACCGCAAGATTATGTATTTTTGTATATTTTATATAACTTACTAAAAAAACATTATGTTGGATCAAATATATGTTTTAAACTTTTTAACAATAATATTGAGATATTTGTAATTTTATTTTCTTTATCTATTTAAAAATTATTATTTTCATTTGAAATTTAATTAATTAAAATTTTTTTATTTTGGAATTTAATCAATCAAAATTAGTCATTGTGAAAGTAAACATCTGTTAATCCCCTCTTTAATAAAAGGGAAGTACACAACATAGTTTTTGTTGACTTTATATTTTTAATAAATGGTTACAAATTGTTACAAATAGGATATATATAGGTTATAGAATAATTCATATATTAATATTAATCGGTTACACCTAAATATTAGGGATATTCCAAATTGGTAATTGATATATTAATGGTAACAAATAAAATATTAGAGATATTCCATACTGATAATTGATATATCTTAAATAGTGGGTTAGAAGATATATTACAAAATAAAATTTAATCAGTGTATTATAGCACGGGTACTTATCTAGAATCATTAACAATATAAAATTTACAAAATAGGTGTCTTTTTTCAAGTTTTATATTTAGCATATGATTTTATCGTATAATGTTTAATCCAAAAAAAACTTTTAAAAATAATCACATAAATTATATATTTTATATAAAAATTACAATATAAATAAAATAAATTTCTACCCGTGCTCTAGCACGAGTATTAATCTAGTATGTATAATACTTTGTAGTTAATATAAAATGATTTAAATTTTATTCACCAATTTGAAATTAATTAGTTTTGTCTATGAGTAGTATGATGGAACGGGTTAGTGTTGGTTTTTTTAACTTCTTTCATATAAAGTTAAGTTTTAAAATATTTTGTTTGTGTTTTTAGACCAACCCGCAATTTATACTATATATATATTGATGGATGCTATATATATATATATGTTATACTATATCAATTTTATACTATATATATATAGTATAAAATTGATATACTATATATATATATAGTATTGTGTTAAAATTGGTCTATATATAGTATACATTATACTATATCAATTTTATACTATATATATATATGTTTTCTACCCATTTTGACATCAATTGATCTATCCATTTTAACATAGGAAACATTAAACAATTTATGTATAGTGGAAAACATGCATAATGCCAAACCAATTATGCAAAATTGAAATTAAATAAGGTAAGATACTATAGTTTTTTTTTAATTAAAACATTTTAAATCTTGTAATTAAAAAGAAAAATAGAAATTGATGTTGTTCAGATATTTAGAGAAATATATATTTCCATACTCGATTTCCCTAATTTGTTTTTTATCAAATGTTTTAATTACAATGGCATTGTCTGTAATTAAGTTTGAACTCCAAGCCTTCTTCTGAAAAATACTGTGAAAATAATAATATAGATATATATTTATTATTGATTTTGCTCTTTTTATTTGGACCAATCCATTTATTACTCCTTCAGTTTTTATTACTTGTCATTTAAGATTGTTTCACATAAATTAAAAAAACTAGTAAAAGAATTTATTTGATTTATTTTTAATATATTTTCTAATTTTTTATTAGTCAAAACATTAAAACAAATGGATAAAATTTGAATTTTTACCAAGCATTTGCATTAAAAATCTAAAACGACAACTCCTATGAAACAAAATTTTAACTCTAGAACAACAAGTAATAAAAAACGGAAAGAGTATTGATTTAAAAATATATTTTCTTATTAATATCTCTTAACTAGGGACTCACCCGCGCTACAGCGCGGGGGAATATTTTGGTAATGTGGTAGCAGATAACAATATGTAAAATGATGATGTTGTAGCAAACAATATGGTATCTCTTTACTATACTGATTTCTGATCATTATATCTACTACTGAAGTCGAAAACACAATAAAATAGAGCAATCTAACTTTACATTGTGAGATTTCATTAATAATACGCTATTATTTGAAAACAGTTGTATTTAATTGAAAAGACTTAGTGTGTTAAATATATAATATTAGTCCAGTATAAATATATTGAAATAATAATTTTAATAATAATACGTAGTTGTATACCATGAATGTGCTGACCATATTGTATACCCATAATTTTAATGTACAATAGTGGTTTTTAATAGTGTAGTATAATTTAGAAGCCATATTGTATACCCATAACTTATAGGGTCCCTAACTTTTAAATTTTTAGTCTCATAATTTGGGCAATAAATTGTTGTCTAGACACTTTAAAATTGGGTTTTTTTTTTCTTTTTAACCGGGCCGAGTAATTTAAAATTGGGTCTTACTCTAAGTTTGAAGATATTGTTCATTTGGGCTTCCTTGGCCTTTTTGAGAAATTTAGTTATTTAAAAAATATCTATCGTTTAGAGATAAGTAAAATGTTTTTTTTTCAGTTTCTTCGATCAAACAAAAACGACTTCATCGTTTCCCCTTCATCTCCCATTTCTCTACCTTAGATACCTAAGTTACAGAGTTTTACTAAAATCATAACTTATTCAATCTCCCAAATCCTTTTCCTAAACCTTTCAAATCCTAAATGTTTACACCACCAATTAATCGAAGCAAATCTGTGAGCTTATGGGGTTGTTTCAAATTTCAATCGGATTGATTCAGTTTCGCCCAATCTGTTTTCCTTCTTCAATTAATCAATTGAATTAGGTTGGTAAGTTGATTTTTATTCCGGGTTGGTTGTGATTATGTTGTTTCGATTTCATAGATCTATACTCTTTCTCTACTGTTAAATTTCATAGATCTATACTCTTTCTCTACTGTTATATGTATCCAATTAATATTTCGGAAGTATCAGTTCATAATCCAACCACAGCCACCCGCTCTATATATCCCTATTATTATGTATATGATTAATTGACATCTCTATACATTTATGCAGTACATGTGCATGATGTATAGAAGAAGACCGTTGCATATATATGAAGACATTATAGTATCATTCAGATAAGTTGTTGTTCACCTAAAACATGTTAGATTCTTTTATTTCGAAGATTCTAAATTGACGTGTTTAATTTTGTTTCCTTTGAACTGCAGGATATCCAATGAGGCGTAGTCAACATAAATTTGAATGAGACAGAAGCATATATATGAAGACTTCTTAGTATCAGTAAGATAAGTTGTGGTCTAACTAAAACATGTTAGATTCTTTTATTTTGATGAATCTAAACGTTCGTGTTTAATATGGTTTCCAATGAACTGCAGGATATCAAATGAGATTTAGTTTCCTCTAGACCAGTTTATTACAATAGAGTATATGTTTGGAAGAGAGAAACATGAAGGTTAGTTAGTAAGCTTCGTTGTTATAATACACAATGTTAGAACAATTTGAAATAAACTGACCAGATCATGTTTCCTTGTTCACTTCAATACCAGGACATGGTTTAACGTTTATTGGTGGATCACTTAGTAATCAGAGAGACACAGTTATCTACCATTTTTCACACACCATAAGGTATGTCCTAATATTTTGAGTTAATCTTACTTGTTTACTTAATATGCTTCCTTTTTTTGGTACGATGGAGGTGGTGTTGATGAGAGACATACGGTAAACATGGTTCATAACTCTGAATTTTCCCACTGATTTAGTCAGTGAAAAGGTATCAATGATTACCCAGTTTCCAGTGATGATCATCTTCTGTAGTTTTCCCCATTGTGGTTTCTTTAGCGTTGGATGGATTAGTGTACCCTTGTTTTAGAAGAAAGAGTAGTAAGTTAGCATACGACAAAGAGGTTTAAATTCAAAAAATTGAAAAAATGCAGTCAAGTTAAGTAATCTTACAGAAATATCAGCTAAGACCATTTATATCAGTCTCTCCAGTAAAGACGGTATATTGTTTCCAAGAATGAATGATCTTAACTTGAATTCTCCAGCCTGTTTTGAATGGTTTGACTCCTAGTAAATTTGTGAAAGCAGAAACATCTTGGGCAGCCATTGGAGAAGGTTTGCTGGGAGTGTGAGGAATGAAGGCTTAAGGTATGGTGATTCAACCTTTGAATAATGCAGCTATATTTATATGAAGAATTGACTTCTGTATATTTTTAGGCATATTCTCAAAATATTCTCGAAATATAAATTTGCCATAAAGTTAGTGATATGGTTCGTGATTGTGATCTTTTAATGTTTATGGTTGTTTGGGAATATTGATGAGATTGTGGCTGATTTCTCGTGCAATCGTTAAGTATATTGATGAGATTGATTTTGTTAGACACGTAAATATAGAGATTGATATTGTTTTCCAAATTTGCAAATATGATTGGTTTCTTTTCGTATATTGAACATATTCTATTGCAAGATTTCTGGATTAGTATTATTGGAGAGAGCAAAATTTCTATTTTGAAAATATTTTTAGTATATCCCTGAAGATTGTATAGCGAGATTTCGTTTTTGTTAATTGATGAGATTGTATACCGACATATATGGTAAATATTTTTGAGTTGTTTAATGTGGATCTCTTGTAGTTGTTTAATGTATTTTTGGGTACATATTATTAATAGCCCATTTTTGAAGCCCACAATAATTCCCAATAAGATCCGATATTGACCCGAATTTGTAATTTCGGGTTAGTTTTTATGTCTAACCCGATTGAGGTTGGGATAAAGTCATATTTATCCTTCGCCGAGATGGTTGCAAGTGTTGGTGTCAGGGGTAATTTTGTCCGTTGTTTAAGTTGTACTTCTCTTTTACTATAATAGGGATTATGAAATAAAGCATCATTTTTGTAAACTCTTACTATTGATTAGTTTGGTTTAACTTGTTTGTATCTGAGCTAGATATGTCTTTTTTTTTTTTTTTTGTCAAGTGATGATGTTGATAAAACAAGGTAGAATATAAGGTGAAATACAATTTAAGCTAGCGGAAGATAAAATTTTCCCGGAAGTCTAAAGCCAAAAGAGACAGGCAAATGTGACAGATAACTAAAAATCCCCCAAAAACAAAAGTAAAACCACAAGAATAAACAACAAAGAACAGTAATTCAAACCCGGAGAGAGGACGAATCCATAAACTAACGACAAAGGCAAAAGACCTAACCCTTCCGAAAAGACTAGTCAAAAGAACCAATATCTCTTCTCCTAAAACACTTTAGGAATGAGATTTACCAAGGATACCCACAGTCAATCCAATGATAACATAAACCATCTCCTATCATAATGAGAGCCACACTCCCGAAATCAGAACCAAAGACTTCATAATCTGGTAAACAAGACTCGAAAGCTTTTGGATGAGATGAGGACGATTACAACGTCCGTTAACGTCTAGGTAGAAGACTTTGAAAACGCAATCAGGTCTAACCGAATCTGCAAAACAGTGGCAAGGAGAAAAGTCTAATCTATCAAAAATACTGAGCTCAATCAAGTACGATGAACAGAACGAGAAGCTGACAACCACTATGAACACCAACAATGAGAAGAAGCAACTGCAAACAAAGATGACTAACAATTCTTCAATCAGAACATGCTTGAGCGTAGAAAAGGAACGAGCCTTATGGGAGTCAAAGGTCAAACAACTAGATTAAGGGTGATAGGAAAGGTAAAGGGTGGGTGGATTAAACATAATCACAACCACACAACACTGACAGCTTCAAAACGATGAAATATTGTACATGAACTGAAATAACACTAAAGACAGATCAAGCAAATAAGATACATTATTCTTCGAGTCGTACTGTGGACCTATCAAATCTAGAATTACTACGATCTTCTTTGCATCCACAAACCCCAATTCAAAACTCTAAGCAAACCAATGAACTCTCCAATCCAAGGCCAAACAACTGCTTAAAAGACTAACCAAATAAACCTAACTCGAAAACAAACTAAAACGATTCCATCTAGCTCTAGACATCAGCGAAGAAGAGACCAGAGGGCCGGCTTATCTGAGCTAAGATATGTCGATTCATATGTTAACTTGAAGACAAACCTTTTTGATTAGACTATCAAACTACTATTGCTAATAAAAATAATTGACAATTCTGAACTTTTGCACGAATAGTGAATCAGATCGATAACGTCTACAAGAATTTACAGTATTACGAATGCAGTAAAATAATAAATTACACCGACTGACTCTGTAAAAGCTCGAAAGCTTTAACAAGAACCGGTTTGAACCGGTTCATGTCAATGCTAACGTTCTGCTGTACCAAATAAACTGACTTAAACGATTCCCACCCGTGTTTCGCAACCGCCGATGGATCTTTAACGACCTCGTGATCGCGTCCGTACTTCTGCATCAGCGTGCTCTCCTCCGGCGTGATCTTATACTCCAAATACCTCAGATTCATCCCTTTCGATGGATCCTCGAAATCCGTCTTCGCCAGCCACTCGAATCCACCGATCGGAAGAATCTGCACCACCACCGCGTTCTCCGGTAAGAACACCATGTTCGTTAGCCCCGCGCCGTGAACGCCAAGCATCACGTCGCACGAATTCACCGTTTGTGAGAAACTCGCGAGTCCCGTGTTCGCTTCCGCCACCACGGCTTTGAATCCGATTAGCCTCGCCGCTCTCGCAATCTTGCCGACGTTCGTGAACGCTCGCGATCTGCCTCTAGACAAAATCAGAATCCGTGGCCTCCGTCGCCGCATCTGCCTCGTGGTCACGGCGGCGTTAGGTAACGAGTATGCGTCTCTTAGAAAACTCCGGAAATCGGACATGGAATACTCCGAATTCGAAGGATCGATCGTCAGCTCTTTGTAATACTCACGGTGGCGATTGAGGCCGATGACAACGCTGCTGAAACAGTGCGTTTCTTCTTCGTCGTCGATGTAAATCACTTCGTAATTCGAGAGTTTCCTCACTAAATCCTTAAATTTTTCGATCCACCGTGGATTCTTGTTCGTCACGACGAACTGAACCTCGCGGTTGAATCTACGCGCCGTCGTGTACAGAGGAATCACGATGTCGGTGAAATCGTGAAAATTGTTCATCGAGTAGCCTCCGAGTGAGAAAAGCATCGCCGGAACGCTGTGGTTCCTAACGCAACGCGAGAAATTAGCGTTCTCTAATTGGTCGACTGCGTTTTGTTCCAATTTCACCGTCCACTCTCTAACGCGATTCATGGCCGCAGTATCACCTTTTCGCGCGTAAGGTCTCATATGCCACATGGAATTCCCCGAAAACGCAAACGTGATCGCTACAGAAACGGTCGCGGATTTGCCATGGATTCTCACGTCGCCGCTTAGCTCGCACAACTCTGTTCTTTTAAGCTTGTTGCATATTGGTTTCATAGTTTTCTCTAATTTGCTTTCATCTGCAAATTCACCAAAAGATCAAAAACATCAATAACTTGACTAAAACCAATAACAAGACAAGACAAGTATATAGATATAGAATAATTTGAGGTATGCATGCGGACCTGAAATAACTTGTTCTTTGGAGATCGTAGTGTTGGTAGTAGTACAATTAAACGAATCAAGATGATTCTTAGGCATGCTTGTGTCGTTGCAAACACTAAGCTTCTCATCCTCAGAACTGACTAGACTCTGAGTAATTACTCCATTTGATGTAACGTTATCTTCCTTCGTTGGGACAATGAGTTTCTCTTTATCTTCGGATGTTGCTTCGTTGCTGCTCCTTATTGCTTGCGGTTTCTGTGGTTCGGTTATTCTCAGCATTTTGAGACTATCGTCGTCCACTGATAATTGCAGCTCCACTGAAGAAACAAAAGATAACGTTATGATTAATGATTGTTCCTGCGTTTTCTGACGTACGTTTTGGAAGAGACATACCGGTTGGTAGAGGGCTGAGGTAAGGTTTAAAGACAGTGCAAAGTGTGAAGACGAAGAGAAGAGAGGCAATGAAAGCTCCATAGCCAAGTCTCTTCTGCTCGTTTTTGCTAAAGCTTCGAGCAAGTATCGTATCGTAAAGAAGATTCTTCTCTGTCATTATTACTTTTTTTCTCAACTTACACAAACTTTTATAATCTTTCTTGTGCTACAAGAAATCTTTGGAAACCAGTTTGCTCGCGAATGTAGAGAGATGAATGAATGAATGAGTGAATGTGAGAGAGGGAGAGGATAGTTTTGAGGTATTTAAGAACTTGTTCTACGACATATATTGGTCGTGTCTCTAAAAATGTCTGGATTTTAAGACAGGATCAAGAAGAGAACGTTTAGGTGTTGAAGATTAGAGAAAAAAAGAAAGATATTAGTGTATTAATAAAAGGAGAGAGTCTTATTAATTTAATAAAACAGGGGGAGTGTCGGCATTGGAGAGGAAGGATTTGGGAGGGCATGAAGTAGTTAGTCGAAGAAGAAGAAGTCTTAGTAAGTAGCTTAATTAATGCTCCCCACGATTCTTCTTTTTAGCTTCGTTAATATCGAGTACTTTAATAGATATAATCATATTGAACAACCAAAATACAAATTTAAAAAAAATAATTAACAGTATTGTCAAAATGTTCTAAGAGTAGACAATTTAGAGGATAGTTCTAAGCTGATCAAAATGTTCCATATATAGCTCTGAGAAATTATCCACTTTCTCATATCTTCGTACGAGTTTATTTTGCTTTTGCAAAAATTTATAGTCATTTTTGTAAACTTTTCTTTTCCAAATTAGATTACCAATGATGAAATATTTAAATATAAATGTGTGGCTGCCAAAGAAAAAATCAAACAAATTGTGGAAACTACAACTTACACAAAAATGAGTATACTAAATATATCGAACATATGGAAATTGATTAGAAGTTCATAACTAGTACTTTTCTTTAATAAAATAATGGAAATGAAAGAAAATTTTGTTGTTGACTGTTATGGCAGACACAACCAAAATCTAAATGATTGATTGTTCATTGTTTAGTTTTTGTTTCCTTGAGACCAATTAACGAAGGAGGCAGAATCAAAATGTGGCCTGAAAGCTATGAATCAACTAACAGTTGGTGAAGTATTTCTAGATTTATGATACTTGGTTGTTCGATTGTCGACTTTGGACGACTTTTTCCCATTAACAATCTCTCATTACATTTTTTTTTTTTTTCATTTTTTTCTATGTATATTTGAATTCAATAATTGATGTATGGTCTTATGAAATTTTAACTATCTCCATCTAACTAGACTTACTCCGTTGAAATTTTTTATAGATTAGTTAAAACATAAATAGTGATCGTTACCCTAATCTAATATCAGTGAATATATGACGATTTTACATATACATGTCAAAACTTTTAGATGTTTGTGAACTATGATCATAATGTCATTACGGATGTGACTGGTATAGTTGTGTAATTGTATCATCACAAATCTAGCTACTGGTTACAATCATTGGTTCATGTTTTCAAATCAATAATGATTCCTTTTGTTATTGTTTGTTTACTCTATAACTTGAGTCTTACTATGGAATCTGAAGGACTAAATCTACTTAAGAGAAGCTTATATCTATTCATCCGAAACGTGCGGTGATTACCTCAACATCCAATGGGAATGTGTCAAAGCAAAATATGGTCTTTCCATTAATTAATCTAGGTGGTATTGTGGTAATGAGAAACATATAATAATAATAGCAATATAAGAAGGTTGTTAAGTAGGAAAGAGACATTCTAACCAGTTCCGCGTCTTATAGCATATTTGTGGGTCGCATGACGACGTACGTGTGCACCTTCCAATATATGATTTTTTTTTGTTGTTAAATTGTAATATGAAATTTTAAATTGTGTTGATACATATAAAAATATACGTATTTTAAAAAAGTTGGTAGAATCATCAGTTAGAAATACATAATTGACAAGATTGGTATAAGATCAAAAAAAGATTATGAGCAAAGGATCCATCATTTTCTGGTTAAAATTATTATTCAAGCATTTTTTTTTGTGTGTGTCTCATTAACATCTTACAAATGCTCAAGGAAGGATCAGTGACAATATAATGCATGCATGGATCTAAAAAAAATTCAATTCGTACCACACGAAAACACAACAAGTAACTTCTTTTTTTTTGGTCAAACAACAAGTAATACAACATGTAGAATGCTGTAGTTAATGGAAGAAACATATTACTTTCATAATCTACCAAAATACAATATGACACAGCATTGTCTCTGGTCTTAATTAATAAAAGAGAAAAAACGTATTGTCTCTTTGTAACTAAAAAATAATATAATCTCTGGGCTTGACCGCCTTACGTTATATATGTTTAGTAACAAAAAAAAAAAAAAAAAAAAATGAATCGTAGTACTATGCGCTCTTATTATATGCCATATTATAAATTAAATGCCTCCGAGTTCATAGACCTTCTGAAATTATATCTGAATTTTCCAGTAAAAAGTCGAATGTGTAAACCAAATGCAACTATTTGATATACTACGTTACTTTCTATTTACTTTTTTTAGGTTAAATTATGAAACGGCTTGATCCATTTTTTTCTTTTAAATAATAACAATAATAATAAATATTTTATAACTAATGGTCTCATATCCACTAACCACCTAATCACAAACACATAACAGCGAATAAAAAAACAATATCATTAGCCAACAAATATCCAATAATAAATAACTAATACCAAAGTATAACAATAATCCAATAACCAATCATCAGAAAACATAAAACCAGCACTCTAGCAATATTCTAATGACCCAACTCTAGTAATCTAGCAATACCAAACAACATCCAATCAAATTCCTAGAACATCCTCTATCTTCATTGACTTGATTCTACAATCATACTTTGCCTTTACTTGCACCACAAACACAAATTGAGATGAATGAGTATTTTTATAAACACTCAGTGAGGCAATCCTCCCATCTACTGAGCTATACACACAAACAACTGATATATCAATGTCCAAAACAATCAACAAACAAAGCAAACAAACCAGGAAATAAACATAGTCTTGCTGGAAGGGAGGTGTCGACCAACACCAGTCAAGTATTGACCGACACTGGCTCTTGGTGTCGACTAACACTATCCCACAGTGTCGACCGATGCTTGCTCACTGGTGTCGACCGACACCCTCCTGGTGTCGATCGACACTGCCTCTGCAACCGCGTTTCGCTCGAAGCTGAGAGTCGAATCTCGCTTCCAATCTCCTCCAATCCGTCCAATACTCAATCCCAAAACCATATGAATCTGTAGGAACCCTATAGCAACCATAACAAGCAAGAAAACACCACAAACAATACCAAACAAGCAAGACAATTGAAATCTCAGGCTTAGATCAGCCATGGTCATGCACTCACATCTTTGCAGGAAGTTTCTGACCAACAATGACGAATCCAATCCTCCTAGCAAGCTTCCAGCTTCTTCCTAGCTTCAAATCTCTCAAGAACAGCCAATAATCTCACCAATCTCCTCCAAAAACTCAAGAACACTTCTTTTCTCTCTTTTCTCTCAAAAAACTTTAAGCGACGACAGAAAAACACTTTCCAAAACCTTTCTGTCGACAATCCACTTAAATATCACGGTTTAATGATTCTCCTTAAACCAAACCGATCAAAATCGACAATTGAAATAATCTGGTCAAACCTAAAATAAATGGTGTCGATCGACAACCATCCTCAAAATGTAGATTTTAGTTCGTGGATGTTACAAATTATATGCTAGCCATGGATGTCTTACAATTTGTAAAATATAATGAGCAATGAAAATTGGTATAATCGGTTAGAAATGCATAAATTATGTTTTGTGACAAGATTGGTATAAGATCAAAAAAAAAATATAATGAGCAAAGGATTCGTCATATTCTTGTTAAAATTAATATTCAAGCATTTTTTTTTTGTGCATGTCTCATTAACATTTTACAAATGCTCAAGGAAGGATCAGTGCCAATATATAAAATGCATGGATCTAAAATAGTTTGAGTAGAAAAACAATTTGTACCAAACCACAACAAGTAAACCTTTTTTTTTTTTGGTCAAACAACATGTAGAAATGCTGGTAATTAATGGAAGAAACATATTACTTTCATAATCTACCAAAATACAATATGACAGCATTGTCTCTGGTCTTAATTAATAAAAGAGAAAAAACGTATTGTCTTTTTGTAACTAAAAAATAACATTATCTCTGGGCTTGACCGCCTTACGTTTATATATGTTGTTTAGTAACAAAAAAAAAAACACAAAAACGTGAATCGTAGTTCATAGACCTTATTATATGCCATTTTATAAATTAAATGCCTCCCAGTTCATAGACCTTCTGAAATTATATCTGAATTTTGCAGTAAAAAGTGGAACACTTGCAAAATTGGACCCCTAATTGGAGTCAATTGCAATATTAGATCCCTTTTTTTCTCTCTCCAACATTTGCCATTTTCTCCTTATTAAATCCTTGTCAATTCATTGTATTCACAAAAATGCCATTATTTCTGATTTATTTGAATTACTTGCGAAAATGTTTATTACATCCATATCCTCATATTCTTCTTTTATTTATGGTTGTGCCACCGCCATCAATTTTCCAACAACCATGAACAACCAAATTTGAAGCTATTAAAGTTTCAACAACCTGAATTTGTAAGCTTAAATAACACCCAATGCTATGAGAACTTCATTTTCTTCCATCTCCTCTCCATTTTAATCCAAGAAAATTTGCAATTGCATTTATCTTGTTATATGTCATGATTCTTGGATAGTGGTTAAATTGGTGCTGGGTTTCTTCTGTGGTGACTAAAGACGACGTCCTCGGTGCTTGACATTGCGAAACAACCCACGATAAGGTTATTTTCCGGTAGATTTCATGATTTTCCTTGATTTTTTTGCGAAAGTAGACTTCATTTGTTAGTCTAACCGTCATAATATCATGTAAAGTCTACTCTGTGGTCAATTTTGCAATTAAAAATTTATCGAGTTTCGAGCCCGTAGACTGCAATTTCAGTCTCCTTAATTTCATTTGAAAACAAAAAAATATGGTTCAGACTGCATTATAATCTTTCCGTCAGATACTTCATTTGCAGTCTACTAAGGTGTATTTTTGCAATTGACCAAATTCTTGACTTTTTAGTTATGACTGCCGGACGAAGTCTTCTTACGATAATAAACGAGTAGACTTCCATAGTGACTATTTTTGCAATTGACCAAACTATTTAAACATTGACCGTAATATTAATATATTAAAAATATATTAAAATAATTAGTTAACTGCAAAAGAAGTCTACTATTTAAAAAATGCAATTGTTGGTCAATTGCAAAAATGACCACGGCAGACTGCAAACGAAGTCATCATTAATGTAGACTTCATACGAAGTCTACTTGGCGAAAGTCAAACTTGGTCAATTGCAAAACTAACCACGACAAAGTTTACTTTTTCTGGTTGACGGATAGTTAAAGTCTACTTAGTAGACAGAAGTCTACTTAGTAGACAGAAGTCTACTGTAAAGTCAATGGGTTGGTCAATTGCAAAAATAACCATAGTCGACTATATTTGAAGTTAACCGGTTGAACTTTCCATTGAAGTCTACTTTGTTTTATCTATTTAATTGCAAAACTAACCAAAAAATTAACAAAGGAAGACCACAAAAGAAGTCAACCGGTTATGGTAGACTTCATTCGCAGTCTGCTTTGTAAAATTGTAATTGCAAAAATAGACCCCAAGAAATAGACTTCATTTGAAGTTATCCTCGTATAGTCTTTTTATGTCTACTCGTTGATGTGAACATGAAGTCAGCATTATTTGAAAACCAAATTATTGCAAATTGGTGAATAATTTTTAAGATTTTCTTGTTGTATTCTTTGATATATGTTATGTACTTGCTTCTATATTTTTTTGACATGATTATATATTATACATATGGAGAAATCAAGTTTTTGGTTTTCTTAGGCAGTTAGGTCATTAACTTAGACTTATTTTTGAAGTCAACGTGTTGGAGTTCTGTGTGAAGTCTGTATAATTGAAAAAGTCTTTAAATGATTTTTTTTTTATTTTTTATAAAAAAATTTATATTCATTTTCTTTTTCTATTGATATTTAAGTTAAACTTTTTCTACAAAAATTCTATCTCTAACTTTGCGATTGACATGTGCGTGGGGAGTTTTATTTTGTTTGTCTGGGAGAGGTTAGATACCCCAAAGGCTGAAGCTTTTGCGACAACAGTGGCTTCTGGTTTGATATGTGGAGATGGAATCTGGACTTTGCCAAGTTCAGTGCTTGCTATAGCTGGAGTTAAACCTCCTATTTGCATGAAGTTTCTCTCAGCTTCAACTAATCATAGAGTCGACAAGTTCTTGAATGGATCCTCTTAATTTTTTAAATGCTCAATGTGATGGATGATCTGTTGAAGAAGTAAAGTGTAATGATGTTTCAATTTTGGCAAAATGTGATAAAAGGTATATTGTCTTGATTCATTAAAACTATTGTTTGTTAATTTTCAAATTTTAAGAATTTGATAATTCAAAATTTAGGAGCTTGATAGAACAAGTTTTGGTTTTGAAATTTGCAAACTAAAAAAAAAGTGTACAAGCCGAAAGAGGGAAATTCAAGAACAAATTATGGTTTGAAGTTTGCAAACTGAAAAAAAAAAAAAAAAATACAAGCAGAAAGAGAGATACAAACTGAGAGAAAGAGAGAGAGATACAAGCAAGACAAAGGCAATGCTGCTTCACATTGAAGATGAGCTGCAGCCACCTTGGAGGGTGTTCCTGATGTTCACTCCATATTTGTTTACCTGGTTTCAAACAAAACTGAATCACCCGCAAATAGTCTCTTTGTGCTAACAAAAACGCTCCAACCTGTGGTAAGCAAGTGCCTTTTTGGTTGCCCTGGAAACAGATCATAGCAAAGAAAACAAATCAGGTTGAAGTTTTCAATCTTTTGGACTAGTAAACCAATCTTGAGATGATTCAAACCTCGATAGATATGTCTGAAAGTCCATGTAGTATCATGTAAATCTTTGGCTACAATCTCTTGTGCAGGCGGTTGCAGCTAACATAGTAAATGACTAAAGCCAAGCAACGCTTTAAGATAAGAAACATAGGGAAACTAACCATGCCCTTCATCTTAGAAGTAATGTTTCCACCACATTGTTGCTTAAGCTTAGTAAAGATGCATCTCTCATGATTATCATTAGCACTGCGATCTAACAAGAGCCTTTGGGCTAGCTTCTTCCTGTAATCAAAGTTGTTCTCAAAAAAATTCTCCCTGAAAAATCAAGCAAGCTCGGTTGAGATCTATTAGCAGCAGCACGCTTAAGATCTTTATTCTTCAAAATGAAACTGGAACCTATGAATCCACTCAATAACACAACTAATACCAAAACTAGGCAGCATCAAAGAGATATCATCGAACAAAGAACAAATTGGCATACATTTGGAGATGCTTCTCCCAGTAAAGGTGTTGCCAATCAGCTGCCCTGCTCAAATCACACATGAGTTAATGGAATTAGACCCTTAAATCGACCATGTTTTTTTCCAAATTCATTCATTTAAAGGACTCTAGAGATTAAAAAAATATATATTGCTCTAACTTGAACCAATCTAATATCTGAAAAATCCAATCTTTCACCAACAACGTAGAAGATCGATACCTCGAAGAAGAGGTAAGAAGAGAATTTGTCGCCCGAAAATCGAGTCAATTGGTCACAGAGATGAAAAGCGAGCGACGAAATAGCACAATAGAGGAAGAAGAAACAGTACTTCGTCTAGAAACGATCTCGCGACACCCGAGTCGCGAAAGAGAGGTTACAAGCGATACCGAGAGATAAAGAGAGACAAACAGAGAGAGAGACCTTCTTCTTAACTCTCCAGTCAGATCCATAAACGGAAAAATAAAACAACACCCTATCCAAATCCGCCACCGTATCTAGCTCCAAACACATTCAATTTTTGTTGTAATCGAATCTCCAGAGAGAGAGAGAGAGAGAGAGTTGAGAAGAAGAATGGAGGAGAGAATGACGTTGTTTTACTTTTGGTGATGAGCTAAGGAAGTGATGAATCGCGCGTAATAGAAACTTACCAAATCCATTGCTCAAACGGAGAAGGTACGAACTCAGAGATCTTCTGAGTTCAGATCTAGTACCAAAAGAAAACAACAAGTAAACGATGAGTCGTCGATAAAACTTCGAAATGAGAGAAGCGATAAGGAGAAGAAGTTGAGAGATGGATTCTTACGAGAGAAGCTTCTACAGATTTTTCCGAGAGAGCTTGAGCAAAGCGAGAGAGAAGGATACAAAAACGGCGGCGAGGATAGTATAAAAGAGTGGATGTAAAATTAGGGCAAGTGAAAATTAGGTATATATAACTCGGTTAATTAAAACCGATCGGTTATGCCCCGCCAAACCGAACCGAATCGGGAACCGATTACCAAATTAATTTTGCCGATTGGTTTGTTAATCCTATCACATATGCTGTCGAAAACCGAACATATCGGTTTAATCGGTTCGGTTCTCTCGGTTCTGACCGAACGCCCAGAACTAATATTAATAGTTGATGACATTACAAAGTCAATTACCAATAGTCTACAGAGAAGTCTACTTAAACAAACCCTAAATCAAATAATTTTAACCTAATCAGTATTTCCTCCCTTAATTTGACTAGTTTATATGTAAATTTATTTTATTACAATGCAGGAAGTCTATGTGATTATTATTTGGTCAATAGGTTTACCAAATTATTTTTTATAATTTTTTTAATTAAAATTTTACCTATAATTAAGGAGTAGACTTACTTTTAAGTCTTCCCTTTTGACGTCAATTTGAAATCAACCTTAAAGATATCTTTTGCAGACTTCATCGGGTTAAATCTGTCATTTCGGCTTCTGTTTTTTGTTTGGTCATAAGGGGGTCAACTGTAATTTCAGCACCCTTAGTGGTTATGTTTCTTGAAAAACGAATATGGGGTCTACGAGCTCATTTAAATGCAAATAAAGGTACTAAAAATGTAATTGTCCCGTAAAAAGTCGAATGTGTAACCAACTGCAACTATTTGATATACTAGTTACTTTTGGATAAATCTAAAAAATATATACTTCGAAGTATTTAAAAATATATAATGATTTTGTGATGTTTATAGAACTAAAAATAAAACAAATGGAAATTAGAGTTTTACTGTTGGCTGATATACAGTGGCGGAGCCAGAGTCTAGTCTTAAGGGGGTCAAAAGAATATTTTTTTTTAATGGATTAAAAATATAAAATTTTAGAGGTTAAATTGATTTTTTTTTAGTTTAATGGGGTGAAAACCCAAAGTTTTTGGAGGATCAAAATGAAAATGTTGTTTTAATAAGATCAAAATTTAAAATTTACAGGAGTCAGAATGTAAATTTTAAATTTAGTGGGTCAAAATCTAAAATATAGAGGGGTTATTATGTTATTTCTAACTAAAAACACATCCAAAAAAAATTTAATGGGGTCAGCTGACCCCACTCCCTGCTTACTGCCTCCGCTCCTGCTGATATATCATGGTTTTTGTAGTTTTTAACCATGGTATAAATGTGTTTTTTTGAGTCTTTTAATTTGTTTTCTAGGTTATTTTTGAGTTTTTATAGGTTTAGATACTCATTGGCACGGATGGAACACAAAGGAGCTAAAAGAGGATGATTTGGAGAATAATCAAGGCATGAAGGCTGATCAACGAAGCTGGGAGACGAGTTCAAGAGAATGCATCAACCGATGCAACCTCTGCATCGATAGATGCAGGTGCCACAAAGCCAATTGGATGTTTTCTCCACAAGTTTTGAAGATTTATAAAAGTTGCCCAAGTTTGTCTTATTTGCCCAAGACGTGTTTTAGACTATTTATAGGATTTTTATGGTCATTGTTTGCACCTAAGTTATTTTCTAGCAATTTTTCCAGCCACCTTATTGATTGAGAGCTTTTGGGAGAGACAAATCGGATTTCATCTGTAGAGAGAAGATTTTTGAACTCCTTTCTTATTTCTTAAAACCATTGCTTATTATTCAGAAAATATATCTTGTTCTTCATTAAACATGTCTGAGTAGTTTGCTTGTTAGGTTTATGGTTTTTCATAAAGTTTTTATAGTTTATTAAATCTATTATTTTTAGGATTCATTATCTTCTATGATCTTCATCTTAGGTTGTTCTTCATATTAATTCTTGATTGATCACCTAGAATTAATACCTAGGAAAATAAATTGATATGAGAATATAATTGATTTTTCTGATTAAACCTTTTGATGAACAAAATTACTTCTTGCAAAGAGATTTGATTTAATAATTTTGTGAACAATCTAAACTTGTTTATATAGCTGATTTTTAACCTTGAATTTTGCAAAGAGATTTGGATTTTCTGGTTTTAAATTTAGATAATATTTGCAGTGAGAACTGATTTGTTTTACAAGTGTGTTTAGAGTTCTAGATCTGATTTTTAATTGCTTGAATCCTAATTATTTGATTGATTTAATATCCCATAAATTTCTTAGAATTTCGCTAAGCCTAGCTCTTTGATCCTTTGAATTTACAACACTTTTAAATTCTGTTTTGCATTGTCATTAATCTAATATTTTGATTTAGCATAATTAAAAGAGTAATAAGTCTATTGTGTGAACTAGAGTTTCTATGGATTCGACCTCTAGAGTATCACAACTGCAAGGCTATTAGTAACATTAGGGTATTACAATTTGAGTATATCATTGGCCACAAAATTAATTGAACTCTAACACCAATTACTAACATACTAGAATATGATCTATGTTAGAGCACATTATTTTGTAATTTTTATTCAAAATATCATATATGTGATTATTTTATTTGTTTAATTTTTTTTTGGATGAAATACTATGCCATGAAATTATATGTTGAATTTGACTTATGAAAATAGCATAAATTTATGAAAATAACTTAAATTTTGTAAGACTTAATTTTTATTTGTAAATTTTATTTGATTTTATTAGTGTTTAGAATTTTTTTTTTTTTTTAACTCATCCGAACTTTATTAATGATGAAGATATTCTTCGCAATGTAACAGAGGAAACAGAAAGTCTGGTATATAACGATAATAATGTAAAGGAGAATTCCCGTTGAGTCCTTTTTTCGCCAGTATATCAGCACATCTGTTGTTCTTTCTTGGTATCCAGTTGTAGGTGATCCTGTCAATTTTTTTGCTCCATTTCCTGACTTCACAAATCCAGGTATATCCTGCAATGTTGAGTCCCTTGTTGTTGAGGAGATTAGTAAGTTCCTGGATGTCTCCTTCCATGTGAATTCTTGTGATACCCAAGTTATTTGCATGTTGCATTGCCAAAGTCATTACTTGAAGTTCACTTTCCAGCGGACTGCTTGTAATAGCTCCTGCTGCTTGGCCTGATTCAATATATGATCCATCACTATCTCATAAGATCCAACCTGCCCCTGATCTTGTTTCTGAGTTTCGGTAAATATTACTGTTATTTTATTAGTGTTTAGAATTATATTTTGTATTTTGATTATTAATTCTATAATTTAACTCATAGTATACCGCATATTAATTTTAGAACTTATTTAACCTTTGTTTGTCAAAATCATCTTGACCAAGAAAGCTGACTAAACAATATTATTCCAAATATTAATTTAATTCGAGAAATCATATTTATTGAAATTTTAACCCGTGCTATAGTAAGAAATATGAATTCTTTCATATTATAGTGACATGTTATTGACCCACGCTATAATAAATCAAATTAGAGTGTTTATAATTTTTAACTTTTTGATCTATCATATATTGATAATATTCTTAAAAATATCAAATTAAACTATTTTAAAATATTTCAAATTTTTTAAATTTTTTTTTTATTATAGTATTAGTATATAAAATTATACAATTTAACAAAAGAAATATATGAAATTGAATTTAAATATTCAATTTTTGTTCCGTTACTCAATCAAAATTTTAGTTGAATAGATAATTTTTAAAAGAATAATATTTTAAAGCTTGAAGATTTTAGAGATTGAAAATCTTTTTTTTGGTATGAATATGGTGTATTTCGGTGAATGGAAATGTCAATGCTTTATACTAAAAGTTTGGAAGGGTGTTAGGTAAAATCTTATTTTATTTGTTTACTCGAAAATCACGCTTAAGGATGATTAATTTCCGAGAATTTATTACATTTCTTATTTTTAATTGTCTAACGGTAAATATGGCCTAACAATATATGATTCTTAAAGATTTTATTTCTTTAAGTTGTATTATTCTTTGGGATATTTTTTTAAGTGTATCTCGGTATAACTAAGGAAGTCAACCCATATAACTATAACTTTATAACCTATAACTATTATATAGTCTACCAAAAGAAGTTGTCTACTTATGAAATATTAAATATATATAACCTATAACTATTATATAGTCTACTAAAAGAAGTTGTCTACTTACAAAATATTAAATAGAGGATATATTGATTAAACAATATACTAGAATATGACCAGTGCTAAAACACGGGTTGAAATTGCATAATTTATTTTATATTATAATTTTAGAATAAAATATAGTTTATATGATTGTTTAAAAAAAAATTTGGATAAAACATTATGCAATAAAATCATATGTTAAATATGATAGCTTGAAAAAAACATCTATTTTGTAAGTTTATATGTTAATTTTGTAATTTTATGTACGAGATATGGTTATGTTTGTTATTTGTTTTTATTTTAATTTTTGAACATGTTTGGTGAAAGTATTTTAATATAATCCGTGCTTAGGTAAGATTTTATTTTTAAATGCACAATAAGATCTCGGAAATCACGATTAAGTGTGATAAATTACCAAAATTTTATTCCTTTTTATGCCTAACAATATATATTTTGTAACAATACATGGAATACTAAAGATTATATTTTGGAAATTGTATAAATCATCGGAATATTCTCCTTCAAATGATTCTTTGGGATATTTTTAAGTGTATATTGACCAATTAATCTATAACCTTTTTTTTGTAACCAACCTATATTTAATCCATAACCTATTTTGTAACCAACTTATAAAAATTATATAGTCTACAAAAAATTACTTCCGTTTTATTATATAGGACCCTTTATAAATACAATGAATTCACAGTATATTTCTATCTCCTTTAATAAGTTGTTTAACGTTGTGGTTTATCAATAAAATCTATGGAAATTAAGTTTGTAATATTGTGTTTAAAAATATTTGGAAATAATATGATATAGGACTAAAACATTCCGAAAATATAGTCGGAAATATCGACGATTTTACTTGTTACCAAAGATCTATATATCAATTATCAATTTGGAATATTTAGGTGTAACCGTTTGCTCCACGATTTTATTTGTTACCAAAAATATATCAATTATCAAATTAGAATATATAGGTGTAACTGTTTGATATATGGATTCATGTATATCCTATGTATAACCTATTTGTAAACATTTGTAACCATTTATTAAAAATATAAAGTCTACAAAAACTAAGTCGTGTACTTCCCTTTTATTAAAAGGGGATACGCAAGGCCCAATGTAGTACTCAAATTACTAACGTGAAATACAAAAACTTGAATGTCTCAAAAGTACTTTGAAAGTGAGTACGTATAAAAAAATAAAGTCGAGAGAGAATCGCAAGTGTGTGGATGTCACTCGCGGCGATTTTCTCTCCCAAACTTTTCTTCTTCTGATCACAAACTCTTGCACAATCGTTGGGGTTCTCCGTCGATTCCGGCGACGAAGAGAGCCCCGGGGCTCATGGCGCTTTATCCGTAAACTGCTGCATTAACCAGGTGAAAGCTTGTGATCAAAATCAAGGGAGCAGTGGAAGGGAGAAGTTTCCTCGACACACCAATGGTAAGAGCTCTATCGGCGGTGGTGCGACGAGGAGTGGAAGAGGAAGATTCACGGTAAGGATCGAGAGAGGAAGGTGGTTAGATCTGAAGACTGGATATTCTGGAGACTTCTCAGGGCTGCTGTTCGATAGGGGAGGTCGTCTACGGCAAGGAGGAGCTAAGCCACCGTCGAAGGGTTCAGATCTACTCCCTACCGCCTATCTCTTCTCACATATGAGCTTGTATCTCTTCGACAAGGGAAGCTTGGCTCTTTTCTTCCTCTTCAAAGCTGCTCTACGGTGGTGGGATGACGACAGATCTTGGATCACCATCTCCGTTTGACTCGCGTCGTCGAGACTCGCCAGAGGTCCTGTTCCGATGAGCATCCGCAATTCTTTGGACGGCGGCTTCAACTGAGTTCTTCAGTTTGGAGATTAGGGTACATGAGTGTCGGTTTGTTTCCGGTTTGTGTTTAAACCCAGGTCAATTTTGATTTACAGTTTTTTACTTGGTTTGATGTAAGTGGTTTAGGCCTTTTGAGAATTATAATGGAACTAAATCCGTAAATAGCCCATTGGACATTTATTTATAAAATTGAATACCCTTTAAAAAAAAAGTGAGTACGTATACAAGATATTTGTCGACATAACCGGACTAGTATATAACTTTATTGACTTTTACATTGATATAAAATATGGGATTATAACTCTTAGCAAGAAAATTTACATTTGCACAAACGTCTGCTATTAGCTACATCATAAATGCTACACTCGCAAGAAAAAGGGTACTCTTTGATTTTATTAAAGCCTTTGATGCACGTCTTGTTCCCGTCCCACCCACAATTTTGTTCGAATACTTGTGACTTTATGCACACCTTATTCTCCAGAGATCTCACCTCTTTGTTAAAGAAAAAAAACAGAAAATCACTCACACACAAAAATGGTGTTATATTATAAAGGATCAAATGTATATGCAGCAAGTTTGATTTTTGAATACATAATCTTTTCTTATCACGGATATTAATCAACATACCTTTCACGTGATTGAGAACACAAAACATGAGAACAAAAAAGACCATTAACAAAGTACTAGACTTCATGATGATTCCACAAACTCCAATAGATTTAGAGATTAATTTTTAGAGAATGGTTTTGGGAGAAGATTCTGTTGTATTTCTGGAGATAAACAGCTACACATACATATAAATAGGATACTCAATAACCCTATAATGCAACTCTACTTAAGCCCATATACAATACTCAATGGTCGATGGTCTATATTATCTTAATAGTTAGTAGCCCATATTTTTTAGGGTATTTTGCACTTACACCTACTTTCTTCTAAAGTATTCATCCTTACACCCACTTTCTACTATCCTTATATTTTTTTTATGTCAAATTACAACTTACACCCTCTAACTAAACTAACCTTTTTTTTCTACTTTTTCTTTTTCCTTCTCATTTCTCTTTCTTTTTCAATATATATATATATATATATATATATATATATTTTTAGCATTTGTTTTTTATTTTCATTACTTAAAATTTAAGTTTAGTAATTTTTGTTGTTGACAAAAAAAAAAGTTAAGTAACTTGTAAATAAATATTTTTTGCATCTTTCAATATTTTTTCTTTCCACAAAAAAAAATGTATGAATCTAATCTAAATCAAAGACAATTGAATTGGTGTTCATAGTCAAATCAAAAATTTCTAAGTTCAAACTAAATTAATTAAATAATTTAGAAATTAATGAATTTATTTAACTAAAACTTCAATATGAAATATATTATTTGTCCACATACTTTAAGCTTAAATTAGATGCATAATGGATTAACAAAATATTACATTCATAAATAGTTATCTATTTGGATAAGTTTTTAAGAAACTTTGATCTACTACCAGTACCCCAAAATTCAATTGGTATCCACATGAACATGAATATATGGATTTGATGTTGTCGTAGTATCATAAATCTTAAATCTCTAGAACCTGCAAGTTCGGTTGGTATCCACATGACTATGAATATATGGATTTGATGTGTTTCTAGTACCATAATTATGGTAATATGTTATGGATTTGATAACAAACTTTGATATGTTACTAATACCCACATTTATGGTCATGTGTTACTAGTACCCAAAAGTTCTATTGCTATCCACATGACCATGAATATATGTATTTGATGTTGTTTTTGTATCTTAAACCCTAAATCTCTAGAATCCACAAATTCTATGGGTATCTAAATGACTATAAATATGTGGATTTGATACTATCATTGTATCCTAAACCATAAATCTCTAGAACCCCAAAATTCTATTGGTATCCACATGACCACGAATATATGGATTTGATATTGTCGTTGTATCTTAAACCCTAAATCTCTAGAACCCCCAAATTTTATTGGTATCCACATAACCATGAATGTATGGATTTGAGGTTGTCGTTGTATCCTAAACCCTAAATCCACATAAGTAATAAATCCTAAACTCTAAACCCTAAAATATCATCATGTTTAGGGTTTACTTTAAAGTCCATCCACCTTCGCCACCACTTAAATTTGGTTAGATATATCCCTAGCTCGTAACCATAACACCACATATACACTAAATCCATATAAGCCCCAAAACTTAAACCCTATACCCTAAATCTTAAATCCTAAACCCTAAACCCTACACCTTGAACCCTAAATCATAAACCATGAGTTAAAAATATAGACAAATCATCCACATACCTAATCTCTAAACTTTAAACCTTAACCCCTAAATCCTACACCTTCCTACACCTTGAACCTTAGACAATACAACATGAACTCAAAACATAGACACTGAATCTATATACCCTCTAAAGTCTAAACTCTAAACTATGGTGATGTTTGAACATGCAACAAACTTGTCAATAAATTTCATCTAGATTGCTTGTCCACGTGGCCAGAGTTTGGTGGATAGGCTTGGAGATTAATAATGACCATGTTTATTGTGTAGTATGTTTCTAGTAACACTTCTAAGTTCTAATATCCCTACTTCTAGCTGAAAAATAGTACAAAAACATTTTGCTAAAACACATCTAAGTGGCTAATTTATCTTGGACAAATTTCTCCTCATGTAGAGAATGAACAAGATATTATAAGAGTTTGCTATTGACCACGCGTGGTCAGAGTTTGGTGGATAGGCTTTGAGATTAATAATGACCATGTTTCTTGTGTAGTATGCTTCTGGTGACACTTCTAAGTTCTAATATCCCTACTTCTAGCTGAAAAATAGTACAAAAACATTTGGCTAAAAGACATCTAATTGGCTAATTTATCTTGGACAAATTTCTCCTCATGTAGAGAATGAGCAAGCTATTATAAGATAAGTATCCATAACTACTAATCCACATGATTGATATTCAATGTTCTAAATAAATCAATGTTGTTGTTTTTCTATTTTGTTTATTAACCACTTCGTGTGTATATGTTTCTGGACCAACACAAAACATGAAACAACGAGCTCATGGTGTCTATGAATTGATTGTGTGGATGTCGTATGATGATTCTTTGGTCTGTCTACACTGGTATCCACAAAAAATATCCACATGATCACATCCATATCCACCATTCAACGGTTATTCTTCAGCTTTAAAACTCGTTTGAATCTAAATAAATGATTGATGTTTATCCTTTGAGATATAATAGGTTTTGTTTTAAGTGCATCAAGTTCACAGAAAACTTTTGTTTAAGTATATGCACGTTTTGGATAGGTTTGGATGAAAATCATGAATCTTAATGTCTAAATATGCTTTGTAAATCAATGGAGACCTATCCATAGTTTTTCTATCCACTAAACTTTGTTTATTTTTTTAAAAGTGAATAGTTTTGGTTTTGGGTTCAAGGGTTTATGTTATAGGGTTTAGGATTTATAATTAAAGGGTTTTGTACTTATTTGGTCTATGTTGTGTTATGGATAATATGCTATGGATAAAGATCAAAGTATCTAACCAAATTTATGTATGTATATTTTGTATGAATAAACACAAGTAACTATCTATTAACAATACTGCAATTGATTATCCACTTATCATTGAACAAATGTTCAACGAAAAATGGATACTGTATAATCTAAAAATTCATCAAAAATATAACAATATGTATCTATATATAATCATAACATATTGTATATAGATAAATAGATAATTTGTTTTATGATAACCATTTAAAGTGTTAACAACAAAAAAAAAGAGAAAAAGAGAGAAAAAAAAGAGAGAAGGAGGAGAAGGGCAAAATCGTCCAAAATGTGTGTCTATCTTTGCAAAAAAACTTGTAAAAGTATAGGGAAAAAATGCCTAAAAAAACCGAAGTTATTTTTATTTGGACGTTTAATACCCAATGGTTTTGGATTGGAATAAAAATACATCAAATAATAAAAACGTGTAATTTAAAACCCAAAATAATAAGTTATTTCATACCCACGATTTTTCAACAAAATCAAAATTCCAATTTACCCTGGTTATCTAATTATTTATTAATTTTAATTATAAAAATTATTGGTTTTTTGTTAACCATATCAAATTGGAAAATAATCCTGGTTATCTACTTATTTCTCTCTCTTCCTCCGTCCCTGAGCTCCGCCGTGCTAGCTCTTACTCCGTCCGTAACGCATCCGCATCCACCTCTATTTTTGGCCAGTCACGACGCAGATCGTGTGATGTTAGGTCTAATTACGGCTCCTCTCTCCATGATAGAGTTGCCGACGATGATGATGACGACGACCTGCTAGAGAGCACGACCTGCTGGAGAGCTCGATTCGGTTCCCTATAGTCTCAGATTTGAAAGAGGAGTATGAAGAAGAAGAAGGAGAAGAGGAAGAAGAAATTGAAGATGGGGAGAAGAAGACGATGAAGGAGCTGATAGATTTGGAATCAAAAATTCAACTTATCAAGAAGAACAGCGTCAAAGATTCAGTTTTTAGCAAAACACTTAAGAAATTTTCACTCAAATATAATAGTAAAAAACCATATTCCAGGAATAGTCTCGGCCATCGCTCATGTGATGTAGATCCTAGGATGTCTCTCGACGCGGGTCGCGTCTTGTTCGAGGAGCCTAGAGCTTCATGAGACGGATGTTTGATAGGCAAGACATATCCAAAGCTGGTTCCTTTGTCCTCTGTAACTGAAGATGTTAAAGCCTCTCCGGAGAAGAAAACATGTGGTAAAGAAGACGAAGAGGAGAAGTACAACCCTGGTGGGACAGCTCAAACGAGGGATTACGACTTGGATTCACGGAAACTCTGATTTTTTTAATAACATCTCTATTTTTTTCGTTTTTTTTGTTCTCTATAGCAGCAAAAGCCTAGAACTTTGTTGTCAACACCCTAATCTAATATCAAACGATGATAAAAAAAAAAGTTACGTACATACTGTCATGCCATACATGTCAATTACACGATTGACAAAAACTTTGAGAACGTCTCAAAAATATAATAATCTGAAAATGAGTAGAGTACGTAAGATCTTTATCGACATAACCGGACTAGTTTATAACATTATTGATTTTTACATAGATAGATATAAAGGTAATTTAATTTGAAGATACAATAGAGATGAATTTATCTGACGTATTATAACATAATTAAAACTTAGCAAAGGGGTATATGGAAATTTACATATGCACACACGTCTGCTCTCGGTTGGTACATGAAGTTCACAGTCGCAATGAAAAGGGTACTCTTTGATTTTGTTAAAGCCTTTGATGCACGTCTTTTTTTTTTCTTTTTTTTTTTTTTTTTTTTTTTTCTTTGATGCACGTCTTGTTTCCGTCCATCCCACAATTTTCTTTGAAAATTTGTGCCTTTGTGCACACACCTTCCTCACCTTCTTCCCCTTGTTCTCCACCGATTTCACCTCTAAAATTATAATGGGATAATATATATAAACAATTGATAAATGCTAGCAGGTTTTATATATAGTGGATACTACTAATTAATTTTACGTCAAAAGAACAATAGCATACACACTACGTAACGTACCTTTCACGTGATTGAGAATACAAAACATAAGAATACAAGAAACTATAAACAAAGTAATCGAGTTCAGAAACTTCCTGTTTGTTTGGCTCTTCTAGTAAGTATATGTAACTTTTACTTGTCGATAACTACTGATCACATCAAAAATAGTTATTTAGATTAAATGAGGAGGAAACAGAAAAAGAGAAGTAGTCAACGAGATCGACAAAATTGGCAGTTTAACTTTAGAAAGGGAAAAAAAATGGATTTCTGATTTAAGGAGACAATGCAACTTTTTCACAGAGAGAAAATATTATTATTATGGAGTATTATACTCCATTTAAAATCTTATTTTAGAAAAAAGTCAAAATCAAAATCAAAAAGATAGCGGAAGACATGATATATTATTAGAAGGTTAATAAACATCATCATTTTTTTCACTACCAAATCGTAAAACGTCACATGCTTTGATAAATTCAAGAGTTTCCATACTCCCAAAAACAATTACTTGTCCGACACAGCTACCTGACAAAGTAGATGGTTACACAAAACTGCCAAAAAAACTGCAACTGTCTCGTCTTTAGTCCACAACTCAAACCAAACTGGCCTACAACAGCTGCTGTTTCGATCTGAATCCACTTTACTTAAGCACCACTTCAAGCAAGGGAGGCAGCTCATTGCAATTGTAGTGACTCAAGCAAGGGAGGTACCTCATTGCAGTTGAAGTGGCTCAACGTTCTCTAGTTTCTCTTCTAAGTTCCATCCCCTGAAACACACAACCCACGATTTTAGTATTACGATTAAAATTCAACTTTTGAGTGTTGGAAAGAGGTAAGAAAATAATTTCTTCACCTTTCAGCAGCCTCTTTTTTATAAGACTCGATTTGTGTCTCAAGCACGGCACAAGCAGACTGAATCTCCATATTCTTCACACACAGCTGTCTCCATTCTTGAGATAGAGCATTGAGCTCGTATGATGTGGTTTGCTGATATGGCCACACACACACACACCAAAGTCTCAGATTACCCCGTAAACTGAAGAGAAACGTGCAGTGCAAAATGATATAAAAGTATTCACCTGATGATACTTCCTTTCCCTATTTACTTTTTCAATTTCCTCATTCTGCTCCTGAGCTAGTCTTTGCATTCTACAAAATAAAGACCAAATAGAGTGTTGAGACCAGAAAGATAGATAAGAGTTGACAAAGAGTGACATTCCTCAACTACACGAAGAGCTTCTTATGTGTCATGGGAACAAAGAAGCTTTAATGCAAAAAGCACTTGAAGAAAAACGCAAAGCAAGACTCATGTACTAGAAGCCAAAGAAGCATGGTTCAGCAGATCATCTAGGATAAGCAGAATCCATCAACTAAAGATCTTGAACCCCTTTAAACCCCAATTTACAATGTAACGACAGACACAAGTCAATCAATGATGTTGTACATATGAATGTGAACAACAAACCTGGACAAGAATACTTCTAACCGATGGTTGTTCTGTCTCCAAAGTTCAGGGCCATGTTTTGACATCATCTCCAAATTCTCAAGCCTGTGAATAAACAAATCAACAGTTTAAGAATAGGAAAGCAGAATATACCATTCTTCAGAAGAGAAAACATGTAATATAGAAAACATTCAGAAATTTGGGCTTACTCGATCATCTTCTGTTGCAATGACCGTTGATTCTTCTGAAGATATTGCTTCCAGGCAGCATCGTCATTTCTCTTATTAGCAGGCGGCATTTCAAGCTTGTATCGGGATTCAAAATCTATCCGCACTGGAGGCTTTCCAGCTCGAAGACGCTCATACTCTTTGCCAAGGGCTGGGCAGTTCTGATATTCGTTTTAGAACAAACAAAGGAGACAGAAAAAACCAATCAATACATCAGAACTTTGAATACACAACTTCACCTAATCACCTTAACCCTAAAACTATTAACAAGATCTGAAACAGTTCTTACAACTAAAAAAGAGCTAGAAACAATGAAATCTTCAGGAAAAGAAAAGAACTGCTCATGAGGATTCAACTCAATCTCAAGATTCTAGTTGATTCAATACCCTTATACTAGAATTAACACCAAGAAGAGAACAAGAACCCTAACATAACAAAACTCAAATCAACACTCCAACTATAAAATCCAAGTCAAAGAAACACAACCCAGAAACGTAACCAATTGTAAATCACCAAAATTTGATCGTATTCACTTAAACCCTAATTTAACAAAAAGTTCAAAAGCCGAGCAAGAGAAACGAACAAAGAAATCGATCTAAAAGTGAAATTAACCTCGAAATCGAACTTGGGAAGAGGAGGCAAGTCCTTGAGAAAGTCAGCAGGCTTCTTAGAGCTCCGACGCATCTCTTCCTCCACCAAGCGGTCTACCTCCGACTTAATCAATGGATTGCCATAGTCGTCGTCTATATAAGGAAGCGCATCGATTACTTCCGCGTTGGCCGCACTAGCCCAGGGTCTCGCAGCCTCCGGCGCCGCCTCCAGCATCAGAACGTCCCCATTGTTCGTCGCCATAATCGTGCCTCGACTTTACAAAGTTCCCTGAGAGAGTGTGTGAGAGAGAGAGACCCAAGTTGAGAAAAAAACGATGGTACTAATAACCGGTTCAATTAACCCGACCCGGATCTATTGGGCCTTAGAATTTTTAAGGGCCTTAAATTTCGCAATATTAATATGTTCTGACTTAAACCACCTTTGGTTAAATTAAATGTTGGTTAGATCGAATTCTTTTTTTTTTTTTTTTTTTAACTCTTTGGTTAGATCGAATTCATGTGTCACATTTGATGGTTTTAGAAATCGAATTCATTAGCTCTAGTGTGGATGATATACAGTTATACACAATGTTTTGATTTTTACTTTCTTACTGATAAAATCATAATGTTTTTATGCCAGTATTAAATGTTTTGATACATATTGAACAACATTATTTTGATGAAATTCGATTTTACTATAATTTTAAGTAAACTGATGAAACAAACAAGAGAAGTAAATCAAAGAAAACAATTTGGCTATTCGGAATCGGTGATGATTTAATAATGCTACTGAGGCATATTTGCGTATAAAAGAGTGAAAAAGAGTTTAACTTCAGGCAAATCTCGGATGAGTTGCAAGAACCGGTTCTTGTCCGGTTCAGCTGAAATCTCCGGCATTGTCTTCTCAATCTGTGGTAATAGCTTCGCCAATTGCATCCCCGTGGCCAGACCGGTCTGTGTTTCCATCTCCTCTACTAACGCAACAGCACAAGACTTGAGTGAGATCTCTGCTACATTTGTAAAATCATTGCTGCAACCAAGGAAAGAACGACCACGAAAATGGTCACAGGATTGCTTTTAGCATCAAAGCAAGAAACGAGGACAAGGCTTTAAAGAAGTGAACTTAAAGAGCAGAGACTACTTTTACCTTGTGAGTACTTCCCGTGTCTCGGTTATGAGTTGATGAAACTTGGAGACAGTTGCTTCAGGAGAGGAAACATCAGTGGTCGTATCTTGGGACATCATTAAATAATCTACCCAGTGATGTGGACTTCCAGTGCTCATAAACACATCAAGAATCCGCATCACAGTTTCTTGAAGAACCTTTGTGGTCAACACATCCTTCAACTGCTTTCTGCAATTAACCAACACATAATTAGATTTCCCTATACATTCATAAGCATTTGAGGCAGCATAAGATCACTCCTTAATAAGGATGAGAAACAAGCGAGAGATCATTGATAGTATAGTAGCTTTTACCCCTTGAGTACTTCTTTCACTGCACTCTGCATATCAGAAATCAAACTCGGCATACCACTGGTTGCAAGAAAATCAGCGCTTGCCAAAAACTTTTGTTCGTCATCTCTATCTATGAGATCTAATTCTTCCTGAGATTTGTCGTAATCCAGCCAAAGGAACAAGAGTTATATCAATATTTTCGAAAGGAAAAGAAGAAAAAAGATGTCTATACCACTCATGAGTCCCAGTATGAAATATGATATTTCAAGATACAATGCTACAGAACAGAATAGATTGTTAAAAAAATCTATCAGAATAATTTGCTAGAAGTGGCTTGTTAAAAAATGAAATAACTTGATTAACATATACATACTGAATCTTACGACCAGAAGGAAGAAGCTTATAAGTCTTGAGCGATTGATAAACAAACAATGAATCTTAAGACAATGAAAGAGAGAGAGGTAAAAATGTCTTACGAGTAAATGGGAGCTGCCAAGACCTCTAGCAGTGTCGATATATAAATGTCTGCCCAAGATATTGACTTGAACCCTAATGTACAAACTAAGCATAGTGACTGACCAAAGAGACAAAACCATCCTCGTGAAACCTGGACACAATGAAAGACATTAAAAACAATTGTTCAACCAAACGATCTAATGTTGCCACAGATTAATGTACAGCGCAAGAGAGAGAAAAAAGTAAGAGAAAAACGCACTCAAAATTTTGAGCTCATTCCAGAGTTGAAGCTTCTCAGAAGGAATCAATATCCCTTTGCCTTTGCTAAGCTTATCCATAATACTAGAGACATCAATCTCTTCAACTAAACGGCTACTCAAGTGATGCATTGCGTGAGGCAATGTTGCAGTATCAGCAATCATCTGAATGTTATCGAAATGTGCCTTCATTCTATCATCAGAGCATAGAGAACAAAACCCCAAAAACAATATAAGCTCACTAAGCTATAAAAAAAAAAAAAAAAAAAAAAAAGACTCTGTCTTTTGGTGTGAGAAGGTTACAAAAACTCAACTGGGTTTTGATGATCTCGTCATTCTCACGCTCGTTAGCGAGCTCTCGTTCCAAGTCAGCGAGGTTACGAGTATGGGCATTGTATAGTTTGTAGAGCAAATACCCACTTCCCAAACAAGTCGTCGTCACCAAAATCTTTCTTCTATGTTTCCTCCAGAAACCCCTAAAACATTGGAATCAATCGTAAAGAGGATTAAAAGACCAAAAAAAACCTAATTTATCAACAGTTGTAAAACGTTTACCTAAAACCCTACGGAACTTGAAATCAAAAATAGTGAGACAAAAAAAAGGAGATTAGAGAACACACACACACCTGACTAAATCCATGGCTTTTTGAAGCTACTGGTTTCGAACCAACGAATCCATTGGCTTGAAAGCTTCGTGTTGAAGATATATATCTCAATCAATTACTTCTATAGACAGATAGATAAAGGTGGAAGAGAGAGAGAGAGGCTAAGATTCCCCTGTCGCGTTGTTGTTATCTGGATTTGAAAGTAATTAAGATAACAAAAAGGAAAAAACAGAGAAATTTTCCGGCGAGTGGATGGGTTTTGATAGCTCCGATCTAATAATCCTTGGGGGTGTGAATGAATGAATGAATAATGGAGAATGTTATCACTTCAGGCGACAGAGAGAGAGAGAGAGAGAGAGAGAGAGAGATTCTCTAAATTTTGGGAAACTGATGAATCTCACAAACAAAGATTAGAATCTCGTCCTTTCTTAAATTAAACCGAACTAAACCGAACCAAAAGTCAATTTACTTTTATTAGGTCAAAACAACATTATATAGTTCCGACCGTAGATATTGAACTTAAACTCGGTAGTTTCAATTTCAATAGACCGATTTTATCAGGTTCTCATTGGTTTAGAAAGAAACCGAACCCTGATGTGTAGATTTGTAATCCATTCAGAAAAAAAAAAAAAAAAAAAAAAACACTTTCAAGTTCTAATTATATCCGTATGCTAAATTAGGTACGTAATTGAATCCAATATTTAATAAATTGGACCAACATTACAAGTCACTTTTATTACTGAATAATGAAATTGTACTACAAACAAACCGGTTCTTTATGACATTTCTCGGTTTACAAGTAGGCCCCCACGTGTAGAAGGAAAGCTTAAAAGACATTCGGACTGAAATAGAGACTTTAAAGATTTCTTTATAATTCGGACCGACGTACTATTTCCCCCTCGGAACTATCGTATCTTGCCAGATCCCCATCGATCTTTGATCTCGTACCAGTTTTCCTTCGAACTTATATTCTCAGTTTATTTCCCCCCGAATTCATACTTTTACACCTATTTCCCCACCGAACCACGATTACACGGTTTTGGTACAAAACCTGATAGAAACCCATGTTAAACCGGTGTGAAACCAATTTAGAACCCGGATGAAATAACCAACCCGACCCGACTTCTGTTTCTTTTATTTTAAAACGAAAATCCCCAAACTGAAACTAAGAACCCTAAAAATCGAAATTAAATAAGAAATCTCTCTCTTTTTCTCTCAAAATCATGAGCAATGTCTCTGGATCTTCGAGCGGTTCAACAAATGTGAGCAATAGAGGAAGAGTTGTTGGTGTACCTAAGAGATGCTGGTGTGGAGAAGCAATTGTGGCCAAAACTTCCAAATCCGACCATAACCCAAATCGGCGATACCTTCGGTGTATGTATGCAGCTGGAAATAAGGTAATGACAATCCCGTTTATGGTCTAGCTTATTATTATATCGGTTCTAAATGATAACCAAATCAATTGTCTATGTTTTAGCTTATGAATGACAATCACGTTTTCAAATGGGTTGATGAGGCTTTGTTGGATGAGGTGGAGACTATGAAAGAGTTCATATCAGAGACAATGAAGGAGAAGAAGATGCAAATGGAGCTGCAAATGGAGCTTGAGAAGAAGATGGTAATTGAGCTTGAGAAAGAGATTTTTGAGAGGATTGAAGTTGTTAAAGATGAATTCAAATTAAGGATGAATAGGATGATAATTGTTTTAGTATTTGGTTGTATGATCATGATAGGTTTAGTTAAGCTAATATGATGACAATGTTAAGGTTCAATGTTAAGCTAATATGATGACATCTTTGGTTTTTTATGAGACAAAATAATTCAATAGAAGAGATGTTAAATTGTTCAAAAGAGACCATACAAATTTGTTCAAAAGAGTAGAACATCAAGGCTTAATAATAAGGTTCAAAAGATCATAATACCAAAAAAAAAACACTTTGCCTTGTTCTAATCCTCCACATTACTTCAACCAAATCAATTGTTATCTTGAGTAAGACAACCTTGAGTAGATTCCACTTGAGTTCCACCCTACAAATTAGAATCAAATTAGAATCAAATTTAATCAAATATCAAATATCTAATTTAATCAAATATCAAATTTAATCAAATAACTGACCTGTGTAGTATTCTTCTTATTCTTCTTCTTCTGGTGGTACCTACAATTATGATCAGCTGCACCACATATCCCACAATGCATGATTGGCTTCTTTTGTTTTGGTTTTTTCTTGGTAGGTTACTCATGAGCACCTTTCTTCCTCTTCTTGTCTACCTTTTCATCATCCGCCCTTGGTGGTGGATGCACACTTTCACCACCAGTGCAAGGCCAATAGCGTGGACCTCTTTGTGGAACAATCCCCTCCGTGTAATTCTCCTTCCACTTGAAAGTTCGGAACCATTCACACACGTAATCTTCAGCTTCCAATGTCTTCTTGAGTATCAGTCCATAAGCATGTTCGCAGGGGATTCCACATATCTGAAACTTCATGCAGGTACAAGTCCTTTCATATAAATTGACTCTGTGTTTGTCATATCCCAGGTAAACTTCATAAGCTCCATTTGTGCTGGGATGTACAAAGCACAGAGAAGCTGCCTTATGCTCTTCAGCCAAGAAACGTTTCACATATGGAGTGCATATCCCTGACAAATACATGAATACACATTACACTTAGAATTCAATACAAAATAAATGAAAGATAAAAGAAGTGTAATGTTACAAACCTTCGTGCGAATGAGAAAGTGCAGACCTCTTAGCAATCCGAACCATTGCAAGCCTGCGAACAGCCTCCAACATGGCCACAAATGGCTTTTCTCTTGCCTTGTTGATTGTGCTATTGAAGGACTCCACAGAGTTGTTTTCCACATCTCACAGTAGCTGCCAATCTTGTGGAACGCCCTTGCCCAAGTCTTTGGTTTAGTCTTCATAACATCTTCAAAAACTTTACTGTCGTAAGCATGGATCCTCTCTAATGCCTCTTCATAGTCTTTACTATTGTAGCACCAAGCTAGATCCCAAAGGAGTTTTTTCAGCCGCTTCTTATCCGGATGCATCTTCTTTAGATTACCATAAATGTGCCTTACACACTCCTTAAAAGCGATTCCATTGTAGAAGCTTTGCCCTTTGTACATTGAACCATCACCACGAACTATGGGAGTCCCCCTACTCGCACCACCACTACGAACACGTTCCTCATCCTCATCGTCGCTTTCTGGGTACACGTTATGACGAATCGATTCCTCGGCTTCTGTAAAATCTGTCGCCAACTTGTTGATATGAAACTCATCGCGATCCTCAGCTTCTGCGTCGAAATCTACTCCAGGAGGCGGATTAGGATCGGGAATTACCGGGACCATCGCCATCGCAACCGCCGAGAGAAAGGGGCAAAATCAATTTGGGGATTTCGCGAATTTAGGGTTCCTCGAGAGAAAGGGGCAAAATCGATTTGGGGATTTTGTGTTTTTAGGGTTTTCTTAGGTTTAGATAGTTAATCGGGTTGTAAATGGGTTGTAAACCGGTTTAATGTGGTTTATTATGATTTAATTTGGTTATTACGGTTCAGAAGTTGGTTACACAAAACAGTAAACCATTATAACCAACACGATGGGGAAATTATGCGAGGTTTCATAGTTCGGTGGGGAAATAGGCGTAGAAGTATGAATTCGGGGGGAAATAAACTGAGAATATAAGTTCGAAGGAAAACTGGTACGAGATCAAAAATCGATGGGGATCTGGCAAGATACGATAGTTCCGAGGGGGAAATAGTACGTCGGTCCTTATAATTCTGTTAAAGAGTTGAAGTAGATTCGATCAGACGAAGCCACACCATGATTAAAAAAATATCCATCCAGCTTTTTTGTTAATTTCATCATTCTCAAGCCCCTTTGCTCCAAACAGAATTATAGTTGGTTTTAAAAACTGATCAAATTAAAAGCCTCTTTCCAATGATAAGTCTACTTCGATCTTCGCTAGAGAGAGTTTTATCATCATCTCAAATAAAGAACTACAACAAAAGTGACAAGTTATCCCATGAATCCATGATTGAAAAAAAAAAGATTAAAGAAATTAAAAAAAAATTAACTCGATAAATGTCTATGATTCACTACTAATCTAATGTCATGGGGATGGTTTTGAGAACAATGGAGATATTTTTGTTGCGAGAAAGTGTCTTCGAAACCAGCTCTTTAAACGTACTGTAAGGGTACTCTTCCAACAACACGACCATTTTCTCTAATTTTTTTGTGTTTTTAAGCATAAGTCTCATATATGATACCACGTGATTTGGCTTTACCTTCCAACGTGATCTGTTCCAGTTAACCTCATCTTTTGTTCTCCAACACTGATCCGGATTCAAGCCTTGGGAAGCCACGTATTCGTCAAGTTTAACCTTCTGTACAACACCAAAACCAAAAAAAAAAAAACTTGCTTCTTGGATGCAGCATTCAAACTCAATATTATAGGTTGTGTCAAGAAAAAAATAGAAGAGGTTTTAAAGGTAAATGTACCGGTAAGGTGTTGCCGATTATTGTGTGTACTGTTAGCGTCTTCAAATCAGGTGAGTTTTGTAATATCCTCTCTATACCAATAATAACATTACGAGAAATCGATGTCTTAAGAGTCAAAGCTTTGACTTTGAACATCGGCAAAGGAACACAAGTAACTCGGCAAGAGATAAAACCTAACAAAATTCACGTTAAAGTTAGTCAGCAGTGCTGAAATTACCATGCATGCGCATAACATAGAGTTAGGTATGTTCCTAAATATAGAGAAAATCAATCCATCGATCATCCCTCGTCGTGGAGTGTGCAACCAACCTACTCATTCAACATGCGTAAAGTATATATAATTATATGACGAGCAGGATCTCTAGGCATTAGAGAATGCAAAAATAAAGGTCAAAAGATACCTGAAGAAGGATTTCCTCAAAAGCAAGCTTCTCTACATTCTGCAACTCTTTTAGCAGCTTTAGCACCATGTTTTGAAGAATATCAGCTTCAACGTTATATTGTAATGGGCTAATGCAAATGGTCAGTTTAGCTTCGGCTAAAGACGAGACATCAACTAAAGTAAATAATGAAGACTTAGTGCTTGTCAATATGAGACAATGGAGATGTGGCGCCACAATCTGCGTTGGCCCATAACACGAAGCGCTTTCGTTGATCTCTAATGTTCTCAAACGCATCGATTTGCTGAGATCAAGAATCCTGAGTTCACTGTATAAATCCAACTTTAAGCTCTCAAGAATCGGACAGCCAGATAGAATCTTAGCAATGGATTCATCATTGAGAAAACAATGACGCAAGTACAACTTCTGCAGAGATGTCTAAGACACGGGGCATCTAGGAGGTCTCGTAGCAGAAATGCATAACCTAATGCTGAGTTTCTTGACAGATGTATTGATGTAGAAGAAATCAGGAAAATTATACTCAGTTAAATCCAGGGATATATTCTCCACGTTACGGGACATGACGAACTTGATCCATTTGCAGATGCCGATGAAAGTGGTAGTACGGAGGTGAAACTTCATCATCTTTAGAGCTGTGTAGTGAGTAAGGATTTTGCTTATGGAGTAAGCCTGATCAAGTCGATCATAATCAAATGAAAGAGAAGGCATATTGCACCATACATGCCTCCATCTTTTTGACAAGAGGGAAGTTCTGATGGCGAGCTTGGTCGGAACAAAGGTGAGGATATCTTGGAGGATCACATCAGGTAAGGAGCTTATTAAGTCTACTGCTCCTTTGATTCTCCGGGAGCTGCGACGACGACCTTTGAGGTGGCGGCTACGGGCTACCGACTCTTAAAGCGGCGGTGGACCTGTCGCCTGCCATCAAAATTTGCCTCTGTCTTTAGGGTTTATTATTATGGAACATCTTTGTTTTTTTAAAGCGTCACACGTTTTTATTATGGATCGCCTCTATCGTTTTAACACATACACTATCTCCTATCGTAATTATATATTAGGCCCTATATAATTAATATTTCGGCAGAACTATTTTGTCTTTCACGTTTATGCTAAAGTCCAAGTCAATCTATCAAAGAGTACTAGTTTCGATTTAGTATAATAAATTGATGTGCGGTTGACAAAAACTAATTAATTAAGCTTAAACTTCTATGCCAAAATCAACCACCGAATCGCAATTTTTTTTTTAGCTTTAACCTAACTTTAGGGTACAAGTACAATCACTACAAGAAAACAAGCCATTTGTGACCATCAAAAACGTCACAAAACTGTCACAAAATCATTGTTTAAGACTAATTAGTGACTAATTTACACGGTCGCAAATTTATAGAGTGGCAAAATAGTCGCTAATTTGCGACTGTTTAGTAAAACTAATAAAACGTCGTACATTAGGACTACATTAACACCGAGTATTGTAGTCATGTTTAGAGACTAAGTTGTGACATAAAACTTAGCCACTATTTTGTGACCGAATAATTAGCCACTATTTTGTGACGTTCCAAAGTTATTTCGCAAAAAAAAACAAAAAAAAATTATTGTTTTTTTGTTTTTTTTTTCATACACCATTTTTAATTTTAATTAATAAATCACATAAATGAATTTTTCTTTATTAAATAATTAATTTGAAAAATATACATGTGTGTATATTTGTTGTATCGACGTTGTGGTTGGGCGGTGATAAGCGACGGCAAATCTGTTCGCCGGTGGTTGGGCCGGCGACGTGTTTTTCTGGCAGCGGAGGAAAAGGTGAGGGAGATCGGGAACATGTCGGAAAAGAGGAGTACGCTCGAGGCGGAGTATCAGAGATGCGATGGTGGAGGATTCGAGATCTGTTGGCGAGAAGTTTGAGATCTGGAGGTTGAGGATGGCGGAAGCTTCGAGATGTGCTGGTGTGAACGACAATGGAAGCTTCAATATATGATGTGGTGAACGACGACAGAAGCTTCGAGGTCTGGTGGGTGGAGCGACGGAAGCTCCGAGATCTGGTGGTGGTGAAGGCGGAAGCTTCGTGGTGTAATGTAGCTTTGAGATATGGGGAACAAAGTAAGAGAAGGAGAATCGATTAGCAGAGATGAAGGGTTAACGATGAATGGGTTTAGTTGATTTGTGTTTCTTGTGTCTGAACTCTAAATTGTTGAAAAATGCATAAGCTTGATTCTCGAAGGAACGAGATAAGGAGGAGAAGAAGAGAAAAGAAAAAAATATAAGGAGGAGATCTGGTCCGTTGGATCTAAATTAATCAATGGTAGATGATAAACTAAAATGCAATCCCTGTCTTTGTGTATTAGCCAATCAGAAGTTTTCTTCTTTTTTTTTTTTTTTTTTCCTTAAAGTTTCATTTTATACATATCATAAGGTAACAAAGTACAGAACAGTGGAAACTCCACAATATTACAACCATACTGCTGAGAATTAAAACAGTAGACTTTAAGATACAAGATTAGAAACAAACTACTCAGCTACTAATGCAAACCGATACAAAACGGTAAGAAACAGGGAGACCTCATAACTCTCTCAATAAGATCACACTTCCAGCCTGAGACTGTAGTTGAGCTTAAAGCTTACATCATATGCTTGGGTTATGAAGAGTTCTTACACATCAGTTGTATCCTTCAGAGAATTGGTAGCCGAGAAGCCCCAAAAAGTAGTCAGAGGAAGATCATCATACTTCTCTTTTATGTCTTTTATCTTCCCAAATAGCTAGCACCAAAAAATAGTAACACAACTAAAACTGTATAGGCCATTATTCTGAGGATTTTAAACACCTAAAGAGAACTTAGACAAGCCAAAAACTTTTCAGAGACCAACCAGCTATCTCTGAAATCTAACACCAGGGTATAGACAATCAAGGAGGGTCGGAATTTACCGGGTAAAACTTGATTCCAGGAGCCTTACTACGATGACGAGTGTTCCTTTCTTCCCCTGTATCTATCTCTTTTCCTTTTTTCCTTTTGGAACTCTCCCCAACCACGAAGCCAGGTTGAGCATGAGCAACTTTTACTGAATTGGATCCCGTGGACTCCTTGGTGTCAAAACAGTTGCGTAAAGGTTCCATATAGGCGACGCCTGCTTCATTGTGCATAGGGGAGTGGGGTTTAGGCGGTTGAGAGATAGGCGAGGATGATGAAATGTCAGAACTCTCAGAACGATGATCCTCTGCTTCACGACTATGGTTATTGGAGTTACGACCTTCCTCCCATACAGGAACCAAAAGCTCATCCAAATCATCTACATGGTTAACTGGAGGAACTAGAAAGGGACAGTGACTGGCATGATGATTTATGCGACTGCAGTTACTGCAGATTCTTTCCAGTCTTTCATACTCAAAACCAATCATTGCTCGTTCACCAGATTGAAAGCGAACTCGTCTGAAGAAACGAATTCTGTCAGTGAAGATAATCCTTACTTTAACCCGCAGAAAAGCAATCTGGTCTGTAGTGTCTTCGTTAAAACCGAGCTCAACAACATCTCCTAAAGTGTTAGCTATGAAGCTAACAGTCCTTTCAGAAACATAAGGCAAAGGAATGCCTCTTAACTGAACCCAGAGGTCGATAAAAGTGAGAAAGTTCTCGCCTGGGAAGTCTTCCCATCGTTGGAGCACCACAAACCAATCATTAAACAGCCAAGGTTGATCTCGCAACACAGAGACCAAATCCGCTTCTTGGTGAAACCGAAACTGAACAAAGCTTTCATCTAGAATACGACCATGAACTCTCGATGATAAACCCCATAGCCTAGGTAATTCCTGAATCACACGCCTCAGCGGTTGGGCTCTCGGGTTCAGGGGTTTCCCAATCAGGCTTAGTCTGTTCCTAGCCAGAACTCTAGCATAAGCAGTATGAGGTATGAAGAGTTCAGGGTCATCCCGACCCAAGACCATGTATTGGAGATCATCCCATAATTCATGAGCCATGATAGGAAAAAGAGGGTGAACAAAAGGAAAAAAAGAAACTGAGGTGAAAAGAAAAGAGCGGAGGATTAATATAGGTAAGAAAGAAATAAGGTTTGTCTTTCATAAAAGGTAGAAGGTCAAAGATGACGCAAGAAAGGAGCAAACCAAGGACTACAGTACCCAGAGGAATAATCACCGTATAAAGGATCCTCAAGCTTTGTCGTTTGGGAAATAAATAGTAATTTATAGAAGATTACTTTGAAACGAAGAAAGGAAACTAAGAGACTGTATAGAGAGAAAAGGAAGATATTTTGAAAAGGATTAAAAAAGTCTGAGTAAAGACAAACACAAGGAGGACGATGGTCAGAGCATGTTCACCGCAAGCAAAACCCAGAGAAGACTTGGTGGTGATTCAAAGTAAGAAAACTTAAAGATATTACCTATGTAACTTTTATATTAAGAATAAACAAGCTGGAGAAGGGAAAAAACAAAAAAATCTACCCATGATCATAGGAATCAAAAAAGTTTATAGATGGGTGGAAGAGTAGGAGACCAAAAAACTACAGTACCCATGAATCTAACATTACCCTCTTCTCATTTTCAAAAAAACCCTTTAGCCAGACAGGAGAGCCCATAGCAACATAAGAATTTAATCTGATGTCTAACGTTACACTAGTTGCAATCAAGGAGGCTCCAACATTACAGTTTGTTGGTTCAAAGAGAATGAACCAATTCAGGTTATCTTTGGCTAAGAGAAGAAGAGGAGAGATATAGCTTACAAGCGCTGGCCATTGAGTGGGTTTGTGCATTGCTTTGATAATATCCATTGTCGTAGCAGCAAAAGTAACATTAGTCAAATGCAGACTATTCATACTCTCTAATGCCCATTCCCAGCATTTAATCTTAGCGGCAAAAACAGATTCTACTTGAGCAAAGGATCTTCTACTGTGAAGAAGAACAGATCCAAAGGAATCTCTTACAACCCAAGAGGCACCAGAGAGAGCTAACCTTTTATGCCAAGAGAAACCTAAATTGCATTTAACTTCATTTTTGAAAGGAGGTTGCCATGTTGTTAGCTGGATTGGTAAGGTGGGGTTGTCGTTCAGAGCTAGCAATTGTGCGACAGTCCAGTCTTTGTTTGCTTCCTCAGCTCGCTGAACTAGAAGGTTAGACTCTTGATGATATCCATTAAAGAGAAAAGAGTTCCTATTTTTCCATAATTGCCAAAGGATCCAAGCAGAGTCTGACTTCATAGCCTCAGGAAGAATTACAGAGTGCTTTAGGCTGAAGAGGTAATGCAAATTATCAAAAATTGCAGTGCCAAAACCCGATGAAGGAGATGGTATATTAGATAGCGCCCAGACCTGTCTTGCAAATGGACAAAGAAACAAAATGTGATTAATTGATTCACATTCCTCATCGCAAAACATGCAACCATCAGAACCTCTAATTCCTCGTGTTCGCAATCGTTCAAAGACAGGCAGAGCACCTTTAAGAGCTTTCCAAAGAAAGATTTTTATTTTAGGTACTGTTTTGACATTCCACACATCTTGAAAAACTGAATTTCTGGATGGCAAGGCTTGTGCTTCTGTTAAGCAAATTTTGTGCACATGTCGATACATCATATCATAGCCAGATTTTGTAGAGTAGACCCCATTGTTTGTTTCTCCCCAGCAATAAGTATCCTGAAAACCAATCCTCGGTTTTATTGCTGTAATGATACTGATCTCAGAACGGTGGAATAAGGACCTTAAGAGATTAACATCCCAAGCACCAGAAAGCCTGTTAAAAAGATCAGACACTTTGAGATTTATGTTCATGAGGGAATGGAGACCAACAGGTCTTCTGGGGCAACCTGCATATAACCACTGATCAATCCATACAAGAGTATTATTCCCATTTCCAATGCTTCGTTTAAGCCCTTTCTTAAGCAGGGCTTTTCCAAATTGCAGGCTCCTCCAAGCATAAGACGCTCGTGTGCCCATTGGAGCTGATAAGTAAGGGGAAGCAACAAAATATCTGCTTTTAAAAAACCTTGAAAAAAGGCAATCCTGATTATGTAAAAGACGCCAAGCTTGCTTCGCTAGAAGGGATTGATTAAAAATTTCTAAATCTTTGAAACCTAATCCTCCAAGCGCCTTGGGAAGAGTCAACTTATCATAACTGATCCAATGAATCTTGTTCTGAGACTGAGAATTGTTCCACCAATAATCCATCATTACTGAAATCAGCTTACTAATAGTGCCTTTGGGAAGCTTGAAACAAGACATCACATAAACAGGTAAGGCCATGGCTACAGACTTCAATAAGACATCTTTACCTCCCTGAGATAGATTTTTTGCATACCAACCTGTTAACCTCGATTGTAATCTATCTTTTATGAAGCCTAAGAGTTGTTGCTTCGAACCACTGAGACATTCTGGAAGCCCTAAGTATTTTCATGTGCCTCCTTCCAAGTCAATACCCGTTTTTGTCTTGATCCAACTCCATAAGTTTTTATCCGAGTTAGATCCAAAAGTGATCGCCGACTTCTGTTTGTTAATCACTTGTCCAGACAAAGCTTCATAAGTCTCTAAACAATTCATTATTTCAGCACACTCCTCTTTATTCAATTTACAGATGAAAAGACTATCATCAGCAAATAATAAATGAGTTATGGATGGACCAGAAGGATGGAATTGTATACCAGAGATTTTACCCTCGCATTCTGCTTTGTTGAAAAGGTGAATCAAAGCTTCTGTGCATAGGACAAAAAGGAAGGGAGAAAGAGGGTCTCCTTGTCGAATGCCTCTTTCTGGCTGAATGGGTCCAAAGGCATGACCATTAATTAGCACAGAATAGCTCACTGAAGTAACACATCCCATTATCCAGGATATCCAGAGATCCTGAAACCCCAGAGCTTGTAGCATGTCTTGCAAAAACCTCCATTCCATTCTATCATATGCTTTAGACATGTCTGTTTTAAGCATCATAGCAGATTGAGAGAACACTGGATGGGTATGCAGGCTGTGAACAATTTCATGAGCAATTAGAACATTATCAGAGATAAGTCGCTCTGAAACAAAGGCTGCCTGCGTTGGAGAGACTATATACGGTAAGTGCCTCTTTAATCTATTAACCAGGATTTTTGAAACGACCTTGTAAATCACAGCACAAAGACTAATCGGTCGAAGGTCTGACATTCTCGTTGGAGTTTTAACTTTTGGGATTAAACAGATATGGGTATGGTTCCAATCCTTGGGCATACAACCAGTTTCAAAAAAAGAAAGCACCTCAGAGATCACCTGAGCTTCTATTACTGACCAAAATTTCTTGTAGAAGAAACCAGTAAGACCATCTGGACCTGGGGCACTTTCACTTTTAATGGAGAAAACCGCAAGCCGTATCTCAGAAACTGAAATTTGTTTAGAAAGATCTTGATTCATACTAGCCGTGACTCGTGGCTGAAAATCTCTTAGATAAGCTGAATTCTGTAATGGTTGAGAAGATTCAAAGAGATTTGTAAAATATTGAACTGCAATCTGACCTTTTTTAGTATCTGAACAATGATCTTCCCCGTTCTCATCCAAAAGAAAAGGCAATGCGTTTTTCACTCTCGCAGATTTGACAGAAGCTTGAAAGAACTTCGTATTTCTATCTCCATCTAGGAGCCATTTATCGTGGCTTTTCTGTCTCCAATATACTTCTTCCTCTCTAAAAGCACAAGCTAGTTCGCTCTTGATGATATGAATCCTTTGAAAGCAGGGGTGTCGAGAGTCAAGCTGAGAAGACAGCTCCTTTGTTAATCTCTTAATTCGTACCAGCGAACTTGACCAGAATTTTTTCTTCCAAGCATTAATGTTTGTTTTGCAGTTATTCACCCTATCAAGAAGAGAAGACCCCTCAGAAATGTTACCTTGATGCCATGCTGTCTGAATAACTTTCAGAAAGGAAGGGTCCTGGGCCCATCTCTTATCAAATCTAAACTGGCGATGTTGAGGATTTTTGATACTACTAAGCTTTATCAAGACAGGTTTATGATCTGAACCCAGCTTTTCAAGGAACCATTGATGCACATTTGGAAACATAGAGAACCAGGCAGGATTACCAAATCCTCTATCTAACTTGCATTGGATCCACTGCTTGTTTCTAACTCCTCCCCAAGTAAAACCATTTCCTGAACTGCTAATTTCTGACATGTCACAGTTTTCCAACATAGAACTAAAAGGATGGAAAGAACTTAGCTCTCTTTCTGGGCCTCCTTTTTTTTCATCATTAGATAAAATGGCATTGAAATCCCCAACCATGCACCAAGCTTCTGTCCTTAACATACCAATACTAGCAAGTTTATCCCACACAAAAGACCGCAAAGAGGTAACTGGGTTTCCATATACACAAGAAAGAAACCAGGATAATGGACCAGAAGAAACTTTCATATCTAAGAGATTCTTATCCACAAAAAGAAAATCAACATCTAAAGTCTCTTTCCAAAAAATTGCTAAACCGCCACTGAGACCAACTGGCTCCACTGTTTTAAGATGAGGATAATCTAACCAACCTTGAACTGTTTTTACATACACATCCGTATTCTTCGTCTCCATGAGGAAAAGTATATCAGGAGAATGTTCTTTTCTCATTTCCCTGAGGTTCGTAATTGTCCAAGGGTTCCTCAGGCCTTGGCAATTCCAACTTAGGACGCCTTACTGATTCATCGGTAATTCACGCGGAATTACCGTATGAGATTCTAGATTCGAAAATTTGACAGCTCCTTTTCCTTTTGATTGATCTGATATCAATGGAACACCTTCTGCAACTATCTCTAGGGAGCCTGGACTAGATTTCATATTTCTCTTTTTTCGATTCGTATAGGTCTTTAAAGAAGATCTAGGTCTCTTACAAGCAGCGAGTACTTTAAGAGGTGTTTTTGATGAACTAGCTTCTAAACAACCAGAATGAAAAACAGAGAGAGATCCAAGCATAGAGGTACCTGTAATCGGCATGGTATCGTTGTCAGATAAGGCTGTTTGAGAGTGAATGGTACCAGGTAGAAACTTAGGGGTGTGACCAGCAGAGAAAGAAGTATTGGTGCCTAAAGATGGCACAACGGATATAATCTTAGCAGCAGTAGTATGATCAACAGACTCTTCCACCAATAGATCGCTAGGCTGCTGAATAATAAAAGGGCATTGAGATCTCTCATGCGTCATTCTTTGACAATGAAAACACCGTTTCCTGATTCTTTCATAGTCGATCCCTATTGTAACAACTGATCCGTTTGGTAACTGTATCTCCTTAGAATTTTTTAACCTTCTTGATATATCAAAAAGGATCCTGACCCTAACATAATCATTACTTTGAGCTTCTTCTTCAGCAAACGGGAAATCAATGATACGACCAATAGTCTTCGCAATCAAGGAGATTGTATCTTTAGTGTAATGATTTACCGGGATGTTACGAAGCCGGATCCAAACCGGAAGAAACATCAAGTAATCAGGAGGGGGGTTTTCAATCCATTTATCCATGACTACACCCCAATCATCTTGCGTCCAGACCCCTGTTTTGAGAACCTCAATCATATCCTCTTCATACTTAAAGATGAATTGAAACCGATCCCTTGATAGCGCAATTCCTTTAACTCTATCATACAAACGCCATATCCTAGGCATCTCCAAAATCCATTTGGACATCTTCTGATAATCTGGATTCAGAAACCGACCTAGAACACTTATTTGATTTCTAACTATAGAGCTGAAATTAGGATGATCAGAGATGACTATAGGAAATTCTTGTTCTTCACCTGCAATCGTCATCTCTTGAAGGCACTTATCCAATTGAGAAACCCTATCAGAACCCATGTAATCCGTTGAGAAATCGATTTTGAGACACAGAGAGAGAAATTGTCAAGATCCGGACTGAAAAAGTTGAAATCTCCGGTATGAACTCTGCCCAGAGACCAATTTGAGAGAGAAGTTCTGAAACCCAAAAGAGATTGGGACGGCAATATTAAGACGGTAAGAAGAGAACGGCGAAATTGAACGGCGATGAGAAGCAACGGTCGAATTAACCAGGTAAGAGAGAGAAGAGAGCGTTTAGATATTTTTTAGATATTTTTCAGATGATGAGGTCCCAAATCCAAAAACGAATGAAAGTTTTCTTCTTTAGAATAAATAAAATCCATATATTCTTTTACAGACATCAATTATTATTAGTTCATTCATTTTAACTAAGAAAGAATATAAATTCAAGAATTATCATAAATAATCTAATAATAATAATTTAATATTTTCAGAAATTAATGTATATTTCAAAATAATTAGATTTAGGTTTTAAATGATTGTATTTTTTTTAAGATTGAAGTGTTGGGTTATATATATATATATATATATATATATATATATTAATAAATAATTGTTAGGTTTAGAAATTTAAAGTTATAGTTTAGGATTAAAATGACTAGATTCAATAAATTTTGAGATTTTGCATGTAAATAGTTTTAAAAAGACTACATGTATTTAGTTCTAACAAAGGTATTTAGTAGTAAAGTAGTCGTAAAATAGTCATAAGTAAGTAGCAAAGTAGTCGCAAATGTAATAGTAGCAAAAAATCGCAAAATAAGTAGTAAAGTAGTCCCAAAGTTAGTAGTAAAACAGTCACAAAATAAGTAGCCAGATTAATTAGTAACAAAATAGTCACAAAATGTAACTCTTTTGTGACATACTTTTACGAGTCAGAAACTTATATTTCAAAATTTATTCTTTAAGAGATAAAAATGTTTAGATTAACTACTTACAATCACTCATTCGAACTGTAAAGTAAATCTCTAAGTTTAAAAAGATAAAACAATGTTTTGATAAATTAGTTTTATAAGATACAATACTAACAACTTTTCATTGAAACTACATGTAACACTTGTACATGTAAGAGAAAATACAAATATTTTGTATCAAACATCGTGAGTATCTAGAAGCAAAAAGAAAGCAGAAGATGCAATAATTAAGTTATTATTAGCAATTGAAGAGGTAAGTCACTACACCAATAATAAATTAAGTTGATATATTATATAGTCTCTAAATTACATGGTATAATAAACTATAATGTTATTGTTGACACATAATCCTCAAGTAAATAATATATATGTAGTCTAAGTAGATTTTTGAACCTGCATGATTGAAAGACCTTTAAAAAGAATTTACAATTGACACAGCAGAATAGAAGGTGTGAAAGACGAGCATGCAAGGTCATAAAGGGAGTAGTATAATCAACTAAATCAATGGACTTTAATCTTTACTTTACTTGTGATTGGTTTTACTGTTTCTAGACTTTTATAGATGAAAAGAACATGTAATCTTATAGTAGATTTATGCATCTATCTACACATAGTGTAAGATATATATGTGTAGTATAAAAGATAAATTGTTTATTAATATATTTTATAAAACTGTTTTGAAATTGTAAATTCACAGTTTCTGTTTAATATTTGACTAAAGCGTAGAATATTTTTGAATGAAGGAAAAATGCAATAAAATATATTTATGACCCGCTGGATCCTGGTCAAATAAACAAGTGGATCTTTGTTTACAAACTAATTGAATTTAAATCAATAACTTGATAACTAGCCAAAATTTAGGAATGTTGTTTTAAAAGTTTCCATAACATTTGAGGTTATTAAGATTGATATTGTATATATTCCAACTTATTTAATTTTGGAAGTATATTCTTTGATATTTTTAAAAACACGACCATCTAATTTAATATTATTCAGTAAATACAAATCGACAATTAATATACTAGATTTTTATTTTTTTTAAAAAAATAATCGAAGCTATACTAATTAATTCATACTAAAACAAATGGAAAACAAAAACTAAAAACGAATATGAATTCCTATTATTTTTTCAATTATAAAAACATTTATTATAATTGTCATATATAATCTAACCATAATTTAATATTTTTAAAAGTAGCATATTCCTCCTATAAATTTGGAGTTTAGATTCATTAGTATCTCAAAAATTTGAATATCATAAATTTCCGAAATTATTAATTCAAAAATATACGAACTGAAAATTTTAGGGATCTTCTTTTCATAAGTTAAAAATTCAAATTTTATTGTTAAGGATAGTTTTAATGGATAAATAATAGTAACTATTAAGATTCAAATAATTTTTTTATATTGTTATTAATTAATGCTCATAAAATTTTAAGGGGAAGATAAAATTAACAGTTTTTGGTTAAAATTGAATCGACATAAATCTAATTTAGTATACAATATATATATTTGTCATTGACAAAGGTCCGATTTATAGTCAATCCCTACTACACGGGATAACGCGATTTATCAAAGTTGAAATTTGGTGAGATCGGTTGCAGAGATGGTGTGGTAACCACTTGGCTAAAAACACTTCCCACAATATATCTCTTATATGTAAATACTATGCATATATTTTTGTGGATTATCAAGTTTAACATAATAGTTGCTGATCACTAACCCTGATCATATTTGATCCGGGTTAGCTATTATGTCGATCTAAATGATAACAACTTGATGAAAACAAACTAATATAAGTTTATGTTATAAATGCTATATCAAATAAAAATATCTACTAATAAAACTTTGTAAATACATGCATGTTTGAATCTCTTACATATTTTTTATTCGTTAGACTAAAATATACAAGATCAAATAGTTAAATAAAAACTTAACATATAAGGAATGTAACGTATTTACTGTCCCAAAATAACATACTCCCTCTGTCTCACAAAGATTGATGTTTTGGGATATTTTTTTGTCCCACATAGATTGATGTTTTTTAGATTTCAAGAAGTAATCATTGAAAATATTTAAGATCTTGAACTGTTATTGGTTTAAAATTAAATAATATTCCTTTAATCAAAGAAAAATATATATTTAAATTCAGTAATCATTGTTTTCTTAAACTGTGTAAAAGCTTAAAACTTCAATCTTTGTGAGACAGAGGGAGTACTATATTTCTCTTACTTTTTTTTTAATGTGATTATCTTTGTTTATAACAGAAACAAATCCGATCATTCTTTTGTCTAAACTGAATTAAAAACAAATCAAATACAAAATTGGTAGAATATGGATATTGAATGTTGATAACATTTCTAAAAAAAAAATACAGTTACAAACATAACTTTATATATACGTACAATATTATAAAGCAAATTTAGTTTTTGAAATCAACCCCGCACGTACGTGCGGGTCCGAATCTAGTTAGTTTTATAAGATACAATACTAACAACTTTTCATTTAAACTACATGTAACACTTGTACATGTAAGAGAAAATACAAATATTTTGTTTAAAACATTGAAAAGCAAGAGTTTTATAGAGATTTTGTGTATGTACTAGTTCAAACCAATGTTGAAACATGTAACTTAACATATTGACATTATATAATGTGAATTTGCAATTTAAAATTTTTAGGAGTTGGTAAAAAGTAGCAAAATAGTCACAATATAGTAGCGAAATCGATGTTATTTTATGACACAATTGCGACTATATTGTTAAATATAGATGGATCCAAAGTTAGTCCCAAAAAAGTGGGGATTTTATGACGCTTTTGGGACGACAACTAAAATTTCTGAAAATATATTTATTTGATTATTAAGATTAAAATATGAATCACTAAGGAGTCTCAATTTATGACTCTTTTGCGACTGAAACTTTTTGGTAAGTTTTTAGTCTTTAATAAGTCGTAAATATGAGACTATTTACCGTCTATTTTATTCTGTTGTAAATTACCAACATTTTAGTCACTAAATCCCATATAGTTGCATAATAGTTGTAAAGTAGTTACAATAGCGTCTCAAAGTTTAGTGACCAAAAAAAGTTCACAAAATATGGTCACAAACTACATGTTTTCTTGTAGTGAATCTCATGTATAGCGTACCTTTTCTTTTGTTTACATGACTGACAATGATGGCGCAGCAAGAAACGCAGCGTACCACCAGTCACATTAAATGTTGTTTGAAAAGTGCTTATCGGCCATATCAATCATTTTAATTTAAGAATGTAATAACATTTAGTTATATGTGATCAGAGTCAGATAGATTGATTCATTCAGAAGCAAACATAAAATAAATGATTCACAATTCGTGATTGTGCGGTAAGATGACACCCATATGGTCATTGGAGGACAAATTTTCAAGATATTCTAAGCAAAGAAAATGGTATTTGTGGGATATATATATATATATATATATATATATATAGCTGCAAATGTCATGTGGCTGGAAACTTATACTTATACAGGAGAAACCTCTTGACTAGTCCTACATGTCGATAGTGTGGTGAAGATACTGAAAGCAAAAATATAATCTTACAAAATCTTACCTTAGTAAATCAAACCAGAAAATTAAATCTTACACTCTATACATTATTACAAGCTCACTTGTAGTAACATCAAAATAACATATCGCAATATATACGAATGTATCATTCATTAATTATTGGATATATAAACCATAAGCCAATTCTTCACATAATTAAACACATTCTCTTATTTCCTCCAGAATACTCGTTATAAACTTATAATCATTCAATGGCAATGAAAACTTAGGGTTGAGAGAATATAAGAAGAATTTTATATTATATCCTAACTTGTTTTTTTTTTTTTTTTTGGTTTTTTTGAATTACTAAGAGGTTCCGGGCCTAGGCCCGTACATCCTTTCAGACCAGGGAAAAGAGCATTTTATATGGTCCCCTACGCTTGGTATTAGACTATCTTCATTGAGGAGTCCTTACTCATTTCTTAGTAAATTTCTTAGGTGTAATATTAATAATTAATCAGCATAAGGTAAGAAATGGCAAGAATCGTTTCTAAATGAGGAGTCCAGTCTCTTGCTGGACAGGTGGCAACAAATCACTGGATGAAGAGAAAAATCCGATTTAATGGGTTTATTTTTTTTTTCATCTCTCTTTCACTTTCCTTTTCTCTCTTCTATCTCTCTCTCTCGAGACAAATCGCGAGATCCATTGAATCTCTTCTTCGATTCCAAAAAACTGATTGTTTCTCTTCCAATTGATTCCCACGGCTGATTGTCCATGGATTCGGCGGCGATTTGGTTCCGGTGAAGCAGAAGGCATGTGATTCCGGTGGAGATCGATCCGTCGAAACCCTAATATTTGGGGAAGATTCAAGCAGTTCTATTTGTTCAGGTAATTGTTCTTGCATGTCTAGTAATTGCTGATTGTTTATTTGAAAAATGTCTCAATCTTAATTTAATTATGTCTTTTGTTTGTATGCCGGTTTTATTTGCGTTTCATCAATTGGTTGTTTTGTATGTTTATGAATCATGGATATAGGACTCGTTTTTGTTGAAATTTCATGGTTTTTAAGTCCATATAAGAGTCCCAGTTGATCTATGTAACAACTTTTGTCGCTAATTAAACGAAAGAAGAAGAAAGATCATACAATGTGTGGAAACTGTTGCGTATAGAAAATCATAGAGAAACTTGTTTAACCAAAAGGATATTAACTAAGTTTTCTTCTTTTTAATTACCAGAAAGAAGTATTACAATCAAAATGAGTATTTGATTTTGTAAAATATTATGTTTCTTTTCTCTCTCGTTTCTTTACACTTAAACGTTTTGTGTTTATCTCTAGAAACCAGAAACACTAGCAATGTGTAATCAATCAACTGTGTAATCAGAAACCAGAAACACTAGTAGTCCGAGTTTGTTTTATGAGTGTTGTTGTTCATAATCAATCAAAAATTGTTGTTTCATAGTCGGATTGAGTTGGTTGTTGGTTGTTGTGTCTTTAATGGATGTCTTTACACAGTTGGTATTAATTAAGACTCATGTACTTGTAGTTATGCTTTAATGGATGTCTTTACATAGTTACTAAAACCATTTCTTGTTTCTTGTTTTGTGAGTTTCTTTTAGTTGAGCGCAAACAAGTCACACTTAAGGCGACAAGGAAACAACATTTCAACCAACCGAAAGAGGTAAATATACACCTAACTGGTTTAGCTGCAAATTGATTGCTTTGTTTGTTTGGTAGTATCTATTTTGGGGTAGTGAGTTATAGCATGACTGTTTATTTGTGCTCCTATGTGTACTTCTTTGTAACTAAGTTGTCATTATTCTTAATTGGTGGTTGTTCTATCATTAATGGAAGTGACTAGGTTGTGTATTCATTGTGTGTTTGGTGTCGAGAATTAATTGTAACTCCAATATGCTTCACTTTAAAAACTAAGCTTTTCTTGATCTTAAACCACAAACCCGAATATCTTCCAAGCATAAACCATTCTTCTTTTCTTCCAAGCATAAACCTTTCTTCTTTTCTACACCTCTCAAGCATAAACCACTCTTCTTTTCTTCTTTGCTACTATGGAGTCAGACCATGAGCTAAACCAGTCCACAAATTTTGTGGGACTTATGAATAGTCAGCAGGGGGGTGGCTATCCTCAAACCATTTCTTTTGATTCCCTCTACCCAAATATACCTACTTTTTCGTCTCCAGTTCCTCTCTTTAGTTCCCAAGTCAGTTCTGCAGCTTCCCCAAGTGAAGACACAACTGCAAGTCGTAGGGAGAGAAGGAAATGGACACCTTCTGATGACCGGATTCTCATTAGCGGGTGGTTAAACACCAGCAAGGATGCTGTGAAAAGCAATGATAAGAAGGGCAAGACCTTCTGGAATAGGGTTGCTAAGTATTTTTCAGATAGTCCTCTTTCTGATGGCAATGAGAAGATAGGGCCAGTTCAGTGTAAACAGAGATGGGCTAAGATCCAAGATACGGTGGGGAAGTTTTATGGAACGTATGCTGCTGCGGTGAGGGCTAAAACTAGTGGTTAGAATGAAGATGATATAATGAAGACAGCGTATGATATGTACTACAACATTTATCAGAAAAAATTCGTTCTTGAGCATTGTTGGTTAGAGTTACGCTACGACCAGAAATGGTGTGAGAGTGTTAATGTTAAAGCACCTGAAGTAACCAACGAGAAAAGACTCTTTGATGATCCTTCACAATCTTCAGCTTCTCAGACCGGCGGTAATATAGATGAGCCAACAAACACAAGGCCTACTGGTAGAGACGCAAGTAAGGCCAAACAGAGGAAGACTCATACAGAAGCGAAGGAAGAGAAGGCTTTGAAGGAGTACCAAGGCATGTGGGAAATCAAGAAGGAAGAATTGCTGCTGAAAGAGAGATTGTCAAAAATGCAAATTCTTGACAGTTTGCTGGCCAAAACTGGACCGCTTACTCCGAAAGAAGAAGCTATGAAAGAGAAGCTGCTTGACTTAGTGGATGATTAGTATTAGAACAAATCTGGTCGAGAAGTGTCCTATTGCGTCTTGTTGCGTCTTGTTTGACAACGTTTGAGTCTTGTTGAGTCTTGTTGAGTCTTGTTTGATTATAAGCGGATGTCTAATTATAAGTTGTTGGGTAACGGATGTCTAATTATAAGTTGTTGTGTAACGGATGTCTAATTATAAGTTGTTGTGTAACAGATGCCTAATTATAATTATAATTACAACTATGCAGACAGTGAACCTGAGTTGGGATTCCCCAAGAAGTGTTATTGTGGTGCTGAACCTATCATTGACACATGTTACTCGAGGAATGATCCAGGAAGAAAGTTCTTCACTTGTGGGAACAGAGACGATGGCGAGTGCCATATATGGAAGTGGTGGGATGTTGCGGTGATGGAGGAGATGAGAGCAACTGAAACAAACTATGGGAAGGTTGCATCAAAGATAGATACTCTTACTCAATATGATATTGAGCTGAGGGAGATCAACCACTTGAAGGATGAAACTGATGAGAAGATCAACAAGCTAGATAAGCTGGTTGCTGAGTTGAATACGAAGAAGAGAGTGTTCATATTCAGTTTGGAATTGGTTCTCGGTGTCTTATTATGTTTGATTGCTGTGTTATGTCTGATTATGTTTAAGTAGGGCAGTTTAATTTGATTATGTATGGTGTTGTTTAAGTTTGATTGATACTGGTTTCGTGTACTTGTTTTTCCCATGTGTATGGTGTTGTTTAAGTTTGATTGATACTCGGTCAGCTGTTCCCATGTGAAGGATCGAATGATATTGTTTTTTTTCCTACACAAGAATACAACAAGGATCACAAGATATATGAGAACAAAAAAAACAAACACAAAAATACAACATATAAAACTACAACCAAGTCTCACGAGAATTGTGAGAAGAGAATCACAAGCTACACAATTTAGTTCTATATATACACAACTCTTCTACTCATTCATATCATTCACATCTCTTCTACTCATTCATATCATTCACATCTCTAATACTATTCTAAAGTAATTTAAATTTTTTATTCAATGGGTTCTTCTTCGCATTCACGTTTTAATTTTGCAAAGGATGATGATCCACTTTTTGAGTCCTATTTTGCAATTTTTTTTTATAACCATGATATTCATGAACAACATTTTGTGAAAAAGAAAAAGAAATGAGAATTCATTGAAAGAAACCGGGAAGAAGGCCACAACCGCTTGTGGAATGATTATTTCAGTGAATCTCCGACATATCCTCCCCATGTATTCTGACGACGTTTTAGAATGAACAAGCCATTATTCTTGCGTATTGTCGACCATCTTACTGCATAAGATCCTTATTTCCGACAAAGAAGAGATGCCACAGGAAGGCTTGGTCTTTCTCCGATCCAAAAATGTATTGCAGCAATTAGGCTACTAGCATATGGTGGCGGGTCTGATACGGTGGACGAATATGTCCGACTTGGTGAAACAACTGCTCGAAAATGTTTGAAACATTTTGTCAGTGGAGTTGTCAATTTCTTTGGCAATGAATATCTAAGAAGACCCACACCAGAGGATCTTCAGAGATTATTATATGTTGCAGAAGAACGTGGATTTCCCAGGATGGTTGGAAGCATCGACTGTATGCATTGGGTTTGGAAGAATTGCCCAACAGCTTGGAAAGGCATGTATACACGAGGATCCGGCAAACCAACAATTGTTTTAGAGGCGGTCGCGTCATATGATCTCTGGATATGGCACGCCTTTTTTGGGTCTCCAGGTACTTTTAACGATATTAATGTTCTTGATCGATCTCCCGTCTTTGATGATATACTTTATGGTCAAGCTCCACAAGTTACCTACTACGTTAACGGCAGAGAGTACAATTATACTTACTATCTGACAGACGGTATTTATCCAAAATGGCCAACGTTTATTCAATCCATACCACTACCACAGACTCCAAAAGCATCTTTATTTGCTGAGAGCGCCAAGAAAGCTACTGAAAAGATGTTGAGCGTGCATTCGGTGTCCTACAAGCTAGATTCACGGTCATTAAAAATCCATGTCTTTTATGGGATAAAGACCAAGTGGGATTGATTATGAGGGCGTGTATCATACTCCAAAATATGATTGTCGAAAATGAACGAGATGGATACAGTCAAGCTGACGTTTCTAATTTCCCACAAGCAGAGGGTGTGGATCTTTCATATTCTATCAATATGAATTCAAATATTAGCAACGTGCTGAATGGTCAAATAATAATCCGTGATAGAGAAGTGCATGGCCAATTGAAACTTGATTTAGTTGAACATTTATGGACTAAATTTAGATATTAAATATGTTTCATGTTTTAATTAAATATGTTTCTATGTTTTATTTCATGTTGTGTGTTATGTTTTTGTTTTTTAATGTTTTGTGTTTTAATTTTAAATGTTGTATGTTATTTTATGTTTTTATTAATAAAATATGTTTCTATGATATATAAAATAATTTCGAATATTTTAAGATATTAATTATTATTTTACTATATTTATTACTAAGAAACCCTTAAATTTGGTTCTACTAATAATCAACAAAATTTTATTTTACTCTTACCAAATTTCTTCTCTTCTTTTTATTATTAAAAATGCCTTAAGAAACAACTAAGAAACACTACCAATGAGGATAGTCTTATATCCTAACTTGTTTTACAAATAACAAAATGTCTTCTACTACTATATATGAGGTTCGATGTAAAATATTCAGTAATATTAAATAAAGTTTTACAGTACCCATTATCAAAGAAAAACAAATATTCAAGAAGATAACTAACCTATATATGACTCACTCATCATCTGATGTCAGGGATCGGCTTGATTATATAGGAGCGCAATGGAGACGTTCTTGTGGGAAAGTGTTGGAACGACCACCTCTTCTAACTTAAACGAAGGGTAACGTTCATCAAATATTACGGCTATATTGTCTAATGTCTTTGTGTTTTTAAGCACGAGTTCCAGCAGTGAAGTCACGTGCTTTGGCTCGATAGAGCAACCAAACTTGTTAAAACAGACCCCATCTTTTGACCTCCAACATTGATCCGGGTTAAAGCCTTGCAACTCCAAGTAGTTGTCTAGATCACAGTCCTGCTCAACAGAAAGAAGATACAAAAATGGTTCTTGGATATATTTTCGAACTGATCAGAGATACTTGGAAGAGATGTCAAAAGGAAGGTAACTTAAAAGAGGTTAAATGGTAACTATACCCGTATGGAGTTGGTGCTCTTTACGCGTACCGTTAGCTTCTTTAAATCAGGTGAGTTTTGCAACAGTCTTTCTATACTAGGAATAACATATTGAAAGATATCTGTGTCGAGAGTCAAATCTTTCACTTTCAACTTAGGAAAGGGAACACCACGAACCTCGGCCAAAGATAAAATCTATCACAAAAAGCAAAGAAAATCAAATAAATTCCAATTAATCAGAAAGTGCAATTAGGAGGACGATACTTACATGAAGAAAGTTTCCCCCAAGAGTAAGCTTCTCTACATTCTGCAACTTTTCTAGCATCTTTAGCACCATGTCTTGAAAGAGATCAGCCTTGTTCAATTTGAAAATGCAAATCTCCAGCCTAGCTTCGGCTAAATACGAGACATCAAAAGAAGTACATGCTAACTGTGAGTTTATTATCAAACTGAGATTATGTACATGCGGTGCCAGAATCTGCGTTGGCCCCGGAACCCAACTGTAGGGGTCTATGTCTAGTGTTCTCAGACACAATGATTTGCTGAGATCAAGAACCTTCAGTTCTTTACACATAAACAATGTTAAGCTCTCGAGAACCGGACAACCAGATACAATCTCAGCCATGGATTCATCAGAGAGAGCATAATCACCCAGGTACAACTTCTTCAGAGATGTCCAAGACACCACCGAGAATCTGGGAATCACCATCTTACAATTGAACTTAAAGGTGAGTTGCTTGACAGAAGAACTCATGTAGAAGACATCAGGAATCTTATACTCATCGGAATGAATATTCCATATATCCAACAATAGATTCTCCACGTTACGGGACATGAGGAACTTGATCAACCTGTCCATGTCTTGATCGTTGCCGCAATAGCTGTTATGGAAGTGAAACTTCATCATCTTGCGAGATGTGTAGCGAGTTAGGGTTTCGTTTATAGAATCAGTCTCATATACTTCATCTTCACCATCGAATGAAAGAGAAAGTGTATCGCACCATACATGCCTCCATCGTTTTGACAAGATGGAAGATCTAATGGCGAACTTGCTCGGAATAAAGGTGAGGATATGTTGTAGGATCTCATCAGGTAAAGTGCTTATCAAGTCTACTCTTTCACCGGCGGTGTTGCTGTCGTCCGCCATCTCTAATTTATCTAAAAGCTATTTAAAGATTTTCTAGGGTTTTTTTTTTTTTATGATACCGCTCAACTCTACGGAATTTTTTGACCAAAAAAAAAAACAGAACAAAAAGTGAGTCTCCTGTACTATTAGGGCAAGTTTATTAGGGCAAGTTTATTGGGAGGTTCATATAAGGGGAGTTCTTAAATTTTTTATGAATTAATTGTGTATTGTTTGGAATATAAGAACCCATGATCTCTTAGATAAAATATTCTCTTTTATTGGTAGGTTCTTATTTTAGGTCTCTTATTTTTGAAAATATTATTTTTTTAAATTTTAAAATTTTAAATAGAATAGAAGTGAAATAAATGTATAAACATTTAAGATTTTAAAATATTCAATTTTTATTAATTTTCAAACATACAAAACATAATAAAACATTAATACATATTACAACAGAAGTACAATTTATAAAGCTAAATTCATAAACAAAAAAACAATAACAATGTTAGGTTCAATCAAGAATACTAATCAACAATAACAGAACAAACACAACCAATGAGCTACAAGATCTCACAAGACAACAAAGACTGAAGCTTTAAAGAAAAAGTAAACCGGATTGATGCAAATATGAGCTAAGAAGATGATCCAAGATATTGAGATTACAATTTACTTAAGAAGATTACAATCCCATCTGGATATATATTCACAAGTATTACTGATCGTTAGATCTTTGATGGACACAACACTTATTTTTAAGAAAGGGAATTGAAGGTCTCATGCTACAAAGTAATACCTTCAAGAGCTTTCTTCATGTCGAGGAAGATCAAAACATTAACATTCCTTCTCATGCCTTCGCCAAAACCATGTAAATTCGTAATCAGATAAATGTGCATATGCAATAATAATGCAGCACAACAAACAACTATAGGATACAAAAATCTTACCACTAATCACTTCACCATCTGTTGGAGTGGCCTTGATTTGCGCGGATCAAGAGCTCACCATTCTCTTCTAAGAGGCTAAAACGTTGTTTGTTATCTCTTCTCACAGCCTGCAAATGTAACGAAACCATTACAAAACTCAATTCAACTCAGGTTTGATGACCTGTTTTGTCTCTTCAGTGAGATCATATCGCATGGGCTTATCACCACCACACATTGAATCAAAATATAGAGCACAGTTGGTAAGTGTCAGTTTACCTACAAAAGGAAATGCTTGATAAATATTGAGATGGAAACAAAACCAACCAATTAGAACCACAGTTTTCATCTTTTCCTTTTGCTTAAGGTATAATATAATGCCTCTGCAGAAGGTTAGAACAAATAAAATGACTATATGCAGAGATCTCTGCAGAAGTTTACCAGGCCATGTTGAGATGCCCACGTGTTTAAGAACCGGTAAATCAGGTTTTGATAAATAAATTGCATCTGCAATGGCAGGACAAACCGGAGCAATTCTTGCAAAAGCCTCCTGCCCGACAGACTTTTTTCATCAACCTAATAAGCAAAATTTTCAGGAGAGAGTTCAGTTCAGTTCTTCCAATCATTAATAATGCATAAACAAAGGAAGTTTAAAATGGTAATAACCTGCATTGCCATAGTTTTGGGACTCGAATAGAATAGTGAGTACATGATCTCTTGAAGACAAAAACAAGAAGATCAATCCAAGCAAGCATCATATCAAACATCAGCTGACGGAACTCTGGATCACTTAGGTAATCAGTCAAGAGTTGCTTAACACTCTCAGGCAACTCAACATCAAAATGATGTTGCAGGTCTTCTGTGGCTATTTCAAGGATCCTGCAAATTGGCAAAACACATAGAAATTCAAATTTCCCTAAAATCAATTCACAAATCACCAAATTCAAAGTATAGCCCAGAAAATTAAGGAATAAATCACATCGCGTAATAAAGATTAAGCAATCACAAGTATATAGCCCAGGATCCGAAACGTCTATGAATCTCGAAAATGTCAAAGAATCTGAGAGAGAGAGAGAGAAGATTACTTTGAACAACGGGAGACTACGGAATTAGAGAGAAGAGAGAGCTGAGGAATAGGTTTCGGGGAAGCGATAAGAGACGGAGAAGCATCACCATCACGACCAGAGGAAGTTTTCTTCCGATGGAATAAAGATTTCAAAGACCTCTGATGCGTCCTCATGAAATTCTCCAGCGCTCCAACTTTTGCACCTCCGCCACCGTCTTCTTCCATCGGAAAATCACCACAATGAATGAATCAGAGATCAGAATTGGTAAAATCGTAACCCTAGATTGCTTATCGGGACTTCGATCGTGAGAGAAAGAGAGAGAGAGGAAAAAAAATAAAAATCGAGCGTCCCAAAATTTTTTTTTACCTTTTGTATTATTTTTTTGGCCAACAGAATACCGACACGTAGAGTCTCTTAGAACATAGTTGAGTATACTATATAACAGCTCCCCTTAACTTTTTTCTTTTCTTCTAATTTATTTTTTTTGGTACAAAACACTATGAACTCCTCTAAAAGACTCCCGATAAACAAGGTCTTAGGCCCAAATCTGTAACTAACCAAAGTTACTAAAACAAAAAACTCAAGTTAAATTTCGAACAAAATTTAATTTCCTATCAAACAATATCATATATCAAGGTGTATCGCACCATCGTATATATTTGGTATATACAGGCCTCCATCGTTTCGACAAGACGGAAGTTCTGATGGCGAACTTGGTCGGAATAAAGGAGAGGATGTGTTGTAGGGTTGCATCGGGTAATTAAGAGCTTATCAAGTCGTCTACTCCTTTTGATCACATACGTCTACTGCTCCTTGGTTTTTTCCGGCGACGTTTGGCGACGTAAGTAAGTCAAACAACGACACATTTATATTTGCATAACTTAAGGTTAAACGACGACAAATCAAAGAGTTTATCATGAGTGAACATCTTCTGATATGTTTCAACTTTGAATGGCCCAAAAAAACGTGTGTTTTTGTGAATGGGTAATGATTATTAGGGATACAATATCCCACATTGGAAGTTGGATAGGATTTTAAGTAGTATATACTCCCTCTGTTCCACAAAGATTGATATTATGTGATTTTTTTTTCCCACAAAGTTTGATGTTTTACCATTTTAAATTAATTAATACCAGGATATCGGCCCGTGTTGCCGCACGGAAAAGTAAAAACTTGAAATGATTAACATTATTAATTTTACATTTCAAGTAAAAAACGAAACAAAACATTTGTTTGATCAAAACATTGCAACTTTATATAAACAAAGAGTAACAAAAAAACATAAAGGTGTGAAATAAAAATGTGTAAAAATTAATAGATGTGATCTTTGAAACACTGAGGTACAACAAAGAGATGTAAACATAGAAGTATGAAATAAAAAAGGTGTAAAAATAAATAGATGTGATTTTTGAAACATGGAGGTACAACAAAGAGATGCAAAACTTAAGAGGTGTGATTTTTGAAAGATGGGGACACGACGAAAAGACACGATTAATAATATGCAACTGTTGGGATCATTAATAATTTTAAACCGTTAGATGGAAAAGTGGAACGAATCTCATCCATTGGATTAAAGTTGACACAAAAAAGTGGGTTTGCTATTATATATTTAAAAAATTAAAAAAACACTTCAATAAAACAATTCTTTAGTTTTACTTATTAACTTGTAAGTTTTGAAAATACTCAGTAAACAGTTTTTCGAAACTTGTTTATGTTGTCCAGGAAAGTTTCTATATAATAAACAAAGAGGTGTAAAACATAGAGGTGTGAAATAAAAAGGTGTAAAAATTAATAGATGTGATCTTTGAAACATGGAGGTACAACAAAGAGGTGTAAACATAGAGGTGTGAAATAAAAAATGTGTAAATATAAATAGATGTGATTTTTGAAACATGGAGGTACAACAAAGAGATGCAAAAATTAAGAGGTGTGATTTTTGAAATATGGGGGTACGTCGAAAAGACACGATTAATAATTTGCAACTGTTGAGATCATTAATAATTTTAAACCGTTAGAGGGAAAAGTGGAACTAATCTCATTCGTTGGATTAAAGTTTACACAAAAAAGTAGGTTTGCTATTATATATTTAGAAAACACTTCAATAAAACAATTCTTTAGTTTTATTTATTAACTTGTAAGTTTAAAAAATACTCAGAAAGCAATTTTTTGAAACTTGTTTATGTTGTCCAAAAAAGTTTGTATATAATAAACAAAGAGGTGTAAGACATAGAGGTGTAAAATAAAAAGGCGTAAATATTAATAGATGTGATATTGAAACATGGAGGTACAACAAAGAGGTGTAAACATAGAGTTGTGAAATAAAAAAAGGTGTAAAAATAAATAGATGTGATTTTTAAAACATGGAGGTACAACAAAGAGATGCAAAAATTAAGAGGTGTGATTTTTGAAAGATGGGGGTACGACGAAAAGACACGATTAATAATTTGCAACTGTTGGGATCATTAATAATTTTAAACCGTTAGATGAAAAATTGAAATGAATCTCATCCGTTGGATTAAAGTTGACACAAAAAGTGGGTTTGCTATTATATTAAAAAAAACACTTCAATAAAACAATTTTTTAGTTTTATTTATTAACTTGTAAGTTTTGAAAATACTCAGAAAATAATTTTTCGAAACATGTTTATGTTGTCCAGAAAAGTTTATATATAATAAACAAAGAGGTGTAAGATATAGAGGTGTGCAATAAAAATGTGTAAAAATCAATGGATGTGATCTTTGAAACATGGAAGTATAATCAAGAGATGTAAACATAGAAGTATGAGATAAAAAAGTGTAAAAATAAATAGATGTGATTTTGAAACATGGAGGTACAACAAAGAGATGCAAAACTTAAGAGGTGTGATTTTTGAAAGATGGAGGCACGACGAAAAGACACAATTAATAATTTGCAACTGTTGGGATCATTAATAATTTTAAACCGCTAGATAGAAAAGTGTGTGCGGTTTTCACTAGATTGAAGTTTATATCCGTATATCCACCATATCTTAGGAATTGATTTCCCACTTATGTTTATGAATCGGTACCATCATGTTTTTCAATCAACAACAGCAAAAACGAAGTCGATGTGGTGAAAAATATTTTAATAATATCTCACCTTTTGATGTTTTCTTCTTTGGGTTAAACACTAATTTTAGAAATTAATTGCATTTTCTTTTTTTTTTTGGCAGATTCCAGATCACTCTAAAAGTGACTGTTATACATTATGTTTTGAAAAAATTGTATATACAGATTAATTAAAAAGTCATCAAAGACTAAATAAGTTACCTTTAGTAGATCTTTTCTTTCTAACTTGACTTGTCATTTGGTCGTGCTTACGCTTTCTAGAATTTGATTTTGTATTGTCACAAGTATGTCTGACTTTTTCTTCAACACTCTCTATTTTCATGCTCATTTGTAATATTTCTATATATTATCAAAATGTTTGATACCCAGAAAGTATAATAAATTAAAATTCAACTAAAATTTTAAAAGTTTTATTTACAAAAGAATGGAAACTAACCTGGATCATTTATATCTAATGGACATCCTACATCAAAAAAAAGATTTTTACATTTATACCATGTTTGTTAAAAAAAATAAAATAGGTTAAATAATAGAACATATATAAATTTATAATTATACCAGAAAGTATAATAAATTAAAATTCAACTAAAATTTTAAAAGTTTTATTTACAAAAGAATGGAAACTAACCTGGATCATTTATATCTAATGGACATCCTACATAAAAAAAAAAGATTTTTACATTTATACCATGTTTGTAAAAAAAAAAAAAAATAGGTAAATAATAGAACATATATAAATTTATAATTATACCATGTTTGTTAAAAAGATTTGGCTTAGCATCACTGCATATCATCATGCCTCTCGTATCTTAGTTTTGGTTTTTCGAGAAAGTCAAAAAATAAAATCTGCACATTGAGAATTAGAAACATTAGCCATGCAAAAAATATAGCATGCGTATTTATTCAACGAATTAAAAACATGAAAACCGGAAATGCTAAAAATATTGAAGAGACTAAAAGTTTACAAAACTAAGATTAATGTATGAACTTAGTAGTGTCGACTAACAATAATAATAATCTAACCGAAGAAACACTACAGGTCAGCGAAAATATTAAATTACCTTGAAATAGAGATTGATGCTTGTTAGTTAAAAAACACTTCAATTAAATAATCTTTAGTACTCAGAAAACAATTTTTGAAACTTATGTTGTCCAAAAAAAATAATATATAATAAACAAAGAGGTGTAAGACACAGAGGTGTGAAATAAAAAGGTGTCAAAATTAATAGATGAGAAACATGGAGATACAACAAAGAGGTGTAAGACACAGAGGTATGAAATAAAAAGGTGTTAAAATTAAGAGGTGTGGTTTTTGAAAGATGGGGGTGTAATGAAAAGACATGAATAATAGGTACAACGAAGAGGTGTAAGACATAAAGGTACAACAAAGAGGTGTAACACATAGAGGTGTAACACATAGAGGTGTGAAATTAAAATGTGTAAAAATTAATGGATGTGATTTTTGAAACCAGGAGGTACAACAAAGAGATGCAAAGACTAAGAGGTGTGATTTAAAAGGTGTAAAAATGAATGGATGTGATTTTTGAAACCAGGAGGTACAACAAAGAGATGCAAAAACTAAGAGGTGTGATTTTTGAAAGATGGGGATGCGACGAAAAGACACGATTAATAATTTTCAACCGTTGGATTAAAACTGGAACCAACTCCGTTGGATTAAAAGTTGACACAAAAAGTGGGTTTATACGGATATAAACTTCAATCTAGCAAAAACCGCACACACTTTTCCATTTAGCGGTTTAAAATTATTAATGATCCCAACAGTTACAAATTATTAATCGTGTCTTTTCGTCGTGCCTCCATCTTTCAAAAATCACGTCTATTTATTTTTACACTTTTTTATTTCATACCTCTATGTTTACATCTCTTGGTTGTACCTCCATGTTTCAAAGATCACATCCATTAATTTTTACACATTTTTATTGCATACCTCTATGTCTTACACCTCTTTGTTTATTATATATAAACTTTTCTGGACAACATAAACATGTTTCGAAAAATTGTTTTCTGAGTATTTTCAAAACTTACAAGTTAATAAATAAACATGTTTGCTTGTTTCTCTTCACTTCAGTCTCCATTTTTCTGTTTACTCTAATTTTATTTCTTCCTTTTTTCTTTATTTGTTTTCATCATCTGTTTGCTTGTTTCTCTTTACTTCAGTCACCATTTTTCTGCTTTCCATAATTTTATTTCTTTCTTCTTTCTTTATTTATTTATATCATCTGTTTGCTTATTTCTCTTTATTTCAGTCTCCATTTTTCTGTTTTCTCTAATTTTATTTCTTTCTTCTTTCTTTATTTGTTTTCATCATCTGTTTGCATGTTTCTCTTTACTTCAGTCTCAATTTTTCTGCTTTCTATATTTTTATTTCTTTCTTCTTTCTTTATTTGTTTTCATCATCTGTTTGCTTGTGCCTCTTTACTTCAGTCTTCATTTTTCTGTTTTCTCTAATTTTATTTCTTTCTTCTTTCTTTATTTGTTTTCATTATCTGTTTGCTTGTTTCTCTGTACTTCAATCTCCATTTTTCTTTTTTCTCTAATTTTATTTCTTTCTTCTTTCTTTATTTGTTTTCATCATCTGTTTGCTTGTTTCTCTTTACTTCAGTCTCCATTTTCTGCTTTCTCTAATTTTATTTCTTTCTTCTTTCTATATATATTTCCATCATATGTTTGCTTCTTTCTCTTTACTTCAGTCTCCATTTTTCTGTTTTCTCTAATTTTATTTCTTTCTTCTTTCTTTATTTGTTTTCATCATCTGTTAGCTTGTTTCTCTTTGCTCCAGTCTCCATTTTTCTTTTTTCACTAAATTTATTTCTTTCTTCTTTCTTTATTTGTTTTCATCATTTGTTTGTTTGTTTTTTTTTAACACTGAATTCATGAATCAATCAAAAAGTTTGGAAACAAGGAAGGACCAGAATGAAAACAATAAGAATAAGATACAACCCTTCAAGAGGGACAAATCATGACCGGCAAGAACTCAACCTCCTTCACGTTTCTCACGTTCAATCAAGTTATGCAGCCATGCCGGACCACCCAAAACCAAATAAGAAGTGAGTCGTCCATCCCGTGTCACACTCGAAGCAATATCCCTAGCCAAGCCATTGGCTTTCGGTGAAGAGAGCTTAAAAGAAACCTCCCCCATCACCTGTATTACTCGAGTGATTCTTGACACTTCTGAACGATACTTTGGCCAATCCTGTGGTGTTTGAAGAACTGTCATAGCCGTTTGACAATCAGTCCATACCTCACAGTTGGTTATGTTGAGATCACATAAGCTTTGAAGACACCAACCAATACAATTAAGCTCTGCAGATATCCTGTTAGTCCGAGGTAGAAAAGCATCCCTCGCATGATAAAGGACATCGCCATGGTGGTTGCGTAAGATCCAAGCTCCTCCACAGAAAGAAGAATCATTCACCCATGAAGAGTGAACATTACATTTTAACACACCTGACCTCGGTTTAAGCCATCTTGTAGACCCCTTTGTCTTTGTCCAATCAACAAGAGCCATTGTTTCATTTGTAAGTCTCTGTTGTTTGATCCATTCCTCTGAATCAGCTAGTGCTCCTGCAATGAGAATATGCGGATTTTGAGCCGTCTGAGTAAACACTGCAGAGTTCCGTGCTTTCCAAATACCCCAAATTATCCACGGAATTGCTTGACGATACTGCTGCGAAATCCCCCCTTGGTCCATTAATGATAACACGTAGTCAAGATTTTCTAAGATAGAAACAGAGAAACCTTGTGGCGGCTGTGGGATCGGGACTGCGTGCCATACACTGTCTGCTAACGAGCAACCAAACAACACATGGGAGATTGTTTCCTCCTCAGTTCGACATACCTGACAGACCGGATTGATCTGAAGTCCGTGCCGACGCATACATTCAGCTACTGCTAATGCCCCTGACAGAGCTCGCCAGAGAAACATATGAATCTTAGGTTCAGTGTTGATGGACCATGCTCGTTGCTTGATTGTATTTATCTCCATCTCTGCGTCAGATAAAGGCTCTATTCTCTCTGCCTCCTGTGTGAGGAACCAACTCCCACTGCGTACCGAATATCGACCATTCTCAGTGAACGCCCATATAAATCTATCCTGCAAATTCTGTGCCGGTGGGAATGAACGAATACGAGTCACATCTCCCGGTGGAAACAAATCCTGCAGTTTATGAATATCCCAAGAGCCACTAGGCGTTATCAAGGTGGAAACCATCAGATTAAGATCAATAGTCATTTCCTTGTTGAAAGGCCTCCTTGGAGCGTCATCAAAAACCCACTTGTCCAGCCAAACTCTCGTTTCCTTGCCATCTCCAACTGATCTCATGAGACCTCGTTCAAGTAGCTCCCGGCCAAACAATATACTCCGCCATGCATATGAAGGCCGATAGCCAATCCGTGCATCAAGAAATGAGGAATTCGCATAATATTTAGCTTTAAACACTCTAGCAAGAAGCGTATCAGGACAATCCAGTAATCTCCATGCTTGTTTGGCAAGCAACGCCTGGTTGAAACTACCAATCTCCTTAAAACCAAGTCCACCTCTTTGCTTGGATCGACAGAGCTTCTCCCACGCAACCCAGTGCATCTTTGAAACAACCCTTCCCGTTTTTTTTTTTAATACCTAAATTTACTAGTGGTCCCATACCCACTAACATCCTAACATCAATCAATAACCGCGGATAACCAAATAAAACCAATTCCATTAAACCAGAAGAATTCCAACAATCAAACCAATAACCAATACCTAAATCAAATAAAGAATAAACCAACATCTATCATCCTACAATGTTCCATTGACTTAATCTAGCAACCTAACATCAGCTAGACCACAATCAATCAAGCCTCTAGAACATCCTCCTCCTCATCGCCCTTGATTCCACGATCACACTTTTCCTTTACCTGCACACCACAAACAACAATTGAGATGCGTAAGTATTATCACAAATACTTAGTGAGGCCATCCTCCCATCTACTGGGTTATACACACAAGCAGATGAGACCCTCAAGTTCAAGCAAAACAAACAACACACAATAATACATCAAACCAGGAAAAACAAGTCTCGGATAAGACTAGTGTCGACCGATGCCAAACGGTGTCGATCGATGCTTCAAGAACAATTGCCGACCGATGCTCCTCAAACGGTACCCATCGATGCTACTCAACAATGGTGCCGACCGATGCTCCTCGAAAGTGGTATCGATCGATGCTTCCCTGCAGACACGATCTGCGCGAACACGAACGACGAATCCCGAATCCAAACCATCTCGAATCCGTTCCAAACTCACCCAATTACCCCAGAAATCACTGGGAAACACAAAAGCAACGAACCCAAGCAACAAAACAACACAAACAACAAAGAAAACACACAAACAAGAGGGATCTCATGCTTAGATCAACCATGGTCAAGCACTCACCTTTTCTCAAGAAGATTCTGACCAACAAGAACGAATTCAACACTCCTAGCACCCTTCCAACACGTTCCTAGCCTTGGATCTTCAATCCCACAGCAAGATCTCACCAAAAACGCCTTGAAATCTCACAAACTCTCTCAAGAACCTTAGGAACTGTTTCCTCTCTTTGTTTTTCTTTGAAAACGGCGACACAACAACAAAACACGACCCTAGGTCGTTTTCTCCCTTTTAAGACCCGGTTCAATGGTTTTCCCTAAACCAATCGGTCCAAATCGACGATTGAAACAAACCCGACGAACCCAGAATAAGTGGTGTCGATCGATGCCACCAGGGTGTCGATCGATGCTACTCCCAAAATCACAAAATCTGGTTCGCGGATGTTACAATTATCCCCCACCAATATGGATTCGTCCCCGAATCCCGCAATACCGTCCATCTGCCAAATCATGAGTAGGATAATTAGCTTCATGCTTCCGCAACTGCCGCGAAGCATAGGCTATAACCTTCCCCTGCTGCATAAGTACACAACCCAACCCCACTCTAGAAGCGTCTGTATACACCACATAAGGCTCGTCCTGCTCAGGCAATGCTAACACCGGCGTGGTAGTCAACATCCGCTTGAGACTTGCAAAACTTGCCTCACACTCTGGTGACCATACAAATGGAACATCCTTCCCTGTAAGCTTAGTCATCGGCTGTGCCATACTCGCAAAACCCCGAACAAACCTTCTGTAGTAACCTGCTAACCCCAGGAAACTCCGAATCTCAGTGGCACTCTGCGGCCTCGGCCACTCCCTGATGGACTGAATCTTCTCTGGATCCACTGAAACTCCCTCTGCAGAAACAATGTGTCCTAAGAACCCCATCTCACGCTGCCAGAAACCGCACTTGCTCAGCTTAGCAAACAACTTCTGCTCCCTCAGCTTCTCCAACACTGCTCTCAGATGTACTGCATGCTCCTCAGGACTCTTAGAATATACCAGGATGTCGTCGATGAAAATGATGACCGACACGTCCAGAAACTCCTGGAACACGCTGTTCATCAATCTCATAAACGCAGCTGGCGCGTTTGTCAACCCAAACGGCATCACCACAAACTCGTAGTGTCCATATCTCGTCCTGAAGGCTGTCTTCCTCACATCTGCCTCATGAATAGGAATCTGATGATATCCTGATGCCAAATCGATCTTGGAGAACCAAGTAGCACCCCTCAACTGATCCAACAACTCATCAATCCTCGGGAGAGGGTACTTGTTCTTCACAGTAACTCGGTTCAGACCCCGATAGTCAATACACAACCGAAAACTCCCATCCTTCTTCTTAACAAACAACACCGGAGCTCCCCACGGTGAACAACTAGGACGGATAAAACCCTTGCCCAACAAATCCTCCAGCTGCTTCTTCAGTTCTGCCATCTCTGCTGGAGCCATCCTGTAAGGAGCCTTGGATAACGGCATCGTCCCGGTTCCAGCTCAATAGTAAAAGGATCCGACCGAGATGGTGGTAATCCCTGCAATGACTGGAACACATCCTCAAAGTCCTCCACAACCGGAATACCGCTAACCGTAGACTTCCCCACTGACTCAGGCATAGATATAGTAACCAGATAAGCCTCACGGCCCTTCTCGATCATCTTCCCTGCCTGAACGGCTGAGATCACGAGACTCCCCGAAGTCGGTCTAATACCCTGAAAAACCAACTTCCCTCCTGGACGCTCAAACTCCACTCTACCCCGGTAGCAATCCAAATGCACCTTGTACCGATGCAACCAATCCATACCAAGAATGACATCATACAACTCCACTGGACTGATAAGCAAATCCGCTGGCCACGACTCTCCCGCGATCTGAATATCAACTCCTCCAGCTCGTCCAATAACCCTCAGGAACTTGCCTCCTGCAACTCTGACAACTCCTGAACGCTCTCCAGAATCCCCTCTGATCCCCGCACTCTCGGCACACTCCGGAGTAATGAAGCTATGAGAAGCTCCAGAATCAAACATAACGTGGGACTTAAACCCGCCTACCAACAAGGTCCCTACACAAACCTTATGTGTTGAGAACCTAACACTTGACCACAAGCAAAAACAAATATAATCTGAACTATTGAATTAACCAAGTTCGAATCTCAGAAGTTATACCTGTGATCGCTCCCGCACTAGTGCCACCGGGCTCCTGGGTCGAATACACCTGAGACGTCGGCTCGATCCAACCCACCGGCTGCACACCGTGCTGCACAACCTGCTGCGTCCCTGGCTGAGCTCCAGCCTGCAACACTGCTACTGCCCTCTGCTGCAACTTGGGACAACGAGGCTTGATATGCCCCGTCTCTCTGCAGTAGTAACACACTCGAGTATCTGCCCGCGGCTCCGTCACCGCCCGCTGCTCTGTCACTACCCGCTGCTCACCCCTCTGAGGACAGCTAGTCACCTTGTGGTCTCTGCTACCACACCCAAAGCATCTCGCACCCCCATGCCTCGACCTCTGCATGATATCAAACTTCCGCTTCTGCCCTTGCGCAGGCTTGCCGCCCTTGCTAGGAACAGAAGACGGCTGAGACTGCTGTGGCTACACTGAAGAACTGACCACAACCACCTGTGACCTCAAGTCATCCTCTATCCCAGCTGCAACCTCAACCAACTCTGCTCTCGTAGCATAACTCCTCACTTTGCACCGAGTCCTCAAATCATCCCGCAGAGCCAACAGAAACCTCCGCACCTGAGCCGGCTCTAGCTCCCATGCCTTGCCTGCATACCCCACAAGCCGACTGAACTCTGCATCCAGCTCCCTCACTGTACGGTCTCCCTGAGTCAACCCCAAGAACCGTGCCTCCATACGATCAAGAGCCTCCTGAGGAAAATACTTGGAGTTAAACTCCCTCACAAAATCTCCCCAAGACATACCCTGCTGCACCCTCCGTGCTGTCACCGACCTCCACCACACACGTGCATCTCCTGACAAGTAAAATACTGCCAGGTCCACCCTGTACCGGTCGGGACACCTAAGCGAAAGGAAAATATCCTCCATCCGCTCTCTCCACTCATCCGCTACACTCGGATCGGTACTCCCTGAGAAATACCCTGCACCCACATGCCGCAGCTGCTCCATCATCCGCACATACTGTGCATCCACTACCTCGGTCCCCGGCTGCACACCTGCCTGCAAACCCGCTGCAGGCTGCACCACTGGAACCTGTCCACCACCCACTGGCGGCACTATTGGATCCTGCCCACCAACCACCGGCGGCACCACTGGACCCTGCCCACCAACCACTGGCGGCACAGCTGCTGGAAGTCGCTGCAAAGCCTGAGCTACCTGAGCTAGCAAGTCCATCAAGACATCCTCCCTGCCCGGAGCACCTCCTGCTGCAACCCCCACACCCGGGGCAACACCGTGACCAACACCGTCACCCAAACCAGCCTGGTCTCCAGACACAATAGGATCAGCCTGTGACTCCGCTACCTCCTCACTGGCCATGCTCTGGGTCACACTCTCACTGGCCACAGGAACCTGACCTCGTCCCCGATCACGACCACGACCACGACCACGACCCCGACCACGACCACGACCACGCCCGCGACCAGCAGCAACCTCACCCCTAACCATCTGTATCATCCAAGAACAGAAGGCTAAGCAAACAATAGAACTCATACACAAAAACACAACTTACCGTGGAATCACAAAACAGGCTCGAAGAGGATGTTCTAGGACTTCATGCCACACACAATTGCCATTCACACAATCTACTATAGCATGGAATCCTAAACATTAACAGCAAAAGCACAATGAACCCTAGACCTAGAACCGTAAGGGCTCTGATACCAAAATAAAACAACCCTTCCCGTTTTTTTTTTTAATACCTAAATTTACTAGTGGTCCCATACCCACTAACATCCTAACATCAATCAATAACCGCGGATAACCAAATAAAACCAATTCCATTAAACCAGAAGAATTCCAACAATCAAACCAATAACCAATACCTAAATCAAATAAAGAATAAACCAACATCTATCATCCTACAATGTTCCATTGACTTAATCAAGCAACCTAACATCAGCTAGACCACAATCAATCAAGCCTCTAGAACATCCTCCTCCTCATCGCCCTTGATTCCACGATCACACTTTTCCTTTACCTGCACACCACAAACAACAATTGAGATGCGTAAGTATTATCACAAATACTTAGTGAGGCCATCCTCCCATCTACTGGGTTATACACACAAGCAGATGAGACCCTCAAGTTCAAGCAAAACAAACAACACACAATAATACATCAAACCAGGAAAAACAAGTCTCGGATAAGACTAGTGTCGACCGATGCCAAACGGTGTCGATCGATGCTTCAAGAACAATTGCCGACCGATGCTCCTCAAACGGTACCCATCGATGCTACTCAACAATGGTGCCGACCGATGCTCCTCGAAAGTGGTATCGATCGATGCTTCCCCTGCAGACACGATCTGCGCGAACACGAACGACGAATCCCGAATCCAAACCATCTCGAATCCGTTCCAAACTCACCCAATTACCCCAGAAATCACTGGGAAACACAAAAGCAACGAACCCAAGCAACAAAACAACACAAACAACAAAGAAAACACACAAACAAGAGGGATCTCATGCTTAGATCAACCATGGTCAAGCACTCACCTTTTCTCAAGAAGATTCTGACCAACAAGAACGAATTCAACACTCCTAGCACCCTTCCAACACGTTCCTAGCCTTGGATCTTCAATCCCACAGCAAGATCTCACCAAAAACGCCTTGAAATCTCACAAACTCTCTCAAGAACCTTAGGAACTGTTTCCTCTCTTTGTTTTTCTTTGAAAACGGCGACACAACAACAAAACACGACCCTAGGTCGTTTTCTCCCTTTTAAGACCCGGTTCAATGGTTTTCCCTAAACCAATCGGTCCAAATCGACGATTGAAACAAACCCGACAAACCCAGAATAAGTGGTGTCGATCGATGCCACCAGGGTGTCAATCGATGCTACTCCCAAAATCACAAAATCTGGTTCGCGGATGTTACAATCTTGTTCTTGTCCTCACAACTATTCCACCAGAACTGAGCCATCGCGCTTGTGATTTGCTTACATTGATGTTTTGTTAATCTGAAGCAGGACATAGCATAGACTGGAAGAGCCATTGCCACTGCTTTGATAAGCACCTCTTTACCCCCCAGGGAAAGAGTTTTCTCGTACCAGCCACTCAATCGTGATTTTAAGCGGTCAGTGATGTAGTTTAGGAGATCCCTCTTAGAGCCACTGAAGCACTCTGGTAATCCCAAGTAAGTTCCAGCTCCACCCTCTTGTTCAATACCAGTAAATAACCTAAGAAGGTTACGCATATAAGGATCAATCCTCTTCCCAAACGTGATCGAAGACTTGTGAAAGTTAATCTCCTGTCCTGACGCGTCTCCATACAGTTTTAAACACTTCAAAAACTCAGAACACTCCGGCAGAGAAGCTTGGCATAAAAATAAACTATCATCAGCAAAGAGCAGATGTTGGATTGATGGGCAACCAGGGGTAAGTTTCATCCCAGTTAACCTTCCATCCACCTCTGCCTTGTTCATGATATGTACTAGAGCTTCTGCACAAAGAATAAACAAGAATGGTGAGAGAGGATCTCCCTGTCTCAAGCCTCTCTCCGGCTTGATATAACCATATGGTGCTCCATTAATGAGAACTGAGTAAGAGACCGAGCCAACACACTTCATCACCCATTGAACCCATCTGATGTCAAAGCCCAATCGTATAAGTAGCTCCTCCAGAAAACTCCATTCCACACGGTCGTAGGCCTTAGACATATCTGTCTTAATAGCCATAAAATCTTCATCACAGTTAGGGTTAGTCCGAAGAGCGTGTATCATCTCATGAGCCACTAAGATATTATCGGATATCAATCGGCCAGAGACAAAGGCTCCTTGAGTGTCTGAAACGATGGTCGGTAAGAACAACTGCAGACGATTGCAAAGAACCTTAGACACAATCTTGTATAGGACTGAACACAAACTAATTGGACGCAGATCAGACATCTGCGAGGGGTTAGGTTTCTTAGGGATTAAGCAAATTTGTGTGAAATTCCACTCTGCAGGCAAATTTCCAGAACTGAAAAAATCTTGCACCTCTTCAATCACCTGAGGACCAACCGTATCCCAATACATCTGATAGAAGTGTCCTGACATCCCGTCCGCTCCTGGAGTACTGTCACCTCGAATACTAAAAGCTGCAGTTTTGATCTCATCACCTGTTACCGGTCGAGTTAGTGTAGTGTTCATCTGTTCAGTAACTCTTGGCAACATACCATCTAAAGCTTCTGTAATATTGGTTGGATTGGAGCTAGTAAACAGTGTCCGAAAGTAATCCACTGCAATCTCACCTTTCGAACCCTCTGTAAACTGTTCCACCCCATGTCGATCCAACAATGATAAAATCCTGTTCTGCACTTTTCTTCTCTGTACACTCCCGTGAAAGAACTTAGTGTTTCGGTCCCCTTCACGGACCCATTTTTCCTTACTAAGTTGCTTCCAGTAGAGTTCCTCTTCTCTATATGCTTCAGCCAGCTCCCAACGAACACTCTGCATGAGGGAAAGGTCTGGATTCAACTTGGAGCCTTCCGTGTCTAACTGATGTTGCAATAAGGTGATCCACTCTTTAGAATTCTGGTTAGTGTCTTTCTTCCATTTCGAAATCACTCTTCTACAATCTGCAATCCTGCTCATTAAAGATGTCTGACCCGTCATATCTCCTCGTGACCAGCCCGTCTTAACAATGTTGGCAAATTCTGGCTTAGCTATCCACCTTTTATTAAAGAGGAACCTTCCACGGTTAGACATGTTTTCATTCACAAACCGAAGCAGGATAGGTCGATGGTCTGAACCTATGCGCTCCAAATATTCAGTTTGTGCACGTGGAAACAGATGGAACCAAGCTGCATTCCCCAGTGCTCTGTCAAGGCAACACTGTATCCACATTTTGTGTCGTTCTCCAGCCCAGGAGAACTTATTACCAATACTAGGGACCTCCCGTACACGACAATCATTAATCATTCTTCGAAAAGAGTAGAAAGAAGATTCTGCCCGTGCTGGTCCGCCTAGCTTCTCTGTGTTATCTCTGATTTCATTCAGATCCCCCAAAACCAACCAAGGATCATCTCTTGTAGTACTAATGCTTGTTAAAGTATCCCACACTGCTTGACGATGCTGAGGAGCTGGATCTCCATAGACGCACGAGACAAAGAATTTAAGTGTCCCAAGCTTCACCTTAACATCAATAATATGGTGATCCGAATTAATGACCTCCACTTCATAGGCTGCTTTCCAAAATAAGGCGAGACCTCCACTCAAACCATTTGGATCTACCATATGAGAATGGTCATATCCCAAGGATCTTTGGACATTGCTTACATACGCCTTGGAGTTTTTAGTCTCCAAGAGGAATAGAAAGTCCGGGAAATGCTGCCGCCGCATATCCCGCAGTGTTGGAATTGTCAAGTCACCCCCCAAACCTTGACAATTCCAGCTCATGAAGCTCATTATTGCAGCGGCGGTTCCCCATTTGGAACCACCTCTTGAGAGTTACGTTTAGCCATTTTAACAGAGTCTACATTCCTATCTGCAGCTTTCCGCTTTATTGCCACTCCCTCCTCTGTTTCAGTAATGGCAATCGGATGATTAGTAGCTGAACCTTCCTGTGCTTTTTGAGCTTTACGCCTCCATTGACTTGGTCTTCTCCTCTTGTTAGGTGGTTTCGTAGTGATCCCGGTAGAACCAGTCTTAAAACCAGTTCGTAGACCCGTAGGATCAACAAGAAAGGCTGGAGCTGATGCACAGGACGTAGCATCAGAATTATCCTTATAAGATAGTCGTTGTAATGCATTTGCAGGTCTTAGTAAAGGTTCAGAGCGTTCTGATGTTGGAGTAGTAACTGAACTTGCACCTTCAAAGTTAAATACCAGACCTTTAGCCTTGTTTACGTCTGTAGTGATAACAGGAGGAGCTTCTAAATGTAGACACATTCGTTGACCCTCCGTATCCCCTGCTAAGTCCCACACTGACTTCCGGACTCGCTCAATATGTATCTATTTAAGCTTTGGATCAGCAACAGAGAGATACTGTCGCATCTCATCAACCACAAATGTCATTTTCATTTGTTTGTTTTTCTCTAATTTTTTTTCTTTCTTCTTTCTTTATTTGTTTTCATCATCTGTTTGCTTGTTTCTCTTTACTTCAGTCACCATTTTTTTTCTTTATTCTTTCTTTATTTGTTTTCATTATCTGTTTGCTTGTTTCTCTATACTTCAATCTCCGTTTTTCTTTTTTTCTGTAATTTTATTTCTTTCTTCTTTCTTTATTTGTTTTCATCATCTGTTTGCTTGTTTCTCTTTACTTCAATCTCCATTTTTCTGCTTTCTCTAATTTTATTTCTTTCTTCTTTCTATATATATTTCCATCATATGTTTGCTTTTTTCTCTTTACTTCAGTCTCCATTTTTCTGTTTTCTCTAATTTTATTTCTTTCTTCTTTCTTTATTTGTTTTCATCATCTGTTAGCTTGTTTCTCTTTGCTCCAGTCTCCATTTTTCTTTTTTCACTAAATTTATTTCTTTCTTCTTTCTTTATTTGTTTTCATCATTTGTTTGTTTTTCTCTAATTTTTTTTCTTTCTTCTTTCTTTATTTGTTTTCATCATCTGTTTGCTTGTTTCTCTTTACTTCAGTCTCCATTTTTCTGCTTTCTATAATTTTATTTCTTTCTTCTTTCTTTATTTGTTTTCATCATCTGTTTGCTTGTTTCTTTTCTCTATTTTTCTTTTTTCTCTAATTTTATTTCTTTCCTCTTTTGTATTTGTTTTCATCATCTGTTTGCTTATTTCTCTTTACTTCAGTCCCCAGTTTTCTTTTTTTTTTCTCAAATTTTATTTCTTTCTTCTTTCATTATATGTTTTCATCATCTGTTTGCTTGTTTCTCTTTACTTCAGTCTCCATTTTTCTACTTTCCATAATTTTATTTCATTTTATTTTCTTTATTTGTTTTCATCATCTCTTTGCTTGTTTCTCTTTACTTCACTTCAGTCTCCATTTTACTTTTTTCTTTAATTTTATTTCTTTTTTCTTTCTTTATTTATTTCCATCATCTGTTTGATTGTTTCTCTTTATTTCAGTCTCCATTTTTATTTTTTCTCTAATTTTGATTCTTTCTTCTTTCTTTATTTGTTTTTATCATCTCTTTGCTTGTTTCTCTTTACTTCAGTCTCCATTTTTTTTTCTATTATTTTACTTCTTTCTTCTTTTTTTATATATTTTCATCTTCTATTTGATTGTTTCTCTTTACTTCAGTCTCCATTTTTCTTTTTTTGTTTCAAAAATTTTATTTCTTTCTTCTTTCTTTATTTGTTTTCATCATCTTTTTGCTTGTTTGTCTTTACTTCTGTTTCCATTTTTCTGTTTTCTCAAATTTTATTTCTTTCTTCTTTTTTCATTTGTTTTCATCATCTGTTTTCTTGTTTCTCTTTACTTCAGTCTCCATTTTTCTGCTTTCTATAATTTTATTTTTTTCTTCTTTCTTTATTTGTTTTCATCATCTATTTGCTTGTGCCTCTTTACTTCAGTCTCCATTTTTCTGCTTTCATTAATATTATTTCTTTCTTTTTTCTTTATTTGTTTTCATCATCTCTTTGCTTGTTTCTCTTTACTTCAGTCTCCATTTTTTTTTTCTTCTTTCCTTATTCATTTTCATCTTCTATTTGATTGTTTCTCTTTACTTCAGTTTCCATTTTTCTTTTTTTTTTTCTCTAATATTATTTCTTTCTTCTTTCTTTATTTGTTTTCATCATCTGTTTGTTTGTTTCTCTTTACTTCAGTCTCCATTTTTCTGCTTTCTATAATTTTATTTCTTTCTTCTTTCTTTATTTGTTTTCATCATCTGTTTGCTTGTTTCTTTTCTCTATTTTTCTTTTTTCTCTAATTTTATTTCTTTTTTCTTTTTGTATTTGTTTTCATCATCTGTTTGCTTATTTCTCTTTACTTCAGTCCCCAGTTTTCTTTTTTCTCAAATTTTATTTCTTTCTTCTTTCATTATATGTTTTCATCATCTGTTTGCTTGTTTCTCTTTACTTCAGTCTCCATTTTTCTGTTTCCATAATTTTATTTCGTTTTATTTTCTTTATTTGTTTTCATCATCTCTTTGCTTGTTTCTCTTTACTTCACTTCAGTCTCCATTTTACTTTTTTCTCTAATTTTATTTCTTTCTTCTTTCTTTATTTATTTCCATCATCTGTTTGCTTATTTCTCTTTATTTCATTCTCCATTTTTCTGTTTTCTCTAATTTTAATTCTTTCTTCTTTCTTTATTTGGTTTTATCATCTCTTTGCTTGTTTCTCTTTACTTCAGTCTCAATTTTTCTTTTTTTTCTTTTATTTAATTTCTTTCTTCTTTCTTTATTTATTTTCATCTTCTATTTGTTTCTTTCTCTATTTGTTTTCATCATCTTTTTGCTTGTTTGTCTTTACTTCTGTCTCCATTTTTATGTTTTCTCAAATTTTGTTTCTTTCTTCTTTTTTATTTGTTTTCATCATCTGTTTTCTTGTTTCTCTTTACTTCAGTCTCCGTTTTTCTGCTTTCCATAATTTTATTTCTTTCTTCTTTCTTCTTTCTTTATTTGTTTTCATCATCTGTTTACTTGTTTCTCTTTACTTCAGTCTCCATTTTTTTTTTCTCTAATTTTATTTCTTTCTTCTTTCTTTATTTGTTTTCATCATCTGTTTTCTTGTTTCTCTTTACTTCAGTCACCATTTTTCTTTTTTCTCTAATTTATTTCTTTCTTCTTTCTTTATTTGTTTTCATCATCTATTTGCTTGTTTCTCTTTACTTCAGTCTCCATTTTTCTTTTTCCTCGAATTTTATTTTTTTCTTTATTTGTTTTCATCATGTGTTTGCTTGTTCCTCTTTACTTCAGTCTCCATTTTTCTTTTTACTCTAATTTTATGTCTTTCTTCTTTCTTTATTTATTTCCATCTTCTGTTTAATTGTTTCTCTTTACTTCAGTCTCTATTTTTCTTTTTTTCTTTAATTTTATTTCTTTCTTCTTTTTTCATTTGTTTTCATCATCTGTTTGCTTGTTTCTCTTTACTTCAATCTCCGTTTTTCTTTTTTTCTCTAATTTTATTTCTTTCTTCTTTCTTTATTTGTTTTCATCATTTGTTTGCTTGTTTCTCTTTACTTTAGTCTCCATTTTTTCTGTTTTCTCTAATTTTATTTCTTTCTTCTTTTTTTATTTGTTTTCATCATCTGTTTACTTGTTTCTCTTTACTCCAGTCTCCATTTTTTTTTTCTCTAATTTTATTTTTTTCTTCTTTCTTTATTTGTTTTCATCATCTGTTTGCTTGTTTCTCTTTACTTTAGTCACCATTTTTCTTTTTTTCTCTAATTTTATTTATTTCTTCTTTCTTTATTTGTTTTCATCATCTGTTTGTTTGTTCCTCTTTACTTCAGTCTCCATTTTTCTGCTTTCTCTAATTTTATTTCTTTATTTGTTTTCATCATCTGTTTGCTTGTTTCTCTTTACTTCAGTCTCCATTTTTTTTTTTGCTCTAATTTTATTTCTTTATTCTTTCTTTATTTGTTTTCATCATCTGTTTGCTTGTTTCTCATTACTTCAGTCTCCATTTTTTTCTGCTTTCTCTAATTTTATTTCTTTCTTCTTTCTTTATTTGTTTTCATCATCTGTTTGCTTGTTTCTCTTTACTTCAGTCACCATTTTTTTTCTCTAATTTTATTTCTTTCTTCTTTCTTTATTTGTTTTCATCATCTCTTTTTTTTTTTTTCTCTTTCCTTCAGTCCCCATTTTTCTTTTTTTCTCTAATTTTATTTCTTTCTTCTTTCATTATTTCTTTTCATCATCTGTTTGCTTGTTTCTCTTTACTTCAGTCTCCATTTTTCTGCTTTCTCTAATTTTTTTTTTCTTTATTTGTTTTCATCATCTGTTTGCTTGTTTCTTATTACTTGAGTCTCCATTTTTATTTTTTTCTCTAATTTTATTTCTTTCTTCTTTCTTTATTTGTTTTCATCATCTGTTTGCTTGTTTCTCTTTACTTCAGTCACCATTTTTCTTTTTTTCTCTAATTTTATTTCTTTCTTCTTTCTTTATTTGTTTTCATCATATGTTTGTTTGTTCCTCTTTACTTCAGTCTCCATTTTTCTGCTTTCTCTAATTTTATTTCTTTCTTATTTCTTTATTTGTTTTCATCATCTGTTTGCTTGTTTCTCTTTACTTCAGTCTACATTTTTTTTTTCTCTAATTTTATTTCTTTATTTTTTCTTTATTTGTTTTCATCATCTTATTGCTTGTTTCTCTTTACTTCAGTCTCCAATTTTCTGCTTTCTCTAATTTTATTTCTTTCTTATTTCTTTATTTGTTTTCATCATCTGTTTGCTTGTTTCTCTTTACTTCAGTCACCATTTTTTTTTCTCTAATTTTTTTTCTTTCTTCTTTCTTTATTTGTTTTCATCATCTCTTTTTTTTTGTTTCTCTTTACTTCAGTCCGTATTTTTCTTTTTTTCTCTAATTTTATTTCTTTCTTCTTTCATTATTTGTTTTCATCATCTGTTTGCTTGTTTCTCTTTACTTCAGTCTCCATTTTTCTGCTTTCTCTAATTTTATTTATTTCTTTTTTTCTTTATTTGTTTTCATCATCTGTTTGCTTGTTTCTTTTTACTTGAGTCTCCATTTTTATTTTTTCTCTAATTTTATTTTGTTCTTTTTTCTTTATTTGTTTTCATCATCTGTTTGCTTTTTTTTTTACTTTAGTGAATATATTTATATACATAGAGGTGGAATTGTAGATGAATATATAATACAAACAACTATCGTTTTGTAGACAAAACATATGATATATAAAAAGTCTAAAGTCTTTAAATATTTTGACAATTCTAATAGATTATATATATTTATAATCCAATATTAAATGTACTTACTACTTATTTTTCTCCGTACAGGATTATGGTTATTTATCTAGTTTTTTGGAAAGGTAAAAACAATTATGAGTGAAAAAATACAAACAGGTTTATAATCTAAATGACTTCATTAAAAATTTAAAACTTTATTTTTAAGAAAAATCCATAAACCTTTAGTTAAATCAATAAGCCTTACAAAAAATCCATTCTTATAATAATATATATTTAGTAATTTTAAAAACTACTTGCAAATGGTTGATTATTAAAAATTTGGAACAATTGAAATATTAATATAAAAATGAAAACAATTTTTTCTCAGTAACTTACACATAAATAGGACTGCACTTACATGATTAGTAAATGAATGCAGAGTTTCTCCAAGTGATCTGATCTTAAATATGAAATTTACCAAATATTTCAATGCTTCAATTAAATGGTTAGAATAAATTCTTTTAATATGTATTAATAAATAAAGATAATTTATGAAGAATTATACTTAGTTAAAGATGTGAACATTTGAATAGACACAACTGTTCAGAAAAATCACAACTGTTCGTAAGAGACACAACTTTACAGTTAACATACATTTACAATTTTTCAAAAAGACGCAACAATATAATTTTTTTGTAAAAAAAGATTAAAAAAAATATTTTTATGAAAGTCATAATGAAAAGACACAATTGTTTTTCGCATTTATTCAGCTTGCTATTATCATATGTTAAAAAAGAAAATTAAAAATTTCCCAAAAGAACAAATGTATATAATCCTAAAGACGTGTACATTTGAACTAAAAGGAAAGTTGATTGTTACAAAAGAAGAACAAATTATATAGATTACTAAAGATATGAATATTTGAATAGGTGTGATTTTTGAAATCATGTTTAAAATATGATTCCAGGAGGTACAACAAAGAGATGCAAAAACTAAGAGGTACAACAAAGAGATGTTTACACGGTTTAAAATCATGTTTCCAGGAGGTACAACAAAGAGATGCAAAAACTAAGTGATATGCTCAAATTGTAATACCCTAATGGTACTAACAGCCTTGCAGTTGTAATACTCTAGGGGTCGAATCCACAGAGACTCTAGTTCACACAATAGACTTATTATCTTTTAATTATGCTAAATCAAATATTAAATTAAAGACAATGCAAAACAAAATTTAAAAGTGTTGTAAATTCAAAGGATCAAAGAGCTAGGCCTAGGGAATTTCTCAGGAATTTATGAAATATTAAATCAGATAAATTAATTAAGGTTCAAGCAATAAAGATCAGATCTAGAACTCTAAACTTTTGGTAAAATAATCAGTTCTCACTGCAATTATATTCTAAATTTAAAACCAGAAAATCCAAATTTCTTTGTAAAATTCTAAGTAATAAATCAGCTTTAACAACAGGTTTAGATAAGTTCACAGAATTATTAATCCAAATCTCTTTGAAAGAAACAATTCTGCTCATCAATGGTTTAATCAGGAAAACAATTATATTCTCATATCAATTTATTTCCCTAAGATAACAATTCTAGGTGATCAATCAAGAATTATTGTACGGAACAACCAAGGATGAAGATCATAAAAGATTAAGAACCCTAACAATCTCAGATCTAATAAATCATAAAAACCCTATGAAAAACTCTAAACCTAACAAACAAATTACTCAGACATGATTAATAAAGCACAAAACATCTTTCTGAATAATAAGCAATTGATATTAAGAAGTAAGGAAGGGAGTTCAAGAATCTTCTCTCTACAGATGAAATCAGATCTATCTCTCCTCAGCTCTCAATATCTCTTCTGGTTGCAGAATAAAAACTTAGGTCTAAAACAATGACCACAAAAATCCTATATATACTCTAAAACATGTCTTGGGCCTTAATTGCAAATAAGGAGAACTTGGGCTTATTTTGTAATTCTTCAAAAACTTGTGGGACAACTTCCGTTTGTCTTTGACACAAAAAAGTGGGTTTAAAGATGGGGGTGTAATGAAAAGACATGAATAATTGTAACATCCGCGAACCAGATTTTGTGATTTTGGGAGTAGCATCGATCGACACCACTTATTATGGGTTCGTCGGGTTTGTTTCAATCGTCGATTTGGACCGATTGGTTTAGGGAAAACCATTGAACCGGGTCTTAAAAGGGAGAAAACGACCTAGGGTCGTGTTTTGTTGTTGTGTCGCCGTTTTCAAAGAAAAACAAAGAGAGGAAACAGTTCCTAAGGTTCTTGAGAGAGTTTGTGAGATTTCAAGGCGTTTTTGGTGAGATCTTGCTGTGGGATTGAAGATCCAAGGCTAGGAACGTGTTGGAAGGGTGCTAGGAGTGTTGAATTCGTTCTTGTTGGTCAGAATCTTCTTGAGAAAAGGTGAGTGCTTGACCATGGTTGATCTAAGCATGAGATCCCTCTTGTTTGTGTGTTTTCTTTGTTGTTTGTGTTGTTTTGTTGCTTGGGTTCGTTGCTTTTGTGTTTCCCAGTGATTTCTGGGGTAATTGGGTGAGTTTGGAACGGATTCGAGATGGTTTGGATTCGGGATTCGTCGTTCGTGTTCGCGCAGATCGTGTCTGCAGGGGAAGCATCGATCGATACCACTTTCGAGGAGCATCGGTCGGCACCATTGTTGAGTAGCATCGATGGGTACCGTTTGTGGAGCATCGGTCGGCACTTGTTCTTGAAGCATCGATCGACACCGTTTGGCATCGGTCGACACTAGTCTTATCCGAGACTTGTTTTTCCTGGTTTGATGTATTATTGTGTGTTGTTTGTTTTGCTTGAACTTGAGGGTCTCATCTGCTTGTGTGTATAACCCAGTAGATGGGAGGATGGCCTCACTAAGTATTTGTGATAATACTTACGCATCTCAATTGTTGTTTGTGGTGTGCAGGTAAAGGAAAAGTGTGATCGTGGAATCAAGGGCGATGAGGAGGAGGATGTTCTAGAGGCTTGATTGATTGTGGTCTAGCTGATGTTAGGTTGCTAGATTAAGTCAATGGAACATTGTAGGATGTTAGATGTTGGTTTATTCTTTATTTGATTTAGGTATTGGTTATTGGTTTGATTGTTGGAATTCTTCTGGTTTAATGGAATTGGTTTTATTTGGTTATCCGCGGTTATTGATTGATGTTAGGATGTTAGTGGGTATGGGACCACTAGTAAATTTAGGTATTAAAAAAAAAAAAAAAAAACGGGAAGGGTTGTTTCATTTTGGTATCAGAGCCCTTACGGTTCTAGGTCTAGGGTTCATTGTGCTTTTGCTGTTAATGTTTAGGATTCCATGCTATAGTAGATTGTGTGAATGGCAATTGTGTGTGGCATGAAGTCCTAGAACATCCTCTTCGAGCCTGTTTTGTGATTCCACGGTAAGTTGTGTTTTTGTGTATGAGTTCTATTGTTTGCTTAGCCTTCTGTTCTTGGATGATACAGATGGTTAGGGGTGAGGTTGCTGCTGGTCGCGGGCGTGGTCGTGGTCGTGGTCGGGGTCGTGGTCGTGGTCGTGGTCGTGGTCAGGGACGAGGTCAGGTTCCTGTGGCCAGTGAGAGTGTGACCCAGAGCATGGCCAGTGAGGAGGTAGCGGAGTCACAGGCTGATCCTATTGTGTCTGGAGACCAGGCTGGTTTGGGTGACGGTGTTGGTCACGGTGTTGCCCCGGGTGTGGGGGTTGCAGCAGGAGGTGCTCCGGGCAGGGAGGATGTCTTGATGGACTTGCTAGCTCAGGTAGCTCAGGCTTTGCAGCGACTTCCAGCAGCTGTGCCGCCAGTGGTTGGTGGGCAGGGTCCAGTGGTGCCGCCGGTGGTTGGTGGGCAGGATCCAGTAGTGCCGCCAGTGGGTGGTGGACAGGTTCCAGTGGTGCAGCCTGCAGCGGGTTTGCAGGCAGGTGTGCAGCCGGGGACCGAGGTAGTGGATGCACAGTATGTGCGGATGATGGAGCAGCTGCGGCATGTGGGTGCAGGGTATTTCTCAGGGAGTACCGATCCGAGTGTAGCGGATGAGTGGAGAGAGCGGATGGAGGATATTTTCCTTTCGCTTAGGTGTCCCGACCGGTACAGGGTGGACCTGGCAGTATTTTACTTGTCAGGAGATGCACGTGTGTGGTGGAGGTCGGTGACAGCACGGAGGGTGCAGCAGGGTATGTCTTGGGGAGATTTTGTGAGGGAGTTTAACTCCAAGTATTTTCCTCAGGAGGCTCTTGATCGTATGGAGGCACGGTTCTTGGGGTTGACTCAGGGAGACCGTACAGTGAGGGAGCTGGATGCAGAGTTCAGTCGGCTTGTGGGGTATGCAGGCAGGGCATGGGAGCCAGAGCCGGCTCAGGTGCGGAGGTTTCTGTTGGCTTGCGGGATGATTTGAGGACTCGGTGCAGAGTGAGGAGTTATGCTACGAGAGCAGAGTTGGTTGAGGTTGCAGCTGGGATAGAGGATGACTTGAGGTCACAGGTGGTTGTGGTCAGTTCTTCAGTGCAGCCACAGCAGTCTCAGCCGTCTTTTGTTCCTAGCAAGGGCGGCAAGCCTGCGCAAGGGCAGAAGCGGAAGTTTGATGTCATGCAGAGGTCGAGGCATGGGGGTGCGAGATGCTTTGGGTGTGGTAGCAGAGACCACAAGGTGACTAGCTGTCCTCAGAGGGGTGAGCAGCGGGTAGTGACAGAGCAGCGGGCGGTGACGGAGCCGCGGGCAGATACTCGAGTGTGTTACTACTGCAGAGAGACGGGGCATATGAAGCCTCGTTGTCCCAAGTTGCAGCAGAGGGCAGTAGCAGTGTTGCAGGCTGGAGCTCAGCCAGGGACGCAGCAGGTTGTGCAGCACGGTGTGCAGCCGGTGGGTTGGATCGAGCCGACGTCTCGGTGTATTCGACCCAGGAGCCCGGTGGCACTAGTGCGGGAGCGATCACAGGTATAACTTCGAGATTCGAACTTGGTTAATTCAATAGTTCAGATTATATTTGTTTTTGCTTGTGGTCAAGTGTTAGGTTCTCAACACATAAGGTTTGTGTAGGGACCTTGTTGGTGGGCGGGTTTAAGTCCCACGTTATGTTTGATTCTGGAGCTTCTCATAGCTTCATTACTCTGGAGTGTGCCGAGAGTGCGGGGATCGAGGGGATTCTGGAGAGCGTTCAGGAGTTGTCGAGTTGCAGGAGGCAAGTTCCTGAGGGTTATTGGACGAGCTGGAGGAGTTGATATTCAGATCGCGGGAGAGTCGTGGCCAGCGGATTTGCTTATCAGTCCAGTGGAGTTGTATGATGTCATTCTTGGTATGGATTGGTTGCATCGGTACAAGGTGCATTTGGATTGCTACCGGGGTAGAGTGGAGTTTGAGCGTCTAGGAGGGAAGTTGGTTTTTCAGGGTATTAGACCGACTTCGGGGAGTCTCGTGATCTCAGCCGTTCAGGCAGGGAAGATGATCGAGAAGGGCCGTGAGGCTTATCTGGTTACTATATCTATGCCTGAGTCAGTGGGGAAGTCTACGGTTAGCGGTATTCCGGTTGTGGAGGACTTTGAGGATGTGTTCCAGTCATTGCAGGGATTACCACCATCTCGGTCGGATCCTTTTACTATTGAGCTGGAACCGGGGACGATGCCGTTATCCAAGGCTCCTTACAGGATGGCTCCAGCAGAGATGGCAGAACTGAAGAAGCAGCTGGAGGATTTGTTGGGCAAGGGTTTTATCCGTCCTAGTTGTTCACCGTGGGGAGCTCCGGTGTTGTTTGTTAAGAAGAAGGATGGGAGTTTTCGGTTGTGTATTGACTATCGGGGTCTGAACCGAGTTACTGTGAAGAACAAGTACCCTCTCCCGAGGATTGATGAGTTGTTGGATCAGTTGAGGGGTGCTACTTGGTTCTCCAAGATCGATTTGGCATCAGGATATCATCAGATTCCTATTCATGAGGCAGATGTGAGGAAGACAGCCTTCAGGACGAGATATGGACACTACGAGTTTGTGGTGATGCCGTTTGGGTTGACAAACGCGCCAGCTGCGTTTATGAGATTGATGAACAGCGTGTTCCAGGAGTTTCTGGACGTGTCGGTCATCATTTTCATCGACGACATCTTGGTATATTCTAAGAGTCCTGAGGAGCATGCAGTACATCTGAGAGCAGTGTTGGAGAAGCTGAGGGAGCAGAAGTTGTTTGCTAAGCTGAGCAAGTGCAGTTTCTGGCAGCGTGAGATGGGGTTCTTAGGACACATTGTTTCTGCAGAGGGAGTTTCAGTGGATCCAGAGAAGATTCAGTCCATCAGGGAGTGGCCGAGGCCGCAGAGTGCCACTGAGATTCGGAGTTTCCTGGGGTTAGCAGGTTACTACAGAAGGTTTGTTCGGGGTTTTGCGAGTATGGCACAGCCGATGACTAAGCTTACAGGGAAGGATGTTCCATTGGTATGGTCACCAGAGTGTGAGGCAAGTTTTGCAAGTCTCAAGCGGATGTTGACTACCACGCCGGTGTTAGCATTGCCTGAGCAGGACGAGCCTTATGTGGTGTATACAGACGCTTCTAGAGTGGGGTTGGGTTGTGTACTTATGCAGCAGGGGAAGGTTATAGCCTATGCTTCGCGGCAGTTGCGGAAGCATGAAGCTAATTATCCTACTCATGATTTGGAGATGGCAGCAGTGATCTTTGCTCTTAAGATTTGGAGATCCTATCTGTATGGTGGGAAGGTGCAGGTGTTTACAGATCACAAGAGTCTGAAGTACATTTTTACTCAGCCTGAGCTGAATTTGAGGCAGAGGCGTTGGATGGAGTTAGTAGCAGATTATGATCTGGATATAGCTTACCATCCTGGTAAAGCTAATTTGGTGGCAGATGCCTTGAGTCGGAAGAGGGTGGCTTCGGCTCAGGAGCAGGATATGGAGACATTGGTAGGTGAGATCAGTGCATTGAGTTTGTGTGCTATCTCACAGGAACCTTTGGGTTTGGAGGCAGCTGATAGAGCTGATTTGTTGAGCAGAGTGAGGTTAGCTCAGGGGAGCGATGAGGGGCTGATGAATGCCTCTAAGGCTGCGGGTGCAGAGTATCAGGTTTCTGCTAATGGTACTATCCTTGTGTATGGTCGGATCTGTGTGCCCAAGGGTGAGGATTTGAGGCAGGAGATACTGAGAGAGGCTCATTCGAGCAAGTTCTCTATTCATCCAGGGGCGACCAAGATGTACCGTGACCTCAAGCGGTATTATCACTGGGTCGGGATGAAGAAGGACGTGGCCGACTGGGTGGCGAAGTGTGATACTTGTCAGCTGGTGAAGGCAGAGCATCAGGTTCCTGGTGGTTTATTGCAGAGTTTGCCTATTCCAGAGTGGAAGTGGGATTTGATCACGATGGACTTCGTGGTAGGTTTGCCTGTGTCGAGGACGTTTGATGCTATTTGGGTCATTGTGGACCGTTTGACTAAGTCTGCACATTTTCTGGCCATCAAGAAAACTGATGGAGCAGCGGTTTTGGCCAAGAAGTATGTGAGGGAGATAGTCAGATTGCATGGTGTGCCTGCTAGTATTGTGTCTGATAGAGATTCCAAGTTCACTTCGGTGTTCTGGAGGGCGTTTCAGGCAGAGATGGGCACGAAGGTGCATATGAGTACAGCCTATCATCCTCAGACGGACGGTCAGTCAGAGAGGACGATCCAGATTTTGGAGGATTTATTGAGGATGTGTGTGCTGGATTGGGGTGGTCATTGGGCAGATCACTTGAGCTTGGTGGAGTTTGCCTATAACAACAGCTACCAGGCTAGTATTGGGATGGCTCCTTATGAGGCTTTGTATGGGAGGCCGTGTCGTACACCGTTGTGTTGGACTCAGGTGGGGGAGAGGAGCATATTTGGTGCAGATTTTGTTCAGGAGACCTCGGAGAAGATTCGGGTTTTGAGGCTGAACATGAAGGAGGCTCAGGATCGGCAGAAGAGTTATGCTGATAAGAGGAGAAAGGATCTTGAGTTTCAGGTTGGGGATAGAGTGTACCTCAAGATGGCCATGTTGCGGGGTCCGAACAGGTCATTGACAGAGACTAAGTTGAGTCCGAGGTACATGGGTCCATTCAGAGTGGTTGAGCGGGTGGGACCAGTGGCATATAGGCTGGAGTTGCCTGAGGTTATGCGTGCGTTCCACAAGGTATTTCATGTGTCGATGCTGAGGAAGTGTCTTCACGAGGGTGATCAGTTGTTGGCTAAGATTCCTGAGGATCTTCAGCCTAACATGACTTTGGAGGCGAGACCATTGAGGGTGCTCGAGAGGAGAGTCAAGGAACTTCGGAAGAAGAAGATTCCTTTGATGAGAGTCCTGTGGGACTGTGACGGAGTAGAGGAGCAGACTTGGGAGCCCGAGGCGAGGATGAAGGCAAGGTTTAAGAAGTGGTTCGAGAAGCAGACCGCTTGAGCTTGTCTAGCCGGGTCCGAGTTATAGTCCGTGGCTGGAGCGGGTACGGAGTATTCCAGCCCATCTCTCTTGATTTTTGGTCGCTTAGGGGTGGTTGGTTGTGCGACTAAGTATCAAGATGAGGTGGTGCTCGGGATGCGGGTTGATGGCTCCAGTTGTTGTATTTTTGTTTCCTGTTGTATTTTCGTTGAGTTGTAACGATTGTGACATTATGAGATTAATAAGATGAGTATTTTCTTATGTTTTGACTGTGAATGTCATGGGAAAAAGGAAATAGTTCGAGTTTCTATTTTTGGAAGTTTCCATAAATAGAAAGTTTCCACAAAAGGAAAGTTTCCAGAATTAGAAAGTTTTCTATGAAGGAAAGTTTTGTGGAAATATTGAGGTAGATCTAGCCGGGAGATACTCGTTAGCATCAGTATTTGTTTTGCTCTAGGCCGTGTGGGCCCAACTCACGTGATACCGATAGCTCGATGGACTTTGTGGCCAGAGAGTGGGAGTGGTATGTTGCTTCGGATGACGATCCGAGAGCGCGCTTGAGGGTGACGACCCGAGGGCGGGGTATGTGAGACTCCCTAGATACCGTAGCTGTGGGCCGAGGCTCGGCAGTGAGCCGGTATGTCTCGAGGGTTGCCACCCGAGAGCGGGGGGAGTGGGTGTGAGTGACTTCCTGGATGCCGTAGCTTAAGGCGGTTGGCCTGATAGCGAGCCGGCATGATTCGTTGGTTGCGACCACGGACGGGGGAAGCACTGAGTTGTGAGCAAATAGTGTTATGATGCGAGTATATGGGCTAGAGGGAGACCTCGAGGGTCAGTCGGAGGTGTGCGGGCTGTTGCGACAATGGCACGGGAAACCTTGACTGATGGTGTTTGGTCCGTTCTGGGGACGTGCAGGCCGTGTTGACGGTGGCACGGAGGTCCTTGGCAGATGGACGGTATTGCGGGATTCGGGGACGAATCCATATTGGTGGGGGAGAATTGTAACATCCGCGAACCAGATTTTGTGATTTTGGGAGTAGCATCGATCGACACCCTGGTGGCATCGATCGACACCACTTATTCTGGGTTCGTCGGGTTTGTTTCAATCGTCGATTTGGACCGATTGGTTTAGGGAAAACCATTGAACCGGGTCTTAAAAGGGAGAAAACGACCTAGGGTCGTGTTTTGTTGTTGTGTCGCCGTTTTCAAAGAAAAACAAAGAGAGGAAACAGTTCCTAAGGTTCTTGAGAGAGTTTGTGAGATTTCAAGGCGTTTTTGGTGAGATCTTGCTGTGGGATTGAAGATCCAAGGCTAGGAACGTGTTGGAAGGGTGCTAGGAGTGTTGAATTCGTTCTTGTTGGTCAGAATCTTCTTGAGAAAAGGTGAGTGCTTGACCATGGTTGATCTAAGAATGAGATCCCTCTTGTTTGTGTGTTTTCTTTGTTGTTTGTGTTGTTTTGTTGCTTGGGTTCGTTGCTTTTGTGTTTCCCAGTGATTTCTGGGGTAATTGGGTGAGTTTGGAACGGATTCGAGATGGTTTGGATTCGGGATTCGTCGTTCGTGTTCGCGCAGATCGTGTCTGCAGGGGAAGCATCGATCGATACCACTTTCGAGGAGCATCGGTCGGCACCATTGTTGAGTAGCATCGATGGGTACCGTTTGAGGAGCATCGGTCGGCACTTGTTCTTGAAGCATCGATCGACACCGTTTGGCATCGGTCGACACTAGTCTTATCCGAGACTTAATTTTCCTGGTTTGATGTATTATTGTGTGTTGTTTGTTTTGCTTGAACTTGAGGGTCTCATCTGCTTGTGTGTATAACCCAGTAGATGGGAGGATGGCCTCACTAAGTATTTGTGATAATACTTACGCATCTCAATTGTTGTTTGTGGTGTGCAGGTAAAGGAAAAGTGTGATCGTGGAATCAAGGGCGATGAGGAGGAGGATGTTCTAGAGGCTTGATTGATTGTGGTCTAGCTGATGTTAGGTTGCTAGATTAAGTCAATGGAACATTGTAGGATGTTAGATGTTGGTTTATTCTTTATTTGATTTAGGTATTGGTTATTGGTTTGATTGTTGGAATTCTTCTGGTTTAATGGAATTGGTTTTATTTGGTTATCCGCGGTTATTGATTGATGTTAGGATGTTAGTGGGTATGGGACCACTAGTAAATTTAGGTATTAAAAAAAAAAAAAAAAAAAAAAAAAAAAAAAAAAAAAAAACGGGAAGGGTTGTTTCAATAATAGGTACAACAAAGAGGTGTAAGACATAGAGGTACAACAAAGAGGTGTAACACATAGAGGTGTGAAATTAAAATGTGTAAAAATTAATGGATGTGATTTTTGAAACCAGGAGGTACAACAAAGAGATGCAAAGACTAAGAGGTGTGATTTAAAAGGTGTAAAAATGAATGGATGTGATTTTTGAAACCAGGAGGTACAACAAAGAGATGCAAAAACTAAGAGGTGTGATTTTGAAAGATGGGGGTGCGATGAAAAGACACGATTAATAATTTTAAACCGTTGGATTAAAACTGGAACCAATCTCATCCGTTGGATTAAAAGTTGACACAAAAAAGTGAGTTTGCTATTATATATAGATTTAACTTTTGTAAACTTCAAGAAGTGATCATTAAGAAAACTCAATAGTCATTGGTTTATAAATATATAATACTTTTTAGTAGAAAACAATACTCCCTCTGTATCACAATAGATGATGTTTTAGTATTTTTACAAGAATTAAGAAAAACATTTAATGTTTAGCAATAAGTGTATTATTTATTTATAATAATATATTTTTATAATTATTAACCAATAATATGTCTCAAACTTTTAAATTCTCATTTAATGATTTTTGAAATTTACAATTTTTTAGCATTAATGTATAAAGTATACAGAAAATCATCCTTTCTGATACAAAATAAAATCCTAGAACATCATCTATTCTGATACAGAGGGAGTATTGTAAATAATCATTGTTTCTTAATTTGTGTGAAGTCCCTCAAACATCAATCTTTGAGGGACAGAGAGAGTAAAAGATATGGGTCTCTCCACTTTTGAGTTGTTGTACAACTTGTAGTTACTTCGGTGAAAAAGGAAGACTCGGAGCAGGGAGCTTTGTACACGAGAGACAGTTTTTTCATTGAATTATAAAAGTGCTTGAAATTTAAGACATAAAGACACTTATTCTTTCAATAGACATAAGTTTTGATCATAAAACGTAGTAGTGTTTAAAAGCAAGCAAGGAACACTACAAAACCACACATCTTGCTGGGGTTGTTTAGTCACCACGTTTTCTTTTGCCTTCATCAGGTCGCTCGATTTGGACCAAACTTGGAACGTAATTAAGAAGAGCTGGCCAAGTTCCTGTCTTATGTGTAACAAGCGGATCACAAGCAGATTCACTGACTTGATTGTTCTCCCCAAGAATGAATATCTTGTCGATGCAGTGGATGTAGCAGTCTTCTATCCATCTATCACAACACACGGCGACTTTCTTATCCTCGTCAAGCACAAAATTTACCAGATCAGTAATTTGAAGATGAGGGCTCAAATGGAATGCTAAGACCTTGTTCCAGGACACCGCTTTGGTGGAGTCATTATCAATCTTACTTGTCACCCATATCTCAGTCTTGCATGTAGAATCGGGCTGTAAAAACACGGAAAGTTTCTCGTCTCTAACAACAGAAAGACTTAAAATTTTATACAATGGACACTGATAGGGAAGAGGCACAAACAGAGATGATTTCTCAGTTGAGAAATCAAATCTGAGCAATGACCAGCCAAGTTGCGGTTTAGATTTCTCCTTAGCAATAAAGTAAGTATTTCCCTTCAAAGGCACGATGTCTCCACAGATCATACCGTCCCAGCCTGGTGGAGTGAGATCACCATCAGGAATCCTCCTCCACGAATCAGAGGAGTTAAGGTCGTAGATTTCTGTATCTTTGCCACCAGGATTATAGCACAAAATTTTGTAGCTTCTTTGACTGCAGGAGGACTTGTTGTTGTTGTTGTTGTCGTACCCGAGAACAAATGTGTTGGTGGTATTCTTCTGGTTGTTGGCTTCGATCCACCTGGTTTGACCAGTAAACGGGTTCCAAACCACTATTTGAGATCCGTAACGGCGGGTGCCTTCCTTGACGCATATCAATAAGCCGTCGCAGTGAAAGACTTCTGTTATATCAAACTGACGTGAATTGTTAGAACACGGATGTGGTAGGCTAAGCTCTCTTTTTATCTCTACAGATGGAAGAGGAGGAACATCATCTCCATTTTGGGGAAGATTGATTATGCTCAACGGACAAATCCGGCACTTCTCTGTCAAGATGAGAGAGTGAATCTCCTTTGGGGCATTATCAAAGTGCTCTCTTGCGAATCTCCTATCATCTTTGAACAAACGGTTCCATCTTTTGCAAGTAGCTCGTAACCGTTTCAGGGATGTGGCCGGAACGCGATAGAGTATCTCATCTACTAAATCGTTAAGAAGCTCCGGTATCGCCATCGATCTCAGTCTCAGCTCCTGTAAAGTCTAGCTAGGCTTTTTGCTCTTTCTTTAATGCTGCTGACAAGGAATTTAAAAGCTTTTATGGTTGGAATTTCTGGTTTATCGTCGGTCAAAACTAAGGTCACAAATCTCTCAATCTCTCAATCTTTGTTCTCTCGTAAAACTCATATGTTATGCACCTTAGTTGCATCCTTATTTATATAAAACCAAAACCTACTAATCCTAATCCTATTTGGTAATGTATGTTATAAATCCTAAACAATTCCAAGTCCTAATCTCTCTAGAAACTTTACTCCAAATAGGTTTAGGATAGCTTAAGTCTCAAGCTTCCTTCAAGCTTAAACCAACATGCTTTACCCGTGATTTTTAATTGCTCCGTTTAAATCTTTACATAAGCTCCACAAACTCTCCAAATGCTGCATACATGCAAAGATTACGCAAATTAGTTCGTATGATTTGTAACTAGACAATAAAAAAAGACAAGGGTACTGAAAAATAATGGGTTTCAATACCGTTATCCGAGTCTCGAGGTCCAGGAGAAGCCTCAGGGTGGTACTGAAGAGACATGACGTTCATTGCCGGAAAGAGAGACCTGCGCAACTTCCATCGTTTAGATTGACGTGTTCATTTCTACTCGACCAGGAAGAGAAGTTGGATCCACTGCATACTTATGGTTCTGCCATATATATAATCCGTACTAACAAAATCAATCCCAAATCTTAACGCAAACACGCAACATTTACTGTACTAACAAGTGTGAAAAGCTGATTTTGAGAGACAAGTATGTAACTACAAGTTCTGAGAGTTTACATGTATAAACTAAGTTTTGATTAATAGTTTTTATTCTCACATAGCATTTAGACCAGTAATTGGACCATAGGTAATAATAAACTATAGATAGTAATTGGACCATACCTGATCAGCACTGATCTCGACATGGCCAGTACTGTTGTTACGAACTGGATGGGTTCCTCCATGATGACCAAACTTCATCTTATAGGTTTTACCTCCAAGGGCTTGTCCAAGTAACTGATGCCCCATACAAATTCCCTACACAAGAACTTTTCCTAGAAGCTCTTTTACTGTCTTTACTGCATAAGGCACTGCAGAAGGATCTCCTGGACCGTTGCTGAATATTATCCCCATCTGGATTCATTTTTAGCGCCTCAGAAGCTGGCCACGTGGATGGGACAATCGTGACTTCACAGCCATATGATGCCAACCTGTCTTAGGATGTTTTGCTTGATCCCAAAATCATATGCAATAACCTTTTTGAAGTGGAAGTATGCAAAACAGAGTTAGAAGGTAGTGAGGAGTGATGAAATCGATGAGAAGGTGAAATTAGAGAAGAGAAAGTAAAACTCACTCTGTAGGATTTCCTTGTGATCTGAGAAGATTGTCTCAAATTCCCATTCAGGATTTGTTTTGTCGAACCATTCGTAGGGAGAGATTCACATAAATTAGTATCTAGAACCAATTACAAGCTTACAGATTCCCATAATGTTTCTCTCTGCTAGATAGTCACCAAGTATTTTCGTACATCTCCAGTTTATGAGGTACTGCAAAGATTGTGACTAAAATATTCTTTGGAGGTATGCAATGAGGTATCAGACTTGATATGTTTACCTAATGCTTAGACTTCTTATCACCAAACCAGCCAAAAAAAACATTGCCTTGACTCTTCATCATCTGGGAGAAAGGAAATTATAACATATCTCAACCTCAGAAGTCATAAAAGCGTGCAGCAAAAGTTTTAAAACTTCTAACTGGAATTTGCACTCACCTGGATTCACACCGGTGTTACCGATCTGAGGATTTGTCATTAGCACAAACTGGCCAGCATAACTAGGATCAGTCAGAATTTCTTGATACCTTTTTAAAAAGATACAATGCGAGGATTCACAAACAGAGAAACTCAGCGAAGAGAAAAAGGTTTGATAATTTTTTTATTTGATCCTCATAAATATCAAAATGGCCCCTTTCGGCCAATACAATCGTAGACGGAGAGGTAATGTTCTGACTTTTATACGAATTTGTTAGCTTTCATCAGAATGAAATTATATTTGTTTAACAACTATTTCGTCATTATAGGCTTATTTATAAAGCCTATCTGAAGAATCTGACTGGACGAGGAAAGTCAAAGTAACCGGATGTACTCGAGGACGTCAACCGACCACTCTTTAAGCCAGCTTTGTCCAAATCCAGATTGGTTTAGATTTCGGTTATTGTTCCCAGTTTAGGTTTGTGTGTTTCTCTTTTACTCTGTTTTTTGCCTTTGTTAATGAGCAACTCTGTTTCGAACCTTCGGCTTCAATTACTCTCCCTTTATATGCACATGTAATTTTTTTTTCTTTACTTTTCCTATTAGGCTCTCGCACATATATATACGTATGTCCATTGTTCATATCAATTAGTTACAGAAATACCGAGAAATTATTTTACAAACCTTATACATGCATGCATGGATAAGTTATCAGAGAATGAGTTTAGGAACTTCACTGCTCCAAAGTTCTTGGAGACATTCAGAACTTCAGTTGGTGCTGGAATCGTCTTACCAACTAGTGTATTCCGTATGGAGGTTTGGTTCTCATCACTACTCTCCCTTTTATGCATTTTTATCTAATGAGAAAGTGCAGTGATTAACACCAAAATTATCCATCGTTTTGTATTGTTTTTGTTATGAGACAGCTTAACTACTGCCATATATTGAAGAAACAAGAACACGATCAAGCGAGATCAGGGGTTTGCGTCACATTCTCTGCCTCGTCCTGAGAAGTTTTAGCTGAATAAGGTACTCAAATATGATATTATGGCATTTCATTTTTTTCCAATCTTAAATCCGTGTCCCAGTGACTGGCAGAATCTTTTGATTTGATTGTTGAATCGTGAAAACTTTACAAAGCGAGTTGATTCTTTTGTTATGTTTGCATGGATTTCTCATTTCTGGATCCACGAGGAATGTTAATAAAGAAAAAAAATTAAAAGAAAAAAATTGAACCACAATTAATTGGATAAATTACATTCGATTACAGCCTTTATTTTTTAGCTAAAAACTAGTTGAGTAACAAGTTGCACCACCATTAACAAAGAAGTACTAACAAGACCACTACAAGAAAACAATGCGATTTTCAACGGAATTCCCGACGGACCCTATCTCGTCGGATATTTCTGATGGATTCTCGACTGATTTATGACGAGAATTAAACCGTTGTAATCTGAACCTCAACTTTTAGAGTGTTGTTGTATATATCTTTTTTCACTTCCTGTAGGTAAGCAAATGGTGTGCAAAACATTTAAATATGTCTGTAATGTTACTTAAGAGGAGTCTCAAGAGGAAGGGACTTGGTCTTTCAAATTCTCAGATGCAGGTTATTGTTTATATTCATCCCACACTTATAATTCCGTTGGTAATCTGTCGGGAAGTCCCGACGGATACCCGACAGCCCGAAAAGAGTTCTCGGGTTTAAGAATTTAAACGCATTTAACACGTGTTTTTAAATCCGTCGGAAACCCATCGGGTAAATGTCAACAGATTACCGACAGATTTCCGATGGATTTAGGGTATAGGGTATAGAAATATGAAACTTTATAACTTAACACATTCACGAACACTATTTATTATGTTAGAAAACACTTACAATCAGTTTTGGTCTATTATATGACTATGAGTTGAAATTTTCAAAATTTAACATGATTTCATCATAAGTGTTTCTATATACACTTACAATGTTACTTAAGAGTTTCAATGTTGTGAATCTCTAAACAATAAAAAAAAAAATTGTTGGTTTTTTTTATGAAATAGATTTGGAAGCTATGAAGTATACTTATTGTAATGGTAATTGAGTTGGTAAAGATATTTTTCAAACTTTATATGTAGTTTTTTGAACTTTTTTCATATATCCGTCGGGAAATTGTTGGTATCAAAGAAAATTAAATATAATTCTGTCAGGATTCTGTGGGATAAAAAAACAAATTTCCCCAAATATTTTGGAATATGCGGGAAGGTTTGATTATAATATATTTTGTTTAATTACTTACCCTAAACTTAAAAAACCTTTCAGTGTCTTATGTCTCTCATTCTCAAAACCTAGTTATCACTTCTTCTTCCTCAACCCTAATAAGCTTTTTCTGCCGATTTACTTCTTGTGCTTCCCATTTCTCCCTCTTTCTCTCTTCTAATTCAAAGATTCGGTTTCTCATATCCACCACAAACACTTAACTATGTAAGATTTATATCCTTTTATCTCAAATATGTTTGATTTGGGATTTGCAATGTTTGGGTTGAATTATGTTAGAGTAGGTGTTGATTATGTCAGATCAAGAAGTTGTTAGGTTGAAATAACTTTGATTTTGCGTTTTCCATGTTTAAGAATTGGGTAAAAGGAAACGTTTCCTAAATATAAAATGGGATCCGCTTAATTGATATATCTTTAAGATTCGCTTGATCTTTTATTTATCTCTTTTGTTGTAGTTTTCATAATTGTAACATTAAGAGATTTAAGGCGATTTATATGGGTATGGTTGATCTTTTACTTACTTTTTTCACAGGGACTACGATACATATCGACGTCGCGGTAACCGCTCCACCCAAAACAGAGATGAACCCGGTGGTTATGGGGTAAATGTTCAAACCCCCTCAACACAAAACTCGGGATCGACTGTCACGTCATCTCTCCTTTGAACTCAAATTTGTAGTTTATATATAGGCTTATCATGACGTTCTTTGGTGCACGTAGCGTGCGTCCACCTCTGCTTCTCTCTCTCTCTCACTAAAGTTATCTCAGCAAATTTTACCTTCTACGCATGCCTAACAGAGAAGTTATAAGCACAAGGCAAAGAGCCATCACTTGGCTACAGATCTGGCATTTAAATTCTGCATGACAGTTCAGATGCTACCACCATTGCCATACTCATTGTGCTAAATATTATGCATTGATGCTACCACCATTTGCCATACACATATCAATGCTAACTCTCTTAGTTACGTTAACCATTTTGGAAACATTGACTCCCTGATACTAAAAGTTATAGGGAATCTTTAGCTTGAACCTCTCAAGTGCAAAACTTATTCCACTTACTAGAAATGATAACTTCAGATAGTTTAGGAAGGCACAGTCTAAAGGTATAAGACCTTGTTTATGAAGGGGTTCATCACCTAAATCTTAGTATTTTTATGCCAAAAAATAAAGGAAAAGAAAACAAATAATTTAAGGGGAGTTGTTATATAGTATCCCCAAATGTAATATAAGAGACGCATACGTGTCAGTATGCTATTGGGTGAATAAAAAATAGAAAAGCTGGAATTTTTTTTTCTTCCCATTTCTTTCCTTTTCTTTCTCTCTCTCTCTCTCTTTCTCTCTCTCTTTCTCTCGCGATCGAGAGAAAACAAAGATTTTTTTGTGGAATCGTGAATCGGCTGCCGGACGAAGAGAAGAGGAGATTGCTGCCAGACGAAGAGGACATTGCCGTTTCCCATGCCGGTATTTTGATTGAATGGTGAATCGGCTGTGATTGCATGTAGGAGAGGCGATTTGGGAATTAGGGTTTCGTGAATTGGGTGTCCACTCGCCTGGAAGAGATTCAATCAATTGAAAGCAGAGGGTAAGTTTCTGAATTTCATTACTGATTGAATCAATCTCGATTAGGGTTTGATGATTAGGGTTTTTTTTATTTTGGATCAAAAAATTAGGGTTTTTTTATGTTTCTTAGAAAATTAGGATTCTTGTTGATTTTGGTGTTGTTATTTGTGTGTGTGCTATTAAAGCTATTGATGATCCGTTTTACAATGTTTAGATAATGTGTGGAGTTGGATATGTAATTGTTTCGGTTATTGACACATGATTGTTTGTTGTGTTCTTGGTGTTTCGGTTCTTGGTGTTTTTTGTGTTTTAGAGTAGATTGTTTTTGTTCGAGTTTAGCTTGTGTGTGTGGTTAAAGTTTCTGATTAAAGCTATTAAGCTATTGATGATCCGTTTTACAATGTTTAGATAATGTGTGGAGTTGGATATGTAATTGTTTCGGTTATTGACACATGATTGTTTGTTGTGTTCTTGGTGTTTCGGTTCTTGGTGTTTTTTTGTGTTTTAGAGTAGATTGTTTTTGTTCGAGTTAGCTTGTGTATGTCTTTTATTTTGTATTTGGGCTTCATTAACCGGTTCTGTCTTTTGTTTTGTGGTTAAATGGAGAAACATGGAGAAAAGATTTGGCCATGTTCTGTCCAAACATGGATCTCTTCGGTAGAGAAAGAAGGTATCATTATCCTCAACTTGTTTGCATTTATTTATGTTTTTAGGGTTTTAAGTCTGTTTACGTATGTGTAATCGAATGTTTTCTAGTGTTTTTTGCAATCGGACAAGCTAATTAATATGTTTAAGTTTGTGTTTTTTATTGGTTCCTTGTTATTGTTTGTGTTCTTTATTGTGTTCCTTGTTATTGGTTCTGTTTTGACATGGTGTGTTCGTTTTTTAGTTGTTTAACTTACTTCACTGTGTGTTCTGTTTTGACATGGTGTGTTCGAGATAAAGGCCGCACACGGTAATCGGACAGGTCGACAAAGAACTCTCTTTCAGTCCGTGAAGCCAACCTCTCATCAGTCCGTGACACACAATAACTCTCTTTTTGACCACATGTTCTTCCAAACTCCAAAAGACGCTTTATTTGCAAGACAACAAGAAGCTGTGCGTAAAGATGTAGAGCGTGCTTTTGGATTTTTGCAGGCTCGATTTGCCATAGTCAAAAACCCGGCACTTATTTGGGATATAGTACAGATTGGGAAAATAATGAGAGCGTGTATCATACTGCACAATATGATAGTAGAGGACGAACGAGATGGGTACTCTCTTTTTGATCAAACTGAATTCACACAAATGGAGTCAAGTAGAGCTTCAGAAGTTGACTACAAACTTCCAACACCCAGGCCTTCATGTGTCGCTACTATGCTCAAGAATCGAAAGGATGTTCGTGATAAGGAAAAAAATAAATGCTTGCAAAATGATTTGGTTGAGAATATTTGGGCAAAATTTGGAGCTAATTAGTATTATAATTAATCATTCTCTCCATTTATAAATTGCACTTCTGTTGTAATATGTATTAATGTTTTTTTTATGTTTTGTATGTTTGAAAATTAATAAAAATGGAATTTTTCTTTAATTTTATAAAATCTTAAATGTTTACACATTTATACCACTTCTATTCTATTTAAAATTTTATAATTTTCAAAAACAATATTTTCAAAAAGAAGAGACCCAAAATAAGAACCTACCAATAAAAGAGAAAATTTTATCTAAGAGATCATGAGTTCTTATATTCCAAACAGTACACAATTAATTCATAAAAAATTTAAGAACTCCCCTTACTCAAACCCCCCAATAAACTTGCTCTAAACACAGTGCATAGTGCATCATCTTCGCTAGATCTCATTCACCAGCAAGGGAGTAAGCTATGCAATTTACACTAAGTGCTAACAACAAACTTTTGGATGTATACGCTGATTTCCTTACTGTGATAGAAAAACAAGTTCAACTTAATTTCAGCTAATGTCAGTAACTCAGTGACAACTGCAGAAAATCTTAGAGATAGCTTAACTCTCTAGGATATTATCTATCAATAAAGCAACTTCAGTGTAAAAAACGAGGTTAAGAGTGGAATCTCTGTGGAGTTCCAGTGGTTTTATCCAAGTGGAGTCCCATTGTTGATAAGGATTAGGAGGAGATCAAGACTATTCCCCTTTGGGTGATAGTTAAGAATATACCACTGAAGTATTTTTCCTGGAAGGTTCTTAGTGCTATCACTAGTCCTCTTGGAGTACCAAAGAAGCTTCATCCGGATATTGAAGCCTGCAAGTCTTTTGAGGAAGCAAAGGTCTTTGTGGAAGTGGATTTAACAAAACCTTTGTCCAAAAACATGTCCTTTCGATCCGCTAAGGGTGGTGACACCATAGTGGAATTTGTATATCCCTGGTTGCCAGTGTGGTGTACTACTTGTTCAAAGTGGGGTCATCTTCAATCTAACTGTTTGCAAAAGACCACTACGTGTCCTCCTTTAGGTGATAGACCTGTGACCGATAATCATGTTGGATAGGTTACTCCTGCGATTGCACCTGTGCAAGACTCGCTCGCTGTTGGCTCTGCCGAGACTGGTCGACAGGTGCAACACTCTGGTGATACACATGGTGAAAGGGAGGCTACAATAGATATTCAGCAACAAGGAGTTATACTGGATGAGGTAGAGGGGACTAAGGAGTCGGACTTGGGTTGGAGCACTCCAACAAAAGGGATCCGCAGTCCTATAAAACCTACTGATAAACGATATGGTGAAGTTTCAATTATGTCTAATACCTTCTCCTGTATAAAGATGAGATAGGGGAGGACCTTTCCACAAATGTTGACAACCAGCCGACTCCATATGAAGTTTCTGCTGAGGAAAGTTCATCGCAGATGCAGACCAACACTGCAACTACGGCAGACACAAATTATGGAACCATAGAAGCGGGTGTGACTCTTAGGCCATCTTTGCCTCGTGCATCTAAGGATGGTCATAAATTTTTGTCTACTAATGGATACCAGAGCAATAGGAACTTGGTTCCTAATGGATTCCTAGTGTTCTGAAAACATGTCAAAATCAAAAATATCTCTGATGTCTAGTTTCTTCTAGAACATTAAGGGATTTAACAAAAAGGAAAAACACAGGGTTGTTCGAGAAGGGTAACTTTGACTTTGGATGTCTATTGGAAACAAAAGTGAAAGAACGAAGGGCTGATTGAATCTTCAGATCAGTGTTTGCAGGTTGGTCTTTGTTGTCTAACTATGAGGAGCATAGGCTAGGCAGAATATGGCTAGTTTGGAAGGATAATGTGCGGGTGATACCAACCTATAAAACCTCCCAACTGGTCACATGTTCGATATAAATAGAGGACAAGCCGGAAATTGCTTCTTTTACTATGCTTCAAATCTTGAGGCTGAAAGACGAGAGTTATGGAGTGATCTTCGACACCATTACGCCTCGCCTCTGTTTCGGGATAAGGCATGGCTCATTTGTGGTGATTTTAATGTAACTTTGGACAGTGTAGACCATTCCCTCAGTGCTACTACTCCTTCAGTTACGTCAGGAATGCGTGATTTCTAAGCTCTGGTTTCTCATTGTGAACTAACTGATATGAGTAATCATGGTCAGCGGTTCACCTAGTGTAACAAACGGCAAGATGGTGTCATATGTAAGAAGCTGGACAGGGTGTTGGTTAGTAAACACTGGATGCAACAGTTTACACAATCTTATTTTGCGTTTGAATCAGGGGGTTGCTCTGATCACTTACGGTGTTGGTTTTATATATCTGAGCAGGAACCGAAGGTGAAACGTCCTTTCAAATTTTCCAACACCGTCACATCCAATCCCAATTACCATGCTATGTTGGCGGAACAATGGAGGATTTCACCACCACTTTTCCACTCAACTTCAGCTATGCATAGATTGTCGAAGCGACTTAAAGGCCTCAAACCACATTTGCAAAACTTAGGTAAGGAAATGGTTGGTACCATCTCAGTTCACACGAAGGAAGCCTTCAAGTACCTATGTGCTATGCAGCTACGCACAATGACTACTCTGACATCTCATGCTGTCTCAGACGAGGCTGAAGCATATGCTCGGTGGAAGAAACTCTCCAACAACGAGGAAGTGTTTCTGAAACAGAAAGCAAAAATTCATTGGTTAAAAGTAGGGGACCAAAACAATAAAGTATTTCACTCGGCTGCTAAACTATGGGAAGTCAGAAATAGTATAAGGGAAATACAGTGTGAGGATGGGAGACTTGTAACCTCAAGATCATCTTAAGGCTGAAGCAGATATTTTAAGGATTTTCTCTCCTATGTTCCTGCTGATTATGTTGATTGGTCGCGGGAGGAGCTCGAAACCATTTTAGACTTCAGGTGTGCAGATAGTGATAAAGCTCTCCTCACACATGAGGTTCCTAAGGAGGAGGTGAAGCGAGTACTCTTTGTGATGCCTAGCTTTAAATCCTCGGGTCATGATGGGTTCAATGCTGAGTTTTTTAAAGAGTCTTGGGCAACTGTGGGTGATGATTTTCAGGAAGTGCAACGCTTACGTGAGCTACGCGGTCCACAATAGAACATGTATGCACGTTCAGATATTTGGTGACCCAAAAAGTGGTTGGATCATTCTTCACAGTGGCCACGACCCTCCACGTGCATCCTGGCACAATGCATATAGCCACCAACCGAGACTTTGTGGACTTCTTAATTTTGAAAGAGAATTTTAACATAATAGTGGTCAAACGCACCTCTGTTATGACATCATGTTTGCATGGAAAGCATTGACCTACTTTCAGTTGGTCTATCCAAGGATTATTTAACTGCCCATGGATACCACCAACAAACGGTTTCCCTTCTCAGCATCTACATCCAGGTGATCTCCATCTTCATCTTCAAATTTCCCGTACTCACTGTAATCGAAATCCATGTCATCAACATCTTTCGGCTTCTCATCTGTAGTATCTTGGAGAGCTTCTTGACATTCTTCTACACATTCATCGGCACCTGGATCTACATCGTCACCAAATTTATCTGTTGGCTCCCTATCGTCAATAGAACGAGAGTTGTTTATATCATTAACACATTTCTTAACCGGCTATCCATCCATGCATCGCGTAGAGACGCAAAGGCAAACAATATTCCTACTACTAAAATCTATCAAGTTCTAAACTGATCTATCATTTGTGACATAGACAGGAGGGGTATCTTAGGGCAATTGCTGAAGCATCATCTCTGTTAAGGGATACGATAACTGAACCATCTATGTTTCTTTATCAATCAGATAATCTTCTACAGCCATTTCAAGAAGCTCAGCCTATGTACAACCGTGTCGCAAAAAAAACATTACCTTTGCGTCCATCCATATCAAAATGCCAAGACCCATTTCTCGTCACCCATACTCCGAAAACAACAGGTATTTGCGCCATTTACCTGAAAGAGTAAGCAGCAAGTCAAATATTCATTACATAGCTGACTATCCGTAGAAGTCTAAAATTAATAACCTAGATGCCTAACAAAACCAAAAACATGATTGATCCAAAAGTATAATATATTATCATGAAAAAATAGATAGAGGCAAGTACATAACGGATACAAAACAAATGAACTACAAAATCAAAAAGAAAAATTTATAAATATCAACTAAACACTATTTCAGTTGTACAGACTTCACAGATAATTCTAACATTTAACGACCTACCTGCCTATGAAAGCCAAAAAGTTGATTTCTCCATATGTATAATATGGATTCATGTCAAAAACATACAGAGGCAAGTAAGTTACATATATCAAATAATACAACAAGAAAATCTTAAAAATTATTCACCAATTTGCAATAATTTGGTTTTCAAATTCTGCTGACTTCATGTTGACGTCAAACAGGTAGATATAAACTAGACTATACGCAGATAACTTCAAATGAAGTCTATTTTTTTGTTGTCTATTTTTGTAATTACAATTTAACAAAGCAGACAGCGGACGAAGTCTACCAAAATCGGTTGAGTTCTTTTGTGGTCTTCCTTTGTTAATTTTTTGGTCAGTTTTGAAATTAAAGAGATAAAACTAGGTAGACTTCAATGGAAATTTTAACTTGTTAACTTCAATTATAGTCTACTCTGGTTATTTTTGCAATTGACCAACCCATTGACTTTACAGTAGACTTCTGTCTAATAAGTAGACTTCATCTATTCGTCAAAAAGAAAATGTAAACTTCGTCGTGCTTAGTTTTGCAATTGACCAAGTTTGACTTTCGCCAAGTAGACTACGTACGAAGTCTCCAGGAATGATGACTTCGTTTGCAGTCTGTCGTGGTCATTTTTGGGGTTGACCAACATTTTAATTTTTTAATTAGTAGATTTCTTTTGCAGTCAACTAATTATTTTAATATCAATAATATTACGGTCAATGCTTAAATACTTTGGTAAACTCCAAAAATAGCCACTATAAAAGTTTACTCGTTTATTATGGTAAGAAGACTTAGTCCAGCAGTCATGACTAAAAAGTCAAGAATTTGGTCAATTGCAAAAATACACCTTAGTAGACTGCAAACGAGGTATCGGTTGGAAATATTATAATGTAGTCTAAACTATTTTTTTTTTTGTTTTCAGATGAAATTAAGGAGATCGAAATTTTAGTCTACGGGCTCGAAAGTCGATAAATTTTAAATTGCAAAACTGACTACATAGTAGACTTTACATGATATTATGACGGTTGGACTAACAAATGAAGTCTAATTTCGACAAAAAAACAAGGAAAATCACGAAATCTACCGGAAAATAACCTTACCGGTGGTGGTTTCGCAATGTCAAGAGCCGAGGACGTCGTCTTTAGTCACCACTAAAGAAACACAGCGCCAATTTTCCTTGTTCACGAGATATAACAAGATTAACGAACTTTCAATTTTTTTGATTAAAATGGAGAGGAGATGGAAGAAAATGAAGTTCTCATAGCGGGTGTTATTTAAGCTCACAAATCGGGTTGTTGAAGCATTAAGAGCTTCAAATTTAGTTGTTCATGGTTGTTGGAAAATTGATGGCGGTGGCACAACCGTAAATAAGAGAAGAAGATGAGGATATGGATGTAATAAACATTTTCGCAAGAAATTCAAATAAATCATAAATAATGGCATTTGTGTAAATATAATGAATGGCAGAAGATTTAGTGGGGAGAAAGTGGCAAATGTTGAAGAGAGGAAAAGAGGGATCTAGTCTTGCAATTGACTCAAGTTAGGGGTCCAATTTTGCAACTGTCCCAAACTAAATAGTGACTTTGAAAATTTAAACTAAATAGAGACTTTGAAGATTTCTTAATTTATTTTTCTCGTTAAAGAGTTGAAGTAGATTCGATCAGACGACGAAGCCACACCAAGATTAAAATATCCATCCAGCTTTTTTGTTACTTTCATCATCCAGGTTTTTAACTGATCAAGTTAGTTAAAAGCATCCTTCCAATGATAAGTCTACTTCGATCTTCTCTAGAGAGTGTTATCATCATCTCAAATAAAGAACCACACCAAAAGTGACAAGTTATCCCATGAATCCATGATTGAAAAAAAAAAGATTAAAGAAATTAAAAAAATTAACTCGATAAATGTCTATGATTCACTACAAATCTAATGTCATGGGGATGGTTGAGAGAACAATGGAGATATTTTTCTTGCGAGAAAGTGTCTTCGAAACCAGCTTTTTAAACGTACTGTAAGGCTATTCTTCCAACAACACGACCATTTTCTCTAATTTTTTTGTGTGTTTTAAGCATAAGTCTCATGAATGAAACGACGTGCTTTGGCTTTACCTTCCAACGTGATCTGTTCCAGTTAGCCCCATCTTTAATCTCCAACACTGATCCGGATTCAAGCCTTGGAAAGCCACGTATTCGTCAAGTTTAACCTTTTGTACAACACGAAAAAAACAACTTGCTTCTTGGATACAGCATTCAAACTCAATTATAGTTGTGTCAAGAAAAAAATAAAAGAGGATTTTAAGGTAAATGTACCGGTAAGGTGTTGCCGATTATTGTGTGTACTGTTAGCGTCTTTAAATCAAGTGAATTTTGTAATATTCTCTCTATACAAATAATAACATTACGAGAAATCGATGTCTTAAGAGTCAAAGCTTTGACTTTGAACATCGGCAAAGGAACACTAAGTAACTCAGCAAGAGATAAAACCTAACAAAAATCATGTTAAAGTTAGTGTGCATGCGCATGACATAGACTCATAGAGTTAGGTATGATCCTAAATATAGAGAACTAGATACAGACCCGCACGTACGTGCGGGGTTGTTTTCATAAGTAATATTTGATTTCTTGTAACATATAGTTATGTTGTTGTTAATATAAATGGTTTTTTGTGGGTTTGTGGATTTGTGGTTATATAGCACGTGGACACCATTAGGTACACCGTCTCTGTCTCATAAACGTTTTGGGACGAAAATGGCTAGGAAACAACATGGAAACGTTTCTCAGACGTTTCAAACTATTAGGGACGGCTGGTCATTGTTGGGGATGGGATAGTTGTGATTTGGGGACGTTTCCAAGACAATTCTTTCAAAAACTTAGTGTATCTGATATCTAGAAATGTTACAAACTTCTTTCCTGAGTTTGTAGCAATTTATGTTCTATAATAACCTAAATGGTTTTGTCAAAAAACCTTAATCTTTTATGGAGACTGAACAAAAAACCTAATCAATATGTAGAAGATGATGATTTATTGATATATGTCTATTGAAGTACCCATGCCGTTCCCGTATCTATAAATTTTTATTTTGCCGTTTCCCGTATTATCTATTTCTAGTCCCCGTACCCGCTTCAGTGCTACGTAAGTTTGTGAAAATAATTATTTTTAAAGTACATTTATAGGATAGTAGTAAACATATTGTTAATTACATTTTGGAGAGCTAATGTTTGTAGTTTGAATTATTCAGCTTATTTGTAGTTTTGAAGTTTGTGTTTAAATTAATATATTTATATATATTATATCATATCATAAAAAATATTTACAAAATTAGTTGACTTCTTTATTCTTATATTTTGACATATGGTTAATTTATATTGGATTACAATTCTTTGTTGTTAAATTTTTTAGCTATTATAGAACATAGTTTAATATCTTTATTTTTGAACATTTTTATGTTAGATAAATTGAATATGTTACATAGAATATTGGAAATTTATGTTCTTTTCCCGTTTTATATCCTTCATTCCGTTTCATCCGATTACATAATAGTTTTATTCAAAAAAAAATAATTTGATAAGATAAAATAGTTTACTTGGCTCAAATATTGCTAGATAATAATTATTTCGAATATGTTTATATTTTATTTTATATATTTACAATTTATAGATTAGTGATATATATTTAAAATATTGAAAGTAAATCGTTTAACAAAAGTTTATTTAACAATTTTATTATAAATCTATAATATTAAAAGGTATATATTTGTATATGTACAATTGTTGTATATGCTGGTTCTGAAACTCTAGTAATTCTGCAACTATGTTGTACACAAAATTTGGTTTCCGTCGATTCAAGCTTTACCAAAAAAATGTAAACCTTAATTGCATAATTGAATTTGATGATGATTAATAACAAAATTTTAATTTTATTAGAATCTTAACAGCTATGGTATATAGCATTAAAACTTTTAAATAGTTAAAAATTGATTTTTTCACTTACGAACCAATATCTAGAGAATTTTCAATACTTAAAAAGATATATCAGGAGTCTATTTGAAATAGTTTTATAAAATATATTAATAAACCATTTATCCACACATATATATCTTGTACAGTGGATACACTTGCTCCGATTACATGTTTTCCTATTTAAAAGTCTAAACACAATAAAATCAATCACAAGTAGTATGTCTGTTTAAATGGTTTCGTACTTGTTTCTTGTGTGATCCAAGATTCTCCATGGCTAAAACCCTGCATAAACACACCCTAATTATTAGCTAATTTAAATACCAAACAATTAAATTCTTAATGTGTTTGATTCCCGAGTCCTAAAATCAAACCAAAGTTTTCCATCTAAAAGAAACAAAACACACACTTTAATAATACACAAAAATAACCTCTAAACAAAATAAAAAAGCCAGAACGACGTAGTCATGATTCATACCATCTAGCTCAATGAGTAGATTTGAGGATTCATATTCTATCAACTGTTCTTCCTTCTATTCTCCATATCATAATAAGTATTTTTGATGATTAAATAAGAACTCGATTAAGCTTTTTCATCAAATGAAGGGTGTGTAAAATAAATATCAAACTTTAACATAATATAAAATCCACCAAGTCAATAAACTAAGTAAACTTAAAGAATAAATAGATCAAAGTACCATTGGTTTGAAAAAACAGTGACACACAAGGTGGAGAAGCAACCATTTCCATGCTCTATTTGAACGCTGAAATCAAAATTATAAAACTCAAATTAGAGTCTACTTCAATTAGCAAAAAGAACAAAAAGATTATGTGCTATCAAAACTGAAAAAAAAAAGATATTTGTAGGCGTAAACAAAAATATTTCGAGATATATATAGGAGAATGATATAGAAAAAAATCAATAGTTTTCTGAGATTTTTCATTTATTATTAAGATATTTTTGCCAAATATATTGCATTCATTTCCTAATTGTTCGTTGATGGTTTCCACAAATTTCACCATCATATCGCCCATATTTTGTTTGAATATTTGTTTCATGACTAAAACTATTAATTATTTCAATTAATCGATGAGATTTTATTATAGATTTTAATTTTTACTATTAATCGTTATTTATTTTAATTATATAATAATTTTTGTAAAAATAGATAAGAATTTAGTAGCTCTATTATCTAAGAAAATTAAAATATTTTCATAAGTTTTAAAATAATAATTCTCGATATATATTACCTATAATTTAAATATATTATTATTAATTAATCTGTTTGAAACCAATATAAAAGAGCATATTCCTTTTATAGTTGTTTCATTAGTTATATTCTTATTATTAATTATTGTTTTATTTTTTCAGAAAAATATTATTAAGCTTTTAAACAAATTTGAAAAAAAAAATGAAAATCTACCGTTATCTATTTCCATTTTTAATAATCATATATTTATTTTCTTTAATTACCCATGTCATTTAAAATATCAAATTAGGTTTGACCAATTATTTACCAAATTAAATATTTATCATTATATTAAAAAGTTGTTGTTTCCAGAAATATCTCTAAATATATTACCCAATTAAACATGTTTACATATATATAATTCCGAATTTAAGTGTCCAATTTTTATGGTAATACATTTAATTTTCATAAATATTAGGTAATTGTTATTATTGGATTGTATTTGTTTGATGTGATATTGTATATGTCAGGTATTAATTGCATCCGATTTTAATCTGTTTGGATCATATTAATATCAATCTGTTTGGCTATCAATATCAATCTGTTTGGTTCCTTATTTATAGTTATCCTTATTAAGTTTTCAGTGGCATTTCATTGTAATAATTTCTAACCCTATGTCTTTTTATTAAAAATGCTTCCCTTTTAATAGTATAGATCAATCCATCGATCATCACTCGTTGTGGAGTGTACAACCAACCTACTCATTCTAGGCATTAGAGAATGCAGAAATAACGTCAAAGGATACCTGAAGAAGGATTTCCTCAAAAGTAAGCTTCTCTACATTCTGTAACTCTTTTAGCAGCTTTAGCACCATGTTTTGAAGAATATCAGCTTCAATGTTATATTGGAATGGGCTAATGCAAATGGTCAGTTTAGCTTCGGCTAAAGACGAGACATCAACTAAAGTAAATAATGAAGACTTAGTGCTTGTCAATATGAGACAATGGAGATGTGGCGCCACAATCTGCGTTGGCCCATAACCCGAAGCGCTTTCGTTGATCTCTAATGTTCTCAAACGCATCGATTTGCTGAGATCAAGAATCCTGAGTTCACTGTAGAAATCCAACTTTAAGCTCTCAAGAATCGGACAGCCAGATAGAATCTTAGCAATGGATTCATCATTGAGAAAACAATGACGCAAGTACAACTTCTGCAGAGATGTCCAAGACTGCAGACAAGGGGCATCTAGGAGGTCTCGTAGCAGAAATGCATAACCTAATGCTGAGTTTCTTGACAGATGTATTGATGTAGAAGAAATCAGGAAAATTATACTCAGTTAAATCCAGGGATATATTCTCCACGTTACGGGACATGACGAACTTGATCCATTTGCAGATGCCGATGAAAGTGGTAGTACGGAGGTGAAACTTCATCATCTTTAGAGCTGTGTAGTGAGTAAGGATTTTGCTTATGGAGTAAGCCTGATCAAGTCGACCATAATCAAATGAAAGAGAAGGTATATTGCACCATACATGCCTCCATCTTTTTGACAAGAGGGAAGTTCTGATGGCGAGCTTGGTCGGAACAAAGGTGAGGATATCTTGGAGGATCACATCAGGTAAGGAGCTTATTAAGTCTACTGCTCCTTTGATTCTCCGGGAGCTGCGACGACGACCTTTGAGGCGGCGGCTACCGACTCTTAAAGCGGCGGTGGACCTGTCGCCTGCCATCAAAATTTGCCTCTGTCTTTAGGGTTTATTATTATGGAACATCTTTGTTTTTTTAAAGCGTCACACGTTTTTATTATGGATCGCCTCTATCGTTTTTACACATACACTATCTCCTATCGTAATTATATATTAGGCCCTATATAATTAATATTTCGGCAGAACTATTTTGTCTTTCACGTTTATGCTAAAGTCCAAGTCAATCTATCAAAGAGTACTAGTTTCGATTTAGTATATTAAATTGATGTGCGGTTGACAAAAACTAATTAATCTATCTTAACATTTTTGGAGTACAATTTTGTGTCCTATTTTTTGTCACCCGGGTCGGGTATTTTTTAAGGATTTAATCCGATTACGGCAATTGGATCTTTCCTAATTTTGTCACACGGGTCGGTTTTAAATTTTAATTTAAAATCCGATTACACTAATCGGATCCTTCTTTAAATCCTTAATTACTAACATTCTAATTAATCCTACAAAATTCTGAGATAAACGTATAAGGAAATATATATACAGAAAATCATTTACTAATATGCATTTAATCAATAGGAATCTCAACAAGTAAAATCCGGGTAGTTTAAATCTCAAAAATATAGCAACACAATAAAATTTATAGAAATTTGAGATTAAATGTTGCACAAATCTCGCAATCGGTTAGAGTACTCCAATATACAATCTTCCTATAATATGGCAATCGAGAGATAAGCACCGTTTAAGTATATACCTTATTAATCTTACCTAAATCAAAACACTTCGGATCTTATAATATCTTCTAAACTTGCGAATCAAGAATTGGACCAACTCACAATACCAAAACCCTATCATCATCTCAAACACTATATATATGTGTCATTCACGATGACCACCTAACAAACTAAATACCACACCTATTCTAAACAAAATGGCCGCTTCATTTGTCTATCTAAGAAACATACGTCATTACAAAACAGCTTAGCAAGTTCAGGTCAAAGTTTTCTACTCATGGCGACAATACACAAATGATCCTATCTCTGATTCAAACTACTTATCCTTGGTTAAGTTTCAGAAAATATTGAGTGCTGATCTAAATATTGAGTGTTTAAATTTTATTGAATTCTCATTCAACACTAATGTCTAAATCTCATTTAAAATTGTAGATGTCAAAATTGAAATTACCACACAATCTCAAATCACGAATTTTGAAACTGCTTGATTAACGTTATTTAAAGGAAAAAGGAACATACTTTTGCTTTCTGCGATGTAAACAAATAGTAGAGACTGTTGATTGTTGCGGTCTAATGAGAAAGAAGTTGTCATCGTCGAGTAGAAAGAAGATACTTGGGCATTAGGAACTCGCAAACGAGGCTTATCTTTCGATTCATCAACAACTGTTCAGAATTTAAAGTTTAACATTATTAAATCCACAACGTTTTATGATTTATACTATTAAATTATAAAACTATGCAAACTTCACAATTATATACCAAAATTCAAACAAAAACTTTGAAGTTGAACTAAAGAATTGAAAATAAACACTACATTATATTAATTTACCCCGTGTTTCGTAATATAGCGGATATAATCCAACATTTTTGATATTTTATTCTATAACTTTTCCCAAGTTCAAATAAAACAATTATATAAATATATATAACATTGTAACATTTATATTCAAAATCAAAGAAACTCTATTTACCTATAATACTTTTATCATCTAATTTGTATATTAAAAATAAAATAAAAACAATTGACCCGTGGTGTGCCACGGGGTAAATTCTAGTTAAGCTTAAACTTCTATGCCAAAATCAACCACCGAATCGCGAATTTTTGTTTTTTTAGCTTTAACCTAACTTTAGGCACAAGTACAATCTCATATATAGCGTACCTTTTCTTTTGTTTACATGACTGACAATGATGGCGCAGCAAGAAACGCACCGTACCACCAGTCACATTAAATGTTGTTTGAAAAGTGCTTATCGGCCATATCAATCATTTTAATTTAAGAATGTAATAACATTTAGTTATATGTGATCAGAGTCAGATAGATTGATTCATTCAGAAGCAAACATAAAATAAATGATTCACAATTCGTGATTGTGCGGTGACATGACACCCATATGGTCATTGGAGGACAAATTTTCAAGATATTCTAAGCAAAGAAAATGGTATTTGTGGGATATATATATATATATATATATATATATACTAGTAGTCACTCCGTGCTACGCACGGATTTAGTTTACGTTGTTTTTGGATATTTTATGTAATTTTTTTTTATCATCAACATTTTTTTTTTGACCTCAAAACACCATATCTTATTAAGCTGGTTCAAATAGGATAGCCTCCTGAGCTAACTATTCCAGAAATTACAGATTTACATAGGAGAAGAAAGATCCTCGTGCTCGAGCCGCTTTTGCAAAACTGACGACACATACATTGTTCAATTTAGGTATACATCCAATAGAAAATATAGAAAACCTCATTTGATAAGACTGAAAATAATCTATTTCCAAAGCAAATGCTGGCCAGTCTTTTGACTCATCTATGACACTTAAAATCTCTTGACAATCTATCTCAAAATGAACCATATCATATCGCAGAGAGAGAGCATTTGCCATGGCCCAGCATAGAGAGAGAGAGCATTTTCATTGAAAACCTAAAACGACAACTAAATTAAAACAGAGAGAGTATTTCATTGTTATCGGAGTCACATAAACTTTGTGAGAGTTATAGATATGCAATCATTACATATTAATATATTTTCTTATATATGTAATATTTCTAAATACTATTATTAATCATTCATTGCATTACTATAAATATTATGAAAGTTACGAAAATGAGAGTTAATTAGTACAACATATGGGATTGATGAGACATAATAGAAAAGTTAATAAAAAAATGTGTCAGGTTTATTAAAATACATTATTGTGATTTAATAACTAAAATTTAAATATATATTCAAAAGTTATACTCCCTCCGTTTCAAAATATAAGATGTTTTAGAGAAAATTGTTGTTTCATAATATAAGATGTTTTCAAATTTCAATGCAACTTTTAGATTAGTTTAGTATTTTATATTATGCAGTATTAGTTTAGGTATCTTTTGTAATTTTGGAGATTGTTAGTTAAAATAATATTAATTAAATAAAAATATTATGTAAGATTTGAGATATGAGGGTTAGTGAAATGTGTATCTTTTTATTTATAAGAGAAATTGTAGTTAATAGCATATGAAAAATTTATTATTTAATTGGATAAGTAATATGCTAATCTTTATATCAATTAAGTTAATGTAATTTATACGTTCTCCAGTTTTTAGTTGTCGTTTAAGGTTTTCTCACACAAACTTAAAAAACTATTATATTGTCTGTTTTACCTTTTATTAATATTTTTATAAATATTTTATTGGTCAAAACTTTAAAACAACAGAGATAAAATTGGAACCTTCACCAAACATTTTTATTGAAAACCTAAAACGACAACTAAATTATAACAGATGGAGTATTTCATTGTTATAGGAGTCACATAAATGATGTAAGAGTTATAAATATGCAATCATTACATATCAATATATTTTGTTATATATGTAATATTTCTAAATACTATTATTAAACATTCATTGCATTACTATAAATAATATGAAAGTTACAAAAAATGAGAATTAGTACAAAATATGGGATTGATGAGATGAAATAGAAAAGTTAACAAAAAATGTGTCAGGTTTATAGAAATACATTATTGTGAATTAATAACTATCTATTGTTTAAAATATATATATTCAAGAGTTATATATTATAAATATAAATATATATACTAGCTAATCAAATCATGAATTTAAATATATATTCACTTCTCTCTTTAAATAGAAATATATACAGTTACATCTTTATTAAAAAAACAAATATATACAATTATCATTTAGTTATTTAGAAATTATATATTAAAATATACTCTAGTTTATTTTAAATGGATTGAAAATGAAATAAAATAATGTAATATCAAGATCATGTGAATTATTTAAGTGTGGAAATAAAACAGCAAATTATTACTTGACATTATCCTATACAACCCAAATATTATAATCTTATATCCTTAAACTATTTAATCATCAAATTATTTGTTACAATAAAAATTAAAAGAAATAAAATGACACTTGTGAAAGAAGGGAACATCATATGACAATCTTTTGTAGCTTTTCAAAAGAAAACTTTACTTTATTATTAGATGATATAATATAGTAAGGTTTATTTCAACTCTTACTCTATCTGACTCCCAACATAATTATATATTAAAATTATTTTAAAACCAAATACACATGAACTTATTTATTTTCTTTTATAAGTATTTTAAAATAATTGCATAAATCATCAAAAGATAAACAATGTAAAGATAATTTACATTTGTGGAACAAATATTCAAATTTAAAGTTAGGAACTTCCCAGAAATGGATGATCCAAACAATGGTTACCAGTGTTTTGTTGTTCGTTGGAGACTGAATCGAGGATAGAATAGAAAGCAAATGTTTTAGTTTTCACAATAGTATGAAAGGGGATGTGCTTGTATGGTAATAGGTTGTTTTTAGAAAACTAAACTTTATATAATGTTTGAGCCTTTAAGAGAGAGAAGAGATTGAAATCAAATATTAATGATCATAAATTCGCAAGTGTTTCAAAATAATAAGTTAAAAATGAGAAGTTATATAAACAAAAATGTAAACTGAGGAAAATAGTGGGTATATATAAGGCAATGCATAAAATGATGGTATTCTTTAAAATCAAACCTAAGTAATTATGTTCATACACCATAGAACCTAAAACAAAATATTGATCAACCCAAATAAAAAGTAAAAACAAATTGAAAACCAAATAAAAATAGAAAATGGTTCATACTTTTAAAGTAAAAACTGAAACCAAATTAATTTATGATAGACTAATTAAAAAATATAGAAGATTTTATAATATATATAAGATAATTGTTGTATAGTTTGCTTTTTGAAAAATTTTCAACATTGTTACAAAAATATATCCCTTCCATTTTTTAGTTTTAGCATCTAATATATTTCATAATGAAATCATACACCATAGAACCTAAAAAGAAAATACTGACCAACCCAACTAAAAAATATAAACAAATTGATATCAAATAAAAATTGAAAATTGTTTCATACTTTTAAAGTAGAAATTGTTGGGGCTGATAAAAAATACTGAGTCTTTTAAAGTAGAAATTGTTAGGTTCAAACATAGAAATTAAACCTATGAATTCAAACTTATAAATTTAATTTAATGTTGGTATAGTTTTGAGATGAAACCAACAACAACCGATAAAAGGTAGCTCTAGATTATTGGGGATGCATTTGTTTCTGATTAAAGAAGGAAGGAAGAAAATGTTGATGATTTTTTTTTGGGGTTTATGGGCTTGTAATTAATTGAGTTCAAACTATAGTTAATTTAGGTCAAAAAAAAAAACAGGTGTCAGAAATATAGCAAGTCAAGTGTCATCTCCTTAGCAAAAGTTGAAAAAAAACCTTCTCATATTATATAAGATATAGCTGCAAATGTCATGTGGCTGGAAACTTATACAGGAGAAACCTCTTGACTAGTCCTACATGGCTACATGTCGATAGTGTGGTGAAGATACTGAAAGCAAAAATATAATCTTACAAAATCTAACCTTAGTAAATCAAACCAGAAAATTAAATCTTACACTCTATACAGTATTACTAGCTCACTTGTAGTAACATCAAAATAACATATCGCAATATATACGAATGTATCATTCATTAATTATATTGGATATATAAACCATAAGCCAATTCTTCACATAATTAAACACATTCTCTTATTTCCTCCAGAATACTCGTTATAAACTTATAATCATTCAATGGCAATGAAAACTTAGGGTTGAGAGAATATAAGAAGAATTTTATACTATATCCTAACTTGTTTTTTTTTTTGGTTTTTTTGAATTACTAAGAGGTTCCGGGTCTAGGTCCATACATCCTTTCAGAATTGGGACCAGAGCATTTTATATGGTTCCCTCCCAAGCGCCGTCTCTCGAACCGGCGGCCTCTAGACTTTGCCAAAGACTCTTTACCAATTGAACTATCGACGCTTGGTATTATATCCTAACTTGTTTTACAAATAACGAAATGTCTTCTTCTACTATATATGAGGTTCGATGTAAAATATTCAGTAATATTAAAAAAAGTTTTACAGTACCCATTATCAAAGAAAAACAAATATTCAAGAAGATTCGGAACTAACCTATATATGACTCATCATCTGATGTCAGGGATCGGCTTGATTATATAGGAGCGCAATGGAGACGTTCTTGTGGGAAAGTGTTGGAACGACCACCTCTTCTAACTTAAACGAAGGGTAACGTTCATCAAATATTACGGCTATATTGTCTAATGTCTTTGTGTTTTTAAGCACGAGTTCCAGCAGTGAAGTCACGTGCTTTGGCTCGATAGAGCAACCAAACTTGTTAAAACAGACCCCATCTTTTGACCTCCAACATTGATCCGGGTTAAAGCCTTGCAACTCCAAGTAGTTGTCTAGATCACAGTCCTGCTCAACAGAAAGAAGATACAAAAATGGTTCTTGGATATATTTTCGAACTGATCAGAGATACTTGGAAGAGATGTCAAAAGGAAGGTAACTTAAAAGAGGTTAAATGGTAACTATACCCGTATGGAGTTGGTGCTCTTTACGCGTACCGTTAGCTTCTTTAAATCAGGTGAGTTTTGCAACAGTCTTTCTATACTAGGAATAACATATTGAAAGATATCTGTGTCGAGAGTCAAATCTTTCACTTTCAACTTAGGAAAGGGAACACCACGAACCTCGGCCAAAGATAAAATCTATCACAAAAAGCAAAGAAAATCAAATAAATTCCAATTAATCAGAAAGTGCAATTAGGAGGACGATACTTACATGAAGAAAGTTTCCCCAAGAGTAAGCTTCTCTACATTCTGCAACTTTTCTAGCATCTTTAGCACCATGTCTTGAAAGAGATCAGCCTTGTTCAATTTGAAAATGCAAATCTCCAGCCTAGCTTCGGCTAAATACGAGACATCAAAAGAAGTACATGCTAACTGTGAGTTTATTATCAAACTGAGATTATGTACATGCGGTGCCAGAATCTGCGTTGGCCCCGGAACCCAACTGTAGGGGTCTATGTCTAGTGTTCTCAGACACAATGATTTGCTGAGATCAAGAACCTTCAGTTCTTTACACATAAACAATGTTAAGCTCTCGAGAACCGGACAACCAGATACAATCTCAGCCATGGATTCATCAGAGAGAGCATAATCACCCAGGTACAACTTCTTCAGAGATGTCCAAGACACCACCGAGAATCTGGGAATCACCATCTTACAATTGAACTTAAAGGTGAGTTGCTTGACAGAAGAACTCATGTAGAAGACATCAGGAATCTTATACTCATCGGAATGAATATTCCATATATCCAACAATAGATTCTCCACGTTACGGGACATGAGGAACTTGATCAACCTGTCCATGTCTTGATCGTTGCCGCAATAGCTGTTATGGAAGTGAAACTTCATCATCTTGCGAGATGTGTAGCGAGTTAGGGTTTCGTTTATAGAATCAGTCTCATATACTTCATCTTCACCATCGAATGAAAGAGAAAGTGTATCGCACCATACATGCCTCCATCGTTTTGACAAGATGGAAGATCTAATGGCGAACTTGCTCGGAATAAAGGTGAGGATATGTTGTAGGATCTCATCAGGTAAAGTGCTTATCAAGTCTACTCTTTCACCGGCGGTGTTGCTGTCGTCCGCCATCTCTAATTTATCTAAAAGCTATTTAAAGATTTTCTAGGGTTTTTTTTTTTTTATGATACCGCTCAACTCTACGGAATTTTTTGACCAAAAAAAAAAACAGAACAAAAAGTGAGTCTCCTGTACTATTAGGCCCAAATCTGTAACTAACCAAAGTTACTAAAACAAAAAACTCAAGTTAAATTTCGAACAAAATTTAATTTCCTATCAAACAATATCATATATCAAGGTGTATCGCACCATCGTATATATTTGGTATATACGTGCCTCCGTCGTTTCGACAAGACGGAAGTTCTGATGGCGAACTTGGTCGGAATAAAGGAGAGGATGTGTTGTAGGGTTGCATCGGGTAATTATGAGCTTATCAAGTCGTCTACTCCTTTTGATCACATACGTCTACTGCTCCTTGGTTTTTTCCGGCGACGTTTGGCGACGTAAATAAGTCAAACAACGACATTTATATTTGCATAACTTAAGGTTAAACGACGACAAATCAAAGAGTTTATCATGAGTAAACATCTTCTGATATGTTTCAACTTTGAATGGCCCAAAAAACGTGTGTTTTTGTGAATAGGTAATGATTATTAGGTATACAATATCCCACATTAGAAGTTGGGTAGGATCTTAAGTAGTACTATATACTCCCTCTGTTCCACAAAGATTGATGTTACATGATTTTTTTTGTACCACAAAGTTTGATGTTTTACCATTTTAAATTAAAGTAATTATTGAACATTGGTTTATAAATATATATAATACTTTTTAGTAGAAAACAATATTGTAAATAATCATTGTTTCTTAATTTGTGTGAAGTCAGAGAGAGTAAAAGATATGGTCTCTCCACTTTTGAGTTGTTCTACAACTTGTAGTTACTTAGGTGAAAAAGGAAGACTCGGAGCACGGAGCTTTGTACACGAGAGACAGTTTTGTCATTGAATTATAAAAGTGCTTGAAATTTAAGACATAAAGACACTTATTCTTTCAATAGACATAAGTTTTGATCATAAAACGTAGTAGTGTTTAAAAGCAAGCAAGGAACACTACAAAACCACACATCTTGCTGGGGTTGTTTAGTCACCACGTTTTCTTTTGCCTTCATCAGGTCGCTCGATTTGGACCAAACTTGGAACGTAATTAAGAAGAGCTGGCCAAGTTCCTGTCTTATGTGTAACAAGCGGATCACAAGCAGATTCACTGACTTGATTGTTCTCCCCAAGAATGAATATCTTGTCGATGCAGTGGATGTAGCAGTCTTCTATCCATCTATCACAACACACGGCGACTTTCTTATCCTCGTCAAGCACAAAATTTACCAGATCAGTAATTTGAAGATGAGGGCTCAAATGGAATGCTAAGACCTTGTTCCAGGACACCGCTTTGGTGGAGTCATTATCAATCTTACTTGTCACCCATATCTCAGTCTTGCATGTAGAATCGGGCTGTAAAAACACGGAAAGTTTCTCGTCTCTAACAACAGAAAGACTTAAAATTTTATACAATGGACACTGATAGGGAAGAGGCACAAACAGAGATGATTTCTCAGTTGAGAAATCAAATCTGAGCAATGACCAGCCAAGTTGCGGTTTAGATTTCTCCTTAGCAATAAAGTAAGTATTTCCCTTCAAAGGCACGATGTCTCCACAGATCATACCGTCCCAGCCTGGTGGAGTGAGATCACCATCAGGAATCCTCCTCCACGAATCAGAGGAGTTAAGGTCGTAGATTTCTGTATCTTTGCCACCAGGATTATAGCACAAAATTTTGTAGCTTCTTTGACTGCAGGAAGACTTGTTGTTGTTGTTGTTGTCGTACCCGAGAACAAATGTGTTGGTGGTATTCTTCTGGTTGTTGGCTTCGATCCACCTGGTTTGACCAGTAAACGGGTTCCAAACCACTATTTGAGATCCGTAACGGCGGGTGCCTTCCTTGACGCATATCAATAAGCCGTCGCAGTGAAAGACTTCTGTTATATCAAACTGACGTGAATTGTTAGAACACGGATGTGGTAGGCTAAGCTCTCTTTTTATCTCTACAGATGGAAGAGGAGGAACATCATCTCCATGTGGGGGAAGATTAATTATGCTCAACGGACAAATCCGGCACTTCTCTGTCAAGATGAGAGAGTGAATCTCCTTTGGGGCATTATCAAAGTGCTCTCTTGCGAATCTCCTATCATCTTTGAACAAACGGTTCCATCGTTTGCAAGTTGCTCGTAACCGTTTCAGGGATGTGGCCGGAACGCGACAGAGTATCTCATCTACCAAATCGTTAAGAAGCTCCGGTATCGCCATTGATCTCAGTCTCAGCTCCTGTAAAGTCTAGCTAGGCTTTTTGTTCTCTCGTAAAACTCATATGTTATGCACCTTAGTTGCATCCCTATTTATATAAAACCAAAACCTACTAATCCTAATCCTATTTGGTAATGTATGTTTAGATAACTCCTAAACAATTCTAAATAATTCTAAATCCTAATCTCTCTAGAAACTTTACTCCAATTAGGTTTAGGATAGCTTAAGTCTCAAGCTCCCTTCAAGCTTAAACCAACATCTTTACCCGTGATTTTTAATTGCTCCGTTTAAATCTTTACATAAGCTCCACAAACTTTCCAAATGCTGCATACATGCAAAGATTACGCAAATTAGTTCGTATGATTTGTAACTAGACAATAAAAAAAGACAAGGGTACTGAAAAATAATGGGTTTCAATACCGTTATCCGAGCCTCGAGGTCCAGGAGAAGCCTCAGGGTGGTACTGAAGAGACATGACGTTCATTGCCGGAAAGAGAGACCTGCGCAACTTCCATCGTTTAGATTGACGTGTTCATTTCTACTCGTCCGGGAAGAGAAGTTGGATCCACTGCATACTTATGGTTCTGCCATATATATAATCCGTACTAACAAAATCAATCCCAAATCTTAACGCAAACACGCAACATTTACTGTACTAACAAGTGTGAAAAGCTGATTTTGAGAGACAAGTATGTAACTACAAGTTCTGAGAGTTTACATGTATAAACTAAGTTTTGATTAATAGTTTTTATTCTCACATAGCATTTAGACCAGTAATTGGACCATAGGTAATAATAAACTATAGATAGTAATTGGACCATACCTGATCAGCACTGATCTCGACATGGCCAGTACTGTTGTTACGAACTGGATGGGTTCCTCCATGATGACCAAACTTCATCTTATAGGTTTTACCTCCAAGGGCTTGTCCAAGTAACTGATGCCCCATACAAATTCCCTACACAGGAACTTTTCCTAGAAGCTCTTTTACTGTCTTTACTGCATAAGGCACTGCAGAAGGATCTCCTGGACCGTTGCTGAATATTATCACTATCTGTATTCATTTTTAGCGCCTCAGAAGCTGGCCACGTGGATGGGACAATCGTGACTTCACAGCCATATAATGCCAACCTGTCTTAGGATGTTTTGCTTGATCCCAAAATCATATGCAATAACTTTTTGAAGTGGAAGTATGCAAAACAGAGTTAGAAGGTAGTGAGGAGTGAGGAAATCGATGAGAAGGTGAAATTAGAGAAGAGAAAGTAAAACTCACTCTGTAGGATTTCCTTGTGATCTGAGAAGATTGTCTCAAATTCCCATTCAGGATTTGTTTTGTCAAACCATTCACATAAATTAGTATTTAGAACCAAACAAGCTTATAGATTCACATAATGTTTCTCTCTGCTAGATAGTCACCAAGTATTTTCGTACATCTCCAAAGTTTGAGGTACTGCAAAGATTGTGACTAAAATATTCTTTGGAGGTATGCAATGAGGTATCAGACTTGATATGTTTACCTGATGCTTAGACTTCTTATCACGAAACCAGCCAAAAAAAACATTGCCTTGATTCTTCATCATCTGGGAGAAAGGAAATTATAACATATCTCAACCTGAGAAGTCATAACAGCGTGCAGCAAAAGTTTTTAAACTTCTAACTGGAATTTGCACTCACCTGGATTCACAGCGGTGTACCGATCTGAGTATTTATCAGTAGCACAAATTGGCCAGCATAACTAGGATCTGTCAGAATTTCTTGATACCTTTAAAAAAGATACAATGCAATCAGACTCTAATGCGATGTTAAGACAAAACTTATGATAAACTGAATTTCACCCTGTCAAAGAGGTGTTAAATACCAGTTCAGCAACACGGGTTCCAAAAGCACCAAATGATTTAGCCGACCACACAGAGCCGTCTTCTAATACTAAGCCTATCGTTGTATGAACTCCAAGGTTTCTACAGAAGACCTACAAAACCAGTAAAATTAGGAATTCACACACATCCTCATCTCATATATAAACTAAAAGAAACTATTCCCAAAACCACTAATTTAAGAGCCAGAATTGATAAGAAGGTGAGAGCGTTACCAGATGCAGCGTCTGTAGAGGTGAGCGAAGAAACAGAACATTGGACGACGGAGACTTTTAACTCCTCTCCTCCACGACGGTTCAACGATGGGTGGATAGACAAGCCCGTCGGAAACTTCTAATAAAAACCAAAGCTTCCAAGGATTACTACTACTGTAAGCGAGGATTCACAAACAGAGAAACTCAGTGAAGAAAAAAGGTTTGATTTTTTTTTTGGTTTTAATTTGATCCTCATAAATATCAAAATGGCCCCTTTACTTATTCAGACATGCCTATATAACCCCAACATATAAATATTTATACAAAAACCTCCCCGCGTTATTTTTTTCTTAATTATGAATGATTAGCTCTCTCAGTAAAACCCTATTGTTTCTTTGTCTTCGTCTTCTTCTTCTTACACTATCTTTGTCTTCTTCCCCTCTCTCTCCAATTTATTTACAGTTTTTCGTTTCTTCAATTCGCGAAACACACACTAGCTTGAAGATTCTTGTTGGGATCAAGTACTCTTCCTTTTAATTATTTTCGAGAAAAGGGGTTTGATTGGTTTTGGGGGGAATCAGAAAATGGTTGGTTCATGATTGCGATCGGGGAAAAAAACGATCGAGAATGAGTCAGCCTTCAGTGATTCTTGCTACGGCTAGCTATGATCACACGATCCGATTCTGGGAAGCCGAAACTGGTCGATGTTACCGTACCATTCAGTATCCTGATTCGGTTTGTTTCTCTCTCTCTCTCACTTGACTTTGTGAATTCTGTATCAGATACCTTATGGAGTAACTAATACAAATTACTGTTTTTGGTATTGATTCAGCATGTAAATAGATTGGAGATAACCCCAGATAAGCGTTATTTAGCAGCAGCTTGCAATCCTCATATACGTCTCTTTGATGTCACTACCAACAATCCTCTACCTGTAATTATCCTTTCTTTCTTTTTTTTTTCTTTTCTTCATTTTTGGTGTTTTCTTTTGTATTTTTCTATGATTTTGAAGGAGTGTTGGTGCGTAATCAGGTGATGACCTATGATTCACATACCAACAATGTTATGGCAGTAGGATTCCATTGTGAGGGTAAATGGATGTATTCTGGATCAGAGGATGGCACTGTTAAGATTTGGGACTTGAGGTAAAGGTTATCTCATCTTCTTGTTTGTTACTAGTAGCTGAATGTTAATAGATTCATTCATTCGAAGTGTGGATTCTAGAAATGGACAAGGATACTCAATACAAAGTTAAGAAATTCCTAAGAACGTTCCTGAAGCATACAGACCTTTTTAATTTGAGTTGGTATTCTTAGTAACAAGTTGCTGACTCATAAACCAAAAATGCAGGGCTCCGGGTTGTCAAAAGGAGTATGAAAGTGTTGCCGCAGTTAACACTGTTGTTTTGCACCCAAATCAGGTACATCTAACTAGCCCAGTCATATGTTAGTGTTGTGCTGTGGCTTTCTGCTTGGTAGTTTGTTTAAAGAGAGCTATAGTGTTATTGCTATTGAAACAGTTGTGCTGTTTTTTTCTGTTATATATTTGTTTGGTCTTTATCATGAACTTTCTCTTTTGTACAGACTGAATTGATATCTGGAGACCAAAATGGAAATATACGTGTATGGGATCTCAGAGCAAATTCTTGTAGTTGTGAACTGGTAACTGCCTTTGACACGTCTTAATTTCTTTATCCGAGTTACATTTCTGAGAATCCGTAGATAATCACTTGGGGTTTAATGTAACTATAGGTACCAGAAGTTGATACAGCGGTACGGTCTCTAACGGTTATGTGGGATGGGACAATGGTGGTTGCTGCTAACAACCGTGGAACATGCTATGTTTGGCGCTTGCTGCGTGGAAAGCAGGTAGTTTTCTGATATGTAAAACATTTCTTTAGTCATGCAACAGTCGCGTTCCTGTGATTTCCCATGCCACTAAACACTCATTTATCTTCTTTCAGACACTGACCGAGTTTGAGCCCCTTCATAAGCTACAAGCTCATAATGGTCACATCCTTAAATGCCTCCTCTCTCCCGCAAACAAGTAATGTGTTTCGTTTTCTTTTTCTTGAAACCATTTACTTCGTCTTCTCTCTTCAAAGTTGTATATTTGTTAGCAGATATCTAGCGACCGCGTCATCTGATAAAACCGTCAAAATCTGGAATGTCGATGGTTTCAAACTAGAGAAAGTCTTAACAGGTATGGTCTCCATCTTTTTTGCTAACATGATTCATTCTCCCTTTACCTTTTCTTACAGTCATTCATCTTATTTAACAGGACATCAAAGATGGGTTTGGGACTGCGTATTCTCAGTTGATGGTGAATTTCTTGTAACAGGTACTGATCTCTATCTTAACTTAAAGCAAAAATTTAAACAGAACAATCTTTTAAACTGTTTCTGATTTCTGTAATATCTGAACAGCATCATCGGACATGACGGCTAGATTGTGGTCGATGCCAGCGGGAAAAGAAGTGAAGGTCTACCAGGGTCATCATAAAGCCACTGTGTGTTGTGCACTCCACGATTAAAAACCTTAAGAAGAATGAATAAAAGCTAAAATTATGAACAACAAACAAACCACGATTGTGTTCTTTGTATTGTGTTTTAGAAAAACTCTTGGTAGTGTACATTATTCTCAATCGGAGTCGTTTTTAATTGCTCTTCTGATCTTTCTGCCATGATCAAACATTTCTCAACTCCACAACCCAAAAAAAAAACACAAACAGCTCCAACTAAAAACTAATATCATAAGAAGCCCATGTACGGCCCAAATTCTGACCAGGAATCGTCGTCGGCCCAAATAAGCAGTGTCTCCTTGCTGAAACCACCGCACACCTAAACCCTAATTTCTTCAGTTTTTTTTTTTGACCTAGAGTATAAATAGCGACATTTCACTGAACCTCCAAACCTCTCGCTCTGTTACGCCATTTTCGTGAGTAAGAAGAAGAAACACTCTCTCTCCCCAACCAAAACCTCTAACCATGGCCGAGGGACTTGTGTTGAAGGGCACTATGCGCGCCCACACCGATATGGTCACGGCCATCGCTACACCGATCGACAATTCCGACATCATCGTCACAGCGTCGCGTGACAAATCCATCATCCTCTGGAAACTCACCAAGGACGACAAGTCTTACGGTGTTGCTCAGCGTAGGCTCACAGGTCACTCTCATTTCGTTGAAGATGTGGTTCTCTCATCGGACGGTCAGTTCGCACTCTCCGGAAGCTGGGACGGTGAGCTCCGTCTATGGGATCTAGCTACCGGCGTCTCAACCCGTCGTTTCGTCGGACACACGAAAGATGTGCTCTCCGTTGCGTTCTCCGTTGATAACCGTCAGATCGTATCTGCGTCTCGTGACCGTACGATCAAGCTGTGGAACACACTCGGTGAATGCAAGTACACAATCTCCGAAGGTGATGGTCACAAGGAATGGATTAGCTGTGTCAGGTTTAGCCCTAACACGCATGTGCCCACCATTGTCTCAGCTTCGTGGGATCACACCGTCAAAGTGTGGAACCTACAGAACTGTAAGCTGAAGAACTCTCTTGTTGGACACACGGGTTACCTCAACACTGTTGCTGTCTCGCCTGATGGTTCGCTGTGCGCCAGTGGTGGTAAAGATGGTGTTATCTTGTTGTGGGATTTGGCTGAGGGAAAGAAGCTTTACTCGCTTGAGGCTGGCTCTATCATTCACTCGCTTTGCTTTAGTCCTAACAGATACTGGCTGTGTGCTGCGACAGAGAACAGCATTAAGATTTGGGATCTTGAGAGCAAGACTGTTGTTGAGGACTTGAAGGTTGACCTTAAGGCTGAGGCTGAGAAGGCTGATGGTGGCGTTGGAACTGGTAACCAGAAGAAGGTATGTCATTATTCATATATAATTCCCACTTGGTTGTTCGATAGTAATTGGTTCTCTTGTTTATACAAATCATCGTTTGTGCTGCAATTGATTGTTTTAGTGAATGCACCAAAATGTAGTGATGAATTTGTTTTGGATTGAAATTGCATAAAGATATGTTCCTAGGATTAGCTTTGAAACTTGGGGTTTTATTCTCTGAAATGGTACTCTGCTGTCTGCTCCAAAGGGGTTTTGACTTTGATGTTAACAGATAGGAAGAGATTGATTGATTATGTTTCTAAAGGGATTGTGTAATGAAAATGCAGGTGATCTACTGCACAAGCTTGAACTGGAGTGCAGATGGAAGCACATTGTTCAGTGGTTACACTGATGGAGTTGTCAGGGTCTGGGGTATTGGTCGTTACTAGAGACAAGAAGAAGAAGAAGGTTGAAGAAGACTGATGAGTGTTACGAATTCTCCAGAAAAGATTAGCTGTTTTTTTTAAGTTTCTCCAATTTTCCCAGACTGGGTCAGTAATGTATTAGTCCCCCTCCCAAAACCTATATGTTGGCAATTTTTGTTTAATTTCCAGAAAGAACAACAAAGTCAAAACGCGATACATTGATTATCATTAGATCACTGTATTAAAAGGGCACGATTTTGATTGCTGATCTTTGGATTGGTCTTAGAAAGGTTCAACCTTCACGGTTCAGCCATCGTTTCACGACTCTAGTGTTGCGGTTCTGGTGCAAGATATGATTGTAGTTAAAAAAACCTCGGACAGCAGGGACACGTACAAATTATCACACTTCCTCTCTCAGTCTCGCTCGTCTAAATATTATTTTGGGCCACATTAAAAGCCCACTAGTTAAGATTCTTTAGCCGACGATCGTCCTTGGCGGCTGGCGCACACACTTGAGCTAGGGTTTTGTAACACCAATCTTTGCTGATGATGATGCTCTCCGATCTTCCAAGGGATTTGGCAGAGGAAGTGCTTGTTAGGGTTCCAGTGACATCGATGAGAGCAGTGCGATTCGTTTGCAAAAAGTGGAACACGTTAACCAAAGAAGAGAGTTTTACAAAGAAGCACCTTGCTCGAGCCAAAGCAGCAGCAGCAAGGGAGGTGGTTGTGGTGATGAATGATCGAGTTAATCTGATGAGCGTCAACCTCCGTGGAATTCACAGCAACGTCGACCCGCCAATAAACCATCTAGGTAAACTCGTTAGCCTAACCGATTTAGATGGAGTCGATATGTCTGAAGTGTTTCACTGCGATGGTTTATTGTTATGCATCACGAGAGACCGCACTAGGTTCGTTGTTTGGAATCCGTATTGCGGCCAAACCCGGTATTTCAAACATATGCGAAAGCACGTGATGGACAAGTATGCTATTGGATACGAGACGAGAAAATCGAGCGGCCGCAGCTATAAATTTTTAAGATTTGATGAATGCATTCCCGAATACGTTTGTTATGAACTTGACTATATCAACTCTGAAACACGGATGGAGATTATCCCTACGCTTATCACTGCGGACTGGAATATACCTTTTTATCAACGTGGCGTGTCTCTCAAAGGAAATACATATTGGTATTCTAAGCCAAAGTTTAATGAAGGAGGAGGAGTATTCTTCTTACTCTGTTTTGATTTTACAAGAGAGAGATTTGGACCGCTTCTAAGTCTACCTTTTCTCTCTTATACGGGAGATACTCTAAGTCTATCTAGTGTTAGAGATGAGCAACTTGCAGTGTTATTTCAGCACGAGGATACATTACATATGGAGATATGGATTACGACAGAGATTGAGCCCGAAACAGTGTCGTGGAGCAAGCTGTTCTTTGCGGTGGATGTTTTACATATTCCGGGTCATCGCTTTGGGAGTTTCTTTGTTGACGAGGAAAAGAAAGTTGTCGTTGTTTTTAATGAAGAGAAGAACAGAGAAATGCGGGAGCGCTACATAGCTGCTTATATCATTGGAGAGGATGGAATTATCACAAAAGTAGATTTAGGAAAAGCTGTAAGCAGTTGTTATCATCCACAAATGTGCTCTTGTATTCCAAGTCTAGCGCAAATCAAATGACCATTGACCACAACTGTAAAAAATGTTACATCTCCAAAAAAAAAAAAAAAAAAAAAATTGTTTAGCTGCTTTTTTCCAGAGACTGGTTCTTATGTAAAACCTCTATTTTGACAACTTTTGTTTTAGTTTCAAGAAAAAAAAAAAAAACCAATTGTCAAAAATGCTGATTCATTGATTATATCATATATCAGTGTATCAAAAGGTCACCACTTTACATTCTTAATCGTTTTGATCTAAACCTCACTCTAACGGCAAGGTGTCTGTTTATAGGAATCGTAATTTGATTTCTTACTTTTAGAATATTTAGGATTTCTTAATCCTTTTATACTTAGGATTTTATATAATAAACTAGATAAGGCCCGCGTTATTACGCGGTAAAAATAATATAAAATTATTGAGAATAATTAAGTAGTAATATACATGTTTTTAGATTTTATCTTATAATATTTTAATATTGAATATAAAATCCTCATATTTCATTTTAATACTCTCTCAGTTTCATTATATTAGAGTTTTAAAGCTTTTTCGCTCTATCTTATAATATTTTCTCAAATTTCTATGTACAATTTTTATTAATATAATAATTTATGACAATTTAAATTATGCAGTATATTTTCCTATTGGTTGAAGGTTTATAAATGACATAATATTTATTATTTATTAATCTTCGTGCTTTTACCCAAAAACTCTTATAGAATAGGGAATACTATTTAAATAACTATACCATCATAATAACCATATTTTAAGTTTAATTACACATTTAATTTTAATGCATAGAACTAAATATTTTATATCAAACACAATTAATACATCATATCAAATCTATATCTTAGTAAGAATTGAAAATACAAATAAACAAAATATAATTCGCAAAAAAAAACTGAATCAATATTCTCAATTGGTGACAGCTTGTCCTGTGGGAAGGTTGTTAAAGGGTGAGAACCAGGGTTCGAGGAACGCCTGGCGCACCAATAACCTACTGGTGGATGTGGATTTTCACAGTGATGGGTTAGGATCGATGCCCTGCAGGGCCAGCTTGGGGTCCGTTTGGGCGGCTAGCAGTGAGGCTAGCGTGCTAGCAGTGAGGCTAGTGGAGTCCACCGGACGGGTTGTTACATAATTGAAACGACCGACTTTTTTTTTTAATAAATAATAAATAATAAATAATTAAATAAACTACAACTAGTGGTCCCATACCCACTAGCCACCTAACCGTATTCACAATCAACAGCGGAATAACATAATAATAATAACCAATAAATTTCAATCCTTAACTAATGATCCAAATCATCATGAAAACAAGTAACCAGCAACCTAAACCATGCTCTAAGACTCAACTCTAGCAACCTAACAGTGCCAGATCAACAATCAACCGAGTCCCTAGAACATCCTCCTCTTCACTGCCTGGATCCCACGGTCACACTTTGCCTTTACCTGCACCACAAACACATATTGCAATACATGAGTATTTTACAAACACTCAGTAAGGCAATCCTCCCATCTACTGGGCTATACACACAAGCAATAGAGTATCAGTAATCTTCACACAACAATCAACAAACAATAACAAAACAGGACGTAGCATCGACCGATGCCACAACTGCATCGATCGATGCCAACAGGAGAAGCATCGATCGATACAGAAGCTGCATCGATCGATGCAAGTGTAAATTGCATCGACCGATACCCAGTCTGCATCGACCGACGCATGCTCGACGCACACGAAAAACCCTAAAGTTCATCGCGCCGTCCTCGCACTTGCATCGACCGATGCAAGCTATGCATCGATCGACGCAACGTCGAGCACCGTGATTTCTCCGAAGTTTCTCGCCGGATCTCGTTCCTACAACCACATAAACTCAATCCCAAGCCACAAGAAAGCTTCCCTACGTCCATAACAACAACCTAATGCGTCTAACAACAAACAACAAGCAAATCACTGAATTCTCTAGCTTAGATAAGCCATGGTCCTGCACTTACCTTTGCCACAGGAGAAACTAAACCTTAAACAATCAAGAACACGCTCCCAGGAAGCTCCTACAACGATCCCAGCTACAGATCTCTACAGGAACGCCCCAAATCTCCAAGAAATCACCAAGAACTCTCAAGAACACTTCTCTTTCTCTTTTGTTTCTCAAAACGGCTGAATACGTCTAATGAGACAAAAGGCACGACTTAAGGGTTTTCCCCTTTTCTTCTCCCCAAAACGCAGCGTTTGACTTAAGTCAAAACGCACAGAATTGAGTCAGCATCGATCGATGCTCCTACTGCATCGATCGATGCACACCCTAAACCGGAATTCCGGTTCACGGATGTTACAATAATCGATATTTGTTATGTTGTTATCTCATAAGTGCTAATTTTACCTCATTTCAAAATCAATTTTAAATGAGTTAAAATTATAAAATAAAAACATGTTTAAAGATATAGAGACATTCTTATCAAATAACTGAAGATTCATTTCTATAAATTATAATTTATTTCGAATTATTTTATGTTTTGACAAATGCATTACAAAAATACATATGTTGAAATTATAAAATCAAACATACAAAATTACTAATATTCTTAAATGAATCTTTTTAAAATGATACATATTAAAATTTGAAAATTGTTTAATCTAAAATAAATTTTATCGTTAGACATTCAGTTTAGTAATCACATTTAACTATCTATTTCATCATAACACCATAATTAACTTCTTCATGGATTAGAGTTAAAATTTTAATAACAAAAATAATATGAGCATCATATGAGATAATATGTATATTGGTTAGTACTAAATTAACAATAAAAATAATCAGTAAAAAACAGTTAACATCCAAAATTCTTTTGGAAATATAAAAAGATCCTAAATATTATTCTTCTATATGTCATAATTTCATAAGTAATATTTTTTTAAATTTTCATCAATTAAGAAAAAATTCCTCCCTTCAAATTCATTTTTCTATTTTTTTCCAGATTTCTCATATTACTACATGCATTAAAGTCTTTAAAATAAAACATGTAAAACTATACTAATACACATCATGTATTGAAATTATTTATTTTTAAGTTCATTATTCTTTTGAGGTTTTGTGTACTACTTACAATAAAAAAAATATTACAATGATAAATACAACTTATATCCTACTAAAATTATGTTAGATAACTTATGTTATCATTTTTAACCTTGTTATTCATTTATATTGATTAATATACATGCTTAATAAATTAAGTTTTTGCTTACATATGTCAAATTTTATTGAGAACACACATATAATATAATTAGCATACAATGGAACATATATTGATTTTGTTAGTTTTACTTTTTAATTTAGAAACACAAAATTTTTAAAATATAAATATGTAAAAATCTGTAAATATAGTTAGCTGTCCTACTACATTTATAAAAAAAATTTGACACTTGTCAACATCTAATCAATATATTTGACACATGTCACAATCTTGTTAATTAGTAATTTTGTCATCAAGCTTTATATAATAAGATTTTATATAATAATTCTAGGAAAATAAAGAAATCCTAAAAATAAAAGGATTACAATTAATATTTTTGAAAAGTATATTAAATCAAAAATAATATATTATATCACTAACTCTAATAGGAAAGTTATCTATTAAATTACTAATTTCAATAGGATAATATATGCAATTAATAAGGAAAATATTTGTGATTTAAATGAAACTATTATTTAAATGCAATTATTTAATAAACAGTTCAATATAGTGAAACATTTTTTATTGAACTAACTATAGTTAGACATCTTTTATTCCATGAAATTAATTATAAAGAGACATATAATCTTTATCTTTATGGTTTATCAGAAATTGTGAATTTTGTAACTAATTAAGGACATGCGTTAGGATCCATGGATACATCGTCTAGTCTGTGTGAACTTGCATCCATGTGGACGGTCGACGATAGAGGGCAGAAATACTAACACGACCGGTACGTCCTTTAACAGTTGCCTTAATGTTTTACAATGATTATAGAGTTACAATTTTCTGTTATAAAAAAAATTATAAAAAAGAGGTATATGTTTTACAAATTATATATCCATGGGTTGACATTAGAAACAGGAGGAAAAAAGGTCGATGGGAGATCAATGAGAGGGAAGAGAAAGAGGCCAGAACCATGTACGCCCATTTTGAAGAAGTTGTCCAAGGATGAAAGAGCGAAAGCAAGAGAAAGAGCAACAGATAGGACAATGGAGAAAATGATGATGAAGATATATGAAAGGAAGATCACAGTCGGTAAAAGTTGTGGAAGAAGAAGTTCATGATCAAGGTGAGATAGTAAAGAATAATATAAGCGAAAGGAATCAAAGTTCTTTCAAGGTGACGCAATGCGTAGAAGATATCGAAGAACTTAGCAAGAACGATCGTTTTGCAGTTTGCAACGACTTCGTGATGAATAAGAAAGATCACATTTCGAACGAATCTTATGATATAATCAACAAAATGAACTCATCATTTCCAATGATTAGTCACCATCGCAGCCAAGGGGAAGCTAATTCTATTAAGGTACCTTAATTCTCCTATAACTACGAGTCTCATTTATAATTTTTATGATTTTTTTTTTCTTTTTTCTTTACATCGTTATTAACTTAAGCTATGCATATTTAATCAAGTTTAGGATATCTCAAATTTAATATCACCAATGTATCAACACATTTAGTTAATGTTAGATATTTTAATTAGTATACTAGTTTTAGTGTGTTTTTGGATCCACATCAGAGATTTGAAGGCGCTGATTTTTTTTTAATAATTATTATCTGACTTCTATTAGCTGTAATATATATTAGTCAGTGCACTACAAGAAAACAGTCAATTAGCGACTACAAGTAGCGACTACATTTGTAGTCACCAAAAATAACGACCAGATAGTGACCACTTTGCGACTATGTTGTGACTACAGTAGTTTAGTCGCCAAACAGTCACTGCTTTACGACCACAATAGATAGTCGTAATATAGTCGTCAATTTAGCGACTATTCTACGACTCATTCGGCGAGTCGTTAAACAGTCACCCCGTAGTCGCCAAATAGTCATAAAAGACAGTTAAAAAACGTGTTTTTTCTGTGGGGGCCAATAGTAGCCTATGAGTGGCATAGTTGTAGTCTTTAAAAACAAATTGCATCCATTTGTCATCTCATTCCAACACAATTGTCTTTCCTTCCCCAAAAAAAATGTAGATCAAAAAAAAATTTTGACTTTATAAATACTTTTATTTTCTCCAAAAAAAAAAAAATATAGTACTTAAAAAAACACAATATATATATATATATATAATGATGGGAAATTTTTCATTAGAATTCGAATTAGTGGGGTTGGACCAATTCTCGTTTGGAAGTAGCCAAGATACAGTTCAGAATAATGGCGGTAAGTTTTTCTGTCCATGTAAAGTTTGCAAGAACAATAGATGTCTCTCGGGTAGAAGAGTTATGATGCATTCGTTCGATGCATTTAAACGATCGTTAAGTAGCTGTCATACGAAAAAACATGTCGGCAATATAAAAGGGAAAGTAGAAGAAGAAAACAAATATATGTTTTAAGAAGCCTATCATTTTTTTACTTTTATTCACAAACAATATTTGCATAGAATTTGTACTTATGAATATGCTCTATTTAAAGCATCTATATTAAGGAAAAGTACTAAAATAATTTATGTGAAGATTTATTATTATAATTAAGATAGAAATTATATATAGAATAATATATTATAAACTCTAATCTTAAACTTATAAATTAATTCTTAATCTTAAAAATTATTGAATTTAGAAATTATTGAACTTAGAAATTATTGAATTTAGTTATATATAGAATTATTGAACTTACAAATTCTTTTTGTTTAAGATCATTGCATTAATTTAGGCCCAAATCTAGGTTAATTACCCAATTTAGGCCCAAATCCAATACATTCCGTTAAAAGAGAAAACCCTAATCTTCTTATCACTTCTCACAAACCCTAAAGCCGCAATCATCTTTCTCTTCTCAATCTCTCTTCTCAATCGTCTTTCTCTTCTCAATCTCTCTTCTCAATCGACACTCTCTCTTCTCAATCTCTCTTCTCAGTCTCTCGTCTCAATCATCACACGATGCCTGTTCGAGGAAGAAAGAGAAAACTTGATCGTAATCATTCTCAGATTCCCGGAGGGTCAAGACTACGACATACTAATCTACCCAGTCAGTACGACTTCACGCCGGCAGTCCAAGCTCCTCGTACGCAGCAGACACCTGATGAAGTCCCCATTTTGCCACGACAGTCAACGGAATCCCAGATCCGGGACTATCCTCCGCCTCAACAACTATTTCAGGGCTCCGTTACTCGCCAACCTCCACCTCAAGTACGCCGGTCTCCTTCAGTAGAAGTTAACTACAATCCAGCGACTCATGCAACTCTTCAAGATCACTCTCCGCCTTCTCCAGCTCAACGCTCTCAGGCTCGTAGTCATCAGACTCGTAGTCATCCATCGCATCCATCGTCCCAGGGCAACAACTTCGAAGAAGAAACTTCTACGGTGTTGCCGGAGCTCCAGGAGGACGTGGTTCGGGCTCTAAATGCCCTGCTTGTGGTGCCAGGTCGGGATAAGTTCACCACGGTCCTCTCTCCCACACCCTTACCGAACACCCAATGGTATGATTTTTGTCTCTTATCATGTATTTGTAATTGTGTTTTGTGAATGTTAGAAGAGAAATCTGTAGGTCAATGTTTATTTCGTTGGGTTTATTGTGTCTTTAGGATTGTGATTATGTTTGTGTCTTTAGGATTGTGTCTTTAGATTCATGTTTATTTCGTTTATTATGATTTCGTTGGGTTTATTGTGTCTTTAGGATTGTGATTATGTTTGTGTCTTTAGGATTGTGTCTTTAGATTTATGATTGTGTCTTTATGATTGTGTCTTTAGGATTGAGTCTTTAGATTCATGTTTGTGTATTCATTGCTTGTGTATTATGATATATTGCTTGTGTATTATGATATATTGCTTGTGTAATATTATATATTGCTTGTTTATGTTTACTGGTTGAAGTGTTGTTTCTTTTGACTCATTAACTGATGCCTCTTGTATTGTTTCTTTTGGAGGTTTACTCGTGACAAAGGGTCAAAACTTGTTCGGAAGATTACTAAAATTCTTCTAAACAAATTCGAAGGTCCCTTCTACAGCTGGACATGTGTGCCGCGGGACAAACAAGAGAGATACTTCATTGAGTTCGCGGTAAGGATATATGTCACATGTCTTCTTTTCACTTACAATAAGCCTTATGTCACATAGCTTTACATGTCTTCTTTTCACTAACAATAGCTCCTTTTTTTTCTAGAAAACCCACACCTGGGATCCTTTGATAACCGGAACTGTTCAAGCTTATTTTGAGAAAATCTGTCAAAAGCGGATCAAAGACATGGTTAGCAATGTGAGGACTAGTCGAGTTCAACCAACCTGGATTGGAGACACTCTCTGGAGCACGATGGAGGATTACTGGGACACTGAAGAAGCACAACAAAAGAGTAAAACCTACTCTCAGGCCCGTATGTCTGACCGTAACGGCCTAGGTCCTCATGTCCACCTCTCAGGGCCAAAGTCTTATCAACAGCTTCAAGACGAAATGGTTAAGTGTTATTTACTATGTTATTTAACTGTTATTCTTACTTAACTGTTATTTTTTTAAGTTAATCTCTTATAACATTGCAGGTTGAGGAATTGGGAAGAGAAGTCCGACTTGGTGAGGTTTTCATCAAGGCACATACAAAGCCTGATGGTACATATGTTGATCGGAAGGCAGAAAAGATTGCAGGGACATATGAGAAGACTGTTCAAGAGAGGTTGTCTCAGCTCGAGGCAGAGTCTTTTGCTGTGTCAGATGGAGAATCACGGCCACGGGACCTCACAACAGAAGAATATACAGAAATTTTCCTGGAGGTAACTTTTTTTAAAAACCAATACACATTTATAGTCTTGGAGTTTAATTTGTCATCTTCTAACCTCCACTTTTCTCTTATTTTCAAGTCCACTGAGAAGGATTCAAGAGGAACACCTTATGGAGTTGGAAGCCTCAAGGACTGCCTTGTCAATGGAACGCAGAAGCAAGCATGTGGCTCAACTACCTTTGTGGCTCTCGAAGAACAGTTGAAGAAAGCTCAACGCATGATAGAAGAACAGGCTGCTCAACTGGAGCGGCTTGCTGCGCATGATGAAGAACAGGCTGCTCAACTGCAGAGGCGTGATGCAGAACTTGCTGCGCAATCCAAAGTTATTGCTGCCCAGAACGGCAAGATTGACCAATTCTCCATCGTCGAAGATTTTCTGAGGGAATGTGATCCGCGGTTTCAGAAGTTTGTTGCAAGCCATTCAGCTAAAGAGACAACTCCAACTCCATCAACATCTGCTTAAGGTACTCTTCACTTCTAGCTCATCTTATACAATCATCTGGGATCATTTCTTTTTCTTTGTACCTTCATTTTTTCAACTTGACAGAACCTTAAGGTATTGTGTTATAAAAGGGATCAATTCCAGATTTGAGAAGGATACAAGCAGACGAAGCTAACTTGGGAAACAATTGGAAGAAGCTTTTCTTGTTGTTTTCTTGATCAATGTTTTTTCTTTTTGTTATCTTTTGAACTTGGGAATGTAATGAATATGATGTTTCTTTCTTTTTGTTAATCTTTTGAACTGGGGTTGTAATGAATATGATGATACTTAAGATGTGTTTTGTTAAGATGTGTTTTGTTTATGTAACATTAATTGTAGTTATTTTTATAATTGTTCAAATATAAGAATTAGATGTAAATCCAATTAAAGAGAATTTGTAAAACAAAATTCAAATATAAAATTAAAGATAAATCAAAATAAATATTTATAATATAAATATAAATATTTATATGTAATATTATTTAAACACATAATCGTAAATTAGTCGTAAAGTAGTCACTACATTTAGTGACTAATTTACGACTATACAAATAGTCTTAATGTAGTCGTAAACTAGTCACTAACTTAGTGACTACATTACGACTGATTTACGACTCATTTACGACTACAAAAAATTGTCGTAATGTAGTCGCCATTTGGCGACTAAAATTACGACTATAAATTTTAGCGACTCTCGGTTAGCGACTACTGGTTTTAGTCGCAATTTGGTCGTAACACTCATTTTAGCGACTAAATAATGACTAATAGTGTAGTCGCTAATTGACTGTTTTCTTGTAGTGGTGGTTATGTATCTTGCAGCAACAGCTGTTTACGGATCTTTATCATCACTTCTCGGCGAAACCAAGAGACCTCATGTACAAGTACGACTATTAAAACATGGGTTGATAGTGATTTACCGTTAAAATCGGTTGATATGAAGAAAAAAAACTAATGCAATTTGTATGATACTAGTATTATAGCACCGAAAAAATAATGTTATGCTAAATTTTAACAAAATATATGAAAATTTAGGCAGTGAATGGAAGACACAAATTTGAGGTTTTCAGGAAAAAAAACCAAAACCGCCAATGTACACCCAATCACAGCAAAAATAGTTAATATGCGTTTTTAAAAAAAAAAACAAAACAAAAAGCGGAATTGTCCAGCAGATATTGCCATGGACCGCCTTTCAAAAGTACAATAGGTAATACCTAGCGGTTTTTGGAACCGCAAACAGATAATGCTTTATTTAATACTTTATTTAATTTTATATAAATATACTATATAAGCATATGTAATTATACTCTATCAACAAGCAAAAAAAACATATCTCCTTTCCATCTCTTTCTCGAGATTTTCACCCATCACTTTGTTTTTTTTTTAATCACTTCTCATATTTCATCACTTTGGTAATGTTTTTTTTAATCACTTCTCATATTTCATCACTTTGGTAATAATTTTATTTTTATTTTATTCTGATGGATCGATTTCATTTTCTTTTTTTAAACATATCTCCTATTTTTTTTTTTCAATCACTTCCCAATTTTATATAGGTTTTGTTTAATATATTTTCTCATATTTTAAATGCTGTTAGATTTTAAATTTATAAAAACTGATTTAAAATGCAGTTTCCATGTTAATAAAAAGGGTTATAATATATGTTTTAAGTTGAAAATGAATAAAAATAATAATCTAAATATTCAGTAAATAATACTATTGTCCATACTACTTAAATATCATAGTGTTATTAAAACACTCATATATCATGGAGTCTCTATGATTCATTATATTGTTATTTTTAAAAAAAAATTTGTAATCCAGTTTACTTAATTTTAAAAAATTATACATGTTAGTTTAATTATATAACAATTGAACATTTTCATTATGTTTCATATCATTTTTTTTCCTAACTAATATATTTATATATGTATATGTATATGTATAGATAACAATATAAATTAGTTTAGATATAAAACAATATGTTTAAAAGAATTCTTATTAATAATAAAATAATTTTATCGATATAAAATGTATAGTAACCGATAACTTTCATTAAATGTAGATATGTCGTCAAATCGTCGAAGAAACACAAATTCTTCTAGGCAGACAAGTTCAAATCAAAATAAGATATACTATTGCAAATATGTTCTGGGAAAATCAAAATAGTCGATAATTTTTCTTTAAAAATTGTATCTTTATATAGTTGAACTTTTTATCAATATGTCAAAAAAAGAAATTTACTTTTTGATCAACTATAGTATTTAAGGTTTATAAATACAATTATTTTTATTATTAATTTATAACATAAAATAATATACAAACATACTAATTATTAATAAATTTATTTATTATAATATATGTAATCCGCACCGCTTTTCCTTTTTTTACCATTCACACAATTAATACTGAACCGCAAATAGTTTTTTCACCAATCAAATATCATTCTGTACCGCTTATTTTGTATAAATCGCACTTGTCCCGCAAACCGCATGTACCGCAGTTGAACCGTACCGCACTCCAAAACCGCTTTCCCCGCACAACCAAAACTGCAGTCACCATTCAGACCCTTAGGGTCCGAATGGTAACCGTGGATTTAATAGTGCGGGACAAACAATTTGATAGTGCGGTACGGTTCAACTGCGGTACGTGCAGGACAAATACATTTGCGGGACAAGTGCGGTTACTCCAAAATAAGCGGTACAAAATAATGTTTGATTGGTGAAAAATAATTTACAGTGCGGATTTCATATTATTAATAATTATATATTTTAATTTGTTTTGTATTAATAAATAAAAATTTTGATTTGTATAATTTGTTAATTAAAATGGAGATTATTTGTAAATTATATATATTCTAAAAAGATACTCAAACATTTTCTTTTTGCAAACATTTTCTTTCTATTATTAAAGCTTGTCATACCTTTTTTCAAAAAAAAAAAAAAAAGCTTTGTCATACTAAATAAACAATATATATTGCCATATAAATACTGGTTGTTGCCATATAAATACTGGTTATACACGTATACAAATGACAAAGCCTTAATAATAACCAATATACATGTTTATTATTGCCATATAAATACTTGTTATTTTTTTAAATGAAAATATGACAAATGAAGCCACGTGTTTTTTAGAAGTTAAAACCCTAGTTGTGCTTCTTCTTCCCCGTTTATTGTTTGTAGCCGTCTATGGCTTTTCTTCTCTTTGATAAAATATTTCATCTTTATAAAAATCTAAAAAAATATATAAATTGGCCTTTTTTTAGAAAAACCGCTGGGTATATGGTGGATATCTTTGAGAAAGCGGTACAAGGCTTAATTCAAAAGTAAAAACCGCATCTGTTTTTTTTTTTTTTTTGGAAAAAAAAGCAGATAGTAAAAAAACTTATGATTGGTGTAAATAAAGCGGTTTTCATAAAAAAACGCTTTGAGTTCTGCTTTGAGTGGTTCCCAATCACAGCCTTAGTTTGTATATAATCATGTGGGGAAAACTGTAGTAAATGATATAGTGAGAAGATTGTATATTTGTTTTTTTAACAAAAAGTAATAATATATAGTCTTCCTAATATTAAGAATTAGCTTCCAACTTCAATGCTGTATATAATATACGATACATAATCTATAAAAGACAAACTTACGTTTAATATTCAAAGACGATCAATACAAACTTAAAATTATTAGATTAAAATTCAAGGTCATAGCCACAAATTTTTTACCGGGGTGAATTGACTCAATACAAAGATGATATCATTTGCGTCTTGATGTTCTACTTCGTCTTCAGCCTCTAATACTTTGCCACGGGTGCTGCTCTTGCGCAAGTCTTCATCTCTGTTTGCGTCTCCTCTTCTATTCATCAAGTTTGTTTTTTCAGCGGTGTAGTCTTATACTTAACACAAAAGTATACAGTATTAAACATACATATAAGACTGAAAAAAAATTGAGAAAAAAGAAATAATAGAATCATCTAAAAGCAATGAATAAAATAAAAGATACATAACATACCAGAGGCTATAACATACCAAAGGCAATGAACTCATCGGAGATTGTCGGCGTTAATAACAAAATTTTGGAATTTATAGTGGATATAAAGCGTTTATTATATGTTATTCTCTTACGAAGCATGTCTTACTCCTAAATGAGTTTAGCCTCAACTTTTAAAAATAAAACTAACATCTACAACAGAAAGATGATCAATTAGATACGTATATATAGCTTTGACGACGTGGCTGTCAATAGTTTGAATAGAAGAGATCGTGGAATTATGGAGGAGAAATATCCTCTAATTTTATTTTTGATTTTCTTTTAGAGTGAAAAATGTGATCGTGGGAAGTTTAACAATTATGCTTTAGTCCTGTAAACTTTCATTTTAATTTTTTATCGACCAGTAGATTTATGGTTCACATAATTGTTATTTATTTTTTGATAAATTTGCAACATGTCAAAACATAATTGATCAAGTGACTTGTGTTTTATAGTATAAAAGATTTTTTATTTATTTTTGAGTGCTTCTTTAACTATGATATTATAGCCTTCAAACACATATGTGCGGGGGTGTGTTTATTTATCGGTTGCTTTTAGGAATGCAACAAATGACAAAAAAAAAATACAACAAATGACAAAAAAAACGTGACAAATTGATAAAAATTTGATTTTTTTAGGGTTTGTTAGCAAATTAGTACATTTTGGAAACTTAATTGTGAAACTAATACATTCACTATTTAAAATTGGAGAAATATGGTGTTGTGTAATAGAGAGTTTGTGAGATAGGGAGAAATGGTGGGGCATAGGTTGGTGAGAAAATTACAAAAATGGTTATGTGTGTGGGTAAGAAATAAAACTTTTTTTTTCCTCTAATCATAATTATTCAAATAGTTGTTAATATAATATGTTTTTAGAAAACTTCTTAGATACAAAAAATACATTTTTTTTCTTTACAATATGATATGAATTTTATTTAATAATTTTTTAATATATTATATAAATCTTTTGTATCCGTACATCTTAGTATGTGTACAGATGTCTATACACATTATTATGTATATAGATGTCTGTACATATTATTAACTTTACAGATGTAATTTATATAAAAATATTGCAGTACAAGCATATGTACAGACATTTGAAACCCTAAGAACTAAACAAATTTTATCTGTACACTTAATAATGTGTACAGATATTTATACACAATTGTACAGATGTCTGTACACATTATTAAGTGTACATATGTCTGTACATATGTCTGTACACATTATTAAGTGTACATATGAATTTTTACAAAATCATTGCAGTACAGTTCAAACCATCCAGCATGTTAGATAGATTCACACTGTCCAGCAATATTTGAGTACGGTTTAAATCATCCACAAAAATGTGTACCGACACCTGTACACTTAATTATGTGTATAGACATATGTACACTTAATAAAGTGTATAGGCATTTGTACACTTAAAATGTGTACGAATACAAAATATATAATATATAATATATATATAACAAAATTCATATCAAATTGTAAAAAAAAAAATATAAATTTTTTTGTAATCTAAAAAGTTTTCTAAAAAAGATTATATTAACAATTATTTAAAAAGTCAAGAAAATGGAAAAAAAGAGGAACAATGGTATAAGATATAATTAAGTAGAAGTTTGAATGACAACAAAGGTTCGTAGAAATAGCTAAACAGTGGTTAAGGTGGATTTTTCAAATTGTAAATAGTGAATGTATGAGTTTTCAAATTAAGTTTAAAAAATGTATGTTTTTTTTACCAATTACCTCATTCTTTCATGTGTCCTTGACGTCAATTCTGGTAGACATAGGGCATGTTCGTTTCGTCGACGCAGACGACTGCGGCAGCGGCAGCGGCAGCGGCAAACGCAATTTTTTTAATCGCCGCAACTAATCGACGTTCAAAATCAGAACCAGCGTTCGCCGCAGCGTTTTGCCGCAGGTACCTGCGGCAACCAAACGAACAACGAAACTTGCGGCTGCGGCAGCCGCAGGTACCTGCGGCGACAAAACGAACAGGCCCTATCAAGAATCTAAAACCTTTCAAGGCTTTATATAGATGAACTTAGATGCGGCAGCTTATCAAAAGGCTTGTGATCACTATTATATAAGTGGGTTAACGTTGTTTTTTTTTTTAAGCAAATTAATTTGCTTTGTCCTTTAATCAATGATAACTTATGCTCTAATAAATCAAATCTCTCGCCTGTATAGTAGTAGTAGGTTATTCTTGTTTTGGTATAAGTTAAATATTACTTAATCAAGAAAGTTTGGTTTACTCAATTCAAACTTAAAAGGGTATATTATTTTCCAAAACTGCAATTTAGTATTAATCATAGATATATATTGTTAAGAAATATCAAAATATTTTAAATTTTATATGACCCTTTTTGATAGATCTACATATAGTAAACAACCCAAAGGTCTGATTATGATCACTTGATGTTCACACTGTTCTTTTTTTTTTTTTCTAAAAGATGATAAAATTATATGTGCACTAAGCTGTGGTCTTTGTATTCATGCTATAAAAAGAATATACGTCCCTCACCATTTTCATAGCCTAAAATAAAGAAGTGATCACTTCGATTCGATGCCACTTCCAGATAAACTCAATTAAAAAAACTTAATTATGCTTTGCCATGAAACCTCGGGTGGTTGGTGTTTGTTATAGTCCGGCGTAGGAATGTTAAATCATTAAAAATTACACAACTCTTAGCTTCAGACTCCACCTGAACTGAAATACCCAAAAGAACCAGGGGCGGACCCACGTTATGCTTTGTGGTGGCAGTTGCCACCAGCAATATTAAAAAGCCTAAATTTTTACACTATATAAAAGAAGTTAAAGTGGCAAAATGGCTTGAGAACAAGCAAAAATATGTTCAAAGTAGCGGGTTCGATTCTACCTGGTGACAGTCTGCCACCACTAATATTTTTTTCTGGGTCCGCCCCTAAAAAGAACATATTATGTTAGAGTGAATTAGCAATTATAAAGGTATTGTACGTGAAGACGACCCAAAAAAAATGGTATTAAAATAATTAAAGTCATTAAATGAAATTAAAAACTGATTTACAGTGCTTTTAAAAGGGAGTCACACAACATGTTTGTTTTATGTTTTAGATCACAAACACACTTTGATGATAATATATGGATCCATTCATATTGAATTTTATAGGGACAAATGGAGGAAGAGATTTTATATTTTGTTTTTGAATGTATAATAAAGTTGTATTTGATTATACTATAGTTGACCTGAGAGGAGAAGATAGTAATTGCGTTGGTTTCTGCAGAAGCTGTAGCATATCCTCCTTCTTTATCCGTCCGCGCCACCCTTAATTCTGAGACTAAAGATGAACAACAACAAGCATCAGCATCAGCATCAGCAGCACTAGCTCTACCCACAAATTTACTTACAGTCGAGCTTCTCCCGCAGTCCGATGGCCACATTTGAATCTCCGTGAGACTTACAATTCCACAACTTCAACACCGTCGCAACCCGTTTCTACTCCGGTTTCGCCCACCGATACAACGGATTCAGGCGAAATCGTCGATTCAATTTGGCTTTACGATTCAACACGATTTTGATTGCAATTACATTCCTGATCATAGAATGGTTCAGGCATCATCATTTCACTACTCTAATGCTGCGGTTCTAGTGCAAGAGTAATATATATCACTCTTCCTCTCTCAGTCTCGCTCGCCAAAATATATTATTTTGGGCCACATTAAAAGCCCACTAGTTAAGATTCTTTAGCCGACGATCGTCCTTGGCGCACACACTTGAGCTAGGGTTTTATTATGTCTTTCAAAATTTGTAACCACCAGAAGCAGATGAGACTTTCTTCATAAGCTTTTAAGTTTTAACCTAACTTACTTTTGTTACACCAATCTTTGCTGATGATGCTCTCCGATCTTCCAAGCGATTTGGTAGAGGAAGTGCTCGTTAGGCTTCCAGTGACATCGATGAGAGCAGTGCGATTCGTTTGCAAAAAGTGGAACACGTTAACCAAAGAAGAGAGTTTTACAAAGAAGCACCTTGCTCGAGCCAAAGCAGCAGCAGCAAGAGAGGTGGTTGTGGTGATGAATGATCGAATTAATCTGATGAGCGTCAACCTCCATGGAATTCACAATAACGTTAACCCATCAATAAACCATCTAGGTCAACTCGTTAGCCTAACCGATTTAGATGAAGTCGATATGTATGAAGTCTTTCACTGCGATGGTTTATTGTTATGCATCACGAGAGACCGCACTAGATTCGTTGTTTGGAATCCGTATTGCGGCCAAACCCGGTATTTCAAACATAAACGAATGCACATGACGGACAAGTATGCTATTGGATACGAGACGAGAGAATCGAGCGGCCGCAGCTATAAAGTTTTAAGATTTGGTCAATGTACTAGGGAATACGTTTGTTATGAACTTGACTATATCAACTCTGAAACATGGATGGAGATTATCCCTACGCCTATCACTGCGGACTGGAATATACCTTTTTATCAACGTGGCGTGTCTCTCAAAGGAAATACTTATTGGTATTCTGAGCCAGGACGAGGAGGAGTATTCTTCTTAGTCTGTTTTGATTTTACAAGAGAGAGATTTGGACCGCATCTAAGTCTACCGTTTCGCTCTTATACGGGAGATACTCTAAGTCTATCTAGTGTTAGAGATGAGCAACTTGCAGTGTTATTTCAGCATGAGGATACATTATATACGGAGATATGGATTACGACAGAGATTGAGCCCGAAACAGTGTCGTGGAGAAAGCTGTTCTTTGCGGTGGATGTTTTAAAGATTTCGGGTCTTTGTGGGAGTTTCTTTGTTGACGAGGAGAAGAAAGTTGTCGTTGTTTTTGATGAGTACAGAGAAATGGGGGAGCGCAACATAGCTGCTTATATCATTGGAGAGGATGGAATTATCACAAAAGTAGATTTAGGAAAAGCTGTAAGCATTTATCATCATCCACAAATGTGCTCTTGTGTTCCAAGTCTAGCGCAAATCAAATGACCACAACTCTAAAAAAAAAAAATATATATATATATATATATATATATTTAGCTGCTTTTGTAAAATCTCTATTTTGACAAGTTTTGTTTCGTTTCAATAAAAGAACCAAGTGTCACAAAAGCTAATTCATGGGTTATATCATCATATCAATGTATCAAAAGGTCACTCACCACTGTTTTGGTTGCGTTTTACATTCTTGATCGTTTTGATCTAACCTCACACTAAAACGGCAAGGTGTGTGTTTATAATAATCTCAGACAGCACGGAGTTTTTTTCCACAGGGACACTAAAAATATCATTGTCTCTCTCACATATCTTATTAACGGCACAAATGGCTGCAACTGATTTATGAAGCCGAGTGGAGAAGATAGTAATGGCTGTCGTTTCTGCAGGTGCTTTAGCTTTCCCTCCTTCTTTATCCGTCCGCGCCACCCTTAATCCTGAGACTAAAGATGAACAACAACAAGGGAGCATCACCATCAGCTCTACCCAGAAATTTACTTACAGTCGAGCTTCTCCCGCAGTCCGATGGCCACATTTGAACCTCCGTGAGACTTACGATTCCACAACTTCATCACCGTCGCAACCCGTTCCTACTCCGGTTTCGCCCACGGATACAGTCGAAGTCGTCGATTCAATTGGCTTTAACGAGCAGGAAAAGACGAAAGATGATGAAACCGCCGGCGCCGCCGCCGTGGTGGCGAGTCGGAGAAGGAGAGTGAAGAAATTGAATAAGGTGGCGCTGATTAAGGCCAAGGATTGGAGAGAGAGGGTGAAGTTTCTTACGGATAAGATTCTAAGCCTGAAACCTAATCAGTTCGTCGCGGATGTACTCGATGCTCGTCCCGTTCAGATGACTCCTACGGATTACTGTTTCGTCGTTAAATCGGTTGGTCAGGTGAGCTGGCAACGAGCTCTTGAAGTTTTCGAGTGGCTCAATCTCCGTCATTGGCACTCACCTAACGCTCGTATGGTTGCGGCTATACTCGGTGTTTTGGGACGGTGGAATCAAGAATCGCTTGCCGTTGAGATTTTCACTAGGGCTGAGCCAACGGTAGGAGATACGGTTCAAGTTTACAACGCGATGATGGGTGTTTATTCTCGTAGTGGCAAGTTTTCGAAAGCACAGGAGCTGCTCGACGCAATGCGTCAGAGAGGGTGTGTTCCTGATCTTATTAGTTTCAATACTCTTATCAACGCTAGGCTTAAGTCTGGTGGGGTGACTCCGAATCTGGCTGTTGAGTTATTAGATATGGTTAGGAATTCGGGTCTTAGGCCTGATGCTATCACTTACAACACTCTGCTTAGCGCGTGTTCGCGGGATTCTAATTTGGAGGGTGCTGTGAAGGTTTTTGATGACATGGAAGCTTATCGTTGTCAGCCTGACTTGTGGACTTATAATGCCATGATATCTGTTTATGGAAGATGTGGGCTTGCTTCTGAAGCTGAGAGGCTATTCATGGAGCTGGAGTTTAAAGGTTATTCACCTGATGCAGTGACATACAACTCTTTGCTCTATGCTTTTGCTAGAGAAAGAAATACAGAGAAGGTGAAAGAGGTGTACCAAGAAATGCAGAAAATGGGGTTTGGGAAAGACGAGATGACTTACAACACGATCATTCACATGTATGGCAAGCAGGGGCAACTTGATCTTGCGCTACAGCTTTATAAAGACATGAAAGGTCTGTCTGGTAGAAACCCTGATGCTATTACTTACACTGTTTTGATCGATTCACTTGGAAAAGCAAACAGAACCGTGGAAGCCGCAGCTATAATGTCTGAGATGCTTGATGCTGGGATTAAACCAACTCTGCAGACCTACAGTGCTCTAATCTGCGGTTATGCCAAGGCTGGGAAGCGAGAGGAGGCTGAGAGTACTTTCAGTTGCATGTTGCGCTCAGGTACTAAACCTGATAATTTAGCGTATTCTGTAATGTTGGATGTATTACTAAGAGGCAACGAGACAAGAAAGGCGTGGGTTTTATATCGTGATATGATTTCTGACTGTCAGACACCGTCTCACAGTCTGTATGAGTTGATGGTACTTGGACTTATGAAGGAAAATAGGTCAGACGACATTCAGAAAACCATTAGAGACATGGAAGAATTGTGTGGCATGAACCCACTAGAGATTTCATCAGTTCTTGTTAAGGGTGAATGCTTTGACCTTGCTGCTAGACAGTTGAAAGTGGCTATCACCAATGGGTATGACCTGGAAAACGACACTCTATTGTCTATCTTGGGTTCATACAGTTCATCAGGCAGGCATTCAGAAGCGCTTGAGTTACTTGAATTTTTGAAAGAACACGCCAGTGGATCTAAAAGTCTTATAAATGAAGCTCTAATTGTTCTACATTGCAAGGATAACAATATAAGTACTGCTCTAGATGAATATTTTGCTGACCCATGTGTTCATGGCTGGTGTTGTAGCAGTTCTACCATGTATGAGACTCTATTACATTGCTGTGTAGCAAATGAACATTACCCCGAAGCTTCTCAAGTTTTCTCTGACCTGAGACTATCTGGCTGCGAAGCTTCAGAAAGTGTTTGTAAAAGCATGGTTGTTGTGTATTGCAAGCTTGGCTTTCCAGAGACAGCTCATCAAGTGGTTAATCAAGCTGAGACCAAAGGCTTCCACTTTGCATGTTCGCCTATGTATACTGATATCATTGAGGCTTATGGAAAACTAAAGCTATGGCAGAAAGCGGAGAGTGTGGTTGGCAACCTAAGACAAAGTGGACGAACACCTGATCTTAAGACATGGAACAGCTTGATGTCGGCTTATGCTGAGTGTGGCTGTTATGAGCGGGCAAGAGCTATTTTTAACACTATGATGAGGGATGGTCCATCTCCTACTGTTGAATCCATCAATATCTTGTTGCATGCTTTGTGTGTTGATGGGAGACTTGAAGAGCTCTACGTTGTTGTTGAAGAATTGCAAGATATGGGCTTTAAGATTAGCAAAAGTTCCATTCTTTTGATGCTTGACGCATTTGCCCGGGCTGGAAATATCTTTGAGGTAAAGAAGATATACAGTAGCATGAAAGCTGCTGGTTACTTACCCACGATTCGCCTCTATAGGATGATGATTGAGCTTCTCTGCAAAGGGAAACGAGTTAGAGATGCTGAACTTATGGTCTCTGAAATGGAAGAGGCCAGTTTCAAGGTTGAGCTCGCTATATGGAATTCCATGCTGAAGATGTATACGGCTATCGAAGATTACAAGAAGACAGTTCAAGTATACCAGAGGATAAAAGAAACTGGACTGGAACCAGATGAGACCACTTACAATACTCTGATTATAATGTATTGTAGAGACAGACGACCAGAAGAAGGGTACTTGCTGATGCAGCGAATGAGAAATATTGGTCTGGACCCAAAGCTGGACACATACAAGAGCTTGATCTCTGCTTTTGGTAAGCAAAAATGCCTTGAGCAAGCTGAACAACTGTTTGACGAGCTTCTCTCCAAAGGTTATAAACTAGACCGTTCATTTTACCACACGATGATGAAAATATCTCGAGATTCTGGAAGTGACTCCAAGGCAGAGAAATTGTTGCAAATGATGAAGAGTGCAGGAATAGAACCAACACTTGCTACAATGCATTTGCTTATGGTTTCATATAGTTCGTCTGGAAATCCCCAAGAAGCTGAAAAAGTTCTTAGTAACCTGAAAGAAACAGACGTGGAACTAACAACTCTGCCTTATAGTTCAGTTATTGATGCCTACCTTCGGAGCGAAGATTATAACAGTGGAATAGAAAGGCTTTTGGAAATGAAGAAAGAGGGCCTGGAGCCAGACCACAGGATATGGACTTGCTTTGTTAGGGCAGCGAGTTTCTCCAAGGAAAAAAATGAAGTCATGTTGCTGCTGAAAGCTCTTCAAGATATTGGTTTTGATCTTCCTATCAGGTATGGATGATCTGATGCATTCCTGCAAAATGATTGGTCTGTTAGTCATGTTTATGGTTTTATTATTAAGTTATTATAAATTTGATACAGGATCATCATATGTAACTAATAATTATGTGTCTTTTGATGATACCTACCAGGCTTTTAGCTGGAAGACCTGAGTTGTTAGTTCCTGAGGTGGATGAATGGTTCGAGAAACTGAAACCCATAGAGGACAATGCTGCTCTCAATTTTGCTAATGCTCTTTTAAATCTTCTCTGGGCGTTTGAACTCAGAGCTACTGCATCATGGGTATTCCAACTGGCAATCAAAAGGGGTATCTTCAGTCGCGATGTTTTTAGGTCAGTGGTCTAAACATATGTTTCATGAATGGTGTTAACACTCACCCATGAACTAGTCAACAGTTGTTTCTCGCGAAAACGTTTTCGAATGCACTGTATTTAGCAGTCACATTTACTATTGACTTTGATATTTCAGGGTGGCGGACAAAGACTGGGGTGCTGACTTCAGAAGATTGTCGGGAGGTGCAGCACTTGTTGCCCTGACTCTATGGCTTGACCACATGCAGGCAATTCATCTTTTTTCTTCTCTCTTACTATCTATGCATCTTGGCATCATATTACACAAATCCCTTCATAACTGAAGATCGTATGACATATAATCATTCTGATATTCACCAATAACCCTCAACCTCTGCTACAATTCTTCTTCCATTTTCAGGATGCATCACTCGAAGGGTACCCAGAGTCTCCAAAATCAGTTGTATTAATCACAGGGACCGCAGAATACAACGGCATATCCCTGGACAAAACGCTGAAGGCATGTCTCTGGGAGATGGGTTCTCCATTTCTTCCCTGCAAGACGAGAACTGGGCTTCTAGTGGCCAAAGCTCACTCTCTGAGAATGTGGTTGAAGGACTCACCATTCTGCTTCGACTTGGAGCTAAAAGACTCGCTGTCCTTACCGGAATCAAACTCGATGGACCTGATCGACGGGTGTTTCATAAGACGTGGACTTGTTCCTGCGTTTAACCACATCAAAGAGAGACTTGGCGGATTTGTATCACCGAAGAAGTTTTCGAGACTGGCATTGCTACCAGACGAAATGAGAGAACGAGTGATAAAGACAGATATAGAAGGACATAGACAGAAGTTAGAGAAGATGAAAAAGAATAAGGGAAATGAAGTGATTAGTGTTAACCCTCGAAAGAAGTTTGTCAGAAGTAAGTGATGTCATGATAATGTACTATCATATTACACATTTGTAATTATTGTATACAGTTTAGAAACAAGTGTCTTCATGTAATATTTATCAATAGGATTAATAAATTAAAAAGAGTATTACAATTTACATCTAACAACTTTTTCCCGTTGAATTAAAAAATGTACTTGCTGTCAACTTATTTATTGTTAGATTCAAGATATTTTCTTTGTTGTTAAAATCAGTGAAACTATTGGTTTTCTATAAAGATGCGTGGATTAGACGTATTTTATACATACAACAATTTTCAAAATTTTCAAGAGCAAAAGAAACACCTAATTTGGTGCGTCTTGGTTCTCGATAGGAACTACTGCAGACACTTTCCTCCTCCTAGGCGTAAGTTTTTTTAAACCAGTGGTGTTGTTCGAAGTTTCTGCAACACGTTTGCGCCGTCGTCTTTGTTTCTCCTCTGCAATGTCTTGGATCTCGTTATACGGTTCCACTTCCAACAACCTCTCCTCTCCTCCATTGTTTGGTTCATTTTCACAAACAGTCTCATTCTCTTGTATACAAACATCTCCTGAGCATTTCTCTAGTCTTTTCCTCCGTCTCTTTGGTTGCCTCTCTGCATCTGCCTTCTTCTGTCTGCATCAACAAAACAGTGAATTTAGATTCACAAAAGCTGTGCAATTGTGTGTGTGTGTGTGTGTGTAAGGAATAAGCTATTAACTTACTTGGCTTTGCCTTTCTTCTTCAGGGCTACACTATCGGGTTGTGGCTCTAGAGATATATCCGGTAGTGCCAAAATAGCGCCTGTGACAAGAGCAGGTCGCTCTGATTCCCGGTCAACAAAATTACCTACAATAGCTTCTTTCCGTAACCTTCTAGCTTCTTGTAAAAGAGCCACTTGATGAGGATATAAAGTCTTCCATCTCCTCAGGCACTGATTGTCAGTACGACAAGACAGATCCGAAGCCACCTTGGACCAGCTATATCCATGTTTTGCAATTGCTTCTCTCAACTTTCCATCCTCATCCTCAGTCCACTTCCCACGATTTAATTTGGGCTCTAAACAATTTACCCATCTCTCTCGACACTGAGTCGCAGTACGTCCAGGAACAAACTGAGAAATCTTATGCCAGTTTTGAGATCCAAAGAGTGTCACAGCTACTTTCACACGTTTGTCTTCCTCTAAGCTCCATCTCCCTTTTCTTGTAGGGCGAAGCGACTTTTTCCATCTGAGTATAGAGAGGAAGGAAATCAGATAAACCATTTAAAACATGCATCTGAATGCATAAACAAACACATTCTAAAATCCTAGGAAAATGTCATCAATGGGTGTATATTGAGGTTATGATAAAATCCCACATCGGCTAAACATGGACTTGATGGGTGGTTTATAAACCCCTATAGACTTTTTTTTTACCCCAACAAACTAGCTCTTGAGACAAATCGGACTAGAATATATTAAATTCATATAATTTGGTAGATGGAGGGAAACGTACGAGGATACCTCTTCTTAGACAAAATAGTCAAACATACTGCAGAATTTGATGATTGTCCAAAAAAAAAATATACTGCAGAAGATAAAACTGACCTATTTGAGCACTGAGGTCCAGTTCTTCCTTTTAATACATTTGCAACAGATTGCCAGTCTTTATCGCCAAATAACTCTACTGCAGCACGAAGTTGGTCATCTTCCTCTGAAGTCCATTCTTTCTTCAATATGCTTGCATTCAAGCTTCTCTGATATCGAGCCAAACATTGAAATGGGGTCCTATTTGTCCCTAGTGATACCGCAATATCGAGCCAGTCTGTAAAACCCTTTTCTTCGATAATTAGGAGTAGGTTTTTGTCCTCTGCATCAGTCCACGGACCGTGGTTAATCAATGGATCTTCCGAGCTCATCCACCTACAATGAGGCAAGTTAAAAAACTGAAATCTCAAAATAAGAGACAGAGTGATAGTATAAGAAATGTGCACCCATAGATATGATTAAAAGCTGATTTATCTTCAAAACCAGAGTTCAACTAGAGGAGGAACTTACCGAGCTTCACATTCTGCAGCAGAACGGTCTTTGATATCCAAGGAATCCCAATTAATTTTCGGAAGAAACTGCCTAATCATTTCTGGTGTTATCTCAAGATTTCGGATCGATTCATTGATGGCGTCTATATCATATGTAGATCCTTCCAAATCACTGTTAAGAAATTGCGGTCAGTCAAACTCTTTTCAGAAAAATATAACCAAAAAAACTTACAACTAATTCTGCATCTGAAATAATCAAAGCAGCAGATTTAAAGGTACTAGGCACCAGAATATGATAGCACTTTAAAAGAGGATGAGCAAGTAGTACCTGGACTGTTCAATAGCTTCATAAAGTAGTATCTTTTGAACTTCTTGTTTTATACCTTTTGCAAGGTTTTTGTTCTCCTCAGAAGACCATTTTCTCCGTTCCACTGAAACTGGATATTTCTCTAGTGCCATCCTATAATCTGCAACACAAGGGTTTTCCGGTGGACCAAACAGCAACGGAGATGTCTTTTTATCATTACCCTACCAAAAAAAACATAGAATTTACGATAAGAAACATTTTCCATCAGAGTCAAACAGAAAACAAAGACTGCAAAACAACAGCAGAGGCAAGAAAACAGATCAAAGTATTACCTCGGAGCTATCACAAGGCACAGATTTTCGTGTTGAGATTAACTCCACACGAGGATCTTTCCTCTGAACAAGTGCCAGTTTCGTTCTTCTCTTGCAAGAAGCTTGAAAATCTTTTACTATTTTAACATTTTTCTTGTGTTTCTCGTTCTGCTCGATTGTTGCTTCAAGTACTTCCAATTTTCGTCTAAGAAATTTCTGATATGCCCTGTTCTTCCTGATTGCATCAACAAAGGCTTGTGCAGCTTCAGGGAAAGTTGAACTCTCTGGCATAAGAGATAACTGGCTTGTCTCCAGGTGGTCATGAGGCTCAGCGGAAGTATTTTCATGTACATCAACAGAACGGCCATCTTGTACATCCTCAGAATCTGGCACTGTGACAATTGATTTCCCGTGATCTGGAAAGCTTTCACAAGTATTAGATCTACTCAATATTTCGCGTGAAGGTTCATTATCCGAGTCATGTACCTGCTTTTTCTTCCCGGCAAAATCATTCATGAAATTTCCCTCCGGATCTGCAGAAGAATAGTAAGAAATGACTAATCATAAGCATATTTTCCAATAGAAGATAAAAAAGACAAGCAAGCCCACATTCTAACACACGAATTCATCATATCATCAATCAACAAACATAAGAATAGAGAGCTTCTAACTTATTCCATCAGGGACAATACATAGATGCATAAATACACTGTTCAACCCCAAATAAAAATATGAAAACTCCGGCACCTTTCTCTCACTGAGTGTACCTTCTATATAGACTCATACAAAGAAGCTTCCAACAGTGAAACCGAAGGAGAACCATATTAATCTTACCATCTGCAAAACTATCTTAACCCACTTGAGAAGCAGAGTCTTCAGATAACCATAGAAGGAACATTCCAGAAGTAACACAGAAACAATAATCTAACGAAATCAGTAGCTATAACCCAAATAGAAACAAAGTAAAGAGAAACTTCAAAATTGAGCTCACCAAAATTTGCATAAGCAGAGAATCGCCTACGAATAACACGAAGAGTTTCAAAGGCGCCATCTTCGTCTTCATCATCATCGTCGGATAAACCAATGGGAGGAATAGGCACATCCATGGACAATGCTAATTGGCTCGTAATACTACGAATCATCTCGAAATCATCTTCACTCTCCGAATCCGAAGGCAATGATAAACCCACGGGAGGACCACTGCTCAATTTCGCATCCTTTGACGATGCGAATTGGCTATTAATGCTACGAAGCATCTCGAAATCGTCCTCGTTCTCCGAATCCGACGGCATCGCTTCGTCACCGCCTCCATCAGCTTCAATTGAATTGGTTTTAGCGGCGAATTGATCGGAATTAGCGTCGGAGACCATACAGGCGCGTCTTATGTCCTCGAAGTCTTCAATGTCGTCTTCCTCGTCATCGTCATCATCGTCGTAAGCCTCGTATAGGCTATTCCGGTTCATCGCGTTACAGATTGAGAAAAGCGTCTATTAGGAAAGCGAAATCGAAAATTGAGAAACGGCTCCGAGAGAAAAGGTTTTATTATGCCTCTGGGAGAAGAAGAAGAAGAACGAAGAAGATGAAAGGTTTCTTTCTCATATAAGGGTTTTATTTATGTTACGAGTCTGAGCAATTTAATATGGCGGCATCATAACAAACGGATCGGGTCGAGTTGGTTCGGATCGGATATTGATTAGGTCGTAATCGTTTGGGACAATTGTGAAACCTTTAGGTCGTAATCGGATATTGATTAAACACGAAGTTTTAAATAAGGGATTTTGGTCAATAATGCCATTTTTTTTAAAAACTTGTCAAAAATGCCAGTTTTGGTTGAGTTTGTGAGAAATGCCATTTTTTTGATTTGGGAGACATGATTAAAGACGAATTTACCCTCGACCTAATATATGGGAAACATTGGTAGACAAAAACAATAGAAAGACATGTCCATCAACATTAGAATGTCTATCGCCAGTAGATTGTGTATGGACAAGTTTCATTAAATTGACTATGGCCATATCGTAATAGAGAGATGACAATAAGGTAGACCAAAAAACACAAACAACATGAATACATTAGTTGTATAGCCATATTAAAGGTAGACATAAACAACATGAATACATGTCCATCGATTAGGATAGTGATAAAAGAAACAGTAGACAAAAACAGCAAATATACAATTTCCACCACATAGGACAAACATTAAGTGTTGTTTGTACAAAAATAGACTAATAATTATTGTGTGACTTGTGAATGGTCCATCAGCGAGTGGACATCTACCTTGTCTGCCTGATCGGTCCATCATGGCCACTTTATTGTCGTGAGTACCCCAACAACATTACTATAGTAACGAGAAATGAATATGTTAGTTAATCGATAGACAAACGGGTTTTGAATAACAATTTTCACAATCAACAATGGATGAACAAACATATATGAATATGTAAATGGAGACATGGTTTTGATGGACATGAATCATGCCTATTTAGTCCATCGCGAGACAAAAGAAGTCTTGTCCACCGGATGTGGATCTGGTCCACCGGATCGTGGATCTGGTCCACCGGAGATGCATCAAATGTGTTTTTGAATCGCAAATTCGGACAGTGAATCATATAGAGGTTTGAAAGAGAGATGAAAATTTGGAGAAAGAGAGAATTGGATATGTGGAGATGTGGGTTTAGATATGTGTAGTGATTTATTTGTTGTTGAAGGAAGAAAGAAAGAAAGAGAAGATAAGAAAAGAGAGAGATGAGCGATCGAGAGAGGAAAGAAGAGAAAGAAAATAGAGGGCATTTTTGTCATTTTAAATAGATGAAAGTGGGTCCTATGGCATTTTAGAAAATGTTTTAAGGAAAATGGCATTAGAGAGAAACAATGTTACTGTTCATGGCATTATCCACAATATTCTCTTTAAATAATTAATTAACAACCAAAACATATCGAACCGGATTATATTATTGTCTACCATTACCACCATTAACGGTTAAAGAGTCAAATCTCACAAAAGTGGCTTGGTTTTTACGATTTCTTCGGTTCGAATAACTCCTTACCGAATCAACCAAAGCCAATACTAACCAGAACTGGAACTGAATCAAACTACACATAACATGGTTTTGTAGGCACTACTACACTAGGCCATATATACCGATAACTAAAAGAAGGGAATCAGCAAAGCTTGGTGTCGAAGTTGAGAGTGATTCCCATGCTGAACAGCTCCTGACACAGAAGCTTAGCTCCATAAGGAACATAAACCCTTACCACATGGTCTGAGGATTCGCAGACTTTACAATATGGCCCTCTGATGATCTTTCTTCCACTGCTTGGAGTCCTCTCGATCACATTCGCATATGTTTTACATTTCCTGCAGATGTGCATCTGAGAAAAGTCACTGAGGGTGAAGAGACGCTCGTGCAGATTAGCAAAAGCACTATGAGCTATCAGGCAGTCTCTCTCCATTTCTCCAAACTTTATCCCACCGAACCTCTTCCTGTCTGCCACTGGCTGCCTTGTGAGCGGGTGGATTGGTCCAGTGTTTCTGAATTTCACTTTCTCCTCTGACATGTGGACAAGTCGCTGGTAGAAAGTTGGTCCCATGAATATCAGAGAGCGCATCATCTCGCCTGATCTACCGTTGTAGACCCTTTCATTTCCCCATCTTGAAAACCCAGGCCTAACAACAAATATTTACCATTGGCAATGAAACAGCCAATCAGGACTTAAGAACCAACAAATAATCTACGAAAGGTTCAACAAATTAAACAGATAATCACAAAGCTCACAGCATTAGTCCTCTGGCTCTAACTAATTATACTGGTACATGGAGCCCATTTTTGTGTATTATCTTCACGTTTTTCAGGCACAATGGGAAAAACTAATCAACCAGAGAACATCGAACTTATTAATTTTTCAGTCTTACATAGATATTTTCCAATCATATATAAGTCATGCTCACTTCTAGTACTCCTGGGAAACAAAACAAATATCCACGATGATTCAAGTAAGGTGCTCAAATCTAGTTTAGTGACTATCCTTTTGGAAATTATGTAGCCAAAGTACCCAAGTTCAAACATCTTCAACAAAGCAATATAATTAATAATTAGTTCCTGCCCTCAATGATATCATCCATTTATAATCCCTAGGAACCAATGTCAATCTATAATAGCATATAGTAATTCAATATTCCCTTTTTACGAGCTAAAACCAAAATTCAAAGTGTGAAGAACGTACCTGTAAAGCTGCTATGTGATTTCAGTGATACTCGGAGTGGAGAAAGGAGTTGCATGACGTGTCAATTTGGTGTATGCGGTAGAGCTACCCTCCTTCTTTTGTATAGGACAAGCTATTCCTTTGGAGAGAGCAGCCTCCAAGAGTTGACCCGGTGTTTGCCTAGAAGGGAAAGCGTGCGGGTTTATCACAATATCAGGAACTATGCCTTGGATTGTGAAAGGAAAATTTTCCTGTTCCTCTAGATAGCCTAAAACACCCTTCTGGCCATGCATACTGGAAAACTTATCTCCAAGGCATGGAGAACGAACCTGCAAGATGTAAAAGCCAATCAATTATACATTTGAGTCATCATAGGAATGCATTCTCTGAAAGACAACTCGATTCAGTATGATCTAGAACTTACCTGTCTCAGAGAAACTGCAGCAAAATTCTTTCCATCGTCATTAGATGATAATACCACTTTTTGCACAAATCCTTTCTCAGTGTGCTTAAGCTTTATACTGTGATCGGCTCCAGACTCGGTACTCATGTTAGCACCAATGAAAGGAAACCCGTCATCATCAAGGCTGTCTACCCTGCCGATATTGCTATGTGTCTTTCCAAACTGAACAAGCTCATCCATCTTCTTCCTCTTCTCCGAGTCTTTGCTATCAACCTCTGATTTGTAGCGTCTAATCTGCTCTGAACGGAACATACCACGTTCCAATGAAGCCTTGTTCATCACAATGGAGTCCTCTTGGTTGTACCCGAGATGAACATTCACAACAACAATTGCGTTCTGGCCATTAAACAGCACTTCTTTTTAAGACTGGGGGCCATTAAACAGCACAATTCAAAAACTGGTGAAACTCACCTTCTCAGCTCCCTTGATCACAAAATATCCACCTTGATCAAAGGCACAATCCCCCTTTTTGCAGTTTTCCTTTACTTTCTCACTAGTTTTGCAAAGTACAGATTTCACCATGACAGGTATACTACCAATGAGAATGTCCTGCTTTTTGACATCTAGAACCTTCTTCTCGACATATTCATCTTGTCCCGTCTTGAATTTGTCACTTTTAACAACAGTTTTTGTGAACATCTAGTCAATTTATAAGGTGAAGAGGCAGTTAGACAATAAACTAACCCGTAATAAGAATAAGATACATAGACAAGAAAAACAGAAACATCATCAAAAGTCCGACAGTATAAGAATCATTGCATACAAGCATGAAACACTCCGTTAGAGCACAGTGAGAGAATGGAGAAGCACTAAACAACTAAAAAGCGTAAGATGTTCTTCTTTTATATTTCATACCAGGTATTGTTTCACTCTCAACTACAAAGTGAGATTTAACTGGCCTTTGTGAGTTATCATCAAAAGTTTGACAGTATTAAGAGTCATCGCATACAAGCATGAAACACTCAATTAAAGCACAGTGAGGGAATGAAGAAGAACTAAACAAATAAAAAGCGTACGATGTTCTTCTTGTATATTTCATACCAGGTATTGTTTCACTCTCAACTACAAAATGATATTTAACTGGCCTTTCTGAGTTTTCAAGCAAGGGGAATCAATCATTAAAACAAGACAAGCTTACTTCATTTTAGACAAAGATTTAGTTAGTTATGTTACCTCAGCTTGGACATTTACTTTCATCCTTGCAGAGTATGTAATGTTCTGAAGCCTGGCATGCCATGGGAAAAAATCAAGCTCCTTGTCATCAGAAAAGAATGTGGGCTTCTCCAAGGAGACTTTACCGAATTTCACAGTTGCGTATCTCCAACCAGTTTCTTTCTTCTTAGTTGGATCATAAGACGGTTCCACAAGCATCTCCCCAAAGGATTCAAACACGTTCTAAAGCCCGTGTTCAATAAAGAAGTTGTAGGAGTTGAGTTGATGACTTATGAGTCCATACTTGTCAAAGAAAGATGTCGCAGCTTGTTTGCAGAACCTCTGGAGAGAACTTTCACCAATCTCAGACAGATTGATCTGCCCAGCAGCCTCAATCTCTTCAATATCCATATCATTCATGTCCATCTCTCGTGTATACCTCAACACACACTGAACGAACACAGGAACCAAAAAACCCAAACACAGACAGATAAACTGATTAAGAAGCCGTGAAAAATCATGAACCACATGATACAGCTAACAACATGAAACAACCACAAATTTCAACCCTTAGAACCGAATCATTCTCCAAAACAAGGGAATCCTAAAGCATATTCTCAGGAATTTTTTCAAAAGCTAAAAAGCAGAATCAAAGCGTAATACCTAAATCGGGTACCTGAAATTGCTTAAGCTGTCACAACGGAGTAAAACGACGGTGTCGGAGGAACGGAGAGTAAACGTCGCCGGAAAATCGCAGAAGATGCGGAGAGATTCGCCGAAGAAGACGAAGAGAGTACTAAAACCCTTAGCCTCAGTGCTTTAAGCGAAGCCAGTCGAAACCGAGTGTGATGAATTAGAATTAGAGAGAGTGTCGCTTGTTTTAAAATGACGGCTATGTCCTTTAAGTTTGTTCTCGCGTTGGTCTCCGTTTAAAGGGTAATTCCGTCAATTGGAATAAGAACTCTTGGGTTTTTTTTTTTTAAACAATTTTGAATAAGAAGAACTCTATGCTGAACTTTAGAAATTTGTAATGTCCTCCAAAGGCGTTACGTTCTATATGTGGATATGTACATGAATGCAGAATGCAAATCTATTACTACTTAAAAACTTTTTATTGCCGTAGAAAATAAGAGTTACAAGGTACAATTCACTCCGTTCAAAATAAACAAAGTAACTGTTATTTATTCAACGATCTACCCATCCCTTAAAATCTATAACCATACATGGGCACATTGAGTTGAGATCATTTGTTTTTTCGTTTCAGAAGTTTCCTAAACCATTGAGCAGACATCTTGGGGTACCTCTTCAAGGTTTTGTAATCAACATAGACGATCCCAAACCTATATAATAAATGAAACAAATATTACAACCTTTTGATTCTAAATAGTACTATCATATATTGGTATAGATTTTTTTACTAGCTTACCTTGAAGTATATCCTGATAACCATTCGAAATTATCAAGCAAAGACCACGCAAAATATCCAACCACATTGGCTCCATCATCGGAAGCCTTCTTAAGGTTGGTTAAGTAATCTCTATAATACTTGATTCTCGTTGTGTCATGTAGTCCTTGAGCTAGAGTCACGTTTCCGGGATCATCCATACCTAAAACGCATGTTCAACGTACCAGTTATAAAAACTCTTGACATCTCTATTAATCTCAGAAAAATTTAACAAAACAAAAAGAATTTAATTGAAATATTTTGTTTCTTTAGTACCATTTTCAGAGAGAATCATAGTTGGGTTGCCGTAGCGTTCCTTTATATACATCAAGGCCTTGTACATTCCCCATGGTACGTTGTATAACCATGTCGAGTGAGCCTATAAAATAAATCGTTTAATTCATAATTTGAGACTTGTATATTGATTAGCCATAAAAAACGAGTATATCTCACCCTTGGACCAATTGGCTTCCCCAACTTAGCAACTGCAAGTGGATAAAATATCTATTTGTCAAAATCATATAATACTCATGACTGTCACGATCAAAATCTAAAGATTAATTGTAAACAAAATCCAAAATATATATATTCGTAGTGAAGGCTCCAAAAACTTACAGCCAAACTCTACGTTCCAATCTTGTTGATAACCCAAATCCTTAGGTTTGGTGGTGGGATGTGGTTCGGACATGTAATAAGTCGTGTATTGGTTTATTCCCACGTAATCTATGGAACCTTTCACCATTTTCACTTCTTTAGCTGTGAATTTTGGAAGCCTCTCTTTCACAATGTTCTGCATTGTCTTTGGATACTCTCCATATACTAATGGGTGAATAAACCTTTCAACAATAAACAACAGATATTCCTATAAGCTCACCAAATTTGATGGTAAAATATTATATGTAAAAAAATAGTTTTTGAACATTTACCATCCGATATGGAAGTCTCTTGCTCTTTGAGCTGCATAATTATCTGCTTTACTTCTAGTAAGCGGCTCGTACCAAACGAAATCTAAAAGTATCCCAATTCTTCCCTTTTGTTTAGCCTGGTTCATACCAAAAGAGTCATATAGGGTTTATTTCATCACATCACATCAAGAAAACATATTAGAAGTTATTTGTTTACTTGATAATATTTGCGGTATCTCTGGACTGCTGCTGCGTGGGCCAAGATAAGGTGATGAGTAACAATGTATGGCTCGGTTGCGGAGTTTCCTTCAGTGCAATTTCCAAATGCTTTAGAGCATCTACCAGGAGCAAAAATGCCGTTATCATAACCTAAAGCAGCTACAACACGCGGCTCGTTAAACGTCATCCAATTCTTCACTCTATCTCCAAATGTCTTGAAACAAAACTCAGCGTAATCCGCAAAATCATTCCTGCATCATCATGTTTGTAACTTTAGTGGGATTTGTAAATGAGACCGATCGAGAATGAGTATATATTTTAGATATGAAGGTTGGTGCTTACACTACTTGTCTACCAAGCAAGCCCTTATACTTCTTTTCCAAAGCCAATGGAAGATCGTAGTGGTACAAATTTGCATAAGGTGTGATCCCTAATTTAGTGTTACATTAGATATGTTATACTTTATTTTACAATCAAATCAGTTTTATACGAAACGTTAGGATGATTTAAATACCTTTTTGAACCAAGTAATCGATCAATCTATTGTAATAAGCAACTCCTTTCCAGTTGACTTTACCGCTCCCCTCTGCATTCATAAGCTTGAAGTCACTGTACTAATCTTTAATCAAAAAAATATAAACCATATATGATTTTTTTACTTATATAATAATAATACCAGGGAATATTCTGGACCATGAAATTGAAAATCTGTAAGCATCGAAGTTGAGTTTCTTCATCAAATCCACATCTTCCTAAAATGTGATTATCATAAACACATGTAATTAAATCAGAATGTATAATAAAGTATATATGTATGATTCTTTAGGATTAGTAGTTTAGTATTAGTACCTTGTAACGGTGATACTGGTCCACTGTTATCTCAGCCGTGGCATTCTTGGCGATAGTCCCTGTTTTGATATTTTTTAATAGTGTTGAGAAAATATGATTAATCAGGAAACCTTTCATGATTAACACAGTTCAAAGTGTAAATTACCAGGAATCTTGACGAAGGCGTCCCAGATGCTTGGGCCACGACCATCCTGATGAGTCTCGCCTTCGACCTGATAAGCTGAGGTGGCGGTTCCGAACAAGAATCCTTTTGGAAAACTCTGTCTACTGAGACCTCCGGTGTCCAATTTGTTGTTTTGTATGGACGGAGAGGATTCGCCGGAGGTGAGAGAAGTGAGGAGGAGGAGAATGAGGAAGAGAGGCACTGGATGTGTGATAAGGTGTTTCATGGTGAGTGAGTTTTGACTGTTTGGTTTGGGTGTCTTAAGGATATTTATAGGCTTTTTTTAATTAAGCATTTGTTCATGATGTGATAAGATGAAATTCAAATATGACTGGGACTAGTGAGTCACCATTTAGATAAAAAAGAATATAATCCGATTTAACAATATGTTTCTAAAACATTTTAATAATTATCTTAATGTCTAGTCAGTGAAATAAAAATGAGATTTGTTACCACATAGAGATATTTCTATATGATTTTCGTTACAAAAATATATTTGTTACCAAAGTATAAATTTAAAGTTATGGATATTGGTACGTACATTCGGGATTTACTGCCACTATTAGATGAGTTTGTGTCATGCAACATATAATTTATGTTGATTTATGCATTGTTTTATCATCCAACTTTTTAAATGTATGAACCTTTATGAACTTGACTTGAGCAAAACTTTTCATGTTTAAAGGCCTAAATTTCCGGGATGTATTAGAGAGAAAAAGTTACACTTTAGAAATGATCGCCAAATAACTTATTTTAATTTAACTTTTTAACATGTTTTTCTGTACATCATAAAAATACAAACTTTAACATGTTTTTAAGTACGTATGTATGTTATATATAACAAACGCAGATACTTCTTGTTTTCTTGTGCTGCGATGAAATGTGGATCATTTTCAAACCGTACCGATGATATTTATTTTGGATTTTTTCTTGATTCGTTTTGAAATATACTACAAGGATTACAGAAATTACTTTGTCTTCTTTCCTCCATAGTAAAATCCAGTTACAATGTTGCTTATCTAATTAACAAATTTAACCAAATCGGTATATTATATGTCCTTTTTTATAACTTTTCTCATAATAACATACTAGTAAGTAGTAATGTATACATACGTACGAGAAGTAGAGAAGGAAAAAGACAAGAATGCTCGGGAGAGAATTATCGTGTTCCGGTCCACAAATTGAGAAAAGTCAGCACGCGGATCGTAAAGCGCCAAAGGGAAAAAAACGTGAAAGCACAGAAGACAACAAGGCTAAACTGGTCAAATCACAATCCATTAATAAGTTCAGTCCTCGTGGACCTCAAGACAGACCATGCATGCCCCATTTTCTTAGACTTGTCCCCCCATCTTCACGTGACTACGTAATTTTTTTCTTTTTAACTCCCGATCGAAAGCACAACAAACGGTGAGTGAATAAAAACAAAGAAGAAACCAAGAAAATAATTTGTAGCGGACACATTTCAAAGAACGTTCATTAGGCTTATAATTAATATCCATTGATGTGATACACGATACGGAAAACGACTAAGATTTTTTTTGGTCTAAGAAACATGTGATCTGAATCTTGCTATAAGATTTTCCGTGGTATAGGAATATGATTACATCCATTATTGAGAGTTGAGTGACTTCGAGTGTAGCAAAGTTTTGTAGTATAGCATCTTAATATTTAATATCGCAACGCGACAGTTTATCATGATTCGTTTTTGTCATTTACATGCAACATTTTCTGATAAAGGTGTCATTTATACATATACTGTAAGATTGTGAATAATCTCTTTGAGGAGTTAGTCTCATTGATAAGTGTTTATATAGAGTACAAGAATATCCTAACAACCAAATATATTCTATACAACAATAATGATTTGGGATATATTCATATCTTGTCTAATACTCCCCTGCAGTTGGAGCGGGAGGCTGACGAACGTTTAGACTGGACCGAAAGTCTAGAAACAGAGGAGACGGGAGCCCTTTGGTGAAAATGTCAGCGTACTGGTAAGCGGAAGGGACGTGAAGCACACGAACCAGACCAAGAGCAACACGTTCGCGAACAAAGTGTATATCAATCTCAATGTGTTTGGTCCGCTGATGCTGGACAGGGTTAGAGGAGAGATACACCGCACTAACATTGTCGCAGTAAACCAGTGTCGCTTTGGAAGTTGGAATGTGGAGTTCCAAGAGCAAGTTATGCAGCCATGAAGTCTCTGCAACGGCATTTGCAACGCCTCTATACTCAGCTTCAGCACTGGAGCGAGAAGTCGTGTGTTGTCGCTTAGCGGACCAGGAGATCAAATTATCACCAAGGAAGACACAGTAACCGGAAGTGGAACGGCGTGTGTCAGAGCAACCAGTCCAGTCAGCGTCGGAGTAGGCAACAAGACCATTAGTGGAGGAACGATACATCTGCAGACCATGAGTAAGCGTACCTTTGAGATAGCGCAATATCCGTTTCAAGGCACCAAAATGTTCTTCTCGGGGGTCATGCATGTAAAGACAGACCTGCTGCACCGCATAAGAGATATCCGGACGAGTAAATGTGAGATATTGGAGTGCACCGGCAAGACTACGGTACAGGGTAGGATCAGCGACCGGCGGACCAGCATCCGCAGGCAGCTTTGGTTTGGTGTCGACAGGCGTGAGACACGAACTACAGTTTGTCATCGAAGCTTGTTTAAGAATCTCCATTGCATATTGACGTTGACTTAAGAAGAGTCCCGACTTATCACGAGTGACCGCGATGCCGAGGAAATAGTGAAGTGCACCAAGGTCTGTCATCTCGAATTCGGCATGAAGGGAAGAAATGACAGAGTTGAGAAGACGAGTAGATGAGGCAGTCAGGACGATGTCGTCAACATAGAGCAAGAGATAGGCCAGTTCCTTGTCGTGGGAGAACACAAAGAGAGACTGATCACACTTACTCTGTGAGAAACCAATACGTTTGGCATATGTTTCAAACCGATTGTACCATGCCCGCGGAGCCTGCTTGAGACCATACAACGACTTGCGGAGCAAGCAAATGTAATCAGGCTTAGTCGGGTCAACGAATCCTGGTGGTTGGTGCATATACACCGTTTCTTCAAGATCTCCGTTTAAAAACGCATTCTTCACATTGAGTTGATGCAATGGCCAGTTACGAGAAACCGCAACTCCAAGTACCGCGCGGATAGTCGCAGGCTTGACCACCGGACTGAAGGTGTCATCACAGTCCACACCGACCTGTTGAGAGCGACCATTTGCCACCAGCCGGGCTTTGTACCGAGAAAGGTTGCGTTGAGCGTCATACTTGTGCCTGAAAAGCCATAAACACCGAATGATATTAGTAGCAACTGGCCGGGGAACAAGGTCCCACGTTCTGTTTTTAATTTGAGCAATAAACTTTGAGGTCATGGCCGGATTCCAGTTGGGATCCTTCGCAGCCTGTACATGAGAAAACGGAAGGGGAGAGATGGCAGACACATTAAGTGTAAGTCGATGAATCGGCTTTGTGATGCCACTCTTACTTTGCGTGGTCATGGGATGAGTAGGAAGTGGGTTGTTTGGCTAAGCATTTGGCTGCGGAGGAGGAGGGACTGGAATGGTGGTCGGAGGTTGAGTGATAGGATGTGCCCGAGGTATAGAAGGTGGAGGGACAATGATGGGAGGCTCTTTGTGAGGCACCGGTGGTGGCGGCAGGTGAGAGAAAGGAAAAACACGTTCATCAAAAATGACATGACGTGAGAAAATGATTTTGCGAGTCGAGAGATCAAAACAACGGTAACCTCTATGATCATTGGGATATCCAAGGAACACACAAGCAGTTGAACGGGGAGCAAGTTTGTGATTGGTGACAGGAAGGAGATTTGGGTAACAGAGGCACCCGAAAACTCGAAGGTGTTCATACGAAACAGGGATATCATGGAGGCGAGTGTATGGAATCTCATTATTTATGGACGAGGATGGGATGATGTTCAGCAGATACACAGCCGTGTGCAGCGCTTCAACCCAGTACATTGGTGGCATCGACGCCTGGACTAGCAACGTACGGACTGCATTGTTGATTGTACGGAGCATGCGTTCCGCCTTTCCATTTTGCTGAGAGGTGTGGGGGCAAGATAATCGTACTGTTGTGCCTTCCGAAGCAAGAAAGTCCAACATGAGGCGGTTGTTGTACTCTCCACCATTATCGCATTACAGAGCCTTGATTGTTTTGTGAAATTGCGTCTTTACATAGGCTGAGAAATGTAAGTATCTGCTGAACACATCACTTTTTCGTTTAAGATGATAGACCCAAATAAATTGATAATAATGATCAAGAAACAAAAGATAGTACTTAATTCCACTGAAACTTGAAACAGGTGAGGTCCATAAATCAGAGTGAATAATGTCAAAGCTAGAAGAAACAACGGAAGTAGAAGAAACAAAGGGCAATCTCGTGTGTTTGTCAAGTTGGCATGCGTGACACAATGAGTTCGTTTTATTATTGGAGATGGACGATGATGAAGCTGCGAGATTCCTAAGAGAAGCAATACTCAGGTGACCCAACCGTTGATGCCAAACTTGACCACCCATCGGTCTTGTTGTGAGAGCGAGAGCAGGACAAGGGGAGGGTGGAAGCGTCACTGAGTAGAGCGGGCCAGGACTGTTACACCGGAGCAGTCGAGTTCGAGTGAGTAGGTCCTTAACAGAGAAACCAAAAGGGTCAAACTCGACAGTACAATTGTTGTCAGTGACAAACCGGCGAACAGAGATCAAATTTTTAATAATAGATGGACACACAAGAACATTGTTTAAACGAAGAGGTCGAGAAAGAGAAGGAAGACTCCCATGACCAGATTTTGTAACAGGTGCAACAGTGCCATTTCCGACCTTAAGTAGAGGATAAGTACTCGAATTAAAAACAGAGTGTAGGTTACCTTCCCCAGCCGTGACGTGGGAGGTAGCTCCCGAGTCCATAACCCACGCCGGGTCGTACGGATCTTGGAGAGTCATCGTACTGAATGCTTGAGCAAGAGCCGTAGGAATTTGGTCCGCCAAAGTCTGTGGTTGAATGTGCTGAGCGACGTGAGCTTCTCCATGTTGGCGAGGTGCCGGGCCCAAAAGACTGCCAGCAGGACGTGGATGAAGCTGATGATATTGTGGGAGAGGCAAGGGATGTGAACCAGGATAGTAACTAGAAGGTGGAGAAAGCGCATAGGTATATGGATATGGATAGGGAGCTCCATATGACCAGGGCTGTTGATGATGTGAGTTGAACATGCCGGAGTTGTTGTTGTTGTATCGCCCTCCACGGTTGCGGTTGTTGTTGTTCCTGCCTCCACGGCCACGTCCTCGGCCACCGCGAGAGTTGTTGGTGTTGTAGCGCGGTGATTGATCAGACGACGCGTATAACACATCAGGAGCAGAGTGGTGATGTGGATTGGTTGGTGTGGGACGAACGACCTTCTTGAGACGTTCTTCTTCCATGATCAACATGGATCGGGCAACAGAGAACGATGGGAAAGGACTCTTGTGTTTGATGACGTTAATGATGGAGTCAAACTTGTCATTCAAACCGTTGAGCATATGCATGACAAGGATTCGTTCGGTCACCGGTGAATCCACATTAGCCAGAAGATCAGAGAGGGATTTCAGCTTCTTGCAGTAATCATGGATGGAGAGATCTCCAACCGAGAGATTATGCAGTTCATTGTCGAGTTGCAGGGCGCGAGCTTCCTTGTTGTCGCGAAACAGGTTCTTAATAGCAAGCCAAAGATCACGAGAAGTGCACTTGGTCTTGAGAACAGTGTCAAGAATGGATTCGGAGATGGTGTTGTAAATCCACATCTTGACCAAGCCATCACGTTCGCTCCAGGAAGCTGTGTCATCCGATGTTGGGGTTGAGGTGCCATCGATGTGTCCCAACACGCCAAAGGTGAGACAGTGAGTTTCAAACAACTCACGCCAGGTATCATAGTTGAGTTTCTCCATGTCCAGCATAATTGGAATGTATGCACGGATCTGGGAAATGCCAAAAGGCTTGTCGTTGGTGGATGACGACGTAGTGGTCATGTCTAGAGAGTGAAAACAGAGATAAACGATAGAACAAGAAGAAGAAGAAGGGATCCGAAAGAGGACAAGAGAGAAGAGACAAAGAAGAGGAGAAGGATTGAGAGATTGCGACGGCTAGACCTAGAAATTTGAAGAGAGGCTAGATCGCAAATCTGATACCATGTAAGATTGTGAATAATCTCTTTGAGAAGTTAGTCTCATTGATAAGTGTTTATATAAGGTACAAGAATATCCTAACAACCAAATATATTCTATACAACAATAATGATTTGGGATATATTCATATCTTGTCTATCATATACGAGCTTGGTAAGTATATTCTAAGTTACCCTGTAGATTTAACATCAACCTATTTTTCTGGTAAAGGTGATACTTATACGATATAATATCAGGTTTCAATAACAAACATAAAACGAAATAAGAAAGAAAAAATCATGCAGTCTCAGTAAAAAACTCAGTGTATTATATGCCCACACACATTACTGAAGTTGCGTTGTACTAGAAGAATTTTTTTCTTTTAATATATACTGTTGCTGCTTTTGAATATTTTGAAAAGTCAAAGGGAGAGTTCTCAAGTTTTTTTTTGTTTTTTTTTGTTAGCAAAGTGCAAAGATCAGAGAGTTCACAAGTTACACAGTCGCATGCATAGTCACCTCACAATCCATCAGAGCTCAAAAGGGAGATAAACGACCCTATAGTTCCTTTAAGGATTTTACAATCACTTGTAACTCAATCATAATCTATTCATAGACACATTGAGCTCAGTTTTGATCCCGTTTCAGTAGTTGTTTGAACCATAACGCAGACATCTTGGGGTATCTCTTCAAGTCCTTGTAATCCACATACACAATTCCAAACCTACGCGCAGGAGAGAAGTTATTAGAACATACTATAACAATTTATTAGAAAGAATCATATACCAATACAAGATTCATTAGTTATAACTCAAAACCTTGAGGTATATCCTGATAACCATTCGAAATTATCAAGCAATGACCACGCGAAATATCCAGTTACATTGGCTCCATCGTCTACTGCCTTTTTAAGCTGCGCTAAGTAGCCTCTATAATAATTTATTCTCGTTGTATCATTTAGTCCTTCAGCTAGAGTGATGTTGCCCGGATCATCCATACCTATAAATATTGTATTCAAATTTTAACACTTCTATAACAAAAACAAAAACAAAAAAAAAAAGATTAAACTCAAGACTTTATCGTTAGAATATATACCATTTTCCGAGAGAATCATAGTTGGGTTACCATAGTGTTCCTTAATGTACATCAACGCCTTGTACATTCCCCATGGTACGTTATATAACCATTCCGAATATGCCTAAATAAATTTAGATCACTTCATAATCAAACACTAGTAATTAAAGAGAGTTAACAATAAATAAAAATAAAAAATTAAATATATCTCACCCTTGGACCAATTGGTGTCCCATTCTTTGCAACTGCATGTGTATATAGAATAAGAACTCTCAGTATGCACTTCATTTATATAATATGTAGCACATTGACATTGTCACAAGACGAGATCATTCATAACGGATAAACATACATATATATGAACACAGAACTTACAGTTAAAAGAGACGTTCCAATCTTGTTGATAACCCAAAGCCTTGGGTGGTGTGGAAATTTTAGGATCAGACATGAAATAAGTCGTGTATTGGTTTATCCCCACGAAATCTGTGGAACCTTTCACCATTTTCACTTCTTCCGCTGTGAATTTTGGAAGCCTATCTTTCACAATGTTCTGCATTGTCTTTGGATACTCTCCATATACTATTGGGTGAATAAACCTTCAAAATATATACTCTTATAAGCTCACCAAAACTCTTAAAGGTAACGTATGAGTTTTTAGATTTCTAAAAATTTGAACCTTTACCATCCAACATGAAAGTCTCTTGCTCTTTGAGCAGCGTCATTGTCTGCTTCACTACTTGTAAGTGGCTCAAACCAAACAAAATCCAGTAGAATCCCAATCCTTCCTTTTTGTTTCTCCTGAAAATGTATGGTAATCATTTAGTTGTTTGGTATTATACAGACAACTTGAAACTTGAAAGAGCCTATAAGGTTATTATAAACCTGATAATTTTGGCGGTATCTCTGGACGGCTGCTGAGTGTGCCAAGATAAGGTGATGGGCGACAATGTATGGTTCGGTCGCGGAGTTACCATCAGTGCAGTTTCCAAATGCTTTAGAGCATCGACCAGGCGCAAAAATGCCGTTATCATAGCCTAGAGCAGCTACAACACGCGGCTCGTTAAACGTCATCCAGTTCTTGACTCTATCTCCAAATGTCTTGAAACAAAACTCTGAATAATCCGCAAAATCTTCCCTGTAAAAATTGCCTCATTATATCATATCAAAAGATTTTTGCAGTAAGAAACAAATGATAATATACAGTTTGGTGCTTACACTACTTGTTTACTAAGCAGGCCTTGATACTTTTGTTCCAAAGCCAGAGGAAGATCGTAGTGGTACAAATTCGCATACGGTTTTATACCTAACAATTGTATTATGTTCATTATAAAAAAGGGTAAAATCAAATTTGTACAAATATAGAATGATTTATACCTTTTAGGATCAAGTAATCGATCAGTCTATTGTAATAAGCAACTCCATTCCAGTTGATTTTACCGGTTCCCTCTGTTTTCCATAAGCTTGAAGTTATATATAAACCAATCTTTAGATCTGAATATATAAGCAATGTGAATATTTTTCTAATGTAATAATACCAGGGAAAATTCTGGACCATGAAATGGAAAATCTGTAGGCATCGAAGTTGAGGTTCTGCATCAAATCTACATCTTCCTGAAATGTGATGATTAACATGAACATTGAACACCATACATATGCATTATGACTCGATAAGAATATTTTTAATGCATGATTAGTAGTTTACTAGTACCTTGTAACGGTGATATTGGTCCACTGTTAACTCAGCCGTGGCATTGTTAGCTATCTTACCTGTTTTTTTTTTTATACAATAGCATAAAAAGAAATCTAAATGGTTAGTTAATCAGTTTTAGTGAAGTTGTAATTAGTTTGATAATGAGATTAAATTAACCAGGAATCTTGACGAAGGCATCCCAAATGCTTGGCCCACGACCGTCTTGGTGGGTCTCTCCTTCCACCTGATAAGCTGACGTGGCTGTTCCGAACAAGAATCCTTCCGGAAAACTCTCTCTGTTAAGATCGCCCGTGTCCATTGGTACGCCGTCTCTGGACGACGAAGATTCGCCGGAGCGGGAAGCGCAGAGGAGGAGGAGGAGGACAAAAAGAAACATGTGAGAGGCTACAGAGAATGTGCGTGAGTTATGATGAGAGAGGAGGATCAATGTGGGTCTTCTTCCTTAGAATAATAATGGAGATTATCTATTAGTATTATTATTTTTTTTGTAGTTAAGATTTAATTAATTGATCAGATTCAGATAAATTAAATGCAAATTCTCCTCTGTTTAATGGTAAAACGAAAGTAATCAAATGTTTAGTAGATCCCAAAAAAATAGCAGAATCTCTCAAGTCCCAAAAATCACAATTTCAGACCAAAGAAGAGATATGTAGACAAAAAGACACACTCACACAAAGTCATCAATACAAGCCACAGCCAAACGGAGGAGATCCAAAAAGTCTTCAAAAGTAGTTGAAGTTTTTCCAAAGTGACAAGATATCTTTTACAATTTTTTTTACCTCAAAAGTCTTCTTATTGGGGAGTTAAGCTCCAGACTCGGATACAAGCATCTTCACCAGAACTCACTACATGGGAATCATCAGCAAAACCCAAACCATAGACTCCACCTAAGTGAGCTCCTTTTATGGTCATCCTTGACGAAGCTGGTTTGTCCACTTCATACACAATCACACAGGTGTCCAAGGATCCTGTAGCAACCATACTGCTGTTTGGAGACCAAGCTAAGCAGTTTATGCGTGCGCTATGGTACAACATGTTCTTCAGCTTCATCTGTTTTTAAAAAGAGACCGATATAAGACCAGTGTTTGTGTTCCAATTTTATACGGAAAGGTTCTAAATAATCTTAATTTACCTCTCTGGAGACTCTGTCCCACACAACAGCTTCTCTGTTCAAATCAGCTGATGCAAACATAGAGAGATCCGGAGAGTAACGTATGACGCTGATGGCGCCTCTGTGTTTCTCGAGAACTGCTTCCTCGGTGAGTGAGTCGCCACTAACAGAATACAGATGGAGTTTACCGTCTTGGCCACCGACGATGGCTTCTGTTCCATCAGGTGTTACTGCCAAAGCAGTGACAGTGAACCCAAGGTTGATGGTTGACACTACTTTCCCACCACGGAGAAACACAACTCCTGACTCAAAGGTCACCAGAAGAAGATCGGGTGAGAGTGGTGCAAGGCTTAGATCTTTTGGTTGATTTCCAATGTCAATAGCCTCTTCGTTTGTGCATTGATCGTCTTTATAGGAAATCCTAGATATCTGAATTACGAATCACATAGTGAAAGAATGTGAATTAGTTGCTTCAATAATAGTTATGCTTGTAATAATTAATATCATTAACACTTGTTACGTCCTTAAATTCATTCGACATTCCCCTAAAAACAAGTCAGATCAAAGCAAAAATTAAGGTGACAAGTCCTATGAAAATAATAAAAGGTGAAAACCAATTTACCATATTGTCATATCCGGAGGTCACAATCTCTTCTTCATGAGCAGCAAAGCACTTGATTTGAGTGTTCTGTGTCCGCTGCAATTTACCGCTAAAACCACGGCCTAGCATCCATTTACATATCAGACCATCATAACTACCAGATAATATGTAGTCAGTGTTTCCTTTGAGGACAGCTAAGGAAGAGACGTTCTTCATGTGCCCCGAAAACTGAAAGGGGGATTTATCAAGATCGCTTGCTGAGAATATGCTGATTGTGCCACCTAGAGAAACAGTGACAATATGATCGTTCTGCCACAGACACCCAACAAGCATATCGTCCACTCCACCTGATGATCCAGGACAATTCAATGTTGTGTTCAATGTTCCGCTACCACTGTCTGACATATTCCATACTTTGGCTGACTTGTCTGCAGAAACAGTGATGACCTGGTTGATGATTCAAACATATACAACATGTAAGTACATATGTAGCACCAACCATGATGTAAATGTAATCTAGAAATAAAAGATAGAGACCAAGTCACTGAATCTTCATATATACACTTAAAATTCTAGACCACAGTTATAGCTCATGTATATACATACTACACCGGGTCAGAGCGATTAATTTCATATGCTATTCTAGTAGACCCTGTTCAAGCCTAATGTAGTCTAATATGACGAAATGAGAAAGGAATTGAGAACACGGTACAACAATCAGAAATAATTTAGTACCTGTTTACCATCAGGACTCCAGCTAACTGCGTAGATGCTACCTTTATGCCCATCATCAGATGAGAGCTCTCCAAGTTTCTCACAAGTCTTTCCATCATATATAATCCCCTTTTTATCTGAACTTACAGTAATAAACTTACTTCCATCTGGTGCAAACCTCACACAGTTGACAAAGTTGGAATGCTCTCTGTTGACCAAACAAAAACAACAAAACTCGTAAACAATTCGGAATCACACAAGCAAGAAACTGAACAGATACTAAAAATTGAATAATCTGACCTGCTTGAGAGCTTGAACTTGAAAGGAGGACCTTCATAGAAATTCACCAGAAAATCTTCCCCACAAGTAACAATACGGAACGGTCTAGTTGGCTTTATAGCACAACTTAGAACTCTCCTAGAATGTCCATCAAACTCTCCCACATTTGATCCTGAATCCCACCTAATATAAGATGTGAAACATTTCGTTATGAACAAATGAGTCAAATGATCAGTTCAATGTGATTCAATCCCGATTCAACAAATTCAATACAAAACCCTTTAGTCCGATCAAATCAAAGTCAACACATTTCACTTAAAGATCAAATTTTTATCAAAGAACCGAAACAAAAAAGAAACCTCACATGAAAGCACGAACAAGAGATTTCCCTTTGCCATCACCAGAAGCAACGATCCTCAACCCATCAGCGGACCACTGAAGATCATCGATCCGACCAGCCAAAACCTTAAACTCTTTCTTCAACACATGATCATTGTAAGCACCCCAGATTCTAACAGTACCCGACACATCACCCGACGCGATCCACTCTCCGTTAGGTGAGTATCTCGCAACAGTAGCTGGGTAAGCGTGTTCTCCGTAGATAGAGACCTTCAAAGGGTTGTTGAGGTCGAGCATCACGACGGATCGACCATTAGTGTAGAGGATTGTATCGGACTTCGAGTCACCGGAGATCAGGATCCCTCGACCTCTCTCCGTCGACGGGACGCAAGCGTAGGTTTCCGAAAGCTCCATCATAATCGAGAGACTTTAGCAGAGATCGTTTTTTGGGTTTTACGAGAAGAAGAGACCACACAGACGAAGAAAGAGGAAGGACGGTTTTGAGTTTTGTTTGACATCATTAGCTGTTTTGTTTAGGCTTTTCTAATTAATTAAATTAAAATAAAAAGATTGTGTAATACTAATAATCATTGTTACAACATTCACTTCTCTGGCACAAACTGATTAAATTAATTAATATACAAAAGAAGAAAAATGTGAAGTCTTGTTGTTGTTGCTAATCACAATTGTTTATTAGACACAAGATAATCATATATGTTATGATAATGGTGTTGTTTTTTTCTACAAATGAAGAGGTTTATTAGTGGAGTGGATTAAACATGGTAATGTTGGAATTTATAGATTAGAGTTAGACTAATTGGGTGTTATATTTTCAAAAGAGGTAAATGTGCGGCCCATGCCATGGGCCAGTGAATAAAGCCCAGAGTAGTTATATTTGCAATATTGCCAAGTCAAAATGAATTGCTAGCACTTGATTGGACTTGGAGATGTCTCTATCTAACACCGACACAACTTGTTATGAAGTATCTTTGTGATAAAAAAAAATTCTCATGGAAGCATTCGATTATTGATTGAAATTTTTATTGGAATGTATGAGAAAATTTTAGTTGTCAGTCGTGGGGCTTTACATCTCTTGGTCGCATTATAATACACAGATGATGAATGTATTATTATTGTTTATAGAGAGCTTCCTTGCGTGGTTAGAGAGAAGATAAGGAAACATAAGAACAAAGCTGTCACAAGTCTCTCTGTCTCTCTCAAACCAGCCACACCACCTCGTCCCCATTACTCACATGCCCTTTCTCTATTATTCTTCTCTTCCCAAAAAAAAGAAAATGATATAATTCTGATTGATTGCGCTCATATAGTTTGATTTGATCGCAAAATTATTGTTGAAAATTTTGCAAATTTGTGAATTGTGGTTTTCCAAATTTTAATTGGCAGATTTTTTTGATGTAATAAAATGTTTAAAAGAACATGGCTACAACAACAACGACAACAAAAAAGCTAATTTACAAAGACAGAACAGAACCAAGCCCATCTCTTTTTCTATCTGAATTTTCACTTCACTCAACCAATCACGTAATAACACGTGGCCCACATCACAATCAAAATCCAATACCACGTCACCACGACCTTAGTAAGACTAATGTGATGACGCTGTAAAGAAAGAAGTGGACCAAGCAGTGCGGATACTGAAGTGAAGTTGCCGAGCCGCTCGAGAATTCGGAAGAGTCGACGGCTAATGGCATGCCGTCGCTGCCGATAGCACACGACCGTGGCTCCCCGCCTTGGTTGAGCATAACGGCTCGGAGGACGGAAGTGACAGTGGGGAAGTAAGCAGTACGGTTCTTAGCAAGAAGCCAAGTGAGACCCATGAGGACACAATCTTTGTTGTGCATCTTTGCTGTTCTGTTTCGATCTTCCTTGGATGGGTTTCTTGTACCTGAAGTTTTCTTCGGGTTTAGCTGCAAAAAAAGAAACAAAAACCAGAAAGCGTGTTTAGTTTGCTTAGGTTTTGTTACTGTTGACTAAAGTAATCATTGAGGATTTAGAAAGTAGAAAGGTGGAAGCTAGTGGCTAAGCTTTATTTTTAGTCATGGTAGGTTGGTGATTAAGATGTACAAGAATGAAATCAAAGACAAAGTGACGCGTGAAGATCACGGCTTTTGTAAGCGCCTATGTGTGAGTGTGTGTGTCAGACTGTCAGATAGAAAAAGAACAAAAAAGCTAAAGAACAAAACTTTTCCCAAATTACCATTCGCCATGGATGATGGCCAGATCAGAAAGAATCCTAGATTACATAATTCCGAATCTTCCTCAATCCTCACTCACTCACTCATATACTCATGTAGTAAAACCCTAACGTGTTTAAACACTAAAGATCATCAAAGCATCAAGAAAAGTGATTACTTTTGGTATTAGACCTCACATAACATAGTTAACTAGTTTATCAATTCCTCATTACTCATCCAAAACACTGTCCAAATCTATTAGTAAATTTAAACCAAAACCAGTTTGCTAAAACACCAAAGAACACTAAAGGGTATCAATAGATTATCTAAAAGTTACTAGATTTATCTACTACACACACATTTCACTATGTTAGACAACCTAGCTAGTTCCCATTTGAACTCCACAGTGACAGCTTCTAATAGGAAAGTTAGAGACTTTACCTTATAGAGACTGTTCAAACACTTGTTACAGCCAAGCAGAGGAGAGAATCTATCAGCATTGTTGTGGCTACCACTCAAACAATCAGTCTCTAATCTAGTAACCCTCTCGTCTCCGACAAGTCTCCCTTCTTCGTTCACTCTAAAAGCTTCGGAACAGCTCAACGGATGCAATCTGATTCCGCAGTAGCAGTAAACGACGTCGCAAGTCTCGTTCGGTCTGGTGAGTTCAATCCCTCTCTGCCTCAGAGATTTCCCCAATCCATCGACGCAAGTCTCCGAGTCATCAGGAAGCAAAGGCATGTCTTCTTGCGTCATCGGAGAGGAGGATGCGTTTCTTGCGGCGGCGGAAATCGAACGGCTAAGAGCAGTGGTTGAGTAAGCAGAGTAGAGCCACGCGCCTAGAACAGGGCAGCATCGTCCTTTGTGGAGCTTTTTGCCGGTGCAAGCTGATTTGATTCCGTGGAAGAGGTCTTCAGGTAAATCGAGAGGGCAGCCGGAGAAATCGGATTGCTCCGGGAAAGCGGGTATGGTTGCGGGTGGGGATGATTTGACCCGGAATGGCTGGACTGTGACAGTTTCTTCTGGGTTTGGTGAAACGGGCGATAGGATGGTGAGGAAGAAGGAGACGATGATGATGAGGTGAATGGGAGAAGGCGCGTGTTGGAACATCGCCGGAACAATGGAGACAAGAGTAGTAGACTAGCAAAAGAGAGAGAGACAAAGAGTGAGTGAACGAAGAGATGTGTAATAAAATATCACAAATGGGGGATCTCGATTTATACCAATTTAATATTACTCCTACTACTACTGCTACTTATTATTTTTTTTTTTAAATGGTTCGTTAATATTTTTCATTGTGTATGATACTATGATTATAATAGAAACTATGGTAATCCATGGTGGCAATTAGTATTAGTAACCTGAAATTAATTAGTTGAATCACGGGACGATTATTCTTCGCATTGAAACTTGAAAACCACAGAGTGCGACTGATCGACAGGTTCACTTGTTTTTGTTTTATAATTCCAATACATAAGACTTGGAAGGATTCGTTTAGTTTAGTAGTATTATACTTACGATACTCCACTACTTTTGCTTTGTTTTTTTTTTAAACCCAATGTACTAAAAACCACACATATATACTACTTAGATCTGATCATGTAATCTGTTTAATCGATCAAATTAGCATAATGCGATCTTATAAAGTTTTTCGTTGGCTGACTAAATAATGAAATTATGTTTTTTCGCAAATTAAACATTGTGTAAAACAAAAGAACCATGCAAATGCAAACTGTAAAAACAAAAGTCGCGAATTTAGTTTTGTTAACTTTACTCTTACTTCCATGAAAAAAATAAAGAAAAGAAGAAATCGCACCCAAGCCAGGAAATACTAGGACTACTAAAGTTGGATAGTAAAAAGGAAAAAGAGAGAATTATGTGGAACTCCATGTTAAAAAGGTAACGTCAGGCACGCGAAATGGTATTCTAGTGGTGAATTAAAAAGCTGCTTAAACTATGACATTACAATTCCTTTTTCGGGAATGCCATAACAAAAGTAACGACTGCTACTGTAGTAGAGTAACAAAATGGTAGATTCACTTTGGATATATAGACTAAAATTCACAACATTATTGTATATTGTGGATTAATTTAAAATTATGTATGATATGTACAGCTCGTAAAAGTGTTTTCATTGGCTCTAAAGCCATTAGTAAACCAAAAGCGAGAGAACAAAGAGAAAGAAAGCAAATGGGACGACCAAAAAGAAGAAAATCAACAGTAAATCAAAATCATTCTATATCATTTGTGGACGAAGTGATCATCATACTCACTTATATAACATGTATAGTTAGGCTTAGCTTAGGCATATATCGGTCAAGATTATGTGTTTAAATACACAAACTTCACTTTTAAGTTTTATCGCCTGATAAGGTCAAATACTTGTAAGACATAAATCCAGAGGTTGACATGTAGTAAAGCCAAACGTCTGGGGGTATTTCCACAAGCCTTCATCCTTTTTTTTTAGTACAACTCGAATTGATAGACAAATTGAAGACCAATGAAGGTTAACTCGTTTTGTTCATAGATCATGTCTCTCAGTATATATCAAAGATCATAACATTTCTTCTTCTTCTCTGTGAGAGATGTGTATACGAGTTGTAGAATCAGCCGCCTACTGTTAGCAACAAGTTTCACTCCCCAATATCTGAATCAAGTGTGGAGAGCCTCCACCTTTTGAGACAAAGCATCTACCGTATCATTGTTCGATTCCCCGTGCTGTAAAAAGTAAACAAGAAAGTGAAGAGCAAGTGTATACGAACTTGTACTCTATATATCTATATAATGCTTCTTGATTTTTACCTCGGAGTTGTTTCTTTGTTTCACGCCAATGCATTTAGATGCACTGATGCTGGCACTTTTTAGCAAGCTGCGAGCGCTGTAACCAGTATAGCTCGTCCCATTCCTGTAGTCTGAGCCCTCGTGTTGTGACGTTGGAGGGCTTTCGAGGGTCGTGGCTAAAGAAGCTGTGGATCTGTTCTCGATTTCGTGATTCTGTGATTCATTATCTTTCTTAGGACCAGGGACTCTCTCTCTGAAACAGAAAAAGGTTCCAACACAACACAACGGAATGAGAAGCAAAATTTTAAAGAATCGGGGAAATCTGATGACTTTTTAAATCAGTTTTACGGACAAACCAACAAATAAAAGTTATATACCTAGGCAAGGAAGCGTGTTGGCGTTGAAGAGGTGAGCCTCTCTCACCCTTACCGTAATTTTCCTCAAGATGTGCAAATTGTCTCTTAAACCGATCAACACCACTGCATTTTCATTTAGATTACAAAATGTTTCTATATTACTTCTATATAACAACACCACTGTAGTAAATTTTATATACAGATTCCATATGTTTTTATATACCTTGGGTACATGAAGCTAGTCTGTTCTCCACCTCGAAGATATTCTTGCAGCATCTGAGGATGATACTCTAATATCTGCATTGTTTAATTTTCAAGTTTTGTAAGAATTACAATCAACCAATGGATACATGCAAAAGAAAACAAAAACATACATTATGCCATTGTTCAGAGTTTAACCAAGTTTAGTGAAGCAAAAACAATAAGAGGTTAGTGTACCTCTCTATAGATCAATTCTCTCACATCTTCTTTCGTTATCTTCCTTCTTTCAAACTCAAACACAAGTTTTGGAATCGGTTGAGTAGATGGTTCCCGGTCCACGTTTGCCAGACCATAGAAGTAAGGATCTGCCAGTGCCTGTATACACGCGCACACAGACAAACATGTATATAAAAAGTTTCCTTTTCTGAGAGCGATTGAAACTGCTCTAAAACTTTGAAGTGGAAACGCTAGAGAAAAAAAAGCACAATACAGGAACTTTACCTCTTCAGCTGTGGGACGGTCTTTGGGATCAAATGCAAGAAGACGGTGCAGTAAGCGAAGGGCCAACGGGTCTACATGAGGAAATTTGTGAGTGAATGGAACTGGCGGTTTTCTTCTCATATTGGCCAGGTATCTTCTCGCCTTTTCATTACGAATCTGCAACAACACAAAACACTGACCATCATTACAGGAAATAGAAAACTGATCCATCCTGGTCTTGTAACGTTATAACACTAGTATGCTCATATTTCTGTGGCCACATACCTAGATGAGCTTCCTACCAATTTATATGAATTCAGCTCAAACTAGCCTAAACTACTCGCCACAAAACCATGGCTGGAAGGTACTACCGTACTAGTAAACATATATAGACATGATTAATAAGACTTTCAACTCATACGACATAAGACATAAAAAAACCTCTAGCAGCCAAATTGTATCAAAGAGAAATAGATGAACTCTACCAACTAACCCTTGAAATAGCTTCGGGAGGCGGAGTACCGAGCAAATCTGTCATAATATCCAATTGGTGCACCACATTCTTCCCAGGAAACAATGGCTTTCCGGTGAGCATTTCTGCAAATATGCACCCTATGCTCCATATATCAATGGCAGGAGTATACTGCAGCAAAGAAAGAAAATCCGTTTTAAGTTAAGATTAGGATGTCATATAATATGTGAAACATACAACTTTTGCAACAAAAAAAAAAAAAAAAAAAAAGAGAGAAACGAGAATTGAATTTTACTTTGGAGAAGAAAGAACCACAAAGTTCTGGTGCACGGTACCATCTTGTAGCGACATAGTCCTGCAAAGAAGCGAAAACCATTTTGATCACAACAATTAATGCATTAGAGAATATATTATAGAAACTTATGATTTCAGTCTGTAACATACAGTCCAGAATATAGCCGAAGGTGCATCATTAAAGGACACTCGAGCAAGCCCGAAGTCGCAAATCTTCAACTTGCAGTCAGAGTTAGCTAGAATATTTTTAGGCTTCAAATCACGATGAAACACATTAGCTGCATGCAACAAAGAAAAAATATTCCGTTCAGGTTGAGTTGAAAAGCAGTAATATACTAAAGGGAACAACGGAAACACAAATTTCTTGAGCCATTGCACTCACCTGTGTGTATAAACTTCAGACCACGAAGAAGCTGGTAGAGGAAAAACTGGTAATGCTCAGGTGTAAGATCATCATTGGCCTTGATTACTTGGTGAAGATCTGATTCCATCAACTCGAAAACAACATAAATGTCTCTGAATTCACGGCGTGAAGGAGGAAGCATAACGTGTTTTATCTCCACTATATCAGGATGCCGGAGCAACCTGAGAAGCTTGATCTCTCTTAGAATCCGCGTTGCATCAGAGACGTGCTCAAAGACATCATTAATTTTCTTAATGGCAACTTTTTCGCCAGTATGTGTGTCGATTGCAGATGCCACAACCCCATAACTTCCTTTCCCTATAACTTCTTGGATTTGGTATCGGCTGGCTTCACCATATTCTGTAAAGAACTCAGTCTCCAGTGCAACCTGCGATTACACAAACATGACAGCATAAAACACCTATTACGAACTTTAAATTAGAAAGACAAGAATTTTTCCTACTCCTCCAAATTCTATAGATCATCTTCTAGATTCAGAATGAGACTATAGGGAATCAAAAAACCAATTCAAAGCCGAGGCAAAGGAAACATAATGAAGTAGAAACCAAATCAACAATGTAACCTTTCTACTAGTTCTCCAAATCCTTCAACAAGGTGCGCCATAGATTCAGATCATACCAGAGGGCATCAAAAACCAATTCAGAACCGAGGCAAAGGAAGCATAATCATGAAGAAACCAAATCCACATTGTAAGCATTTTCTGACAACATAACATCTAAGACTGTTGATCAAAATCTTTGACAGTTACATAAAGTCAATTCGTAACTAAGATCCAAACCATAAGAGACATCTACGTTGCAGTTCCAACATATCTTAAGCAAAGAAACACCAAGAATATAAGAATCCCAAAAAGTGTTTACCCTTTTAAAATCGAATAACTTAAAAACCCAATGAGATTAAACAATGATTTGCTACAGTTCCTTCCAATGAAATTGGAGAAATGAAACAGAAACTCATTCGAATCCCAAAAAGTTTTGCCTTTTTTAAACAGAAATCACCAAAAAAAAAAGGTAACAAACTTGAATCTGGAGAAAGCAAACAGATAGATGAAACGACAGATCCATGGGAGGAGCCGTAACCCAAATGGTTTCCATAAATAAAATTTAAAAAAAAACGAACCTTTTTATGAGGATCCATAAGAATGTAATTCCTTCTAGGAACCCTAATGCACTTTAACCCAGACAAATCAAAATCCCTAACAAGGGCGAATCTTTTGGCTTCTTCTTCTGCTCTTTTCTCTTTTCCTTCTTCTTCCTCCTCTTCTTCTTCTTCTTCTTCTTCTTCGTTTCTGTAAATGGTTGTGAGCTGAGACCGTAAACTGGTAACAGATATACGATCACTTGTAGAACCACAGTGGCGAGAGCTGTTGTTGTTGTTGGTGATCAGATGATTAGAAGAAGCATTCCGAGAATGAGGATGATGATGACTATTATTATTAACGGTGGTGCTGTGACTAGCACCCATCAAACACCCTCCTCCACCACCACTCTTTTTTTTAATTTCTTTAAAAAAAAATTAATTAAAATTAGTAAACAAAATGTTTCTTCAAGCCGTTGACTCTACGCACGAATCTCTCAGGTATGGCGTGCTTCTCTCTTTCGAATTCGACTCTCCATTATCATTTTTTTTTTTTTAATTTTCCTTTGCTGTTTGGGTTTCTCTCTTGTCCGAAGGATGCGGAAGCTAGAAGAAGAAGAAGAAGAAGGTGAAAGGGGGGGTTTTTTTTTTGGCACGTGCGGTGCACGTGAAGCGTGTGTAACTCTTTACCCTTTTAATTAAAGGGTATGTTTGACTATTTTACGAACTAAAGGTTCATTCACATGGATTTTAATATCTCTCGTCATTTTCATAATTTCGCTTTATAACAACAACTAATTAGATAAAAAGTGTTAGGAAAAATTAGGCTAACAAAATTACAAATTGTATAACTGTTTTTGATAAGGACTGTATGATATTAAAAATTTCAAAAAGCGTGTTTGAGAAGAAGAAAAATGAAAAAATAAGAAACGGTGATGGTGGTGGTGTTGGAGGTGGGTGGGGCCAAATTGGCCTTTTGGTTTGAGATATTGTTAGATGACAGCCAATGTCTGCCCTGTAATTCTTCTAATGCACGTCTCCGGTCGTGTGACTTTGAGAGTTGAGAGGACCCTAATGACCAAAAAAATAATCATGATTAACAATTCATTTTTCAAACCAAAAAAATGATCATAAAAAAACTGTTAACTATGCAGCACACAGACAGGCCCATCTGGCCATCTCATCCCATGTTGAGGTCTCATTACTTTAAGTGAACCTTATGCCCTCAGGCTCAGGGATGATGATTCGGCCCGTTAAGTGTTAGCATGTAATGAAGACTCACGCGACCTCATTTTGAAAAAAAATTGTAATGCCCATTTTGGTACCGTCTTTGCTTTGCGAAAGTGGTGATTTTGTGACGCATAGTTGGCAAGTTCACTCTTTAGTCTTTACCAATTCTCAAAACGTTATTTCAAAAAGCAAATGTGAAACAATATTTTTCTAAGCATAATATATACTATGAATCATAAGTGATGATTAGCAAATTACTTTAGCTTTGTTGTAGACTTGTAGTTTGACAAGTTTTCATGAACTGTTTTTTTCTGTAGATAGAAGACAACTACGATTCCATTTCGTGGTTATTACATAGTATATGTTTTAAATGGCAAAAGTATCTCGGTTTCTGGAATTTCGTGGGAACATGAAATCAAACAAGGGTTTGATTTCTTAGACATGAGTTTGGTTTTATCTCCCTTCGCATATAAATGTTCTTTATGTGTGTTTGAGATGCTAGTGAAGTCATATGGCGAGAAATAGATTTTTACCGTCCATCACAAAATATATGCTTTAGAAAGTTACTTATTCAAATGCTTTAAGAAATTTGAAATACAAATCGAACATTTCAATACAAAAGTACTTATATATATGTGGACTACATATTCTATATGTTTTGGTCTACAATAATCAGATTGTCCACGTACGTGAAGCAGTACACACATATCGTAGTCATGTGCTTTTGGTGGTCATCTTAAGTCTTTTATCAGCCACACTTTGTTGGTTCCTCTGTTTGGCTATTGTTCAAAAGTTGAAACTATTCGAGCACACGCACGCACACATAGGTGATAGGACACCACAAGCATATATTATATTAAAAGATAAGCATACATATGTCGTTGTATGAAAATGACGCTACTCAGGTGATATTTGGGGTTTGACTGGTGACCCATTATCTGGTTTTTATTGTGCTAACGTACTATACTCGTCTATAAATTCCTATTGTATTGTCAGTAATATCAGGACAATTTTCTTGTTCATCCTTTTTGGTTACCGGCCGTGACGTATGGATGGGACGATGACTCAACGGATGAGATAGGGGTGGCGCAGCTGTTTACCCCAAAGATTTATAAACTGGTTTTTAGTCCCATTGATTTTACCTGACATTTGCTAGTCCAAATGGTAAAATATATTCCAGATCCTTCACTCATCACTCGATATAAAAAATAGTTATGTTAAAAAATTGCTTCATCAAACTGACAGTTAAAAGAAACAGGTATTTTCTATAGGAAGTATTGGATAGCAAAAAAAGGAAATAAAGAAAAATATACCGGCACTGACTTGTTTTTCCTTACAGTTACATGTTTTGAAAATTCTGATTCTTTTCCAGTTGTACTTGTTCAACTTTATGTTTGCGTTTAAATTAGAAATTAGTGCTGCTGCCAATGTCATTTCCAGATCCATAACTTGCTTATATTGTCAGATCTTACCACTAATTTTTTCATCTATTCACTTGTAGTTATAGTTTTCTCTAATTTTCATATTCTTTCTTTAATAACTAACATGATCATATCCTTTAGGATAAAATACGTATTTTTATGACGTATTTTTATGATCATAGTGAGACTTTGCAATGCGTTTGAATGCGTTGGAGTTTTTTTGAAATTTCGTGAAACCATAACTGTTAATACGTATGTGTGACTAAACCTATGTTTTTGTTGATTAACGAGTGCAAAACGTTCGGTAAAGCATAAGGTAGATGTGACACATATTTGTTAACTGGATTCGATTTTTCTATTTCTTCGGAATCTAGTACAGAATTAACTAGAAAAGGTTTTAATCTACAATTGATATATGACATTCTCTAGTCTTTTCTCAAATTACAATGAATGTTATGGAAATAGTAACAATGTTTTTTCCATCCAACTAATACGATTTCCACAACCAAACTACCCGTAGATCTTACATCAAATATAATAAAATGATGTCACACACTTTGTATGCATCTCTCAAAAATATTTTTAAACACACAAGTTTTTATGAATCGTCTTCTAAGTACAGTAGAACCTCTATAAATTAATACTCTTTAAATTAATACTCTCTATAAATTAATAAATTCTTCTGGTCCCGAATTGGGCCGATGTAAAAAATGACACATTTCGATAAAATAATAAGATAATAATTTTTTTGGAAATCCTATGTAAAAATATGGTCCCATCAATATCATAAATTAATAATCAAGTAAACTAAATATATATATATATATATAATAGTACATATATATCTAAGAAAATCTAGTGAGATATGATTTATATTGTTGTTTCCCTATCTAAGAAAATCTAGTGAAATATGATTTTATTGTTGTTTGCATATTCTTGAATTTGCATTCTTGTTAGAGCTTATCTCTCATCTTTTTTACTGTTATTTTTCCAAATCGCATCTAAAAATTGTGAATAGCTATAAATGCAATAATTGTTTCTTTAGTAACTGGTTTTAAAGATAACGTAATATCTTCTTTGACTTCATCATTACCATGAAGGATAGTAGTAGCAATTTATTCTAAACTCTAAACTTCTAACATCTATCATTTTTACTTAGATAATCTAGTAAACAATTGACATTCATCCTATTACGATAACTAAGATTATAAATTTAAAAAATCTTTAAAAGTGTAAATGATAACAAAAGTATCTTATTTTGTAATATAAAATTTCCAAAATTATGAAAATTATGAAAATAAGAAAAATTTTTCATAAATTAATATTTTATTAATTTATCGATAAATTAATAATTATTAATTTATCGATAAATTAAAATCTCTATAAATTAATAAAATTTCATGGTCCCGACCTTATTAATTTATAGAGGTTTTACTGTACAGTATTTATAATAGTAACTTAAAAATACTAAATTGTTAGTTAAACAAATAATTTTTGCAAAAAAAAATTAAAAAAAATAATTTTGTAATTAAGTTTAATGTTAAATAGAACAGACGCTAAGTTAAATATATACAATCGACATCGATAGTATTAGACTTCGTTGAGATATGCATCTAAACTTTGGATTGAACAACTACTAATCATGTTTTTCATATTTTAAATTTTATTGAAATTATAGTTCACTAATCATTACTTATTGTTTTAGTTATATTGGTTAAATAAATTCAACTTTTTTGCGATACACGAGAATACAATAATAATGTACAATTAACAGAACAAAAAATTATATATATATATATATATATATTTTACCCAATAAAAAATTATATAATGAGATTTTAAAGTTATTGTTCACCATTTACTACTCTAGTTATACTGTTTAAATAAATTAAGTTTGTTTGCGATAAGCGACAATACACTCAGATTTTCTCTTAAAAACTTACTAATTACATATTTTCATATGTCAAGTTTTCTTTTAAAAAATTTCAATATTATTATTTTAATCACATTTTTAAATAGATTAAGCTTGATTGAGATAAACGACAATATAATAAAAATCTGCATTTAAAACTTATTAATTATATTTTCATATCTAAATTTTCTAAAAACTTAGATTCACTATATATTGTATTAATTATGTTGTTTAATTAAATCAAGCTTGTTTGCGATAAACGACAAAACAATTAAATGAAATTAAAATTTAGTAATTATGATTTTCATATACATAGATATATAATATAAATTAATTATCCATTAAATATCTTATGCTTATTTATGATACACGACAAAACAATTATAATGAAAATAAAATTTACTAATTATGATTTTCATATACATAGATATATAATATACATTAATTATCTATTAAATGTATAATGCTTATTTACGATACACGACAAAACAATTAAAATGAAATTAAAGTTTACTAATTATGATTTTCATATACATAAATATATAATATAAATTAATTATGTATTAAATATATTATGCTTATTTACGATACACGACAAAACAATTAAAGTGAAATTAAAATTTACTAATTATGATTTTCATATACATAGATATATAATATACATTAATTATCTATTAAATGTATTATGCTTATTTATGATACACGACAAAACAATTAAAGTGAAAATAAAGTTGACTAATTATGATTTTCATATACATAAATATATAATATAAATTAATTATCTATTAAATGTACTATGCTTATTTACGATACACGACAAAACAAGAAAGATTACTATTCATTTTATTTAGTTTGCTTTGTGCTTTTACATCTATGTAATTATGTAATCAAAAACTAATAATTTAAAACAAATAATGATTTTATATCATTATTAATTACTTTCTTTTACATCTTACACTAATCAGTATGAAATATTGTAATGAAAATATTTTATTCAAAAGCAAGTAATTGTAGTATATTCTAATGAAAAATATAACTGATGTATCATTTAATTTCTTAGGATTAAGGGTCATAATATGTACATTTAAAAAAAAAAATCATAGTAAATAAGTATAACTTTTGAAATTAAATAAAACTAAAACAAACTACCTTGAAGTTGAACTTAGTAAATTGCATATTGACCTCAACTTATCATACACTCATTAATGGAGTTTGATACTTAATGCAACAGTGTTTACTATACTTTTTACACTGAAAGCCAGGAGGTCTTCTAGAAAATGTGTGTCCATTTTAAAAAATAATTTTGGGTGAATTTTATTATTACATATGGACGTAAATCTAGCAATTTTGTAAGAGAAAAAAAAAACCAAAGTAAACAAACACAAATCTCATAAAATATAAAAATAAAAAACAAAAATGAACGACACGTCATCGATCCTCGTCAGAACCATTGATTAAAAACAAATCTACGGTCAGATTTAATAGTAATCTCTTTCGTCTTTTTGCATCTCTCTCTCCCTCTACTCCTCCGCCTCTTCTCTCTCCAACCTAACTATATTTATATATTTCTCTCTCAATAATTTTTATTTTCACATACCAAAAAAAAAAAAAATCAAAAGAGCTGAGAGCAAAAAAAAAAGAAAGAAAAGAAAAAAAAAAACCCTAAATCTAAATCTCACCTTCCTTCCTCCTCTGTTTCTTTTTTTCTCTTTTTTTTTTTTTTAACTGTGTATCTCCTTCGTCTTCTTCTTTTAGCTCTTTGGCTTTCAAAAAAAAAAATCCAAATCAATGGATCCATCTCTTTCCATTTCAAGTGATCCTCATCATCATCATCATCCTCCTCAGTTCACCCCTTTCCCTCCTTTTCCCACCTCACACCCTTTTGCCTCTGGCTCCGGCGCCGTCCCTGCTCTTAATCATCCTCATCCGTACATGAACAACAACAACAGCAACAACCATGTCTTCCAACCGCAGCCGCAAACGCAAACTCAAATTCCCCAACCGCCGATGGTTACCAATCCTTCCCCCAACAACCACCCTCCTTACTCTGAAGTAAGTTCTAAATCTTTCTTAAAAGTTTCTTCCTTTAACTCAATTCACTTCTAATCTTATCTTAAAGTTTCTTCCTTTAACTCAATTCTGTTATGTTCCTTTTTCTTTTTCTCTTTTTTGTTTTTGGGCTAATTTATTTTTATTTTTGAATCTCTCTGTGTATGTGTAGATGATTTGCGCTGCGATTGCCGCGTTAAACGAACCGGATGGTTCAAGCAAGATGGCAATTTCGAGATACATCGAGAGATGTCACTCCGGTTTACCAGCTGCTCATCCTGCTCTGTTGACTCATAGCCTCAAGACTTTGAAGAACAGTGGTGTTCTTGCTATGGTCAAGAAGTCTTACAAATTCGCTGGTTCCTCTGCTCAACCTGAGAGTGTAGCTGTTGCTGCTGCTGCCGCCGCTCAAGGTCTCGATGTCCCCAGATCTGAGATTTTTCCTCAAGTTAACAACACCGTCAATGATCCCATGTCTGCATCTGCATCTGGCTCTGCTTCTCAGCCTCTGAAACGAGGTCGTGGTCGTCCTCCTAAACCTAAACCTGAGGGTCAACCACAACCACTACAAGCTATTCAACCTAATCAAGTCCAGTCTAATGGACAGCAAATCTGGCAACAGGCACCTAGACCAACTGAAGCTGTTCCGGTTCCGGTTACAGAGTCGGCTAAGAGAGGACCTGGTCGTCCAAGGAAGAACGGAGCATCTGCTCCTCCTGTTGCACCGATCGTTCAGGCTTCGGTTATGGCTGGAATCATGAAACGTAGAGGTAGACCACCGGGTCGTAGAGCTGCTGGGAGACAGAGGAAGCCCAAATCCGTCTCTGCTACTGCCTCTGTGTATCCTTATGTTGCTAATGGTGCTAGACGCAGGGGAAGGCCTAGGAGAATTGTTGACCCTAGCAGCAGCGTTACCGTTGCTCCAGTGAGTGGTCAAACTGTGGCGGCTGTTGTTGCTCCAGGGATGAAGCGTGGACGAGGACGACCACCTAAGATTGGTGGTGTTATTAGTAGGCTTATGAAGCCTATAAGAGGACGAGGACGTCCCGTTGGTAGACCCAGAAAGGTAAATTCTCACAACATCCCAATTCTTTTTTTTTTTTTTTGATCTCTGAGGTTAGTGTACTGTGTATGATTGTGTTCACTGCTCCGCCGTCAAGATAAAAGGTTGATGCTTTGTGTTGCAATCATTGTGGATATATGTCACTTTCCGCTTTTGAGCATTGTCTGTTTTCGAGTAATCCCATATCTGTCTGACTTAGTATCTATCCAGTGTTTTTATTATATTCGTGTCTGTCCCTCACTTTTGTTGGCTTATCCTTATCTGTGTTTTTTTGGGGATAATTAAGACCAAGTGGTCGGTGATGTCTCGCTTTAGCTTGTAATAATTTTTATCAATTAGTGTGTGAACTAATCTGTTTTTATGGTTTCTAAGTCATAACATAGTCGTGTTCTCTGGTATGTATATTCCTTATTTTAAGTAGTAACGTGTTCAATTGATTTAAGTTTAAAAGACTTTCTTGATTTAACCATTTAGTGTCTATCTTTGAACTTGTTGTATTGATTATCTAACATTATTGCCGTTTTATGAACCTAGATTGCAACATCAGTCACCACTGCTGGGACACAAGATTCTGGAGAACTCAAGAGAAAGTTTGATGTTTTTGTAAGTGTTGTTGATAATATAATAAACATTTTGGTTGTGCTTCATTTGATTCGTTTCTTGATTTAAAAATTCCCCATTCTGCTTTCTTATGTTTTGGTTTTGGTCTCTAAATATGATTCAGCAAGAGAAAGTAAAAGAAATCGTGAAGGTGTTGAAAGATGGAGTAACTAGTGACGATCCTGCAGTGGTGCAAGCTATAAAAGACCTGGAAGGACTGACAGTGACAGAGACGGTTGAGCCACCACAAGCCATGGAAGAAGTGCAGCCAGAGCCATTGGAGACTGCAGCACCAGAGACTGAAGCTCAAACTGAAGCTGCTGAAACGCAAGGAGGACAGGAACAGGGACAAGAAAGAGAAGGAGGAGAAGCACAGACCCAGACCGAGACCCAGACTCAGACAGAAGCAGAAGCAATGCAAGAAGCATTGTTCTGATTTCTGAAGAATAATTATAAATAATAAATCAATCTAGACATAATAGCCTTGGTGTTTGGCGTTAGGAGGAGTGTTTTACTTATTTCTAGTTTATTTAGGTTTTGGGATCGTATCTTTAATTTATATTTAAAAAAAAAAAAAACTATAAGGAATTTTAATTTTTTTTTTAGGTTTTGTTGTTTGCATTAGCAAAAACAAAAGACTTGTTAATGGTGTTGTTGTCGGTGTGTCTTTAACCAAAACGTTTAAGACGTGGATGTAAATTAGCTATGTTTCTAGTGTTCCATCTTTTCTTTCTTATGCCTATGCCTTTGGTTTTTCAATCTGTCTTCTACTTCTTAACATCATAAGTTGTCGTTGTTGGTAACTTCTCATAACTGCTGGTACAAATGTATTCACCCGAAAATTTATTAGAGGTGAGGCAGTATTCTATGTGTTGACTTTGACATTGTTTAGCAAGTAAATTTAGTTCTTTTTTATATGTTTGAAACTTGTTTTTTTTTTTCTTTTTGTTGAAGAAAAAAATCATAAACATTTGGCAAAGGCCATAACAACTAGGTTCGTGCTGTGCATGTCTTTTATGTTAATAGAGTATTTTTTGGCATCATCAAACAGCCATTACTTGCTTAAATGGTTAAAGTTTATAACTAAAATAAATATATGAATTTTCACCAAAAACAAAAAAAATATGAAATGTCTCCTTTTAAAAAATCTAGAGTTTTTTTTAGAGTTATTATTTTCTGATTTTGTTCCTCGAACAATAAAAGTGCATTATTATGAATACAAATTATAATGTAAAAAAAATTATCTTTAGAGATTTTATCAATAATTTCTACGTTAATACGTGGCACGGAAAAAATATTAAGCTTACAAAAAAATGCAGTTGAAAAGGTACTCTTTAATTATCATAGATTTATTATTTTGATTAATCATATTTAATCGATTTCATAAATAATTTCAAAGTAAAATATGTGTCACAGAGTGGTTCGGATCTTCAAAAAGAAGAAATATGTACATACAACTGAAAAAGACAAAATTTTCGGTTATTTCATCGCTTAATTTTATTCTTTTGGATATTACAAGGCATTTAATATTATGATTATACCGTTTAAATAGATTGTTTTTGTGATATACCATATGATAATAAGTTTACAATGAACACCTTTAAAAAAAAAAAAAGTTTACTATGAACACTTGCTAGTTAGTAGTATACTATTATTGTACATCTATTTAAACGGAGTAATAAAAAAAAGACTTTAACATTGATTAAATGGTGTTTTAATTTTTCGTACAATGGCTTAAACCGTGTAGCAAACTATTGTTACATTGTATCTTCGATTTACAAGGTAAATGGTTAACCTGTCAATTAGTAGAACATAATACACAGTTAGCTGCTTGCATATTGTTTCAGCAATCTTGAGATTATGTTTTGGTTTACCTTTTAATGGCCCATTTGACTATTACAGAAAAAGAGGGCCTAAAAAGAATGAGTCAACGGCCCATTTGACCAGCGGCTAATGAGTAAAAATGATTATCCCATTCTCTCTCTTCCCTCTAAAACATTTTGGTATTCTTCGAAAGCAGATCAGTTTTTTTTTTGTTTAGGGTTCCTCGCCGAACCATTCTCGCTACTTGCTAGATCTCTGAAGGTGTTAAAGCGCCATGGAGAATGTGAAAAGAGACAGGCAAGATATGGAAGTGAACAACACCATACCGCAGAGGAAGCCTCGTGTACTACTTGCTGCTAGTGGAAGCGTCGCTGCTATCAAATTCGGCAATCTCTGCCACTGTTTCACCGAATGGGCAGAAGTGAGAGCCGTCGTTTCCAAATCATCTCTTCATTTCCTCGATAAACTGTCCCTCCCACAAGAAGTGACTCTGTACACTGATGAAGATGAATGGTCAAGCTGGAACAAGATCGGTGATCCTGTCCTTCACATCGAGCTTAGACGTTGGGCTGATGTTTTGGTCATTGCTCCTTTGTCTGCTAACACCTTAGGCAAGGTAAAACAAAACAAAACATCTTTTAACCCACTCTACTTAGCTTCAATTGTGTGAATTGTGGAACATTCATGGAGATGTTTTTTTTCTTTTTCTTACCTTTATAGATTGCTGGTGGGCTCTGTGATAATCTTTTGACTTGCATTATACGAGCTTGGGACTACAGCAAACCACTGTTTGTTGCACCAGCCATGAACACATTCATGTGGAACAACCCTTTCACTGAAAGGCATCTTTTGTCGCTTGATGAGCTGGGAATCACACTTATTCCTCCTATTAAGAAGAGACTGGCCTGTGGAGACTACGGTAATGGCGCTATGGCTGAGCCCTCTCTTATCTATTCCACTGTTAGACTCTTCTGGGAATCGCAGGCTCATCAGCAAAGTGGTGGAACTAGTTAAACCATGATTTCCACATGCATTTGGTGCTGTTTCACTATCTTAGATAATAGATTCTATCTGTCTGTATGCTTTTCTTGTATATCTTAAAATAGCTTTCTGGATTTGTGTGTCTGGAGGACCATTTGCACTCTGTTGCTGTAGAATTGTTTGTTTCTTTCCTCGCTCTTAACTCTTCAAGTATTGTCTTCAATTCTGCTGGTTATTCAGCTTTCTGAGCTTACTGAACTTTTGAATCTTGACAGAGAAACAAACAAAGCCACTTCTTTACTCTCACACTGTCAGTGTTTTACTTTGCTTGAGAACCAAAACATTTATAGCTTTTGAAACAGCCTATTCGAGGATGCAGAGCTTGAAATTAACTATCTCCTTCCACGATCATGTAGTTTATTTAGTATCCGCCATGTCACAGCATCAGGAGTCTGACCGTTCGTCCTCATCTCCTCCAACATCTCGTACGCTTCTGTCTTCAACCCACTTCTGCTACACTCATCAATCACAATATTATAGCACACAACATTAGGGATCGCTCCAGAATCTGCCAGGTCATATAGGAAATGGCAAGCATCAATTAGATAACCAGACCGAGAAAGCCCTTTGAGAAATGCGGCATACACAAACACATCATGTCTGCCTGATGGCCATATCACATCATCCCAGAACTTCTTCGCCATATCCACCTGACTAGTCACGCACAGCCCCTCAATGATTATAGCATATGTAGTACTATCCGCAGTCACACTCGCCTTTTCCATCTGATCAAACACACGCATAGCTTCATCTCCCTTATGCATCTTGAACAACCCCCGTATAACAGCATTGTATGTAACAACACCTGGCTTAATCTTGTTCTCTGGCATAACCCGATTCAACACATCGAGAGCTTCTTCTGCTCTTCCTTGAGTGAGCAAGCCACACATAACAGTAGTTAAAGTCACAGCATCTGGTGCACAAAACTTCCCTGTCATCATATCACCTAGAACTTGCATAGCATCATCCACCCTACCCATCTTGCAAAATCCATTAATAAATGTGTTAAGAGTATACTCATCAGGCCTACAGTCTCCCTGAAGCATATGGACCAGTACATTTAGAATCTCAGTCGGGTTATCCATCACGCAGAGAGCTCGTAGATAGATATTATAGATGCTATATCTATCTACTCCTTCTTTTCTCAACATCAGCTCTAGAACATTCCTCGCTTTCCCCATGTCCAGTTCCTTGCATAGACTCTCAAGTAGGAGCTTATAAGTATACTCAGACGGAATAAACCCAAATTCAGATCCCTCTTCTAGCAACTGATAAGCCCTCATACAACCACGATCCTTGCACAGACCATGAATGATAGCATTGTATGACGCTCTTCTCGGTTTCAATCCTTGACTCTTCATTATATAAACAATCCTCGCAGCTCCATGGTTTCTCCTGTAAAGACACAAGGAATCTATCATATGCCCGTAAACAAATTCAACGTTCACGGACTCGCATTGTGGCATGGTCTCTGCAATCTCGAAAACGTCATTGAAATACCCTTCCTTGCCCATATAATCAACGAGATTCGCAAAAGCTGCTGATTTCAATGATACATCAGTCTCATTCTTCATGTATTCCCAGAGTCTTTTCATCAGCTTCCGTCCCGTTTCAACATCTCTCATTTTCAATAACCCACCAATAACAACACTCATTGTGAGAGAATTACGCCTTATGCCAAACGAACGCATTTCGTCGAACACTTTATGAGCAACTTTAAGCTCTCGAATTTCGAAGTAACCACCTATCAAAGTCGTGTAAGTCACCACATTTGGAAGATGTCCCCTGTTCCTCATATTAAATACAAGCTTATGCGCATCGATCACCCTACGATTCAAACAAAACTGATTGATCAAACGGTTATAATTCGTCAACGATGGCACGAACTCTCTCTTGACACCGATCAAACGGTTAATAACACACAACGTACTCGCCGGAGATCCCGAGTCCAGCAATCTCGCAACGATAACATTACAGGTTCGCTCATCTGGGATAAAACCCGAAGCGACGAAGAGGAGACACCGACGGTGAGCTTCGTCGAACCTTCCGGCGTCACAGAGAGCGTGGATCACACTGCTGAGGTTAAGCGAATCTGGACTATAAACACGAAGGCAGAGGCCGTCGAGAATACGAAGAGCTTCGTCTGGATTCTTCTGAACGGCGCAGATACTGTGTATTCACTGCGTCGACGATCGGTTACACTGCGTCGACGATCTTCAGATTCCGTTGGATCATTTTCTCCTCCTTCGCTGTGTATTCGACCTTCGACATTATCAGTGATCATTACGGAGGTAGATGAGAAACAGTGGGGTTTAATAGAGTAGAAGAAGCCATTTTCTCTGGCTCGAAGTCGAAGGCGAGTGACGAAGATCAGAGCTTTTGTAGCGAACTACCGATCCCTCTCTGTTTCTCTGAAACTGGCTTTTATATAACTTCTTTATTCACTTATCGCTCTATATGGGCTTTCATTGGGCCCAAAAGTTAAATCCAACCCGATAATAAATGTTAGGAATTTAGGATACTTGGAGAAAGTAACAATTATAGACTTTTAAGATTTAACAGTACTAGGTAAGATCCGCGCTACGCTGCGAGATATATTTATAAGTTAACTTTTTTTTTTAAGATAAAGAAAATTGAGATTTTAAAAGGATTATAGAATTTAGTAGTTTGTTTTTGCTAAAATTCTATTGTATACTTTATACAATATTTATATATAATGTTACCATTTAGTGACATGTGAAAGATAAATCTTCTCTTAGCAAAAACAACAACATGAATCTTTTGTTTTCTATCTTCTTCTATTGCAAAATTTATTTTACTTTAAGAAAAAAGTAAAAATCTTATTTATTATTATAAACAATGTTTTTAAAGTTCGGTTCGTGAAAAACTGGAATATTTCTTGGATGATGCGGTCGACGTAGTTCCATCATGAGTTACTTATATTTACTAATGAATATATATTTATCATTATAAATATTTAAATAATTTCTTAGCTTAACTTTCCCTTATAAAAAATAGATATGTTTATGTTTTGGTATGATTTATTTGTTTTGTATAGAGATTTCTGAAAAGAAATAGAATTTCTTTAAGAAGTGTAGAATCGAGTTTTTAATAAAAATTAGGAAGCCGGTGCGTGTTGGAACTATTAATATATAATTATGTATGTATATATTATAAATTATTTTAAATATATAATTATATATGTATATAATTATATATGTATATATTATAAATTATTTTAAATATCTCAAATTTAAGTATTTCTTTATTAATATGTTAAATTATTCAAATAAAATATATTAAGATATTTGATATGTATATAGTATATACCAATATCTAAACTATGCTGAAATTTTAAATTATTTTTGAGATAGAATTCTAAAATAAAAAATTAAATCATATTGGTACCCAAAATCTAAACAAAATCCTTGGTTATAAAATGAATTCTATTTTATTATAAATGACAGATAATCACATTAGCAACATAAAAGATAAAATAATATATAGAGAGAGAGAAAAAGGAAAAATTTGTTCACGTAAATCTCTGTCATTGGCTATCTCTTTTATTTTCTTAAATATTAAAATTATAAAATTGAAAGGCAAAAAGCCATGTGTGAATTGAAAAACCTAATTGCTTCTTCTTCTTCGTTTTTTCTTGCAGCCTGCCGCACCTGCTTGATAAACTGTTTTTTCTTTAAAAAAAATTCAAACTCTAGTTTTCATAATAATTTACGAATCTACTCGGAATTAAACTATGGAACAGGTTTTAGTCATTGACAAATATTTTCTTAAATTTTTGGACGATTCCGATTCACAACTTGTGCGCTTCCAAATGAGAACCGTCGCTTCCTCTGCGATTCCAAATTTGCTTTTTAGGAAGCGCGATTCTACCGTGATTCTGTGCGGTTCCGGGCGTTTCCGATTCCGCTTCCGGTTCTGAAGCGAGAATCGATGCTTGAGTGATGATTCAGTCACTGAGGGTTTATTAAGTAAAAGAGAATGTGATGTGGCACATAGTTTTTTAACTGGTTTAGAAATCTTAGCTGTATTAATTCAAATGTTTTTATTGGTTGTTGATTTTAACTGATGTGTCACGCTATGGTTCAATACAAAAGCTGATGTGTCAGTCTCTGGAGAGAAACACCTTCTACTTTTATTGTATTGATAGTACAAATTCCAGTTATACAATATACCTATTTTTTTTTTTTTTTTTTTTTTTTTTTTTTTTTTAAACAGCTTTCTTTCATTTATGAAGAAGTGATGTGATCCTCATGGAGGAAGTTTACAATACATGGTGGTACAAAGAAATGAGATACATGATGTGCTGTTTTATATATAGGAGCCTTTGCTAGACAATCTGCTACTTTATTGTTGTGTCTTCTTGTCCATTGAATCGTAGCATGCCGAAACTTTTCCTTCCAATGATGAGCTTCTCGAATACAGTTGTGTACTTTGAATTTTTTTATCTCGCCATTAACTTGTCTTGCCATAATCTCATTGTCTCCTTTGAAAATAACATCTTGATAGCCTGTGGTAAACATTTGTTGCATTGCTGTTATTAAGCTCTGAAGTTCTGCTTCCAGCACTGATAGAACATAGTCTTGTCTACTCTGCCCTGCCATTAAGTAACATCCTCTCTCATCTCGTGCTATCCAAGCCGATTGTCCCTCATGTTCTGGATATATTTGAGTCATAGTTGCATTTGACATACGAAGTTGCAGGCCGTTTCCATTGTGATCTCGTTATTTGGTTACATCGATTGGATTTCTTCTCTAGTTTGTTCAACAACACACCCGTCCAAATATCAATCCACTCTCTAGCTTCATCCGCAGCCAAACTCAGATCTTCTGCCTATGTGTAGTGTTTTTGCTAAAAAATTAAATGATTCCTACTTTTCCATATTCTCCACAACATCCACAGAAGTATGTGTCGTTCAAATAACAGAAGAGATTGGTCATTGTAACAATCTATGATTGCTTGGAGTTTCGTCTCAAGAGTAGTAATAGGAGAGCACAAAACCTGATTTAGATTTGCATTTCGCTACCAAAATTCTTGTGCGTGCTGACATTGGAAAAATAGATGCTCTGTGGTTATTGGAAAATATTGTGTAAATCTTTAGAATTATGTTATATTACCTTATCTTGTATCTTGGTCATTAAGTCTAGAATATTCTCTTAGGGCTTCTAAAGTTGTATATATATGATTGTTAAGATTAATGGAAGATCAACTTTCTTGCCTCCAATATTTTCATGGTATCAAAGCGGGTTCTTTAAAAAAAAAAAGGGGTTTAAGAAGAAGAAGAAGAAGGAGAAGAAGAAGAAGAGAAAATGAATCGAAATCCATGGTGGTGAAATCAGGTGATGATGCTATCCTATCACCGTTTTACCTCCACGCTTCTGACAGACCGGATAACTTGATTACAACAGTGCAACTAAGAGGAGAAAATTATGAAGACTGGTCCAGGCATGTGTGGAATGCCTTGCAGACAAAATGAAAACTTGGCTTCGTAGATGGAACCATCACCAAGCCAACGATGGCAAATGAAATTGAGCAGTGGGAAGTTGTAAATTCGATATTAGTGGCATGGATTATGAACACCATCGAACCAACTTTAAGAACCTCTGTTTCTATGGTGGATGAAGTGAAGATTCTATGGGATGACTTGAAATTACAATTCTCGGCTGGGAATGGACCGAGGGTTAGTGAATTGTGTGCAGAACTGGCGAACTGCAGGCAACATGGAGATACTGTGATGGTTTACTATGGGAAGCTTAAAAAGATATGGGATGAATTGGCTGTGTATAAGCCAATTCGATCATGTTCTTGTGGGAGCATTGTAGCACAATTGGAAGAAGACAGAGATGAAGAACGTACAAACACATTTTTAAATAGATTGGATTCTACGAGACTTGGGACAGTTCGCTCCACTATTACCAGCATAAAGCCGTTTCCTAAGCTCTCACAGGTGTACCAACGCATTATCCACGAAGAGAGGCAGCTAAGCATTACTCGTAATAAAGAAGAGAAGATGGATGCAGTTGGCTTTGCGGTGTCCACTCGCAATCATCTTCCACGCTCTTTCGCTCCTTATGATAGAGAAAAAGATGTTACTTGTACTCATTGTGGGAAGTATGATCATGCTATGACTGACTGTTTCCAACTTAAAGGGTATCCAGAATGGTGGGGTGAGAGAATTCGTACTACTCGGGGCAGAGGTGGATTCCATGGTGGTGGTAGAACCGGATGTGGTGGTGGTATGCTTGGTACTGGCCGCGGAGGTGGTCGAGGACCGGTACCTACGGGTATAGCCCATGTTGTCCAGGCTCCTTCCCACAGGACCTGCATCAATTGGTGACAGCTTGTCCTGTGGGAAGGTTGTTAAAGGGTGGGGACCAGGGTTCGAGGAACGCCTGGCGCACCAATAACCTACTGGTGGATTTGGATATCCATAGTGATGAGTTAGGATCGATGCCCTACAAGGCCAGCTTGGGGTCCGCTGGGACTGCTAGCGGTGGGCTAGCGGGGTCCACGGACGGTCCGTTGGGGCAGCTAGCGGTAGGCTAGTAGGGTTTGCAGGACGGGTTGTCATATAAAAATCGATTTTTTATTGTAACAACCCGTCCCGTGGACCCCACTAGCCTCACTGCTAGCCCACTAGACTCACTGCTAGCCGCCCCAACGGATCCCAAGCTGGCCCTGCAAGGCATTGATTATAACCCATCACTGTGGATATCCCAATCCACCAGTAGGTTATTGGTGCGCTAGGCGTTTCTCGAACCCTGGTCCCCACCCTTTAACAACCTTCCCACAGGACAAGCTGTCACCAATTGATTTGTCTACAGTGATGGGTTAGGATCGATGCCCTGCAGGATCAGTTTGAGGTCCGTTGGGACGGCTAGCAGTGAGGCTAGTGGGGTTTACGGGACGTGTTGTTACAATGAGGAAATTAAGGTTGGAGCTGTAATGGAGAGAGTCAGAAGATCTTCATTCCATTCTGGATTTATGTCTTTGTTAATAACACGAGTCTTTAATTTCTGCAAAACAAAAAAACTTGGAAAGTTTTAAGAATGTTTTCGATGTATGAATGTAAGCAAAAAATTTGGTTATATAGAGATATTGTAATATTGATGATTGGATTAAACCTGTTTGCCCATTTTGACGACGACATAAGGATCGCTGCTGCTGATATCACGGACGGCTAGGTTGACGCCAAGTTTGATGCAGATTCTAAGAAGTCCCAAGAGATCATCCATTAGTGAGCTTCTCCTCGCCGGACACGCCATTGTCATTTCCTTTTATTATTTCTCCCGATGATCTTCTTTCTTACTCACTTTTCAATGATCTTTCTTTTCTTAATATTAATTCGCTGCAACAACCTAATAGGCAACAATACATACATTTAGTTTGGTTCTCAGGGAAAAAAGCACAACCGAGATAAAAGGGTTTTCAAAATCTGTCTGAAACTTTATGTAAAAAAATTAAACGAATCAACTCACCCGTGAGGCCGTGAATGATGATTCAAATGTGTCTCTTCAGTTTCTTCGTCGAGTTTTGTTTCGTTTAAATTTTCATCGCTAAAGATTAGGGCAAGTCTCTTTGCTAAAGATAACGTACGAGAAAAGAAATTGATAAAGAGAAGCTTATTTGAGGTTGACTAGACGTCGACCGGGAATTCCGGTATCTAGTGTTTAGGATTAACAGTAGTTTTTTTGATACCCAATTTTGGAGAACGTTAATATAAACAGTATAAAAAAATAATTTCCATTTCCGGCGAAGACTTGCAAAAGAGAAGCGTAACAAAATTGGCCTATACTCTTGGGAGAAGTTCCAAGGAACAACCGTTTTCTTTTCTCAATAATCGGTGAGCCACGGACAAAAGAAGCTCTCTCACTGGAATAGTTTTCTCAGTCTCTCTGCTGATAGAGCCGCTCGTTTGTTGTTTGGTTCCAGCACAAGTGCGTATCTGAAATCTGCAGTTTTTAAAGAAGAAAACAGACAAAAAGGTAAATCTTTTGAGTGTTATTTTGCCAAATTCTACAAGGCTAAAACCAATCTGATTCTGTTACCTTCTATGGCTCCCTTGTAATAGCTTAACATTTCTCTTGCGGTTCCTCTTCGTAAATACGCTTTGACGTTCTGAAATAAAAATTCAAAACCCCATCTTTCTGTTGAGTGTTCTTACAAACCAAAGAGTGTTTATTACAAGAGAGAAACCTGCTTCTGTGTTTTAAAGGAAGTTACCTTCTTGTCGAGGGTGATTGCTTTTGTACAGTCTTCTTCGGCTTGAAGAATGCTGTATGTAAATGATTTGTCAAGGCAATGTCATATGGAAAGATAGCTCACTAAAAAAAGTTTCTAAGGATCTGAGAAACATTTACCCTCCAACTTCAAGATATGCCGCAGCTCTGTTACTGTAATAGGTAGCAGTCTTGTCACTTAGCTTTATAGCTTCCGAGTATAGACCAATAGCTTTCTGCCACTGTTTCTCTTTGAATGCTTGGTTCCCCTGGTTTACATAATCATGGGACAAAGAACAGATTAGATTAAGGAGGATAACGCCACTGAGAAAATGAGACCTGCAATGGAAATTAATTGACCTTCTCTTTAGCAATTTCGGCTAACTCTTCTTGCATAGTCTTTTTAGAAGATTTGGGATCAGCAACAGTGCTCGAGTACTCTTGCAAAGATTCATACATTGTCCGCACCGTATCTAGTAAAAAGCGGTCACCACCGTGTCTTGCTATGAAAGAAACTGAAACAGGGGACTTTTCATGATGTCCGAGCGGTACAGTCACCTGAATATCAGCATGATAAATGTAAGACATATACACTGTGGACTGGCTTTGCTAATCTGACTGGTCAGTGGTTGCCTTTGATATGTGTGAGGGCACAGAGGTTATACTGACAGCATTTTTACTGCCCTGGCAGGTAAGAGAGAAAGAGAGAGGCTTAACCTGACAACATCCTGATATGCTAGCAATGCTAAGCAGACTTGAAGCTCGATTTTGATAGTCTTCAGAGGTTATCTCTTTGCTACCAAGTTTTGGAGGAACAGATGGCATTGTTGGAACAACCAGAATGCCATCATCCTTGACGCATAATGTTACAGAGTGGGGAACAAAAGAGAGATCAGTCAAGACACATATAAACTAATTCGCTCAAGTTGTGGACATCACTTGGAAGAGCAGGAATACCTTGAGAAGTGAACCAATAGCCACTCGAATCTCGTTTCTGATTGCATTCAGGTTCTCAATCTCTTCACTGGTTAGTTCTGGGTTCTCACACATTTGTGACGAAATCACAGGATCAATAGCTGGCTTCACTGTGTTGATCCAATCCCCATGATTTTGAAGAAACTCGTGCCTACAATACATGCCAAGATTGTTTTAGAGTTCAAAATTAGGATTAACTCATCCTCTGTTGGTGAATAAAACAATCGGCAAACCTTTGAAGAAGCTGCATCACATTCGCTAGTAGTCTTGATGTTGGGACCTTAGAACCGGCTTTTGTCCTAGCAAACTCTTTCAAGCTAGGAACTTTAGTTTCAATATAGTTCTCGAAGTTCTGATGCTTCAGCAATTGCCCTATTTATGAAACAAAAGGATATGCTGTTATAATTGGAATATGCAACAGAGACGGAGTATCATCAGGAAGAGCAAAGGACATACTTCCAAAAAGCTTTTCAGCTGATTTGATGACCACCTGGGTAATCCGGTCCACGGGGATCTTTAACAGCTGAAAACAGTCATCGGCTAGTATGATTTGCCTTGGATTCCGTTGTGTGGCAAATGGAAGTTGCAAGAGTACATGGCCAACACGATGTAGGGTGATTGGATCGCGGGCAAACCATCCTGAAGCCAATATCTATTGATAAGAATCGACATAATGTTCATATAATGGTGCAAAGTATAAAATAGTCATATGAACGAAGCCATATTGCGTTATGAGTATATAGCAATCAAAACCTAGCCTATATAAGATCCAAATGATTCCACCACAAAAGGTATATTCAAAGATTTATATATCCATACCAATAGAGTCAAGACTTGAAGATACTGGTATGATTCCTGTATTTGAAATAGCCCCATGAGAAGATTTGAATCCAAGAACGCCACAGTATCCTGCAGGCACTCTTACCCCGCCAGCTGTGTCGATGCCTGCAATGATACAAGTAATCAAAACTATATTCTTTAGCAATTGAACCAGAACCAACCAGTAAACGGTTAAGATTTTAGAAAATGATGGGACGAGCCAGTGACAGACTACCATGTAAATCCGTATGGAGTATCTTAGTATACCGCCATAAGAGTCTAAATCAAGCAATTATATAAGAGGCCAAATAAGTTCACGAGCACTTAGATAGCCTAGACAGAAAAGTAGGGGTGTGGTTCTCTCTTTTAGGATTTATCCCATCTCTACTGTAACTCGAAGTTTACAAGAGAGCATGTTTTGGTTCAGTGATTCATTATGATGAAAGCAGTATGCATGCAAAAGTGACCTTATTACTACATACATCGACATCTTGCCTCAAACTGCAATATGGTGGCGGTTTCGATGAAAAAAATGTAATCTAAATATCAAACATGTTAAGAGTAGTTTCAGAATTTTCCTAAGGAAGATAACCACCATCAACCATGTTTTAAAAGTTTATGCAATATTTTGTTACTAAATGAACCAGTTATATCATACCAAATTTTCCTGACAAGGAAAAAAGTATCCACTGAACTCACCTAAAGCAAAATCCACAGCTTTAGTGGCTACAGCAACAGCAGCGCCACTGCAAGCGCCATTAGGAATACGAGAAGGAGCTGCAGGATTTGTAGGTGAATCGTAATGCTTGTTTTCTCCACTGATACTGAAGAAAACAAAAAACCGCAATACAAAGGAGTCAAAATACATAAATCCTGTTAAAACAGAAATCTCAAACACTGGAATCAAAAGATACAAGTAACAATATAAGTAACAATTTAACATATGTAATCGAAACAGAGACAAACCTAAATGCAAGTTCATCAACCACAGTTTTTCCAACACAGGTGGCTCCACCTTCAACGAGAGTTGAAACCACAAGACAAGTTGAAGAAGCAGCTTCATGCGTCCTAACCCAGTCTGGATGACCGAAGCCAGTCACGTTGCCTGTAATATCGAACCTGGAAAACAAATGAAAAGGAGAGAAAGAGTGAACGGTCAGCTTTCAACAACAAAAATGTCAAAAATTCTTAGCAGAGAATGAGATTATACACATAGAGTAGACAACTATACCCTAATCAAGACTGTTTAAAGTAGACTAAACATGATTCTCATCCAACTTGGGTGATGAACCTTAAAACATACAAACACAATCTCCAAAGATCCAACAGTAAAGTCTACCAACAAGCAAAAGTTGCTCAAAATCAATCAGCCATACTCTCTAAAGCTCAAAAACAGAATTATAATGCGCTGGAGAAGAGTAAGAACGGAGTCAACGCAGATTCCAATATTTGTCAAACAAAAATTTTGACTACCCTAGGGGAAACTTGTCAATCTAAAATCCCCAATTGAAAAATATATATGGAGAGAAGGACCGGAGAGAAGAAAAGGGGGGGGGGGGGGAACGGAGAGGAGACTCACAAGTCGGAAACGGCGAAAGTGAGGCCGGTGAGAGGATGAGGAGCTTTGGGAGGAGGAGGTGGAGGAGGAGGAAGAAGCAAGAGTTTATCGACAAAAGCGCCGTAATCTTCACGGACCAGACCTAAACCAAGAATCATAAGAATCCCAGCCAGACCTAAACCAAGAAGAACCCATAGATTCGCAGCCTGAGACGCCATCGATGACTTTTTTTGTGTTCACTGCTACTGCTACTGCTGCTTTAAAGATAAGAGAGAAAAGACCCTAAAATGTTACTGCTACTGCTACTGTTTACTTCTCCCAGTGATCGTGATACCAGAAACCACGATTGCTTGAGAACCAAAACATTTATTAGCTTTTGAAACAGCCTATTCGAGGATGCAGAGTTTGAAATTAACTATCTCCCTCCACAGCTAGAATCATGTAGTTTATCGAGTATCCGCATCATGTAGTTTATCGAGTATCCGCCATGTCACAGCATCAGGAGCCTGACCGTTCGTCCTCATCTCCTCCAACATCTGGTACACTAATGTCTTCAACCCTTTTCTGCTACACTCATCAATCACAATATTATAGCACACAACATTAGGGATCGCTCCAGAATCTGCCAGGTCATATAGGAAATGGCAAGCATCAATTAGATAACCAGACCGAGAAAGCCCTTTGAGAAATGCGGCATACACAAACACATCATGTCTGCCTGATGGCCATATCACATCATCCCAGAACTTCTTCGCCATATCCACCTGACTAGTCACGCACAACCCGTCAATGATTATAGCATATGTGGTACTATCCGCAGTCACACTCGCCTTTTCCATCTGATCAAACACACGCATAGCTTCATCTCCTTTATGCATCTTGAACAACCCACGTATAACAGCATTGTATGTAACAACACCTGGCTTAATCTTGTTCTCTGGCATAACCCGATTCAACACATCGAGAGCTTCTTCTGCTCTTCCTTGAGTGAGCAAGCCACACATAACAGTAGTTAAAGTCACAGCATCTGGTGCACAAAACTTCCCTGTCATCATATCACCTAGAACTTGCATAGCATCATCCACCCTACCCATCTTGCAAAATCCATTAATAACTGTGTTAAGAGTATACTCATCAGGCCTACAGTCTCCCTGAAGCATATTGACCAGTACATTTAGAATCTCAGTCGGGTTATCCATCACGCAGAGAGCTCGTAGATAGATATTGTAGATTCTAGTTCTATCTACCCCTTCTTTTCTCAACATCAGCTCTAGAACATTCCTCGCTTTACCAACGTCCAGTTCCTTGCATAGACTCTCAACTAGGAGCTTATAAGTATACTCAGACGGAATAAACCCAAATTCAGATCCCTCTTCTAGCAACTGATAAGCCCTCATACAACCACGATCCTTGCACAAACCATGAATGATAGCATTGTATGACGTTCTTCTCGGTTTCAACCCTTTACTCTTCATAATATAAACAATCCTCGCAGCTCCATGGTTTCTCCTGTAAAGACACAAGGAATCTATCATATGCCCGTAAGCAAATTCAACGTTCACGGACTCGCATTGTGGCATGTTCTCTGCAATCTCAAAAACGTCATTGAAATAACCTTCCCTGCACATAGAATCAACGAGATTCGCAAAAGCTGCTGTTTTTATTGATACATCAGTCTCATTCTTCAAGTATACCCAGAGTTCCTTCATCAGCCTCCGTGCCGTTTCAACATCTCTCATTTTCAATAACCCACCAACAACAACACTCATTGTGAGAGAATTACGCTTTACGCCAAACGCACGCATTTCGTCGAACACTTTATGAGCATCTTTAATCTCTCGAATCTCGAAGTAACCACCGATCAAAGTTGTGTAAGTCACAACATTTGGGAGATGTCCCTTGTTCCTCATATCTCTTAAGATCACACGCGCATCGAACACCCTACGATTCAAACAAAACTGATTGATCAAACGGTTATAATTCGTCAACGACGGCACGAACTCTCTCTTGACACCGATCAAACGGTTAATAACACTTAACGTACTATCCGGAGATCCCGAGTCTAGCAATCTCGCAACGATAACATTACAGGTTCGCTCATCTGGGATAAAACCCGAATCAACGAAGAGGAGACACCGACGGTGAGCTTCGTCGAATCTTCCGGCGTCACAGAGAGCGTGGATCACACTGTTGAGGTTAAGCGAATCAGGATGATAACCACGAAGGCAGAGTCCGTCGAGAATACGAAGAGCTTCGTCTGGATTCTTCTGTACGGCGCAGATACTGTGTATTCGTCTTCTCCAGTATGCTTTATCGGTTACACTGCGTCGACGATCTTCAGCTTCTGTTGGATCTTCTTCTCCTCCTTCGCTGTGTATTCGAGCTTCGACATTATCAGTGATCATTACGGAGGAGGCAGATGAGAAAGAGTGGGGTTTGATAGAGAAGAAGAAGCCATTGTCTCTGGCTCGAAGTCGTAGTAGGCGAGTGACGAAGATCATAGCTTTGTTGCAGCGGTCTCTCTGTTTCGCTTAAACTGGCTTTTATATAAATAAGAAAAACTTATTATTATCATATGTTTTATGTTTTTTATCCCCTTATTGTTAAATGGGCTTTCATTGGGCCCAAAACCTTGACGCTTGTAGACCCAATCCAATAAATGCTCGGATAGTTGGAAAAACTAAGGATTATAGTATTTTTTTTTCTTTAACTAACTGTAGTACGAATTTCCAGTTATACAATTTATTTTCAATTTGGCTAAAAAAGAATTATTAAAATTTTTCTCAAAGAGAATAATCTATGTTCTAAATTTGTTAAATGAATAACACTAAATTTCAACTAAGAATTAAAAAATCATAGACTATATATGACCTGTAATATATGTACATGTGTGTGTGTGTGTGTGAAATATCTAGCTTGGAAAATATCTCTGTTAAAGAGAAATGTAATGATTCATACATGCGTGAGAATTCACGTATCAAATAAACTAGCTTTGCTTCGGAACAAGTAATACAAGATTGCTGAAAGTCAGGAATGTTACAAATTTGATCATATATGCATGATTTAATTAATACACAATCACTTGCATGCCACCAATCATATATATATATATATATATATATATATATATTTGTGTGAAGAACACTTTGATTAAAATTCATAGGGTTTGAATGGTAACTGCGATCAGGGCGGTCAAATCTTTCTGCGGTCTGGACCACTCTATTTTTAGGGCGGACTACAGACCGCTGCGGACCAACTCTATTTGTATACAAAAGCGGTACGCAGTTGGTCCGCAGCGGTCTTGTCTCTACTTTATTTGGACCGCACCACTGCGGACTATATTTGTTGAATGGTAAATTAAAAGCGGTCCAGTCCGCAGACAAATTTGGCCGCCCTGACCGCTGCAACCATTCACACCCATAATTGACAAGATCCCTGTTCACTAATATGAGATGGATGATTTAGGATATGTCATTGTAATTTGTAAACAATAGTTTTTCATCATCACATAAACATTAAAACAAGTAAGGAAAAGAGAAGGATCGTCTAGTTCCAAACTTAAGATTAGAAAATTTTCTAAAAAAGGAGAAAAAACAAAAGGATTAAGGGGGGCTTGGGAAAAGACAGAAAAGGGGGATTTAAGATCCCAAAGAGAAGAAAAAGAAAGGAAAAGGGTTGTATAGAAAAGTGGGTTTGAGAGAGACAAAGGAGATGAGGTGAAGAGTGTAAAGGAGACAAAGCCTATATATGGGGCAGTTGAGAACAAGAATAATAGTGAAAGCCACCACACACACACACACATACATATATAATATGATCTCATATTTCATAAAATCAAAGATCAATACACAATACTACTATATAATAATACTCAGTAATATATTATATATATATATGGAGGAAAAAAGAATGAATGAGAAAAAAAAAAAAAAAAACAAAAGAGGGGAAAAAAAGAATGAAAGAAAAGGAGTGATGGGGAGAGATGGGAGAATGTAACGTCGCTATAAGCTCCTTCGCATCTCCCCATATCATTCATATCATATCATATCATATCATATCCCCCAGAATTCCACGCCTCTCTCTCCTCTCTCACTAGCTAGTCAACCTCATCTACCTTCCTCTCCTTTTCTCTCATGATATCTTCCTTCTAATAATAGCCACTAAATCATACTATGGTACATATGAAGCTAAGATTGTATCTCCAAAAATAGCTTAGTGAAATTTGATATAGATGATCAATGAATTTATTGACTTGGTTAAATAATAGTGGTTTGTTGTACGTGCTTGCTTTAGAGGGATAAGTACTTGGTTATTTGTATGTCAGTTTTATGTATAGTGGTTAAGTACTTTCATCACCCGCAGTGTAACCATGGTTTGAATAGTATTTTAGTGGTACCCATTGTTCATGAAAGCTTTGTCTTTGCAAGTAAAGATATATATGGGCTTAATGTCTATGAATGTATTACATGTCACATTAATCGTATTGTGTATAAAACCAAAATAAATAAATAAACAATCGTCGTCAAATAAACAAAACCATATAGATTATATACTTCCTACAAATGTAGTATATGATATGATAAAATTCCTTCATGGAAAAGTATAAACGTTTGCTATAAGCCTATAAGCAGGGATTATATGATGCTATATATATCTTTTACATATATTAAACTTTATCTGTGTGCATGATTTGGCATCCGGGTGTAATTTTTTTTTTTTTTTAATAGAACAAATACAAAAACAAAGAAATGTATAATATTCATATGGAGAATGTTAATATTTTGTAAAACAAAAAAAAGGAATGTGTTAGACTGCCTATCTCTTTCTATATATATGGTTACAAAACCCCATTTCCATGCTCTCATTCACATATACACAAAGATATCTCAACTTTATCACTCGACTTCAAAGCCAAAATAGCCAATACCTCTTTCCACCATTTGTCTATTTCCTCCTTCAACCATATATCATTTACATCTCCTTGACTTCAGAAAAAAAAACCTAATATATAATTGTACTGCTCTTTCTTTCTCTCTCTCTCTCCCTTCAAGTGAATAAAATATATCAAAATGTGGACGATGGGTTACAACGAAGGTGGTGCAGATTCCTTCAACGGAGGAAGAAAGCTTCGACCACTCATCCCACGTCTCTCTTCTTGTCCCACCGCCGCCCCAAACACCAACTCTGACCACCGCTTTAATATGGGTCAGATCATCCTCTCTCTCATACGTTCCCTCTCTCTTTCTCTTGTTTGTAATGCTCACTTTCTTTATTGTTATGATTTTCACAGCAGTGATGACGATGACGGCGGAGCAGAACAAGAGGGAGCTGATGATGCTAAACTCAGAACCTCAACATCCGCCGGTAATGGTGAGCTCACGGTGGAATCCGACGCCGGATCAGTTAAGGGTTCTTGAGGAGTTGTACGGACAAGGAACAAGAACTCCTTCTGCCGACCACATCCAACAAATCACCGCACAGCTACGACGGTACGGGAAGATAGAAGGCAAAAACGTTTTCTACTGGTTCCAAAACCACAAAGCTCGCGAACGCCAGAAACGGCGACGACAGATGGAAACTGGCCATGAAGATTCGGTCCTTAACACAACGAGTCTGGTCTCAAACCACGGATTCGACAAGAAGGACCCGCCAGGTGAGATATTATATATAGAAACATAACTTGAGGTGGTCGCTTACATTTCAAACAACTAGAGACTTTTTATATTAAATGTTTCATTTTGGGTTGATTAGACATTTAGCTTCGATATTGACAATTTTTGAAATTTAATTTTTATTTGATTTTGCAGGTTACAAAGTTGAACAAGCCAAGAACTGGATATGTTCGGTCGGATGCGACACACAACCAGAGGTATATATATCGAATACATGTTTTTTTGGTTAAAACTTAACAGTACTTGGTGGTCTCCTGTTGGGCGCATGAATGGGAACGTAATTAAGGATAGTGAATAATTAGCATATAATTACAAATAGAATCTCTTAAAGAATAAGTGAATTCTTCTTTTGGAAGTTTGGGTAAGTTTGAAAGAAAAACAACAAATTAAGGCAGAGAAGATGAGGCGGTGGAAAAGACCAAAAAGTTAGTTTATCGGGAAATGCAAATAAGAGTTAAGTAAAATATATATTCTCAGCATATAGTATAGTTGTAGGAGTATTAAAACTAGTTATTTCGTTTATTAAAAAAAAAAGAAGAGGTAATTAATGGATTGATCCAAAAAGCTGCAGAGACTTTCCTTTCTGTCGGGACAGCTGCTACGTACGATCGATCCTTTAGATATGTCTTCTTGTTTTTCCTCAAAACCTCTAAATATTAATGTGCTTTTACACTACAACTCATGCTCGAATAGACTGTTTTGACCTTGGTCTTTAACGGTCTCATTCTCCTTCACGCTTGTCCCTATCTGGAATTTGTTTTGACTGATTAATTTTGGGTCTGTGTGTGTGATTGGGATTTTTAAGCATAAAGTTTGTCGGTTTGCCTAAAGATTTTGACTTAATTAATTGTTACAATTTTTACATTTTCCAAATAAATTGACTAATATGAATAATGTTTTTTTTTTTTTTTTGGATAAGTAGAAACCTTCCCATGATGATCATCAGGAGGAGCCAGCAAACATACGGGTAGAGCGCAATGGTCGTTGTGGAGGTGACGAGAGACGAAGCTTTTTAGGGAGGAACGTCACGTGGCAGATGATGCAGTTGCCACCTGGACTCTACCCTTCTTCACATCATCATCAGCGGAACCTAATTCTTAATTCAACAAATGCTTCCTCCAACGTGATCTCCACTAGCAATGTTAATACTGTTTCTTCTGCTAAAGACTGGGTCACGTTTTCACCTTTGCTTCTAAGCTCGAGAGAAGCAACGAACGCAGAGACTTGTCGACGAAATTATGATGACAATAAAGGTCAAGAACGTCATGAAGAATGCTCCAACGGTGACTCGGATCATCAAGAACAGACACTTGAGCTGTTTCCATTGACTAAAGAAGGGTTTTGTAGCGATGATGAGAAAGAGAAGGAGATCAGTGGCATTCACTGTTTCTATGAGTTTCTGCCATTGAAGAACTAAACCCTAATTGATGTCTTTCATGAGCAAGACCTTTATTTTTGTGTTATTAGATGGTTAGTTTAATTAATCAACCAAGTTGGAGAGAGAGAGAAAGGGTTACTTATTTAGGGTTTTGTCTGGGAGTGAGCGCAGGCGTGTCTTTATGGTGTTGATGTTAACATTTCATAAGGGTTTGCCTTAAAATGCACTTTGGACCACTTTCTTTAAATATTAAAAATGAACCAAACAAATTTAAGAAAATAATAGAATGACATGTGATTTTCTTATTAGTTTTTCTTTTGTGTGGATGTGATGAATTAGGGTTTGGATCATGAAACTTGCTTGATTTGGTTGGTGAATGAAGCTGTTTTGGTGCATTGGTGATGGGATCAAGTGTTACGAAAATGGGAACTCGTTACTCTACATATTTTTTTCTTTTACCCGTTAAATCTTTGTATCTACACACTCATGATCTATATGTAATACTATATGTATTTGCATATAATGCATATATGTCAATCTAGGCATCTGTTCCTATGAGTTATAAATGCGCGAGAGACAAAAAGAATTGGGTTGATGTTGAAGTGACTAAGAGAGTGGACAAAAATTAAATTGGTTAATTTGGAACTTGTTTTGTTTTCTCTTCGCTTGCATGCTAACAAAATGCTTTTACATATGCTATTTATGTATACATTAACTTCCTCCTATTCAACGTCCCTCAACCAACAATTTTACTTTGTATTTGCATTTAACATTTTAAATTTCATCACATATTTCTTTTTGGGTTCATACCCTACTCAAATACACTAAAATATTTCACTTAAATCCGAGTATTTTGTTTATTTTTTCTATATACACAATTTTTTTTTATTAGAAATACGAATAATCTTTTAGATCATTTAGACAAAGAGTACAATATTAACAACTCTAATTAGAAATAATATTCCGATAAACTAAACCATTTTCTCTCTGAGTTTGTACTTTGTAGACACTTCGATGCTAAGGTGGGTGTCTTCTACGCAATTGATTTTTTTTTTTTCTTTTTAAAGCTACTGTTTTGACACAAAATATTTGTAATTAGTTCACAATATATATTATTAACGAATGGAGGTATATAAATAGCCTACCCAATATAATTTTCAAATGGGGGAAAAGACAAAAAAACAAAAAATATGAGAGTGGGGAAGTGGGAACGTGAGAAAAGGAAAGAAGAGCGACTTTTAGAGGAGAGAAGAGACAAGACTTAAAAGAAAAACAAAATAACTGAATAGCTTATTCATAGAAGAAGCCCCGACACTTTCCTTTCTCTTCCCAAAGATTCATTCATTCTTTTATGTCTCTTTGTACGATTTAATGAGACCTTTTTCTTTATTAATAGTTTTAGATGCAAGATCCATAGTAAAAAGAATTTGTTTGCATTGCTTATTTTGATGCATTATCATTCCCTTCGTCTCACTTTGTATTTGGCTTTATTTCTTTTTCATGATGATTGAGTGTTTGTGATTCTTGCGAGCATGAAAGTAAGCAAAAACAAAAAACATGACTTTAATTATACGAAAAAGTGAAAAAGCAAGAAGAGAAACATATGAATGGGTACGTACGTATATAGTCAACAGATTACCACACGTACTATCCTATTGATTATAAACAATAAATATTGTTGTTAGGAAATAAAGAAACACGAATCTTCTCGTGAATTGTAACGAAGATTAATGGTAAAGTGTAATTGTACGATATAATCTTTTGGTTATTTCCATGGATCGTAAAAAAATCTCTGTCTCCTCCTTTGATTCACCATAGTGCCATCTGTGACGTGTTATAATAACACTATATATGCATGTATGACGAGTTGACGACCAACGTGGAAAAGTTACATACTTACATCCCTACATATGATTTGAATAGTAGTTATTGCACGAAGCTGAAGGTGATAGGCTTTCTAAGAGTATATATATAGTTTATAGTTTTATACAATTATACTAGATAATATAGATTCAATGCTTGACATTATTTCATGCATGGATGGTTTTATCCGTGGGTAATTCGTATTTGTCTTTAGCTACAGAAACCTTCAGCTGGTATAGCTGAAGACTTAAAATGACTACATAAATCTACAGGAAAAAATAAAATCGTCGAATTAGTAGTCGTCATTGATTTGAACACTTTTGAAAACACCAACTGTGGAAGAGACAAATTAAGAGAGAGAGAGAGAGAAAGAGAATTGACAAGACTGAAGGAGGGGTGTGTCTGTGAGGGACAAAATGGTGGCAGGCATGAGGTGGACCATTGGTTTGGCTTGGCTGTGTGACTCACCCACCCGGCTCCTCTCTCTATTCTCTGCGTTTTCCCTATTTTGGTTAAACGTTCCATGTGATTCTTCTTTCATTCGCATCTATCTCTCCCTTAAGAACAAGAACCAAGTTATATCAAAAACTAAATGATTAAAGCCTATTTTCAAGCTTTTTCATTATAAATTGTCAGTGATCTCTCTTATCATGAGGTCATCATAATAACACCATTACATATATGTCACGTGTGTACCTATATACATATATTTACTTATATATTACACATGTCCACAAAAATATAATATGCATACACATTTAACACTATATTTACAGTGTTCTGACAATGTAAGACTGCATCAAATTCTCTGTATCAATATATTATTTTAATTAGCTACTAAGGGACGTAGGTATAAATAATAGATTTGTGGTTTCTTTCTAAAACGCATATGATGTTAAAAATAAAACAAAAAACGAATATTTAACAATATCTTTAAAAAACAATATCTAACATTAAAACTTCAGTGTTAAAAAAAAACATTAAAACCAAAAATAAATAAAGAAAGAAAACACCAAACAGCTAACATGGTTTTGAGTACTTGACCATTGGGGTAAAAATTGATGGATTTTGCAAATAAATTGACTGTATGAGATTGAAATTGACACTGTTGATTACAGAAATAGAACAGTGTAGGTGTCTATAGCAGAGGTAGGGTTGGGTCAAAACCTAAATAGGAGGGGAGTCTGACGAATCTAGTCTTGAATGTGTGTGATTTCAAGGCTTTTCTCTTTTACCTCCTCACACTACGTTGCTGTGTCCCCCCCTATGGCTATGGGTAAACCCTATGGAATGTTTTTTTTTCAATAGGAAAATTTAAATATTTTTTATGTTATTCCCAGGCCTCTCCTACAAATTTCTCTACCAGGAAAAAAAAAATCAGCTATATATTCGATGGGATCTAAATTGTTTTTTAACAAGTTACGGTTTCAAATATTCAATACAAATTAAATACTTGGGGGCCTAGAACACGCCTAAAGGGATCTAATTAAAAAAAATATATAGTGATAATTTGGCTAAAACGCTGAATCAAATTTAATGCCAATAAAGGAAATGTATATGCCTAGTTCGGTTTAAGTTGAACCTAACCGTAGCCAAATTTCAAATTGAAACATCCGGTTCTATAAAACAGTAACTCAAGTCAAAGCGTATAACACAAATGCATTTCGAGAATTCTTCAAATCAAAGAGTACATTTTACTAGAGAAGTCCTTAAAACATAATTCGGCTTACATATCACATAACAAGAAACAAAATATAACACCACTCAAAGATCACATAACACTGACTGCATCATGCTTATCATCACCTAGCGGAAATGACATGTTTATTGAAGAAAGAAAGAAAACAGAGGATAAATTTTTTTGATTGATTAATTCTTGTTGGCGATGAAGAGTCCCCATTTCTGTTCATCCGATGCACACCTCTCCAGCTTTGCCTTCCATCCTCCAACAATGTCATCGTAGTCCTCCTGCGTTTTTGTGAGATGCATCAAAATTTGTATAAGAGACAGCTTAAGATATTGTGACAACACAAAGTTTTCATTTTCCGAGCCTGAAAGAAGAAAGATACTTACTTTAGAGAAGTCGGAGATGAATTCTTCCTTTTCTTTCTCCACACTCTCTAGTTCACGTCTCAGGACTTGCGTAAACTGTAGATACATAACACCAAAAGAAACATACTCTGTTATAGCTACAGTCCTTGGTTTTAAACAAGGTATGTATGTATGTTAGTTTCATTCACCTGATCAGTCCGGTCCTCTGCGATCACGTCTTTGAAGCCAGCATCTTTTAGCATCTACATTGAAGATTTAATGTCAAAAGGCATATAGACAAAGGGCCTCGAGGACAGCAAAAACATATATTATTGACACACAAGCCAAACCTGCCCATAAGCTTGAACGTCATGGAGATCATATCCTCTCTGTTTGATGTACTCTGAAAACTCGGCAGATGGTGTTTTTGGGCTTCTACAGTAGTCACTGATGAGAACTTTACCTCCCGGCTTAAGCCACTTGAAGAAAGTCCTGAACAAAGCTGGTTTGTCCTGAAAAAGAGAGAATGAGTAAGCATTTGCAATGATAGAATTTCAAACAGAGAACAATGAGCAAAAGTTACGTACTTGGATGTGCAGAATGGTGTCTCGGCTGTAAATGACATCAAACGAATTATCTGGGTAGTGTTTTGTGGTGCAATCCGCGACCTCAAACTCAACTGAGCAGTTGAGTCCAATAGCACGCTCCAATGCGAAAGATATCATGTTGACAGAGAGGTCGATACCAACAACATGAACATCAAACTTCTCAGCCATATAGAAGTCACCTCCACCAATGCCACACCCAACATCTAACACTTTCTGTCCTGGTTTAAGATTCATTTTCTCCACAAATTCTTTGGTTGTCTCTGATCCAAGAAACATGACACAAACACACTTCAAATTAATACACAACATAGCGAACACAGAACACAAGCAAAAACGAATTGGGATTTTACCAAGTCCGCCAGTGCTCACAAACCCTTGACCAAAGACACGCTCATAGCGTAGTATTCCACTGGACTTGTACTGAACATTGTCCAAGAAACGCTGGAAGCCTCTGTCATTTTCTGAGCTGACTTTTTGCCAAATCCAACAAATCTGCATCCCACAAAACAAAGAATGTTATTCATGATTCAGATCTTAGAGATAATAATAGGAAACTAGACAATCTCGATCAAAAGAGATTTGTTTGCCTGATTCTGATTCTTCTTGTTCTTCACATACGCTCCAATGCACTTGCATCCAATCATAGAGAGCTCAAATGAATTCCCAGCAGCATCGCGTGTCTGACATTCTTGAAAGATCTGCATATATTCACCATCAGTTTTAGTCAATAAAATACAAATGCCACATAACTACTACGTTAATGTACTTAACGTTTTCCAATAATCTGCTTGAACAGATTTAGGGACAAAATACTACATATATGGTGAGGTGTGACCACTACATTACTTCAAAGTCCGATTAACCAAAACTAACAAACACCCGAAGCATAAGATAACATTTATGTCTCAGCCAATAAGAGGATATTCAAGTAGTTATGTATCCTTCACTATTCACCTCAACCCACTGAGACTTCTCTCAACATATTCTTAAGCATAGGCATTCTAATTTCTAACTACCAAACAATTGAAATTGCAGTTCCGGAAATGTAACTATCAACCGGATGTAAGAGAAGTAGGAACCTTGGAATAGAAACGGGGTTCACGGTAGTGAGTCGGGTTGGATTTGCGCTTACTGTCCCCAGATTGGTGGAAGCAAGATTCACGGAAGAAGATGTATCCACCAACCTTGATCCAACCAACCATCCTTTCTGCCAAAAGCTCCACCTGCATCCAAACCAAACCAAACCGTTAGTTAAAACTTCATTTGTTCCCCATTACAGCACACTATAGTCTGTCTTTAGTAAAAGAGATCATCTTAATACCTCTTTGTCAGAAAGATACATGAGAAGCCAGTTGGAGAAAATCAAGTCAAGGGATCCATCAGTAATCTTTAGGTCAGGGGATGTAACATCAGCACACATAAACTTGACGTTCTTGTAATGTCCATTGACAGTTTCATTCTACAAGACAGAAAGGAATGCAACATACATACAAGATTACAAACAAAGTCAAGAAAGCAAAGAAACATTAAAACTAAGAAAGGTGAATCAAAAAAAAAGAAAACCTTCTTAATGACGCTATCAATGAAGTCAAGAGCAATGAGTTCACCAGCCTTTTGAGCCAATTCACCAGTGAACCTACCAATACCAGCTCCAAGTTCCAAGACAGATTTGCCTTCATATGAAGGGAGTAAAGAGAGAACCTCAGGACGTTCTTCCTTGTCGAGATCAGAGGCTCGAGAGTCAAGCATCATAGCTTCAACAGTCAAATCAGCCGAATGCTCAATCCAGTAATTCTTCTGGATATCACGCTCTTCCTCTACGCTCACTCGAAATCACATCAAATCAAATCAAAATCAATTTCTCACATTCTCTTATATTTTCCCTAATCTCCAAAATTTCGATTAATTTAAGCAAAATCAAAACGATACGATGGAATAGAATCAGTGATCTTACCGTACGTTGCAGCCATTTCGGAAATTTTGGGTTAAATTAAAAGGAATAAGAAGATATGATTCGTAGAGAGTTCTCTTAATGGCCTTCGACGGCGAGTCTGGATCGAGAGAAGCTTCGGGATCTACGGTTGACGGATCGTCCTCTCTGCTGCATCAATTCTCACACAAACGTCGGAGGAAAAAAAATGTAAATTCAGATCTGAACGAAAGAGTGATAGAGAGTGTGTGTGTGGCTCTCATCAGGTGCGCGCCCTTTTTTATAGGGGAACGGTGCGGCGTCACCTTCGGAGCTCTCCTAGACTTACTTTTTACTTACCTGACTGTATAACTTTTTTACTAACACGTCAGGTTATTTAAACCGGTAATTATTCTGTCAATTCCTTAAGTTATGGTTTATATTTGTTTTACTATATAGTTTTCATACACTTCAATATACAATATACACACACTGGTTGAGTAATTTTGGGGGAGTTGGTGGAAGGGAATCTGTAGATCGTTCATTGGGAACCGAGATTTTTGGGGTCCCTTGGGATCTATCAAACTTTAAATACATAATTATACTTATCATATTAGTATACTACTATACAATCGAATCTTTGAAAATATCATATACTACTAGTAGAGGTACTAGCTTCACTCACTCTTGTCACGGTCTTGACAATTATTGTTGTTAAGATCACTCATTACAGTGACACGTCGTAGTAAAGGACAACTATGGCTCACGTGTTTTGTCGCCGTAAAGCGCCATTGTGCATCACTCATTCGTCTACATCTGGATTCTCTTCACCTACCCTACCCTTTCCTTTTCATGTTTGGATTCTTTTCCTTTTTTTTTTTTCTTTCTTTCTTTGTAGACTTAATAATTAGAGGTGAATCTAGTTTTACCAAAATTACCTAAGTTGTGTTTCAGTAACGTACACATACACCTCTATTAATACAGGATCATGATTGAGTTTGGGTCAAATTTAGTTGTTTCGAACTTTCGATTTACTATTAATACAATTAGGATGTCGGCCCGCGGAAAAATAAAAACTTAAAATGATTAACATTATTAATTTTACATTTCAAATAAAAAACGAAACAAAACATTTGTTTGATCAAAACATTGCAACTTTATATAAACAAAGAGTAACAAAAAAACATAAAGGTGTAAAATAAAAATGTGTAAAAATTAATAGATGTGATCTTTGAAACACTGAGGTACAACAAAGAGATGTAAACATAGAAATATGAAATAAAAAATGTGTAAAAATAAATAGATGTGATTTTTGAAACATGGAGGTACAACAAAGAGATGCAAAACTTAAGAGGTGTGATTTTTGAAAGATGGGGACACGACGAAAAGACACGATTATTAATATGCAACTGTTGGGATCATTAATAATTTTAAACCGTTAGATGGAAAAGTGGAACTAATCTCATCCATTGGATTAAAGTTGACACAAAAAGTGGGTTTGCTATTATATATTTAAAAAATTAAAAAAACACACTTCAATAAAATAATTCTTTAGTTTTACTTATTAACTTGTAAGTTTTGAAAATACTCAGTAAACAGTTTTTCGAAACTTGTTTATGTTGTCCAGGAAAGTTTCTATAATAAACAAAGAGGTGTAAAACATAGAGGTGTGAAATAAAAAGGTGTAAAAATTAATAGATGTGATCTTTGAAACATGGAGGTACAACAAAGATGTGTAAACATAGAGGTTGAAATAAAAAATGTGTAAAAATAAATAGATGTGATTTTTGAAACATGGAGGTACAACAAAGAGATGCAAAAATTAAGAGGTGTGATTTTTGAAATATGGGGGTACGACGAAAAAAGACACGATTAATAATTTGCAACTGTTGAGATCATTAATAATTTTAAACCGTTAGAGGGAAAAGTGGAACTAATCTCATTCGTTGGATTAAAGTTTACACAAAAAGTAGGTTTGCTATTATATATTTAGAAAACACTTCAATAAAATAATTCTTTAGTTTTATTTATTAACTTGTAAGTTTAAAAAATACTCAGAAAGCAATTTTTCGAAACTTGTTTATGTTGTCCAAAAAAGTTTGTATATAATAAACAAAGAGGTGTAAGACATAGAGGTGTAAAATAAAAAGGCGTAACTATTAATAGATGTGATATTGAAACATGTAGGTACAACAAAGAGGTGTAAACATAGAGGTGTGAAATAAAAAAGGTGTAAAAATAAATAGATGTGATTTTTAAAACATGGAGGTACAACAAAGAGATGCAAAAATTAAGAGGTGTGATTTTTGAAAGATGGGGGTACGATGAAAAGACACGATTAATAATTTGCAACTGTTGGGATCATTAATAATTTTAAACCGTTAGATGGAAAATTGGAATTAATCTCATCCGTTGGATTAAAGTTGACACAAAAAAGTGGGTTTGCTATTATATTAAAAAAAACACTTCAATAAAACAATTCTTTAGTTTTATTTATTAACTTGTAAGTTTTGAAAATACTCAGAAAACAATTTTCGAAACATGTTTATGTTGTCCAGAAAAGTTTATATATAATAAACAAAGAGGTGTAAGATATAGAGGTGTGCAATAAAAAGGTGTAAAAATCAATGGATGTGATCTTTGAAACATGGAAGTATAACCAAGAGATGTAAACATAGAAGTATGAGATAAAAAAGTGTAAAAATAAATAGATGTGATTTTTGAAACATGGAGGTACAACAAGAGATGCAAAACTTAAGAGGTGTGATTTTTGAAAGATGGAGGCACGACGAAATGACACAATTAATAATTTGCAACTGTTGAGATCATTAATAATTTTAAACCGCTAGATGGAAAAGTGTGTGCGGTTTTCACTAGATTGAAGTTTATATCCGTATATCCACCATATATTAGGAATTGATTTCCCACTTATGTTTATGAATCGGTACCATCATGTTCTTCAATCAACAACAGCAAAAACGAAGTCGATGTGGTGAAACATGTGATAATAATATCTCACTTTTGATGTTTTCTTCTTTGGGTTAAACACTAATTTTAGAAATTAATTGTATTTTTTTTTTTTTTTGGCAGATTCCAGATCACTCTAAAAGTGACTGTTATACATTATGTTTTTAAAAAATTGTATATACAGATTAATTAGAAAGTTATCAAAGACTAAATAAGTTACCTTTAGTACATCTTTTCTTTCTAACTTGACTTGTCATTTGGTCGTGCTTACGCTTTCTAGAATTTGATTTTGTATTGTCACAAGTATGTCTGACTTTTTCTTCAACACTCTCTATTTTGGGGCATTCTCAAAAATACCCCTTTTTTCAATTCCCTTTTTAAAAATACCCTTCCATGTTGACCATTTTTAAAACTACCCCTCTTTTTGAACAAAAATGACCAAATTACCCTTTTTTTAAATGACAACAAGAATGTACAGTCACCAAAATCAAAAAAAAATTTCCCGCCAAAAATAAAAAATTTTCCCGCCAAAATTTTTTTTTTCCGCCAAAATAAAAAATTTTCTCGTCAAAAAAAAAATTTTCCCGCCAAAAAAATTGAAATTTATACCTTATAAAAACATTGTAAATCCTTTTAAACACCTTGTAAAACCTTGTAAAAGTGTTTACAAGGTGTTTAAAAACCTTTTAAAAGCGTTTACAAGGTGTTTAAAAACCTTTTAAAAGCGTTTACAAGGTTTTTAAAAGCGTTTACAAGGTGTTTAAAAACCTTTTAAAAGCGTTTAAAAGGTGTTTAAAAACCTTTTAAAAGCGTTTACAAGGTGTTTAAAAACCTTTTAAAAGCGTTTACAAGGTGTTTAAAAACCTTATAAAAACATTTTAAAAGCATTTACAAGGTGTTTTAAAACCTTATAAAAGCTTTTACAAAGTGATTAAAAACCTTGTAAAAGCTTTTACAAGGTGTTTAAAAACCTTTTTAAAAACATTTTGAAAACCTTTTAAAAACCTTGTAAAAGCGTTTACGAGATGTTTAAAAAACCTTTTAAAAACCTATTAAAACCTTTTAAAACTCTTTTAAAAATCTTGTAAAAGCGTTTAAAAGGTGTTTATAAGGTTTTTATAAGGTTTCTTCTACCTTATAAAACCTTTTAAAAACCTTGTAAATTTTTTTTGGCGGGAAAATTTTTGGCGGGAAATTTTTTTGTCGAAATTTTTTATCAAAATTTTTTGGACAAAATTTTTTTTGGCGGGAAAATTTTGTTTTTCTTTTTATTGAATAAAATATTTTTCATTTAAGGGTAAAATGATCATTAAAAATTAAAGGAGGGCAAAAATAAAAATTGCCAGAGAAGAGGGTATTTTTGAAAAGAGGTATTTTTAACAAATTCTCCTCTATTTTCATGCTCATTTGTAATATTTCTATATATTATCAAAATGTTTGATACCCAGAAAGTATAATAAATTAAAATTCAACTAAAATTTTAAAAGTTTTATTTACAAAAGAATGGAAACTAACCTGGATCATTTATATCTAATGGACATCCTACATAAAAAAAAAGATTTTTACATTTATACCATGTTTGTTAAAAAAAATAAATGGGTTAAATAATAGAACATATACAAATTTATAATTATACCATGTTTGTTAAAAAAATTTGGCTTAGCATCACTGCATATCATCGTGCCTCTCGTATCTTAGTTTTTGTTTTTCCAGAAAGTCAAAAAATAAAATCTGCACATTGAGAATTAGAAACATTAGCCATGCAAAAAATATAGCATGCGTATTTATTCAACGAATTAAAAACATGAAAACCGGAAATGCTAAAAATTATTGAAGAGACTAAAAGTTTATAAAACTAAGATTAATGTATGAACTTAGTAGTGTTGACTAACAATAATAATAATCTAACCGAAGAAACACTACAGGTCAGCGAAAATATTAAATTACCTTGAAATAGAGATTAATGCTTGTTAGTTAAAAAACACTTCAATTAAATAATCTTTTAGTACTTGTAACATCCGCGAACCAAAATATGCGTTTTGGGTGGGGGTGTCGATCGATACCCTTGTAGCATCGATCGACACAACTTCGACTGGGTTCGTCGGGTTTGTTTCAATCGTTGTTTTGGACCGGTTTGGTTAGGGAAAACCATTGAACCGGGTCTTAAAAGGGAGAAAACGACCTAGGGTCGTGTTTTGTTGTGGTGTCGCCGTTTTTCAGAGAAACAAAGAGAGAAAATTGTTCTTGAGGTTCTAGAGAGAGTTTGTGAGATTTCAAGGCGTTTTTGGTGAGATCTTGCTGTGGGATTGAAGATCCAAGGCTAGGAACGTGTTGGAAGGGTGCTAGGAGTGTTGGATTCGTTTCTGTTGGTCTAAATCTTCCTTCCAAGAGGTGAGTGCTTGACCATGGTTGATCTAAGCTTGAGATCTCTTGTATTTGGGTGATTTGTGTGTTATTCTTGTTGTTTGTTTGCTTGGGTGTGTTGTTCTTGAGTTTCATACAGGTTTCCGGATCATCTGGGCGAGTTTGGGGATGAAATTGGAGTTTTGGACTCGGAATTTGATGTTTCGCGTCTGCAGTTCGTGGTTGCAGAAGGAGCATCGATCGGCACCTTGTGGCATCGATCGGCACCTTCTTGTGAGGCATCGATCGGCGTCATGGGGTGGCATCGATCGGCACCATGTCAAGGAGCATCGATCGGCACCAATGTAGCATCGGTCGACACTAGTTTATATCCGTGACTCGTTTTTCCTGCTTGATGCATTGTTGTGTATTTGCTTGTTGCTTGAGTATGAGGGTCTCAATTGCTTGTGTTTATAACCCAGTAGATGGGAGGACGGCCTCACTAAGTATTTGTGATAATACTTACGCATCTCAATTTGTGTTTGTGGTGCAGGTAAAGGCAAAGTGTGATCGTGGAATCCAAGCAATGAAGAGGAGGATGTTCTAGGGACTCGGTTGATTGTTGATCTGGCATTGTTAGGTTGCTAGAGTTGAGTCTTAGAGCATTGTTTAGGATTTCTGGTTACTTGGTTTATGATGTTTGGATCATTAGATAAGATTGGAATTTATATTGGATATTTATATTTATTGGTATTATTATTTCCGCTGTTGGTTGTGTTTGTGGTTAGGTGACTAGTGGGTATGGGACCACTAGTTGTAGTTTATTTATTATATTATATTTATATTTATTTAAAAAAAAAAAAAAAAAGGGTCGGTCGTTTCATTTTGGTATCAGAGCCCTTACGGTTCTAGGTTTGGGTTCACTAGGCTTTGTGCTGTAGATTTTTGGGATTGCATGTCTTGATTGATTATGTGAGTTAGTCAATTGTGTGTGGCATGGAGTCCTAGAACATCCCCTTCGAGCCTATTGGTGATTCCACGGTGAGTTTCTATTTCTGTGTTAAATAGTAATTGTTTGCTTAGCCTTCTGTTCATGGTAGTGCAGATGGTTAGAGAGGATGCTGTTGCTGGTCGAGGTCGTGGACGCGGTCGTGGTCGCGGTCGTGGTCGTGGTCGTGGTAGGGGGAGAGCCCCAGTGGTTAGTGAGACCGAGGACCAGAGTGTGACAGCTGAGGGTGTTGGCGAGTCGCAGGGTGTACCGGGGGATTCAGTGAGTGTGGCCGGAGGGGGCGGTGTAGATGCTCCAGTGGTCGGTGATGCTAGGGTCCGGGTGTGGGAGCCCCAGCGGGTGGAGTCCCTGGTGTTGACATTGCGGCTTTGCTAGCACAGGTGTTGGAGCGGTTACCACCTGTGGTACCGGCTCAGGCTCGGGTAGTGCCACCAGTGGTGGCAGAGGAGCGGCAGCCAGTGGCTGCAGATGTGGGGGTTCATGCTCGTTATCTCAACATGTTGTCAGAGATGGGCAAGTTGCGTACTGAGCAGTTCTCAGGAGGTGTAGATCCTACTGCTGCGGATGCGTGGAGGACGAGAGTGGAACGTAACTTCCACACTCTGAGATGTCCTGAGGAGTTCTGGGTGGACATAGGGGTTTACTTTTTGAGTGGAGATGCTGAGTTGTGGTGGAGGTCTGTGGCTGCTAGGAGGGTGCAGCGGGAGATGACTTGGGCTGACTTCGTTTTGGAGTTCAACCGCAAGTATTTTCCTAGAGAGGCATTGGATCGATTGGAGGTGCAGTTCCTTCAATTGTCTCAGGGGACACGGTCAGTGCGGGAGCTGGATTTAGAGTTCAGTCGACTTTTATGTTATGGGGGTCGGGCTATGGAGTCCGAGGAGGCTCAGTTAAGGAGGTTTATGAGAGCTCTACGGGATGAGTTGAGAGTTCACTGTAGAGGGCGGTACTATGCTACGCGTGCAGAGCTGGTTGAGACTGCAGCAGAGATTGAGGAGGATATCCGGGCACAGTCAGTGTCGGTTACTCCAGTAGCTCAGCCTAGTAAGGCTCAGCAGCAGGGTGGTTCCAGCAGGGGCGGTAGGCATGCTCAGGGAACCAAGAAGAAGTGGGAGGCTACGCAGAAGCCGAGTGGTGCGGGTTGCTTCGGATGTGGGAGCAAGGATCACAAGGTTGCTAGTTGTCCCAAGAGGAGTGTTCCGACGGCAGGACCTCGGGTTTGTTATCACTGTAGGGAGACGGGGCACATCAGGCCTTTTTGTCCCAAGTTGCAGCCGGCAGCAGTGGCAGCGTTGCAGCAGGTGCAGCCTGGAGGTCAGCAGGTGGCACGGATTGAGCAGGCGCCACGGGTTTACACGACAGCTGAGACTGGTGGAACCAGTGCCGGGGCGATCACAGGAACCTTGTTGGTGGGCGGGTTTAAGTCCCACGTTATGTTTGATTCTAGAGCTTCTCATAGCTTCATTACTTCGGAGTGTGCAGAGTGTGCGGGAATCAGAGGGGATCCCGGGGAGCGAACAGGAGTTGTTAGAGTTGCTGGGAGCAAGTTCCTGAGAGTTGTTGGACGAGCTAGAGGGGTTGATATTCTGATCGCAGGAGAGTCGTGGCCAGCGGATTTGCTTATAAGTCCAGTGGAGTTGTATGATGTCATTCTCGGGATGGATTGGTTGCATCAGCATATGGTACATTTGGATTGCCATCGGGGTAGAGTGGAGTTTGAGCGTCTAGGAGAGAAGTTGGTTTTTCAGGGAATTAGACCGACTTCGGGGAGTCTCGTGATCTCAGCCATTCAGGCTGGGAAGATGATCGAGAAGGGCCGTGAGGCTTATCTGGTCACTATATCTATGCCAGAGTCAGTGGGGAAGTCTACGGTTAGCGGTATTCCGGTAGTAGAGGAATTTGAGGATGTGTTTCAGTCTTTGCAGGGATTACCACCATCTCGGTCGGATCCTTTCACCATTGAACTGGAACCGGGGACGACACCGTTATCCAAGGCTCCTTACAGAATGGCTCCAGCAGAGATGGCAGAGCTGAAGAAGCAGCTAGAGGATCTGTTGAGCAAGGGATTCATCCGTCCTAGTGTATCACCATGGGGAGCGCCGGTGTTGTTTGTGAAGAAGAAGGATGGGAGTTTCAGGTTATGCATAGATTACCGGGGTTTGAACCGGGTCACTGTGAAGAACAAGTATCCTCTTCCAAGGATTGATGAGTTGTTGGATCAGTTGAGGGGTGCAACTTGGTTCTCTAAAGTGGATCTGGCGTCGGGTTATCATCTGATACCGATAGATGAGGCAGATGTGAGGAAGACTGCCTTCAGGACGAGGTATGGGCATTATGAGTTTGTGGTGATGCCTTTCGGGTTGACTAACGCACCAGCAGCGTTTATGAGATTGATGAACAGTGTATTTCAGGAGTTTCTGGATGTATCTGTCATCATTTTCATCGACGATATCCTGGTTTATTCTAAGAGTCCTGAGGAACATGCAGTGCATTTGAGGGCAGTTATGGAGAAGCTGCGGGAGCAGAAGCTATTTGCTAAGTTGAGCAAGTGCAGTTTTTGGCAGCGTGAGATGGGTTTTCTTGGTCATATTGTTTCTGCAGAGGGGGTTTCTGTGGATCCAGAGAAGATTCAGGCTATCAGAGATTGGCCTAGACCGCAGAATGCTACAGAGATCAGAAGTTTTCTCGGATTGGCAGGATACTAAAGGAGGTTTGTGCAGGGGTTTGCAAGCAGAGCACGTCCTATGACTAAGTTGACAGGGAAGGATGTTCCTTTTGTCTGGTCAGAAGAGTGTGAGGAAGGCTTTGCAAGCCTGAAGGAGATGTTGACTACTGCGCCAGTGTTGGCTTTGCCTGAGCAGGGAGAACCCTATGTGGTTTATACAGATGCATCTAGAGTTGGTTTGGGGTGTGTTCTGATGCAGCATGGGAGGGTTATTGCCTATGCTTCGCGGCAGTTGCGGGTGCATGAAGGCAACTATCCTACTCATGATTTGGAGATGGGTGCTGTAGTTTTTGCCCTGAAGATTTGGAGATCTTATCTTTATGGTGCAAAGGTACAGGTGTTTACAGATCATAAGAGCCTAAAGTATATATTCACTCAGCCTGAGTTGAATTTGAGGCAGAGGCGGTGGATGGAGCTTGTGGCGGATTATGATTTGGAGATAGCCTATCATCCTGGTAAGGCTAACACGGTTGCAGATGCTCTGAGTCGGAAGAGGGTAGCTTCGGCTCAGGAGCAGAAGATGGAGTCTCTAGTAGGAGAGATCAGTGCGTTGAGCTTGTGTGCTGTTTCACTGGAACCGTTGGGTTTGGAAGCAGTGGACCGAGCAGATCTTTTGAGTAGGGTGCGGGTGGCACAGGAGAAGGATTTGGGGCTGGTGAATGCCTCAAAGGATGTTGATTCAGAGTATCAGGTCTCACATAATGGTATTATCTTGGTGCATGGTCGGATTTGTGTGCCCAAGGATGAGGAGTTGAGGCAGGAAATTCTGAGAGAGGCTCATTCGAGCAAGCTGTCTATTCATCTAGGAGCGACTAAGATGTACCGTGATCTCAAGAGGTACTATCATTGGGTCGGGATGAAGAAGGATGTAGCGGGTTGGGTTTCGAGATGTGATGTGTGTCAGCTAGTGAAGGCTGAGCATCAGGTTCCTGGCGGTTTACTGAAGAGTTTACCCATTCCTGAGTGGAAGTGGGATATGATTACCATGGATTTCGTGGAAGGATTGCCAGTGTCACGGACCTTTGATGCGATTTGGGTCATTGTGGACCGGTTGACTAAGTCAGCACATTTTCTGGCCATTAAGAAGACTGATGGAGCAGCGGTCTTGGCTAAGAAGTATGTGAGGGAGATAGTCAGATTGCATGGGGTGCCAGCGAGCATTGTGTCTGACAGAGATTCTAAGTTCACTTCGGTGTTCTGGCAGGCATTTCAGGCAGAGATGGGCAGTAAGGTGCATATGAGTACAGCTTATCATCCCCAGACAGATGGACAGTCTGAGAGGACGATCCAGACGTTGGAGGATTTGCTGAGGATGTGCGTTTTGGATTGGGGTGGCCATTGGGCAGATCACCTGACCCTGGTAGAGTTTGCTTACAACAACAGCTATCAGGCGAGTATTGGTATGGCTCCTTATGAGGCTTTGTATGGGAGGCCGTGTCGTACACCGTTATGCTGGACTCAGGTGGGGGAGAGGAGCATGTACGGGGCAGATTTTGTTCAGGAGACCTCAGAGAAGATCCGGGTTCTCAAGCTGAACATGAAAGAGGCTCAGGATAGGCAGAGGAGTTATGCTGATAAGAGGAGGAGAGACCTGGAGTTTCAGGTAGGAGACAGAGTGTACCTCAAGATGGCCATGTTGGGGGGTCCGAACAGGTCGTTGACAGAGACTAAGTTGAGTCCGAGGTATATGGGTCCGTTCAGAGTGATTGAGCGAGTTGGACCAGTGGCATATAGACTGGAGTTACCTGAGGTTATGCGTGCTTTCCATAAGGTATTCCATGTGTCTATGTTGCGGAAGTGCCTCCGTCAGGATGATCAGTTGTTGGCTAAGATTCCAGAAGATCTTCAGCCTAACATGACTTTGGAGGCGAGACCAGTGAGGGTTCTCGAGAGGAGGATCAAGGAACTTCGGAAGAAGAAGGTTCCTTTGATGAGAGTCCTTTGGGACTGTGATGGTGTGGAGGAGCAGACTTGGGAACCTGAGGCAAGGATGAAGGCAAGGTTCAAGAAGTGGTATGAGAAGCAACCACGACCTGAGATTGCCTAGTCTGGTTCCGTCTGTAATCCGTGGCTGGAGCGGGAATGGGTATTCCAGCCCATCTCTCTTGTTACTCGGTCGCTTGGGGTGGTTGGTTGTGCGACTCAGTAACAAGATGAGGTGGTGCTCGGGGTACAAAGTTTCCGTGAGGCGGGAGTTGGGGGAAAAGTTTCCCGAAATAGAAGTTTCCTTAAGTGGAAAGTTTCCAGAAAAAGGAAAGTGCTAAGCATGGAAAGTTCTCGGGAAAGAGAATTTGTCCATTTTTGCGGTGGGAAGCCTGGGAGAGGCTTTTGTGCCTTTGTGGCGGACTCTCGGGTCAGAGTGCCTGTGTGTGGCGGTCTTGTTAGACATTGTGTGGCCTTTGTGGCGGGCTTTTAGCCAATTGAGTGGTTTTGTGGCGAGCTTTTAGCCGTTTGTTGGTCTTTGTGGCGGGCTGTTTAGCCAGATGGTCTTTGTGACAGTCTTTCGGGACAGATGGTCTTTGTGACGGTCCTTCGGGACAGATGGTCTTTGTGACGGTCCTTCGGGACAGATGGTCTTTGTGACGGTCTTTCGGGACAGATGGTCTTTGTGACGGTCCTTCGGGACAGATGGTCTTCGTGACGGTCCTTCGGGACAGATGGTCTTCGTGACGGTCCTTCAGCACGAGTAGCCTTGGTGGCGGTCCTTTTTAGGACATTCGTTTGGCCTTGGTGGCGGTCCTCGTGAGGACATCTTGTTGGCCTTTGTGGCGTGTATATGATCCTTGTGTGGTCATATGGTATTCCAGTGAGGGAATATGTGGCTGGTAGAACATTGAGATGTTCTTACGCGAGTCACGGGAAGGAAACCTGGGTAGGGATGGGACGCAGACGTGTTCAGAATCGTTTGCTCGCGACTCTTGGGGGACTTAGGTTCTCCTAGTACTGCTATATTCAGAGACTTTGTGGCTCGGGAGTATGGTTGGTATATCGACTTCGGATGACGATCCGGGGGCGCGCTGTATGGTGGCAACCCGAGAGACGAGTTTGGGCTTTTCCTTATATATTATGGCATGCAGGCTTAGGCCTGATGAGGAGCCAACATTGGCATGCAGACTTAGGTCTGATGATGAGCCGATGAAACTCAAGGTCTAGGCCTATGAGTAAAGGAAAGTCCAAAAAGGTCAAGAGCAAATGACGCCTGGAGCGTGAGTCTATCGCCTAGAGGTGACCTTCTGTAGATCAGTCGGAGGAGTGCGGGCCGTGGAGACGGTTGCACGGGAGTCCTTGACTGATGGTTGTTTGAGATTCGAGGACGAATCTAGATTGGTGGGGGAGAATTGTAACATCCGCGAACCAAAATATGCATTTTGGGTGGGGGTGTCGATCGATACCCTTGTAGCATCGATCGACACAACTTATTCTGGGTTCGTCAGGTTTGTTTCAATCGTCGTTTTGGACCGGTTTGGTTAGGGAAAACCATTGAACCGGGTCTTAAAAGGGAGAAAACAACCTAGGGTCGTGTTTTGTTGTGGTGTCGCCGTTTTTCAGAGAAACAAAGAGAGAAAATTGTTCTTGAGGTTCTAGAGAGAGTTTGTGAGATTTCAAGGCGTTTTTGGTGAGATCTTGCTGTGGGATTGAAGATCCAAGGCTAGGAACGTGTTGGAAGGGTGCTAGGAGTGTTGGATTCGTTTCTGTTGGTCTAAATCTTCCTTCCAAGAGGTGAGTGCTTGACCATGGTTGATCTAAGCTTGAGATCTCTTGTATTTGGGTGATTTGTGTGTTATTCTTGTTGTTTGTTTGCTTGGGTGTGTTGTTCTTGAGTTTCATACAGGTTTCCGGATCATGGGCGAGTTTGGGGATGAAATTGGAGTTTTGGACTCGGAATTTGATGTTTCGCGTCGCAGTTCGTGGTTGCAGAAGGAGCATCGATCGGCACCTGTGGCATCGATCGGCACCTTCTTGTGAGGCATCGATCGGCGTCATGGGGTGGCATCGATCGGCACCATGTCAAGGAGCATCGATCGGCACCGATGTAGCATCGGTCGACACTAGTTTATATCCGTGACTCGTTTTTCCTGCTTGATGCATTGTTGTGTATTTGCTTGTTGCTTGAGTATGAGGGTCTCAATTGCTTGTGTGTATAACCCAGTAGATGGGAGGACGGCCTCACTAAGTATTTGTGATAATACTTACGCATCTCAATTTGTGTTTGTGGTGCAGGTAAAGGCAAAGTGTGATCGTGGAATCCAGGCAATGAAGAGGAGGATGTTCTAGGGACTCGGTTGATTGTTGATCTGGCATTGTTAGGTTGCTAGAGTTGAGTCTTAGAGCATTGTTTAGGATTTCTGGTTACTTGGTTTATGATGTTTGGATCATTAGATAAGATTGGAATTTATATTGGATATTTATATTTATTGGTATTATTATTTCCGCTGTTGGTTGTGTTTGTGGTTAGGTGACTAGTGGGTATGGGAGCACTAGTTGTAGTTTATTTATTATATTATATTTATATTTATTTTAAAAAAAAACAAAAAGGGTCGGTCGTTTCAGTACTCAGAAAACAATTTTTGAAACTTATGTTGTCCAAAAAAAATAATATATAATAAACAAAGAGGTGTAAGGCATAGAGGTGTGAAATAAAAATGTGTCAAAATTAATAGATGAGAAACATGGAGATACAACAAAGAGGTGTAAGACATAGAGGTATGAAATAAAAAGGTGTTAAAATTAAGAGGTGTGATTTTTGAAAGATGGAGGTGTAATAAAAAGACATGAATAATAGGTACAACAAAGAGGTGTAAGACATAGAGGTACAACAAAGAGGTGTAACACATAGAGGTGTAAAAATTAATGGATGTGATTTTTGAAGCCAGGAGGTACAACAAAGAGATGCAAAGACTAAGATGTGTGATTTAAAAGGTGTAAAAATGAATGGATGTGATTTTTGAAACCAGGAGGTACAACAAAGAGATGCAAAAACTAAGAGGTGTGATTTTTGAAAGATGGGGGTGCGACGAAAAGACACGATTAATAATTTTAAACCGTTTGATTAAAACTGGAACCAATCTCATCTGTTGGATTAAAAGTTGACACAAAAAAGTGGGTTTAAAGATGGGGGTGTAATGAAAAGACATGAATAATAGGTACAACAAAGAGGTGTAAGACATATATGTACAACAAAGAGGTGTAACACATAGAGGTGTGAAATTAAAATATGTAAAAATTAATGGATGTGATTTTTGAAACTAGGAGGTACAACAAAGAGATGCAAAGACTAAGAGGTGTGATTTAAAAGGTGTAAAAATAAATGGATGTGATTTTGAAACAAGGAGGTACAACAAAGAGATGCAAAAACTAAGAGGTGTGATTTTTGAAAGATGGGGGTGCGACGAAAAGAAACTATGTGTTACACCTCTTTGTTGTACCTATTAATCATGTCTTTTCATTACACCCCCATCTTTCAAAAATCACACATCTTAATTTTAACACCTTTTTATTTCATACCTCTATGTCTTACACCTTTTTGTTGTATCTCCATGTTTCTCATCTATTAATTTTGACACATTTTTTTTTCACACATCTATGTCTTACACCTCTTTATTTATTATATATTAGACAACATAAGTTTCAAAAATTGTTTTCTGAGTACTAAAAGATTGTTTAATTGAAGTGCTTTTTAACTAACAAACATCAATCTCTAATTCAAGGTAATTTAATATTTTCGCTGACCTATAGTGTTTCTTCGGTTAGATTATTATTATTGTTAGTCAACACTACTAAGTTCATACATTAATCTTAGTTTTGTAAACTTTTAATCTCTTCAATATTTTTAGCATTTCCGGTTTTCATGTTTTTGATCCGTTGAATAAATACGCGTGCTATATTTTTTTGCATGGCTAATGTTTCTAATTCTCAATGTGCAGATTTTATTTTTTGACTTTCTGGAAAAACTAAAACCAAGATACAAGAGGCACGATGATATGCAGTGATGCTAAGCGAAATTTTTTTAACAAACATGGTATAATTATAAATTTATATATGTTCTATTATTTAACCTAATTATTTTTTTAACAAACATGGTATAAATGTAAAAAAAAAATTATGTAGGATGTCCATTAGATATAAATGATCCAGGTTAGTTTCCATTCTTTTGTAAATAAAGCTTTTAAAATTTTATTTGAATTTTAATTTCTTATATTTTTGGGTATCAAACATTTTGATAATATATAGAAATATTACAAATGAGCATGGAAATAGAGAGTGTCGAAGAAAAAGTCAGACATATTTGTGACAACACATAATCAAATTGTAGAAAGCGTAAGCACGACCAAATGACAAATCAAGTTAGAAAGAAAAGATCTACTAAAGGTAACTTATTTAGTCTTTGATGACTTTCTAATTAATCTGTATATACAATTTTTTAAAAACATAATGTATAACAATCACTTTAAGAGTGATCTAGAATCTGCCAAAAAAAAAAATGCAAGTAATTTCTAAAATTAGTGTTTAACCCAAAGAAGAAAACATCAAAAGGTGAGATATTTTTATTGCACAAAACTTACAAGTTAATAAATAAACATGTTTGCTTGTTTCTCTTTACTTCAGTCTCCATTTTTCTGCTTACTCTAATATTATTTCTTCCTTTTTTCTTTATTTGTTTTCATCATCTGTTTGCTTGTTTCTCTTTATTTAAGTCTCCATTTTTCTTTTTTCTCTAATTTTATTTTTTTCTTCTTTCTTTATTTGTTTTCATCATTTCTTTGCTTGTTTCTCTTTACTTCAGTCTCCATTTTTCTTTTTTCTTTTATTTTATTTTTTCTTCTTTCTTTATTTATTTTCATCTTCTATTTGATTGTTTCTCTTTACTTTAGTCTCAATTTTTCTTTTTTTTTTCCTCTAATTTTATTTCTTTATTCTTTCTTTATTTGTTTTCACCATCTTTTTGCTTGTTTCTCTTTACTTCAGTCTTCATTTTTTTGTTTTCTCTAATTTTATTTCATTCTTCTTTCCTTATTTGTTTTCATCATCTGTTTGCTTGTTTCTTTGTACTTCAATCTCCGTTTTTCTTTTTTCCCTAATTTTATTTCTTTCTTCTTTCTTTATTTGTTTTCATCATCTGTTTGCTTGTTTCTCTTTACTTCAGTCTCCATTTTTCTTTTTTCTCTAATTTTATTTCTTTCTTCTTTCTTTATTTGTTTTCATCATCTGTTTGCTTGTTTCTCTTTACTTCAGTCTCCATTTTTCTGCTTTCTCTAATTTTATTTCTTTCTTCTTTCTTTATTTGTTTTCATCATCTGTTTTCTTGTTTCTCTTTACTTCAGTCTCCATTTTTCTGCTTTTTCTAATATTATTTCTTTCTTCTTTCTTTATTTGTTTTCATCATCTCTTTGCTTGTTTCTCTTTACTTCAGTCTCAATTTTTTTTTTCTCTAATTTTATTTCTTTCTTCTTTCTTTATTTGTTTTCATCATCTTTTTGCTTGTTTCTCTTTACTCCTGTCTCAATTTTTTTTTTCTCTAATTTTATTTCTTTCTTCTTTCTTTATTTGTTTTCATCATCTTTTTGCTTGTTTCTCTTTACTTCTGTCTCAAGTTTTCTGTTTTCTCTAATTTTATTTCTTTCTTCTTTCTTTATTTGTTTTCATCATCAGTTTGCTTGTTTCTCTTTACTTCAGTCTTCATTTTTCTTTTTTCTCTAATTTTATTTCATTCTTCTTTCCTTATTTGTTTTCATCATCTGTTTGCTTGTTTCTTTGTACTTCAATCTCTGTTTTTCTTTTTTCTCTAATTTTATTTCTTTCTTCTTTCTTTATTTGTTTTCATCATCTGTTTGCTTGTTTCTCTTTACTTCAGTCTCCATTTTTCTTTTTTCTCTAATTTTATTTCTTTCTTCTTTCTTTATTTTCATCATCTGTTTGCTTGTTTCTCTTTACTTCAGTCTCCATTTTTCTGCTTTCTCTAATTTTATTTATTTCTTCTTTCTTTATTTATTTTCATCATCTGTTTGCTTGTTTCTCTTTATTTCAGTCTCCATTTTTCTTTTTTCTCTAATTTTAATTATTTCTTCTTTGTTTATTTGTTTTCATCATCTCTTTGCTTGTTTCTCTTTACTTCAGTCTCAATTTTTTTTTTCTCTAATTTTATTTCTTTCTTCTTTCTTTATTTGTTTTCATCATTTGTTTGCTTGTTTCCCTTTACTTAAGTCTCTATTTTTCTGCTTTCTATAATTTCATTTCTTTCTTTTTTCTTTATTTCTTTTCATCATCTTTTTGATTGTTTTTCCTTACTTCAGTCTCCATTTTTTTTTTGTCTCTTCTTTCTTTATTCATTTTCATTTTCTATTAGCTTGTTTCTCTTTACTTCAGTCTTCATTTTTCTGTTTTCTCTAATTTTATTTCTTTCTTCTTTCCTTATTTGTTTTCATCATCTGTTTGCTTGTTTCTTTGTAATTCAATCTCCGTTTTTTTTTCTCTAATTTTATTTCTTTTTTCTTTCTTTATTTGTTTTCATCTTCTGTTTGCTTGTTTCTCTTTACTTCAGTCTCCATTTTTCTGTTTTCTTTAATTTTATTTCTTTATTTGTTTTCATCATCTCTTTGCTTGTTTCTCTTTACTTCAGCCTCCAATTTTCTGATTTCAATAATTTTATTTCTTTCTTCTTTCTTTATTTGTTTTCATCATTTGTTTGCTTGTTTCCCTTTACTTCAGTCTCCATTTGTCTGCTTTTTATAATTTTATTTCTTTCTTTTTTCTTTATTTGTTTTCATCATCTCTTTCCTTGTTTTTCTTTACTTCAGTCTCCATTTTTTTTCTCTCTTCTTTCTTTATTCATTTTCATATTCTATTTGATTGTTTCTCTTTACTTCAGTCACCATTTTTCTTTTTTTTTCTCAAATTTTATTTCTTTCTTCTTTCTTGATTTATTTCTATCATATATTTGCTTGTTTTTCTTTACTTCAGTCTCCGTTTTTCTTTTTTTCTCTAATTTTATATATTTCTTCTTTCTTTATTTGTTTTCATCATCTGTTTGCTTGTTTCTCTTTGCTTCAGTCTCCATTTTTCTTTTTTTCACTAATTTTATTTCTTTCTTCTTTCTTTATTTTTTTTCATCATCTTTTTGCTTGTTTCTCTTTACTTCTGTCTCCATTTTTCTTTTTTTCTCTAATTATATTTCTTTTCTTCTTTTTTTATTTGTTTTCATCATTTGTTTGCTTGTTTCTCTTTACTTCAGTCTCCATTTTTCTGTTTTCTCTAATTTTATTTCTTTCTTCTTTCTTTATTTGTTTTCATCATCTCTTTGCTTGTTTCTCTTTACTTCAGTCTCCAATTTTCTGTTTTCTCTAATTTTATTTCTTTCTTCTTTATTTATTTCTTTTCATCATTTGTTTGCTTGTTTCTCTTTACTTCAGTCTCCATTTTTCTGCTTTCTATAATTTTATTTATTTCTTCTTTCTTTATTTGTTTTCATCATCTTTTTGCTTGTTTCTCTTTGCTTCTGTCTCCATTTTTCTGTTTTCTTTAATTTTATTTCTTTCTTATTTATTTATTTGTTTTCACCATTTGTTTGCTTGTTTCTCTTTACTTCAGTCTCCATTTTTCTGCTTTCTTTAATTTTATTTCTTTCTTCTTTCCTTATTTGTTTTCATCATCTGTTTGCTTGTTTCTTTGTACTTCAATCTCCGTTTTTCTTTTTTCTCTAATTTTATTTCTTTCTTCTTTCTTTATTTGTTTTCATCATCTGTTTGCTTGTTTCTCTTTACTTCAGTCTCCATTTTTCTGTTTTCTTTAATTTTATTTCTTTCTTCTTTCTTTATTTGTTTTCATCATCTTTTTGCTTGTTTGTCTTTACTTCTGTCTCCATTTTTATGTTTTCTCTATTTTATTTCATTCTTCTTTCTTTATTTATTTCCACCATATGTTTGCTTGTTTCTCTTTACTTCAGTCTCCATTTTCTTTTTCACTAATTTTATTTCTTTCTTCTTTCTTTATTTGTTTTCATCATTTGTTTGCTTTTTCTCTTTACTTCAGTCACCATTTTTTTTTCTCTAATTTTATTTCTTTCTTCTTTCTTTATTTGTTTTCATCATCTTTTGCTTGTTTATCTTTACTTTTGTCTCCATTTTTTGTTTTCTCTAATTTTATTTCTTTCTTCTTCTTTATTTGTTTTCATCATTTCTTTGCTTGTGCCTCTTTATTTCAGTCTCCATTTTTCTGCTTTCTCTAATTTTATTTCTTTCTTCTTTCATTATTTGTTTTCATTATCTGTTTGATTGTTTCTCTTTATTTCAGTCTCTATTTTTCTTTTGTCTCTAATTTTATTTCTTTCTTCTTTCTTTATTTGTTTTCATCATCTCTTTGCTTGTTTCTCTTTACTTCAGTCTCCAATTTTCTGTTTTCTCTAATTTTATTTCTTTCTTCTTTATTTATTTGTTTTCATCATTTGTTTGCTTGTTTCTCTTTACTTCAGTCTCCATTTTTTCTTTCTCTAATTTTATTTATTTCTTCTTTCTTTATTTGTTTTCATCATCTTTTGCTTGTTTCTCTTTACTTTGTCTCCATTTTTCTGTTTTCTTTAATTTTATTTCTTTCTTATTTATTTATTTGTTTTCATCATTTGTTTGCTTGTTTCTCTTTACTTCAGTCTCCATTTTTCTGCTTTCTTTAATTTTATTTCTTTCTTCTTTCCTTATTTGTTTTCATCATCTGTTTGCTTGTTTCTTTGTACTTCAATCTCCGTTTTTCTTTTTTCTCTAATTTTATTTCTTTCTTCTTTCTTTATTTGTTTTCATCTTCTGTTTGCTTGTTTCTCTTTACTTCAGTCTCCATTTTTCTGCTTTCTTTAATTTTATTTCTTTCTTCTTTCCTTATTTGTTTTCATCATCTGTTTGCTTGTTTCTTTGTACTTCAATCTCCGTTTTTCTTTTTTCTCTAATTTTATTTCTTTCTTCTTTCTTTATTTGTTTTCATCATCTGTTTGCTTGTTTCTCTTTACTTCAGTCTCCATTTTTCTGTTTTCTTTAATTTTATTTCTTTCTTCTTTCTTTATTTGTTTTCATCATCTTTTTGCTTGTTTGTCTTTACTTACTTGTCTCCATTTTTATGTTTTCTCTATTTTATTTCATTCTTCTTTCTTTATTTATTTCCACCATATGTTTGCTTGTTTCTCTTTACTTCAGTCTCCATTTTTCTTTTTCTCTAATTTTATTTCTTTCTTCTTTCTTTATTTGTTTTTATCATTTGTTTGCTTTTTCTCTTTACTTCAGTCTCCATTTTTTTTCTCTAATTTTATTTCTTTCTTCTTTCTTTATTTGTTTTCATCATCTTTTGCTTGTTTATCTTTACTTTTGTCTCCATTTTTTGTTTTCTCTAATTTTATTTATTTCTTCTTTATTTGTTTTCATCATTTCTTTGCTTGTTTTTATTTCAGTCTCCATTTTTCTGCTTTCTCTAATTTTATTTCTTTCTTCTTTCATTATTTGTTTTCATTATCTGTTTGCTTGTTTCTCTTTATTTCAGTCTCCATTTTTCTTTTTCACTAATTTTATTTCTTTCTTCTTTCTTTATTTGTTTTCATCATCTGTTTGCTTGTTTCTCTTTACTTCAGTCTCCATTTTTTTTTTTCTCTAATTTTATTTCTTTCTTCTTTCTTTATTTGTTTCATCATCTGTTTGCTTGTTTCTCTTTACTTCAGTCTCCATTTTTTTGTTTTCTCTAATTTTATTTCTTTCTTCTTTTGTTTTCATCATCGTTTGTTTATTTCTCTTTACTTCAGTCTCCATTTTTCTGCTTTCTTTAATTTTATTTCTTTCTTCTTTCTTTATTTGTTTTCATCATCTGTTTGCTTGTTTCTTTTACTTCAATCTCCATTTTTCTTTTTCTCTAATTTTATTTCTTTCTTCTTTCTTTAATTGTTTTCATCTTCTGTTTGCTTGTTTCTCTTTACTTCAGTCTCCATTTTCTGTTTTCTTTAATTTTATTTCTTTATTTGTTTTAATCATCTCTTTGCTTGTTTTCTTTACTTGTCTCCAATTTTCTGATTTCTCTAATTTTATTTCTTTCTTTTTCTTTATTTGTTTTCATCATTTGTTTGTTTGTTTCCCTTTACTTCAGTCTCCATTTTTCTTTTTCTATAATTTTATTTCTTTCTTTTTCTTTATTTGTTTTCATCATCTCTTTGCTTGTTTTCTTTACTTCAGTCTCATTTTTTTCTCTCTTCTTTCTTTATTCATTTTCATCTTCTATTTGATTATTTCTCTTTACTTCAGTCTCCATTTTTCTTTTTTTTTTCTCAAATTTTATTTCTTTCTTCTTTCTTTATTTATTTCCATCATATGTTTGCTTGTTTCTCTTTACTTCAGTCTCCATTTTTATGTTTTCTCTAATTTTATTTCTTTCTTCTTTTTTTATTTGTTTTCATCATCTCTTTGCTTGTTTCTCTTTACTTCAGTCTCCAATTTTCTGTTTTCTCTAATTTTATTTCTTTCTTCTTTATTTATTTCTTTTCATCATTTGTTTGCTTGTTTCTCTTTACTTCAGTCTCCATTTTTCTGCTTTCTATAATTTTATTTATTTCTTCTTTCTTTATTTGTTTTCATCATCTTTTTGCTTGTTTCTCTTTGCTTCTGTCTCCATTTTTCTGTTTTCTTTAATTTTATTTCTTTCTTCTTTATTTATTTGTTTTCACCATTTGTTCGCTTGTTTCTCTTTACTTCAGTCTCCATTTTTCTGCTTTCTTTAATTTTATTTCTTTCTTCTTTCCTTATTTGTTTTCATCATCTGTTTGCTTGTTTCTTTGTACTTCAATCTCCGTTTTTCTTTTTTCTCTAATTTTATTTCTTTCTTCTTTCTTTATTTGTTTTCATCTTCTGTTTGCTTGTTTCTCTTTACTTCAGTCTCCATTTTTCTGTTTTCTTTAATTTTATTTCTTTATTTGTTTTCATCATCTCTTTGCTTGTTTCTCTTTACTTCAGTCTCCAATTTTCTGTTTTCTCTAATTTTATTTCTTTCTTCTTTATTTATTTGTTTTCATCATTTGTTTGCTTGTTTCCCTTTACTTCAGTCTCCATTTTTCTGCTTTCTCTAATTTTATTTCTTTCTTCTTTCTTTATTTATTTCCATCATATGTTTGCTTGTTTCTCTTTACTTCAAACTCCATTTTTCTTTTTTCACTAATTTTATTTCTTTCTTCTTTCTTTATTTGTTTGCTTTTTTCTCTTTACTTCAGTCACCATTTTTTTTATTCTCTAATTTTATTTCTTTCTTCTTTCTTTATTTGTTTTCATCATCTCTTTGCTTGTGCCTCTTTACTTCAGTCTCCATTTTTCTGCTTTCTCTAATTTTATTTCTTTCTTCTTTCATTATTTGTTTTCATCATCTGTTTGCTTGTTTCTCTTTATTTCAGTCTCTATTTTTCTTTTGTCTCTAATTTTATTTCTTTCTTCTTTCTTTATTTGTTTTTATCATCTGTTTGCTTGTTTCTCTTTACTTCAGTCTCCATTTTTCTGTTTTCTTTAATTTTATATCTTTATTTTTGTCATTATCTGTTTGCTTGTTTCTCTTTATTTCAGTCTCCAATTTTCTCCTTTCAATAATTTTATTTTTTTCTTCTTTCTTTATTTGTTTTCATCATCTATTTGCTTGTTTCCCTTTACTTCAGTCTCCATTTTTCTGCTTTCTATAATTTTATTTCTTTCTTTTTTCTTTATTTGTTTTCATCATCTATTTGCTTGTTTCTCTTTACTTCTGTCTCAATTTTTTTTTCTTCTTTCCTTATTCATTTTCATCTTCTATTTGATTGTTTCTCTTTACTTCAGTTTCCGTTTTTCTTTTTTTTTTCTCTAATATTATTTCTTTCTTCTTTCTTTATTTGTTTTTATCATCTATTTGCTTGTTTCTCTTTACTTCAGTCTCCATTTTCCTGTTTTCTCTAATTTTATTTTTTTATTTATTTTCATCATCGCTTTGCTTATTTCTTTTTATTTCAGTCTCCATTTTTCTGTTTTCTCTAATTTTATTTCTTTTTTCTTTCTTTATTTGTTTTCATTATCTTTTTGTTTGTTTCTCTTTACTTCACTTCAGTCTCCATTTTACTTTTTTTCTCTAATTTTATTTCTTTCTTCTTTATTTATTTCTTTTCATCATCTGTTTGCTTGTTTCTCTTTACTTCAGTCTCCATTTTTCTTTTTTCTCTAATTTTATTTCTTTCTTCTTTCTTTATTTGTTTTCATCATCTGTTTGTTTGTGCCTCTTTACTTGAGTCTCCATTTTTCTGCTTTCTTTAATTTTATTTCTTTCTTCTTTCTTTATTTATTTTCATCATCTCTTTGCTTGTTTCTCTTTACTTCAGTCTCAATTTTTTTTTCTCTAATTTTATTTCTTTCTTCTTTTTTTATTTGTTTTCATCATCTTTTTGCTTGTTTCTCTTTACTTCTGTCTCAATTTTTCTGTTTTCTCTAATTTTATTTCTTTCTTCTTTCTTTATTTGTTTTCATCATCTTTTTGCTTGTTTCTCTTTACTTTTGTCTCCATTTTTCTGTTTTCTCTAATTTTATTTCTTTCTTCTTTATTTATTTGTTTTCATCATTTCTTTGCTTTTGCCTCTTTATTTCTGTCTCCATTTTTCTGCTTTCTCTAATTTTATTTCTTTCTTCTTTCATTATTTGTTTTCATCTTCTGTTTGCTTGTTTCTCTTTATTTCTGTAACATCCGTGAACCAAAATCCCGGTTTGGGGATTGCATCGGTCGATGCAGGTGGTGCATCGGTCGATGCAGATTCAAGTTTCTGCGTTTTGGCTTAAGTCAAACGCTGCGTTTTGGGTAAGGAAAACCCTTAACTCGTGATTTTTGTCTCATTCGCGAGTTTAGCCGCTTTTGAGAGAAACGAAAGAGAAAGAAACTGTTCTTGAGCGTTCTTGAGTTTTCTGGAGATTTGGGGCGTTTCTTGATGAGATCTGTAGCTGGGATCGTTGTAGAAGCTTCCTAGGAGCTTGTTCTTGATTGTTTGATGTTCAGTTTCTTCTGTGGCAAAGGTAAGTGCATGACCATGGCTTATCTAAGCTAGAGGAACCTTTAACTTGCTTGTTTTGTGTTGTTAGACTTGTTAGATTGTTGGTATGGATGTTAGGCAGCTTTCTTGTGGCTTGGGATTGAGTTTCTGTGGTTGTAAGAACGAAATCCGGCGAGAAGCTTTGGGGAAATCACGGTGCTCGACGTTGCGTCGATCGATGCATAGCTTGCGTCGGTCGATGCAAGTGCGAGGACGGCGCGTAAAACTTTAGGGTTTTTGTGTTGCGTCGAGCATGCGTCGGTCGATGCAGATTGGGTATTGGTCGATACAAGTTACACTTGCATCGGTTGATGCAGCTTCTGCGTCGGTCGATGCTTCCTCATTTGACATCGGTCGATGCATGCTGGCATCGGTCGATGCCGAGTCCTGGTTCGTTGTTTGTTGTGTGTTGACTGTTGTGTGTGGTTATTGGTACTCTAGCTGCTTTTGTGTATAGCCCAGTAGATGGGAGGATTGCCTTACTGAGTGTTTATAAGATACTCATGCATTGCAATATGTTTTTGTGGTGCAGGTAAAGGCAAAGTGTGATCGTGGAATCCAGGCAATGAAGAGGAGGATGTTTTAGGGACTTGGTTGTATGTTGTCTGGTATTGCTAGGTTGCTAGAGTTGGGTCATTAGAACATTGCTAGGTTGCTGGTTCCATGATTTATGTTATTTCGGTTACTGGATCATGTTGAATATTGTTATATTTTATTATTAGATTATTTTGGATATTGGTATTGTTTTCCGCTGTTGGTTATGTTGTGGTTAGGTGGCTAGTGGGTATGGGACCACTAGTTGTAGTTTATATTATTATATTATATTTATTATTTATTATTTATTAAAAAAAAAAAGATCGGTCGTTTCAATTTCAGTCTCTATTTTTCTTTTGTCACTAGTTTTATTTTTTTCTTCTTTCTTTATTTGTTTCCATCATCTGTTTGCTTGTTTCTCTTTACTTCAATCTCCATTTTTCTGTTTTCTTTAATTTTATTTCTTTATTTGTATTCATCATCTCTTGTTTCTCTTTACTTCAGTCTCCAATTTTCTCCTTTCAATAATTTTATTTCTTTCTTATTTCTTTATTTGTTTTCATCATCTATTTGCTTGTTTTCCTTTACTTCAGTCTCCATTTTTCTTCTTTCTATAATTTTATTTCTTTCTTTTTTCTTTATTTGTTTTCATCATCTCTTTGCTTGTTTCTCTTTACTTCAGTCTCCATTTTTTTTTTCTTCTTTCCTTATTCATTTTCATCTTCTAGTTGATTGTTTCTCTTTACTTCAGTTTCTATTTTTCTTTTTTTTTCTCTAATATTATTTCTTTCTTCTTTCTTTATTTGTTTTCATCATCTGTTTGCTTGTTTCTCTTTACTTCAGTCTCCATTTTTCTGTTTTCTCTAATTTTATTTTTTTATTTATATTCATCATCGCTTTGTTTATTTCTCTTTATTTCAGTCTCCATTTTTCTGTTTTCTCTAATTTAATTTCTTTCTTCTTTCTTTATTTGTTTTCATCATCTGTTTGCTTGTTTCTCTTTACTTCAGTCTTCATTTTTCTGTTTTCTCTAATTTTATTTCTTTCTACTTTCTTTATTTGTTTTCATCATCTGTTTTCTTGTTTCTCTGTACTTCAATCTCCGTTTTTCTTTTTCCTCTAATTTTATTTCTTTCTTCTTTCTTTATTTGTTTTCATCATCTGTTTGCTTGTTTCTCTTTACTTCAGTCTCCATTTTTCTGTTTTCTTTAATTTTATTTCTTTCTTCTTTATTTATTTGTTTTCATCATCTTTTTGCTTGTTTGTCTTTACTTCTGTCTCCATTTTTATGTTTTCTCTATTTTATTTCATTCTTCTTTCTTTATTTATTTCCACCATATGTTTGCTTGTTTCTCTTTACTTCAGTCTCCATTTTTCTTTTTTCACTAATTTTATTTCTTTCTTCTTTCTTTATTTGTTTTTATCATTTGTTTGCTTTTTTCTCTTTACTTCAGTCACCATTTTTTTTTTCTCTAATTTTATTTCTTTCTTCTTTCTTTATTTGTTTTCATCATCTTTTTGCTTGTTTATCTTTACTTTTGTCTCCATTTTTTTGTTTTCTCTAATTTTATTTCTTTCTTCTTTATTTATTTGTTTTCATCATTTCTTTGCTTGTGCCTCTTTATTTCAGTCTCCATTTTTCTGCTTTCTCTAATTTTATTTCTTTCTTCTTTCATTATTTGTTTTCATTATATGTTTGATTGTTTCTCTTTATTTCAGTCTCTATTTTTCTTTTGTCTCTAATTTTATTTCTTTCTTCTTTCTTTATTTGTTTTCATCATCTGTTTGCTTGTTTCTCTTTACTTCAGTCTCCATTTTTTTATTTTCTCTAATATTATTTATTTCTTCTTTCTTTATTTGTTTCATCATCTGTTTGCTTGTTTCTCTTTACTTCAGTCTCCATTTTTTTGTTTTCTCTAATTTTATTTCTTTCTTCTTTTGTTTTCATCATCTGTTTGTTTATGCCTCTTTACTTCAGTCTCCATTTTTCTGCTTTCTTTAATTTTATTTCTTTCTTCTTTCCTTATTTGTTTTCATCATCTGTTTGCTTGTTTCTTTGTACTTCAATCTCCGTTTTTCTTTTTTCTCTAATTTTATTTCTTTCTTCTTTCTTTATTTGTTTTCATCTTCTGTTTGCTTGTTTCTCTTTACTTCAGTCTCCATTTTCCTGTTTTCTTTAATTTTATTTCTTTATTTGTTTTAATCATCTCTTTGCTTGTTTCTATTTACTTCAGTCTCCAATTTTCTGATTTCAATAATTTTATTTCTTTCTTCTTTCTTTATTTGTTTTCATCATTTGTTTGTTTGTTTCCCTTTACTTCAGTCTCCATTTGTCTGCTTTCTATAATTTTATTTCTTTCTTTTTTCTTTATTTGTTTTCATCATCTCTTTCCTTGTTTTTCTTTACTTCAGTCTCTATTTTTTTTTTCTCTCTTCTTTCTTTATTCATTTTCATCTTCTATTTGATTATTTCTCTTTACTTCAGTCTCCATTTTTCTTTTTTGTTTCTCAAATTTTATTTCTTTCTTCTTTCTTTATTTATTTCCATCATATGTTTGCTTGTTTCTCTTTACTTCAGTCTCCATTTTTATGTTTTCTCTAATTTTATTTCTTTCTTCTTTTTTTATTTGTTTTCATCATCTCTTTGCTTGTTTATCTTTACTTCAGTCTCCAATTTTCTGTTTTCTCTAATTTTATTTCTTTCTTCTTTATTTATTTCTTTTCATCATTTGTTTGCTTGTTTCTCTTTACTTCAGTCTCCATGCTTTCTATAATTTTATTTATTTCTTCTTTCTTTATTTGTTTTCATCATCTTTTTGCTTGTTTCTCTTTGCTTCTGTCTCCATTTTTCTGTTTTCTTTAATTTTATTTCTTTTTTCTTTATTTATTTGTTTTCACCATTTGTTTGCTTGTTTCTCTTTACTTCAGTCTCCATTTTTCTGCTTTCTTTAATTTTATTTCTTTCTTCTTTCCTTATTTGTTTTCATCATCTGTTTGCTTGTTTCTTTGTACTTCAATCTCCGTTTTTCTTTTTTCTCTAATTTTATTTCTTTCTTCTTTCTTTATTTGTTTTCATCTTCTGTTTGCTTGTTTCTCTTTACTTCAGTCTCCATTTTTCTGTTTTCTTTAATTTTATTTCTTTATTTGTTTTCATCATCTCTTTGCTTGTTTCTCTTTACTTCAGTCACCATTTTTATTTTTTTTCTCTAATTTTATTTCTTTCTTCTTTCTTTATTTGTTTTCATCATTTGTTTGCTTGTTTCTCTTTACTTCAGTCTTCATTTTTCTGTTTTCTCTAATTTTATTTTTTTCTTCTTTCTTTATTTGTTTTCATCATCTGTTTGCTTGTTTCTCTTTACTTCAGTCACCATTTTTCTCTTTTCTCTAATTTTATTTCTTTCTTCTTTCTTTATTTGTTTTCATCATCTGTTTGCTTGTTTCTCTTTACTTCAGTCTCCATTTTTCTGCTTTCTCTAATTTTATTTCTTTCTTCTTTCTTTATTTATTTCCATCATCTGTTTGCTTGTTTCTCTTTATTTCAGTCTCCATTTTTCTTTTTTCTTTAATTTTAATTATTTCTTCTTTCTTTATTTGTTTTCATCATCTCTTTGCTTGTTTCTCTTTACTTCAGTCCCCATTTTTCTTTTTTCTCTAATTTTATTTCTTTCTTCTTTCATCATTTGTTTTCATCATCTGTTTGCTTGTTTCTTTTTACTTCAGTCTCCATTTGTCTGCCTTCTCTAATTTTGTTTCTTTCTTTTTTCTTTATTTGTTTTCATCATCTGTTTGCTTGTTTCTTTTTACTTGAGTCTCCATTTTTATTTTTTCTCTAATTTTATTTATTTCTTCTTTCTTTATTTGTTTTCATCATCTGTTTGCTTTTCTTTTTTTTACTTTAGTGAATATATTTATATACATAGAGGTGGAATTGTAGATGAATATATAATACAAACAACTATCGTTTTGTAGACAAAACATATGATATATAAAAAGTCTAAAGTCATTAAATATTTTGACAATTCTAATAGATTATATATATTTATAATCCAATATTAAATGTACTTACTACTTATTTTTCTCCGTACAGGATATTGGTTATTTATCTAGTTTTTTTGGAAAGGTAAAAACAATTATGAGTGAAAAAATACAAACAGATTTATAATCTAAATGACTTCATTAAAAATTTAAAACTTTATTTTTAAGAAAAATCCATAAATCCTTAGTTAAGTCAATAAGCCTTACAAAAAATTCATTCTTATAATAATATATATTTAGTAATTTTAAAAACTACTTGCAAATGGTTGATTATTAAAAATTTGGAACAATTGAAATATTAATATAAAAATGAAAACAATGTTTTCTCAGTAACTTACACATAAATAGGACTGCACTTACATGATTAGTAAAATGAATGCAGAGTTTCTCCGAGTGATCTGATCTTAAATATGAAATTTACCAAATATTTCAATACTTCAATTAAATGGTTAGGATAATTTCTTTTAATATGTATTAATAAATAAAGATAATTTATGAAGAATTATACTTAGTTAAAGATGTGAACATTTGAATAGACATCAACTGTTCAGAAAAATTATAACTGTTCGTAAGAGACACAACTTTACAGTTAACATACATTTACAATTTTTCAAAAAGACGCAACAATATAATTTTTTTGTCAAAAAAGATTAAAAAAAAAAAATTTATGAAAGTCATAATGAAAAGACACAATTGTTTTTTGCATTTATTCAGCTTGCTATTATCATATGTTAAAAAGAAAATTAAAAAATTCCCAAAAGAAGAACAAATGTATATAATCCTAAAGACGTGTACATTTGAACTAAAAGGAAAGTTGATTGTTACAAAAGAAGAACAAATTATATAGATTACTAAAGATATGAATATTTGAATAGGTGTGATTTTTGAAATCATGTTTAAAATATGATTCCAGGAGGTACAACAAAGAGATGCAAAAACTAAGAGGTACAACAAAGAGATGTTTACATGGTTTAAAATCATGTTTCCAGGAGGTACAACAAAGAGATGCAAAAACTAAGATGTGTGATTTTTGAAAGATGGGGGTGCGACGAAAAGACACGATTAATAATTTTAAACCGTTGGATTAAAACTGGAACCAATCTCATCCGTTGGATTAAAAGTTGACACAAAAAGTGGGTTTAAAGATGGGGGTGTAATGAAAAGACATGAATAATAGGTACAACAAAGAGGTGTAAGACATAGAGGTACAACAAAGAGGTGTAAGACATAGAGGTACAACAAAGAGGTGTAACACATATTGGTGTGAAATTAAAATGTGTAAAAATTAATGGATGTGATTTTTGAAACCAGGAGGTACAACAAAGAGATGCAAAGACTAAGAGGTGTGATTTAAAAGGTGTAAAAATGAATGGATGTGATTTTTGAAACCAGGAGGTACAACAAAGAGATGCAAAAACTAAGAGGTGTGATTTTTGAAAGATGGGGGTGCGATGAAAAGACACGATTAATAATTTTAAACCGTTGAATTAAAACTGAAACCAATCTCATTCGTTGGATTAAAAGTTGACACAAAAAAGTGAGTTTGCTATTATATATAGATAATTAAGCGTTTGACAAAATAGAGATATATACGTATCGATGCGATATGTATGTGTTTTTGTAACGATCTAATATTGAGTATAATTTGTTAATCCATATTCCGTAACATACATTGCATTTAATATATAACATGATTTCCTCACAAATTTACCCTACATACAACACAAGGGGTGTGTAATGAGACGATTACCGTTTAACTTTGACTTTTTCAAAACCTTTTGATCACGTTTGTTTTTAAATTTTATCTATAAACACTACATGAGTTGTGTTTGTATGAATACGAAAACACTACATGACTACATGATGAGTTGTGTTTTGTGAAAACGAAAACACTACATGAATTGTGTGTTAAAACAATCAAACATTCACAACTTTATGGAACAATAAACAAAATGGATATATAAGATATTATATATATGCATGTTAATTAAAGCCTTAAGGCATTGCTAACCCGAAATATACATCCACAACCACGACTCGACTTGGACTCGGTCACCATATGGGAACAATACTTTCCCCTCAACGTTCTTAATCCTTATATCCTCATGGATTAATACGCGTTTCTAATTCTCTATCCTTTACGATCCAATTACTTGTTTCACCCCACTTTAATTATCTTCTTGTTTTAATTTTGTGGTTTAAAATTATTTTTTGTAATAAAAAACCTCAAAATAACGGTAAAAAAACGACTCATAGACCCTTGGAGCCAGGGAGGTCAATCCACTGAAGCTGAGCTTCGACCTCTCCGCATTCCACGTGTCGCAATCTGAGAACGAGATCTTGGACGAGTTTACCGTCAACCCAAGTGACTTGAGACTGCTCAGCTAGACAGTTGTGACGACTGGGCTGAACCGTGGTAACAATGGTTCCACTAGGAAGTCCATCGAGTTGCATCCTCAAAGCCTGAATATACGGTTTTATCTCGAACTCAGCATCACCCATCTTGTCGTCTTTGCTAAACATGTCGTGGTCGTACACCGTCTACATATATAACATATTGTATACTAGTTTTTATCAATATAAAACAAACATCATACGTTTTATAAAAATAACTAATATATTATGGTTTAGAATGTACGTAAGAAATACCAAGAGGACGTTAAGATTGGAGTCTGTAACGGAGAGAGTCAGATCTTCATTCCATTCTGGATTTACGTCTTTGTTGATAACACGAGTCTTTAATTTCTGCAACACAAAAAAAAAAAAAAAAAAGTTAGAATGTTTTCGATGTATGAATGTGAGCAAAAAAATTGGTTACAATATATTGAGAAATTGTAATATTGATGATTGGATTAACCTGTTTGCCCATTTTGACGACGACATAAGGATCGCTGCTGCTGATATCACGGACAGCTAGGTTGACGCCACGTTTGATGCGGATTCTAAGAAGTCCCAAGAGATCGTCCATTAGTGAGCTTCTCCTCGGACACGCCATTGTCATTTCCTTTTACTATTTCTCCCGATGATCTTCTTTCTTTCTCACTTTTCAAACGATCTGTTTTTTTTCTTAATATTTTTTTTGTTTTTAACGCTGCAACAACCTAATAGGCAAACGACACATACATTTAGACTTTAGTTTAGTTCTCAGGGAAAAAGCACAAACGAGATAAAGGGTTTTCAAAATCTGTCTGAAACTTTATGTATTAAAACTAAACAAATCAACTCACCCGTGAATGATGATTCAAATGTGTCTCTTCAGTTTCTTCGTCGAGTTTTGTTTCGTTTAAATTTTCATCTCTAAAGATTAGGTCAAGCCTCTTTGCTAAAGATAACGTACGAGAAAAGAAATTGTTAAAGAGAAGCTTATTTGAGGTTGACTAGAAGTCGACCGTGATTTCCGGTATCTAGTGTTTAGGATTAACATTAGTTTTTTTTTATACCCAATTTTGGAGAACGTTAAAATAAACAGTATAGAAAATATAATTTCCATTTCCGGCGAAGACTTGCAAAAGGTATCTACTAGATAAGAATGCCTAAATATCAGGCGCAAAAGAGAAGCGTAACAAAATTGGCCTATACTCTTGGGAGAAATTCTAAGGAACAACCGTTTTCTTTTCTCAATAATCGGTGAGCCACGGACAAAAGAAGCTCTCTCACGTGAATACTTTTCTCAGTCTCTCTGCTGATAGAGCCGCACGTTTGTTGTTTGGTTCCAGCACAAGTGCGTATCTGAAATCTGCAGTTTTTAAAGAAGAAAACAGACAAAAAGATAAATCTTTTGAGTGTTATTTTGCCAAATTTTTAAAAGGCTAAAGCCAATTTGATTCTGTTACCTTCTATGGCTCCCTTGTAATCGCTTAACATTTCTCTTGCGGTTCCTCTTCGTAAATACGCTTTGACGTTCTGAAAGAAAAGTCCAAAAACCCATCTTTGTGTTAGAGTGTTCTTACAAACCAAAAGAGTGTTATATTACAAGAGAAACCTGCTTCTTCTGTGTGTTTAAAGGAAGTTACCTTCTTGTCGAGGGTGATTGCTTTGGTACAGTCTTCTTCGGCTTGAAGAAAGCTGTATGTAAATGATTTGTCAAGGCAATTTCGTCATATGGAAAGATAGCTCACTAAAATAGGTTTTTGAGAAACATTTACCCTCCAACTTCAAGATATGCAGCAGCTCTGTTACCATAATAGGTAGCAGTCTTGTCACTTAGCTTTATAGCTTCCGAGTATAGACCAATAGCTTTTTGCCATTGTTTCTCTTTGAATGCTTGGTTACCCTGGTTTACATTATCACGGGACACAGAACAGATTAGATTAAGGAGGATAACGCCACTGAGAAAATGAGACCTGCAGAAATTAATTGACCTTCTCTTTAGCAATCTCGGCTAACTCTTCTTGCGTGATAGTCTTTTTAGAAGATTTGGGATCAGCAACAATGCTCGAGTACTCTTGCAAAGATGCATACATTGTCCGCACCGTATCTAGTAAAAAACGGTCACCACCGTGTCTTGCTATGAAAGAAACTGAAACAGGGCACTTTTCATGATGTCCGAGCGGCACAGTCACCTAAAATATCAGCATGATAAATTGTAAGGACACATACACTGTGGACTGGGTTTGCTAATTCTGACAGGTCAGTGGTTGCTTTTGATATGTGTGAGGGCACAGAGGTCATACTGACATCATTTTTACTACCATGGCAGGTAACAGAGAAAGAGAGAGGTTTAACCTGACAACATCCTGATATGCTAGCAATGCTAAGCAGACTTGAAGCTCGATTTTGATAGTCTTCAGAGGTTATCTCTTTGCTACCAAGTTTTGGAGGAACAGATGGCATTGTTGGAACAACCAGAATGCCATCATCCTTGACGCATAATGTTACAGTGTGGGGAACAAAAGAGAGATCAGTAAAGACACATATAAACTAATTGGCTCCAGTTGTGGGCATCAAATGGAAGAGCAGGAATACCTTGAGAAGTGAACCAATAGCCACTCGAATCTCGTTTCTGATTGCATTCAAGTTCTCAATTTCTTCACTGGTTAGTTCTGGGTTCTCACAAATTTGGGACGAAATCACAGGATCAATAGCTGGCTTCACTGTGTTGATCCAATCCCCATGATTTTGAAGAAACTCGTGCCTACAATACATGCCAAGGTTGTTTTAGAGTTCAAAATCAAGATTCACTCATCCTCTGTTGGTGAATAAACAATCGGCAAACCTTTGAAGAAGCTGCATCACATTCGCTAGTAGTCTTGATGTTGGGACCTTAGCAACGGCTTTTGTCCTAGCAAACTCTTTCAAGCTAGGAACTTTAGTTTCAATATAGTTCTCAAAGTTCTGATGCTTCAGCAATTGTCCTAAATATGAAACAAAGGATAATGCTGTTATAATCGGAATATGCAACAGAGACGGAGTATCATCAGGAAGAGTAAAGGACATACTTCCAAAAAGCTTTTCAGCTGATTTGACCACCACCTGGGTAATCCGGTCCACGGGGATCTTTAACAGCTGAAAACAGTCATCGGCTAGTATGATTTGCCTTGGACTCCGTTGTGTGGCAAATGGAAGTTGCAAGAGTACATGGCCAACACGATGTAGGGTGGTTGGATCGCGGGCAAACCATCCTGAAGCCAATATCTATTGATAAGAATCGACATAATGCTCATATAATGGTGCAAAATATAAGATAGTCATATGAACGAAGCCATCTTGCGTTATGAGTATATAGCAATCAAAACCTAGCCTATATAAGATCCAAATCATTCCACCACAAAAGGTATTATTCAAAGATTTATATATCCATACCAACAGAGTCAAGACTTGAAGATAGTGGTATAATTCCTGTATTTGAAATAGCCCCATGAGAAGATTTGAATCCAAGAACGCCACAGTATCCTGCAGGCACTCTTACCCCGCCAGCTGTGTCGATGCCTGAAATGGTACAAGTAATCAAAACTATATTCTTAAGTAATTGAACCAGAACCAACCATGAAACGATTAAGATTTCAGAGAATTATGGGACGAGCCAGTGACAGACTACCATGTAAATCAGTATGCTCTATCTTACTATACAGCCATAAGAGTCTAAATCAAGCAAACATACAAGAGGCGAAATAAGTTCACGAGCTCTTAGATAGCCTAGACAGAAAAGTAGGGGTGTGGTTCTCTCTTTAGGGATTTATCCCATCTCTACTGTAACTCGAAGTTTAGAGGAGAGCATGTTTTGGTTCAGTGATTCTTACATCCCCATCAAAGGCTTCGGTACTACCACGTTTATGATGACAGCAGTATGCATGCAAAAGTGACCTTATTAATACATACATCGACATCTTGCTTGAAACTGCAATATGGTGGCGGTTTAGATGAAAAAAATGTAAACTAAATATCAAACATGTTAATAGTAGTTTCAGAATTTTCCTAAGGAAGATAACCACCATCAACCATGTTTTGAAAGTAATTGGCAATGTTTTGTAACTAAATGAACTAGTTATATCATACCAAATTGTCTTGAAAAGGAAAAAAGTACTACTGAACTCACCTAAAGCAAAATCCACAGCTTTAGTGGCTACAGCAACAGCAGCACCACTGCAAGCGCCACCAGGAATACGAGAAGGAGCTGCAGGATTTGTAGGTGAATCGTAATGCTTGTTTTCTCCACTGATACTGAATAAAACAAAAAACCGCAATACAAAGGAGTCAAAAATACATAAATCCTGATAAAACAGAAATCTCAACACTGTAACATATGTAATCGAAACAGAGACAAACCTAAACGCAAGTTCATCAACCACAGTTTTTCCAACACAGGTGGCTCCACCTTCAACGAGAGTTGAAACCACAGGAGAAGTTGAAGAAGCAGCTTCATGCGTCCTGACCCAGTCTGGATGACCGAAGCCAGTCACGTAGCCTGTGATATCGAATCTGGAAAACAAATGAAAAGGAGAGAAAGAGTGAATTACCAGCTTTTAACATCAAAATTCATAGAAGAGAATGAGATTATACACATGATTCTCATCCAAAACTGTTTTAAGTAGACTAAACATACTAGGTGATGAACCTAAAACATACAAACACAATCTCCAAAGATCCAACAGTAAAGTCTACCAACAAGCAAAAGTTGCTCAAAATCAATCAGCCATACTCTCTAAAGCTCAAGAACAGAATTATAATGCGCCGGAGAAGAGTAAGAACGGAGTCAACGCAGATTCCAATATTTGTCAAACAAAATTTTTGACTACCCTAACCGAAACTTGTTAATCTAAAATCCCCAATTGAAAAATATGTATATGGAGAGCAAGGGCCGGAGAAAACAAAGGGGGAAAACAAAGGAGAGACTCACAAGTCGGAAACGGCGAAAGTGAGGCCGGTGAGAGGATGAGGAGCTTTGGGAGGAGCAGGTGGAGGAGGAGGGAGAAGCAAGAGTTTGTCGAGAAAAGCGCCGAAATCTTCACGGACGGTCTTCTTGAGCTTCTTGGAAATCATAAGAATCCCAGCGAGTCCTAAACCAAGAAGAACCCATAGATTCGCAGCCTGAGACGCCATCGATGACGTTTCTTGTGCTCACTGCTACTGCTGCTGCTGCTTTAAGATAAGAGAGAAAGAGACCCTAAAATGTGAATAAAAGAGTTTTTGTTTTGTGTGCGTTGCGTTGCGTTGCTTGAGGTTTATTCTCTTTTTTTTTTTTTACTACAATGGTTTTTATTTGACGTCGTTTTATAATGATTAATTCAATAATAAAATATAATAGACAAACATATAATATAACATACCAAACATTTTTCCTATAGTTTCACTCAACTTTTTAAGAAAAGTTAAGCATATCAAAATAAAAGCTCTTATCAAGTGAAAAAATAGTTATAGATGATGTGTTCCAACTTCAAATTATAAGAATTCGCCCCCTAATTATACTAAACTATGATTTGTTTTTCTTTCAATTCTTTAGTTTTTTTTTCTTGTGCACATCAATTTTTTTTTAGCTATTCCATCATTTAAATTCCCAAAATTCAAAAATATTTTGTCATTTCAAAATTTTGCAGTCAATATATATTTATTTATGTATCAAACAGACCAAAAACGATAACCAATATACCATACGAAAATAATAGGATTTAACCCATATAGAAATATCATATTAATAATTTTTTTTTTAGTATTATCAATCCAATACTGTCATATAATATAACTCGTCCTGCAATATAACATGTTTGTGTTATTTTAAAAATTTAATATATTTATATATTCATAATTTTAAATTTTTTATTAAGTTAAGATATATCAATTATAATATTTTAAACTTCTTCAAAGTTTAAAATTTACTATATACGCCTAAATTAAACAGTTCTACTAAAAATCCGAATTAAACTCGCGATATACCCTGGAACTATATTTCTTTAACACAATCTTAATTAAGTTTGACATACATTGGTGTTGTTAAAAATATTTAAATGAAAATTTAACATGAATGAAGTATCAGACTAATGATATATTTTTATTATTATTGATTCAAAATTTTCTCATCATATATATATATATATATATATAAAACGTCATGCAATATAACTAGTCTGAGTTATTTAAAATTCTTAATATTTTTAAAAATTCATAATTTTAAACTTATAAATATATGGTAAATCTATATATATAAAGTGCAGTTTCCTCACTCCTGGTGCTGCCACCTCAGCATATCCCTCCTTTTAATAAGCCCATATTTTTAAAATAAGCTCATATTTTTGACATTATCCACTAAGCAGTTATTATTTATTTCTATCACATTTCTGTAAAAGCTCAATTCATTTTTTCAATTTTACAATATTATCCACTAAGCCATGTTTTTGGCCGGCGGAATAAAACCTCTCTCCACGATACTCCACAGCGCCATCGTCCGTTGTGGACCTGAATCGTCCCTGCCCTTCTCATTCTTTCATCCCGGTTCACCTAATGGTTATCTTTGAAATATATGTTCTCCACTCCTCCACACCTTTTCGCTGTCTTCCCTCTCTTCAATCTCCATTGTAACGAATGCCACAATCAGATAATCGTAACACTAAATTATATGAAAAAGAAAACCAAGCCAACAAAAAAACAACCCGGACTTTATAAAATTACAGCAAGATAAATAAGAAAATGAATTTTTCTCATAACCTAACTCACATCAAATCGAAAAAAATCACTTAGAGGACAAACGGGGGGAAAAAAATTACACATAAGAACACAAAAACAACTCACAACTTAATTAAAAAATCTAATGAAGCCATCACATTTTCATATAAACAAATTTGCAACTCAATTCACATTTACCTTTAACGAAATCAACATGAGGATAACGAAATATCCCCTACATATGCGAAGCTAGCGGGAATCAACCAAATACGCAAACCCTAGAAAAAATGTATATTCACAGGAAAACGAATATGAAAGGGATGACTGAAAAAATGATTACGAGCATCAAAGAAATAATTATAATACTCATATTGTCTTCTAGATCGCAAACATTGCTCTTCTCCTATTCGTTCAAGATGACATCGAATTTTGAAAAAGAACAAATTCATTCCCAACTCATTAGCATACAAATAATGACTTAATAGACCAACACATTACAAGCCTTATAGAGAAACTTGGCCCGACTCAAACAAAGAAAAATAGCCAAAAAAAAAGAAATGTAAGTTATTAATTTTATTTATTTTCCTTAATAAAATCCACAACCTTTTTCACTCTAAACACTAAAACATTTACCAGAAAACTACTCCAACAGTTTACAAAATACATATGAAAATATTAAATAAAAATCCAACCACAAAATGACAAATAATAATTAATTAATCACAACTAACAACTACAACCAAACAACATTTTCAACTACACAATGTTAACTTCTAATTATAAGTTTTTTAAAAAGCATTAAAAACAAACAAGATGATCTCAATTTTTAAAAAATAAACAGCAAACTAAATTATACTTACTACAAAACCTATTTTATAAAAAATATCCAACAAAACAACATAAGCAACCAAAAATACAAAAACAAACGTAAAGATGAATTTACGTAACCAAAAAAATAATATACACAACAAAATCCGGTATACACCTTAATCTAACTACCGCGCGTAGCGCGGGTCAATTGCTAGTTTACTATATATGTATGTTGAACACACTTTTATATTAATAGAGTAATATATGTCTGTTTAAAAATATTCAAATAAAATTATATACAGAAAATATACACTTTTATCTAAATTCAAACAAAGATGATAGGGGAATAAAAATAAATCTGGAATAAATCTTTTGAATATTCTATATTAATTGTAGAATATTATTATCTCACCAATCTCTACCAAATTAATACAACACAATACTATTTTTAAGTGTTTCACATAAAGAATGCAAGTAATATTCTCAAACTATTATTGTATCATAATTTTAAAAATAAAAAATACATTAAATTATAGATCTCTTCTTTGGTACGATAATACTTTTCCACACAATCTATACTAATAAAATAATCAAGCAAATGTTATCGACCTCGACTGGGGAGACAAAAAAGGCGACCGTCTAAACTGGGTTTTACGACGATGGGTGGTTCGCGACCAGTTGACATATCAGGAAACAGCATTAGCACACAATCTATCCAAAATCATAAATTAATTTGCGAAGAATGTGATAATTCAATCCTACAATAAATCTACATGTGAATGATAAACTATTTTGATTTGGATGTTATTTGTTTATTTGGATGTTGTTTGGATAATTTTCCAATGAATTCATGACCTTTCATCTTGTTTCGCCTATGCATTTTCACCTTGATTGAGCATATAAAATTCTAATCAATTGTCATAGCCTTGTGATTAATCCAAGTTAAATTATATTACTAACCACGTCGACTGAGATTATTATGACTTTGTTCTTTTGTGTTGCACTATAGTGTATTTTTTCAAACATGAACCACAACTTTACATGCATAAAAAAATTTGACAATAGATATGAATTTTGTGTATAAATATATAGTTAGGATCTTAATAAAATTGAATGCAAATATGAAGATGCGTTTGTAGTTGTTCTGAAAATGTGCATTGTGATTTTGATGCTATGAAAAAGGACATTGTTTTAGTATGCTTCAAAATTTTCATGTTAACATTAGGATATTCTTGTTGTTTCTTGACTTTTGGTTTGATACAAAATTCATGTTTAATGATTAATCTTAAATGGGTTGGAGACAATCTTTTCAAACTGCGAGATATATAAAAAGATCGTCTCAAACAAAACTTTCCCATATATATAGCTTATTTGGAAGGCTCAGTCATCTTTTGTAGTTTGATTACTCATATGAGAGATAATCCCTTGTAGTAAATATGAAAGTTAAGATTTTTTAGAGAACTTAATTTTACATGCAAAGCTTTTTGCCATAATCTCTCCATTGCCATAATCTCTACAACCTCAATTTTACACAAAAAGCTTTGCATGTGCCATCAGCGCTCAATGCTTTTTTTCTTACTAATGCCATGAGCCATCTAATAAGCCTTCATTTCTCCTTAATCGATCATTATTCCCCAAATAATTACTCTTGACGACAATTACATCCCATATTTCTACAAAACCATGATTCCGATTCTAGAAACTGAATTACAAATATTGGAAATTCTAAATACAACAAAAACTTTGAACATTCCCTCAAATTCATTGATGGGTCAGCCGCGAGACAAAAGAAAGAGCTCTCACCCCACAATTTACATAGGCAAAAATCACATCGACATTATTCATCATATATCCCCAACACGAGGGTCATACAATGATACAACATGTCATCAGCTTCCTTATACCAAAATCCATGAAACATTATAGGACTAGACATCTTCAAAATAATACTTGACTTCAAAAAGCAACGATTTCTATGATGAAAAGAGTCAACGTAACAATCATATGCTACACTAAACAAATGACGAAACATAACTTAAGAGGTGATCTTTCAAATTGTGAGTTATAAGATCGTCTCCTATTGTCTCAAACAAAATCTTCCCATAGCTTATTTCATTTACTATAGAGGTAACATAACTTAAGAGGTGCTTTTAATTCTTACTTCATTTCTCCTTAATCAATCATTTTTTCTCAAATAATTACACCCATATTTATACAAAACCATGATTCCGATTCTAAGAACTGAATTACAAACATTAAAAATTCTAAATACAACCAAAAATAAATCAAAACAAAGACACGCATAACGCCGCCGTGTGTTATCCTCCGCCACCGCTGCATATACCGGTTAAAGAAACCGGGAATCTACAAAGCGCCGTGGCCACCGGAGTACCTTCTCCGGTAACCATCTCAGCTGAAGCCGGAGGAAGAACCCTCCCGTCAGCAAACAATGCCCGCTCTCCCATAACCGGCTGCTGATCTTGGTACCGCGCCACCGCACCTTCTAGCTCCGCCGCCTCCGCTGCGTTATAAACGGCTTCGTCTCCAAACCTCCGTTCCACCTCTAAATACTCTCCGAGAGACGACCGCTTTGAATCTCCGGTACCACGTTGGATCATACCGGCGTCGTCATCGTCGTCTCGGCAAAAACGCCACCATTTACGGCGGCGATGACGCTCAGGCTCAGCGGAATTCGATGAAGGAGGACGCTTCCTCTGGTGGAGGCGTCTTGCATTGGAGCTGGAAGCTCGTGAGATTGCTACGGAAGGTGACACGTGGCGGTGAGAAGAAGCTCTGAATGGCATCGGCATCGTTGCAGTGAAACTAAACCCCATAAGCGTTCCGAGTGTGATGCTTCTGTCATGGAAGAAGGATCCTGTAGACTAAATCCTCACATCACCAATTAAAAAAAAAAAGCAAAAACCAAATCAAGACTTCATCATCATCTGGGCAGTTCCAAAAAACTCAACCTTTGGAACTATAAACTAGTCTTCTAGTTAAAGGTTGATACTTTAAAGTATAAAGCTTTCTGGGGTGAATGATGCTCAATCTATGATATGTGGAAGTAGTAGATTAAATGGAATCTTTAACAAGTTTTTAAGATTGTGAGAACTGACCTCAGTATCAAGATCGGAGGAAGAGACGGAGGAGATCGTCGGAGAAGATGGAACATGATTGCGTGGATCTTGCATCTCCTCGGTAATCGCTGGTCTCACTGAACTTTAAAACGACGTCGGATTGGGGCAGTTCGAAATGAGAGAAAGAGGAAAGTGTTTTTTGGTTTTGGTTGGGGAGGATAGATATAGGTGAGGGAGAAGAAAGTGACAATTGATTTGCTTTTTGAAATGATTGTGCTTCTTTTATTTAGCTTAAAGTCCTCTTTGCCATCTGTTACACTATTTCTCTTTCGATGGCCTGACTTTTGATAATTTTTTTTGAATAATAAATTTTGATTTAGTGGTTTCTTGTAATGGGGAATATCGGAATCTTTTATGGGAACAGTTTTTTTTGTTAACCTTATGGTAAAAGCTGGTACATATGGTGGTTGAGACTTGAGAGCATATTGAAATTTGCGAAAAGAAAATTACAGTACAAAGTAAGCTTTTTATAGGTTGCATCGTTTTTTTCATAGGATACCTGAAAAAGGTTGAGCTAATATCTAAATTCACGCGAAGACCCTGTTTATGATAATGTATATTTCCCTTCCTTTTCTCGTCACAAATATATAATCTCACATTCCCACTTATCGATCTTTTGTTTAATAATTTGCTAATAAAAAGAAGTCAAAATAGACCAGATTGACATAATTTTAGAAAAATATTGCTAGATTGACACTTTTATTTTGAGAAAAACTAAAATAACACAATTAAGTGTTTAAGTTACTAAAAGACCAATTTAGTGTATTAATTAAAAAAATGACAAAAGGAAAATAAAAATTAAAAGAGATAAAATCAAAAATTATTGGAGATAAAACTTAAACCTTCCCTTTGTTTCTTATTTTTATTTCCCAAAACCATCGAAACATCCGCCGGTGAAGGAGAGATTTTACAATACATCCGACAAAATTCGATATGTCGTCATCTTCCGTCGGCAAATTAGAAGACTAATCACCGGTCCCCTCTTGTTACAGCCAGATACCGACGCACGAGATTGGGTCTCATCTTCCGCCGGCGAAACAAGAACCATAGTTACTTTGGTGGTTGTCGATTTTGTCCGTCGGTGAGTGTTGTAATGGATTACTCGAATATAAAACTGAATTGTTATTTACAATTGTAGATTAACCCAGTTTTTGTTTTGGGTCTTACTCTTCAATAGCTTTGGTGGAACTTCAAAAGCATCAATGGGAAGGATTAAGGCTTCTTGTTTTGGGTCTTGATCCTCAATAGCTTCATAAATTGGGTAGGCTTAATGATAAGATATTGTCTCCAATTATCAATATGATTTTATATAAGCACTAATCGCTCTGTTCGTCAATAGTACATTAGTGTTTCTTTTGAAATTGTTTTATTCTTATATGTTTGATACTTTTTTAAAATTTCAAACCAGCGACCTCTTTGGTACTTAGATTATCATTGTTTTTGTTTTGGGTCTTGAGTTAGTGCATGCATTGGTCTTAAATTTATATGTTTTTGTGTGTGTCGATTTGTTCAATTTTGATCCCTTGACTTGTCTCTCTCCCACAGACTTGTCTCTCTCTCGTGATCCTTCTCCTTCTTCCACGTTTCTGTTTCATTTCCAAACTCAAGTTGCAGTATGTTTTCAATTATCTCCGTCCTCCCCCTCACACTGTTTCATTCATCATATCTGTTTTTATACACTGTTTAAGTTCTGTATTGTATTTATGATGATTCTGATATTTGGTTCGAGGCTCAATTTAAAGGAAACCCAGTTGAGAATTCGTCTAGCTTATGATTTTCAGGTTTAATTAATTTCTGGGCTTTTTATTTGGGATGCTGTGATTTTTTTTTATATAAGTACTGTGTGTCTCTTTTTAAAAGATTTGCGAAAGAAGTTTGTTTTCTTATGTTTGAAATGCCAAAATCTCAGTGATGTTATCTAATATTTGTATGTTCTGATTTAGTTGTAAATCTCAGTGATGTTTTCTTATGTTTGAACTGATGTGTTCATTAGTTTCTCTTTGATTTCGATAAATGAGAGATTTGTTTTTTTTTTGGAGTAGAAGTATCTAACAATTTTGTGTTACCAGAATGAGAGATTTGTTTCATCGATGGTTTAAAAATTTATCATATTGTTTGCTACCTTATCCTATCATTTGATTTTTATTATATATTTTTTTTTGTATGTTTAGGAATGACATCTTCAAGCAATAGCATCAAATATCCTCCTCTACTATATGAAGAAGGGAAATCGCCTCTCCAACATAGGAGCATGAACCACAACTATTTTGTGTCGAAAATTGGAATTTTGAGAGAAGGATTAGGGGTGGATGTGTGGGATAGACTCAAGGTGTCATCTCTTGGAGTGTTTATAAAGTTTGCTGAATTGGAATACACCTGGGCTGCGCAGAGAGTTCATTTTCTACTCACACATCAGCTGAGAATCAACAACAGTCATGAGGTTTGGTCTTTGATCGATGTTAGGCCTATTAGATTTTCTTTAAATGAGTTTGCGGAGATAACAAGCCTAAATTGTGATGCATTTGACCCTTTAGACAACTTTGATGTTGATCACCATGCTTTCTGGAAAGAAATGAAAATACCAACAACCATTGATGGTCCTATGTTGAGTGAGTTGGTAAAGGGGATTGATTCTAACAAAACATGGCATTTTGATAAGAGGATGATGGTTGGTAGGTTATGTCTGTTGTCAATATGCGTACATAGAATTCATCATACATCTAGAATCCCGTTGGCGACCGCTAAGAGAGTTTTAGATCCAGTTGCTTTTGAAAAACATCCATGGGATCGGGTGGCTTTTAGTAGTCTATTGAATTCTGTTAAGATGGTTGACTATGACAGCGATTCATACACCATATACGGGTGTGTTCATGCTATGTTAATTTGGCTATATGAGAGTGTTACTTGAATTAGAGAAAGTTATGGTTTTAGAAGGACATAAGCGAGTGGTGTTCCATTTCTTGATTGGCGATCATCACGAAAACATATCAACTTCACAGACTTCATCAGGGTAAAATTCTCATCATCAGAATCTGTTCCGTCAGAATCATCACAATAATCAAATCTACTATCATCTTCATCCATCTCTTCTTCATTTGTGTCGCTGGCTATATCAAGATACTCTTCTCCAACCTGATCATTTCCAATTGTCCCAGAAAAGTGTGCAACTGACGGGAATTATCAATAATAACTGGTGGTGTATCACCGGGTAAATCCTGCAATAACCTCTTCGAGATCTTGTAACTCAAGACAACATCAAATACCTTGTTATCCAGCCTGTAATCCTCATAAACCATTCCAATGCAATCATCAAATCTGCTTTGATCGTTACATTGTAGAATTCGTGAACCCCTTTCATTATCAACAACAAACAACCATTTGTTGTTGTCAAAGATCCAATTACCACAAACGAGAATCACCTGCTTCATATTCTCTTGGTTGTGTAACGATCACTCTAAAACGTGAAGGAATGGATGAAAAAAAAAACCACCTTAAAAGGAAAATAATAGAGAAGTCGATTATGAACTCCAAAAAGAAAGAAATCATGATTAAATCGACATTGGAGAGGAGGAAGAAGAAATTTATGAAAAAATAAGATGAACCCAAAAGAGATAAAAATTTCAGTCGATATAGGGGGAGGGGAGACACGATACAAAAGAGAAAAAAGAAGGTAAACCCTAGATTCTCGCCATATATGGCAACTGTTACAAAAGTCTGTCGCTTAACTTAAAAAAAAATATGTCACAAAAGGCACTAATAAATCTGTCATTACCGTGAAAAAAATCTGTTATAAAAAAATCTGTTATAAAAAAATCTGTTATCAAACTCGAAATAATAGATTTGTCATTACAGATAACAAATCTGCTGTCACTATATCAACAGAAAAACAAATCTGTTATCATTGTATTCATATATAATAAATATGTTATCAAGCAGCATATTTTTTAGTAGGAAAAAAAAAACTGTCATAACATAAGAAAATCTGCCATAACGTATATTGTGCATGTGGGTCAATATAGCAATTTTAAAAAGACTTCCGCAAATCAGTTATCAAACAACAGATTTTTCCTTCAATCCAAAAATCAGTCATAACTTAAAAAAATCTGTCACCACTAGATGTCAAACTAGCAATTATTTTTACGTTTATAAATATGTCGCAATGTGACAGATTTTTTAAGTGAAAAATAAAACTGTTACAACAATCATAAAAAATCTGCCACAAAATTCCTAGAAATTTGACTAAAACAATGAAGATCTGTCATGACTTTATAAATAAGTCTGTCGCGTTAAGAAAATCTGCTGTTCACAAAAAATCTGTCGTTACACACTTCAAATAAATCTGCATAGAAAACAAATCTGCCGTCAAACTCTGCAAATTAATCTGTCATCTAAAATAAGTCTGCCAAAAATAAACTACCATCGATAATAAATCTGCCACTTACAAATTTGTTTGCCATTATTTGTATGACAGACTTTTATAAAAAAAATAACAAAATTGACTTTTTTTTTTTTTTATTCTGCTGTTCACAAAAAAAATAACAAAATTTTGTTAATAACAAAATTTTGTTAATAACAAAATTAACAAAATTGACTTTTTTAATTCCTAACAAAGCAAAAAAAAGGTATTTTCGATATGAAACTAACCCAACTGACCCTCAAATTTTAGGAACTAATCTAGCTGTTAACTGCTTAATTTGGGTCAAATTAGTAATTTTTCCTAAAAAGAAAGTTTCATTTAAAAATATATATTCAGTAAAACTGTTGACTATATCAAAATTCCAAAATTCTATCTTCCTTTTTTTTGTTTCTCTCTATAATTTTGGATTTTAGTTGATAACTTTTGGATTTTTTTTTTGTTTTTGTTTTTTAAGCTGAGAAATACCCTTCTTTAGTTGAGTAAAAGTAAAAATGTAAAACAAGATACCGTTCACCTCGTTTGCTTAATAAATTATACTAATCGAAATAAAATTTTCATTTTTAAAATAATTTATTTTTTGGTGAAAGATTAAAAATTTTAAAATTTACTTATCAAAATTGTCGATAATTATATCAAAACTCTATCTTTTATTTATTTTATATTGTTTTGGATTTTTAGTGGATAACTTTTTTTCTATATAGTTTTGGTCCTTTTGGATGACGTCAACACTGATCAGTTACGAGATTACGGATTTGGTTTATAAACTCAAAACCAAACTGATCACTTCCCCTTTGTTTTGTTTCTCAAACAAACATCTCATTCCATCGAATCACTTCGCTTATAATCTTAAAGCCCTAATTTTATTTAATCCTCAAGCCCTCCTCTAATGGCGGAACAGAGCAAGAACACTCCAGAGATCTTCGAGCTCAACAATGGCACCATGCAGGTCAAGATCTCAAACTACGGCGCCACCATCACCTCTTTGTCTGTTCCCGACAAGAACGGTTCCTTCTCTTCTCTTCTCTTCTCTTTCTCCTTTCTCTGATCATGATCTCTGTTATGTCTCCAAATCTCAATCCTCTGATTTACGAGTTGTTTTTTCTTATTTTAAAGGGAAATTGGCTGATGTAGTTCTGGGATTCGACTCAGTAGATCCGTATGTGGTAATTTATCTCGAATTCACATAATCATTTTGTTTGATCTCCATATAGATTCAACCGATCTGGGGTGTGTTTGATTCTCAAAATTCAAACTCTTATGGGTGAATAAATAGTGTTATTAGCAGCAACAGATCTTATGAGTAGTAATGATAATTCAGAAAGTAACTTGTGCTATAACGTGTGCTGATAATTCAAAATAATATGAATTATGTAACATTAGTTAGGAACTTTTGTGTGTGTGGTTTTTTATCTATGAATCTGATATAAGATATGATTGTGTTAACAGAAAGGGCTTGCACCCTTCTTTGGGTGCATAGTTGGTCGTGTGGCAAATCGGATCAAAGAGGGAAAATTTAGTCTCAATGGAGTCGACTACACTTTGGCCATCAACAAGCCTCCCAATAGTCTCCACGGTATATATATATATAACAACTTTTATCTTCTCTGTATGCTTCTATTAGCTTTCAATGAACTTTATATTGGGTTTAAAACCATACAGGTGGTAACAAGGGTTTCGATAAAAAGATTTGGGAAGTTGCAGGGCACAAGAAAGACGGTGACAAACCATTCATCACTTTCAAATATCACAGTGCTGATGGAGAAGAAGGTCCTGACGTATTCATTTAGTTTCTTTATGATATCTATGTGATTTGATTAGGTAGCTAAATAATGTTTACGGTCCCCTTCCACAGGTTACCCCGGTGCAGTTTCTGTCACGGCAACATACACTCTCACCTCAGCCACGACGATGAGACTTGACATGGAGGCTGTTGCGGAGAACAAAGACACTCCCATTAGCTTAGCACAGCATACATACTGGAACTTGGCGGGTCACGACTCAGGAAACATTCTGGACCACAAGATTCAGATTCTGGGGTCTCACATCACCCCGGTTGATGAATACACAGTTCCAACAGGGGAGATCATGCCAGTTAAGGGAACTCCTTTCGATTTCACTGAGGAGAAACGGATAGGCGAGTCTATTGGAGAAGTTGGTATCGGATATGATCATAACTACGTGTTGGACTGTCCTGATCAAGAGAAGGAGGGGCTGAAACACACAGCGAAGCTCAGTGACGGTGCTAGCTCAAGGGTATTGAACTTGTGGACCAATGTGCCTGGAATGCAGTTTTATACGGGGAACTATGTGAATGGAGTGGTTGGGAAAGGGAATGCGGTTTATGGGAAACATGCGGGTGTGTGCCTTGAGACGCAGGGGTTCCCGAACGCTATTAACCAGTCGAATTTCCCGTCTGTGGTGGTTAAGGCTGGTGAGAAGTACCAGCACACAATGCTGTTTGAGTTTTCAGCTTGAGTGAAGGGTTAGGTGTGTTAGATGATTGATGTTGGGGAAATAAAGGGTCGGTATGATTGGTTCATTGAATCGGTATTTTCAATAATAAAACCAAACTGAACCGGGTTTTTTGACGACATTATAAAAGTTGTTTTGTTTTTTCACAAGTATCTCCTACTAAACAGTTGGTCCATTTGTGAATGAATCTCCCATTGTTTACAGAATAAAAAGTTTACACGAACTAGGACAAAAAAAGAGTCCAATTAAAATAAACAAAAGACACGTACCTCTTTTGCGTGGGTGGGAACAGTACACTGAAACTGAATAAAAAACACAAAGCCAATGGGCGCGTGGCGTGAAATATCAACCACCCATCTCTCTAATCTCTTCGTCTCGCTATTTACTCTCTCTCTGGGTTTGATTTTCACATGTAACCACAAGCCAATTGGGTTACACTTAAACTTAGATATGGCTTCTCTACCGTACGGAGTGTCGAATCTATGCAGAAATCAGGAGGTTCTGTCTGCGGCTATACCGTTTCGTCCGGTTGGGCGACAATTCACAGGTTTTTTCACAGTTGATAGAATTTTCTCACAATCGTTTTCGACAAAACTAATGATTTTTTAAGCGGTGGTAAAAACTCTCCTCTGTTTGTTTGAGATGATGCAGGATTTAGAGCTGCGAAGAAAGTCTTACATAGATTCGAGCGACATGGATTGTCATCATCGGTAGTAGAGATAAGAGAGAAACAAAGAATGAGTTGTAGAGTTAGCTCAAACTCTACTGAAACTGAAGACGACTCCGCCACAAAGACCAAGGTCTCTCATCTCCATCTCTCCAAAATTTCTATTTTACATCATCATCATCGTAGTAGTAGTACTAGTATTGTTTCATGTCCTGACGCAAACTCTGTTGTGTAATAATTTGGTTATATGTAGAAGACACCTTTCGGATACACGAGAAAGGATGTTCTGTTGATAGGAGTTGGAGTGACTGCACTTGGTATCGGTCTAGAGAGTGGACTTGAGGTAATTCATTATCTAATAATATAATTGATATCAAATTTAGTTTATCTACCTTTTTCCGAGTACCCATTTGTTATTGTGAAATGGGGCAGTATGTGGGAGTGGATCCGCTGCAAGCAGGGAATGCAGTACAGCTGATACTGGTGCTGGGTTTGACTTTGGGTTGGATTTCTACTTATATCTTTAGAGTTGGTAACAAAGAGATGACTTATGCCCAGCAACTTCGAGACTACGAGTCTCAAGTCATGCAGGTTTGTGCTCTTCTTAATCAGGGGTTTTGATTACATACTTCACCCAACATTAACATATATGGTTGGTTTTGGTAATGTGCAGAAACGGCTGGAGAGCTTATCCGAGGCAGAGTTAGAGGCATTGATGGCACAGGTTGATGAAGAGAAGGCCAAAGTTGAATAGGTTCTCGTTCCATCACTTGCAAAAGTTTGTAAAATAAAAACAGCACAGGCTTTCATAGTAAAAAAAAAATCCAGAATTTTTCTTTGTTTACTTTCTTCTTGCTTGCTTGTTGTATGAGAATGATACACACTTGCTTACAAATATACAAATCGAAGAATATTTTGTACACATCACCGGTGACAGGACCCTCAAGGGCTTTATACAAGATGAATCAAAGCTCATGAACAAATTGAATCAAATGAATATGAAGTTATGAACAAATATCAAGTTATAAACATTCACGACCTATCTCTCACCCCAAATGCCTTACGAGCAACGGGGATTCTGACGAATCTGGGTGAAGTCCATTGACTAGAGCCACAAATTTAAGTACACACTCAGTGCTGGGTAACTTGAGCTTCCATGTTACTGCATTCACTGTCCTTATTTGTCTGGTTTGAAATGTGGAATCCTTCTGCCTGATCTTCAGTGACAAGCGCGGGCTTCCTCGTGATTCAATAACCTGGATAATACACAGACTGCACATGAACAACTGAAGAAAAGCTGACATAACTGAGAGCAAAGGGAAAGAATAATTATTGTTACCATCTCAAATATGTCGGAGATGGAGCAGGTTGAGTCAAGTGAGAAATACGGAGCAGAAGAAGCATCTGTCAGCAGAGAACTCAGCTGCCTGAAGTCTTCATTGCATATGAAGAGATGTCCACCCGCCACAAAGAGCGACCGTGGAAGCCACGTCAGTTCTGTTCAAGGAAAATTGATTAATACTATAGTATATGGTCATTGCTGATACAGCTCGATATACATGACTTGTAAGCTAGTAAAACCCTATTAAGAGAAATAAAACATGCTCAATTCGCTAGAGTATTATGAACTGCGTCTAATCTGCATATTTATTAGACTAGGACATCACATTGAGTATTAAATAACTTCTTTGAGTAGAGTAGCACTGACTAGCCAAAAATCTGAGATTTGCAGGGTCCATGTAGATCAGAGACTTCACAGAAATGCCATCTATTAAAGCTCAAATGATAAATCTAATGTTGTGAATGTGAGTTTACACACTACATATCAAATCTTGAGCTATTGATCTCGATCTGGTCGAACGACTATCTAGGCAAAATCATCGGGTTATACACTTAGAGATCTTACTTCACTTATGGTTTTAGGGTCAAATGGCATGTATAGTGGACATTTGAGGTGAACCATTTCTCACTCAACGGTCAATGTTATGAAAAAGAGAGAGAGAGAGCTTATACCTCCAAGAGTGCTGCCATGAAAATGGAGAACATTATACTGGAATATACTTGGTTTTAAACCCCTACATATATCTTTCTCAAACAATTCCACTTGAACATTCTCCAAACTGCCATTTAAGTTTCAATACATGTCAAATCAGAAGACAGAAGAAGTATAGTAAAACAGCTGAAGAAAAAGATGATGATGGTTCACCTTCCCAAAGAACATTTTGAATCTGTAACCTGAGAATCCAAGAATTTTATGATACTGAGTAAAACTGTTGTTTTCTCAATGCTCGCTGTTATGAAAATATACTCCGCATCCTCCCTAAAGCGTAGCCTAAACCAAAAGGAAAGTGAGAGGTTAGGGAAATGGTCACATAATCAAGTTTAAAAGCAGAGCCATTAATAACTAACCTCACAACCTGAAGTCCTAGACCAACTGAGACGTCTTGTATATCATCGATCGTATGCGAACACAATAAACTTAAGTTGCTCTCTGCGGGCACGAGGATCCAACGAAAAGTAAGTCAATATCAACAGAGCATAACACATTCGGAAAAGAATAAAAGCGGACGATAGGGAAGAGCAGTCTAACTTTGTGAATCAGCAGTAGAGACACCCACGAGCAGCACATACACTTTTTCTTGGCTACTCAGCAGCAACACCACTTCCCTGCATTTACAGAGTACTGTCAGGGGGAAAAGAAGAGCTGCCGCTCTTGTAAATTCATGACTAATTTACCTGAAACCTGAAACCACAATTATAAAGAGAACAAAACTTACTGTTGCTTGCAGGTAGATTCTTGTGGTAGTATACAATCACACGTAACGAATATCCTACAAGTCTCATCAACGCTGGAATCTGGTTGTGTTGTTGTAAAATATTCCTCCACTAGACCACCTATTACTTCAAGGGATTTTTCAGTTCTCAAAACTCTAGTACTTCTCTTACTGTTAACCCCCGTAGTCAAGGAACCTTCTTGAAAATGATCAGAAATATATCCATCATCACTAGAATCACTGATATCTGCATCACTTCTATGAGTTGTTTCTCCATTATTTATGACACTATTTTCCTCCAGTAAGGAAACATCTCTTTTTCTATGCTTCCTCTTGCTTTTCCGTTTGTCAAACCAATGGTAAATCTGATTAACACCAGAAGCAAGCTCACTTCTATGCAGTTTCGAAAGAATTTTAGTGGTCTTTGCTTTGAATGAATCATCTATCCTCCAAGTCTTTATGATGCTACTCTTCTCTGGTTGAGAGTCAAGGAAGTTTGTGCCTTTATTCCCACTAAGAGTCAACGCATCCTGTTCAGGATTTGATTGCTCAGAATCATAATCTTCATTTTCACTGCAGCTGCTTGTGCTATCAGAGGATGCCACTGAATACGAATCTGCTGATAGCTGTAAGATTTCTTCCACCAGGTTCTGACGCCGGTGTAAGACATCCTTTTGATAATGAGGGGGTGATGAGGGTAAAACTGATCCTGTCATATCCTGAGTAGCATCCGATGTTGACATGCTTCCATTTTCATCTGGCTTCCCATCGAGAAAAAATGCTTGATGCGTCTGACTTGGATTTGTAATTCGGAAACCTGGTAAAGTCCCTGGTGCATATCTCAATGTTTCACCATGATGCTTTGGTCCATTTGTATTCTTCGTGTAATACTTTTCCTCTGAATCAGTACTGTTCTCATTTTTTCTGTCATCCACAAAATCCTCTGATGGATGATCTATCCACTCCTTAAACTCTCGAAGCCAAAGAACAGAACGTTCTTTCTTCAACTGTTCAACTTTACTTATTAGACCAAAGACATCAGCTTCGTGATCAGACTTGATACTCTCCTCTTTGCTTAGAGTCCCGGGGTCACATGAAGCAGACTCTTGATCAGAATTCACGTAGGTGCTTTCTTCCTCACTATCAATAGACGCAAGCCGATAGATTTTCTTCTGTGAAAGGGAAAAAGAGGATGATTATCAGCTTTCAATACGTATTTATACCAAAAAACAAACCAAGAAACTGAAACTCTCGAAGAGCACATAGAGAAGCTGCCTATCGAGTGATGTGTATGTTCAAGACGCTTTTCAGAAAGCCATACCGTACTACACCTGTGGAATTGGTTTGGATATATTCTTATGTTGTACATGCTTAGGGTTTAGTGTCACGCAGGAGAAAGGGCCACAATAGTCACAAGCAGATTATAAATATGTAAAACTGAACTTTCTGCTGATTACCTTTTTTCTATTACAGCTTCCTTCATCATCAGCTTCCTCTCTGGCCGGCGAGTAGAACCCATAGCTGGCAGGCTGACTTTTCCTACGGGTGACAACAACCTGCCTCTTCCAAAATTCTCTATTCCCTATATGTTTGCCATCTAGCTTCAACTGAAAATCCGCACAGATAAGAAAAGGCATTTTGAATCAAGCAGAAATTGAAATGGTGCTATTTCTGTATTTAACTAAAACAAAACTTACATCATTTGGACGAGCAACGTAGCTGAGGACATGTGCCCTATACCAACGAGCACAACAAATTGGATTTCCTTCCAACCACAAGTCTGTTAAGAATGAAAGACTCCCGAGAAACTCCAGTTCTGAAAAGTCGGAAATAAGGTTGAAGGAAACATCAAGGCCTTCAAGTGACTTCAAATTCTCAATCCCATGTAATGTAGTCAGAGCATTATTCCTCAAAACAAGTTTAACAAGGTGACAGGATACCTGCATAGTCCAAAAAATAGGTGTATGGGTCCCTAGCGAAAAACCTAAATAAAAATCTTCAGAACAGAAAGCCACAATGGTTCCTTATATCTTTTGTCTGTTCAAACTATGCCATAGTATATTTAGAACTATCAAGACTAGCTAAATGGTTCAAGAGATAGTACACAAATGGTAAGCAACTTCAGATCGAATGAAATCTATAGATGGACATGCAGAAACCTGAAATTTCCTACCTCGCTCAAGTGAGAGATTTTTCTAAGTTGATTGAACCCGAGATCAAGGTGTTTCAACTTGAAACATCTCCGAAGATTATCCACCTTTGCAAACTTGTTCCGACTCAGATCAAGCGACTCAACAGATGGAAGAAGCTGCAATGACTCATCCATGAGCACAAGACGGTTACAAGCGCAAGAAATGAAAGCCAACTTATTCCACAGTGGTGAATCCTTAATCTCGGCGATTCTACTAGCGAACACATGCCGCAACGCATCCTACATTTATTCAGTGGAGGATACACCCGGAAATATATTAGTCAGGGACTTCCAAAAACAAGTCAAAAGACAAGCAAAACACATGTAAAACACCAAACTCATACATAAACCTTTGTGTCCTGAAACCTCTGAAGAAATGACATGACAAACCTTGCAGCGTTCATTTTCCGATTCCAAATATACACTAATAGTTCCAACTATAGTCTACAGCCTAAAGCAACAACACAGAACAGAACAAAGCTATAACCTCACTCAATGCCATAGCCGAAATGCACTAAACCATTTAGAGGAAAACTCACAGTGGAATTATGGCAAATCAACTTCTCTAAGGTGTGCCTGAGTTCGAGCAAGCCTTTAGCCGAAGAAGTAGACAAATCACAGCCACGGAGTTCCAAGACCTTAAGCTTAGAGAAAGGAAGAAGAGAGAGCGGAGTAGGATCACGAGCCGGTGAAGGAAGAGAAGAAACGACCTTGAGAGAAGGGAGAAGGCGGAGAATACGACGGAGCTGCTCGAGGGCACGGAAATCGCCAATGTCGGAGACGTAAGCGCGGAGATAGTCAACGGGAGCACCGGAGAGCATACGCTCGAGTTCACGGAGAGATTCGAGACGGAGATGAACATAGTGAAGGCCAGCGGGGTTGAGCTTGAGAACGTCGGTGGCGTCAATCAGCGAATCAGCTCTCTCTTCAAGGAACTTCTGGAGATTCTCTAGATATCGATCTCCTGTTATGATCGCCATGGGAGGAGATTAGGGATTTGAATTGTCAGAAAAACGGAATTATAAAGGGAGAGGCTCAGACGCGGTGAATTGAGAAGGAGAAACCGCCATGGATCAAACTCTGATGGGGGAAGGAGGAAGATGATGATTGGGTGAAAAAGATGGCAAATAGGAAACAGCGAGGATGATTCTCTCTCCTCTGGCGGAATAAAACAATTTAGGACAAGACTGATATTATTATTATACTCGGGACAATTTAGGAGAAGTATTTTAGAAAAAAAAAAAAGATAATTTAAATTTTAAAATTTAAAATTATACATTATGAAATTATTTGAAAGTAATAGAATACAAGTTTGAATATATAAACTATTACTAAAAACACAATCATCAAAATAAAAATTTATAACAAAAATATTATGTAGAATAAACACAACTTTGCAAAACATATTATTTAAAGTATTATAAATATAAGATATTTTTATGAAGAATTATGGTAAAGAACTACAATTAAAAAAATCATTATGACGAAGTGATCCTTAATGAGAATATTGAACTAATGGATATAATGAGTAATGTAATTTTTTATTAAATAACTATAATTAAAATATATTTAATAATTGAGTGAAACACTATCAACGGAAAATAAAACTAAAATACACAACTCTTAAGAACAAAATAAAATAAATTTAAAATATTAAAATAGTTTTTAACAAAAAGTTACGATAAAGACGCAACTGTAAATTCTATATTAAGTTTTATATTTTTATAATCATTTCTAAAATTTTAGTTAGATTATAGAATAACATTGAATATTATATATTAATATTAAATTATTTAGATTTAACATAAAATGAAAAATTTGTTTCAACGAACAATGATTTGTTAGTTATTGATGAAGAGACAAATATATAGAGAGTTCAAATATATTACTATTTAAAAAGTCACACCTATTAGAATGAAAAGTTGTGATGAAAAAATATGAATTAAATATAGTGAAAAGACACAACTTTACAATAACAAATACAATTGTTTGAGTTTTTAGAAAGAACAAATAAAACCAATTTTTTTACAAAAGAGTACTACGAAAAGTCGCGTTTTCATTTATTCAGATTGTTATTATTATTTTTAAATATTAATTTTTTTAACGGAAAGTTAAGATAAATAAACACAACTGTAAATTTAATATTAAGTTGTATAAAATTTCTCAATTGCTATAATCATTTCTAAAATTTTAGTTAGATTATAGAATATATTCAATTATCTATACTCAATATGAAATGAAAAATTTGTTTCAACGAACTTGTTAGTTAGTGATGAAGAGACAAATATAAAGAGAGTTATGAAAAGCATGACTATTTAAATAGACACACCTATTAAAACGAAAAGTTGTGATAAAAAATATAAATAAAATATAGTAAAAAGACAAAACTCTACAATGAACAGATAAACCGTTTGAATTAAAAAACAAACAAAAACATTTTTTTTACGAAAAGGTACTACAAAAAATCGTAACTATTGTGTCTGCACTTGATTATACCAACAAACTCATATAAACTGCTTTTAAATAGAAGACATCTTTTACCATATTTAAAAGTCAAATCCAAAAGCTTATTATATAATCATCTAACTCTTCGGAAAATACTCTAGGTATAAAATTAACTAAAAGTTGTAAATTAGATTCATCATTCTAAAAATATTTTGTTAAATCAAGAATTTGAGGAATTTCTTTACGTTTAAAAGAATGAATGCTAGAGAATAATTTAGAGAGTTGTAAAAGCCGTTGACATTGAAATTTTATGACAAAAAAAACTGAAAACAGTTCAAACAGACAAATATATATATATATATATATATATATATATATATATTTCAAAAGATATGAATATTTGAATATACACAACTCTACAATGAACAGTTACAACTTTACAAAAACCTGTTACAATGAACAATCACAACTTTATTTAAAACACACAATTTAAATTTTCTACAGATTTTTTTTGGAAAATCTAGAATTAAAGGAATTTCTTGACTTTTAAAAGAATGAATGCTAGAAAATAATTTTGAAAAATGTATAAACCGTTTGAAATTTTAGTTGATTTTGTGTTATGGCAAAAAAAAAGAAAATAGTTCAAACATACAAATATATATAGATTTCAAAAGATATGAATGTTCGAATCAACACAACTTTACAGTTGTAACTTTTCATAAAAACCGTTTCAATGATCCATCACGATTTTTCAGAAAATATCCAAAAAAACGATTGAAAAACACAACTGTTGGTCGCATTTATTCGGATTGTTATTATTATATAGATTACTCTATTCAATATTATTTTGTTTCGCGTGCAAGGAAATAAGAATATGAGTGAAACCACCATCGGGTTGATTGCTGGAGGAGCCAGCACATTGCTTCTCATCTTTATCGTGCTTCTCTTATTCAAAAGAATAAGAAAGATGATGGCAAGAAAAATTGGTATTTTTATTTATTTATTCTCTGTTGAATCAAATTGGACTCAGACCCCCCCCCCCTCCCCTCGCGATGACGCTGGGGAAATACTTTAGAAAAAAATAAATTAAATTTAAAATTTAAAATTATACATTATGAAATTATTTGAATTTAATAGAATAGTTTGAATACATAAAAATTAAACATAAATTGTTATTAAAACACACAACCATCAAAATGAAAACTTATAACAAAAAATATTATGTAGAATAGAAGCAACTTTGCAAATATATTGTTTAAAGTATTATAAATATAAAAAAATTTTGTGAAGAATTATGGTAAAGAGTAAAGTTAAAAAAATGATCCTAACTGAGAATATTGAACTAATAGTTGTAATGAGTAAATGTTTTTGTCTATTAAATAATTATAATTAAAAATATATTTAATAATAAGTGAGACTGTATCAATGAAAAAATTAAAATTAAAATACACAACTCTTAACACAAAATAAAATAAATTTTAAATATTAAAATAGTTGTTAACAAAAAATTACGATAAATAGACCCAACTGTAAATTCTATATTAAGTTTTATTAAATTTCTATATCACTATAATCATTTATAAAATTCTAGTTAGATTATAAAATAACATTGAATATTATATATTCAAGATTCAACAAAAAACAAAAAATTTGTTTTAACGAATGATTATTCGTTAGTTATTAATGAAGAGAAAAATATATAGAAAGTTCAAAAGATATGACTATTTAAATAGACATACCTATTAGAACGATAAGTTGTGATGAAAAAATATGAATAAAATATAGTGAAAGACACAACTCTACAATGAACAAATACAACTGTTTGAGTTTAAAAAAAATAATAATAAAACCATTTTTTTATAAAAAGTCGCAACTGTTGTTCGCATTTATTCCGTTTGTTATTATTATTTTTAAATATTAAAATATTATTTTTTATCGAAAGTTACGATAAATAGTTAGATTATAGAATAATGTTGAATATTAGATATTAATATTCAATTATTTAGATTTAACATAAAATCAAAAATTTGTTTCAACGAACTTGTTAGTTAATGATGAAGAGACAAATATTAAAAAAGTTCAAAAGACATGACTATTTAAATAGACACACCTATTATAACGAAAAGTTATGAAGAAAAAATATAAATAAAATATAGTGAAAAGACACAACTCTACAATGAACAGATACAACTGTTTGAATTTTAAAAAAACAAATAAATTTTCTTTTTTACGAAAAGGTATTACGAAAAGTTGCAACTATTGCATTTGCACTTGATTATACTTACAAACTCATATAAACTGCTTTTAAATAGAAGACATCTTTATTACCATATTCAAAAGTCAAATCCAAAAGCTCACTATAATCCATCTAGCTCTTCGAAAAAATATTTAGGTATTTTCATTAAATTTTTATGTATAAAATTAACTAAAAGTTGTAAATTAGATTCATCATTCCAAAAATATTTTTAAATCAATAATTGGAAGAATTTCTTTACTTTTAAAAGAATGAATGCTAGAGAATAATTTAGAGAGCTGTAAAAACCATTGAGATTGAAATTTTGATATTATTTTGTGTCATGACCAAAAAAAAATGAAAACAGTTCAAACATACATATATATATATAGATTTCAAAAGATACAAATATTTGAATTGACACAACTCTACAATGAACATTTGCAACTTTACAAAATAAACTGTGACAATGAACAACCGCAACTTTTTCTAAAACATACAATTTAATTTTTCTACATATTTTTTTAGAAAATTATCCAAAAGGTAAGATTGAAAAAACACAACTTTTAGTGGCATTTATTCAGATTGTTATTATATATAGAGGAATTTTTTGACTTTTAAAATAATGAATGTTAGAAAATAATTTAGAATGTAAAAACCGTTGAGATTAAAATTTTAGTTGATTTTGTTTCATGGCCAGAAAAATGAAAACAGTTCAAATAGACATATATATATATATATATATATATATATATTTTAAAAGATATGAATGTTCCAATCAACACAACTTTATAGTAAACAATTGTACTTTTTCATAAATAACTATTTTAATGATCCATCACGACTTTTCAGAAAATATCCAAAAAATACGATTGAAAAATTACAACTGTTGGTCGCATTTTCCAAAAGGTACAATTGAAAAAACAGAACTGTTGGTCACATTTTTTCAGATTATTATTATTATATAGATTACACCTCGCTTTCCTTGCATGCGATGCTTTTAATAATCAAATTATAGTATTATCCAATTACGAAATTTTAAACCATGGTTTCACCACTAACATAGCTCTCTTTCAAACATTTCCGTAGTTACTAATTAGTATGAGTTAAAATATTTAATACAATTTTTATGGAATTCAGATTTGTAACTAATTAAGAAAAAAAGCCAGAAATTTAAACTTGATGCGACACCGAAGGAACCGAGATCAAACTTGGAAGATAGAGACAGTGAGAAAACCAAACAATCTCAGAATCTATCGGAATCTTCTTCAACATATCTTCTCCCCTCACCATATAGATGCAAGGCGCTCCAATTTCGATGTCGAAACAACATATGATTAGCGTATTGTCAAAAATGAAGTAACTAATGCCACAAAACATTTTGAGTAGCTTAGGCAAGTTAGTTGTTGGCAAAGTCATTAACTTAATCCACACGGCATCCTCCTCTCTATCAATCTTCGTTTCCCAAATCTCAATCTTCCTTGTTTCGTAGCATTGCTTTAACAAGGAAAGCCGATTTTCCTTGAAAGCAGAGAGGACAAGTACATTGTTTTCATAGCCCACCGGACACGGCAAGAGACAAAAGGGTTTGAACATCTCCATGGAGAAATCAAAGGTTTCGATGAAAAACTCATGTGTCTCGCGGTTACGAGAGACCCAATAGAGATTCCCGTTCACGGACAAATGATCCGGGGAGGGGCACTTCTTATAAGGAGGAACATCAATATACTTGAACGTATGGGAAGAACACTCGTAGATCGCAACTCTTTCGTAACCTTCCTCGAGAGTGGCTCTGACTCTACGGAAGCAAAGAAAATACCCCAAGATTTTGTAGTAACCCTTTTCGGGTCTACTACTGTCGTATCCTACACCGCAAACATTGAAATCTTTTTTATCTTCGAAATCGATCCATCCAACCTGTCTCAACCACGGATTCCAAACCGCAAAACCATGCTTCCAAAATTCACGAAACAACAAACCATCACAAGCCGCGATGGTGGTATATCTCAACTCCATTGGTTGGCAAGGAAAATCATAAGGTAGCTCACGCAGCTCTATCGTTCCGCCGCTAAGTTCTACGTCTATCGAGTACATCTTCTTCGATTCGGTCAGCAAGATGATTTGGGGACGGGAACGAGACAAGTGCTTGCTGGCGAATCTCTTGTCGTTAAAAAGACCGTTCCAGTGTTTACATACTGTCCTGAACCGAACAAGAGAACGAGCTGGAAGCCGAGACATTATCTCTTCCTCCATATCCCAAGGTAACTTTACTGACGCCATTCGGTGTTCTGTTTTACAATTCCTTTTTTCTTGGTCAAACTTTTATAATTTTAGTTGCTTAATGCTCTGATTAATATATATACTGGAGAATATTGTCCCAAACAGACGAGGAAGTTCAAATAAAATAAAATCTAAAAATATATATATATTGTGGACAAAGATAAAGTTTGCTTTTTTGGGGTTAAACTGTTTAAAAAAAAAAAAAATGAGCTCCTAAATTACATGATAGATATATTGAAGAATTTGTCCTAAAGATAAAAGGATAATATATATATATATTATGGAGAAAAATAATTTTTTTAAAACCGTTTTTATAATTTTAGCTTGCGAATTATCTCATAAATATATATGGGAGCATTTGTTCCCCAAAAAAGAGGATGTTATTATATATAAATTAGAGAGAGATAAACTTAACTTTTTTTTTTGAGTAAACCTGTTTTTATAAGCTACAGATTTATCTGATATAAATATTAGAGAATTTATCCCACAACGAAAAAAAAAAGGATTGTAAAAAATTAGAAAATCAATTCTCAATCCTCAAATTAATTTAAATAAGAAAAATTATAAATTCAAAATTTTTTTGAAAACATATATGCAAAAATATTTTATTTTTAACAATTTTAAAAATATAAAATATCATTATAAGATAATTACAAATATATGTGGCGTTTTATTTTTCCCAAAAAAAGTCAACCATTGTAAATGTTGCCAAGACCAAATAAGAAAGAAAAGAAGCATAAACGAAATTTATGTGCTAACTGGTTAAATCCTACCAAAAACTTACTCTTCTTAACCGCAATTTTACCTTTGAAGCAAAATGATGTTTTCCTGATTATACAACTTAAGGCCATGAATGTAAGAGGGTTTTTAAATAGAATTTAGATTATAGTTTTTGGTTTTTAGTTAGTTTTGTAATAAATTTTAATTTTTAGATTCAAAAAAAAAAATCACATAAGAAAACAGAATAAAAGAGAGAATCATAAGTTTTTCGTAAAATCTCTGGTTATGGCCTTGTATGGCATATGATTTTGTATCAAGGTTTAGCTTTTGGATTCTGCAAAATTCACTTTTTAAATCATTCACGATTATAAAAAAATATATTTCTTAAAAATTAGGAAAAACAGATTCCGGAGGATTTTGGGAATTACTTCATGAAATTCATAAACCATATTTTGTGGGTTTTTCAGCGTGACTTTTTTTTTCCTTTTTCTTTAGTCTTTTCCTTTTTCCTATAATATTTTATTCTAATTCAGTTGATTATCAAAAACTATATAAAAACCAAAACTAATAAATTACCAATCAAGATTTTGCAAAAACTAAAATCTACACCAAAAATCAAAAACTATAAATATCAAAAACCAAAATCCAAAAGCCAAAAACAAAAAACTAATGCCATACAGATGGTTTATGGTTTATGGTTATTAGTTTTTAGATGGTTTATGGTTTTTAGATTTTAGATTTTAGAAAGAAGAATGGTAATCACAAAGCTTTAGGTAATCACAATGGTAATCACAAAGCTTTAGGTAGACATATAGATTTTTTTTTTAAGCTTTGCCTCATAGTAAAATTTTAACAAACAAAAAAATGAGATAGTTTATAAAATTGTCATGTAGGTAGTGTATAAAATGTGATAGTTTCTAAAAATGAGATAGTTCATGATAAAATATATAACTAATGAAAAGTTTTGCGAACAATTTATAATGATGTCTTATTCAGCATGCTATGCACACTCTTGACATGTATGTGCACTAATTAAGCACTATTAAATTAGCTAAGAGTATATGTGTTCTTGTATTAACACTGGTTAAATATAGTGATCAAGTGAGTTTAAAAACGGTTGAATGTTTGATTTATATATCAAAAAAACAAATAATAAATAATAAAAGATACAAACTAAAAATGCAAGAATAGATAAATAAATAATTAAAATTCAAAAAATCTCCATGTCTCGTAACCCCTTTCATCTAGACGGAACCTGAATTATGAATCAAACTAGACCAAACATATGATTTTGTATATGTGCTTGACGAGTTGGTTAATACCTATGTTGCATGGAAACGGAAACGGAAACGCGGAAACGAAACGTTTCGGAAACGGGAAACAGATTTTTTTGAAAATTAGGTAATGGAAACGTATAGGAAACGTATATATATATATATATATATCTATATATAATAAATCTATATATATCTATATATTATATATAACTAGAACAGCAAAAGACCAATTTAAGGAACATAACCACAATCAAAACAAAATCAAGAAAAAAAACTTCAATGAACCCCCTAAATAACTTGTTTAAACATATTATTTTAACTATCAGAGGTTAAAATACTTTACTCAATCTATCTATTTGTTTTTATATATATATATACAGGTTTCTACCTGAGGAGCGAGTACATCAGAGGTTATAATAATTATTATCCCATTTTCATTAATTATATAATAATTGTAATTTGGTTGGTTGATATGGAAAAAATGTCGTCTCTTCAAGATACGATCCATATTCTTTATTTAGTTTATATTTATTTTCGTAAACAATGTTCATCAAATTCTAGTTAGTTTAATGTGACGTTGAATTCGATATATACGAAAAATTTATATACTGGTACTACTACATAACATATTTTTATTTAATCAAATAAATTGTAATTGGGATAACAATAGTGAGTAGGGAGAGAGAGTATGGACATTGCCTAGTAAATAATGCAAAAATTTAGGGTAATTGTTTTTGGATTAGCAAAAAGAATATATACAATATTTGGACTGGTTTTGAGTGAGGTTGACAAAAAAAAAAAGACTGGTTTGAGTGAGATTGAAAGAGACCCGGAGAAAAAGAGATAGAGACAAGTGAGAGAAAAAATAGGTTTTCAGTGAAGTAAAGAAAAAAAAGATCTGGAGACCAGATCAAGCATGATTCTCGTTTATATTTCTTAGGCTTTCCTTTAACCAAAACTAGATATTTTAATTTTTCATTGTACAGAAGATATTTTTTGGTGATGACAAATAGTTAATCTTGTCATGGCTTCAACTTCTCCGATTAATTTCATGTTAGCTTTTTAAATTTAACAGGAATCGGGATAAGTTTATCCGGATTTATGGTAGTAGAAGTTGGTTATATATATATTTATATATATACTAGATAAGATCCCGCACAATGTGCGGATATTAAAATCGTTGAAAAGATTAAATCTTAAATCCTAAACAATTTTTAAAAGATATAAAAGAAATTTATTTTTGAAGTAAATACATAAATAATTTTAGTTAGAAAAAAATCATATTTGTATTTACCTTCATACACTTATTTACATTTTTTTATTTTTAATATATTATAATAATTATTACAATAATCTAAAGCTAAATTATACTCCACCAAAATCATATTTGTATTTACCTTTATACACTTATTTATATTTTCATTATATTATAACAATTATTACAATAATCTAAAGCTAAATTATATCCCAGCAAAACTTTTGCCAAATACTCATCATTACAAATATTATTTTTGTCAAATTTTAAAAACGTTTCACAACTTATTACAAAATATTTTACATGCAAATAATTCATCAAAACAACATATAATGTAGTAACCACGTTCAATTTTACTGTATGTTTCACCATTAAAATATGCTCTTAAACCCTAAATTATTATATTGCTAAAGTATGTTCATTTTTAAACAATTAAACAAATTTTATGTTGCTTGACAATATTATAATTGTTATAATATTACTAAAATTGTTTTGTGACATAATTTCTTTAACCATGAATATTTTTTTACTCCAAAGATATTTTGGATGAACAACTGGTGAAAACTATCTACTCTATTACAATGATTTTATGACCAAGCTAATCAATGTTGAGAAATTAAAAGAAAGTTAATATAGCATAAAAATAAAAATTTGAATATTATAATCATGATGGTATATATAAAGCATTAGATAATTCAGATATACAAAAATAAACTTTATAAATAATCCAAAACATGATATATGTCATAATCATGTTAAGGATCGATGCCTTAATTACTCCTCAGAAGTATCATATTGTACCAAAATTACTTAAACTATGACCTTATCTCAATTATTCTCGAATCGTAAGTTTTCAACTTATTCTACCTGAATCAAAAGTTCTCATATATTTCTTTGTATACTTGGATTTAAACGCTTTACGAACCAAATTTGATAGAAACCCACATAAATCAGGTTTGAAACCAATTTTATAACGGTTTACCTTTCCAACTTCTCAAATTAAAAAAATCGCTTCTCAATTACTCGGTCAAGCAGCTCTTGTGTCAGTACCGAAATCATAGACATTATCCAGAAGATAAAATTCTAGATTTTAACCAAATACATCAACCACCGGCAAATCTTTGAAACTTATAACGCTACTAACTGTAGATTTACTTTTGGAACCTCCATCAGTGTCTCCATCGTCAATTAATTTAGCGAGCTTTATATACTTTAATTCCATTTCATTGCATCTGATAGCTTCCATTGAAGAACTCACACGAATAAAAGACCCAAAATAGATTAGCAAAATTATATTAAAAATAAATCAAAGATTAAAACTTTTTTATATAAACATGTAAATTTTATGTCGATATAATGTTATTTTCTTAAATAGTTGTTCCTATTACGTTTCAAAAATAATAATTCTTTTGACATAACTTATGTTATTTTTTTAAGATTTGTTATTCACTATTTCTTGATTAATAATAAAATACATGCTTAATGAATTAGTTTTTTGTTTATACATGTCAAAAGCCAATTGAGAAAAGACATAAAATATAATTAGCGTAGAATGGAAAATTATATTAGTTTTGTCAATTTTGCTTTTTGATTGAGGGAATTTTTTTTTTAGATATAAAGATGTAAATTTTATGTAGATTTAATGTTATTATCTTAATTAGCTGTTTTAAATAATAATGTTTTATGTTACTATTTTAATTAACTGTTTTGAAAATTAATAATTTTTTCACACATGTTAACATCTTAGAAGTATATTTGACACGTGTCACGATCTGGTGAGTTACTAACTTTGAGAACCAAGCTTTATATAATAAGATATAGATATAATAAATCCACAAACATAAAAATCATAATAAAAAAATTCTGAAACAACACTAATTCAAAACATAAATATTAAATAGTTTGATTAAAACTAAAACTGTAAAAAAAAACTAAAACGTTCAAAATCAATTTTTTTGACCATCATCCCCATTCTCATTTTCATTGGTTTACCAAACAAAACTGCCTCTAAATTATAAAAAAAAAGTTTCCGTCACATTTCCAAAACGGAAACGGTGTTTCCATCGTGTTTCCAAAACAGAAACGGAGTTTCCATCATGTTTCCAAACTGAAATTTTTAGGAAACGTGTTTCTGTGGCTTGTTTCCGAGTTTCCACGAGTTTCCGTTTCCGAAACGTTTTGGAAACAGGAAACGCACTTCAAAAAGAGTTTCCATGCAACATACTTAATACTAAATACCCAGAGTCTTGAGTTCAGTTAGATTAATTTATGTTCTAACTGCTACTGGTTAATTCGTAGTTTGGTACCAAAAACTCTTTTGGTATATTCGATGAACCGTTACAAATTGAAATTTTGATCTTAATAAATAACAATCTTAAAATAAATATGTTCTTAAAACTCGTCAACGTAACCGTATTTTAAGTACAAATGACTTCAAATTCGAAATTTCTTCCATCGTAGAATAAGAAAATTACAAACTTCTATCAAGTTATCACAACATTAATCATTGAGTCCTTTTTCCTTATGAGAGAGCTTAAACCTAAACCCATCATTCTCAGCTGCAATTATTACTTCAGCAGACAAGTGATAAAAAGGATAAGATTTGATTTGAGCAGAGATATATTTTATCTGCGGGCAGACTTTGGCTTGAGTCTCTTGTAAGCCATGAAAGTGACAGCCGCAGAGAGAGAATACCTGTTCAGCAATAGACAGATACAAACACAATGTCATTTATTTACCATAGCAATTAACACCAGACAATGCCAAGAACGCCTCATGATCTGTATTGAATTTACCATGTTATTGAGTAGTTGAGATGGTCCTGTGGCATGACTTTACTACGAATCAAGGTATTGATGTCCTTGGGAACAGGATACGGTCTACTCCGATCTATGTCTTCATGGACGTCCTCTACATATATTGTGTTTTCAGGAAGGCCTACTGCTCGAGCCATCGCGGGAACATCTACATAGAACCACTGCCCGGTACTTGGATCATTGGATGGAACAAATATGCTCGGGTTCTCCCCTCCCCTGATCACACCTACGACTTCTACAGGCTTAACCGCAGGTACTTGCTCCTGCAAGATTTCAGTTTTCACAAGTCACAACGTGTGCAAGAGACTCGATAAAGACAAACCGAATTAGTAAATCGTTGCAAATAGCTGAATTCAATCTGTCTCCATATTTCTATTCCGATGCATCAAAATGATTACAGTTCGAGCTAAACCAAATATGTGAGAATCCGGCCGTATGATAAATGAAAGAAGTTTTTGAACAAGAGGGTATAACAAGACCAACCTCTATAATCACTGGCGTCTTAGACCAAAATTTCCAACAGGAATTTCGTTCGTCGGAGATTGATTCAGCTTTTGTTGACTGGTTTATAATGAAGTCAGCATCTGTGGATTCCGGTGACTTCTCTCTCCAACTTCGAGGAACCCATCCGCGATTTACCAGAATAGGTGACTGCATGCTAGAGGAAAACGGAAAATAAATATCCGACTTCAGCAAACAATTAACAGGTATAGCTAAAACCAGTAGCCAAAAGTACGCAAAAGTCAAGACCAATCAAGGCGTAAGTGACCCTGCAGCAGAGCACAAAGAAGAATAGTACCTACCTACTTAATTCTATCTTTACAAGTTAGATGCTGTCTAACAGTTATTAACCAAACCATTTTAGTATGTCAATCTCTGCCCATCAGAGTCTCCAAAAGAATACGATTAGTGTCAAACAATCAAGGACAAGTGTTTAGCGAGTATAATGGAATTAGAGAAACCAGTGGCCTATTGGCTATTACACCCTGAGAAAGAGCTTTAATAATTTCACAGCCAACACTGAAAACATGAGGATAAGACCCTAATTTTTAATCTATGCGGCTGACAAGAAAGCCAAAAAAGGGTAAAAGAAAGATTTATAAGCAAAGAGTAAGGATCATTACCCTCACCTATCCAGGTCACCAGGGATCGGCATAAGAGGTGTGATGACATAGAATCCATTTTCAGTAATTCCCGATATGGACCTAGACCGTGGACCCAAATAGATAGACCTTTGCTCGTCAAATACACCCTTGCAACTAACCCGTCTAAATTCTAATGCATCCAGATTCTTATCAGGAGAATGTTCTGTATTTAGCTTCATTGGTTCCATATTCAACCGTTGCTGTTGGTACTCCAGTGTTTTGAACTGCGTTAAACAGGAATAAATAAAGCTTTAGAGTCTACTCAGCCAAAAGCACCATATAATGTTAAATGTAGCAGTTTCAGCAACTATTTAGACGAGGAAAAGAAAAAACATCAAGTAACGGAATAAAGAGAAACTGCAACCAAGACATGCATGGTAGCCAGTACTGAGCATGGGTTCACAATCCAATAAGAGTGTTGTCAGATCACTTATATGAAAGATTTACGAACATTTGAACATCAATGTGATACAATTCTCATTTGAACTTAAGTGATCACACCCAACTACACTACATTGCCTCAGCATAGATCAGAGTTACTCTAACTCCTTTAATGATCCCAAAACCACCACAAGAACTGGTGTGAAGCAGATTATATAGATTCCAGCTAACAGAGTAGTACAAACTATATAACTCAGCTAGAGACATGAAAACAAAATGTTAAAGGACTTGCATTGATTTGGAAATAACTACACAGACCTTTTCCTCTCTTCTAACGATCTGCCATGAGCCGAGCCCGAAGGTAATCGCACCAGGCAAGAACAACAGCAATTGTGACCACTTGGACCCTCGTTTCTTCTCTGAAACAAAAAAAGGGCTTAAGATGTTTTACAAATTGATTCTTAATATCCCCAGATTCCAAGCTCAAGCATCGGAATAAATAGCACGAGCGACATACCTTGCGGTGGAGCAGAAGAACTCGATTGGCTTCCAAGCGGGGCGGAGCTAGAGGAGGAAGAGTCGGCGACGGCAGAGAAGTGTCGTGCCCAGAATTGATTCGGTATACAAGGAGAGGCAGAGCTACTGGTTGTGGTGGAGCACCAGTGGCTCCGTGCGTTGGATCTCGTAAGGAGTTTAGACAACGATGTCGCCATCTTCGTCTCTCCAAGATTTTTGATCCCGGAGGTCTAAAGGGTTTTTGCTTTTCACGACGACGACGACTTGGGTCACTGCGAAACAAATGGCCTCAGATTTTGTCGAGCTGCGTTCCCCTGCATTTGGGTGTACCTAAGTTCCGGTGCTCATGATGACTTTTTTTTGTGTGTTTCATTTTGTATCTTGTTTATCCATTACAACATACTTGGATCATGTAATATATTATGTAACTTTCCAAGATAATTAGGATTTTGTTAACAGAGTGCCTGCTTAATCTACGGTTTTGATGATCTGATTCTATAGTATGAGCAAATGGTAACAGAAATAAATTTGATACCAATGAATGTCGTGTCTCTCTGCAAATAAAGAAGAAGCCAAGAAACGCAAATACATGGTTCAAATAAATAAGAAAAACACAAGTGAGGTTTTTACAACATAATTAATTATCTTCAAACCTTGAAACATCGAAACCAAAATCAAATTTTCAACACACAATCTTTGGATGAGCCTGCTATTGAGATGTAACTGCTCTCTGTGTCTGATGACTCTTGTTGGCTCTCTAACAATAGGCAAAAGTGGTTTTGGGTAAGACTAGAAAATCCCAGAGGAAATGCTTGAAGTTGCGTTTATCTTCAGAGACTGCTCTGGAATGTATCTACGACCTGTCACACAAACGATCTCGTTGGTCTTACACTCCCATTAAACACGAGCATCTAACATTCTATGATTATGATTCACTCCCATCTAATTATATTGAAGACTCTACATCCAAAATATTACATTTTGAAGATTCTACAGTGTGCAAGCTATTAATGCGTTCATATGTTTTCATGGAAAGAGAGAAGAAGCAGGACAAGTGTTTCTAGTCATTTGCTGAGAACTAGAGAGCTTTTTTAGCTTACCTTTCTCCTTGGCGTGGATCTGGAGAGTGTCAAGAGTGATAATGCCATCCGTCAAAGGGAGTAGCTCTAACTTGATCGTAGCTGTAGACTTCGAAGGAACGCATCTGATGCATCAAGAAAGTAAAAACCCGTTATCAATTTATATTGGTAAACGACGTAAAACCATACCCAAGAATAAAGCTCATTGGATATTATTTATTTGATGTTTACCCCAAGGGTACTCGACTTTGTAGCCAGAGATGTGTGCAACCTAAGCCGCTCTTCGGAACAACATCTGAAGGATTGGAAGATTCACCATTTGTGTTCTCTGTTCTTGTCTCCAGTGGAATTGGTGGTAACGATTGGTGTTTACGCATCGTTGTGTTGCGTTTCTCGCTTTGTACCCTCTCCGTGAACTCTGAGAATCCTAGGAATGGACTTACAGGGGACGTTGGCGTGGAGTTTAGGGAAACTACAGACGGAGGTGATGTGAAGGATGCAGGAGCGAGAACGGTCAAAGACAGATCTTCTGATGTCAAATTCGATGCCTGAAGAGTTAAAATCTGAAACCAGTAGAGAAAAAGTATGAGGTGCAATAATAAACACGCCATTTGGGATATAAGTTGGGTGATTCTGCAGATGGCCAGTGGTTTGGTTTAATTTGAAAATTAGAACCACACTGCAGTAAGGGGATTTGTATCTATTGCATAGTTTCTTATTTAAATAAAATTATACAAAGCCAGCCTGAACTGACGAAGTCACAACTACTGGCCAGAATTTAGGGACAACATCTAATTAAAGCTCGAATACTTTAAGTAAACACTAGCAGTTACTTCAGCTGCGACTGCTTTTCATCAGTTCATGTAATGTTGCATTTAACTTCTAGAGATAGTCAGAGAGAGAATGACCTGAACAGGTAGTTGAGAGGCTCTCCCATGAGGACCACAAGGCTCTCCTGACATCTCAGACGCAACAGAGATCATCAGGTCCCTCGAAACTCGTGGTCTCCATTTTGTCCGTTGTTTGAAAAACAGCCTTGATTCTGAATCCAACATTGAAAAAAAAAAAATTAAGAACCAGCTATAGATCTGAACAGAAGAAAGACACAAAACATGGCTACAAACCATGGCAGCATAGTTTTACCTGTGTAGTTGCACCGACATGACACCATAACCGCATACTGATCACCACTTAAACCGCTCCCTGTTCTTTCAAAATTTACAGTTGGAAGAGATAAACTCGATGATTTGAGTTCTTTTCTTGCAGCAGAGGGCTTCAGATTACTCCCAACAGAAAATGCAGGTTTCACGATGAATGAGTGCTCCTCACCTTTCCTAAAAGGTTACAAGAAAAATTTAAGGGTAGGTAAATGCACTCTATAATGTTCCTAAAAGCTGAAAGGGGCATTGTAACTCTAGTTTTAGTTTCCAACCGACTATGCTTGTTGAGGCTAGTTTCTCTTAGAGACTCAGCTAGATCTAAAAAGTAGTTTTACGATGTCTTAGTCACTAACCAAAATTACCTAATACTAAGGATTTTTTTTAGTATTTTTGTCTATCACATCATTGAAGACTTCTGAAACTTACTGGCCATTCAAACAACCCAAGAGAGGATACCTAAAGCAAAATGCTGATATCTAAATCCATCAATTATATCAGGAAGAGTGATGGGGGAAAATTTCAATACAACAGAAACCATTCCGAAGAACTTTAAGAAAATAGGCTAACCTGAGAGTTAAATTCGGCAAACTGTGCTCGTTTCCAGCTTCAATACATGCAATTGGTACCGAGGAAGGGGAAGCACTTTTCCCAGCCTCTTCAAAAACAATTGTTATGGCGTCTATGTATATTACAATATCTGGAGCGTGGATAGGAGCGACATTCTGCCAGGAGAAAAGGCAAATTAAGACGCATCTCAGAAAATAACTGACCACAGTAACAGCAAATTTTAACAGCAATGAGAGACGCACCTTTATTTGAACGCAGAGAAGATCATCTGTATTGCAGTCAGCTGCAAAAGAATTTATCTCAATCGGTTGGATGATCTCGAGTTTCCTCCTCCACCTTCTACCAGGAATGCAGATACCTTCGAGTCCACAACGAACAGAGAACCTATCCCGCTCCAATGGGACACCCCGGAAAGATAAAAGCTCTTCAGTCCCAGACTTCTTACCGTTTCGTAACGTTTGACCAGAGTAACTGTCCCAATCTTCAATATCAAATGATGGTTTTGAGCTTTGTGTTTTCATGGGTCCAGTAGTAACTGGTACGGTGTTTGGAGGTAGAGCGGACATGGAGTAGCTTCTAAAATGGCCGAATGAGAAGAGTTGAGAGCCTGACGTAGAAGAAATCGCTGGCTTGTGTGCGGAGCTGCTTATACTTGGGCTAGGGGTTACAGGAGGTGCAAGAGAGCGGGGTTGTTGAGAAATAGTGTTATCCAACGGTATCAACCACTTTAAAAGGTTCCCATAAGGATCCTTATCGTTCTCAGAATTTTGGTCCTTGTCTTGATGTTTTTCAAACTGCAGTATCTCTATTATGGGTTCTCTGGGACAGTCTACAATATAAACTTGTAAAGAGACCTGCATCCTTCCAAACAAAAATGTTGACTGAGAATCAGTAAGTCCATTAACTAGGTTATAAAAAGTTCAGAATATATGAACGAGTAGTGTGGTAATTGACATAAATTAGACAACGGATTACACAAGAAGATGAATTTCACTGGTTCATATATAACTTCAAACAGACTACCATAGTTTTATAAGCAAAACAGAAGAAAGTAACAAATTTACCATCACATACCACTATATCTCCATTGGGTAAGGCACAGCATTTTGCCTTACTTCTAGCTACACCTCCAGAAACATTAGGATCGAATTCTCCTCTATCTACAAAAGCACTAACACAAGGTCTACTTTTCTTCTTTTCATCCATCTCTGTATCTGCGACCAGAGAGCTTTTCTTTGACCAAAGTGGCTCACCAGACTCTGCAATCCTAACAAAGAAATGAGACTTCTGAAACCTGGAAAGCAAGTCTTCTGTTCGTCTCTTATGATCTTCCATCCTCAAGATTGATTCACCATCAGATAAGTCCTTTTGTGAATCCAAACTATCTTTACCAGGGCTGTCACCATTCTGAGTCGCAAACTGAGCATCAGGACTCATTTCTCCATCCCCTGACGGTGTACTCGCCCCATCAGACATATCTCCATTCTGTTTGTCAGAAGCCTTTCTCTGTCCAGTTCTGCTCATGACCTCAGCAACCTTAAAAGGGGTTATGATCTCTGCGTCTCCTTTACTCTCAGATAAACATGCAAGGATTTGAATCTGCTCCCCTAAAGTACAAGAAATGTCTTTGAAGTTCAGTATCTACTCGCAGTTTAAACACGTAAATGATTGAGATGATGTGAGAAACAACATACATACCAGGAAAAACAAAGGAACGATCCAGGGAACGTAACGAATGAATATCAACAGACTCAGACAAGTTATCAGGGATTTCCTCTGTAGATAAGACATCAACAAATCAGAGGATAACTAACAAACATAAGCTTGAAAATTTTGAAGTAAAAGAGGAGTAAAGTTAATTACTATATGGAATGGCGATCCATCCTTGTTCCTCAGAGACATCTGAGAATCTCTCCATACAAGAGGCACCAGACTTTGGAATTGACTCTCCACTACCATCATCGTCTCTAGATCCATCAGCTACACGATCAAGATCTTCAACTGATGGATACTGTGGGAAAGGCTCTTCAGCTATTAAACCTTCCAAAGTTGCTCCTGACTTGGTTGTCTCGGGCTGAGGTTGAGGCGGAGTAGCTGGTGGTTCGCTCACCGGAGGCCGATGAGTAGCGGAAGAAGCAGATCGAAGCAAGAAATTCATCCCTGCATCACAGAAGAATTAAAATTTAAGTCAATTTTAGAAATCCCAAATCCATTCCTCTCTCTCTCTAACCGATAATAAAGTTTACAGATTTATCAACAATCCCAACTTTATCGCATCTAAATAATCACTTGACTGGATCCAAACTCACACAAAGGGGCTTAAAAAAAAAACGAAATCGAGAACGCAGCCGATCCAGATCACACTCAGAATTGAGCAGATTTAGCAACGGGGACACGTACTAGAAAAAGTAAAGAAGAAGGAGCGAGCTACTTGTGTGATTCTTGGGAGCGGTGGTTACCTGATTTGATCTTGTTCGGGTCAATTCGATCTGCAAAATGTATTGCTAGGAGATTAGGTAGTAGCTAGGGTGTCTGGCAGAAGCGCGGTAATAGAGAGACAGAGAGGGAGTGCGAGAGAGGTAAAACACACACACCTCCGCCGATGGACACAGTCGTACAAGCTATTCCTTAAACTCTTTCATTATCAGTTTTATTTTGGGTGTTCTGTCACACACACGCACACAAAAACATACAGTATTTGCTAATTTTTGTAATTTTATTCCCCATCTCAAAATAACTGAAATCAATTTTACAAAAATCAAACGTATTTACAATATAAAATTTACAGTTTTTACTATTCCGTATAATAGATATACTTTCAAAAAGGATATTATATTTCACATAATAAATTTGTTTTTAACATTGACTTTAGGCTCCACAAAATCAGAAATTTACAAACTTTATGGTACGTACACTAATAGTCTAACACATTATTATATTACACTAGATTAGGCTTAGGTATTAACGCGTATATAAGAAAAATAAGGTATTAACGCGTATATAAGAAAAATAAGGTATTAACGCGTATATAAGAAAAATATGTGAAGTTTTAAGTTGCATTCAAAATATTATATGTATGACATTTGATTTTTTTTTTAAGCTAGATTGAGATTTCACACACTACATCCTGCAATAAAATTTCTTCATATATTATATGATAATAAAATTAGATTTTAATTCTATACACTCAATCTCCATGAGTAATATTTATAATTATCATATCAAAAAAATGTGCATTGTATCAAATTTATATCTTATTTAATATTTTTTTTAAAACAAAAAATTAATAAAACATAATTCTCAAAGATAAAACTGAAAACTAATATTACCTCATATTTGAAAAAATAACAATATCTTAAATATCTTTGTTTTATATTTTGTAATCTCATACTTAATAGTTTTAGTACTAGTCCAACTAATTTTAAATAAAATTATACTAACATTATCATAAATTAATCAAAAATTCATAGACGTTTATTATTTTTGCTCACATTATTTTATGCCTGAAATTAGTAGGAAATGATGAATTTAAAGGTATATGCATAATATATAAACATATGCTCTAAATTACATTATCATATGATTTTTAATGTAAAATTTGATCTCATAGTTAAATTTTGAACAAAAAAAGAGGAAAAATATAATATAATTTATAAAATTATCAGGTAGATTTACTTTACAATATGAAATATCCTTATAAAAATAAGACAACTTCATAAGAAGTTAATTTTTGACAAAAAAAAAACTTTAATAATATAACAAGGTTTAGTATGGTGAATTTGAATAAACTGTTTTATTATGAGAAAATTTATTTGTTTATATAAAGGTGAGTATCTACAATCCTTTTTCTTTTAGGATAAATAATTGACAGTATAATTTATTTAATTATGGTATTATACTAATTAATTGTATAATTTTCTTAATTTTTTTCTTATAGAATTAGTAATTTAAAATTAGAATGAGTATTAGTATCTTTTTATATTCATATATGAACTATCTTTTATATTTATTTAATTGTTAGATTTTTAACACATTAAATTTTGTATACTTTATCACTTTTCTGTATAAATTTCTTTTTACTATATGATTATACTAAATAATAATTACAAATATTTTCCTTATTAATTGTACATATTTCCTGTTAAAATTAGTAATTTAATTGATAACTTTCCTTTTAGAATTAGTTTTATAATAGATTACTTTTGGTTTTATATACTTTTCAAAAATATTAATTGTAATCCTTTTAATTTTTTTTTTAATTTTTCCTATAATTATTAAATAAATTTTCTTTTCACACATGTCAAAATATTATCGATATACTTATCGTGATTATATGAATTACTACCTTTGAAAACTAAACTTTATATAATAAGATATCACTTTTGACTTCACTTAATTGACTTGCATTTGTTTGATAAAGAAAATAATGTTACTAATGAGCCATTTGGATGATTTTTTTTTTTTGGCATAAAAAGTCCAATTTTTAATGAAAACAAATCTGAACCATTTATTGTAAAATTTGGTATTTAGAAAACAGTTTGAGATAAATTAAAAGAACCTCTAATCTTGTTTGGATAATTTTCCAATGAATTCATGACCTTTCATCTTGTTTGGCCTATGCATTTTCACCAAAATTATTATGACTTTGTTCTTTTGTGTTGCACTAGAGTGTATTTTTTCAAACATGAACCACAACTTTATGCATCAAAAAATTTGGCAATAGATATGAATTTTGTTCATACATATATATAGTTAACATCTTGATAAAATTGAATGCAAATATGAGGATGCGTTTGTAGTTGTTCTGAAAATGCGCATTGTGATTTTGATGTTATGAAAATGTACATTGTTTAACTATTCTTCCAAATTTCTATGTTAACATTAGGTTATTCTTGTTATTTCTTGACCTTTTATTTTGATACAAAATACATGTTTAATGATCAAAATACATGTCTAATATTATAAGGGAAAAATGCCAAAAAAACCCTGAAGTCATTTTTATTTGGAAGTTTAATACCCAATGGTTTTGGATTGGAATAAAAATACATCAAATAATAAAAACGTGTCATTTAAAATCCAAAATAATAAGTGTTGTTATTTTCATACCCACGATTTTTCAACAAAATAAAAATTCCAATTTTATCCCCGGTTATTAAATTAATTATTAATTTTTAATAAAAAAATTATCGGTTTTCTGTTAACCATGTCATACCGAGAATTAACCTGGTTAACCCAGATTTGGGTTTTGTTTGCGTGTGTTGTTTTCAGTGATTACGAAAGGCTAATTCAAAGATGAATCCGGAGAAATTCACACACAAGACAAACGAGACGATTGCTACAGCTCATGAGTTAGCTGTGAATGCAGGACATGCTCAATTCAATCCTCTCCATTTAGCTGGTGCTTTGATCTCTGATACCAGCGGTATATTCCCTCAAGCAATCTCTAGTGCTGGTTGAGACACCGCAGCACAGTCTGCTGAAAGAGTGATCAATCAAGCGTTGAAGAAGATTCCTTCGCAGTCACCTCCACCTGATGACATTCCAGCGAGTTCAAGTCTCATCAAGGCTATACGTCGTGCTCAAGCTGCTCAGAAGTCACGTGGTGACACTCATTTAGCTGTTGATCAGTTGATTATGGGACTTCTTGAAGATTCTCAGATCAGGGATTTGTTGAACGAAGTCGGTGTTGGAGCTGCGAGGGTTAAGTCTGAGCTTGAGAAGCTTCGTGGGAAAGAAGGGAAGAAAGTGAAGTGTGCTTCAGGGGATACAAATTTTCAAGCTTTGACGACTTATGGTAGAGATTTGGTTGAGCAAGCTGGGAAGCTTGATCCTGTGATTGGTCGTGATGAGGAGATTAGAAGAGTTGTGAGGATTCTTTCAAGGAGGACAAAGAACAATCCTGTGCTTATTGGTGAGCCAGGTGGTTTTGTATGTGGTTTGTGGTTTTGTATAGTCTTGTTCTTGGCGTGATGTTTGTGGCTGATGTTTGTTGTTTTGTATAGTCTTGTTCTTGGCGTGACAATTTTTTTGTGGTTAAATTAGGTCGGCATTTACCTGATAAAGCGAGTGATTTGGTTGATGAGGCTTGTGCTAATGTGAGAGTCCAGCTTGATAGTCAACCGGAAGAGATTGATAACCTTGAGAGGAAGAGGATGCAGCTGGAAATTGAACTTCATGCCTTGGAAAGGGAGAAAGACAAAGCCAGCAAAGCTCGACTTGTGGAGGTATGATTCAGTTGCTTGTTCAAAATTTTAAGATGGTTGTGTTTGTGCTGTAATTGTTGCTTGTTATCATCTTCTTATTGGGAAGAGTCTTTAATATAGTTTTTTCTTGAACTGTGAATTTTTAGGTGCGGAAAGAGCTTGATGATTTGAGAGACAACCAGGTTAATTCTCGGTATGACATGGTTTACAGAAAACCGATAATTTTTTATTAAAAATTAATAATTGATTTAATAACCGGGGTTAAAATTGGAATTTTTATTTTGTTGAAAAATCGTGGGTATGGAAATAACAACGCTTATTATTTTGGGTTTTAAATGACACGTTTTTATTATTTGATGTATTTTTATTCCAATCCAAAACCATTGGGTATTAAACTTCCAAATAAAAATAACTTCGGGGTTTTTTTTGGCATTTTTCCCAATATTATAATTCTTATTCTGAGTCAAATTGATTTTGTAACGACCTTCGGTTCATGGCTGGATGACATAGCTATTGAGCGACGGCTCTAATAATTCCCTGTTTTCGAGAAGTACTCGCCACTAAAATAAAATTTAATTGATTGTAAATATTGAAATTAGAATATTATTAATCAAGTTTTATGTAATTTGTTCATCTAACATTCGTTGTCAATTAATAAGCAAGTTTAAAGAGGGTGTGACTAAAAGATATGCAAATGTTAATGGTATTTTCTTTAGATTGATATTATTATACAGATTAAAAGTATGTATTTACGCATCGAGTGGATATTAAAAAATGAATATTTGATATTTGACTTTGCTTCATCAGCAACCATTCGCAGTTTTTGTTTCATTGCTTTCTATTTTAATTCCTTTGGCTTTTTTCTTCCCCTTTCTATCGATGTAATATCAGATGACAAAAAAAAAAAAAAAAAAAAAAGACCTTTATCTGATTCTAAGATCACACATACCTTTTTGAGACGAATACGGGATATTAGTGTCCAACCTTATACAATTAAAAATTATAATCCTAAATCAATTTCAAAATTTAGTTTATATGAAATACTATTATGTCCGTGAAGTGACCTTGGTGCAGTGGCCAAAGGTAAGTCCTTAATGCACAAGGCACCATCACACCCGGGATCGAGTCCCGGCTCCTACGTATGTAGGAATTTGGCTAATGGGCCGGCCAGTTGTGGCCCATAATGCAGAAATGTTGAAAAAAAAAAAAAAAAAAATACTATTATGTCCGTGCAACCTAGTTTATAAAAAAATGAAAAGACCAAAGTGAATTATTCTTGTAAGCCCAATAAAGGATTAAAAAGACAAGCCCATTAAGGCACCACCGAAAAAAACAACTAGGGTTTACTACATCTACATGTGGCCGTCGGTATATAATACACCCACCTCCACTTCAACTTTGGAATCTGAAAGTTTAGTAAGTACATTTGATTCAATCTTTAGGTCTCTGATTCGTGTATGTGTATATGTTTGTATGTGAATAATGTTGATTAAGGCAGCACGTCACTGATGCGCTTGAAAAAGTGGTGCTTTCGGTCCTTTTAGTTGCCAAAACTGAGAAATCTTTATGTTTTCAGGAGCACTAATGCTTTCGTTTGCCCTTGTCCTTGGGCTTATGAACTCAGTAGCTCCTACATTACGTGTTCCTCTTTCAATATTGTTCCTCTTTCAATATTGTATTTGCGTCTTTCATATATCATAGGCAAAAAAAATATGAAGTTTGATCATATATATACGTTGAAGCACTTACAAAACCAAATTAGGATTATTAGATTCGTCAGTGTTTCTTGAAAAAAGGACCTATTAGCAGTGCTAACATGTCTTGTGCTGTTGAATCTCTGGTTCCTCCTTGAGATGATGTTGCAATGTTTGATTCAGACATTGATGAAAGCCCTTGATCCTCTTTGCTTGTCTGGACCACTTCTTCACTTTGGACATACTGCGATTAATTTGTAAAAAAGAACATGATTAGTGTAATTAAAGTAAAATTCACAAATCTACAATCAGTAAAAAAAAGCTTTGGAACTAATTTACCTCATGAGCAAAGCTTAACAAGTCATCAACAGTGAGATCTTCGTTTTCTGAATCAGTCATGACTGGTTGAACCATCTCCGGACCATCATTATTGCTACGCTTAGCTTCATCTCCCATCTTCCTACGAACTCGTTTAGGTTCCTCCGAATTGAGATTTGAGTCTTTCTCTTTGGGTTTTACGTTTCTTCTCGGTCTTTTCTCAGCCTTTGGTTTCGGAGCTTCTTCCGGTTCTGATACGTTGCGTGCAGCAGATGCTTCACCGGTGGAAGCGCCACCGAGCATCCACGGTGGTAACCGCCTCATATTCCCTCCGTGTGTGAATTTCTAGAAAGTTAATTTTAATTGGTAAATTCAGAAGTCTGATTAGAGCAAACAAATCATTTTACACTGGATGACCTCATCCCTAATGGGCTAATTCAAGGCCTTTTTGTTTCCTTAAAACTTTTACACGGTATAAGGATGCAATTAGCCCATTAGGGTACAAAATACAAAAATATTTTGCCCTTTAGAGTTTAGATAACCACCATTCTCCATTTTAGGCGCCACATTTCTCGGACTCAGTAAAAAGATAAAAAAAGCTATGATCAGTGACACCACAAAAGATTAATACTCTGTTTTTCATTTGCACTCATGCTCTGTTTCTCTTGCGTCTGCATCCAAAGAGGCAAAACGTGGCCAAGATCGGGCTATTTCTCAGACATTTCCACCTGAAAACAGGTTAGTAGGTTACTGCAAGTTTAAGTGTTTACCCGTTCTCCGTCATCTTCGCAAACAGTTTGATTCCCCGGTGGAATAGGATGAGATCATGAAGTGCCTTTTGACATGTGTCTAGATCTCAACCGTACATAGATAAATCTTAGAAAGAAAAAAACCTCTCATAGTCATATATATCCGGAAGATATATGAGAAGAAAAGTAAAAGGGTTACTTGAAACACAAGTATAACGATGATATCCAATCTTCCAAGGGATATGGCGGAGGAGGTGCTTTCGAGGCTTCCGGTGACATCTCTGAGAGGAGTGAGATCTACGTGCAAAAATTGGAACCGTTTATCCACAAATCGGAGCTTCACAATGAAGCACATCGGTAAAGCCAAAGCAGCAGCAAAGAATTATCACAGGAAAGAGTTTCAGGTGGTCATGATGATCCAATATAGGGTTTGTTTATTCAGCGTCAATCTCCTCAACCCATCTATAGACTGTATAGGTAAACTTGTTAGCCTAGACGACGTTGCAGATCGTGTAGAGATATCTGAAGTCTTTCACTCCGACGGTTTATTGTTATGCGTCACCAAAGACAGATCTAGTCTTGTTGTTTGGAACCCTTGTTCGGGGCAAACCAGGTGGATCAAACCTAGGAATTCTTACCACAAATTGTTCGACCGGTACGCTCTAGGATACGAGAAGAAGGACAAGTACCCGCTTCGTAACTACAAAGTCTTGAGATTTCTTGATGATTACGACTCTAGAGTGAAGGGCCGACTTCGTGAGTTTGAAATCTATGATTTAAACTCTGATTCATGGAAGGTTGTTGATGTCAATCCCGACTGGGATATAGAGTATCATCAGCGTGGTGTCTCTCTCATGGGGAACACTTACTGGTTTGCTTACGAGAAGCTTCCACCTGCAGTACAAGGGCAGGTGCGTGTAATCTCAGACATCCCTGATTTCTTACTATGTTTTGATGTTACAACGGAGAGTTTTGGACCGCGTCTGCGACTGCCTTTTCACGCTTTTTATGAAGATACTGTGACTCTATCTAGTGTCAGAGAAGAGCATCTTGCGGTGTTATTTCAACAATGTGGTGGGTATACCGTGAAGATATGGATTAGTAGCAAAATTGAGCCCAATGCAGTGTCGTGGAACAAGTTGTTCTTAGCGGTTGACATGAAACCACTCACCGGTTTGGGTTTTCAGTTTCTGGTTATAGGTGGGAGTTTCTTTGTTGATGAGAAGAAGAAGGTCGCGGTGGTTCTTGATAAAAACAGAGGTTGCAGAGGTAAATCTCGCCCCACTCGCAACATAGCTTATATCATTGGAAAGAAGGGATACTTCAAACAAGTGGATCTTGGCGAGTCTATAGACGCTGGTTGTTGGCCACTTGTGTGCTCTTATGTTCCTAGCTCAGTGCAAATCAAGCAAGTTGCACCACCCTAATCCAACTCGTATTTCTCGTTTATTTACTGCTATCTTTTCCCATCTTCAGATTTTTAATTTGTATCTCAACAATTGTTGGTTTCTCAACATGGCCTATTGGCCTCTGTTCTCTTTACTCTGTTCATCCTGATATATCCAACCAATAGATTATCCAAATACCCCTATAAGAATGATCATGTCTACATTTTTTTCCTTCTTTAGCATTGCTCTCATCTCTGCTCTTTTAACTCTTCTTTTAGAGTATTCGACTGATCTGATCTGTCACGTAAACAAATTACAAATCCTTTGAAAGTACAGGGAATAGTGTAATGAGAGAAGAGAGAAACCATTAGGTCCATTATTTAGAAGTAGAGTGCTGTGCAATCTTCGGCTCAAGCAAACCCTTATCAGCTCCAACAACTTTGTCCATCATCTCTTTGCCAGGTTTGAGTACAGAGGAGACATATAACGGCACGGTCCACACCATGTGGCTGTGAAGTAAAGGATGAGCAGACGCGATGCCTTCTTTTCTTAGCGGCATTTTTCTTTGCTTCTAGTTTGCTTGTTGAATGGATGCTAATCACTTGTCCTGTATCATCAGAGAGAGAAAAGACGGTTATGTCCTTTTTGACATGCAAATTTCATTTTAGGTCTATAAAAGCTGTAAATGAAGCTTTGTGTGAATATTTGGTATCTAAGATACAAGCAAGTTTCTTTTCTCACTGTGGAGTCGCATACTTGTGAATTGTGATCAGCATATAAAATCCTGAGGAACTAGCGGTATCTTACAGAAACAGAACGCTACTGAGGCATCAATACACCGTGAGTTTCCACAAACTATCATGTGCAGACAATTCACTGGGACGAGACTCACAGATAAATGTTCCGACTCGTGTTCTTTGCAGTAATTTCATGAAGTAGAAAACCTTTGAAAGAAATGGATAGAATGTTACCGTCTTTGAGTGCAGCCTGAGCTCCTCGCTCCTGCATTGATAGGATTCAAGAGCAACGAGAAGCAAATATCAAGGAGCGTGAGATGTTTGACATCATATGAAGTTGATTATGTCAAAAGAGGTTATATTGCTACTCTCACGTGGAGAAGAATCAGGCTTATGTGCTTTCTGCTAAGAACGTAAAATTATACAATGGCATAATATATTTTTCAATCATGGGTATGTGTCGGTCTGACCTTTGAAGCTCCTTTTCTTTCCTCAGGCGTTTATATTTCCTGCGATTCTCTTTGCATTGGGTTCAACCTGTGAAGTACACATTATGAGCATATATATTCAGTACTGTAAAACTCAAGTAGCGTACTGCATCATCATCATCATGTTTGGTTTCAGCCTTATTTTCATAATCTCTTTGTGTTATTATTATAGAATCTAAGAGATTGATAAACACAAGATAAATAAAGAACTCTCTTTATTAGCTCTAGAAAAATAACTCAAAAACTAAAGCTTTCTCACAATCTCTCAAACTCTCAAACACATAAAACTCTCTCTTTGAATGCCACATTTCGACATCTCAATTTATATGCCTAGATCTCAAACAGTTTTCCTTTTCTCATTATAGGATAGTTTCCCTTTTACTCAAAGAGGATAACTTCCTATTCTCTCTGTTTTTCCTAATCTCTTAGCATCGCTATTACCAATGCTAACTACGAAAATCGGAACAATTTTTAAGCCATGACCTTAAAACCCTGTTTTAAAAGTGATACAAACAGATCCGTAATCGCACCAAAGAATTGAGAATCACACAACAACCGATTGAGTATTCATAAAACACTGAATCGATAAGCCAGCTCCCAAATCGGGAGAAACCCAGCAATATTTTTTTAGAGAGTTTTACAAATTTTCTGATAAGATTCAACAATGATAAAAATGAAAAAGAAACAATCACAGAGTTCTTATGTTTCTCTCAACGGCCTCTTTAGCCGCATAATCTCGACCCTCCACGTGTAGCGCTTAAGATAAGCCCCTTTTATTTGATTCTTCTCACGTGCCACCCACACGTATGGTTCTGTATCACAACTCCCCCTCCTAACAGAACCTTGACCTCAAGGTTTCAAACACCAAAGTCTGGAAATTTCTTCTGAAGATCAAACAGAAACTCCCATGTTGCCTCCTCCACTGGCTCTCCAACCCATTTAACCAAAACCTTAGTAGCAGCTCGACCCTGGCGATTCACCATTTTGCGTTCCACAATCAACTCAGGTTCGCGAACAAACACCTCAGGCATTACTGTTGGCAACTGAGTAGCGGTAGGAACATTACCAACAAGAACACGCAACTGAGAAACATGAAAAACTGGGTGAATGAAGGAAGATGATGGAAGTTGCAGCCTGTAAGCAACAGCGCCAATCTTGTCAAGAATCTTATAGGGACCAAAATATTTTGGAGACAGTTTCTGATTCACCCGAGAAACCACTGACTTCTGGCGATAAGGCTGAAGTTTCACATACACATAGTCACCAATTTCAAACACCCTCTCCGTACGGTGTTGATCAGCAAACTGCTTCATCCTGTGCTGGGCTCTAAGCAGGTGGAACTTCAGAAACTGCAGCATGTTTTCCCTTTCTTGCAACGAGCGAGCAACCACAGCGACCTTACTTTCTCCAGGAAGATACGGCAGATGAACAGGAGGTACACGCCCATACACCGCTTCAAATGGAGTCATATGTGTAGATGTATGATAATTGGTATTGTACCAATACTCAGCCAAGGCTAACCACTTACACCATAGATGCGGATGAGCATGGCACATACAGCGTAGATAATTCTCGAGACACCTGTTGACCACTTCAGTCTGACCATCGCTTTGGGGATGATAAGCACTGGACATCTTTAAAGAAACCCCCTGTAGCGTAAAAAACTCCTTCCAAAATTCACTGGTGAAGACCACGTCTCTGTCAGACACAATCGAAGTCGGACAACCATGAAGCTTGAAAACGTTATCCAGATAAGCCTGAGCAACTGACAGAGCACTATATGGGTGTGACAAGGCAATAAAATGAGCAGCCTTGCTCAAGCGGTCCACCACCACCATGATAACCGTCTTCCCAGCAGAGTCTGGCAATCCTTCGATGAAGTCCATCGACACATCACTCCAAATAACTTCTGGAATAGGCAACGGCTGCAAAAGACCAGGTGAAGCAGCATTGTCACTTTTACATTGCTGACAAACACTGCACCCGCGAATAAATGCCTGAATGTCTTTCACCATCCCTCGCCAGTAAAATAACCCCTTCACTCGCTGATGAGTCACCTCCTTACCTGAATGACCTCCCACACCTGAACAATGGAGCCAATTCAATATCGTATTCTTCAAGGAGACATCGTCAGGAATCACAATCTTGCTTTTACGCCTTAAAATGTTCTGACTCCAAGAGTAGTGTTTTTTTGAATCAGGTTTCTGCTCTAACAACGCAATAATATCTCGAAGGGCGGTATCTGTTACATAACCCGCTTGAATGTCACGCAATAAATCACAGTCAACAGTCGACATTGCCATATTCAACACTTCAGACCCCTCCACCCGAGACAAGGCATCCGCCACAATGTTTTCCTTGCCTTGCCTGTATTGGATCTCGTAATCGAATTCTAACAGCTTGGGAAGCCACTGCTGCTGGATTGGTGTGTTCAGCCTCTGCTCCAACAGATATTTCAAGCTTCGCTGGTCAGTCCTAATAACGAAATGCTTCGACAAAAGGTAATGTCGCCATTTGCGTACTGCAAATATGACTGCCAAGAGCTCCTTTTCATAAATGGAGAGATGAAGTTGCTTCCCCTTCAGTTGCCTACTTATGAACGCCAAAGGATGACCCTCTTGCATAAGAACAGCACCAATACCCTGTCTACACGCATCCGTCTCCACTACAAACAGCTTATCAAACAGGGGCAATGCCAAGACCGGAGCTTGACACAGAGCAGCCTTGAGGTCTTGAAATGCACTCTGCGCCTTATCATTCCAATCAAAGGCGTCATGTTTAGTTAGAGCATGCAATGGAGCTGCGATAACACCAAAACTCCTGATAAACCTCCGATAATACCCAGCCAAACCCAAAAACCCTCGCACCTGCTTCACAGTAGTAGGAGTAGGCCAGTCCAATACCGCTTGTATCTTCGCAGGGTCAGTGGCAATACCGTCTTTACTGATAAAATGACCAAGATATTCCACTCTAGACACAGCGAATGCGCATTTGCTCATTTTAGCAAACAGTTTATGAGTCTGCATAACTTCGAAAACACACTGGAGATGCTTCTTGTGCTCCTCAATGGAGGAACTGTAAATCAATATATCGTCAAAGAAGACGAGGACGAACTTCCGCAAGAAAGCCTTAAAGACCGAATTCATTAAGCTCTGAAAGGTGGCAGGTGCGTTTGTGAGACCAAACAGCATCACCAAATATTCGTAATGCCCACTGTGAGTTTTGAACGCTGTTTTATGAATATCTTTAGTTGCCATTCGAACTTGATGATAGCCCGCACGTAAATCGATCTTGGAATATACAGAGGAGCCACCAAGCTCATCCATGAGATCCTCAATGAGCGGAATGGGAAACCTGTCCTTCACCGTCATACCGTTAAGCTCCCTGTAGTCGACGCATAAACGCCAAGTGCCATCCTTCTTCTTAACCAGCACCACCGGAGAAGCATACGGGCTAGAAATAATCTGAATGGTGCCACTAGTTAACATCTCTTCGACAATTTTGTCAATCTCATTTTTCTGATGAAGTGCGTAACGGTAGGGACGTTGATTAACTGGATTAGACCCTTCTAGCAGCTTAATTCGATGATCATGATTCTCCCTGAACGGGGGCAGTTCAGTTGGCTCTGCAAACACCTCTGGAAAATTCTTGACAATGTCCCCCACAATTGCCTCTTCCTTAGTGGAGCCAGTCATAACACTCAATGTACAGGCTGTTGTTTCTTTTCCTTCTGTAGCCTCCTGCACACACACCATCGCAAACTGAGCCTGTTCATCCTGCAGCTTCCTCAACTTCTGCGCTTTAATGTCACGAACAGAACCCTGCTTAATTCCATGCAACAACACACGCTGCTTGTTGTACTTGAACCCCATCTCCAAATTCAAGAAATCCCAGTTAATGACGCCTAACGTCTCCAACCATTGAATCCCCAGCACCATATCAATTCCCTGGAGTGGTATAAGTAGGACATCTGATTGAAACTGAGTAGAGTTGAGCTTCCACTTGAAGTTTCTGACTGTTCCCTCCACTCGCAGTTTCCTTCCATCAGCTACAGATACCCGAGTGAGACCAGCAGATTCCACTACACAGCCCAACTTGGTTGCCACACGCGGATCCACAAAATTATGAGTTGATCCCGAGTCTATCAACATAAAAATGACTTTCTTATCATAGTTCCCTTTCACCCGCATAGTTTTGTTGTCTGATATACCTGAAACAGCATTAACTGAAATTCGAGGCATATTTGTGTCATCTTCTTCCCCCAACTCATCTAATGCATCTTCAAACTCCTCCTCGACATCCATCCGAAACAGCTGAGTCTTTTTATGGACTAGGTAGTGCTCCGGGGTATACTTCTCATCGCAAAAATAACAAAGTCCTTTAGCCCTCCTTTCACTCATTTCCTGTTGAGATAGCTTCTTAGCAGGATTCCCTTGCTCTTTAAAAGATGTTCTTCCACCAGGATCAGGTTTAACTTCCAGGTCACCACTTCCCTTGTTACTCATGCTCTGCTTAGGAAACCACGCTGTATTAGGAGGCTTCTTTGGGTGTGCCTTTTCATACAGCCTGCCTAATAAGAAACAGTGGCGCACTGTTAAAGGCTGAAACATCCTTACATGCATCTGCGTGTCCAGCCTTAACCCTGCCAGGTAAACGCTCACCAAATACTCCTCCGACAGATTCAGCCTGATCTTAATCAAAGTGAATTTCTGGTGGTAATCCACAATGCCATCCGTTTCATGTAGTTGCTTGAGCTCAGCCATGGGATCATCACACACATCTTCAAACTGCTCTTTTAACAGCAACACATAGCTCTTCCAATCATATAGAACCTCCAAACCCACCCCCGTTTGTATGAAAGAGTGATGCCAAGCTGCCGCGTGACCATCAAAATGGATCGCAGCTGTTTTCACTTTCATATCATCCGGAGTAAAATCTATTCCAAAGAATTCTTCAGCCTTAAACAACCACTCCTTAACTCTAGACCCATCGAAGCGAGGAAAATCAATTTTACCCAACCTAGTAACTCCACCATAGTAAAACTGAGCCTCGGGGCGTACCTGATCAGATCTAACATCTCGTCGTGCCTCTCGGGATCCAGAACCTTCAGCTGCGGTGGGAGAAAACACAGATCCTCCTGGTTTTGTTTTCGGTGAAACCTCCGGTGAAATCTGTACCGATTTCCCTTTACCCGAGACATCCAACGACGGTTGAGTCGTCACCCGCTTCAACAACTCATACAGCTCCGAAAAACGTTGCAAGGTCTCCTGATGTTGTTCATCAACTCGAGCTTCTAACCTCGTCATCCGTTCCTCTAGCAGATCCTTCGCCAGCTCCGGATCCTCCCTCTCAGCCTTCAGCGCGTCTCCCGCCTGAGATCTAGTTCCAACCATCTTTGATCCGAGAATCGTCTTTGCTCTGATACCTTTGATACAAACAGATCCGTAATCGCACCAAAGAATTGAGAATCACACAACAACCGATTGAGTATTCATAAAACACTGAATCGATAAGCCAGCTCCCAAATCGGGAGAAACCCAGCAATATTTTTTTAGAGAGTTTTACAAATTTTCTGATAAGATTCAACAATGATAAAAATGAAAAAGAAACAATCACAGAGTTCTTATGTTTCTCTCAACGGCCTCTTTAGCCGCATAATCTCGACCCTCCACGTGTAGCGCTTAAGATAAGCCCCTTTTATTTGATTCTTCTCACGTGCCACCCACACGTATGGTTCTGTATCAAAAAGTTAACTTACCAATGTACTTTACTTTGGTCGGAAGGGGAAGAGATCTGAAGTGCCTATCGTCCAGATCACCCACACAGAAATTCTGAGAAAAATCGCTCTCGTTTTGATTGATTGATAGATAGATCCGGAAGAAATCGAAGGAAAAGGATAAGAGGTTGGAAGGTTGACCTAACTTATTACCACTACAGATTCAGATTTTGAAACACAAGAGGACCACTATGCTATCGAATCTTCCAAGGGATTTGGCAGAGGAGGTGCTCTCTAGGCTTCCGGTGACATCTCTGAGAGGAGTGCGATTAACATGCAAAAAGTGGAACCGTTTATCCACAAATCGGAGCTTCACAATGAAGCACATCGGTAAAGCCAAAGCAGCAGCACAGAACTATCACAGGAAAGAGTTTCAGGTGGTCATGATGATCCAATATAGGGTTTGTTTATTCAGCGTTAATCTCTTCAACCCATCTATAGAGCGTATAGGTAAACTTGTTAGCCTAGACGACGTTGCAAATCGTGTAGAGATATCTAAAATCGTTCACTGCGACGGTCTACTGTTATGCATCACCAGAGACAGCTCTAGTCTTGTTGTTTGGAACCCTTGTTCGGGGCAAACCAGGTGGATCAAACCTTGGAATTCTTACCACAAATTGTTCGACCGGTACGCTCTAGGATACGAGAAGAAGGACAAGTTTCGTAGCTACAAAGTCTTGAGATTTCTTGATGATTACGTCTCTAGGGTGAAGGGCCTACCTCGTGAGTTTGAAATCTCTGATTTAAATTCTGATACATGGAAGGTTGTTGATGTCAGTCCCGACTGGGATATAGAGAATCATCAGCGTGGTGTGTCTCTCATGGGGAATACGTACTGGTTTGCTCACGAGAAGCTTCCACCTGGAGTACAGGGACAAGCACGAGTGATATTAGACATTCCTGATTTCTTACTATGTTTTGATTTTACAACTGAGACTTTTGGACCGCGTCTGCCTCTTCCTTTTCACGCTTCTTATAGAGATACTGTGACTCTATCTAGTGTCAGAGAAGAGCATCTTGCGGTGTTATTTCAACAATGTGGTGTGTATACCGTGAAGATATGGATTAGTAGCAAAATTGAGCCCAATGCAGTGTCGTGGAACAAGTTGTTCTTAGAGGTTGACATGAAACCACTCACCGGTTTGGGTTTTCAGTTTCTGGTTATAGGTGGGAGTTTCTTTGTTGATGAGAAGAAGGAGGTCGCGGTGGTTCTTGATAAAGACATAGGTTGCAGAGGTAAATATCGCCCCACTCGCAACATAGCTTATATCATTGGGAAGAAGGGATACTTCAAACAAGTGGATCTTGGCGAGTCTATAGACGATGGTTGTTGGCCACTTGTGTGCTCTTATGTTCCTAGCTCAGTGCAAATCAAGCAAGCTGCACCACCCTAATCTATCAGCTTGTACTTGTCGTTTATTTGCTCTTATGGCCTCTGTTCTCTTTACTCTGTTTATCCTATTATATCCAAGTTATTGCGTATCAAAATACCCCTAAAAGAATCTACATTTATTTCCTGCTTTAGCATTGCTAAATTAGCTGAAAAAGAAAGGGATCTTTTAAACCTTCTTTTAGCTCTTATATTTATTACTGATCTGATCTGTCATGTAAACAAATTACAAATCCTTTGAAAGTTATGCTACAAATTTAAATTATGGGACAAACGATTGTATTGCATAGATACAGTACACGCGAAGAGGGTAATGAGAGAAGACAGAAACCATTATTACTTAGAAGTAGAGTGCTGTGCAATCTTCTGCTCAAGGGAACCTTTATCAGCTCCGACAACTTTGTCCACCTCTTTGCCATCTCTGATGAAGCAAAAGGTCGGGACGCTGCTAATATTCCAAGAAGCAGCCACGTCGGTGGCCTCGTCTATGTCAACTATCAAGAAAACGACTCTCGGGTGCTGTGTTGCCAGGTTTGAGTACAGAGGAGACATATAACGGCAGGGTCCACACCATGTGGCTGTGAAGGAAAGGATGAGCAGACGCGATGCCTTCTAAGCGCCTTTTTCTTTGCTTCTAGTTTGCTTGTTGAATGGATGCTAATCACTTGTCCTGTATCATCAGAGAGAGAAAATATGGTAATGTCCTTTTTGACATGCAAATTTCATTTTTGGTTTTATATGCAAGTTGCTTTTCTCACTCTGGATTCGCATATATATGATAAGCATATAAAATCCTGAGGAACTAGCGGTATCCTAAAGAAACAGAACGCTACTGAGTCGTCAATAAACCATGAGTTTCCACTAAACTATCCCCTAGATTTTTTTTTAAGTAATGCACATAAAGCTGTGGGCTAGCGGCCTTGTCAACTGGATTTAATGGTTAATAATAAGAGCTTATTGAGCTTTGAATTTTATCGAGTGCAAACAATTCACTGAGACAAGACTCACATATATAAGTTCTGACACATGTTCTTTGCAGTAATATCATGAAGTAGAGAGAACCTTTGAAAGAGATGGATAGAGATGTTTACCGTCTTTGAGTGCAGCCTGAGCTTCTCGCTCCTGCATTGATAAAATTCAAGAGAAAGGAGAAGCAAATCAATGAGCGTGAGATGTTTGACATAATATGAAGTTGATTATGTCAAAAGAGGTTATATTGTTACTCTCACATGGAGAAGAATCAGGCTTATGTGCTTTCTGCTAAGAATATAAAGTTATACAAAGAGAGAGCTACACAACGGCAATATAGTTTTTCAATTCTTGCTGTTGTTGTCTCTCGCGTTCAGCCCTTTGAAGCTCTTTTCTTTCCTCAGGCGTCGATATTTCTACCAATGCTCCAAACACAAGACATGAGAGTTGCGATAAGAGAGACAACTTACAGTTTTCTCAATCTTGGGAACGAACATCGATTAGAAGAAACTCTAATGCTCCATACGTTTGAGAACCATTGAAAGAAAGAGGAGATTAAGTCACCAGAGAAGAATCATGAAGACGAATGATGGATCATGACGAATCTTCTCAGCTCTGCCACCTGATTCGGATCCATCATTGGTCTCCCCGAAAATAGCTTGACGAGACTGAATCCTTCAGCTCCTTATTATGATCGTACGGTGGGAGAATCAGCCGGAGCACGGTGGTTCGATGTGTCTATTCTTTGTTGTTGTGTACCGGTTGAACCGGTTTTGTATTCGCATTAACTTAACCCGACTAAATTCATATCCGGTTTATATGCTTAAATTGGTCGCTAATTCACTTAATCCTTGTAAATTATGAATGCAGGTGGCAGAGCTGCATATCACTTTTGACTACGAGTATTTGACCTCCATTAGTTTGACATAGAAAATAATGTTACAAAATAGATATTTGGATGATGATTTTTTTTGCATAAAAAGTCTATACTTATAATGAAAGAAACCAAACTATTGTTTGTAAAAAAAATGGTATTAATAAAACAATTTAAATTAAATTAAAATAACCTCTCACCTTGTTTGGATAATTTACTAATGATATCATGACCTTTCATATTGTTTGAGCATATACAATTATAATCAATTGTCACGACGTTGCGATTAATCCAAGTTACATTTACATATCACTAACCACTTCAACTAAAATTATTATGGTTTTGTTCTTTTGTATTGCACTAGAGTGTATTTTTTTAGACATGAACCAAAACTTTATATACATGACCAAATGTTTTGGCAATAGAAAAGAATTTTGTGCATACATATATAGATAGGATCTTGATAAAATTGAATGCAAATATGAGGATGGGTTTGTAATTGTTCTGAAAATGCGCTTTGTGATTTTGATGCTATGAAAAAGCACATTATTCTAGTATGCTTCAAAATTTCCATGTTAACACTAAGTTGTTTTTGTTATTTCTTGACCTTTTATTTTGGTTTGATATAAAATATATGTTTAATGATCAAAGTCATGCTTAATGATTAATCTTAATTAAAAGAAATATTTTTAAAATCTACCTTTGGTGAACTCCAATCTTTACCAAATTTCGAAGTACCAAAATATGTTGATTATGATGTTAATACCATGTCATATGTATGTTGGTAAATGTGAGCATTATGATACATTTAGTTAGTGTAATTAACTATATATTTGCCAATTTGAGATATGTGACATTGTCCTTGCATATACTTAACTATACTTGTTTAAGTTTCTAATCACACGATTTGAATTCTACTATCATTCAAATAATAATCAAACAGTAAAAGCAAAACCCACAATTAATGTAGTTTAAGAATGTTACGTCATCGTAGGTCAACTGGTCTCTAACAACATATCTGCGTAACTATCAGTCTGTCTCACTCGTCCCAATTCTATCACGTTTGTCTGGCCAAATCTGATATCAAATTTGTATGCTCGTTTAGGCTCTATATATTTTGTTTCAATGTTGTCATACCTTCGGCGCAAATATTGCGATATTTGTTTTAGTTACATCGATTATGTAGAGTCATCAATTATTAGGTTAGATAACAAAAACATTGATCGATGGAGTATATAATTTTATGTTTTCGAATATCACTTGCCAATCTTAAGCATTCAACCATTTAAACCTTGATCGGTTAACGATCTCTTTAAGCATTGTATAAAAGTAAATTGAATGTAAATGTTAAAATTAGAATATTATTAATCAAATTTTATGTTATTTGTTCGTCTGACATTCGTTTCTAATTAAAAAGTACTAGATTCGGACCCGCACATATATACGGGATTGATTTCAAGAATTAAAGGTTATTTATCAGGTCTACAATTTATTATGTATGTGTGAAATTATGTTTGTAAACATATTTTTAACAAATATTATTAACATTTATAATCTAAACTCATATCAATACAATATTCTATTTGTTTTAGTCAAAAAGTAGGATCAGATCTATTTTGTTATTAGTAGAAACAACTACAGTAAAAAAAAAAAGCAAAAATAATATGTTTATTTCTCGACAGAAAAACTCGTCACGTCCCATACATGTCATGTTTTTCTATATCATAATTGTGGTTTTGGATCAAATTTGATTCCACCATAACATTTGGATCGACACGACGATGGATCCGAATCAAATGTGAACCAAAGTGAGCGGTTATAAAGATTAACCAAATTGGATTACCTAAATTGTCTAGCTGGAGGATCCCACATTGATAGGCCTACCTCGTAACGGTTTTGCTATTTTTTACTCGTAGAAAACCGGTTCTCCAAAAATCATATGAGCAATATCTGCATTTGTCCTGCTAAATTTGCAAAAGCCGTGGGTAACAGGCGTTTAAAAAAAAAAAAAATCTAATCTATAAAATTATGTCTTTTTTTTATCAACCAAAAATTAATTAAAATATAACTCCAAGTTAGTTGTCCAAACTGGATGGAAGTTGTTTACAAACGTAATTTATGACACTAATGATCTATAAAATATGTTTGAAGAGATCGGGTAAGAGATTATTTTCTGTTTTGATTGTCTCAAACTCTGTAATTTTAAAAAGTACCCAATTTTTTGAAATAATTGTCCTAAAATAGATATTTATCCATTCCAAAGTTGTACTTACACAAATTAGATTTTGAAAATTAAATATAGAGCTATATATCTTATTACATAAAGTTGGGTTATGAAAATTAGCCATTAACAGAATTTTGACACGTGTCAAGTTATTAATCTGAGATTTTGACATGTGTAAAAGTTAATATTTAATAAGATAAATTTGAGATAATGACAAAAAACAAAACAATTGTTTAAACAATATTAATAATGAAAAAGATAATTATAAAAAATTACAAAAATTAAACAGTTTTTTAAAAAAATAATGATAAGGACATTATATATTTCAAATTCAAAATTATAACACTATTTACTTATTTTTAATTTTAAGTTATTAATTCAAAAAAATAGATAAGAGATTAAGAACAAAGTACAGTTAATTATTAATTCTAAAAAATGTAAATACTCACTTCTACATAAACATAAAATCGTCTTACATTTTTCATCTAACAAAATAATTTATTCAAAAACACTGCTTTAAACTTTGTTCTATTGGTAAAAAAGTTTTAATGGAAAAGTAAATTTTTCTTATTTTTTTTTAAACCAATATTTTTTCTCTTTTTTCAGTTTGGAATAGGTAAGAGATTAATATGTTGACCCAAACAAAAATGTAAGATTAATATATGCGTCTTCTTTTTCTAATATTTAACAGGAAAAATATGATAGCAACAAAAATAAAATATTTTGTTTTTAAAATATTAATAATGTAAAAAGATAATTATCAAAAATTACATGATTTATAAAAAAATGCAAAGGTTTTTTAAAATAATAATAAGGAGATTATATATATATACATATATGTATATATATATATATTTCATAAAATTTGAAATTTAATTATTCATTTTAAGTTATTAATTCTACAAAAAAGGGATTAAAGATAATTTACAGTTAATTATTAATCCTAAAATTTTATATACTCACTTTATATAAACATAGATCGTCTCATAATTAAATAATTTATTCACAAACACTGCTTTCAACTTTATTAATTAGATTTTTTTTTAATGGTAAGGTAATTTTTTCTTATTCTTTTAAACCAAAATTTTCTCCTACTTTCTCTTTTTCAGTTGGGAATATGTAAGATTAATATGTTAACCCAAGAAAAAGACTAATATATGCATCTTATTTTTCTAATACCGTATTTTAAAATTTATTGTAGTATTTTTAGATTTTTTAATTTATTTATATATTCATCTATGAATTATTTAAGATTAATATATTACCGTGCTTATAATATTCTATTGTTTATTTAATTATGTCAAATTAATTTTCTTCTAATTTCTCAACCTTGATTGGTTGGTCATAAACTTTTTTTTTTTTTTTGCAAACATAATTGTTACCATTATTCATTCAATCCCAAAGGGAGATAATGAGTAGAAGCTCATCATCCTAATGGATGGATAAAATAGGCTAATCAAACACAAGCTTACAACAAACATAGATAAATAGATTAGGAAAACATAAATTGTTGTTGATAGATCCATATGAGCTCAAAGACTGCGACATCCTGATTTGTGGAAAATGTATAAAAGAATTGATTTGGTCACATATGTCACTAAAATGCACTTAGTTTTTCAGTGAGAGAACTTTATGATTGGTGACCTTCCTAGAAGTGATTGTCAGAACTGTGCGAGTGAGGACAAAACACAGGAAAAGATCATTTGTAGATTTGTAGGGTCGGTAAACAATTTTTTTAAAGCCTCTCAGACGTAACAAACCAGCCATCGAATATGGGTGGGTCCACGGGCCGGGGATAGATGTAGGGCCTACTTAGGAAGGTGGGCCTATGGACTAAGAGTGGACATGGGCTCACTAAGCAAAGTGGTGGTTGAGGCGTTATAGAGACAGAGCTACATTATGGTGTGTCAAAGACACTTCCACAAATACATTGGGAAATTTAACATTAGTTACTATCAAAAGATATTGTGACGTTAGAAAAATGTTTTTACTTTCATTGGTTATTGGAGCAAGCCATTTTGAGATACCGAAAAGACGTGAACATGTTCTCTCCACACAGGAGGAGGGCAGAGCCGAGGTTCTTTCTATAGTGGAAAAGATTGCACACAAGGTTATCTCTCCAAGGGAGGAAGGTGGAGGAGGTTGGACGCAAGGTTATATCCCCAAGGGAGGAAGGTGGAGCCAAGGTTTTCACCGTGGTGGAGGAGGTTGGACGCAAGGTTCTCTCTATAAGGGATGAGGGCTAAGCCGTGGTTTTCTCCATGGTGGTTATACATTATTGTGATGGTACATAATTGATTAGTATATTATGTCATTTTTTTTATTCAAAATATTTTTTTAGCCAACAACTTTTGTAATTAAAAAACTATGCAGAAGTGAAAGTAAAATAGTTGGCTTAATGTGTTCATATAGACATTTTCTAGGTGGTGAAAAAGAATATATTTGTAACATAGAATATATTTAGGTTTTAAAAAATACTCTTTTAATAGTAAAACATAAAATATTTGTAAATCGATATAAATCAGTGTATTATAGCAAAATTAAAATTTATAAATAACGTACAACAAATTTTAATATATTTTTGTTAAATTTAATTTAATTTATAAAACTTTAAACCCGCACATCAGGCGGGTCCTCATCTAGTATATATATATATATATAAGATTTCTAGCATATTACCCAAAATTTTATATATTAATGTGGAAAAAGAAGTGAAACTCGTTTAAGTTTCACTTTTTTCACAAGAAAATTTCTGAAGTCTCGTTTGGGAGAAACCCAAACATAATTTATATATCATATCGTAGTTTGACTTGTTTATTCTTATTGAAAATAGCATATTTCATAGTACATCTAACTATATATCATATGATATCCTTTATTCATTGGTATTTATTCATGAAATTTATCCTTATGCATTATCACAATTACGTTAGTTATGGCTGTTCAAATCTAATTAGGGAGATTATATGAAATCGCATTATATGGTTCACGAAGATTAATTAGGGGGGGGGTTCTTTTTTTTTTAGTTGGTATGATAAGTTCTACTTATGCAGTAGAATTAAATTTGATTTTCTTATATTATTTGAATTTATAATTATCTTTCCAAAATTTAATTGAAGATTATTTGTTCCTATCAGTTTGGATAGGCAATTCTAGCCATATGTTTTGTTTTGTTTGATCACAACAATTTAAATAGCACACAAATTAAATGAAAAGAAACAAAAATATGAATTTACAGTTTGATATTTTTTTATAAAATGTATTAGTAACATTTTGATTTTTTAGACCACACACACACATATATATATATATATATATATATATATATATATATATATATATATATATATACCTACGCTATATGTGGGGATGGATAAACAAATCTAATATATAGTTACATGTTTTCCTCTGTATATAAAATCTAAACACAATCAATTAGTGAAATTGATTTTTTTTTTTTTGGACAAAAATTAGTGAAATTGATTAGAATCAATAACTTCTTCTTGTTTCTCTTTCACATCATATGTAGTAACAACATTTGTTCTTTTTACCGCCTGCAAACATTTATATACATATAAGTATTATTAAATCATGAGTGGCTAAAAAATATTAAATTTATTTATATATTGGTACTTCATGTATCTATTGTCTGGTTATTCTACCAATCTTTATGTTCTTAACCTCTATTTAGAAAGTTTAGATCACCATTAGAATATTTTGTGAAAATTAGCATCTATTATACTCTCTAAATAATAAAGTTTAAACTTCTGACCTTGTATTAGCTGGAGGCAACTCCTTATGGTTCTCCAGCGATGTGAACTTCAAGCCCTACATAAACATATCGTCGATATTAGTCAAAAGAACAAACAATATATACTAAAAGAGATATTAAACTGGAAAAAAGATTTAACAAATAAACAAAATAAAGAATATCCTGTTTTACTTTTTCGATTTGATATTTTGTAGTAAATCAAAGTTCTCTTTCGTTTGAGAGTAAGTTTCTGTTTTGGAGTAATATAGTTTTTTTTTAATTGAAGATGATTACTGCAATATTTATATATATATATATAAAAGTTGGCCGATTCATAGATATTTTTTTTTAGTTTTGATAAGAATAAATCTTTATACACTTGCTATTACTTAACATTTGGTTTCACTAATAGAATATTCTCCTAATATTATGAGTATTATCTAAATTCTATTATTAATATAAATATGAAAGTTTGTTTGAAAAATACAGGTTTTCTAATAATTTGGTAATATTACCTTGTTATTAGGTTGCAAATTATACTGATTGGGAAACAATACATGAATTTCGCATCTCTTAAATGTTGCAATTTGAATTATCTAGGATATGAGAATATGTTTATTATTTTATCTTGTAGTTATAGTAGATAAATATCTGAGATTTTGAATTTATGATAATTTACTTATGTTGTGTTTTTATATAACTACATTATTTTCAGCTAAAAAAATGTTGAACCCGTTTGGATTATTTCCTCATTCGAATAGATATGCGTATTCAAGATTTGAAGAATAATGATTTGAATTTAATTATTTAGATATTAGTTAAGGTAGTTTGCAATTTTTAGGGATGCTGATTTTATTCTGTTTTTCCTAATCTAATAAATCTTTCTGTTTTTTATGGTAGGATTTAATTGCACCCAATTTTTACGTGTTATTACTATTTAATTTTTGTTTGGCTATTAGTCTATTACAACTAAGGACTATCAATCTGTTTGGCTCATGTGATAATCAATCTGTTTGGATACATGATATACATATCTTTATTATGTTTTCAGTGGCATTTCATTGTAATAATCTCTAACTCTATGTCTACTTATTAAAAATGCTTCCCTTTTAATAGTATAGATATAGAGCATTTAACTGGAAAGCTTGGAATATAATAACTATATGATATAAGTGAATTTTAAGATTGGAAGGAAAAATAAAGTCGTAGTCTATGAAAATCTGATTATTTTTTGTTTTTATAACTTTAAGCCTAATTTAACATTGTTGGACTCTGAATCTAATCTTAAGTGTGACACTAAGCATGATGCTTCAACAGTGGCGGACCCAGGGAAAAAAATTAGGGGGGTCAATTTGTTTTAGAAAACTGTTAAAATGTTAAAAAAAATTGTTTTGATGTATTAGGGGGGAATCGAACTGTGGTTAGGGGGGTCAATCTAGGGGGAATAAACCAATTATGCTACAGATTGCATGATATATATGTTACTTTGTTCTTATTTTGAAAGATTCATCTCCATTATCTAAGTTGGATTATATCTTATAAGTAGGGATTTTGGCCAGAAATGCCATATTTCCCCAAAATCTTCTTAATAATGCCACTTCTGTTTTTTCTTTTGAGAAATGCCATTTTGGCACATGAAGGGAAAGTTGGAAAAGACTAAAATAGCCTTGGTCTATTGTCTAAGAAATTTGCACAGAGGGAAAATTCAAAGAGAAATAAAATTTTGAAGGGTTGGTCGATGGGACTGTAGTCCCTTATTTATAGGGCAGCAGCTTAGAACTATAGTTATTTATAGGGTAAATAAAATTAATTAATTGTTGTTAATGAAGAAAAAAGTAGTTAGAAAAAAGAGTAAAGAGATATGAAAAAAGAGATTGGAGTTGTATGGTGTGAATTTTGAAGTTGAGTTTAAGCAGTTTAAAGCGAAGAATGAAGAGGGTGGGAGGTGTATTTGTACGTTTCGACCAACAAAAATAAGGTCATATCAGCAGAAGAAGGACAAAGTATGTTGTCTATCGGGAAAGAGTATAAAGGGTTATGTTGATGAAAATAGACATCTAAAAATGTCGATCATGTGTTGACAAAAGGATGGACAGAATATGGTGTCTGTCGGACCTGAAGACAATATGTCCGTCGGGTGTAGACAAAACTTTGAAGCGAACAAGTTGTCCATTGAACCAGAGAAGAACGATATGGCGGGACATGGAATTATGAGTCTAGCGGTCGCTATTGGTATTCTCCACAGGGACCTGCGCCTCAGAAAGCACGAAATTCCTAAAGTCTTGCTCTGAATCAGTGTCTGCGTCCTCAGCCGACCTGCTATGGGAAGAATTTAGTTTCTTGTCCACAGTGAACAGAAGAAAGTCCACTATTATATAGACATATACCTTGATATTTCTATGTTGTCTATCAATCCCTGAACATCAACATCGGCTGCGTCCTCGGACCAGATGTATCAACATCGACAATGTATCTAAATACGGTTTGATAGACAAGGATGGGTAGACATATACATTGAAGTCGGACTGTTGTCCATCAATGGACCACCGATACCAGAAGGGGCTGCTTTGTTGGGAGAATTGCAATAAGAAGATGGTTGAACATTAGAAGCCACTGCAACCTCGCCCGACCTGCAATGGGGAGAATGTTGTATGGTCTTAGTTATGAACCCAAAAAACGGTTTGAGAGACAAATGTTTGGGTGGACATATTTGGTCCATCATTGAATGCAGAATTGATAGACAACATGTTTGGGTAGACATGTAAACTGAATGCAAAAAGAGAATGATGGACATAACTACCTTCGTTGTTGATTCATGTCCTCCGAGTAGGGCAGATTACTAGATGAGTCTCCATGAGGCCTGCAACAGGGAGGAACATCAGACTCGGTGGACACAAAAGCTATAACCAATATAGTCTACCTAAATTTAACAATGAAAAACATTATAGATGGACAAAAAGCATACATACACAATATAGTCTTCCCAAAACTTCACAAGTAATTAATGTCTATCAAAGTGGTTTGCAAGGTAACAAACAACAAAAACAACAACGAAAAACATAATAGATGGACAAAAAAGTATCGATAGACAATATAGACAAATGTTTGGGTGGACTTATCTGGTCCATCATTGAATGCAGAATTGATAGACAACATGTTTGGGTAGACATGTAAATTGAATGCAAAAGGAGAATGATGGACATAACTACCTTCGTTGTTGATTCATGTCCTCCGAGTAGGGCAGATTACTAGATGAGTCTCCATGAGGCCTGCAACAGGGAGGAACATCAGACTCGGTGGACACAAAAGCTATAACCAATATAGTCTACCTAAATTTAACAATGAAAAACATTATAGATGGACAAAAAGCATACATACGCAATATAGTCTTCCCAAAACTTCACAAGTAATTAATGTCTATCAAAGTGGTTTGCAAGGTAACAAACAACAAAAACAACAACGAAAAACATAATAGATGGACAAAAAAGTATCGATAGACAATATAGTCTACCCAAAATTTGATGTCTATCAAAGCGGTTTTCACGGTAACGAACAACAAAACACAGAGGAAGAGGAGGGTGGTTGGACAACAGAGTTACCTGCGTCTGGCGGTGTCGGTAAGATCTCCCTTACTAATTCCGGCATCAGGTATCTCAAGGGCATCATGTATTCCGATTGCAACAGTGGTCTTCTTTTATGGGATTTTTCTGAGAAGGGGAAACAATGAATTTTGAGAAAAGAGGGAACTTCCCCCGTCGCGGTGGCCGAAGGAAAAGGAGGAGTTGGCCCGACGAAGAGAAGACGAAGGGGTGGGTGTAGTCTACGAAGTGATTAAAATATTGTTTTGTTAAATTAAAATTGTTTACTTTATTTGTTAACGAGAGATCAATCAGAGGGTAAACTAGTCTTTTTGCAGCGACCGTGTGGCAGGCGGGAGAAGAAAAAATCGGAAGTGGCATCTAGGAGAAAGTTGGTCACTGTTCATGGCATTTTTCATAAATTTCTCTTATAAGTAATCATTCTCTCTTTATCTCCCACCAATATCAAATGTTGTTATATCTCATGTGTTGTAAGAGTTGGATTATCATCTTTGTTTTGTTTATATTCTTGCATTAATTTAAAACTCATGGTAAGAGTGTGATTAAATATTTTGCTGGATTTATCTTATATTTTGTTCAATTATTTGTTTAATGTATTTCTTCTTTCCTTCTTTCTCTTTTTACTATTTTTAATGTAAAATTTGGTGGCTATAAAAAACAATTATAGATGCAAATTCAACAACACTAATTTCAATCAAAGCCCAATGAGGGAATCAATCAAAAGAAATAATCTTCATACATGTATATATATTTTATTTATAAAAGTATGCAATGTTTTAACAAAATTAACTATTATAATAGAATTATTAAATCAGATTTTTAACTCTCTCTTACCTCCAATTTTTTTTGAGAATTTGTATACTCATCATTATATTTAGTTCTTCTGATCCAAAATATATAATTATATAAAGATCATTATAGTGTTTCTTTAATTCAAAATTTTGTAAAATCTTACTACAAAGAGGAAATCATTAGAATTTAACCTAGCAATATAGCTTAAATTAAGGTGAATATAAAAGAGATTAAAAATTAAATTAATATTTGGAATTTTTAATTGCATTTCATATGATTTTAGGGGAAATATATTTAATTGATACTTCAAAAATAATATTGCAATTTAATTATTAAATGAATTAGGTAAAGTTTGAATATCATAGTAAATTTTTATGATTCGAATAAATAAAGTGTATTATTGACATTTAGGAGATTTGTTTGTTATATATGTATTTTCAAATGAGAATTTCAAAAATACATTTTTTCACTATCAACACTAAAAATATCATTTTAAAAACTTTATTAAAAAGATTTTCTCAAAAGATTTTCATAATTTTATGATAATTAAATAAACTAAAATAAATTAACATATGTAATACAACAACCCGCGCATACCTAGTATATACAAAAGAAAAGAGTACAGAAACATACAAACAATTTCGACTAATTTTCCCAATTACGTGTCCATTAGACCAAAATCTGGTAAACAAAGTATATAGGAGAACCATTCCCAGCTAGCAACATTATCGCCTTTGCCTTAGATGGAGGAAATGAAAGAGTAGAGCAAATGAGTAACCATACTAAACTAATAAAAGAGATGCATATATCAATGGAAGAAGATAGGTTGAGTTACCTTTTCAGGAGATATGTCATCGTAAACACAAACTGAACCGGCATAAAAGATCTGACAAAAATAAGTCTTTTAATTAGTCAACTATGAAACTGTAAATAAAGTTTCTGTAACCACAAGATATGATATGATGACTTAACAGAGAAGAGAGAAGCATTGGGTACCTAATATCAGTTGTCCCTACAATGATATGATGATTTTTTGCCTCCATAGCTTTGCTTTTTTTTCTATCTGACCATGACCATCATCCCTTTTTTCATCGATCACTTCATTTGTAAGATCTCCTATCTAAAGAAAGAGAAGGATATCAAACAATAAGGGAAAAATATGCATAGAGATACAATTGAACAAAAAAAGGCAACCACATTAGGATATCCAAAGATGATATCATCATCACCTACCGACTGAGGAGGCTCATTGTCTGGTTCAACAATATCAGCATTGTCAAGGCAACCATCAAACTCAGTGAAACTGGGTTTCGCCTCACCGCTATCTTCATAATCTCTTTCCTGCATTGTGGTACATCGTTAAGTGTCATAAAAGAACCATCAATCAATATGTAGATACTTCAGCATAGAAAAGGGTTTTGGTCAATCAATTCCACGTTAGGATATAAAGAACACAAACCTAAGCATCACAAACACGAAAAAAAAAACATGACCAGAAATATTTCAAAACGTTTATAACTGCTTTAGCTATTCATATACTCACCCCATGGCGGTCAGTGCACTTTGGGTTTTCAAAAGAGAATCTCTGGTGATTAAGTAGTCTCCGAACTAGGTCCTCTTCGCCATGCGTTATAGAGATGATGTCATACTCCAAAGTTAATGTTAAGATCTCTAGAAGACCTTTCATCTTGGCTTTAGAAGGCAACAGAGAACTGAAACGCTGAATGATTGTGTAACTAATGTAATAATAGGAAGCAATCATATCAAGGTTGAGAGGAGAGAGTTCCATCTCATCCTTTATCTCAATGCATTTAACGGATGAGCACAGACTGCTTAAACCCTCGTGTAAGAACCCAACACCATGGTGCAGTGTCTCCTTCAGTGTTTCCTTGCGGATTTGGCAAACAAAAGGCTCCAGTACTTCCAGTTTCCTTGACAGGAAATCAGGACTCTGCGAGTTATTCATGTGAGAGTAAACCGTTGGGACGAAAACAATAGCTGGCTTCTTGTTCTTGGCGTGCTGGAATATGGTGGTGTAGGTTGGCTTGGTCATCGCCAGCATACTGGCTTTAAAATCCTGTCCCTGAATGTGGATCGCCAGTGGAACAGGACGGACTCCGGGAGGGAAGTTAAAAAGGTCGTGGGAACTGGCCCTTCAAAAACTTCCTTTCTCAGTTATGAAACTGTTCCTTGGCAATGGCCTCAAGGGGTGCAATATAGACAGTTCTCATCATAGCATCAGGTCCTTCTTGATAATTCCGCAAAATAGCAACCCCCGCAAATTTCTCGTTAGTGCAACAATCAACACATTCTCGTTCGTGTTATCCAATCCAGTAAAGACCTGAGTCTGCACTGGATTAAAATCCAGTAAAGACCTGAGTCTGAGAAAAAGCCCTCTCGTTTTGATTGATTGATAGATAGATCCGGAAGGTTTGCCAACAAAAACAAGTGAGAGATCCGGAAGAAATCGGAGGGAAAAGGATAAGAGTTTGGAAGGTTGACCTAACTTATTAAAACTACAGATTCAGATTTTGAAACACAAGAGGACCACACCACTATGCTATCGAATCTTCCAAGGGATTTGGCAGAGGAGGTGCTCTCTAGGCTTCCGGCGACATCTCTAAGAGGAGTGCGATCAACATGCAAAAAGTGGAACCGTTTATCCACAAATCGGAGCTTCACAATGAAGCACATCGGTAAAGCCAAAGCAGCAGCAAAGAACTACCAGAGGAAAGAGTTTCAGGTGGTCATGACGATCCAATATAGGGTTTGTTTATTCAGCGTCGATCTCCTCAACCCATCTATAGACTGTATAGGTAAACTTGTTAGCCTAGACGACGTTGCAGATCGTGTAGAGATATCTAAAGTCTTTCACTCCGACGGTTTATTGTTATGCGTCACCAAAGACAGATCTAGTCTTGTTGTTTGGAACCCTTGTTCGGGGAAAACCAGGTGGATCAAACCTAGGATTTCTTACCACAAATTGGACCGGTACGCTCTGGGACACGAGAAGAAGGACAAGTTCTCGCTTCGTAGCTACAAAGTCTTGAGATTTCTTGATGATTACGTCTCTAGGGTGAAGGGCCTACTTCGGGAGTTTGAAATCTATGATTTAAACTCTGATTCATGGAAGGTTGTTGATGTCAGTCCCGACTGGGATATACAGTATCATCAGCGTGGTGTGTCTCTCATGGGGAATACGTACTGGTTTGCTCACGAGAAGCTTCCACCTGCAGTACAGGGACAAGCACGAGTGATATTAGACATTCCTGATTTCTTACTTTGTTTTGATTTTACAACTGAGACTTTTGGACCGCGTCTGCCTCTGCCTTTCCACGCTTTTTATGGAGATACTGTGACTCTATCTAGTGTCAGAGAAGAGCATCTTGCGGTGTTATTTCAACAATGTGGTGGGTATACCGTGAAGATATGGATTAGTAGCAAAATTGAGCCCAATGCAGTGTCGTGGAACAAGTTGTTCTTAGCGGTTGACATGAAACCACTCACCGGTTTGGGTTTTCAGTTTCTGGTTATAGGTGGGAGTTTCTTTGTTGATGAGAAGAAGAAGGTCGCGGTGGTTCTTGATAAAAACAGAGGTTGCAGAGGTAAATCTCGCCCCACTCGCAACATAGCTTATATCATTGGAAAGAAGGGATACTTCAAACAAGTGGATCTTGGCGAGTCTATAGACGATGGTTGTTGGCCACTTGTGTGCTCTTATGTTCCTAGCTCAGTGCAAATCAAGCAAGCTGCACTACCCTAATCTATCAGCTTGTACTTGTCGTTTATTTGCTCTTATGGCCTCTGTTCTCTTTACTCTGTTCATCCTGTTATATCCAAGTTATTGCGTATCAAAATAACGTATGTGATATCTATAAACGGCTGTTCCAACGTTTCTTTAAAGCTTCCAAATGCATCTTGAATTGCCTTTGCCCCTAGAAAAAAGTGATAACGTAGACATTATTTCCCTTTGGAGTTTGGAAGCATTGTTAATTAGCCGAAAAGAAAAAAAGGTGTCTCTGCTCTCTTAACTCTTCTTTTACCTTTTATAAGTTTAATTTGTCTTCTAGATTTTCATGTCTCGTGCTCCCAGAGAATATTTGTATTTCCGGCTTCTTATTTTTTTCCGACTTGATTACTTGTTGGGGGGACAACCAATAAAGGTACCTTGTGTGAAGCATTTTTAGTATGCAGTGCAATGGTTTGGATTGATATAAGCACGTGCTATTATTTTATTAACCTTTTTTATTTTTATAATCTTTCGAGCTGTACCGCTGTCTGTCTTGGTAGAGATAACTGACTAACTGTGGCTCATGTAGACCTCAACGCAATTTGTATCTACTCCGTACTAAAATACTATATGTAGCTAGAGCTAGATGAGGGTAATGAGAGAAACCAAGACTTAGAAGAGGTGTGCTGTGAAAACTTCTGCCCAAGCGAACCTTTATAAGCTCCGACAACTTGGTTCACATCCTTGCCATCTCTGGTGAAGCAGAAGGCCGTGGTCAGCCCTTTGATGTTTCTTTTCTTCCCTCAGGCGTTGGTTTTTCCTGCCGTGTTCTTTGATTCTCTTCGCATAGGGTTCAACCTGTGACGGACACATTATCAGCAAAAAAATAAATCAAGGTTTCTGCGGCTATGGGCAAAATTGTTGGTACAGGTAAGATGTTTTCGTAATTACCTTCTTAAAAGTCAACCCCATCTCCTCATCATAATCTAAATTTGATGCTACATGAAAATCAGCTGCAGCCTCTTCCCATTGGCCTAACATGGCCGTAGTCGTACCTCGTGCTTTGTACCCCTTAGCTGAATCAGGGTTAAACTAAACCCCAAAATAAACTAGTTTAGCTTGTTTATGTAAGAAACCATTGGGAATTTGGGATATATATAATTACTTTACCAAGCTATACAACTATTGGGACATAAACTTGCTTTACCAATCCATCTTCTGCACAAACAAAACAAGTATATGTGATTCTAGAGAAATGCAAACCTGTACAGCCATGTGAGCATCACGAATTCCAGCGTTTGGCTTCTTAACGTTTAGAAACACAACATCTGCAGGGTAACATTTACAAATACTCAGAATGATCACCCACATTCAGCCGAAAAGGGAGAGGGACTAGTAAAAAAGAAAGTTACCTTTAATGGCATAGAGAATTACTGAACTGGGGTTTAGCATGATGGCTTTTGTTAGATGTTCTTTAGCTTCATAAAAATTTCCTGGAAGCCGACCAAGCATTAACGAAAACTTAGAAAATAACTGGGCAGTATGAACTATAAATGAATTTCAATGGTTACATACCATCAAAGACTGCCTCTATAGCTTTGCTCCTCTCTGACTGACCATCATCCCTTTTTTCATGGGTCACTTCATTTGTAGGATCTCCTATCTAAAGAAAGAAAGTATTTCAATCAATCAGGGGAAAATATTCATATAGACACAATCACATCAGAATACGCAAAGATGATATCTTCATCACCTACCTTCTGAGGAGGCTTATTGTCTGGTTCAACTACATCAGTATTGTCAAGGTAACAATCAGACTCAGTAATCTTATCGTCATGTTGAGTAGAGAAACTGGGTTTTGTCTCAGCATAATCTCTTTCCTGCATACATCATTCAGTGTCATAAAAGAACCATCAATCACACAAACCTAAGTAGAACAAACAAGATAAACCATGACCAGAAATAATCATTTCAAAACGTTTATATACTGCTTTAGCCATTCATAAACTCACCCCATGTGGGTCTGTGCACTTTGGGTTTTCAAAAGAGAATCTCTGGTGATTAATAAGTCTCCGAACTAGGTCCTCTTTGCCAGGTGTTACAGGGATCATGTCATACTCCGAAGCTAATGTTAAGATCTCAAGAAGACCCTTCATCTTGGCTATAGAAGACAACAGAGAACTGAACCGCTCAATGGTAGTGTAACTGATGTAATAATAGGAAGCAATAGCAAGGTTGAGAGGAGAGAGTATCTCATCCTCTATCGCAATACATTTAATGGCTTCATGATCAGACAAGGTGTTCTCTAATAGCGGCGATAGGTGATCAGACAAATTCCTGTGACTGTAGTGGTTAGGGTTCTGGGGAAGCCTCCTCCTGTACATGAAAGTCCATATAAGAAAATCTCGAGTATCTTGCTTGTTCTCTGCAACCACTTCTGCGTTGAAATTATCATGCACAAAATGCCGGCGATGACTTTCCATAGGGAAGGCTTCGCACAGAAACTTCTTGTAATACACTTTATGCGATGTGTGACAAAAGATCACACACTTTCCAGCATTGTCAAGAAGAGGTCGGCTCGCACGCCCCAACATCTGAAGCAGATCTGAATGTGAATTTTCCCTCCCATCGTAGTACTGTGTCCCCATTACGACCACCAAATGCGCAGTTAATGGAGTACCCCAACACAATGAACTGTTTATCACATAAACCTGATACCGTTTAGCTTCAAAGAGCTGCGTCACAATCTTATGATCCAGACTGCTTAAACCCTCATGTAAGACAGACAATGTCTCCTTCAGTGTTTCCTTGCGGATTTGGCTAACAAAAGGCTCCAGTACTTCCAATTTCCCTAACAAGAAATTAGGACTCTGCGAGCTATCCATGTGAAAGTATACCATCAGTTCTACAGCAGTCAAGTGGACATCTTTACAGGTTGGGACAAAAACAATAGCCAGCGTCTTGTTCTTGGCGTGCTGGAGTATGGTGGTGTAGGTTGGCTTGGTCATCACCTGCATCCTGGATTCAAAATGCAGTCCCTGAATGTGGATCTGATGGACTCCGAAACGAAAGATAAAAAGGTCGTGGGAACTGGCCCTACTCCACTCCCCAAGATCTTTCGCATTCGCAAGGAAAATGGAGAAAGCAGCAATCCTGATCTTATTATTGTCCTGACTTGAAATATCTCTCATCCTGGAGAGTATTACCTTCAACACTAGATTAACTTGACCTCCAATTAGATGGAGTTTGTCGACGATGAAAAGACTAACCAATTGAGCGTAGTTTCTCTGTTTCCACCTGAGGGAATGAGTATCCCACTTTTCAGGAGTACTTACGATTATCTGACCTTTCTCAAACAGCTTAAGATCCAAAGCTGTCTTTTCAGTTACGTCAACAGCTCGTAAACAAAGACCCTTCACAATCTTCTCAACATCATTCTCTTCCACATTTATCCACAACCGCTCAACAGATTTATACATTTTCTCGTCCCACTGGAAATCAGGTGTAATTGTGAGCTCCATCTGCAGAACAGTGCGAGTTATAGGCTGAAAATGTGTTGTAAGATTCATGGTAACTAATATAACTATGCCATAAGCAATGGAATACATATGACAAACTATTCCAACAATATTTCTTTCAATGCTCCCAAACCAATGATGGATACAGCTATGTTAAACATGATAGTTGCATTATACGATAACTTACAGTTCTCTCAGTCTTTGGAACTTTAGCTCCTAAACTGCAATGGAGTAATCAGCAAATAAATGAAATCCATTGAAAGAAAGAGAAAAAACTGAGTTGCGAGACAAATCAACTACCTTCTGAGAATCGTATGCTTTTCAGCTTCTGAAACTGGAATATTACTATCCATTACTTTGATAACAACATGACCATTACAGAGAGGCGAAGGAGGAGCATCCTCATTGTCAGAATCATCTAAATCATCAGCATCTTCTCCGTCATAAGCATCTGCGTCACCATCATCCACGCCATTATCTTCTGCCTCTAGGTTTCCTCCCTCATTACCACCATCATCATCTCCACTTTCATCACTGGAATCATCGCCCGGGTCTTCTGAATCTTCTGTGTCTACGCCGCTCTCACCTTCTGAATCTCCTACAAATCGGTAATGGGCCAACACATACCCTACAAATCTATTACCAGTAAACAATAACAGTTAGTATGTTCATTAAGATAAAATCCAAAGAAAAAACAAGTAAAGCATACTTACTGAGTTTGAGGTTTGTACACTCTTCTCTCATAAGTAGTTCTAGCTCCCTCAGCAATGGGATTTAAAACCATATGGGCAATGGTATAACGCATAGGTTGCGCTTCCCGGGTCGCTTTAGTATGTATTATGTGTCCATCCTCAAAAGGTTCCCACTCATGGGTGTCTAATTCACTCCAGACGTTATACATGTATAAGCCGTCTATTAACTCGTTCAGTGGGTCAAGAGAGAGAGTAGGGTGTTCGTGGAAGGTGAAGATGTGATGGACTTCTTGTTTACCAAGCCACTGCCCTCTGGAGAGTTCTAAAACCTCCTCAACATCTGGTTCAAAAACAAATACAATACAAAACAAGTAGTATTAAAGTTCACATACAAACATGAATGATATCACAAAATGTATCATTCGAGGCCTTTTCTGAAAACACATCAAATGTGGCATAAACACGATGTCTAAAAGATCCACTCATATTAGACTTTGTAATTAATATCCACATTTTAGAAAATTTAAAGATCCACTCAGCGCCCATTCAATTACCAAAACTTAAGAAACTATGGAAAATCCCTGAAACATGATTTCGCAAAATCTCTACTGATAGTGGTGGTAGTTTCTCACAAAATCAAGAAACATCGGGAGAGGAGAACGATATAGTATTCCCCAATTTTCTAGGAAATCGAACAGTCTATACACCAGATATGTCATACAAATCAACTTTTTGAACTTTTTTCTTGATTCGTTAACCCAAGAGAAAGATTAGAAACATAATGTCAATAAACGTAAACAAGAGGAAACATGGCTTCGAAGAAGATCAAGAATCTAAAAGAACCTGGATGCAGATACGAATCGCTTTGAAGATTATGGTAATCCATTGGGGGAGGAGAACCTGATTTGGGGGAATATAGAATGGTTTATCTCTGCGCGAAAATAATCCTGCTATATCCCTCTAAATCAGGTTTTCGTAAACCCTAACCACAGAACGCTGAATACGAGAGTAAGTCAGAACTCTGTCGAGTGTTGTTGACACAAGACGAAGCGATGAGCGAACGTTATGGAAGAAGAAGATGAGAGCGAAGAGGGGAAACTCGAAAAAAAAACGTAAAAGGTGTGTTTACTGATTCAGTTACGCGGTGGACCAGTACTGCTCCTTTATTGGGCTGCCTCTGCCTTTGAAATTATTAGCCCACTAAAGTTATATTTTTAAACCCATCTAATATAACATTAGATATTTTTATTAGTATAGATTTTTTACGCAGGGGTATTAACGTCTTTTTAAATAAAGGTTGTGGAAGACACTGGCAGGAATGGAATTGGAAAGAATCAAGGAAACGAGCAATGTGGTAGTTTGCTTAAAATTTTCACTATTCCAAACCAAAAAGTCGAATTCTATCTTTAATATAATATAACTGTTAAATTTGTTCAATTGATATTATTAAATCACATTTTCACGATGGTAAAATTATTTTTGAACCTGATGTACTATGCGTACAAGGTTTTCTAACAAAAAATATGAGAATAATTATACTGATGGTTATATAAACTAATTAACTGTCAGGATTTAATATGTATTTGTCTGTAAATTAAAGATAAAACTTGCAAAAACCAAATCATGCGGGTATTGATGGATTCCCTTTTTTATAACGTTATCAAAGTGAATAGTAATGGACTTGTGACACTTCAATTAACGTGACGAGTCACAACAGGTCGACAAATTTTTGCAAAAATGAAGGTATGATAAGACATAGAACATGAACTTGGACTTGGACAGAAGAATAATGAATTAGGTAAGATAAGAAGCATGTTAAGTGAAACTGGACTTGGTTAAATCTGATCACCAAGTCACTTTCATAATTAAGTGATTGACTTTAACGTTCTTGAGAAGTTTACGGACACTTATTATCTGGATGGATATATCAAGAAGGTTTAGGTGTTTGGATGGATATATTAGAAAGGACTAAGAAAAGAGTACTTACGGATATCTAGAAGACCAGAGTTGTTTACGTGTGTGTGTAATCAGCAAACAACTATGTCTCAGAGAAGACATCAGACAATAAGTCCTTCAAACAAGTAATACCTCTTGTATATACTCTCTAAAATTCCGGTAAAATCCATTAGAGCAATGCGATCTAACTACGAACATCGGAACAATTTTTAAGCCGAGACTTTAACAGTACTTGGGCCATGACCTTATTAAAGCCCATGTTTTAAAAGTCAACTTACCAATGTACTTTGGTCGGAAGGGGAAGAGATCTGAAGTGCCTATCGTCCAGATGTCACCTACACAGATATTCTGAGAAGAAGCCCTCTCGTTTTGATTGCCAACAAAAGAGATCGGAGGAAAAGGATAAGGGTTTGGAAGGTTGACCCAACTTATTACAACTACAGATTCAGATCTTGAAAGAACACAAGGACGACGATGCTATCGAATCTTCCAAGGGATTTGGCAGAGGATGTGCTCTCTAGGCTTTCCGTGACATCTCTGAGAGGAGTGCGGTCGACATGCAAAAATTGGAACCGTCTATCCACAAATCGGAGCTTTACAATGAAGCACATCGGTAAAGCAAATGCAGCAGCAAAGAGTTATCACAGGATGGAGTTTCAGGTGGTCATGATGATCCAATATAGGGTTTGTTTATTCAGCGTCAATCTCCTCAACCCATCCATAGACCGTATAGGTAAACTTATTAGCCTAGAGGATGCAGATCGTGTAGAGATATCTAAAATTTTTCACTGTGACGGTTTACTGTTATGCATCACCAAAGACGGATCTAGTCTTGTTGTATGGAACCCTTGTTCGGGGCAAACCAGGTGGATCAAACCCATGAATTCTTACGACAAATTGTTCGACCGGTACGCTCTGGGATACGAGAAGAAGGACAACTACAAAGTATTGAGATTTCTTGATGATTACGACTCTAGAGTGAACGTGAAGCGCCGGGAGTTTGAAATCTATGATTTAAACTCTGATTCATGGAAGGTTGTTGATGTCAATCCCGACTGGGATATAGAGTATCATCAGCGTGGTGTGTCTCTCATGGGGAACACTTACTGGTTTGCTCAAGAAAAGTTTCCAACTGCAGTACAAGGACAAGTGGGAGGAGATATATCAGACATCCCTGATTTTTTACTATGTTTTGATTTTACAACTGAGAGATTTGGACAGCGTCTGCCTCTGCCTTTTCACGCTTTTTATGAAGATACTGTGACTCTATCTAGTGTCAGAGAAGAGCATCTTGCGGTGCTATTTCAACAATGTGGTACACCTGCATTTACCGTGAAGATATGGATTAGTAGCAAAATTGAGCCCAATGCAGTGACGTGGAACAAGTTGTTCTTAGCGGTTGATATGAAACCACTCACCGGTTTGGGTTTTCAGTTTCTGGTTATAGGTGGGAGTTTCTTTGTTGATGAGAAGAAGAAGGTCGCGGTGGTTCTTGATAAAAACAGAGGTAAACGTTACCCCACTCGCAACATAGCTTATATCATTGGAAAGAAAGGATACTTTAAACAAGTGGATCTTGGCGAGTCTATAGACGCAGGTTGTTGGCCACTTGTGTGCTCTTATGTTCCTAGTTCAGTGCAAATCAAGCAAGCTGCACCACCCTAATCTATCAGCTTGTACTTGTCGTTTATATGCTCTTATCTTTTCCCATCTGCAGTTTTATAATTTGTATCTCGACAATGGTTGGTTTCTCAACATGGCCTCTGGCCCTATGTTCTCTTTACTCTCTTCATCTTGTTATATCCAAGTTATTGCGTATCAAAATACCCTAAAAGAATGATCAAGACTACATTTTTTTCCTTCTTTAGCATTGCACCTAAATAAGAAAGGGGTTTTTTTTATTTTTTCACTCTTCTTTTAGCTCTTATATTTATTACTGATCTGATTGTCATGTAAACAATTACAAATCGTTTGAAAGTTATTCTACAATTTTAAATGATAGGACAACGATTGTATAGCATAGATACAGTACACGCGAAGAGGTAATGAGAGGAGAGAAACCATTACTTAGAAGTAGAGTGCTGTGCAATCTTCTGCTCAAGGGAACCTTTATCAGCTCCGACAACTTTGTCCACCTCTTTGCCATCTCTGATGAAGCAAAAGGTCGGGACACTGCTAATGTTCCAAGAAGCAGCCACGTCGTTGGCCTCGTCTATGTCAACTTTCAAGAAAACGACTCTTGGGTGCTGTGTGGCCAGGTTTGAGTACAGAGGAGACATATAACGGCACGGTCCGCACCATGTGGCTGTGAAGTAAAGGATGAGCAGACGCGATGCCTTCTTCGCGGCCTTTTTCTTTGCTTCTAGGTCGCTTGTTGAGTGGATGCTAATCACTTGTCCTGTATCATCAGGGAGAAAAGATGGTCATTTCCTTTTTGACATGGAAATTTCATTTTAGGGTTTTATAAAAGCTTTGTGTTTATTTGGGGTCTAAGATACAGCAAGTTGCTTTTCTCACTGTGGAGTCGCATACTTGTGATAAGCATATAAAAACTAGCGGTATCTTACAGAAACAGAACGCTACTGAGGCGTCAATACACCGTGAGTTTCCACCAAATTACCAAACTATCATGTGCAGACAATTCATTGGGACGAGACTCACAGATAAATGTTCCGACACATGTTCTTTGCAGTAATTTCATGAAGTAGAGAACCTTTGAAAGAAATGGATAGAATTTTTACCGTCTTTGAGTGCAGCCTGAGCTTCTCGCTCCTGCATTGATAGGATTCAAGAGCAAGGAGAAGCAAATTAATGAGCGTGAGATGTTTGATATGATATGAAGTTGATTATGTGAAAAGAGGTTGTATTGTTATGGAGAAGAATCAGGCTTATGTGCTTTCTGCTAAGAACGTAAAATTATACAAAGAGAGAGCTACACAATGGCATAATATATTTTTCAATCAGGGGTATGTGTCGGTCTGACCTTGGCTTCTTGCTGTTGTTGTCTCTCGCGTTCAGCCCTTTGAAGTTCCTTTTCTTTCCTCAGGCGTTGATATTTCCTGCGGTGTTCGTCGATTCTCTTTGCATTGGGTTCAACCTGTGAAGTACACATTATGAGAGCGCACTGTTGGTACAGTGATATCAAGAGGTTTCCACAATTACCTTCTTAAGAATCGTCCCTATCTCCTCGTCGTAATCTAATTTTGAAGCTACATGTAGATCAGCTGCAGCCTCTTCCCATTGGCCTAACATGGCCCTAGCCATACCTCGTGACTTGTACCCCTTAGCTGAATCAGGGTTGAACTAAACCCCATAATAAAATAGTTTAGCATGTTTATGGAAGAACACCATTGGGATACAACATTACTTTTACAAGCTATAAAACTATTGAGACATGACGTTGCTTTACCAATCCATTTGCTGCACAAACAAAACAAGTTTATGTCAAGAGAAATGATCACCTGTAAAGCCTCGTTGGCATCGCGAATTGCAGCATTTGGCTTCTTAACTTTTAGAAACACACTAGCTGCAGGATAACAAATACAAATACTCAGAATGATTACTCACATTTGGCCGAAAAGAGAGAGAGAGAGAGAGAACTAGTAAAAGAAAGTTACCTCTAGCGGCGTAGAGAATTGCTGAAGTAGGATTTAGCATGACGGCTTTTGTTAGATGTTCTATAGCTTCTTCAAACTTCCCTGTATACCAACCAATCAAGCATTAACGAAACCATGGGGAAATCCTATGAACTAAATAAATAAAAAACCAATTTCAATGGTGGTTATGTACCATCAGAGATAGCCTCCATAGCTTTACTCTTCTCTAACTGAGCATCATCCCTATTCTCATCAGTCACTTCAGCTGTAGAATTCCCCATCTAAGAAAAAAAGTAAAATCAAACAATCAGGTAAAAAAATTGCATAGAGACACAGCCACCAGATAATAGCCAAAGATAACATCTTGAACACATACCGGCTGAGGAGGATCATTGTCTGGTTCAACTACATCAGAGTTGTCCAATTCAACATCAGACTCCATAACATCATCATCATCATCCTCATCATGTTTGGGAGAGAAATTGGGTTTAGTCTCAGCCATATCTTCATAATCTCTTTCCTGCATTATGGTACCATCATTTCAGTCTTATAAGAAGAACCACTATTCAAGCATAAAGATACACTTCAGCCCAGAGAAGGATTTTGGTAGAATCAATTCCACACCAGGTTATTAAAAACGTAAGCAAACGTGACCTGATAATTCTACCAATGCTCCAAAACCCCCAAAAAAAAAAGAAAGAAACATGAGAGTTGCGATAAGAGAGACAACTTACAGTTTTCTCAATCTTGGGAACTTGAGCTCCTAAACTGTAGGAGAAGACGGGAACGAACATCGATTAGAAGAAACTCTCACAGCTCCATGGAAAAGTCTACAACATACGATTGAGAACCATTGGATAAAGAAAGAGAAGATTAAGTCACCTTCGGAGATACTCCTTGAAGAAAACCAGAGAAGGATCGTGGAGAATCGAGGGATTCAATTGCAACTTCTCGACGAATCTTCTCAGCTCTGCTACCTGATTCGCATCCATCATAGTCTCTCTCTCCCCGAAAATAGCTTGACGAGACTGAATCCTTCAGCTCCTTATTATGATAATATGATCGTACGGTGGGAGAATCAGCCGGAGCACGGTGGTTCGATGTGTCTGTCTGCTCGTATCGGGATTCTTTGTGGTTGTGTACCGGTTGAACCGGTTTTGTATTCGCATTAATTTAACCCGACTAAATTCATATCCGGTTTATATGCTTAAATTGGTCCCTCACTCATTTAATCCTAGGCCTGGGACAAAATCCAAATCCGAAAATTCGAACCGAATCCGAACCGAAAAAATTGGATTAAAATCAAACCAAAACCAATGATATATCCGATCGGATTTTGCTTCCATTATTTGTGGATATCGGATAATATCCGATCCGAACCGATATTCAATAGATATCTACATAAATCCAAAAATATAAGAACAATTGGTATCCCGAAGAAGTTTGCTGCTATGGTCTGAAATTTTGTTGAACTACGATTCAATTTGATTTAGGATGTTATTTAATTTTGCTATTTCTTTTTTCTTTAGGATGATATGGTTTATTTTGGTTTTGATTTTTTTTTCATTGAGTCTTCACTTTGGATTTTAGTATGTCAGATTTTTATCTATTGGTATTGTTTGATTTAAGTTTGAACTTAGACCTTGTCATTTGCTTCATTTATATTATTTTTTATTTTATTGGCTTGGTTAGTATGGTAATTTGGATACAATCAGATTTAAAAAATATACGAATAAAATATTATAGTTGTCTACAATAATATCTGAACCGATCCGAAATCCAAATAATCCGAACCGAAACCGATCCAAATTTTATAAATACCCATATGGATGTTAGAGTCAATATCCAAAAAATCCAAAATCCGAAAAATCCGAACCGAATCCGATCCGATATCCGAACGCCCAGACCTATTTAATCCTTGTAAATTATGAATTTAATGTCTTTTGTTAAATGAATAAATGTTATGCTGCATACGTAACATAATTGCCAATGTATCAGAGTATCAGAAAATTACTTTTATAGTTAGAGAAATAAACTGAGTAACAAAATCAAAATTTTACACTTCACCCAAAAAAAAAAAAAAAATCAAATTTGATGGTACACTCACATTATATTACATATCACTTTTGACTACGAGTAATTGACCTCCATTCGTTTGACATAGAAAATAATGTTACAAAATAGTCATTTGGATGATTTCTTTTGCATAAAAACTCCATACTTATAATGAAAGAAACCGAACTATTTTTTGTAAAAAAAATGGTATTGAGGAAACATTTTAAGTTAAATTAAAATAAACTGCCACCTTGTTTGGATAATTTACAAATGATACTTGTTTGGCATATGCATTTTCAACTTAATTGAGCATATACAATTCTAATCAATTGTCGACCTTGCAATTAATCCAAGTTACATTTACATATCACTAACCACTTCAACTAAAATTATTATGGATTTGTTCTTTTGTATTGCACTAGAGTGTATTTTTTCAAAAATGAACCAAAAACTTTATATACATAACCAAATGTTTTGGCTATAGAGATGAATTTTGCGCATACATATATATATAGGATCCTGATAAAATTGAATGCAAATATGAGGATGTGTTTGTAGTTGTTCTGAAAATGTGCATTGTTATTTTGATGCTATGAAAAAAGCAGATTGCTCTAGTATGCTTCCAAATTTCCATCTTAATACTAGGTTGTTTTTGTTATTTCTTGACCTTTTATTTTGGTTTCATATAAAACATATGCTTAATGATTAATCTTAATTAAAATAAATATTTTTAAAATCTACTTTTGTTCAACTCCAATCTTTACCGAATTTTGAAGTACCAACATATGTTGATTATGATATTAATACCATGTCATATGTATATTGGTAAATGTGGGCATATGATACATTTAGTTAGTGTAATTAACTATATATTTGCCAATTTGATATATGCGACATTTTTCTTGCACATACTTAGCTGCAAGGACAATGTCACATATGTGAGAGCGAATCGTCGAAACTCGAAAACGTGAAAGGGGTGGATGTCTTACTTTTTCTGTTACGCGGTGGTGTGTGCTCGTATCAGTTGACTTTGATTGATTGGGTTCCTTTGGCAAAACTCTTCATGGCACGGTTGGCCGGGAATGAGAACCCGTCGAACACTATTCTTCTTGGTTGTGTATTGGTTGAACCAGTTTTTTTATTAGCATTAACTTAAACCGGATATGAAATTATGCTGCATAACCTATGCTTGGCTAAACCAATACATAAATCATACATAAACCGGTTTATAGTTAGAGAAATAATCAAAGGGAAACAGAAGCAACTAATTTTCCCAAGTAACATGTCTGATTACTCTCATAAGTTCCATTAGACCAAAATCTGGTAAACAAAGTATACACTATTTAATCTGGTTTGACTTAATCCAAATGAAACCAAATTTAGACCCGAATTAACTTGATTTAACCCTAATTCACCTAGCCACTCGTTTTGCTTCTTCACGTGCCAGATAAGCCACCTGAAACTAAAGTTGATTAATAAGACAAACATTTGCATAAGCCTTGAGACGAGCATCAAAACCATTCAACTGAAAGAGTTCTATTCATTGTAACCCTAGTTTATTACCACTACAGATTCAAATTTTGAAACACAAGGACCACTATGCTATCGAATCTTCCAAGGGATTTGGCAGAGGATGTGCTCTCTAGGCTTTCCGTGACATCCCTGAGAGGAGTGCGGTCTACATGCAAAAATTGGAACCGTTTATCCACAAATCGGAGCTTCACAATGAAGCACATCGGTAAAGCCAAAGCAGCAGCAAAGAATTATCACAGGAAAGAGTTTCAGGTGGTCATGATGATCCAATATAGGGTTTGTTTATTCAGCGTTAATCTCTTCAACCCATCTATAGACTGTATAGGTAAACTTGTTAGCCTAGACGACGTTGCAGATCGTGTAGAGATATCTAAAATCTTTCACTGCGACGGTTTACTGTTATGCGTCACCAAAGACAGCTCTAGTCTTGTTGTTTGGAACCCTTGTTCGGGGAAACCAGGTGGATCAAACCTTGGAATTCTTACCACAAATTGTTCGACCGGTACGCTCTAGGATGCGAGAGGAAGGACAAGTTTCGTAGCTACAAAGTCTTGAGATTTCTTGATGATTACGACTCTAGAGTGAAGGGCCGACTTCGTGAGTTTGAAATCTATGATTTAAACGCTGATTCATGGAAGGTTGTTGATGTCAATCCCGACTGGGATATAGAGTATCATCAGCGTGGTGTGTCTCTCATGGGGAACACTTACTGGTTTGCTTACGAGAAGCTTCCAACTGTAGTACAAGGACAAGTGCGAGTGATATCAGACATTCCTGATTTCTTACTATGTTTTGATTTTACAACTGAGACTTTTGGACCGCGTCTGCGACTGCCTTTTCACGCTTTTTATGAAGATACTGTGACTCTATCTAGTGTCAGAGAAGAGAATCTTGCGGTGCTATTTCAACAATGTGGTGGGTATACCGTGAAGATATGGATTAGTAGCAAAATTGAGCCCAATGCAGTGTCGTGGAACAAGTTGTTCTTAGCGGTTGACATGAAACCACTCACCGGTTTGGGTTTTCAGTTTCTGGTTATAGGTGGGAGTTTCTTTGTTGATGAGAAGAAGAAGGTCGCGGTGGTTCTTGATAAAGACAGAGGTTGCAGAGGTAAATCTCGCCCCACTCGCAACATAGCTTATATCATTGGAAAGAAGGGATACTTCAAACAAGTGGATCTTGGCGAGTCTAAAGACGATGGTTGTTGGCCACTTGTGTGCTCTTATGTTCCTAGCTCAGTGCAAATCAAGCAAGCTGCACCACCTTAATCTATCAGCTTGTGCATGTGTTTATTTGCTCTTATCTTTTCCCATCTGCAGTTTTATAATTTGTATCTCGACACTTGTTGGTTTCTCAACATGGCCTCTGGCGCTCTGTTCTCTTTAGTCTCTTCATGCTGTCATATCCAAGTTATTGCGTATCAAAATACCCCTAAAACAATGATCAAGGCTACATTTTTTTCCTTCTTTAGCATTGCTAAGTTAGCTGAAAAAGAAAGGGATCTCTGCTCTTAAACCTTCTTTTAGCTCTTATATTTATTACTGATCTGATTGTCATGTAAACAAATTACAAATCCTTTGAAAGTTATTCTACAATTTTAAATTATGGGACAACGATTGTATTGCATAGATACAGTACACGCGAAGAGGATAATGAAAGAAGAGAGAAACCATTATTACTTAGAAGTAGAGTGCTGTGCAATCTTCTGCTCAAGCGAACCCTTATCAGCTCCGAAAACTTTGTCCACCTCTTTGCCATCTCTGATGAAGCAAAAGGTCGGGACACTGCTAATGTTCCAAGAAGCAGCCACGTCGTTGGCCTCGTCTATGTCAACTTTCAAGAAAACGACTCTTGGGTGCTGTGTGGCCAGGTTTGAGTACAGAGGAGACATATAACGGCACGGTCCGCACCATGTGGCTGTGAAGTAAAGGATGAGCAGACACGATGCCTTCTTCGTGGCCTTTTTCTTTGCTTCTAGTTCGCTTGTCGAGTGGATGCTAATCATTTGTCCTGTATCATCAGGGAGAAAAGATGGTCATTTCCTTTTTGACATGCAAATGAATTTGTAGGTTTATAAAAGCTGTAAATGAAGCTTTGTGTGAATATTTGGGGTCTAAGATACAAGCAAGTTGCTTTTCTCACTGTGGAGTCGCATACTTGTGATCAGCACATAAAATCCTGAGGAACGAGCGGTATCTTACAGAAACAGAACGCTACTGAGGCGTCAATACACCGTGAGTTTTCACCAAATTACCAAACTATCATGTGCAGATAAATGTTCCGACACATGTTCTTTGCAGTAATTCATGAAGTAGAGAACCTTTGAAAGAAATGGATAGAATTTTTACCGTCTTTGAGTGCAGCCTGAGCTTCTCGCTCCTGCAGGATTCAAGAGCAAATTAATGAGCGTGAGATGTTTGATATGATATGAAGTTGATTATGTGAAAAGAGGTTATATTGTTATGGAGAAGAATCAGGCTTATGTGCTTTCTGCTAAGAATGTAAAATTATACAAAGAGAGCTACACAATGACATTATAGTTTTTCAATCATGGGTGTATGTGTCTGTCTGACCTGGGATTCTTGCTGTTGTTGTCTCTCGCGTGCAGCCCTTTGAAACTCCTTTTCTTTCCTCAGGCGTTGATATTTTCTACGGTGTTCTTCTATTCTCTTTGCATTGGGTTCAACCTGTGAAGTACACATTATGAGAGCGTACTGTTGGTACAGTGATATCAAGAGAGGTTTCCACAATTACCTTCTTAAGCATCGTCCCTATCTCCTCGTCATAATCTAATTTTGAAGCTACATGTAGATCAGCTGCAGCCTCTTCCCATTTGCCTAACATGGCCCTAGCCATACCTAGTGACTTGTACCCCTTAGCTGAGTCAAGGTTGAACTAGACCCCAGAATAAACTAGTTTAGCTAGTTTATGGAAGAAAACCAATTGGGATACAACATTACTTTCACAAGCTATACAACTATTGAGACATAAACTTGCTTTACCAATCCATATTCTGCACAAACAAAACAAGTTTATGTCAAGAGAAATGATCACCTCTAAAGCCTCGTTGGCATCGCGAATTGCAGCATTTGGCTTCTTAACTTTTAGAAACACACTAGCTGCAGGATAACAACTACAAATACTCAGAATGATGACTCTCATGAAAAGAGAGAGAGAGAGAGAGAACTAGTAAAATTGGGTTTAGTTCAGGTTCAATCACATCAGAGTTGTCCAGTTCAACATCAGACTACATAACATCATCATCATCATCATGTTTAGGAGAGAAATTTGGTTTAGTCTCAGCCATATCTTCATAATCTATTTCCTGCATTGTGGTATCATCATCTGAGTCTTATAAGAAGAACCACTAATTAACCATAAAGATACACTTCCCAGAAAAGGTTTTTGGTAGAATCAATTCCAGACCAGGTTATTAAAAACGTAAAGCAAACGTGACCTGATAATTCTACCAATGCTCCAAAACCCAAAAAAGAAAGAAAGAAACATGAGAGTTGCGATAAGAGAGACACCGTACAGTTTTCTCAATCTTGGGAACTTGAGCTCCTAAACTGTAGGAGAAGACAGGAACGAACATTGATTAGAAGAAACTCTCACAGCTCCATGGAAAAGTCTACAACATACGATTGAACCATTGAAAGAAAGAGAAGATTAAGTCACCTTCGGAGATACTCCTTGAAGAAAGCCAGAAAAAGATCGTGGAGAATCGAAGGATTTGATTTCAACTTTTCGACGAATCTTCTAAGCGCTGCTACCTGATTCGCATCCATCATACTCTCTCTCTCCCCCCCCCCCTCCGAAAATAGCTTGACGAGACTGAATCCTTCAGCTCCTTATTATGATCGTACGGTGGGAGAATCAGCCGGAGCACGGTGGTGTCTGCTCTGCTCTCTTTGCGTTATGCTGCCATACTCCAACGGCGTCCTCTACCATAATTTAAACAAATCAATTATCTTTTATGTTCTAGTATACACACAAAGATAACTAAAAAAGCAGATCCTTCTGTTATTTAAGAAGACACAAAATTGCAGGAATGTGGAAGGCTTCGTTATCCCATTACCTGGTCCACTGGATCAGTCAATTCAGAGAATGCATTTGCCATTTCACGGCCACAGACGAACAGCTCAAATCATTCAGTCAAATTAACCTGCAATGCTGTTGTAGAAAGAAAAGAAAAAGCAAAAAAAAGGCTATTTACACATTGAATAGATTTCATAACATAAGATGAATGATATAGAAAATGGTGACAGTGTTGGGAAGAAAGGTAAAAATGGAGTCACTGCCAGGAAACAGGGCTCTAGCAACAACTTTACCTGCGATGTGGCTTGGCCAAAGGAGATATTTCGATTGGGTAGTCCAAGACAAATGTGGGCTGCACAAGCTTTGGCTCTATAACAACTTCAGAAACCTGAAAACGTGAATTGATTTTCAGCACATAAATTCCCAGATTTGATAGTAAAGTGTCAATTGAAGAAGCTTCACCTCATTAAGAAGATGGCCTAAGGAAGAGCAAGCTATGATTCCAGATTTGTCCTTGGGCTCAAGCACGTCTTGGAGTGCCAGCAGAACTGTGTCTTTGGCATTCCCGATATCTTCCCCTAGCTCACTGAAATCGGTTCTTGTTATCTCTTTAACAAGATTAGCTCACTGAAATCGATTCAAGTTATCTCTCTGTTCCATGCACTGAAAGACTGAAGAACTGGAGTTTCAACCTCCAAATATCCAAAAGACTCAACTGTCTTGCGCATCTCTGAAACAATCTACTACAACAAAACAGAAGAAGAGGATCGTTGGTCTGTAAAAATAAAATAACTCCAACAACCTTAAGTGAGTGTCAAATGAAAAATCAATTGGTACATCGTGAGGTAAGCATTTTGTTTAGAGATCGTGCACAAACGAAACTAGACGCTACTTTAGCCCTTCCCCGAAACACATCAGCCACTTCAGGATTAGCAAATCATATCAACAGAACTAGTAAGAAACACAGTGAGCGGAACCCGAATAAAACTTATAGACTTTCTTTAATGAATTAGGACCCACCGATTTACATAGAGAGAAGATAGAGCTCACCGTTGGCGGTGACGTTTATCAATATCAGTTAGACCAGGATATTTGTCTGGCAGAGGAAGGAGAGATTCAGTGAGAACTGAAAAAGAATTCACACATAGAGAAAGCTCCCCTGGAAAGTTATACACACTGGTGGAGAAGCCGAATGTGACCAATGGTATTCTCCGAGTCTACTCTCTTTTCGTTCTTGGCTAAGTTGGAAATTTAGTGACATCATTTCTTGCTCGAGCTTCGTGACTGGCAGTCTCTAGCGTTAACTATATTGGAAAGAAGTTCCTGAGCCTGCCCAATTTTCCAGAATCATCAGTGAAAACATAACGGTAGTTTTCAAAATGCAATCACAATAGCATGAGTAGAAGAAACACACAGGATGTGGAACACTAGAAGAAGGAGATAACTCCCAAGGATCTTTCTCCATGACGCTCTCTAAAAAGGTATGTAAATCTATTTCTTCTTGAAGTTGCAGTTGCAATCTTTTTACCTGAAACATAAACATTCTTTCAGCACTTTCCACATAATAACCACTTCTCTTATTGAGTTCAGGAAGCTCAAATCCTCTTACAGTAAGCAAGCTCTTATAAATTCAATGTATGTTCATACCTCTGGCATGGTATGCAAAAACATAATCCAGAAGTTGAGAAAAAGAAGAAGAAATGGTAACCACTTGCTTAGATTTCAATTCAAAACTTGCATCCTCTGGAGTTTGGCTATTGGTCATAATAGTAATGATAGATCATCATCATGGGTCTTCTTCATCACCTACTTGGGATTTTGATGATGACTATTACCATTACCCGGACTCAGATGATGATATTCAAATGACGACATGGACCAAAATATATACATATTGATGACATGGACCAAGAGACTGTCATGCGGATGGTTCAATTCTCATTTGTTTATTTTGCAATTGAAAGTTGACAATAGCAATTATTTTTTTTTAGCAAAGTGAACAACAATTTGACTTAGCAGTGGACAACGCAAGAAACAAAAATCGAACAAGTGACAGGAGAGATAGGAAAAAGACGAAATCCTTAGTTATTAGCTGATAGATAGAAACGTAACAAAGATAGAGATGATTTGACTAGCAGTTACGTTCATCTCTTACTTTCCTTTTGCGCGGTTGGTGGTTGATTTGCACTAAGCTTGGGAGATAAGAAGAGGAGCACACAAGGGGGGGAAGAAACACTTGCGGAGTATATCCGAAATTGCCAGGTTCCCCGACATAGACATTGGGAGCTTCTCCGAGACTCACAGATTTAAAGAAACCGTCGTCTCCAATGATAAAAGCAGTGTGGTACCGGGCACTCTCGGTGTGTAGAAATCCGTCTACATCGAAAACCACGGCGACTTTCTCTTCCTCGTCAATGAAGAAGCTCCCAGCTTTATGGTCAAACCGAACAGCATCAAAACTACTACTAGTGAGTAGTGGTCTCATATCTACTTTCAAAAACTTGCTCCAGGACACAGCACTAGGATCAATCTTAGTGGTAACCCAAATCTCCAATGTTTCAATTGAGTCATCACCCTGCTGATATAGCACAGCGAGCTGTTCTTCTCTAACACATGAGAGGGTCACAGTATCTTCACTATAAGAGTGAAACGGAATAGGCAGACGCGGTCCAAATGTCTCTGTTGTAAAATCAAAACAGAGTAAGAAATCTTCAACATCTTCCTCTTCCAATCCAACGCTGGCTGGTTTGTGTATTGAAGCAAAAAAGTCACGCCCTGTCTTCTCATGGGCAAAAAAATAAGTATTTCCCTTCAAAGACACGCCGCGTTGATAGTATTCTACCTCCCAGTCGGGTCTGACGTCTAGAACCCTCCATGAGTTAGACCCAAAGTCATAGATCTCGAACCCGAAATAGTGTTTTAAATCGATGCAATTATCCACAAACCTCAAGATTTTGTGGTTACGGTTGATGTCGTATCCCAGAGCATACATGTCCAAACTTGTACGGGGTCCTCCTATCCACCTTGTTTGCCCCAGATAAGGGTTCCACACCACGAGCCTTGATTTGTCCTTGAGGACGCATAATAATACGCCGTCGCAGTGGAAAACGGTAGATATCTCGACTTGATCAAGTAAAGCTACCTGCTTTATAGATAGATCAACCAAGTCTTCTTCCTTGCGGCGGAGATGGAATCTGACTGAACAAACCTTGGAATCCATCGTCATGAACCCCAAAAACTGCTGCCTTGATGTTGATGCTTCTGCTTCACCCACAATCCAATCTTTGGATAAGGCGTTCCATAATTTGCTAGTGGATCGCACTGCCGACAGGGATGTTATCCGAACCTTGGTGAGTATCTTCTCCCCTACCAGTTTCGGTGGAAGATCGCATATCATCTTACTACTCATTCTTCCAACTTTACACAGACGCAGCCGCCTATACTCCTATATATAGATATATATAACTTTTTTTTCCTCATATCTATACTAATATTTTTTCACATACTTTTGACATAAAAAAAAAACATTTTGGAAACTATTAACATTTAATACATTTATTTTAATATTAGTTACTAAAAATTTTAAAATTAATTATAGGTAAGATTTTAAAAATTAAGGAAGAGAGAGGTTTAGCATGACGGGTCCTGGAGAACTAACAGTATCCTAAAAAAACAGAACGCTACTGAGGTGTCAATACACCATGAGTTTCCCATTATATTATCACCTAAAATACTTTTTGTAGGGAACTAGCAGTTCATGTAAGTAATAGTGCCGGCTCAAACATTTATTAGGCCTCTCGGCAAATTTTTAAAGGTATAGTAGACCTTTTAACAAATTTTTATTTATTTTGATAAAAAGAAAAACTAATTCTATACGAAGTCTTATATTCATATATATATTTTTATTTTGACCCCTTTTGTTTATTAAAAGAAAAAATTGGACCCTTTTTATACATATATATATATATATATATTATTTGACCTCTTTTGTTCATACAACAAGAAAATTTAGACTCCTTTTATACATATAAATTATTATTATGGACCCTTTTTGTTCATATAAAAAAAAAATTGGACCCTTTTTATAAATGTAAATTTTTTTCCCGGATCTTTGATAAGGGGCGGTCGTACTATCCATCCCTATAGTTGAACCGGCATTATAAGTAATGCACATAAAGCTGTGGGCGGGATAAGCAAGATGTCTAGCAGCCTTGTCAACTAGATTTAATGGCTAATATGAGCTTATTGAGTACAAACAAGAGTGACCAGAGATGATGTCTTTAACACCTACCGGCTGGGGAGGATCATTGTCTAGTTCAACTACATCGGAGTTGTCCAGTTCAACATCATCATCATCATGTATAGGAGAGAACTTGGGTTTTGTCTCAGCCTTATCCTCATAATCTCTTTCCTAAATTGTGGTATCATCATTCAATATGTTAAAAAAAGAACCATTAATCAACCATATAGATACATCAGCAGCCTATAAAAGGTTTTTGGTAAAAATCAATTCTACACCAGGATATTATAAACGCAAGCAAACCCAAGTAGCAAAAAATATTAAGTAGAACTTTTCATTAATAGTAATTTAAAATTTTATTTTTATTTGATTTCTAAATGTATATATTTAAATATTATATATAGATTTCTAAATTTATATGTGTACTTAGTATAGCGACACAACTCAAGGCCATGAATATGGCATACCGTTTGATAAAGATCGGGCCAGCCTTCTCCTGAAGTTACTCCAAAACGAATTGCCAAACATGATGCCACTATTAATTTAAATATACAACTTTTGGTTGACTTATTTATAAATCTTAAATCGAAGCAACCAACACAGACATCAAAGCAACAAAGAGAAATTGACTTACTTCATCATCTAGCTTCGATCTTTCTGTTGTTTACTTTTTATTTTAAATCTTAAATTCTTGTTAACTTTGCTGATTAAGGCACATCGTTAAACTTAGAAACTGAGCAATTAGACAATATACTTGGTGCAGCTTATGTTCAATTCAAATTTTGTGGGTTAAACTGTCCTGACTAAGAATCAATTAAAATTTTAATTTCTAAAAATAGAAAGTATTTAAGAAAATAATATCATCATAAATTAACACTTTTGAGTAATATCAATAGTTTACTCTACATGTTCTAAAGTAAATAAACCGTAACCTCATGAAAACAGAAGTTAAAGCAGTAGAATATTATCATAACCTAATTTGGCTTGACAATATTAATGATGTAAGACGGAAATTTTTTTTGAAGTCTAGCGCTATAAGTTGATATTCAAAGCTTTGGTTGATGTTAAGCGCTATTTGGGCGTTTTTTTAATTTTTAATAAGGTTTCAACGGAAGAACCAATGAAATGGTGTTCTAACAATAGAAAAGCTCTCTACTTTGATAGATATGCCAAAAAATGATGGAATGTGGATATCGCCTTTGACCACATTATAATAGCTGTCATTAGTTACTCATCTTCCCATGAGACGACTGGGCCACAAATCTACAATCTTCAAGATCTTATGGTCCATGGTATGTTATACGTACGTAACAGCAAACATGGAAATTGGAGGTAACAGCAAACATGGAAATTGGAGGTAACGTGTTTACGACTGGGCCACAAACACGTTACCTCCAATTTCCATGATTACAATAAATATTAGTAGCTCTTTGCTGTTTCTTTTTTTGTTTTTGTATATTTTTTGTTGTTGTCTTAATTAAATTATTTGTTTGATTTTGGTTAGTGTTGGGAAATCAAAGTTGGCGAACTGGTATATAGTTTAGCCTAACATTTATTTTATATTTCTTTTTTTATGGTTAATATTATCACATTTTCAATTGTTTAATAGAGATCTTGTCTCCAATTGGAAACTTATGGCAAACAAATCGAGATTGATGGTAAAACATGGAAATTGGAGGTAACGTGTTTAATACTAATAGATCTGTGTTTGTTTTTACCAAAAAAAAAAAAAGATCTGTTTATTACTACGTTTTTTTTTTTTTTAATACTACTAGATTTATAACCTACACGTTGTGAGGGACTATAACTTTTTAATTATTAATAAAAATCGTTGAATATAATTATAATTATTTAATATAAAAATAGAAATATATATATATATATAGGTAAATTTTATTTTATTAAGTGATCTATAACTTATCTATTTCTTTAAATATTTTTCACAATTAATTCTTTCTTTATTTTCCGATATACATTCGTCATCTCTTGCATCTACTCTCTTTTCATATTTTTATTATCTCACTTATAATATATTAATTATGAAGACATATCATAACTATTTTTCACCTTCCAATAATTTTTTTACCGGTTGGATAATCATTACTTACTAGCGTAAACATAAAAATTTTTAGAGAGTATATCCACTCTTTGTTGCAAAGTCTCTTTAGTAGTGTTATACTACACATAAATTTTGTTTTCTAATAATAAAACTCGTTTTTATCAATAAACATCATATTATAACATCAAATATTACATTTTCTCTTAATTGTTTGACAAAAGAAAAATTATGTTCATATATATTATTTTTTTACTTTAAAATATGAATAGTTTATTATGGTCTATATATAGTGTTCTTTTATTTTGATTCTCCTAAATTTACAAACTCATAAGATTATTATAACTTTTTAAATATGTGTATCTATCCAAATTTAGAATTCTTTATAAATTTTAATTATAATTCTACAACCTACCACTACTATTGTAATTGTTTTTATTACAAATAGCTTTTTCAAATTCTTTCTTAGTATATATATATATATATATATGTATATATATATATTTTGCTGTGTGTGATGTTCAGAATAAGTTTTATTTAATATATTTTATTTCAAGTAACCTTCTACATTTCTCTTAAATATATACAATTATTTTAATTTTTCAGCATTTGATTAATATATATATATATATATATATCTTTTTTTATATAATCTCTATTCATATTTTACTTTGATATTTTTATTTTTTATTTATTTTTTTTATTTTTTAGTTTGTATTTTAGTTTAAATCATTTAAAATGATTGTTTTTAATTATAAAAAAATATTACACAAACAATTGAATTAATTGATGCATTAAATTTAGATTTTATGTTTTTTAATGATGTGAATTAATTTATTAAAATTGAAAACAAGAATTGATAAGGTGGATAAAGGAGAAGAGAGAAAAGCCAACTTTATATATATAGATTCTACATTTTTCTGAAATATATACATTATTTTAATTTTTGATCATTTGATTAATATTTTCTCTTATATATATAACTTTGTTTATATAGTCTCTATTCATATTTTAATTTGATATTTTTTTGTATTTTTTATTTTTTTAGTTTGTATTTTAGTTTAAATTATTTAAAATGATTATTTTTAATAATAATAAAAATATTGCACAAGTAATTGAATTAATTGATGCATTAAATTTAGATTTTATGTTCTTTAATGATGTGAATTATTTATTAAAATTGAAAATAAGAATTGATAAGGTGGATAAAGGAGAAGAGAGAAAAACCAACTTTATATATATAAATGTTTCAATTTACAGTGTAATGCTTGTTTGACCAATTATTATATACAAAATAAGAATGAATTAATTTCTTTTTATTTTCATGTAGGGATTGTCATTAATCCGCACCGACACGCATTGTTGTGTTTTTGTGTTTGATGTCAACAACCGAAACTCATTTGCAGTCTAGCTTCTCATATGGACAACTTCGCTAGCAGAGTATATATAGCGTTCATACTATTATGTTTTATATATTTTAATTAGGTCCATCCAAATCCCTACGACTTTAAGTATATTGTCTTAGGGAACAAGATTGAATATTGATAAAGGCACCCCGAGTGGTAAAGATGTCCATTATCATTCCTTTGAAATTATAAGTCGATATTCAAAACTTTGATTGATGTTAAACGCTATTTGGGCGTTTTTTGGGCGTTTTTTTTCTTACTATAAGATTTCAACGAAAGAGGCATTAGAATGGTGTTCTAACAACGGAGAAGCTCTCTACTTTGATACATCCACCAAAGAAGGATGGAATGTGGATATCGCCTTTGACCACATTATAAGAGCTGCCATTAGTCACTCCTCTTCCCATGAGACGACTGGGCCCAAAATCTACAACCTTCAAGATCTTCTCGTCCATGGTAAGTTATACGTACGTACTATCTAATCATTGATTGTTTTTGTTTCGAGAGTTTATAATTGCATTGGTTATTTACACACTTTATTTGTTGTGTTTTTGCAGATTTGCTTCGAATATTTTTTTAGTCTCGGAGACGATGGTTAGACGGGCATGAGATTCAATTGATTTTAGATAACTTGGGTACCCTGACTCAATATGCGATGAAGACCCCCAACTACTAACAGCTAGGAGTTTTTCTTACGTTTTCGCCCTGGAAACAAGAGTTTGACCATCTCGAGTGGACCAACCATTATGAAGGCAAAATACACGTAGTAATACCATTTCTAAAAGCAGAATAGCCAAATCATTTGGCCATCAAGCCGACCATAATTAGACATTCGCAACTCGCAAGTGTTGTGAAAATTGTTTTTTTTGGTTCTTAAGTAGTCTATTATGGTATTCTTGTGTAACATATTTATATGGCATTCTTGTGTAACATATTTATATGGCATTCTTGTTCAAAACAGAACATATTTAATAGCGTGAAGTTGTTGGCGATTGTGATTGCAACGGCAAATATAGAAGCTTCAGAGAGAAGAAAAAAAAAGAAACCAAAAACCACTTGTATCAAAATTTTGAATGCGAGCTTCATTTGGTTACATGAAGAAAGAAGATAAGGAATGGAGTTGTTATCTTACTCCCACTTCACATTTCCACGCCTAAATCTTTGCACAAGCTTCTTGCAAACTCCTCAGGTTCACTCTCAAAATTGTTTAGGTCCTGCAAACCACCAATCAAGCAGCATCAGAGACTAATAGTACACAATTCATGGTTGAAATTGTTCAAGATCACCAAGTATCTTCATAATCATCACTAACTATGATACTACTATTTGTTGTCCTTTAAAAAAATATCAAAACAAAAACAAAAATTACTTTAAAAAATTACGTGTGCATTGTTCTTTTTTTTTCGACAACATGTGTCTTTTTATTATACTACTATTTGTTATTGCAATCAAAAGATATTTAAAAAAAAAAAACTAAAATTGTTCTTTTTTTTACAACATGTGTGTCTTTCTAAAACAACAATAAAATTACTTGTTTGTTTTGTAGTCATCAAGGATCACTGAAATAACTAAAAAAAATTGTTCGTTACATAATTGTTGTCTTCTACTATAGTTTTTTACTATAGATTTTTCAGAGTGCTAAATTAGATATATATATGTACAAAGTTATATTCACTTGTTATTCTAGTATTTCAAATTTGGATAAAACGATTAATTATTTATCCTTTTTTTCATATTTGCACAAACACAATATAATCTTTCTTTTTTTCTCTAACATTCACGTACGTTTATAGTTAGAGAAATAATAAGATTTATTTTTTGAAACAATTTTTAAACCCGCACATGAATCAGAAGCGAAACAGTTCCATTGTATGAATCATACAAATGCGAGCTTCAGCCTTACGTGATATATACAAAAGAAAAGAATAAAGAAACAAACAAACAGTTTCTACTGATTCTCTCCCAGGTACATGTCTGTTTTGCTCTCATAAGTTCCATTAGACCAAAATCTGGTGAACAAAGTATACACTATCGTATATATATATATAAGCTAAGAAGAAACTCAGAGTAGCCAGAGAATAAAAAAAATTAACTGAGAAACTGAAAGGCCGCCATTGAAATGCAAATAAGGGTGTGGAGTAGTCTAAAAGCAACCTTCATCTTACTGTAGATGACATTAGGTTGCAGAGCTCAGAGAAGAACTAATGCATTCAGACATTGATCTGCGACAATCTGTCGATGACTTCTTGTCTACGCAATATGGCGATACGCTCGTGACCCTGCAAAACGCATACACGATGAGGAAAGAGAGTTAGCTCAAGAAAACTATTGAATTGTGTATTAATGTGAAGAGTTTGTTGTGTATACCTTTCTTTGCGTTTTTCTAAAAACCTAGCCAGAGATGCTTTGCGAGCCAGGGGTAAAGCAACTACACAATAAATAGATTGATGTTACAGCAATAGAATTACTACTAAGCTATGTTCGAATTTGGTATCAGGGATATATGACTCTGTGTTTACCTGTTGGAGCCATTACGCTGGTAGAACCTGAAACAGCTACTGAGCAATTGATATTGGATGCGTTAGTTTGGTTGTCGTGACATGTTGATGTCAAGCCTCTTGTTAGTTTTGCTGCTCCAACTCCATTTGTGCTACTTCCAGCTTCAGGACTAAGATACGATATTGTAGGCATGAAGCTAGGAGGCATAGCTGAAGAATCAACAGAGGCACGAGTATGATGGACCGCATGTTGATGATGAGTTTGAGGTGGTGAAAAGGCTTGAGGCATAGGAGAACCATTCCCAGCTAACAACATTATCGCCTTTGCCTGAGATGGAGGAAATGAAAGAATAAAGCAAATGAGTAACCATACTAAACTAATAAAAGAGATGCATACATGGAAGAAGATGATTGAGTTACCTTTTCAGGAGATATGTCATCGTAAACACAAACCGAACCGGCATAAAAGATCGTTAACTGCGCAGGTGCCCCTATTGGCTTGGAAGAAGATCTGATAAAACAAGTCTTTAATTCGTCAACTATGAAACTGTAGAAAGAGTTTATGTAACCACAAGATATGATATGATGACTTATCAGAGAAGGGAGAAGCAGTGGGTACCTAATATCAGTTGTCCCTACAACGGCGCCGGGAGGAGGAAGGATTGAAATAGGAGGTGCCATGATAGGAACTCCTATCAAAGGTTGTGAGTTATTACTGTTGCTGATGAAGCTTCTTCCTCCTTGTGCATAATGATGAGACTGGAAACCCGGCATGGACATGGAAACTGCATTAGTTTCTTCCTGTTGGTTGGAATTTGGGAACATTCTTACTCCCTGAGAGCAAAAAGCCATAACAAATGTGTAAGGAACTTGTTTGGACGAACTTATCTAAAAATGAGAAGCTTAGCTTACGGTTGAAATGAATCAGTTATTATATTAAACCAAGATTACATCCATGCATCCAAAAAGGCACATGACATGATAGATACCTGTACAGAACTGTAAGGAGCTTTGCGGTTTGAATCATAAACATCTGCAACTGATGATGGCATGAAGGAACCAGAGTGCGGCAGATGATAAGTTCCAGACTTTCTATGTCTATCTTCTTGAGATGATGGCCTGAAAGATAGAAACTGAGAAGAAGCAGCAGAGACTTTGTTTGAGAACGACCAGTTCATTCCTCCTCTGTTGGGAGCTACAAAAGAAAAAAAGGAAACAATCAGACTTTTATCAGTTTAAACTTTAAAGTCAAACTGTTAACCATAAATGTCTCGAGATCTTACATTAACAAACACCGAACCCAAAAAAAAAAAATTAACCAACAATGTATAGAATCTGATACCGTTGACAAATTCAACGAGGCAAAACCACTTTTAGAAAAACCGTGTCTAATTTATTATTAAAAAACATTTATTCAAAGTCATTGTACGAAACTAGAATAATTTAAAACTTTTATTTTTGTTTTTAAATTAAAGAGAGATTCAAACATTAAAAACTAAACACACCCACATGTCGATGCACTACTTTTATGGAATGGCACGTTTTTGGCTTATAAAGAAAACAAAGTCGAAATAAATTATACTCCTATTCCTCGTGGTGAGAAAACTATACATTTCACATTATTGGTACCCTTGATCAACACACAATCAAATATTCAATCATCTTATAAACTAACCCAACTCTAACTTTGAAGTATTAGTATTATTTAAATCTTCCACCTACTACCAACCGTCTCTATATTTTAATTTCTTATATTAATCCCTTCTTTTCCAACATTTTACGTATTCGTTTTTTTTTTATAAATAAACTAATTAAAAGTATATCTCAGACAATTATAAGTCCCTTTCAAATAAAATCCCTCTTGTAAAAAAAAAAAAAAAGTTACCGAGTTTAAATCAAAGACAACGTTTTACACAGGGATTTTTCTAAAAGAACAAAACTAGTTTCCTAAAATCCAAATGATCCACACAGTTCATCTCCCGAGACAATGTTCTGCTCTGAGCCAAGAGACAAACTGACAAACTCTCAGTTCCCGAGCAAGCCATAAAAAACACAGGGTTCCAAAAACCCAATCTAGTTCTATTAGTAACTCCTAAGTCCTAAGTCCTAACGCATAATTGTTCCAGAAAATTACAAAAAAAGATCGACGATTTGGTTTGGGAAATTAAAGCTAACAGAGAGATTTGAAAAAAACATAACCAAATAAAGATTGATTCATCAAAAGAAGAGGAATATTAATAATTAAAAACCTGAATCTCTAGAGCTTTCGCTGGTTTCCTCCTTGACAGTGATCGGAGAATTTTTCGAACCCAATCCCAAAAAATCCCTCTCCATCTATATAATAAAACCGTCACAACCGAATACAAAAAAATAACTCGATCTCAAACCCTCGCCGATTAAAACGCGTGTTAAACGCCGGAATCAAAACAGATACAGCTTCGGCGCCGGGGGGGGGGGGAAAGAAGAAAGAGAATAAAGAGAGACTTTTGAGGGAGAAAATGAAAAAACGTGGAATGAAGTTAACAACACATCATCCATTACACAGCGATTCTTCGTTTTTATTAACAAATCGCATGCGACATGTGAATTGTAACATTAAATTAATTTCAGTTTTAAGATTTTTATTTAAGAAAAAACAAAAAAGATTCCTTTTTTTCTCATTTCCTATTGGTGCAAAAACCAGCTTACAGGTTGTCACCGGATATAGTCGGTCAAAAGACACGTGCATCGTCGTGCAGTGTGTGGGCGTTTCTTTTGGTGGTCAGACACGTGTCGAGGCACGTGCGTTATTTTTCTTATAACGTGAATCATTCACGAGGGAGATATAAACCGGGCTATCTTTATTTATTACTAGTAGTACTTTTTTATTACAAGAAAAAACACTTTGTTATTGTCGGCTAACGCGCGAAATAGATCGCGTGAGTTGTAAACTCGTTTTGTCTCTCACCGCTCAATCTAATTTAGTACTTCTTCTGCTACTACTTTCGTGCACGTTCTCTCTTGACCAAAGATAAACATATGCACGTTGCGTTTTTGGCAAACAAAATGTTTATGTATTCTCAGTCTTTTTTTTTTTTTTTTTTTTTAATCTTTAACTAACCGTTGGTACGAATTGTTAAAGACTATAATTTCAAATCTAACTTTCATAAAATGATTTTAAAACACAAATCTAAAAATAATTATTGCAGAATTTTTATTAGTTCCACAACTCAACATTATTAATCTAGTATTCCCATGTGATGTGTCATTATACTCGAATATTCAATCATTTTTTAATTTATTATTTTTGTCAGTGTACTTTATTAATAGCATACGAGTATTATATACAAGTTTGTTGGGCTAATTTGTAAGTTGCTTAAAACTAAACTTGTTATAATATTAAGGTAAAAATTGCTGGTACCAAAAGTAAATGGTTCTTTAATGTAAAAATACTACTAAAACCACTCGTTGACATCGTTTTTGTGTATTAATAGATGCATGTGGTCCGGGGGAGGAAATTACGCCATTTCCTGCGTCACCTTTCTTGTTTAATTTAGTATTTAGTAAAACTATACTATATATAGCAATGTTTTAAAACGTATTTAAGTATTTCATAATATAGTGATAAAGTTTTATAATTGTGACAAACTCTCAGTTCCCGAGCAAGCCATAAAAAACACAGGGTTCCAAAAACCCAATCTAGTTCTATTAGTAACTCCTAAGTCCTAAGTCCTAACGCATAATTGTTCCAGAAAATTACAAAAAAAGATCGACGATTTGGTTTGGGAAATTAAAGCTAACAGAGAGATTTGAAAAAAACATAACCAAATAAAGATTGATTCATCAAAAGAAGAGGAATATTAATAATTAAAAACCTGAATCTCTAGAGCTTTCGCTGGTTTCCTCCTTGACAGTGATCGGAGAATTTTTCGAACCCAATCCCAAAAAATCCCTCTCCATCTATATAATAAAACCGTCACAACCGAATACAAAAAAATAACTCGATCTCAAACCCTCGCCGATTAAAACGCGTGTTAAACGCCGGAATCAAAACAGATACAGCTTCGGCGCCGGGGGAAAGAAGAAAGAGAATAAAGAGAGACTTTTGAGGGAGAAAATGAAAAAACGTGGAATGAAGTTAACAACACATCATCCATTACACAGCGATTCTTCGTTTTTATTAACAAATCGCATGCGACATGTGAATTGTAACATTAAATTAATTTCAGTTTTAAGATTTTTATTTAAGAAAAAACAAAAAAGATTCCTTTTTTTCTCATTTCCTATTGGTGCAAAAACCAGCTTACAGGTTGTCACCGGATATAGTCGGTCAAAAGACACGTGCATCGTCGTGCAGTGTGTGGGCGTTTCTTTTGGTGGTCAGACACGTGTCGAGGCACGTGCGTTATTTTTTTCTTATAACGTGAATCATTCACGAGGGAGATATAAACCGGGCTATCTTTATTTATTACTAGTAGTACTTTTTTATTACAAGAAAAAACACTTTGTTATTGTCGGCTAACGCGCGAAATAGATCGCGTGAGTTGTAAACTCGTTTTGTCTCTCACCGCTCAATCTAATTTAGTACTTCTTCTGCTACTACTTTCGTGCACGTTCTCTCTTGACCAAAGATAAACATATGCACGTTGCGTTTTTTGGCAAACAAAATGTTTATGTATTCTCAGTCTTTTTTTTTTTTTTTTTTTTTTAATCTTTAACTAACCGTTGGTACGAATTGTTAAAGACTATAATTTCAAATCTAACTTTCATAAAATGATTTTAAAACACAAATCTAAAAATAATTATTGCAGAATTTTTATTAGTTCCACAACTCAACATTATTAATCTAGTATTCCCATGTGATGTGTCATTATACTCGAATATTCAATCATTTTTTAATTTATTATTTTTGTCAGTGTACTTTATTAATAGCATACGAGTATTATATACAAGTTTGTTGGGCTAATTTGTAAGTTGCTTAAAACTAAACTTGTTATAATATTAAGGTAAAAATTGCTGGTACCAAAAGTAAATGGTTCTTTAATGTAAAAATACTACTAAAACCACTCGTTGACATCGTTTTTGTGTATTAATAGATGCATGTGGTCCGGGGGAGGAAATTACGCCATTTCCTGCGTCACCTTTCTTGTTTAATTTAGTATTTAGTAAAACTATACTATATATAGCAATGTTTTAAAACGTATTTAAGTATTTCATAATATAGTGATAAAGTTTTATAATTGTGACAAACTCTCAGTTCCCGAGCAAGCCATAAAAAACACAGGGTTCCAAAAACCCAATCTAGTTCTATTAGTAACTCCTAAGTCCTAAGTCCTAACGCATAATTGTTCCAGAAAATTACAAAAAAAGATCGACGATTTGGTTTGGGAAATTAAAGCTAACAGAGAGATTTGAAAAAAACATAACCAAATAAAGATTGATTCATCAAAAGAAGAGGAATATTAATAATTAAAAACCTGAATCTCTAGAGCTTTCGCTGGTTTCCTCCTTGACAGTGATCGGAGAATTTTTCGAACCCAATCCCAAAAAATCCCTCTCCATCTATATAATAAAACCGTCACAACCGAATACAAAAAATAACTCGATCTCAAACCCTCGCCGATTAAAACGCGTGTTAAACGCCGGAATCAAAACAGATACAGCTTCGGCGCCGGGGGAAAGAAGAAAGAGAATAAAGAGAGACTTTTGAGGGAGAAAATGAAAAAACGTGGAATGAAGTTAACAACACATCATCCATTACACAGCGATTCTTCGTTTTTATTAACAAATCGCATGCGACATGTGAATTGTAACATTAAATTAATTTCAGTTTTAAGATTTTTATTTAAGAAAAAACAAAAAAGATTCCTTTTTCTCTCATTTCCTATTGGTGCAAAAACCAGCTTACAGGTTGTCACCGGATATAGTCGGTCAAAAGACACGTGCATCGTCGTGCAGTGTGTGGGCGTTTCTTTTGGTGGTCAGACACGTGTCGAGGCACGTGCGTTATTTTTTTCTTATAACGTGAATCATTCACGAGGGAGATGTAAACCGGGCTATCTTTATTTATTACTACTAGTACTTTTTTATTACAAGAAAAAACACTTTGTTTTTGTCGGCTAACGCGCGAAATAGATCGCGTGAGTTGTAAACTCGTTTTGTCTCTCACCGCTCAATCTAATTTAGTACTTCTTCTGCTACTACTTTCGTGCACGTTCTCTCTCTTGACCAAAGATAAACATATGCACGTTGCGTTTTTTGGCAAACAAAATGCTTATGTATTCTCAGTCTTTTTTTTTTTTGTTTAATCTTTAACTAACCGGGTGGTACGAATTGTTAAAGACTATAATTTCAAATCTAACTTTCATAAAATGATTTTAAAAACACAAATCTAAAAATAATTATTGCAGAATTTTTATTAGTTCCACAACTCAACATTATTAATCTAGTATTCCCATGTGATGTGTCATTATACTCGAATATTCAATCACTTTTTAATTTTTTATTTTTGTCAGTGTACTTTATTAATAGCACTAGATTAGGACCCGCCCGATGTGCGGGTTTAGAGTTTTTAAAATGAAATTAAATTTAACAAAGAATTTAAAATAAATATTTTCAGTAAGTAAAAACTATCTATAAAAGTCAATAGATACACCGAAGTGTCCAATGTGGTATTTGGTGTAAAAAGTGTGATTATGTGGTTGAAACTATTAATCATGTTTTCTTTGAATGCCCTCGCTCTTGTGAAGTTTGGGATTTATCTCCGACTCTTGTCTCGTCAGAGAGTTTTCCATATGAGTCGGTGTACTCGAATTTGGATTTTGTTTTTTGGAGCGATAAGTTAGCCTGGGAAGAGGCACTCTCTTTTATGGCGGCCATGTCAGCTCCATCTTTGTCTTCGGATGTCCAAATTTCTTCACCTCGTTGTCAGATTGATGGTTCTTTACTTCTTTGAAAGCAACTAATTTGCATCAGGATTGGACTGGTGGTGTCGGGTCAGTGAAGAGCGAACCTTGTTGTTGGGGGCCAAGTCTCTTAGACGGAGCCCCTCTCCCTGCATTTAGAGTTAGAAGCGTTGTAATGGGCCATGGAGCGGATACGTGTTGCAGGGATCGCTTGTCAACATTTCGAGACTGATTGTACTGAGTTACTCACTATGGTTCAGTCCTCTAAAGATTGGCCGTCCTTCTCCAACGTGCTCAATGAGTTTAACTCGCTGGAATCCTTCCAACTATTCTCCATCTCTTGGTTCCCGCGTGCGTCAAATACGGAAGTGAATTGTCTTGTCTGTGTTTCGTGTTCTCTTATCTCTAAAGTTTCTTTTGTAAACCCCTTCCCTCCGACTTGGCAACTAACCAAGGAATTTTCTTTTAATTTATTGTTTGCATGAAAAAAGTAAACATATATACACTTTTAGTTAAGAAAATAGTTGTAGATGAGTTCAAATTTCTTAAAATTAAATTAAATTTTTAAAAATATATATATTTATTTAATTATTTTCATAAGTAAAAACAATGTATAAAAGTAAAGAGATAAACTTTTAGTTATAGAAAATAGTTGTTTTTTTTGCTATAATACACTAATGTATATCCATTTACAAAATCTACATTACCACTTCAAGTGTATTTGTACACACAAATATATTTTACTGTTAAAATATACTCATTATTCTTTACTACTACCAACAAATTGTCTTTATGAACATATTAAATAATCTATTATATATCTCTTCACTTTAACATTTTTATAGTTACAAAAACGCATATGTTAATCTTACATACTCCTACCTTATATGTTACAATAGCAGTCGTTTTAAATAAATTATTTGATTGGTGAAAAAAATATGAAACGATCTATTTTTATTTTAAATCTTTTACTTCAAAAATCTCTTTCTTTATGTAAAGGTAAGTATATACATTTTTCTAGAAACAGTAGTTAGTTGTATAATTTTCACAATCATATTTTTTTATCTTATATAAAAAGTAATCATTTTTCTTATAAAATTAACAACTTAAAATTAAAATAAGTAAACAATATTATAATTTCAAATTTTTTGATATATATATATATAATTTCCTTATAATGATATTTTTTCATGGTAGGTTTTGAATTTTTACATTTTTATTTTTTAAAACTTTAATAATTTTAGAATTGAAATGTGTCAACATCTGAATGATATAATTGACACGTGTCAAGATCTCGTTAATAAGAAATTTTGTCATTGAACTTTATATAATAAGATACTAGTATTATATACAAGTTTGTTGGGCTAATTTGTAAGTTGCTTAAAACTAAACTTGTTATAAAATTAAGGTAAAAATTGCTGGTACCAAAAGTAAATGGTTCTTTAATGTAAAAATACTACTAAAACCACTCGTTGACATCGTTTTTGTGTATTAATAGATGCATGTGGTCCGGGGGAGGAAATTACGCCATTTCCTGCGTCATCTTTCTTGTTTAATTTAGTATTTAGTAAAACTATACTATATATAGCAATGTTTTAAAACGTATTTAAGTATTTCATAATATAGTGATAAAGTTTTATAATTGTCTTTTAAAATTGAAAACCACCAACAAAACAAAAGTATATATAAAATGGAAAGCAGTCAAGCACAACAACTTGACCATGTCTACCACGATAACATTTCTGAGTCTAGGGAATTGAATGTGTAGCATACGTCATTTTCTCCAGCCTTTATTTTATCTATTTCTTGCTCTTTTTAATATATCACAATAATATCTAGTGGATTAATAGGACTAGCAGGACAATACCACAATGCAGTTTAAACATTTTAATATACACAAATATTCCATAAAATAGATCAGATCAAAGTGGACCTACAGATGCGAAAATTAAATCAAAATGATGCCATCAACGTTTCCGTCACGCTATGATCCACACATGTAACACCCAAATTTTTTTTTTTTTTTTTTACCACAACACCCAAATTTAATTCTGGTTTTACATACTACAAAGTACAAATAAGGGATTATATATGCACGACAAAAAAAATGATTATATCTAATATATATTGCTAAACAAAATATAAGCAGGCATTATGGAAAGCGGCGGGAGTATCTCTAGAAGAAATGAATTATCAGAAATTCAGAATAAATGAACAAACAATAAAAGAGTCGGATATCAATTAAGGGACATGATAACAAAATCAGTAATAACAAAGAGAAAATCTAGGGACATATGTATATATGATATATAAAAGCATCTAACCAGATTTGGATCGACTTGAGTACTTGTAATATTATTTTGTTTTTTGTTTCTAGTTTGGTGCTTCAATGGATCATTTGATGACTCATCCTCGTTCTCGTCGAGTCAGATCCAGAGAAGAGGCTTGGTTATCTTATTTGTTAGCTAAAGGCCCTCTAGCCTTCATGTTCATGGCATTTCTCTACTGGTGTTACATGTATGTTAGTTGTTGGGTATTCCGGGGAGATCCAGAACTAGTTACTATTCCGTGGCTTGTCCCTATCTTTTATCGACTCGTCAGCCTAATTGCGGCCTTACTTACTGCCTTTACACCGGATTGATAATATCCGTAATTATTTACCCTGATATACGTACGAAGCTGAGAAGATTCTGGGGCCAAAATGAATCTCCGCTCCTTGAGATTATACAGAAGTTAGAGAGAGTTTAGGAAAAGACGAAGAAAAAGTTTGTCCAATCTGTCTCGAAGATCTCACTATAGATTTTGGTTATGTAAGGCTAAGAGATTGTATGCACAAATACCATCGTGATTGCATTGATCAATGGCTTTCGAAATTCGAAGAATAATGCATGTTGTCCTACTTGTCGTGCTTTTGCAAAATTACAAGCGGTTTACCTTTGACTTAGATTATCCTGCTAATCTTATTTTAAACAATTTTGTATATTTTCGTATCCATCAATTTGAGTTTTCAATATGATGATATCGAATTCAAAATTTCATCGATAGAACTCTTTGAGTAATGAAAAAATATTTAGCTAAATGAAAAAAACAATGCAAAAAGATTATAAAATAAAATAAAGCAAAACGAAAAAATAACCTCAAACACATTTATAAATTGGAACATGAGGAGTACTAAATATGATGAGAAGAATGATAGAATATCAAATATGTACTTCTTTCTTCTTTAAAGATCTACTTTGCATTTAATAAAAGATAATAAAATATAAGTTTAATAAAGGCTTATCCGCCTGTATACAAAGCTTAATTACGTAACAAATCTGGTAGATTAGACTGGAATGACAGTAAACAAATATTGTCAGACTAACTTGATTCGAAATGTTGGTCTGAAAGTAAAGAGAAGTAGATCAAACTCTTCTCGGATTGTCTTTATCTCTTGTGTGACTTTCGTTTTGTTGCCTCCTTGACATGTCGCCACTAAAAAATAATGCGAAACAAACTCAGCTGTAATGATCAATATCCAAAACCGTACTAATAGAAGGCCCAAAAGCCCAAATCTATGGACCGCATAAAGTTGGAACTACATCCATCAGCCATGCACTTAACTTTATTTTCGAATATTATTTAGAAAACATAAAGATCGTTTTCTTGTTTACTTTTTTTGTATAACATTATGTGGATTCATGTGTTATTTGTGGTTATTAAAGTAACAATATAAAGGGTTAATTAATTTTCAATGGTGGTGGATATGAAAATGAGTTGTGTTTTTTTTAATAAATTAATTAATGATTTCAAACATATGTAAATTAATTATGGTTTCTCAAATAAAAGAAAAGGGTAATCAAAAAGTCAAAATATAGTCTAATTGACCGTTTTGAATTTTCTAGTAGTAAAATAATTAAAATCAGTAAGCACTCCTGAATCTAGGCTTCTCCTCCACTACAGTTACGCCTTCTTCTTCTTCTTCTTCTTCCTCGTCGCTTCCTCAAATCTCTAACCTCGAAAACATCTCCAGAGAATCATAGAGACCCATAGAGCAAGAGAGAGAGAGAGAGACAATTGTTATATTGAAGTCGGAGTGTTGAAATTGACAACTGGATTATATGGTTGGATTTGGTGTGTAGCGTGCGATTAGGTTTTGAATCGATAAAAAAAAAAAAAAATGGTATTCAAGAACAAGCTCTTCTTCTCTTCGAAGAAATCTGGATCTTCTAGTCCCGATAGCTCTAATAGTCCCAGATCTGTTGGCTCCAACTCTCCGATTCGATCAGATAAGAAGAAGTCTAAATCCGCTTCCAAGGATGAACCTCCGATCCCTAGTCCGAGTTCCGTTACTGGAGTTGGTTGCAAGCAGACGCAGGTTAAAGATGGTTTGAAGAAGAAGGATGGTTCATCCAAGGGCAAACAAGTTTCATCTGAAGTTCAAGCTCACTCGATTGGGAAATCGAACTTATCTCCTAGTTCTGAACCGAAGAAGAAACCTCCGCCGACGGAGGTCAAGGAGGGACCTGCTTTTGTTTCTCCAATCATGGCTTCGTCTCTGGGATTGAACCGGATCAAGACGAGATCCGGTCCGTTGCCTCAGGAGAGGGTTTTCAATTATAGGAATGATCCGGCTACGAGCAATCTTTCGAAGATGGGTGCTGATGGAGACTTGGGCTCTGGTTCAGCTACTTCTGGCTCTGGTAGTGGCAATAGAAAGAAAGAATCTGGGAGTAGCAAGCTAGGTTTAGAAGAGATCATGGGTCGCACTAGGCCGAGTGACACTACTAGTGATCGTGATAGTATTTCACCTGATACTGGACCACCGAGGAGCCTTAGCCCTACTTTGCCGCCATCAGGATCTCGATTGCAAAATGCTGCATCCTCATCCGGAACTGGTATGTCCTTACTCCTTAGATTCTAATAACAGTTGGTGTGGGGAACCTATGTTTTTTGTCTTCATCCTTTCCGTTGCTTTGATGTTAAATGGGAACTAAGAGAGAAATGCGCATTGGCAGCTTGCTGTGCTGGTAATATGATGTTAGTATATGTGCCCGTCTCATCCCTGATAATCTTGTTCCTTTTTCTGCCCTGTTATAAGTATGTTAGCTTGTAAGATGTCAGAGGCTTGCTACTTTTTAGTTTCTTCATCTGTGTGTTGATAACTGGAATTTCATCACTGCATAAACGCTTACACTGTACTGTGTCCAGAGAAGTTTTGCCTTTTCAGTTCTTATTTCTCAAGTTTTCTTTTGTTGGTACTTCCTAGGTCGCTCTGAGATGTCATCTGGTCGCTCTGGCCCTCTAAGAAATTCAGATTTTTGCACCCCAGAGGTATCCCATTCTCCATCACATAATTTTCTTAAGTGGTTCTTCCTATGTGATTTGTCTAACGTTTAAGTGATCTTGGTGACTTGACAATTATCTTTCAAGAATTCATATGAATGGGAAAATCCAAAAGAGTCAGAATCACCACGTTATCAAGCCTTACTTCGTATGACAAGTGCTCCACGAAAGAGGTTTCCTGGTGACATCAAAAGCTTTTCTCATGAGTTGAACTCAAAAGGTGTACGGCCCTTTCCATTATGGAAGCCTCGTAGGTCGAACAATGTGGAGGTATTCTAGAACCCCTTATCTATACTAACCGCTTTGTGAATGCAGAATCTAATCATCTGTCTTTTCTAGGAAATATTGGTTCTGATTCGGGCAAAATTTGATAAAGCAAAGGAAGAAGTAAACTCTGACCTTGCAGTATTTGCAGCAGACTTGGTGGGAGTTCTTGAGAAAAATGCAGAAAGCCATCCTGAGTGGGAAGAAACGTTTGAAGATTTGTTAATTTTGGCTCGAAGTTGTGCTATGACTACTCCTGGAGATTTCTGGCTTCAGTGTGAAGGCATAGTTCAGGATTTAGATGATAGGCGTCAAGAGCTTCCTCCAGGAGTCCTTAAGCAGCTTCATACTCGGATGCTTTTTATCCTTACCAGATGTACTAGATTACTTCAGTTTCACAAGGAAAGTTGGGGGGAGGAAGAACAAGTTGTACAACTACGTCAGTCAAGAGTCTTGCATTCTATAGAGAAAATACCTCCTACTGGGGCGGGAAGGAGTTCCAGTGCTGCTAAGGTCTTAAAGGTACCATCCACCAAGAAAGCTTATAGTCAGGAGCAGCGTGGTTTGGAGTGGAAGGAGGACGCTGTTGTACGCTCAGTGCCCCCTCTCTCTCCGCCTGAAGATTATTCTCTTAAGGAATCTGAATCTCCTACAAACATTGATAGAATGTCTTCCTGGAAGAAACTTCCTTCACCAGCACTGAAAACTGTGAAAGAAGCGCCAGCGTCAGAAGAGCAGAATGATATCAAAGTTGAACCTCCAAGTATAGCGCCAGCGCCTGTTGCTATTCTCAATTTTCCTCCAGCAAAAGATTCTCATGAACAGTCCTCCAAGCATCGGCACAATATTTCTTGGGGTTACTGGGGGGAACCGCCCGTTATTTCGGAGGAAAGTTCAATAATGTGCCGTATCTGTGAGGAGGAAGTTCCCACGACTCATGTGGAAGATCACTCCAGAGTTTGTACATTGGCTGATAAATATGACCAGAAAGGACTGAGTGTTGATGAGCGGCTGATGGCAGTTGCTGGAACACTTGACAAGATAGCAGAGACCTTCAGGCATAAGGATAGCTTAGTAGCCGCAGAAAGCCCAGATGGTATGAAAGTATCCAATTCGAATTTGACCGAAGAAGCTGATGTTCTCTCCCCAAGGTTGAGTGATTGGTCGCGAAGAGGGTCAGAAGACATGCTTGACTGTTTCCCAGAGTCTGATAATTCAATTTTTATGGATGATCTGAGAGGTTTACCGTTAATGTCATGTAGAACCCGTTTTGGTCCCAAGTCTGACCAAGGCATGACAACTTCATCTGCCAGTAGCATGACTCCTAGATCCCCGATTCCGACCCCTAGGCCTGATCCAATTGAAATGATATTAGGAGGCAAGGGTACATTCCATGATCAAGATGATATTCCGCAGGTTTGTAATGGTTGTGGTCCGTACTCATAATTTTTCTTGTCTTTTGTTATTAAAACACATCTGATAAAAAACTCTTGATAACCGGATGACGCAGATGAGTGAACTTGCTGACATTGCAAAATGTGCAGCAGATGCCATTCCGGGTGATGATCAATCCATTCCATTCTTACTTTCTTGTCTTGAAGATCTGAGGGTTGTCATAGACCGCAGAAAGTTTGATGCACTTACAGTAGAAACTTTTGGGACTCGCATAGAAAAGTTGATCCGGTAAGCTCATCGATGCTAGTTTTGCATGCATGTACATCTATATTCTGAAAGATGCTCTATGGTATTCTAGAACTGTTCTCATGTCAGCTGGAATTATAAAGAGTTCACTTCAGAATTTGTTTTTTAAGTATAATATTCCTGATTATGTAGGGAGAAATATCTGCATATGTGTGAGCTAATGGAAGATGAAAAAGTTGACCTACTAAGCACTGTAATTGATGAAGATGCTCCTTTAGAAGATGATGTTGTTCGGAGCTTGAGGACTAGCCCAGTACATCCGCGAGACCGCACATCCATTGATGATTTTGAGATCATAAAACCAATAAGCCGGGGAGCTTTTGGGCGAGTGTTTTTGGCAAAAAAGAGAACAACAGGAGATCTATTTGCAATCAAGGTAAACGGATTTGGTGCTTTTGTTCTCTTTTCAATTCTTTTTCTTTTGTTACAAAAGATTCTTAATTGTTAGGCTAATATGGGTAGCAAAATCTTTAATAGTGTTTTCTCTAATCTTGTGTTAAACGTTGGCCGTGCTCCACAGGTTCTGAAAAAGGCAGATATGATCCGTAAGAATGCTGTTGAAAGTATACTTGCTGAACGTGATATATTGATCAACGTTCGCAATCCCTTTGTGGTGAGCAGGTCTAGCCTTTAAGAATTTTCTCAGAAGAGAGATTTACTTCTTTTAACATTACTTTGTTTTGATCAGGTTCGTTTCTTCTATTCTTTCACTTGTCGCGACAACCTGTATCTGGTAATGGAGTATCTGAATGGAGGGGACCTGTATTCGTTGTTGAGAAATTTAGGTTGCTTAGAGGAAGATATTGTCCGTGTATATATTGCCGAAGTTGTAAGTTCTGCATGTTTATATTATTAACAGTATATTCCATAGAGCTCTAGAAAGTGATTTCATGATGAATTTCTATGTCAGGTCCTTGCTTTGGAATATTTGCATTCTGAGGGTGTTGTTCACCGTGATTTGAAGCCAGATAATTTGTTGATTGCGCATGATGGTCATATAAAGGTATATTTTTCCATTTCAAGAATTCTTTTGCCATCTTTTAGAAACTTGTGGGTAATGTTATTACTTATTAGTCCTTTCGAATACTTCTTCTGTCTTGATGTTTGAGGTTTACGAGATAGCCTTTGCACGTAAGAGAGACTTAAATTTAAGACCTATGGTTTCTTTCTTGTATTGTATCTGAGCAGTTGACAGATTTCGGGCTCTCTAAAGTTGGTCTCATCAACAGCACGGATGATCTGGCTGGTCCTGCTGTAAGTGGGACGTCACTGCTTGATGAGGAGGATTCGCGATTAGCAGCATCGGAGGATCAGTTGGAAAGGCGCAAGAAACGGTCAGCTGTGGGTACTCCTGACTACTTAGCGCCAGAAATTCTTTTAGGGACAGGGCATGGTTCGTAAACTTTTCTGATCTTGGTGTCTGCTTGTCTTTTATTCAAAGATTGTTTGTTTAGTAGAATCATTGGTACTGTAATTTAAGTAGGAAAAAAAACTGCTTCAAATTCATTTCTGCTCTACTAGTCTGGTTAAGTAGCAGTGTTATATGCTAAGTACGCTGGACCAATGACTTCCATGATATATCTTGTTTAGGCCCGTCTGGCAATAGTTTCAGATAAATATGTTTCGTTAATCGCATCCCAAGACTGCAAATATGATATACATGCATTATCATTCAGGTGCAACTGCGGATTGGTGGTCTGTTGGCATCATTCTGTTTGAACTCATTGTGGGAATTCCACCCTTCAATGCAGAACATCCTCAGGTCAGACACTAATTATTGCTTTGTTTCTTATTTATACTTCGGTAGAGAAACATGTGTTTTCTCAAACTCGTAGGAACTAAAATTCATTCTTGGGTGGTCTTTAAATGCCATGTGTTTTTTTTGTATTGACTTCTCAACACCTCTAAAATTTTATTTGAAATCAGCACCAGTACGTATGTTGCTATAGACTGTGCTTTTTTTTACTTTCAGTTTCTAACATTTGAATATTCATTTTCTTTGGTTTGTTCTAGCAAATATTTGATAATATTCTCAACCGTAAGATACCATGGCCTCATGTTCCAGAAGAAATGAGTGCTGAAGCCCATGATATTATAGATCGGTAAGAGATATTCTACCTTACCGTCCATACACAATATTGAGTCTTAACTCTAAAGAGAACAAGACAGGTTATATTGTCGTTTACATCATTTCGTCTTCTTTTTCTAGATTTTTAACAGAAGATCCTCATCAGAGACTTGGAGCTAGAGGGGCGTCTGAGGTAAAAATGGATGTCTTTTTCTGTGATGAATAATTCTAACAAGTTGTAAACTGTAAACGCCATTAATTTCATGACTCAGGTCAAGCAACACATCTTCTTTAAAGACATCAACTGGGACACACTAGCAAGGCAAAAGGTGCATTTATATTTCTTATCCTTTTAAAGACATAAGCTTTGCTACTTGGTGCCTTCTTAAAGCTTAACGCTAGTTTTCTTTTAGGCTGCATTTGTTCCGGCTTCAGAGAGTGCAATTGACACAAGTTACTTCAGAAGTCGCTACTCATGGAACACATCGGATGAGCAATTTTTCCCTAGTGGTGAGGTTCAAGATTATAGTGATGCTGATAGCTTGAGTAACAGCAGTGGTTGCTCGAACGATCATCATGAAGAAGGGGAGGTAACATCTGCTAGTCCACCCTTCAATTTTTATATCCTTAGAATTAGTCGGAAAACTATCATTAATGTTCGTTGGATGTGCACTTACCTGGATCAATGTTGCTACACAGGCTAAAGAATACGAAGGACACACAGAGTTTGAGTCTGGCGTACCTGTAGATTACTCTTTCAGTAATTTCTCGTTTAAGGTACTAACTAACTCATGATTGACCTGTTAAGATCCAATGTTGTTCAAGTTGCAATTGGTTGGTGGTCGTTTATGTAGTTGTTGATAATTCAAAATCCAACATTCATTTTATTGATTAATCTATGTATTGGTTTGTGGCAACCGGTGTAATGTAACATAAGTTATGTTATCTGGGGAAGAGTTCAAAGTATGGAGGTGTTTTAGGCTGTAAGTAGATGTCAGAGTCACAAATAGAACCATAGGGACTGATTGATAACTTGAAATCTGGGCGTGTCTTTGTTTGAGTGGTTGGGTAATAAGAACACAATGCATAGCATTCTGAGTTTTCTCTCCTTAATGGTTTTGCAGAACCTCTCTCAGTTGGCGTCTATCAACTACGATCTTCTGTCCAAAGGCTGGAAAGATGAGCCACAACCAATTCCGCATCACAAGTAACATTCAGTTTGTGGATGTTTTTTTCTCGATTCCGTCGGTGTTATGTGAGTCAGTGTAATGAGTACTCTGCCATTACCGGCGTCGTTTGTATACTCTGTAAATGTAAGTCATCCGTTTCTGTTGATTACCTTGTTCATCACAAAGTCAATCTTGTAATCTCCATTTGGGGTGACAATTTTGAACATGTTTCAATGTGTTGTATCTGCAGAGACAGGAAGAGAGAAAACAAGAAAAAGAAAAAAAAGAAGAGAGAATGGATATTGGAACATTATGGGGACGCAAACGCAGCAACAAACTTGATGTATCGGTACTTTCCCCATATTTCTATAATCACTAGGACATGAGAGTGGTGAGGTAGCGTTTGCGTTGAGTAATCAGGGGAAGCCATCGGTCTATGTAAAGGATAAGGGAGAGTTCACAACCTATTTAACCTTTAATGATTTCAAATACCATTTAAGACATAACCCCAAACTTTAAAAATGTTATCTCAGCAAGTTTGCACCCAACTTTTTCTTGTATTTATGTGGATAACAAATATCATAAAAGAAAAAAACCAAACAAAACATACCAAAACTGTGGGCATTTTTGGTATGGGGACTTCAGACGGATCCGAAGATTAAGGTCTTTCTTTGGAAGGTGTTGTGTGGGGCTCTACCAGTCGCAGCTGCCTTGGGTGGGAGAGGTATGCGGATAGATAACCTTTGCCAAATCTGTGGTGGAGAAGAAGAAACGATCATTCATGTCCTATTTTCCTGTTCCTTGTCTCGTCAACTGTGGGCATTTTCTGGGATCCCAACTCCAGAGTTAGGGTTCCAAAATGGGTCGGTTTTTTCAAATATTCAATACTTCTTGTTGAATATAAAGAACTCTAGTTGGCCGGATGAGTTAAAAGAAACCTTCCCTTGGGTGATGTGGAGAATTTGGAAGAATCGCAACTTGGTGGCTTTTGAAGGAACTTACTTCTCACCACAAGAAACTATAATTAAAAGTAAAAAAGATTGGAAGGAGTGGGTGGAAGCTCAACAGGAATCAGATGAGGAGGAAGATGGTGAAGACCGAGGGGAGGGGGAAGTCCCAAGAGGAAGAGAACAAAGACAAAAGCCTAAGAAACCAGGGTGGCAAAGACCGGTAAGAGAATGGTTGAAATGTAATATAGGAATCTCTTGGTCGGTGAGAAATATGTTGTTGGGTTGTGCGTGGGTTCTAAGGGATCATAATAGAAAAGTTTTGCTGCATAGTAGAAGAGCTATGGCGGAGGTCAAGGATAAGCAAGAAGCTCAGCTTAAAGGACTTTTGTGGGCTATGGAAAGTATGGGAAGCCACAGGGTAGAAAATGTGGTATTTGGGTTGCAGGATCAGCTTTTGGTAAAGGTGGTGACAAAGCCTGCTTTATGGCCTTCATTTCGATATCAATCAAATGAGGTGCAGAGACTGAGGGGAAGGTTCAGGGGTAGTAAATTCTTTTTGGAAAACTCATTTTCAAACAGAGGAGCTCTTATGATAGCACATAGTGTCACTCAAGATTGTAGACTCCAATCGTATGTGGCGATGGGGCATCCCGAGTGGCTGAGGTATTTATTTGCTGAAGACTTAAGACTATCCTCTGATTGAATTTAAGTTTTTAATGGCTGGAGTAGGATTAGCCATTTTTTGGTATAGATAGAACTAGAGGTTTAACTCTGTCTGGTTGTAGAAACAGAGAGGACTGTTTGGTTAAGATGCAGGTGTAAGAATGATCTTAAGCTGTGGATGCTTTTGTAAAAAGGAAGATGTAACCAATATTATCAATATAAAACCAGTTGACAAAAAAAAAAAAAAAAAAAAAAAAAAAAAAGAAAAAAACATACCAAAACAACAGTATAACATCTCCCCAATAACTATCACGCCATTGGACCGCAAGAAGTTGAAGTTAACGTGAATGTGTTATTTTTTTTTTTCCTGGAAAGATTTTTTTATTTAAGATACACGGCATACAAACCGAGCCTAAACAAAAGGCCCACAACATACACGGCATACAAACCGAGCCTAAACAAAAGGCCCACAAAAGCAAAGGCAGTAGCCCAACAAAATACGAAAACAACAAAAGCTCAAATTGAGTTCACTATTGCACCGCTTAAGAAGAAGATTGAGTCAAAAAAAGTCCACTCAAAGACACGTATCAGTAACACGTGTAAGATGAGCAATTGAAAGGTTTCCATCGTCATCCTTCGCCATCGGAGCCACCGATTCTTCCGATGAATGAAGCTATCGCCGAGACGAAATCAAGGATAGATAGATTCTTCTGTTTTTCATCAGTAAGTGCAAAACAACATAAGGATAAAATACAGAATCAGTTAAACTCTACCGTTTGCCAAACGGGTTAGAGAAAGAGAAATCTGATTAATCCAATCTGTTGCCTTAACCAATCGAAGCTCTGAAACAACTTGTCGTAAACAAGGGACAGCTAAAAGGCATTTGTAATAAGCTGAGGAAATTGCTTTGTATCTTCATCTGAAATTGCAGATCGCTTAGATTGTTCCCGTACACCACATACTACCACCAACACAGATCGAAAGATCTGAAAGCTAAAAACATTCAACGGCATATAAGTCACTGTGATAGAAACCGGACAAAAGCCGGAGTAAAAAACAAAACTAGCCATCATCGCTAGAAAAGCCGATCGATGCTAGACAAAAGCCGATCAACCACCGCTTTCGTAGCCGGTAAATATTGGATCGGACGGCGAAATCGAACATCTCTGCTAAAAGAGCCAGAGATTCCGGGCAAGTAACCGACCAACCACTGCATAAGAAGCCAGTGGATGTCGGGCTGAAACCGGTTATAACTAACCGGACGACTTTGCCGGAGAATTCCGGACGGCGGAGTAATGATCGGAAATCACCTCCCTCTCTCTAAAAGATATCAAGGTGAGAAGAGAGAGAGGTACCACTCATCCATGAACGTGAATGTGTTAATGATTTACTTTTTTTATCTAGACTATTTTTTTTCTATCGTCCGCACATAATCTTATCAAAGAGATAAAAAATCTGAAACAATACTGAAATAAAGTTAAAAGCACTAATAATTACAACCACAAGGAACTCCTCATCATCAGTGCCCACACATGAAAGAAACAAAAAGGAACACCAAAATTAAAAACATCTAATGAACGACCCCCGACTCACTCTAATTCCCCGCCATATCCTTAAACTAACACTTAATCATCAAACACAGAGAACGACGTCGCTACGTACCACCGATTCAAGTCATGAGCCTCTCAAGTCTCATCCTTTCATCGAATGTCCTTAGCCCACCTGATCTGAACCCGGTTGACGCAACTCCTGGATCCTCCTCACCACCTCCACCATCACTGGTCGCTTGTCAGGGTGCTGCTCTGTACAGTCAATGCCCAGCTGCAGCATTTCCGCCATCTCTTCTTCCACCATCAGCTCCGAGTCAAAAACCTCGTTCCTCCACTCCTCTCTTGCCACCGAATGCACCCACCTCGCCAAATCCATTCCTTCCTCATTCATCACCGAGTTAGACGGCGCTTTTCCGGTGAGCAGCTCTAGCAACACCACACCAAAGCTGTACACGTCCGCTTTTTGTGAGACACGCCTCGGGTCAGTTACTTCAGGGGCACGGTAACCAGTGGCCCGGTTTGGGGTTGTGGATGAGGCGCTGACGAGCTGAGCGAGGCCGAAATCAGACACTCGTGCGTCATGGGAGTTTGTTAAGAGGATATTGGAGGACTTGACGTTTCCGTGAGAGCTCAATGGGTCTTGTGAGTGAAGATAGTCTAAGCCACGAGCAGCTCCAAGGGCGATACGTGATCTGATTTGCCAGTTCAACGGAGGCCGGCCTGCGCCTTTGTTTCCTGTAACATAGCATGACATTAAGCTCTCAACACATAAAATAAAAAACTAATGTCTGAAAGTAGAACACAGGATATCTGGAGTTTTCATTGTTCAGACACAAAACTAGAACAACAGTTATCACTGTCCCTGCCAGTCAAAGAATCCAAGGCTATATCTACCGTCTCTCTAATTCATGGACGTTCTGTATAAACCAGGTGAATGTCAAGTTTATGATATACATTCTTCACTAAATCATGTCAATAAGTCTAACAAAAGCAGGTTATATATGTATTGTGGATTTCAAATCAATGAGATGCAGTACCAAACTAATCATAGAAAGCTTTGACATATCTGTTTTAAACAAGCAAATCCACTATGTTGCAAATAAACCAAAATTCATTTTTTAATAAAGCAGAATAAAAATCACAATCTGTAAGCAGAGACAGAGATATATAAGTCTCACCGTGTAAGAGAGCTGACAAGCTTCCCATAGGCATGAAGTCATAGACTAGCAGCTTCTCATCTCCACTGTAATAGTAAGCTCTCAATGGCACCAAGTTCTCATGATCCATCGCTCCAACAACCTCAATCTTCTCCTTGAACTCTCTATCCGCCATCGTCACATCCTTCAACCTCTTCACAGCCACTAATGTAACCGCATCAAGAACCGCCTTATAAGCTGTCCCAAACGTTCCTTTCCCCAAAACCTCAGCTGAAGCTCTCAACAGATCCTCCAGATCAAAAACCTTAGTCGCATTCCCAAAGAACACAAGTTTCTTCATCCCTGAACTGTTCACTTCTGCAGCTTTCATCGCAGCAGGGTTGTACTCGTTCCCATAACCCCCACTCTCCGGTGCCTCCACAGCCGCTTTCTCCCCGGGAATTTCGATCTCATGTTGCTTAACAGCACCAATGTCGACAGCCCTTGTCCTCTCGTTTCCTCCCTTCTTCCGGAAGAGAACCATCAAAATCAGAACAATCAAGAAAAAACCAACCACACATCCAATAACTATTCCAGCTATAGCTCCACCGGAAAGCTTCTTCTTTTCTTTCTCACCCTTGCTTCCTTCAAGAGTTCCAGGTATATTCCCAACAGAAATTGGCTGGCTTGGCACAGTTCCTTCATTAGAACAGACACCAAGCGGTTTGCCACAGAGTGAAGTTCCAACAAACGAATCAGAGTCAAACTTCTCAAGACTCTTAGGTATAGATCCGTTCAACAAGTTATTAGAGACGTTGAACTGATCCAAAGGCAAATCCAAGTCAAGAAGAGAGCCAGAGAGCTTGTTGTTCTCCAAGTAGAGAGTCTTAAGCCTAGTAAGGTTCTTAAACCCTGAAGAGATCTCACCGGTAAACTCATTCTCCGCAAGATTCAACCTAACGAGGTTACTAAGACTAAACAAAACCTCCGGAATCTCACCGGAGAATCTGTTACCTTGCAAGTACAAACGCCGAAGATCTGAGCAGCTCCCGAGATCCAAAGGGAGAGTACCGGTGAGAGCATTGAGACGGAGACTGAGCGTACGGAGCTGAGTTAAATTACCGAAAATACCCTCAGGGATATGACCGGAGAGAGTTTCTCCGGGAAGACGAAGGGCGGTGACACGACCACCGTCGCATACGACGCCGGTCCAGTTGCATGGTGTGGTGAGTTTGACGTCCCAGAGTAATGTACGACCACCGACGGCGGAACGAAGAGAGAGAAGAGCTGATTTGTCGGCGGCGAGATCTCCGATTGACGGAAGAGGAAGAGTGAGGAGGAGGAGAAGAACGGAGTGGAATATAAAGAGTCTCTCCATGGAAGAGGCGAAGAAGAGTCGCATTAGAGAGAGAGAAACCCTAGAAAAAAGAGCTCTCAGTGAAGAAGAAGAAGAAGAAGAAAGCTGTGTGTGTGTGTGGTTTACAGTGAAGAAGAGAAGAGAAGGAAGCTAGTCAACACTTAACACTCTCTCTCTCTCTCTCTTTTTTCCACTTTTAATTTTTTTAGTTTTTTGGAATAATTAAATTAAATTAATTTTGGTTTTTGTAAATGTGACAAAAACGACATATCTCAAAACAACAGTGACGTATGTCTTTTTCTGTGCTTCGACAAAAATATTTGTTTTATTTTCTTTCTATTTATTGATTTATTATGATTACTTGTTGATATTTTTAGAATCTTATGTTATCCAAATGTTAAATTTAAACCACTCTAGCTGTATTGTCTTATCTCAAATTTTCTACTAAATAAAGATCTTTTTGTTAACAAGAAATAAAATTAGCAGGTGGGTGTTATGATTAAAAATGAAATTCCCTGAATACATCTGAGTAAAGTGAATCACTCTTCTCAAGAAATTAACACTTAGTTCTATGAATTTTCTTCTTTAGTAATAATTCTTTTTTTTTTTTTTTTATCTTCTCTCTATAGTATAAAAATAATAATGCATGCCTAGTTGTAAAAGAAAGAAAGGAAGAAGAGAAGAACATGGGTATGCAGAGAAGGGTAGGACCATAAAACATGTAAAAAAGCCAACAATAATTTAACAGCATTCATAGTTTTTTCTTTTGTTACAGAGCTAACGCATTCTTTTGTTTTGTGATTGTCTCCACTCTTCTTCTTCTATGTTATCAGATTCGTATTTTTTTTCTTACGATATGAATATGAAACAACACTCTGTATCATCATCAATCAATAGGGTCCCATAAATCGTACTCTCTTTACTATCAATCAAATAATATCTCATGGTCCACAGAGTAACTCTTAATTTGGTTTCAATTTTTTGGGATCATTCTACAACAAAGAAAACATTAAAAAAACACAACATGGTCTTAGTGATATGTAGTTGAGCGTTACACTTTGGGAAGGGAGGAGGCAGGCAACGGCTAAAATGATACTTGGGCAAGTGTAGTCTCATTTCAATCGCACATGTGGATGGATAACACAGTTTTGTAGTTGGAATATTATTTTTGTTCTCTCTAGCTGTCTTTACTATAGTAGTAGTATTGTTTACTTTAGAAGATAAAGACGTTTAGTCATAATGTAAGTACTAAGTATAGTAGCTGTGTTTGAGACCCACTTACGCGATAATAACTTTATAGATTTGGGATTATGGGAAACCTTTTCTTGATTGCATAAAAAGGTTCTCTTAATAACATACCAAAAAAAAAAGTTATTTAAAGATCTCTTATTTTACAGAAATTGTCCTAACACTATTGCTATACTTATTATAGAATCCAGAAAAAAACTCTCCATGTGCCCCATAAATTCTCAACACCTCCACTTTGGTTTTTAGTACTTTGTTCAAATTCAATAAATTCAACATTAGTTGTATCAAGGTTTCGGAAAAGATTTCGGTTTTAGCCGGTTTAGCAAACATAACCATTGGTCAATAAATACTAGTAGTAGCCGCATTCGTTGTATCACACAACGCTAAACCATGTATAAAATGATATACATACAAGATCATATCTCTTCTGTGACAAAAACAATTTCAACCTAGAAACTAGAAATGTGTGCCAACAAAGGGACTTGACAAAAATTAAGGTTCCTTCTTTTGTTTCAAGCGATTACCCTTCTTCTGAACTAATGCAACAGCCGAGGTTACAACGCACAGAGCCAAGACTGAGAGAACAATTGAAGTCTCTGCCACTTTCATTCTTCGTAGTGGCAATGATGGGTTCAAGCTCATAGTCCCAAACTTTGCTCTTGAATCCTCTGGTCTACAAAACACGCAACATTTAGAACTATATATATTAGACCAGGATGCATGGACAAGACAACAATGTTGTGTCCAATGTTGTGTCCTGTAATGGATTACTGGGAAAGGTTACATGAGATTACCTTATGACATTCTTCATTTTATGCCACCAAGACGTTTCTGTTTTGGGCTCTGAACCAAAACTATGCTCTTCTTGACGAGCTTCTACAAACGGGGGGATTATAAAATTAGCTTGAACATTTTTTAAGAAAGCTACTAGTTTCTGAAATAGATTCGGATAGCGTTGTACCCGTATCACTGGTAGATCTTCTGAGTGATGAGAATTCCTCTACCAATTTGCGCTCCCTCTCACTGCCACAAACGTTGTTTGAAGCATTTTTAGTAAACAATACGACATAATATCAGTATATAAGGGAAGTGATGTGACACAAACCTCAGGTTCTTAGGGATAGAAACCTTCACTACAAAGCAATGGTCTCCCCGGACCGAAGGTCTATCCGTGTCTGGAACTCCTTTTCGATATAATCTCACGGTGTCGCCAGGCTGAGTTCCTGGGGGAATACGAAGATCCATTGTTCCCTCAACCGTTTCTACCTGAAAAAGAAATATGTCATGCCCTTAAGATTCTCACTACTGAATAACGTCAAAACCGAGAAACAAGTTTATAAACACCTTTCTGATTGCCCCGAGTATCGCATCTGTGAAATCAATGTTGATATTGGAGTATAAATTAAGCCCTTCCCGCCGAATTCCACGCTTCTCATCAACTTGAAGCACAACGAACAAGTCACCAGCTCTTCCACTGCGGATATTAGAAACCATATTAAAAAAAAGCATTTGCCAAAGCACTAAATATCAGAACTGAAAAAGCAGATTCGTTACCTTCTCTTGTCCACGTTACCTTCTCCTTGAATCCGCATTGTAGCTCTATCGCTGACACCAGGAGGGACAACAACATCCATTTTTTTTCTAGACCGTAATCTCCCATTGCCTATGCACTTTCGACACTTATCAGTGATGATTTTCCCTTCACCACCACATTTGGAGCAACTCGACACCTATATAACACAGATTATCATCTATAGCAAGTGTCAAGGGAAATTAAAATTTCCATTTTAAGAATTAGCAACTGATCGGAATAGTATTCAGGTATAACGAGTTACCTGAGACATCATTCCAAAGGGTGTTCTCTGAGTGTTCATCACACGTCCTTTACCATCACAACTACTACACTTTTTAACAGCGGTACTGGATTTAGCACCTGTTCCTCCACAACCATCACATGTTTCTAAATAAGAAACCTCAATCTCCCGTTTCACTCCAAATACTGCCTCTTCAAAGCTCAACCGCAGGTCATACCTAATATAAACGTCCCCCAGCATCAAACCAGAAACAAAGATTAGGAGACATAGATATAACATCTCCATTTCAAGAAAATAAAACACATTCAGCAAACAGAGCAGACCAAAATATTAGCATAACAAAAGATATAATCGTAACCACTGATTTCCTCTAGCCAATTATCGCCCAGTAAACAACTAATGAAAGTGATCAAATGCCTATTCAAGGAAAGAAAAACACAACTTGGAAGAAGAGAAATTTACCGAATGTCAAGGTCTAAGCTTCTCTTATTCATGAAATCAAAACCCATCCCTCCTGATTCACCCATTCCCCCAAAGATTCCATCAGAACCTCCAAAGAATGCACTGTACAAGTCAAATGGATCCACCTAAATGAACAGGAAAACAAATAAAACCAACTTAGAAGATATAATAAACTCCTAAAGATCGTTAGAAATATCTTCATAGAGGACTCTCACTTACCCCTTGTGAAGAAGAATCCTGTGAACCATTAAAATCTCCATCTAAACCAGCCTCACCGAAGCGATCATACGCAGATCTCTTCTCCTCATCAGATAACACCTACACATATGCTTCAATTCCCATGTCTAATAAGCAACAAAAAACATCAAAAAACGAAAACAACACGGATTCCATAAAAAAACTAGGCATTCAAAAGAACTTGTGTTACCTCATAAGCAGCACTAATCTCTTTGAACTTATCTTCTGCACCAGGGTTCTTGTTCATATCCGGGTGATACTGTTCCACCATTACAAACCCTTAAAGCTTCAATTCAATTCGAGAATGAACAAACATAAACAAAACAAAATAGCCAAATCACGAACCTTGCGCGCGAGTTTTCGGTAGGAGCTCTTAATTTCCTGCAAGGTAGCGTTGCGGTTGACTTTCAAAGTGGAGTAGTGATCAGTTCCCGCGGCCATGGTGACCACACGACGGCGATTTCCGCCGGAAAATCCACATTTCCGAGCACGCGAAAAAATCGGTGGATTGGGAGGGAAACAGAGTGACGCATTGGGTTGAGGAAAGTGATGACGGAAGCTATGAGCTGGGTTAATAGAAGGAATCAATGAACAGCGAGCCATTGCAGCCATTTCATCTCCCACCCTCGAAGAAGCCACCGGAAGGGAATCTAATAAGAGAAAAGGGTTTTACCGTGGTTTTTGCTCAGTGGTCGATCTACAACATTTGGGGCAAGATAGAAGAATCTCCAAGGCTTATTATAAAACGGCGTCATTTTAATTGGTGTTGATTAATACTTTGGGCCTAATTTATAGCTTAATTACCCAATAAGTCGGCCTTCTTGAAACTTTTGAAACGGATACGTTAATTAGAAGGATAAAGCTCGCTGAATTTATTTTATTTTATCTATATTATATTTAAATAGTATAATATAGCCCTGAATTTAAAATCTGTTTTTAAGAAAAATATGTTTATTTTCATTTTTAAAAAATAAATATATTACTCTATTACTGCTTTTAAATAAATAAAAATTGAAGGAAAAAAAAAAAAAAAAAAGAAAATTGAAAACAATAGCCACGAGTTTTTGCATGCGGATATAAACAGAGGTCCATGTTCAATGAATCATCAGCATTCAAACCTAATTCGTATTCAATTCAAAGAATATAAAGTTTCCTAAGTTATTACTCTTTTGAGTCTTTTTTTCCTAATGGAATTTTTGAATCCGAATCTGCATTATTAAAACACAGAACCACTTCTATAATTCCATAGCCAATCGTTTAGGTTTCCTTTTTCTTGTAGGTCGACAACACCGATCAGAACTTTATATTCTTTCCATTTCTTTAACTTAAAAGTGAAGTGAAGTGGGTTGTGGGGCGTCATGATTTGTTTTCTTAATATATTTACTTTAATAAGGAACGTTTTACAAACGGCAGCAATAATTAAAGTCAAGTGTTAGGTGATACTATGCACTGAGGTCTGAGGGTACTTAACAATGTACTTGTTGTGTTTTGTATGACTTTTGCCAAAAACTTAGGAAAATGCTATCCCATACTACTTTTCGTCATATCTTTTTTTCTAGTTTAGTACTCCCATTATATTTTTTCGTCACTACAAATTTTCTGAGTGGAAAGGAGTCACTCATTTATTTCCCACTGACAATAAATACAAACGATATCAGAAAAAGTTTATTTTGACTTTTCCTACCATAGCTAAGTTGTGAACTTCGATGCATGAGTCTAGGAGTACTGAGCACGTGACGAACATTACGCTGTTCCCACCTAATTCTCCACCACCCTTCGTCTTCGGAATTTATCTTCTATACTATTTTTATTGATAAGTAGGTCACATGCTAAATACTAGCATTATTGTTGTCAAGAATATTCGACGTTATCTATCTAATCGCTAAATCCTATCCAACACCAAACTACTAAACCCCGACAAGTTCAACCTCCGACGTACCCGGCCCGAACTTTGTTATTATTATCAACAAAAACAAATTTTTGACTAAATAGTAACATTATACACTACTTACTTTCACCTTAAGAATCGCTTATTTTTTTTAATTATTTGAAACAAACCACAAAATGTCACAAATACGCCATTATAAGAATTATTTTAATCGAAAGCGTGCAATCACAAAAGAAGAAACCAAACAGGGCAAATCAATTTATAAAACGTGTTATCAACCGAGGATGGTTGTTTCAGCGATCATGGAGGTGACAACATATGGATCCATGTTAGAAGCTGGCCTTCTGTCCTCGAAGTAACCTTTACCTTCCTTCTCAGTGTCACGTCCCACTCTGACAGAAGCTCCACGGTTGGCGACTCCCCATGAGAAGGTGTTGATGTCTGCGGTTTCGTGCTTCCCCGTGAGACGACGCTCGTTGCCTTCACCGTAAGCAGCAATGTGTTCTTTGTGTTTCAGCTGAAGCTTCTCTATTGCTTTCTTTATCACTTGTAATCCTCCATCGTTCCTCATCGTCTTTGTACTGTAGTTGCAGTGAGCTCCAGCTCCATTCCAGTCACCCTGAACACATTCAAGAATGTTACAACGAAAACTTGACTTGTGGTAAATGGGAAATGAAGCGTTAGAGAGTAGTAAGAAACTAACCGGGACTGGTTTCGGGTCGAAGCTGACATTTACACCAGAGATCTCAGTGATCCTCTGTCAAAAAGAGAAGATGCATCAGCAACTTTGAAGCTTTTGTATTCGTAATAGGACCCTGTTAAGTAGGTTATTACCTCGAGAAGGTATCGAGCCACCCAGACTTGATCACCAGCAGAAATACCCTCAACAGGACCAACTTGGAACTCCCACTGGCCAGGCATGACTTCTCCATTGACACCGGAAATGCCAATACCAGCGTAAAGGCAGGCCTTGTAGTGTGCATCCACAATGTCACGACCAATGGCTTTGTCAGCACCAACACCACAGTAGTAAGGTCCCTGTTTCAATTTAAAAATAGAAACTTTATATTAGATTAATACGTCAAAACATGTTGTGAGAACATTATGGTAATTGGATTTTACCTGAGGGCCAGGGAAGCCACCAACAGGCCAACCAATAGGCCAGTTCACACCCTTTTGCATCAAAGTGTATTCTTGCTCAATCCCATACCTTTTAAATCACAAAGAGAGACAATTAAAGTTATATTATAAGATTTGCAAAGAAATCAATAATAACTACTAATCCGAAACTGATCATAAGAAGAAGAGTGTACCATGGAACCTCAGAAGCAACGTTGGGATGACTGAAGATCTTAGCAGCGTTGTACCTCTTGTTAGTCGGGATTGGATCACCAGCTGGTGTGTAAGCATCACACATCACCTGCATATATATCACAATAATCAATTATTAAGATCCAAAATGAATATGTCACACCAATCATATCACATATCAAAACACAACCCACCAAAATGTTGTTGCCTTTCCTGAACGGATCCTTGAATATCGCCTGAGGGCTTTTGATTCATCAAAAAAAACACAAGACCAATGTTAAAATATGAATTTTTTAATGCGTATAGAGATTAATAGATATATAGATGATCGAAGAGCATACTATAGAATGACTTCACTGTCTTCTCCAGCAGCTTGACCAGTGCTAGATCCGTCGTAGTTCCATTTGGGAAGCTTCGATGGATCACTCACTGGTCCCGGTAGTGTCTATATCATTCAAAAAACAGATCAGATCAACCAAAAAAACAGAGGATGAAATAAATAATCACATGAAGATTTATATATCAAAGTACCCTGGCTTTGCTTCTAATGTCCATGCCAGATCCACCGATCCTGTTCATTCAAAAAGTTCATACAAAAACTCAACAAGAAGACAAAAAAAAACAAAAAAAAAAAAGAGACGAGCTTTAAGTTATACACGTCTTAATCTAACGCAGGACAGCGAAACATTTATGTTCATACCAAAAAAACTCAAAAACCCATTAAGAGATCAATATCAAAACATTAAAAAGAAACAAACTTTTTGATCGACAGCTATAAAAACGAAACAACAACGATGAATGAGACTTGTGTGGAAATATAGAGAAAAAACAGAGAGAAGAGAGAGAGATCGAACCATATGTATTCGGCGATGATTTTCTGGGTGGCATCAGAAAGGTTGAGGTTAACGAGATCTGAGAGCAGAGACATGGCGGCGTCGTCGTAGAGAATGAAAAAATAATAATCAAAGTGTTTTTAGAGAAGAAGACGATCAATACAACTTCTCTCCTGATACTGTGGGTTTATATTATAGAGAGAGCTCTTTTTTTTTTTTTTTTTGGAAATAAATATTGTCAATACATTATTTTAGTAAATGAGTAATTTCTTTATTGTTGTGTGCCAGTCAGTATTATCTTTAATTTTTTTTAATAAAAATAATATCGTCTAAATTGTATTTTTATTTTTCAGGTAAGATTCTCCTGAGATTACTACAGAATATAACAACAATATTTAATCAACAATTATTGCCGAAAACGAAGAGTTTATATACAAAACGGAACTAATATGCGTTACGGCATACATATACAAATATTTTCCACTTTTTCATATACAGACGATCTTCAAAACATTTCCAATCATTTTGTTTTTAGTACAAAGCTGTTTATGTATAAACTTGGAATATATTTATGAAAAGGAATTGGTAAAAAATAGAATTATTATTGATGAACACGTAAACGAAGGTAGGTAGGAAATGTAATGGCTTTTTTTTTTTTTTTTTTTTTTGTGCAAATACAGCTTATAATAAAGTTGTGGGCACTCTTGTCTTTTAGCGTACATGATTATAATCTTCCTTAATCAATTATTTCTCATAGTTAAGCCCAATCTTGTTTGTTGCCTTCATCTTCGCATAGAACTGATGTGTATAAAAATAGGCATGACCATATATATTGTCCTCTATAACCATATTTACTTAGGGAACCAACCTGTTTAGTTTAAGACAAAAGCATATAATCAATCTACTGAGCATTATTGGTTTAAGTAAATCATGGTAATCAATATGGTTGTGGGAGGACGTGATTGTTTTAGAGAAGAAGACGATCAATTCGACTTCTCTCCTGATAGTGTGTGTTTATATTATATTTGAGAGCTATTTTTTATTTTTATTTTGGGAAAAATTATACGTATTTCAGTAAATTAGTAATATTTTTATTTATTGTGTGCGAGTAATATCGATATTTTTTAATAATAATAATATTTTCTAAACTTATTTAATTTAGATATTTTTAAATTAAGGGTCTGACTGGTCAAACCTAACGTTTGTGGTTGCGAAAGATTACGGAAATAAGCGATTCCGATTTCAAGTGTTATTAAGTGTTTTGAATAACTGGTTTAACGTTTTAAAATAGATGAGTTTGCAGGAATTTTACGACTGGCTGAACAACTGATGCAATAGTGGTTAAAACATAATAAATGTAATATATAATTATATAAATGTTTAAAACACCAAAAACTTTATTAAACTTGATTTATCATTAAAAATTATTAAAAAAATTAAAACTAATTATTTTAAAAATAAATAAATTATTAAATTTAGGAGGGTGTATTCAAACTAATATTCCAAGTGATTTTAGTTTTAATGAGATTTTAATTTTTTTTGATGATTTTAGGGAAGTTGATATGATTTGTTTTAAAATTCTTTCAAATTCCACCTAAAACCATGAGATTTGGATTTCTGTATTTTTTTTTTTTTTTTTTTTTTGTCATCATTGAATCGACAAGACCCGATTCATAGCCAATCCCTACAACGCGGGGTAACGCGACTTCGTGGAGTCGAACTCCGGTGGGATCGGTCGCAGAGGTGGTGCTGTAACCACTTGACTAAAGACACTTCCCGATTTCTGTATTTTTAACTAAATAAATTCTCTCAAATCCTCCAGAATCCCAAAAATTATTAAAATCCAATTCTACAGATTATTTTGAATAACAGTAGATTTTGAGATAGATTTTTAAATCATTAATTCAATAACAGTAGATTTTATGAGACTTTTTAAAATTCATGATTGAATAACATGAAATTTCATAAGACTTTTTAAAATCCATAATTGAATAACATAGGATTTGTAAATTTTACACAAATCACTTAAAATGTCAAGTTGAATACACCCTCCTTAAACTCTAATCCTCTTTTCTAAAACTAAACCGACCTAATTTACTTACGAAAAAATATATAGAATTTATTTTCTTAATTTTTTTCGTTTTTTTTAATTTTATTATATTTTTATTTTAATTTAAAATTATTTTTTAAATATAATATAATATGTATATTGTTATATTTTGATTGGTTAATTAGGTTACGGTGAATCGAAAATTTTCCTTATTTATCTGTCTCACTCAGCCACGTATGTATGCATCTCTGATCTCTGAAGCCAGAGGCGGAAGAAGAAGAAGAAATTAGAAATCTGTAAACTTTTACGGAGGAAAAGAAAAGGTTTTTTTAATTATATTTTATAAGGTTACATCGATCCTCAATGTCCAATCTTCCAAAGGATTTTTCGGATCTTCCAAGGGATTTGGCGGAGGAGGTGCTCTCTAAGGTGGTTCCGGTGACATCTCTGAGAAGAGTCCGATCTACTTGCAAAAAATGGAACACTTTGACCAGACGTAGGAGCTTTAAAAAGAAGCACCTCGGTGGTCAAGCCAAACTAGCAGCAAAGAAAAGAGAGTTTATGGTGGTCGTTATGATGGATTTTAGGGTTTATTTGATGCGCGTAAATCTTCACACCAAGGTTGAATTATGCATAGAACGTCAAGGTACACTTATTTTCCCCGACGCTTCAGATCAATTACTTGTACGTCAAGTCTTTCACTGCGACGGTTTACTTTTATGCATCCTGAAAGACAACCCTAGGCTCGTGGTTTTTAACCCGTATTGTGGTGGGCAACCCCGGTGGATCGAGGCACCCACATATAGTATTTCTCACAGATTGGATAGATATTCGTATGCTCTCGGATACAATAGCAGCACCAAATCCCACAAAATCTTGAGTTTATGTATGTCTGATGATCACGAAGGACCCGAAGTTATGGAGTTCAAAATCTACGACCTTAACTCTTGTGATTCTTCATGGAGGGTTCTTGATGTCGACCCTCGACAAGACTGGGTCATAGTTTCTTATAGCCGTGGTGTCTCTCTCAAGGGAAATACATATTGGTTTGCTCAAGAGATGTATTCAGAAACCCCCAGCCAAGGAGACTTTAGTTTTTTAATCTGTTTTGATTTCACAAGAGAGACGTTTGGGCCGCATTTGCCTCTGCCCTTTGTGTGGTTTCCTGAAGATACTGTGACTCTATCTACTGTTAGAGATGAGCAGCTTGCTGTGTTATTTCAGCGTGAAGATTCATTACAGATGGAGATCTGGGTTACAACTAAGATTGCTCCCAACTCGGTGTCGTGGAGCAGCAACTTCTTCTTATCAGTGAATACAAAAGTACTCACCACCGTTGATGATGATGAGTTTATGTTTACGTATATGGAGTCACAATTCTTCATTGATGAGGTGAAGAAAGTCGCTGTGGTTTTTGATAGATGCAAAGACTCGAGGATGATGCGCTACACAGCTTACATCATTGGACAGGACGGATCCTTTAAAGAAGTCGATCTTGGAGAATCTCTAGACCAATTTCGCGCACCATTTGTGTGCCCTTATGTTCCAAGTGCAATGCAACTTGAATAGTCCATGTTACAATACCTATAATCTTTTTTTCTTTCTCTTTTGTCATCTTCTTTGAACATTCATTTGTCTCTCATCCTTCTTTCTGTTTTCCATATTTGACTTCGTTTTGCTGCCTTGGGTTAGCTTAATTTCCTCCTTGTGTTGTAGTACTGTATAGGTAGACTCATTGCAAAAGCCTCTTTCATTATTCATGTTGGTGTTCTTGCAAATAGGCTGCTCTGATGTTGTGATTTATGTACAGCAGAGTAGGCTGCGTTTAACTTTAAAATTTGCAAAGTACGTTTGCTTAGATTTTGAGTTTCCCATTTTAACTTTTGTCGTTATCATTTTTAAAGAATGCAAGTGGCTGCTAGGCTGATACGCAGAAGATTGAATGATTCCTTGGAGTTAAGTTTTGTCCTTTGGTACCCCCTGTTCTTAGTGCCCGTTGCTCAATGGTTTCTGTATAGGATCGTACAAAATGCTTCTTCGAACAACCATGAGTTGCTTGATTTTGATATTCAGCTACGGTTACTCTGTGATGACATTTTTACATTTGAAACTCCATGAGTAAATTTAATTAATGAGTTGGTAAATTACAAAAAGCATAGCATTTTTACATTTAAAATTTACTTCATGACATTTTTACATTTGACATTTTAAATGTCATTTTTTACATTACAAAAAGCATAGATGATGCGTATTGCATGAGTAAATTACAAAAAAAAAAAAAACTTAACGAACCCAAGTAAAATTTTGGTCAATTTAATTCGACATGATTAATTGTTGAGAAAAACAGAAAAAGAAAAAGTAAACCGAATGTTCATAATAACTAAAGAAAATAGAGTGGATAAAGAGAAGAAATGAGCAAAGACTAAGCATGAACCGTGCATCACTCACCACCGAAGAAATGGCTACTTCTACGAACTGATCCACAGTGAATTCAATTACCACTAGCGAAATAGTTATATACAGAATAAGACTCACCGGCATTAAAAAACTCACACTAGTACACCAAATTTTCTCTTTTATACTCCAAAGCAGCGGAGCTAGGAATTACTAGTATATGGGTCAATTACTTTTTAATAACCAAAATCTATTGAAAAAAAAATTAGTGGGGGGGGGGTCACTAAACATATTTGTAACTATTTTATAGGGTAAATATGCATATTTTCATGATTTTTATTTTTATTTTTGATCTAAATGTACAAGTAAATTATTATTTTTTGTAAATCTATAGGAGTCAATTGACCTCCATGCTAACACACTGCCTCCGCCCCAAAGAGAAACATTAATACGACAAAAATAAAATAAAAAGTTGGGTTTTTCTCGAAGAAGACATGGTCGAATTAGGTTTTCTCTCGCCAGAATAAGAATTATGGGTTTTCTCTGGCCGGAATCAATGGCTAACTTACAAATCTTTAAAATCTAGATGTGATTCGGACCACTATAGAGACCGATATCAATGAGACTTGGTTCCTCAAGCTTGGAGAACAAACTACGCATCAAACTATTTGGTAAGCACAAAAAATTCACAATATTTACTTCTAATATATAAAAGATAAAAATACAAAAATTGTTTTTTAGCAAAACAATATACTTGATTTGAGCGTATGTTTGCAAAAGAGTATAGATTAAGAGTAGTTTTGCAAATACATTTATATTATATGTTGAAAATAATTATCAATGATGTTTATTTAACTACTCCCTCCGTTTCATATTAAGTGTCATTCTAGGATTTTTCACACATATTAAAAAAAATCATTAAATTTTCTTTCTTACCCTTTATTAATACATTATACAATTTTTTCTATTAGTCAATACATTAAATCAGTAGGGATAAAATTGGAAAATTTACAAAACATCTACATTGAAAATACAAAATGACACTTATTTTGAAACAAAATTTACAGTCTAAAATGACACTTAATATGAAACGGAGGGAGTATTAGTTTAGTTTTAAAAATGAAAATTAACTAATTATAAGAATGAATACATAAGAGATATATAGAAAGTATTTAGATATAGAAGAAAATATTTTTTAATTATTAAAAATAAATAAATGATTTAATATAATTTTTTTTTTTTTGGTTAACGCGGGAGTCAATGACGTCATATAATTCATGTATTCTTCTTTGCTTCATGTAGCTAGACATCTTTTTATTTTTCTAAATTATTGTCAATTAATATTTTCCAAAATTTCTATAAAATTCTTAATATACATATACTAGATTAGGACTCCTGGTACACCGCAGGGAAAAAATGTTTATAACTAAAATATTTAAATTTTAAGTTGTATTTGTTGGTTAAATATGTTATAATTATATAATAATTTTTAAATAAACCATATAATACCGCAATATATTATTATTTTTACATAATATTTATTTAATTAATTTAATTAGGTATGTCTATTCTCTGATACTGACAGTGTTAACAAAAAAATAAAAAAAAAGTTTTACCCGTGTAACACCGCTATATAATCTCGCCCCGAGATATTTTAACTCACACTATATCATCTTAATTTTTTAATATTTATTGTGTATTTACAGTATAATATTTCTCATATTTAACTTTTTAAAAGTTTTAAATATTTTTCATATTTATACTTTAAAAAATCCTTAAAATAAAGAACCGGAATAAACTAAATAAAAGTTTTTAAAGTTTGAATGCATGATAAATTAAGGTTTCTACTCATTTATATTTAGAATCATTTTGGTCTCTTTTATAGTATGACTATAAACCATTGCCCAATTTTTTTAGACGATGTGGGATATTGTACTCGTATTTTTTTATTCATCTATTGAGTAATATATGTCCGTTTTTAAAATTTTGTATTGCATCATATGCAGGAAAAAATCACAATTTTTATTAACTAAATGTATTATAGAATAATTCAAGATAACTTAAATATAAATTCAAATAAAAATGAAAGCAAATCATATATTTATATTTGAATGAGGTAGAAAGATTTCCTTATTTTTTAAAATCTTACCTATAATTAATTTTGAAATTTTGGTAACTAATATTAAGTAAATGCATTAAATGTAAAAACTTTCCAAAAAAATATTTTCGAGCAAAAAATGCTGCAAAAAAACAAGTATTGATATTATAAAAAGTTACACTAGCGTAATAAAACTCTTGCTTCATGGAGCACTAGGTAATTAGTCCACGCAATGCGTGGTTGTATGCATAATAGTTTTGGATTATATTTTTTAAATTTTCTGAAACTAAAATATTGTTTTACTAATGTATAATCTCAAAAAAATTTATAGCAATTTCTCAAAATAACATTCATGTCAACATTTTTTTGGTATGGTTATTTATTATACAAATTTTAAAATATATATACTTTTCTATAAATCAAAAATTAACCTATACTACAAAAAATTATTACAAATTGATTAGCTATATTAATATAAATAATAATATAGAAATTTAAACATTTTCCATTTTTTTTTGGCAAACAAACATTTTCCTAATATGAGAGAATCTATGTTTATGATCATGTTTTATAGAGGTTAAACATTGATTTAAATATTTTTTCTTAATGACAAACATAAGACTGTAGTATAGTAAAATTGAATCAAATTAAATTATCAAAAAATTTAGTAACTACGTATAAAATTATTTTTTATAGAATATTCCTCATTTCAAAGTTTAAAGCAATTAAAATAATTAAAAAATATTAAATTTTACCAAAAACATTTTTCTTGAAAGATAAATATATTAGTTGGAGGAATGAATGTAAAATTATTGGGTAGGAGTTACATTTGAGTTAAATGTATAGTTAAATGGAGTTAAATGCATTTAAAAGTGGGTAAATTATAAAGAAATATTTTAATTGATTTTTGACTTAAAAAAAAAAGGAATACCAAGTGGCTTAATCAAAATTTAAACTTACACTTTTTGATTGTTTTGTTGATATAAACTCAACAATCACACATAATATTCCAAATTGAAAATATTACTTTTGAAGTGACAAACTAAATTAGTTTTTAAAAAAATTATATGAACTTCAATCTACAGATTTTTTAAAACCCCAAGAATAACTTCAATCCTTTTTTTTTCATTCATCAATTTAATTTATAGTGCTAGATTTCATACTAATGGTATCATCTTTATAGGATTTAGTTAAATGGTATTTTAATAATTATACTAGGTTCGGACCCGCACGTACGTGCGGGGTTATGTTTATAAACAAAATTAATTTTGTATATATAATCAAACTTATACTAATTGAGATTTTAGTTTAATATTTGGTTTGGTTTATTAATGTTTGAAAATTTAAAATAATAATGATTTCACCAGTATCTTGAAATTTGGAACAACATAGCGGTTGGATTGGTAACAAACTAAATCCAATAAATGTTTGGTTAGATTCTATTAAATTTGTGAACTATTAAATTGGAGATATAACCGCTAACAGTGATGAAAACCCGTTTGAAACATATACAAATATTTAGGATTCCGTAACTCTTTTTTCTTTTTGTCAAGTCCTATTATGTCTTACCCCCGTTCTCAAATTTTTGTTGCATAACAGAAAGCATTCCCAATATGGGACATCCGGATATGGGAAAAATTTGTATTTCCGATTGAAAACGGGAGGAGACCGGACGAAAACATAAATTCTTGAACTCCCGTATGAAATAAACATAAATATAATTCATAGTATATCTATATATCATATGTTTTAATAAAATATTACGAAATTAATTGACTTCTTTATTCTTACTATTTGATGTATGTTTCACCTATATTAGATTATGTTTTTTTAAATACTTTTAACTGTTATAGAACATATTTTATGTTTTTTTTTTGAATTTATGCTAGTTCAATTGAAATTAGTAAGATTTATTTGAAAAAATTAAATATATTTTAATATTTAATAGAACACGTCAAGAATTAAAATTATTTATTTAGTATGTGTAAGCATATTTATATAGTATAACGTCATTAACCCAAAATTTTGTCATTTTGGTTTATGAATATTTGGGTGTTTGAGTGTTAATCAGTACTTTAAGATTTGGATTAGAATTTTTTATACTATGAGACATCGTTACCTTGAATATTTCATTAGAGATTCTAGGTAACCATGACTTAAAAGTCTATAAAAATTTAAAAAGTATTGAGATTAATACTCAAACACTCAAATTTCAAGGAAAATTTTAATAGACTTTTTAATGATAACATGATTTAAAAACAAATTTCAAGGTGCTCATGTTATAAAATTTTACTGCCATGTGTGTGTGTGTGTGTTTTTTCTTTTCCATATACATCCGAAATTATTGTGTCATTTTAATAAAGACTGTTAACATCATATATTTGGAAAAATAAGAAAATAATATAATTTAATACATACAACTTATTACAATATAGTCATGGAAGATTAATTGTACTTATATAGATTATATATACATACCCCTTGCTGTATTTGCTGGTTTCAAAAGTTAATTAATGTTAATGCAAAGCTCAACTATACATATTCTAATAAGAATTTCCTACAGAAGTTTCTTAAATAAATCTATATAAAAACTGAAGAAAACAAACACTAATATAGTATTTTGTGACTTAGCGGATTCATATAAAAAATGTGGACTTCTTTTAAGCAATCAAATGTAATTTTCTTGTTTTGCAGATGCTATGTCAATTGGATGAACACCCGTTCATACTACAATCTTCCCTTATATACAATCTCTAGGTAGAAAAATGTATGCTTTCAAAAAAGATCTTGATTTATATATGCTTATATACACGACAGAAAATTATAAATTTAACAAATCATAAGAATCATAAATCATAAACTGGACATAGAACATAATATTGGCGAACTAAAAAAAGAATATAGTAGATGTTAGCAAGAGGTATATTATGCATACTCAATACAGAGGCACTTTTTTTTTTTTTTGCATAAACAAATAGATACAAAAATAGTGCTAGAGTGGTGTATAACTGTATATGTTCCTTAAATTTTAGGAATTTGGTAAATAATTACTGATTTTATTTCAATATTTCTTAAAATAAATCATCTATTTAAATTTAAGTTAAGTTATTTTCATAAATACTATTTTAAATTAATTAGATTCATTTGTTATGGAAATCTTGTTAAATAATAAGTTCAATGTTTGGTATGTTATTAATTGCGGAGAACTCTTATAATTTTATAAAATTTTAATAACTATATAAATTCAAGAAATTATTAATAGAAATAATTTCGTTTTTATTATAATAATTTTAAATTTCATTTTGTAATCTTGTTGGCTTTAATTTCATTTAGAAAACTATACATGTTTAATATTTAATTTAGAAAAATATTTGGAAAATTTAATATATTCGAAATTAATTATTTATGTTTTATATCCATATCAAAAAATAGATACGAAATCTATAACCAATTATACAAAAAGTTAATTATTTATATCTTTAATAGTTGTTACCATTGTTTTAGGGAAGTTTAATTTTTTTTATTATGTAGGCAAATAGGTCTGTTTGGCAACATGGATATATGATATGTGTTTTTTTTTTCCCTAAGTGTACTCCCCAATTAATAGTATAGATTATTTTTTATATTTCACTTCCAGTTAAACATGATTTCTTTTTGGAATCATTTTTCATTTTGCTTAAATCAAGAAAATCAATTTTTTTATAATTAAGTTCTTTTTGTTTTCAAAAACCTCAAATCTTAAATAATATAAATATTATATTGATCTTTACATATTTATCTATTGGATCACAAAACAAAATAGACTTTACAAAATAAAATAGACTTTATAAATGGATAATTATATTGATCATTCTAAATTATTAAAAATGATACATGAATATGTGATAAAACCAGAGTACATAATAGAGAATTAGAGATGAATCTTTTCAACTTCATGAACTTATTGTGTGGTGAATATTGTAAGAGTATGAAAAATAATGACTTATAAGATGCTAATCTAAAATAGATAATGAAGATAAACTTTTTAAAACAGATTCTCAAATAAACTTGATTTTTTTGTTAAAACCAACATATGTGAATTTAAATTTAGCTATGGAAATTTTAAAAGAATTATTTTAATTTTATATAAATAAAATAGAAATTGAAAATAATGTTAATTATATATAATACTTTTTAGATTAAAATATAGAATCAAACTCTTACAACACATATTAGATATAACAACATTTGATATTGGTGAGAGAGGAGGAGAGAATGATTACTTATAAGATGATAATCCAAATTAGATAATAGAGATGAATCTTTAAATATAAAAACAATGTAAAATATATACATCATGTAGTCTCTAAAATAAAAATTTCGCATTAAATTTTTACAATGATATTTCATTTGGTTTCTTGTAACCCATACAAAAAAAATAAGAAATTGATAACCTTAAAAAAAATTGAGATATTGTGGAAGAGAATGAGAGAATGTAAAAATGAGAAATTAAAAAATGTCAATATGAGAGAATGGGGCAATGCTTATTTAAATGATAAGAATTGATGGAAGTTACATTTAGAATTATTGGAGTTACAAATATTATTTATTGTGTTTGAATAAAATTGAGTGGTGGAATATGATTAATGTATAATTTATTTTATTTTCAGTTATAATTTTGTTTTAATGTATGAATTAAATGTATTTTGTTAATTGGATCTTAAATATTATTTAAAGTAATTAAAAATTTAGAAAGCAAATAAAAAAATAAAAAATTAAAAAGTAATAAATGAAAATCAACCAATAAGGAAAAACCAAAAACTTACTTTTATATATATGATTACTTTTATAAAGTAAATCATTCCTTTAACCGCTTTCACGGAATCAGTACAATCTTTAAAGCTTGAGTCTATATGACTAAGATATTTTTATTATTGGCCAAAAATTAAGCCAAGTTAAACGAACAAAGAAAACGCTGTGGCTATGGATACAAGATGAATGAGTTGATTTTGAAACAATTGAAAGGAAGTGCCTTTGTGGTTTTGCTATGCTTTAACCATCACTTCACCAGGCTAGTACCTTAGTTAGAAACCATACTCAGTCTCCTTTCACGAACCCATCTCCGGTCCAATCTTTGTCAGATTTCATGTATATAAAGTACTGCAGCGAATGCCTAAGCCAAACAACAAACAACATGACAAAAACTGCTCAGCAAGGGTAAAGAAGGATATAAAATCCTATAAGAAAAGTTGTTCATACCCTCTGAAGTCTTCTATGGTAGAGAGAGAGCTACACAATGGCATAATATATTTTTCAATCATGGGTACGTGTCGGTCTAACCTGGGCTTCTTCCTGTTGTCGTCTCTCGCGTTCAGCCCTTTGAAGCTCCTTTTCTTTCCTCAGGCGTTGATTCTCTTTGCATTGGGTCAACCTGTGAAGTCTACAACAGATGATCCATTGGAATAAAAAAAGAGAAGAGAGAGAAGACTGAATCCTTCAGCTCCTTATTATGATCGTACGGTGGGAGAATCAGCCGGAGCACGGTGGTGTCGGCTCGTATCAGTTACTTGATTGATTGGGTTCCATCGGCAAACCTTTGTCGCCAAAACCGAACATATTCTTTGTGGTTGTGTACCGGTTGAACCGGTTTTGTATTCGCATTAACTTAACCCGACTAAATTCATATCCGGTTTATATTCTTAAATTGGTCCCTAATGCATTTAATCCTGGTAAATTATGAATTTAATGTCTTTTCTTAAATGTTATGCTTACTTTTATAGTTAGAGAAATAAACTGATTAGAGTAACAAAAAAAAAATCAAATTATATGACATATCACTTTTTGACTACGAGTAATTGACCTCCATTCGTTTGACATAGAAAATAACCTTACATAGTCATTTGGATGATTTTTTTTTTTGCATAACTCTATACTTATAATGAAAGAAACCGAACTATTTTTTGTAAAAAAAATGGTATTAAGATAACATTTTAAGTTAAATTAAAATAACCTCTCACCTTATTTGGATAATTTACAAATGATATCATGAACTTTCATCTTGTTTGGCATATGCATTTTCACCTTGATTAAGCATATACAATTCTAATCAACTGTCACGACCTTGCGATTGATCCAAGTTACATTTACATATCACTAACCACTTCAACTAAAATTATTATGGCTTTGTTCTTTTGTATTGCATTAAAGTGTATTTTTTCAAACATGAACCAAAACTTTATATACATGACCAAATGTTTTGGCGATAGAGATAAATTTTGCGCATACATATATAGATAGGATCATGATAAAATTCAATAAAAATATGCAGATTTGTTTGTAATTGTTCTGAAAATGCGCATTGTGATTTTGATGCTATGAAAAAGCATATTGTTCTAGTTTGCTTCCAAATTTCCATGTTAACACTAGGTTGTTATTTTTATTTCTTGACATTTTATTTTGGTTTGATATAAAATAGATGTTTAATGATCAAAATTCATGCTTAATGAAAATCTCAGTTGTACCTATCTATGTAGTGGTTTGCATTATAAAAGAACAGACCAGCGCGCCTGGGCAAAGGCGTAGGACGCGCTCTTCCGTCGATCCCTCCAGATATAGGAAAAGGGAGTTAGCCATTGATTCCGGCAAAAGTAAACCCTAATTCTAATTCCGGCGAAGAAACCCTAATTCGACGAGATAAAACCAAACTTTTTATTTTATCTTTTGTCGTATTAGTGTTTTTGGAGTATAATAAAAAAAATGGTATACTTTTACTGTGTGAGTTTTTTCTAATGCCCGTGAGTCTTATTCGATTGCATTTATATATAACTAATTTTCGAAAGTTGTAGTTATATTCACTGCATTTATATATAACTAATTTGGTGGTAAGTGACGTCTCTATATCTTCATATATGTTTTTCTTTTATAAATTTCACTCATTTAAAATTGATTATGACATGAGGTAAAATTATTACTTATAAGATAGCAACATAACAAATATATCTTAAATAATGTTGATTCAGTTTTTTTTGTGAATTATAATTTGTTAATTTTTATTTGTATTTTCAATTCTTACTAAGATATAGATTTGATATGATGTATTAATTGTGTTTGATATAAAATATTTAGTTCTATGCATTAAAAAGAAATGTGTAATTAAACTTAACATATGGTTTATTAGGATGATATAGATATTTAAATGGTACTTCCTGTGATATAAAAGTTTTTGAGTAAAAACACAAAGATTACTAAACAATAAATATTATTTCATTATAAAACTTCAACCAATAGGAAAATATACTGCATTGTTCAAATAGTCATAAATTGTGATATTAATAAAAATTATACATAGAAAATTGAGAAAATATTATTAAATAGAGCAAAAAAAAAAGCCTCAAAACTCGTATATAATTAAAATGAGTTAGTATTAAAATGAAATATGAGAGGTTCATATTGAATATTCAAATGTTACCAAATAAAATCTAAAACCAAATATATGACTACTTAATTATTCTCAATAATTTTTTTCTAATTTTTACCAGCGTAATAACGCAGGCCTTTTCTAGTATATTATAAAAAGGGGTTGCCGCATTATTTACCCCTGTACTATTTTCATTCTCAACTTCCATACATGAACTTTACTACTCTTAATAAAACACCAAAATTAAGTCTGTTCTTAATAATACTACATATACTTACGTTTTTATATTAATTCCTACACCTCCAATCGAACCCGATAATTTTGTGGTCTAAACCCAGTTAACCATAAACCATGTTTACTGTACCGTGATCTGGTTTACCCATTTAATTATCCACGACCCGGAACAAAACGATGTCGTTTTGTTTTTCTTCTTCTTCCTAATAAATACACGACCAAACGACATCGTTAAGTCCATTAAACCCATTTCAGATACGATTTGAGAGTGAAGAGAAAATTAGGGTTGATCGAAAAATTGGGGTTTTCTGGTTTTATCGATTATAATGCCTATCTCAGAGCATGTTCAACAGAGTGATCCAGATAATCCTGAGTTCGAAGTTCCAGAGAGTGATGTCGATAGAGATAGTGACAGCGACGGAGATGACGAGAGTGACAACGACGGAGATTACGAGAGTGACCGCGACGGAGACGATGAGAGTGACAGCGACGGAGACAGCGACAATAACGAGAGTGACGGAGACGAAAATAGTGTGAATGAGGGAGACGACGAAATGGAGAAGGAGGGAGACAAGGAAACAGAGAAGGAGGGAACCGAGGAAATGGATATGAATCGAACCGAGGAGGGAGACAAGGAAATGGAGAAGGAGGGAGACAATGGGGGCGAGCAAAAAAAGAAAAGAAGGAGGTCCAAAGCTGAACCTGAAGAAGACATAATGGAAAGGTATGAATATGAAGTAGAGGAAGCTGTAGCAAATTGGATTGATGAGTTTCAGATTCGTCATGATTGCATTCCAGATACGTCAGATGAAGATGAGGATCCTGTGATTACTAGAGAAAGGAAAATTAGGTTGGGAACAGATGATAGGTTAGCTATTGGAAGAACATTCCTCACTGGCTTTGAGTTCAAAGAGGCTGTGTTACATCATGCATTGAGGAATAGAGCTAATCTTAAACAGACTAGGTGGGAGAAGGATAAATTGGAATTCAAGTGTGCTGCGCCTGGAAAGAAGAGTTGTTGTTGGAAAGTGTACTGCTCATACGATTCTCTTAGGCTATTGTGGGTTTTGAAGACTAAATGTACAGAACATAGCTGTACTCCTAATGGAAAATGCAAGCTACTTAAAAGGCTAGTGATTGCAAGGTTGTTTATGGACAAATTGAGGATGCAACCGAATTACATGCCTCTTGATATTCAAAGGCATATCAAGGAGCAATGGAAGATTAATAGTACTATTGGTCAATGTCAGACAGGAAGACTTGTAGCACTCAATTGGTTAAAGGCTGAATATGATCAGCAGTTTGCGCATCTAAGAGGTTATGTTTCTGAAATCTTAAGCTCAAATCCAGGATCAACTGCTATTGTGGATACCATTACTGATGGAGCTGGAAACCATGTCTTTAACCGCATATATGTATGTCTTGGGGCAATGAAGAATGCATTCTATTTCTGTAGGCCACTTATTGGGGTAGATGGAACCTTTTTGAAGCATGCAGTTAAGGGTTGTCTTTTTACTGCTATTGCTCATGATGCAAACAATCAGATTTATCCAGTGGCTTGGGCAACTGTTCAAACTGAAAATGGAGACAATTGGTTATGGTTTTTGAATCTGCTGAAGGCTGACTTGAATTTAAAAGATGGCACCGATTATATTGTCATATCAGATCGTTGCAAGGTAAGAGTTTTTTGTATGATCAGCAGTTATGATTTCTGTGAATATGTAGTGACTTATAGTTTTTGTAATTTGTAGGGACTGCTTAGTGCAGTTAAAAGTGCACTACCAAATGCTGAACACAGACCTTGTGTGAAGCATATAGTCGAGAACTTGAAGAAAGATCATGCAAGCAAAGATCTGTTCAATATGCTTGTATGGAACTTAGCTTGGAGCTATAGTTATACCGACTATACAAGAAACTTGAATAAGATGAGAGCTTACAGTATGGCTTTGTATGAAGATGTTTTGAAGGAGGAACCAAAAACATGGTCTAGGGCTTTTTTCAAGCTTGGCAGTTTTTGTGAAGATGTGGACAATAATGCAACCGAATCTTTCAACTCCACAATTGTCAAAGCTAGGGCAAAGGCATTGGTTCCCATGATGGAAACAATCAGAAGACAAGCAATGGCACGCATCACGAAGAGGAAGGAGAAAATTAGTAAATGGAAGAAGACCTTATCTAAGTACGCTTCAGAGATTCTTGCAAAAGAGGAAGAAGATGCTCTGAAATGTGAAGTCACAAAAGGAACTCATGGCCAGTTTGAGGTTTGGGTGGATGGGAATTCACACTCTGTCAACTTGACTACTGAATTATGGGACTGCTCATGCTGTAAATGGCAAGTTACAGGGATTCCTTGTGAACATGCCTATGCAGCAATCATGGATATTGGTAAGAATGTTGAAGATTACGTAGTTCCAATGTTTACTACTCAAGTGTGGAAAGAACAATATGAAACAGGGCCTAAGCCAGTTAGAGGGCAGAAGTATTGGATGACCAATGACTATGTTTTAATAACTGCACCACCAGAACCAATTTTACCTGGGAGAAAGAAAGGGAAGAAGAAGACCTTTAATCGAATCAAAGGTGCACTAGAGTCACCAAAGAAGAAGAAGAAGCGTAAGAGAAAAGGTTCACCAGAGATACTCAAACTAGGAAGGAAAGGAAGGACAATGCATTGCAAATCATGTGGTGAAGCAGGACATAATGCAGCTGGATGTAAAACATTCCCCAAGGAGAAGAAGGCTAGGAAGACTAAGAAGAAGATTAAAGAGAACTCAGCTGAGTGTTTGGCAATAACTTTATTTGCTGAGGTATGTTTCTATTTCATCTGTTTATAGTTCATGTATGGAAAGTCTACTTGAGCTGTTTCTAAGTGGATTGTTTTGTGTTTTAGCATGTTGGATCATCATCTCAAGGACTTGTGGAGAAGAAGAGTAAGAAGGCTAAGAAAAGTAAGAAGAGAAAGAAGACTACTCATGGACCAGAATCAATCAAACTCACACAAAGAAGCAGTCAGTGGGACTAGATTTAGGTGCAGGCTTGAAGAGTGATGCTTATTCAAATGCTGTTGTTTTGTTGATGTTCGAATGTTGTTTGTTGATGTCCGCATATTGTTTTTTGGTTTGGATGATGTTTGGTTGAAGTTTGGATGTTAGTTTTTCAGATTTCTGCATAATAGAACACAAATTCATTGTTTCATTGTTGGAACATAGAACACAGATTTCTGCATAACAGAACATAACATAACACAACTAGATTTTTCCAAATAGCCAGACACTTGCACCTCCAATTAAAACAGTAACAATAGCAACAGTCTTCAACGATGACTTCAGGTTCATCGTTTCTTCAATCCTCTCTACCATCTTTTCCTCAATCTTCTTAAACATTTCCTTTTGGAGGTCCAAATTATGAATCAGTTGCTTCCTCAAATCATTCACATCCTCTTCAATTCTCTTAAGCTTCTCTTGGACCATCAAAATTTCCTCCGCCAATGCTTCATCAACCCATTTGAAGAAATGCTCCTCATTCTTCCTCTAATTAACAAGAATTTCCATTAATACTCATATCAACAATTAAAGGGTTAGATTCAAACATCTACCTTCATTGCAATTGAGCATCTAAAGAATCTCCGGTTAGGATTTTCCTCTGTCTTAGATGTAAATGTGATGATCTCTCCTCCACACCAGCACACGCAACTCGTCGGAATAATAGGAGGATAAACTCGATTTCCAGAACGGTTTGAGCTAGATGAGTGGCTCATGATTTTAAAGCTTGATAAGAAGAACGACAAGAACCCTAAATTCCCAAATCGATTTAGAAGAAGAACGACAAAGTCGTGTATTTATTAGGAAGAAGAAGAAAAACAAAACGACATCGTTTTGTTCCGGGTCGTGGATAATTAAATGGGTAAACCAGATCACGGTACAGTAAACATGGTTTATGGTTAACTGGGTTTAGACCACAAAATTATCGGGTTCGATTGGAGGTGTAGGAATTAATATAAAAACGTAAGTATATGTAGTATTATTAAGAACAGACTTAATTTTGGTGTTTTATTAAGAGTAGTAAAGTTCATGTATGGAAGTTGAGAATGAAAATAGTACAGGGGTAAATAATGCGGCAACCCTATAAAAAGTTACACTAGTGTAATAAAAGTCTTGCTTCATGGAGCACTAGGTAATATTCCGCGCATATATGCGCGGGTTGTTGTATTTCATTTTAGTTTATGTAATAATCATAAAACTATACGAATTTTCTGAGAAGATTTTTTTAGTAAAGTTTTTTTTAAATAGTAATTCTTAAAAGTGGTATTTAAAAATATGTATTTTTGAAGTTCTTCCTAAAAATACATATATAATAAACAGATTTCCTAAATATCAATAATTGAAACAACCCGACCCTTTTTTTTTTTTAATAATTAAAGACAATATATAATTAAGCATCCCATACTACTTAATTAACCAACCCAAACCACAACTCAATATTAAACCAGCAATAATATTAAGCACAGCGGAAACATACCAATAATACAAAACCAACAACATCATCAATACAATAACATTCCTAACCATTCTATCCGGCAACCTACCATAACACTAACCAAGGTTCCAACAACATAACCAACAAATCCAATAACACACAAACGAGACCCTAGATCATCCTCCTCCTCATTGCCATGATTCCACGTCACAAACCTGCACACCACAAACAACAATTGAGATGCGTAAGTATTATCACAAATACTTAGTGAGGCAATCCTCCCATCTACTGGGCTATACACACAAGCCACTGAGAAACCAATGCTTAACAAATAACAACCAAACACAAACAAACCAGGAAATCACAAAACAAGCAACTTGGTGTCGACCGACACAAGAGAGGTGTCGATCGACACTGACCAAACATGGTGTCGACCGACACCTAACTGGTGTCGATCGACACTCCCTTCGCAGACGCGAACAGCACGAATCTGAATGACGAACCTCCGTTTCCAATCATCTCCAATCCGTTCCAACCTCACCCAAAACCTTCAGGAACCTATAAGAACCATAACACAACCACCACAAGCAAGAACAACACCACTAACACCACCAATCAAGCAAGAACAACACCACAAAGCATCACCAATCAAGCAAGAACAACAAAGGATTCTCAGACTTAGATAAGCCATGGTCATGCACTCACCTTATCAACTGATTATAACAATCAATACAACCAGTTGAGACCCTCCTAACGTCTGAAGCAGCCCAGAAACGCCCTACAACAAGCCACACAACCAAAAACGACTTATAACAAAACTCGACAGAAACATCAGAAAAGAACAGTCTCAAAGACGAAACCCTAAAATAAAAACCAACCGTTAACTATCAAATCGCTATGGTGAAAAGCTACCCCTAGACGTCACGAAGCTTCCCACAAAATTTCAGCAAGATCAGGCACCACACGAGACCACGATCTCAGTTACAATCTCCGATGGTCCCAACTCGCGTCTGAGAAAACGTGTCTCACGAAACTGCCAATAACTCATCGAGTTTAAATCCAGATCTACTTCTGTAAAAAGGCGAATGACGATGAAAGACTTGAGAATAAACCTACCAAATTTCATTACCTTTGAGAACGATTTGATATGCCGAAACTGCTTCCTCCCAAACCCTAACGATTCTGATCTTTCTCCTTTAATCTCCTTCACACCACAGTAGGCTCTCTCCTCTCTCTCTAACTCTGAAAACGGCGACCACACACCCTAAAACCCTTCATTTGTCGCTTCTCCACTTATATACTCGGTTTAGATAACTAAACCAAACCAACCAAACCAAAATTGCGAATTAAAACAAACCCGACGAACCCAGACAAAGGGGTGTCGATCGATGCCACAATGGTGTCGATCGACACTCCTTCCAAAATCACTTTGCGGATGTTACAATAATACACTTTATTTATTCAAATAATAAAATATCAAGATATACCACTTATTTAAAAAATATTGTTAATGATAACAAAATATAAATATACTATGATATTCAAAATTTACCTAAATCATTTAATAATTAAATTCCAATATTATTTTTAATTATCAATTAAATATATTTCCTATAAAATAATGAAATGCAATAAAAAATCTCAAAGATTAATTTAATTTTTAATCTTTTTTATTTTCACCTTAATTTAAGCTATATTGCTAAGTTAGTTTTTAATGATTTCCTCTTTGTAGTAAAATTTTGGAAATGGAATATCATATTTTTTTTATAGAAAATCATTAACTTACAAAATTTTGAATTAAATAAATATTATAATTATCTTTGTATAATTATATTTTGGATCACAAAAACTAAATATAATGATGAGTATACAAAAACTGTATTACAAATTATTTGGAGGTAAGAGAGAGTTAAAAAATTTGATTTAATAATTCTATTATAGTAGTTTATTTTGTTAAAATATTGCATACTTTTAAAAATAAAAAAATATATAAATGAATGAAGATGATTTCTTTAGCTTGATTCCCTCATTGGGCTTTGATCGAAATTAGTATTGTTGAATCTGCATCGATAATTATTTTTTACAGCCACCAAAAAATTATTATACATATGTAACTGAAAATTGAAAATAATAAGAATACAAAGAAAGAAGAAAGAATAAATTAAAAAAAAATTGAGCAAAATATAAGATAAAACTAACAAAATATATAATCACACTCTTACCATGAGTTTTGAAACCATGCAATAACGTAAACAAAACTAAAAAAAAAAATATTTAGAATTTGAGATATGGTGGATGATGATGTGATAATGGTTATTTATAGGATTTCAAGGGATGGAAGTTACACTTCTAAATTATTTTATTATACATATGTAATTGAAATTAAAAATAATAAGAATACAAAGAAGGAAGGAAGAAATACATAAAAATAAAGAAATAAAATTGAACAAAATATAACATAAATGTAACAAAATATATAATCACACACTTACCATGATTTTTGAACCCATGCAAGAACATAAACAAAACAAAGAAAATATTTAGAATTTGAGATATGGTGGATGATGATGTGAGAATGGTTATTTATAGGATTTCAAGAGATGGACGTTATATTTCTAAAATAATTCAATTAGAGGAGTTACAATTATAATTTATAGTGTGTTTTGAATGAAAATGAATAGAAAATAGTCAATTCATAATTTATGTAATTTCAGTTACAATTTAGTAGTAAAGTATGGATTTAAAGTATAGATTAATGTACATTATTAATTTTTTATTTAATTAAAATAAATATTATTTTTTAAGAAATTAAATGCTAAATAGACTAATAAGGAGAATGTGAAACCTTATAAAATCATATAAAATGCAATAGAAAATCCAAAAATTAATTTATTTTTTAATCTCTTTTATATTCACCTTAATTTAACCTTAATTTAAACTATATTGCTAGGTTAAATTCTAATGTTTTCCTCTTTGTAATAAAATTTTGGAAATGGAATATCTAATTATTTTTCTATAGAAAATCAGTAAATTACAAAATTTTGAAATAAAGAAACATTATAATGATATTTATGTAATTATATTTTGGATCACAAGAACTAAATGTAATGATGAGTATACAAAAATGTATTATACATGAATGAAGATGATTTCTTTAGCTTGATTTCCTCATTGGGCTTTGATTGAAATTAGTATTATTTCTAAATGTAATGATGAGTATACAAAAATGTGTTATACATGAATGAAGATGATTTCTTTAGCTTGATTTTCTCATTGGGCTTTGATTGAAATTAGGTAATTTTTTTTACAGCCACCAAAAATTTATTATACATATGTAATCGAAAATAATAAGAAACAAAGAAGAAAGGAAGGAATACATTAAAACAAAGAAACAAAATTTTGTAAAATATAAGATAAATTTTGTAAAATATATAATCACAATCTTACCATGAGTTTTGAACTCATGCAAGAACATAAACAAAACAAAAAAAATATTTAGAATTTGAGATGTAGTGGATGATGATGTGAGAATGGTTATTTCTAGGATTTCAAGGGATGAGAGTTACATTTCAACACTATATTTTATTATACATATGTAATTGAAAATTTAAAATAATAAGATTACAAAGAAGTAAGAAATACATTAAAACAAAGTAATAAAATTAAACCAAATATAAGATAAATCTAACAAAATATATATAATCACATTCTTACCATGAGTTTTGGACCCATGCAAGAACATAAACAAAAAAAAACACAAATATTTAGAATTTTAGATATGATGTATGATGATGTGAGAATGGTTATTTATAGGATTTCAAGGGATGGAAGTTACATTTTTAAACTATTTTGTTATACATATGTAATTGAAAAATAAAAATAATAAGAATACAAAAAAGGAAGGAAGAAATACATAAAAAACAAAAAAAAAAAAAAAATTGAACCAAACATAAGGTAAATCTAATAAAATATATAATTACATTCTTACCATGAGTTTTGAACTTGAGATATGATGGATGATGATGTGAGAATGATATGGTTATTTATAGGATTTCAAGGGATCGAAGTTACATTTTCTAAAATAAATTAATTAGAAGAGTTACAATTATAATTTATAGTGTTTGAATGGGAAAATATAGTCAATTCATAATTTATGTAATTTCAGTTAAAATTTAGTAGTAAAGTGTGGATTTAAAGTATAGATTATTGTACATTATTACATTTTTATTTAATTTAAAATAGATATTATTGATAAAAAAAAATGCTAAATAGATCAATAATAGGTAAAGAATGAAACCTTACTTTTATATATATAATTATTGGTTTAAGTAAATCATTCCTTTAACCGCTTTCACGGAATCAGTATAATCTTTAAAGCTTGAGTCTCTATGACTGATATTTTTTTATTATTGGCCAAAAATTAAGCCAAGTTAAACGAAATAAGAAAACGCTGTGGCTATGGATACAAGATGAATGAGTTGATTTTGAAACAATTGAAAGGAAGTGCCTTTGTGGTTTTGCTATGCTTTAACCATCACTTCACCAGGCTAGTACCTTAGTTAGAAACCATACTCTCAGTCTCCTTCACGAACCCATCTCCGGTCCAATCTTTGTCGGATTTCAAGCCTCTCTTCTCAGCTTTTCTCTGCTCAACTGCTTCTTTTTGTCTCTTAACTAAGTCTGTGTGTGTTGTAAAGTACTGCAGCGAATGCCTAAGCCAAACAACAAACAACATGGCAAAAACTGCTCAGCAAGGGTAAAGAAGGATACAAAATCCTATAAGAAAAGTTGTTCATACCCTCTGAAGTCTTCTATCGTAGAGAAGTTGTGCTGTCTCATGAAATCTTGAAGCTCGGCGCAAAGGGTTTTCACATGACCATAGCCGTGCATCATCACACCAGTGCATACCTTCCAACAAAAAGCAGTAAACTAAGTTTCTCACGGAATAAAGTTTAAAAACATAAAAAAGTGAGGAGAGTGTTGAGTATAGTCACCTGTACAGTATTAGATCCGAGGAGAATGAATTCAGCCGCATCATAACCAGTTTCAACACCTCCAATACCCGAAAGCGAGTAATCATTCCCACTGAACTCAGATTTCATCATTTTGGCTATGCTCATAACTTTTGCAAGCGCAATTGGGCGAACAGCCTTATAAGAGTAGCCTCCTGGAGTTGAGTAACTGCAAAACACTAACTACATTAACATTTCTTCTTATGTATTACAAGAGTTACTTTAACTTTTTTACGTTTATAAGAATGCTATATATAGCTAACCCTTCAACACATGGCTCAGGACGCAGCGTCTTCATATCAATTCCCATTACACTCATGATTGTATTGATAGCTGCAATTCCTTCACAGCCTGACTTAAGAGATACCCTAGCAGGCTATTTAAAGATTACAAAAAAAAAATATGGTTAAAGCATAGCAAAACAGAGTAGCAATAACGGTTTTGCATTAACTTAGATGTCACACACCTCTGTTATGTCAGTGATATTAGGAGTCATCTTAGCCCATACAGGAACTGTAGCTTTAGCATTAATCCATCCGCAAACCTCATCGAGAAGCGCACAATCTTGTCCAACAGCAGCACCCATTCTGCGCTCTGGCATACCGTGAGGACACGAGAAGTTGATCTCTAAAGCATCCTACAAAAACAAGTATCCAGAACAGTCTCTTCAACATGTATCAGAAAAGAGGAGAAAACTTAAGAATCTGTGTTTGGGAGGGGGAAAACTCACAACACCAGTTTGTTCAACACGGTCGATGAGCTCTTCCCAAGCAGTTTTGTTGTATTCCTCCATGACGGAAGCTATAAGGATCCGATCAGGGTACTCTTTTTTCAACTGCTTAAACTCTTTGAGCATGGTTTCGAGAGGTCGGTCACTAATGAGTTCTATGTTCTGCCACCCAATTACATCAGCTTTGGCTGATCCGTTTGATCCGGTTCGTAACCGGGCATATCTAGGTGTCACGTTGATAACTTTGGATGCATCTAGTGATACCTAAATCATCCAACCACAGATTCAAACCAAACTCAATCATCATCATCATCTTACACAAACACACCTAAATCCTCTGTTCTTGGTACTATGATTAGCAGAATCAAGAACTAGAAAACTCAATATAGTCAACGCAGAACAGATTCAATCATCATCAAAAGTCAAATCTCAATTTCGAAGGAATGATCAGATTGAAGAGAAAGAGAGCTTACGGTTTTGGCGATGACGGCTCCCCAACCTTCATCAAAGGCTCGCTTCATGACGGTGTAGTTGGTACCCGGTGGACCAGACCCGATCACGAAAGGATTGGGCATTTTCAAGCCATTAACAGTGACACTGAGATCAGGCTCCGATTCAACGGCTGCAGAGATCTTTAGACCAACTCTAGTCGGAGGTAGAAAACTCCGGCGACTTGAAGAAGGATCGAAGTTAGCTGATAAGCTGGTTTTAGAGGCGAGACCAGAGAAACGGTTCAAGGCGAAACTCATGGAAGCCATGGTTTACAGATCAATCTGAGAATTCAAGAAGTTATCAAACTTGAGACGTGAAAAACTCAAGAATTATAAAAGAGAGAGAGAGAGAGAGAGAGAGAGAGAGAGAGAGAGAGAGAGAGAGAAGATGTCACGCAACAGAGTGTTAGAAGGATTTGGAAATGTGTGAGTAAGTGAGTTGTTTGATCAAATCGAACAAGGTAAAGAAGAAGATAGAGAAGAACGAAGAGTGTCTTGTAATAATTGGTTGGTTTTCAACTTCATGCCACGTGAAAATAATTGCAAGTCTGTAACGTAAGTTCCTAAATTAATTGATTAATGAACCACCCAAAAATAATAATAGACCCATCTTCCGTAAGATTTTAAAAAAGCCATTAATCTAGTTTTAATCATTCGTATTTAACAATTAATTTTTTATTCTCTATCTTATCTCTTGTTCAACGGAATGGATAAAACTTAAGATTCTCTGTCTCTGTCTCTATCTCTATCAATTACCAACAAATTTTCTTAAAAAAAGATTACTCAATTTATACGCCGACTGAAAAAAGAAAAAGAAAAAAAGACGTGGAAATTGCAGTGGAAATTGCAGACACGTAACGGAATCAGTCGACCGTGAGGCTAAGGTTGTTTCTAGAGAAACGAGTTATTTGGGCACTAGTGGCCGTGGGGTAAAATAGCCCATGCGTCACAAAACAAACAAAACGTTATAATAATAGTAATACGTGTAAGTGGGAATGGACACAACAGCAGTTGGTGGCTCTCATCGTTTCTCTTCCTTTGTTTAGTTTGACTGACTTTGCTGTACTTTTCTCGTTTAGTTTGCGCAAAGTGAAACTTATAAGATTAGTAAAAAAGTATATAAAAATTTATAAACCTAGTGGATGTTGAAAATACTCCATCTGTCCCACAAAGATTGATATTTTGAAGATTTTACATATTTTAAGAAAATAATGATTACTGAGTTTAAATATATTTTTTTTGACTAAAAATATATTATTTAATTTTAAGCCAATAACAATTCAAGAATTTAAATATTTTCAATGATTAGTTTTTAAAATTTCCAAAACATCAATCTTTTGTGGGAAAAAAAAATATCCCAAAACATCAATCTTTGTGGGACAGTATTAAGTCACTTTATCATTTCTAAGAAGTTCTTGATTGCACAAAAATACGAAATACAAATGTGGTTTAGAGTTATATGACTTGAAATATTTTTTCATGCTAACTTTCTGGTGCAGGTTTTTAGATATTAATATTATTCTGTTCAAAAACTTTGAATTATACACTACAAAAAGAATTATTATTCGATTTTAATAATATCGTTATGGTACAAGGAAGGACACACAATGACCACGACCGCATCATATAATTTCCATGGTCACAAAATTATGTAAGCGAATAATATAATTTCTTGAGAGTTATTTTCTTTTTATGATATAAATAATCAGACCCGTCTCTGATTATTTTTGTCAAAGAACTAAACCAACCAAACAAAGTCTGTTTACCAGTAATATCAATCGATCGCCATTTTTTAAATACTTTTCTCTCTCTCGGGCTCTTCTAGAGTTTCTTCTTATCTCCGACGGTCCGACCAAACTTAAACCTTCTCTTCTTTCTACTCTCAGAGAGCAACCATGGATGCCGTGACGGCGAGTTTGGTTCGATCTCCCGTCTTACCACCTAGAACTTCTGACAACGGTTCTGGATCTATGTTCCTTACCGCCAGTGGCCCTGGGTTCACTCGTTCTGGTTCAAGACTTCGACTTCGTTCCAGGGCATGTCTCAAATCTCTTCTTCTTGATTTCAATGAACCAAATATTCTGATCCGGTTGTGTTCAAATCCGATTTGTGAACCTGAAAGTTCCAAAAAGTCAAGCTTTCCACTATTTAAGGATTTTTTTTTTTATGTTCTTGGTGATTTATTTAAATGTTTGTTTTGTCAATTTGCAGCAAAACGCGTTGCAAAGCTTGACAAAGACTGCTAAAACTCGGAGAAGTTTTGTGGTTAGAGCTTCTTCAGCGTCTAGTGATGCTTCCTCTGGTTCAACCCCTAAACCGATCGCACCGCTTCAGCTTGAGTCGCCTGCTGGTCAGTTTCTGTCTCAGATTTTGTTGAGCCATCCTCATCTTGTGCCTGCAGCTGTTGAACAGCAGCTTGAGCAGCTCCAAACTGATCGGGACTCTGAGGGACAGAACAAAGATGCATCCTCCGTTCCTGGAACCGACATCGTTCTTTACAGGTTTGTTACGACAATCTATTAACAATAATTTTAATTACCGCACACTGATTTCTTGACAACTATTATTAATCTTGATATTAAATCTTGATTGAGGTCGTAAGTAAAAGAGATGTTTTGTGAGCTTTTCTGCGTCTGTAGATATAAATACCATAACGAATTTGGATAGTCATGACTCATGATATCGTTACGTTGGACAATTCCATAACTAGCAGTATGGTTGTGGTCTATTATCTGTTTTAAATCCTCCATCTATATATATACACATAAGAGACCTAGTGCTAAGACCACAAAGCTTTGGATTTGAATACGAGTTTGATTATGGGAATTGTTTTTCGGCTTGTAGGAGGATTGCAGAGTTGAAGGAAAATGAGAGAAGAAGGACATTGGAAGAGATTTTGTACGCACTGGTGGTTCAAAAGTTCATGGAAGCTAACGTATCACTTGTACCATCAGTGACCCCATCTTCTCATCCGTCTGGTCGTGTTGATACTTGGCCGACCAAAGTAGAGAAACTTGAGCAGCTTCACTCTCCCGAGATGTACGAGATGATTCACAACCATCTAGCACTTATTCTTGGAAGCAGAATGGGTGATCTGGCCTCTGTTGCACAGATAAGCAAGCTCAGAGTTGGACAAGTTTATGCTGCTTCTGTCATGTATGGATATTTCTTGAAGAGGGTAGACCAAAGGTTTCAGCTTGAGAAAACCATGAAGATTCTTCCAGGTGGGTTGGATGATAGTAAAACAAGCGTTGATCAAACAGAGCGGCCTACGGCTGTATCGTCTCACCCAGAGGTTGGTGCATTTGCTGGCGGAGTTAGCGCTAAGGGCTTTGGCAGCGAGATTAAACCATCCCGGTTAAGGTCATACGTGATGTCGTTTGATGCAGAGACGCTTCAGAGATACGCCACTATAAGATCAAGAGAAGCAGTTCGGATCATTGAGAAGCATACAGAGGCATTGTTTGGTAAGCCTGAGATCGTATTAACACCGGAAGGTACTGTGGATTCATCCAAGGACGAACAGATAAATATCAGCTTTGGTGGGATGAAGAGACTCGTCTTGGAGGCTGTGACCTTTGGATCGTTCCTCTGGGACGTAGAGAGCCATGTGGATGCAAGGTACCACTTTGTATTGAACTAGAAAATGGTCTGTAATGCAATAATAGACTAACTTATGTAACATAAAGAAGATACCCTTTAAGGGTATCATTACAGTTGTATCAAATCCGAGATCGTACATTTATATGATATTGTGATGGGATAAAGCTAGAGCTAAAAGATGGTAGGGATGCTAAAACTAAGCAGGAAGCCTACCTAGCCTGCAATAGGACATAATTAATATATAATACAAAATTACAATGAAGCCAATTTTATTAGGCATTTTTTTTACTTCAAACAGAGGAATGAAGAAGTTGTTTAGAAGTAACCCATTTGTGCAAAACCTCACCAAAGACATCATAGAAGACAATCTCTGCGTCTGAGTGAGTGAACCGAGCGGACATGAACCCTTGACCATCGTAATAGAATTTCAGAGCCTTGGGATTGTTGGTCACTGGGTCAATATCTCCTCTCCAAGCCTTGGATCCAGCACCGCTAGTTAAAAACTGGATAGGACTGTCTTCATCACTGATATGCTGAAGACAATGGTCGTGTCCGTTCATGTAGAGATCAACACCGTGCTCTTTAAGAAGAGGAAGAAGCTCTTCGTTGAGCTCTTTAGTGTCTCCGTGGTGTCCAATGCTTCTCATCGCATGGTGACCAACAACAATCTTCCATCTCGCTTTAGAACTCTTCAAAGAAACCTCGAGATCACGGAGGAGAGCTTTGACATAGGAGTTGCGAGAAGGAACCGCGCGCCAATCGTATGTGTGACCATCTGCTTCAGTGTAGTACTCTTTCACAAAAGGAGTCGTGTCGACGAAGAACATCTCTACTAACTCTGCGTCCACAACGAATGATCGGAGACAGATCCAACGGCTGTCGATTTCACGAAGAACAGAGCTCAGCTGAGCTTCTGCATCACCTCTATAGTCATGGTTCCCCAAAACTGCATCATTTTCATTTGATGAGAAACTCAACCAAATTTTTTTTTTTTTTAAAATGAAAACTCAACCAAATTGAATCAAAAGGTATTGGGATTATGTAAAGGATGGATTATTACCACTGTACCACTGTTTCTGGAGACTAGGAGCAGTGTAGATATTAGAGAAAGACTGTTCGAAATTTGGATCGTGTTCACTGAACAAACCATTGTCGTAGAAGTTGTCTCCCGTAGAGACCACGAAATCTAAACCTATCTTCTCTCCGACCCTTCCCATCTGCGTAAATTAATTAATTGAACTGATTTAATTAAACACGTCACTGTACGAGGAAAGAGAATAATACTATTAGAATATTCCATATATGTAAATGATACTAATAATGTTGGGACTAAAACCTGATAGGCAACGACAGACTGATTAAAGGAGCCACGGCGACCCCAATCTCCGATGACTAGAAAATTAACGGAACCGTCGCTTTTGGCCGGCTCGATAAATCTCTGAAGCTCACCGTTCGACACCACGAAGAGGGTGGCGCAGATATACAATATAAGCAAACTCAGACGAGAATTCATGATTAATTGTTGTTCACGGCGGCTCACACAATTAGATATATGGGGGAAATTCGAAAAGTAACGCTTGAGGAAACGTACTTTGGTAGTTTTTGTGGATCTCTCTCTGTATATAGGAGAGAAAGAGAGAGACGGGATTTGAGATGAGAAGAATAGAGAAACGAGAGTGGTGAAGGAGACGATGATGAAGGGGAAGGAAGAGGAGGGAGAAGAAGATGCTTTTTAAACCGAAAAAATCTTAAAAGAGAACATAAAAAAAGGTGCGGTTAAAGATGCTGAAGGATATTCCAACCAGTGGCCGCATCTTTTTTATTTTCTTTCGCTCTCGATTTCTGACATCCACCTCTCATTTTTTTCCTTTTCTTTTTTTTTTGGATCTCTGATAGACTCAGAGATTTTGGTTTTGTTTGTGGTAAAATCTAATTTCTAAAAAATATTATAAGTATAAAACCCTAAGTTTAGGTTTTGAATTCTTGGTAAAAAAAATACAACAAAGTTGTGGTTTTAAAATTGCGGTAATAATAAAGTTGTGGATTTTTTAGTACAAGGGAAATTTGAAAAGTGACTTTGGGGACTTTTAAAAGGTTTTGATTATTCTAGAATCTAGATGATTAATTTAATTATAATTATCTATAAGAAGGATATTTGGGGAAACATTATTATGTGCTCAATCATGATTGGGTTTTGATTATTTTAATTCTAGTAGAACCCGGTTGTGTCACGAGATGGTATTGCTATTGGACCACACATATACTTCACTTTCCGACAAGTTCTAACAGCGGACAACGCCGTTTTATACCTCTCACAGATTGACACGTCACGTAGCTTAACAGTTTAGTGTTCACTCTGTACACTCTCCACTTCCATTGTACTAATAAACTAATAGTACTAGTGTAATCTTTTGTTAAGAACGTTTAATATTTCCTTATTTTTTTAGTTTAAAATACGTTAAAATAGTCCGGGCGTAACAAATAAAGCCCCAACCATATGTTACAGTTGTTTTGGTATAGTTAATACGAGAGAGTACGAGACTAGTTGCTTTCCCGTTGGTTCTGGAAACATTCATGTTTGGTTCGATAATGGGGTTTATTCCTTGTTTTGGGTTGGTCTCCTCCATAGACTTTCAAACACATATTTCCTCCTAGTTCTAATGGGCATTTAACCGATCTGCTCCAGCTCTATAGACCGGTCTAGATATAGTGTTCCAGCCGGCTCAGTCTGAATTAAGCAAGACCAGCATACAGTTATAGCCAAAACGAAAACCAAACAGATTTAATAAGTTCGCTCTGACGGACTCAGTTTTCTCAAGTAAAGGGTGAGTCCCAGCTCAGCTTGGCTTTGGCAGGGCAGTCCCAAGTCAATCCACATACAAATGCAAATTTTACTCGAAGTACTGATCTAGGTTTCTTGCAACAACTTTGATCTGTAAAGGTGAATTCTGGACGTGAAATAAACAGAGCCTGTTGTTCCTCGGAAAGTAAACCAAAAGTTGCAAAAGGAATAAACACAAAAAGGGTCTCCGCAAAGATATTCTCAAGATAAATCAATCCTGGTCTCATTCAGTTTTTTTTTGGACTACTCACAAGCCGTGGTGATACTATATAACAGAAGAACCAGACTCTCAGACTTGGGGAGACTTCTACTCGTCTTTGCATCTCTTCTCTAATTCCTCCAAATGCTCAAGATCTTTGTGGTACTTGCAGATGCGGAAGATGCACCTGTTAGTGGATATGAGAGAGAGAGAAATAGTCAAATACATACATAAGTGCCGAGTATGAAGTGTGGCGTGTGTGATAGTTGATAATGTACCAGTAGAGAAGGATCCCAGCTGCACACAGAACCACATTCCTCTGAGCCTTATAGATCTGAAATACAAGTAAACCAGTAAGTAAGCTGAGCTGAGACAGAAACCCAATTAAATGTAGTAAGTAACCGATAGAACCCCCCAAATTCAAGCGCAAACTGAAAAAAGCTCAGATAAATGTTGAAATCTCATCAACATATTCAGAAGAACAGGGCATAAAAAGAATACGGCACTACTAGATGTATTCTGACAAATCTTTCAAAGGAAATATATCTGAATGTTTCCACCAATATAAGATTCCTTGCATAAAAGTTTGCTATAGACATGACCTTAGATTAATACTAAGCAGGGGCACTAACCCTGCTAGTGTCTGACCAAATATGCAATTGGTAGTGCTACTGATAAGTCATTTTTTTCTTTACTGAGACATTTTTCTCTGACCAAATACCGATCGTCGGATGATTCCACATTATTATAAAACTTCATCAAAGAAGACATATACATGAACAAGTACCACTATGAACTAAAATAAGCTTCAATTCTAATATCAATTGTGAAGTCACAATCATAAGTTCAAATGTTCTATAGATGATGATGAACTTACAGATTTCTCGTAGCGATCACGCTCTGTTGTAGTGCAAACCTCAGATGAGCACATTAGCCTATGCTCATTCTTCCAGTAAATATCTAACACGAAACACATGACACAAACAATTCACATGAGTAATTGCTAAAACAAACCGAAAAGGAAAAAAAAAAAAACGAAATCACACTCAACTCGAAACCCTAATTGTAAAGACCGTATCGATCCTGACCAAGAAAAAAAATTGAACAATCAGATTATCTACGAGCGAGAGAGAGAGAGGGCGATTACCGAGGAGCTGAAATCCAGAGAAGGCGACGACGGAGGCGGCAGGATTGAGTATGAGCGAAACAAGTGACACGATGCGTTTCTTCAGGAGCATTGGGTAAGGGAGAGTCAAGATGACGGCGATGGCTACCTCGGCGGCAACCACGTACGATAAAATCAGCCATTGCAATGCCATTGTCTTCTTCTTCTTCTTCTTCTTCTTCTTCTTCAAGATCTCTCTTTCGCTCTTCTTTTTTAAGATCCTCTTCTTCCGTGTGAAATTGAAAGAATGATTATGATCTGTGATTCTTCGTGCGTCCGACACGTATATCTATCTACCGCCGTGTCCGTGTGCCGGCCGGTATTGACTTTGTTTTTTTTTTGTTTCTCGACATTTTTAATTGATGGGCCTTTTATGGCCCAATAGTCACTATGATAGTGAGTGACTTCACTGGTAGAGAGAGACCCACACATTAACTTCCGGTTCACAATGGTTTATACTGTTTGGTTCGATTTTTTCGGTATTTAATTATTTCTTGGGCAAATCCTACACTTCCAATTTTGGTTTCATGGCCGGCAAAAGATTTTCGATCATGAGTGCTCTTAAATTTAATTTTGTTTGATTTAATTAAAGGTTATCTTATCTTATTAATTAATGAAAGAAATCTGGAAGTAATAAAATAGGAAGGATAATGTTCTATTAGATTTGGACAAATGTTCAAATAGATTTCCAAATCTTCATACCTACATGGGACATGGCTACATATAATTATAAAAAAAAAAAAAATACATTTAGATAAGCTTACTTGTAGAACTTAAGTATCGATTATAAAGTTGAAAGATGTTACGACACTTTTTATTTTTTGGGTCAACATGTTACGTTAATTAAGGAAATTTAAAATACAGAATCATAAGAACAAACTAGTAATTAGAAAAAACTAATGTAAAATATGCAGGATAGTTATTCTTAAGAATTAAGATAAGTTTTAATATACCAAAATATAATATTTTATTTTTTCAAGAATGAATGGACATGGAAAGTTTCAGATCAACGACATAAAAAGTTAGTTATGGATAAGACTTGATTGTAAATGCATAAAGAAAAAGTAATTTCATGATAAAATATAGAAAAAGGAAACCATGGGAATAGAGGCAAATGAAAAATAACATAAAGCTTTATAGGGTTAATCTAATTACAAATTCTAAGCAAATCCATAGTTGTTCTTGTTAAATAAGAAAAGATTACACATTTTATAATTTATACGGTATCATCCAATTCCAATACAACACAAACACGCAGCGAGATGGCTAAGCGCGAGTACTGGGACCAAGGTGCGCGCGTCGCACACGACAACGTGTCCATGTCACCTGTTCAGCACACAGTGAACCAATTAGAGTCTAATTAGGTAATCTAAACCTATTCTAATAAATAATTATTACAAAATTCGTAATAATCTATATCTTATCCACTTTTAAATTGGGCCTGACCCATCATATTAATTCTATTTAACTTTGGGTTTTCTCGTACGGAACAAACTCCCCCATTTGCGTCTCTCTTCTTCTTTGCTTTCTTCTTACTTTTTCTCTCTCACGCGTTGCTGTTGTTGTTGTTGTTGTTGTTGTTGTTCACTCTTTCTCTCTCTCATTTCTCCGGATTGCCTTAAACCTTCTTCTACAATACTCTCCTCTTACATGCGAGCTTCTCCGATTCTCTATTTCTGATCGCTTCATACCTTCGCAATTATGGTTTTCGCGGCCAAGAAATTCATCAACAACCCCAACGGTTCGTGCTCTTCTTTCTTCGTTCTTCCTTTTTGTTTTCTTGCCGGTTTATCTTTTCGTCGCATCCTCTGGCTCTGTTCGGTGTCGTTGTTTCTTTCTCCGGCGTAGATTTAGGTCGAATGAGAATTTTTGAACTGTTGACCTATGTTTATCTTTCCCAATTGTTGTATTACCTATTTGCGATTTCTTAATTGCATTGCCTGTTTCTTGCTCATAAAATTCGCCTTGGTCGATTTTGTTTCGCGATCCTTGAAATGTTACTCCGTCACCGCTCAGTTCGTTGCATGCTCATCACGATGTCTTGATTTCCATGGTTTAGGGTATAGAACTAGCGCTTTGGGACTTTTGCTTTAAGAGAATTTAATAAAGAACCTTTTTGCAGATGTTGTAACTGAGTTCATTGAGGGTCTCGTTGAAACTTATCATGGACTTCAGTATTTGGATGGTTTCCCTGAGGTTAAGGTGGTTATACGAGCTGATGTCTCGGCTGAAAAGTACGACAAGGTTGCCGTTATTTCAGGTGGGAGTTTTGTGACTAGAGATATTATGTGGTTTGGTTTAGGATTTTGAAAGTCTCTTAAGCAATGCATACTTTTGTATGCAGGTGGAGGCAGTGGGCATGAGCCTGCACATGCTGGTTACGTTGGAGAAGGTATGCTAACAGCGGCTATCTGCGGAGATGTCTTTGCCTCCCCACCAGTTGATTCCATCCTTGCTGTGAGTATTACCGATGGGGTTTTCTATCTTTTTTTCTTCTGTTTATTTCGATTGAATGATATTTGTTTGCCCAATTCCAGGGAATTCGATCTGTAACTGGTACTGAGGGATGTCTACTGATTGTCAAGGTAGTTAGAGTGGGAAAGAGAGCCACATCCATACAGTTTTATTGTTGCGAGGAATCTTTTCTTTGTGTTTTTGATTAATCTAGTTTCCCCATCAACTCTCTTGGCAGAATTATACTGGTGATCGCTTGAACTTTGGTTTGGCTGCTGAGCAAGCAAAATCTGAAGGTTACAAAGTTGAGGTAATACATGCTCGTTATTACCTTTTCATACTTGAGAGCTTTTGCCAGACAGAATGACATGATCTGTTTTGTAGACGGTAATTGTTGGAGAGGATTGCGCATTACCTCCTCCACGTGGTATCGCTGGACGCAGAGGGTTAGCAGGAACAGTTCTTGTCCATAAGGTTTCTCTCTCCCTTTCCGTCCTTTTTCTTTATCACACTCTAAACCAGTTTGTTTAGTATGCCTTTACTGCTCGTCGATATTGTTTTTGTTCAAATTGTGATGTCTGAGACCTTGGGCTGCTATATATTGATTTGTGTTCTCGAGCTTAGAATCAAAACTAAGTTCTGAATATAAAGCTTAAAGCATCAGTTTATTTTATTTGCTTCTGCTAAGGACAGGTTGCGGGTGCAGCAGCAGAGGCTGGTCTTTCTCTAGAAAAAGTTGCGGCTGAGGCAAAATGTGCCTCAGAGATGGTTGGTACCATGGGTGTTGCATTATCCGTTTGTACGCTTCCTGGACAGGTTACATCAGATCGTCTTGGCGAAGAAAAGATGGAACTCGGGCTTGGAATTGTATGTTACTTTCTTGTATTATCGAGTTTGCACACAAATTCACTTTCTTCAGTGTTTTGGTTCATACGTTGACAGCTCAATTCAATCTGTCTCTCAGCATGGAGAACCTGGTGCTGCTGTGGTTGACGTTCAACCTGTGGATGTGGTGGTTTCCCATGTTCTTCAGCAGATACTTAATCCTGTATGTGCTTAATTTGTGCTATCTTTATGGTACTTTCTTGTTTCCATAGTCAAAGAGATCTGATTATTCTTTCATTTCTGTAGGAGACCAATTATGTTCCAATTACTCGTGGTAATAGAGTGGTTCTCATGGTTAATGGGTAAGCCCCTATCGATGTATTTTCTATATAAATTGGTATCTGTCTATTACTCCATAATTTTAGCTGGACCAAATACTGCTGCTGTGATATCAAATTTGTAGAACTAGATGGTGATTTCTGTGTATATGGTTGGTAGCGGAGAACTTAGTTACTCTTTCTCAATTTTGCAGTTTGGGAGGCACCCCTTTAATGGAACTTATGATTGCTGCTGGAAAAGCAGTCCCTAAACTGCAGTTGGAATTTGGACTTGCCGTTGATAGGGTGTATACAGGCTTTTTTATGACTTCTCTTGATATGGCAGGTGAGGTTCTGTAGATTTTTTCATTTTGTTAAGTGGTACATACTTCTGTTGTTACTCTGACGATGCTTCCTTTCCCAGGATTCTCGATTTCAATCATGAAGGCTGACCAGTCGATTTTAGACCGATTAGATGCTCCAACCAAGGCTCCAAATTGGCCTGTAGGCACTGATGGTCCGTGAGATTTAAGCTGTATCCTATTTCCATGATTTATTTCCTTGGAGTATAGTCTTAGATACAAAGATTTTGTGCTACATTGCAGGCAACCGGCCACCAGCGAAGACTCATGTTCCTGTTCCTCCTTCTCGATCAATAGCCGAGGTATGCATTACAATTTATAAGTTCGATGAAGATACGTAATTTAGAGGTTTCAAGGGTTGGTGACAAATGTTTTTGGTAAATTTCATGAAAATTTGTCAATACCAGTCTCATAACCGACCTCAAGAGCTGAGTAAAGAAGGTCGAATCCTTGAGGCAGCCATTCAAGCAGCAGCAACTGTGATCATCAGTCTAAAGGATAGTCTGAATGAATGGGATGCAAAAGTAGGCGATGGTGATTGTGGGTCGACAGTAAGTTTTGTTTCTAGATGTTGCCATGCATACTTATATTTTGTTCATTTAATATTATCTTACATTTGCCTGCATCAATTGTGTAGATGTACAGGGGAGCAACAGCTATTCTGGAGGACATGAAAAAGTAGTGAGTCTATTTGTTACTTTTACTCCCTCATAACCTCTCTATATGTTGAGTTCTTCACAGAGATTGTTGACAAAAATTTCAACCGTCTCTTTTTGTTTCTAGCTATCCACTGAATGATGCTGCAGAAACAGTGAATGAAATTGGTTCATCAATCAAAAGAGCCATGGGGGGCACAAGCGGAATAATGTAACTCTTGAAATTATTTCACATTGTCATTGTTATAGTAAAGTAAAGTGACATTATGGTTTCTCTTGTGAAACAGTTACCATCTCCTCTGCAAGGCAGCATACGCGGAGCTAAAAGCTAACGCTCAGTCAGAAGTCACAGCCAAACACTGTGAGATCATGCTTGCTTATATGTGGTTAGTTAGTATTTTGTAAGGCACATGCTTGTTTTGATAGTTAACATTATTTTGAATCAGGGTGTGAAGCACTCAAGTCATCAATTACTTCAGTCAGCAAATATGGTGGAGCAACTGCAGGCTACCGAACAATGCTAGATGCTCTCATCCCGGCTTCACAAGTTCTTGAGGAGGTGACAAAGAGCGGCCTACTTTCTTTTCATACTGAAGATTTGAAAATTGCACCTTGCAAGTAGTAATGAGTTTTTGTTTTTGATAAGAACAGAAGCTGAGCGCAGGAGAGGATCCAATATCGGCTTTCATTCTGTCTGCTGAAGCAGCAACTGCAGGAGCGGAATCAACCATACAGATGCAAGCACAGGTGAGTTTAGCTTACTGTTTCTGTCTGCTTTTGTTATGTTAAGTGGTTTTCATATTGAGATGATGGATGAGATTGTGTCATACAGGCTGGGAGATCAAGCTATGTATCTGCGGAGATTCTTGCAACGGTTCCAGATCCAGGTGCAATGGCTGCAGCAGGATGGTACAGTGCCGCAGCAAGAGCCGTGAAGGAGCAGTATCAGAGCTCATCATGATCCCCCTCCCTGAAGTTTCTTCCTTTATTCCCCGGATATATGAATTGGGATTTTGGTGAGAGAGGCTTTATGAGCACTATTGGCTCTCGTGTATGTACCGTTTAAGATTTTTGACTCTCTGAGGGCGCTCTCCGTTTATGCAATTTTTTTTTGGTGGTGCGTAATACTGTGAGAGTTTTGACTTCCCGAGAGAACGAGACTATATTGTTGGTATTGAAATGACTATGAGAAGAAAAATGTTTCTTGTCTACTCCATACGATTAGCATCTTTCTAGATTCTCAAATATCTCAATAAATATATATATCAACATAGGAGATAAACATGAATCTATATTGATAGAGTTGTATCTTTGTAGATCCCTTATTGCTCTCTCAACAAGTATATAAGCTGCTGTAATCGTCTCTCATAAAGAAATACAGCAGAAGCATTCTCTGATCCGTATAAACTATACAACATAAGGTATTCACAAGATCAACTCTATATTCAGATGGTATTAGTGTAATATGATATTATGATCTGTAATATTCAGAACAAGAGATCGACCACCCACCAATCAGGAAATAATATGTGGCTTTGTTTATGGTTCTAAATCTTCTTCTGATGTTGTTCTCTGTTTAATGGTTTGAAGAAATAATATTTTGTTTTTAATATAATCACAAATAATGTACCGAAGCACAATTCAAGGGGAAGAGAGGGTCACAAGGGGGACAAAAAGAAAGGGAGTTAGTTATATGAACGTCTTAAATTAGTTTATAGAGAGTTTTGCTTTCTTACGTTCTTCTTTATATTTGTCCAATAGCTTCTGATATTTATTTTCCTCTTCTGATCTCAACGTTTCAGCATAACTCAAACACAATGGTACTCGCAACCAACTCTGACTCTGAAGAGCATTTGCATTCCACTTTTGCTTCCAGATATGTCCGTGCTGTTGTTCCCAGGTTCCTCTCTCTCTCTCTGCATCTTTCCGGATTATTTCCTCACTTTAGCTGTTTTTTTCTTTCTTTCTATGTTACAATGTCTATGTTACAATCTTAAATAGTTGTATTTGCTTGCATATATATTATATTGAAACAGGTTTAAGATGCCGGACAATTCCATGCCCAAAGACGCTGCTTATCAAGTGATCAATGATGAGTTGATGCTTGATGGCAATCCCAGGCTTAACCTAGCTTCCTTTGTCACCACTTGGATGGAACCTGAGTGTGACAAACTCATCATGGATTCTGTGAATAAGAACTATGTTGACATGGATGAATATCCTGTCACTACAGAGCTCCAGGTTCATCTCTCTCTCCATCATCTTTCTATATCTAAATTTACTTAAGAACTGTTTTACAATTGTAATACTTCTTTATTTGGCTTTTATTTTCTCGTCTTCAGAACCGGTGTGTAAATATGATAGCTAACTTGTTCCATGCTCCCGTTGGAGAGGGAGAGGCTGCGATTGGGTGTGGTACTGTTGGTTCATCAGAAGCTATCATGCTTGCCGGTTTAGCTTTCAAAAGGAAATGGCAACAGAGGAGAAGAGCTCAGGGTTTACCTACTGATAATCCTAACATTGTAACTGGAGCCAATGTTCAGGTCTCAATAAACTTATTCCTATCCTTCAAACATCACATATGCTTTGGATATTGATCTGTTTCTCTTAAAATATATTTAAAACTTGTGTGTATGCCTTTTCTGGCAGGTCTGCTGGGAGAAATTTGCAAGGTACTTTGAGGTAGAGCTCAAAGAGGTGAAACTAAGGGAAGACTATTACGTGATGGACCCGGCTAAAGCTGTAGAGATGGTGGATGAGAATACAATCTGCGTTGCAGCAATTCTAGGATCCACACTTACAGGAGAGTTTGAGGATGTGAAGCTATTGAACGATCTCTTAGCGGAGAAAAACGCAGAGACGGGTTGGGAAACTCCTATTCACGTTGATGCAGCCAGTGGAGGATTCATTGCTCCTTTCCTCTACCCTGATCTTGAATGGGACTTTAGGCTTCCGTGGGTGAAGAGCATTAATGTCAGTGGTCATAAGTATGGACTTGTGTATGCAGGAGTTGGTTGGGTTGTCTGGAGAACAAAAGATGATTTGCCAGAGGACCTTGTCTTTCACATCAACTACTTAGGAGCTGATCAACCCACTTTCACTCTTAACTTCTCAAAAGGTTTGTATATACTTGCTTGACCAATCTATTCATCATCACATTAAGTCTAAAGCAAAACTCAAAAAAAAATTCTTGGCAGGGTCGAGTCAAATCATTGCTCAGTACTATCAGTTTATCCGACTAGGCTTTGAGGTACTTGTTCCCTCACATATCTTACATAACAGTCTCATACTTTCAACTTATTCTTGTCTAGATGACATCTTGTTTTGTCTAATGATCCTTCTTGGGAATTAAATTAGGGATACAAGAACATAATGGAAAACTGCATGGACAACGCGAGGAGGCTAAGAGAAGGAATAGAGATGACAGGGAAGTTCCACATTCTGTCTAAAGATATCGGAGTACCACTAGTGGCATTCTCTCTCAAAGACAGTAGCAAACACACGGTGTTTGAGATCGCAGAGTCTCTGAGAAAGTTCGGGTGGATCATACCGGCTTACACAATGCCTGCAGATGCACAACACATTGCTGTGCTAAGAGTTGTGATCAGAGAAGACTTTAGCAGAGGCCTTGGAGATAGACTCATAACTCATATCATTCAAGTAATGAAAGAGATTGAAGGGCTTCCTAGCCGAATCGCGCATATAGCTGCCGCAGCAGCGGTTAGTGGTGATGATGAAGTTGAAGTAAAGACTACAAAGATGTCGTTGGAGGATATCACTAAGTATTGGAAACGCCTTGTGGAGCACAAGAGAAATATTGTCTGTTAAAGGGTATAAGTCTTATTCTTTGGACTTATCATGTTCTTGGTAATAAGGGTTTGAATTTATACCATTCGGTGGGAACTATTTTGTTTTTGTTTTTTCCTTTTCTTGGAATCATTTATATTGATGGTACCATATAAACAGAAAGAATTCATTAATCTCTGAGTGATCATAATACTACTATACTTGTAGTTGTAGGGCTGTTCTCTGGTTAACTGGAACCTGCCCAGCCAAACCATATGATAAAAAGTCAATTCCTCGGCAGTGTGGACCATGTGATACTGAAAATTTTTAGCTGCAAAAGCAAATAGCAATCCCCCATCCCACACACACACGCGCGCACATTGCATATACAAATATCACCGGCTACAACACTCAAATACTATAACCATTTGGCAAAAATCAAAACTGAAGAAGGGACTATTTTTTATAAGCTACCAGTGAAACAAAATGCTGAGACCAAAAATGATCCATAGGTCACACATCAAATTAATATACAAAAGGTCGACTACATAATATTTCGCTCTGTATACCTAGCTTGTCACATTCACATATAAAAATGCAATCCAGTTGGAGAAAGATTGAAACGATTTAACATATATTTCTCTGATGAGCTCATTATTTAGGTTCTATCCAAGTTTATAACTTTACATGGAAGCAAAAGAAAACAAAGAACATAGATGATAATATAGCATGATGAGCACATATATAGCCATATAGGGCTCAGTAGAAAAGAGTAAAACTTATTCGAGCCCATTCAGTCTTTCTATAGGCCCAATAACCAACGAGCCTTCGCAAAAATTATATAGAGGCGAGGCGCAAAAAAATTACCAAAATCGGAATTTTTCTTTTTCCCCGGTGGATGAAGATGTCGAATACACCAGAGGACGGCGACGGAGCTCCGATAACTACAGGCGGCTTGTTCCCGATCTTCCCTACTTCTACGAACTCCGTCTCAGTTATTTCCAGTAATAATACTCAATGGCTTCGCAACGCCAGCTTCACGACGGATCTCTCCGTCATCAACGACGCCGCCGCTTCGACGGCTCCATACTTATCTGAGGTCGAAGAAGAAGAAGAAGAAGGAGATGCCGATGAGAATATTGGTGAAGCCAATCAGCCTAAGGTTTACAATTTGATTGAAGAAGAAGCGTCCTGGGAGTCTGATGACGACGACGATGTAAAGAGGAAGGGGAAGAAAAAGAAGAAGAAGCGGAAGAGTGGGACTGCGCCAGATGAATCTCGTTCTAAGAAATCATCAGTTAGGGACTCTGATGAATACTATTCAAAACCTGCCAAGGATTATTACTTAGACACTCGTCCTGATCCAGATAATTTGGCTTATGGTTCTATTTACAGGTACTTTGCTTATCTAGTTATGGCTGGTTTGATTTCGTTTTCTATGCAATGCGTTTTAAGAGTGTGGGGGAATATTGAAAAGAATCTGCTTGTGTTTTTTTGTTTACAATGCAGGATGAATGTACCTCGTTATAAACTTGACAGTTCTCAGAGAGTTTCTGGGGAAGGTTCTCTGAGGGATTATTTGAGGAATCGGCGTAGCTCTATGCTTGACGCAGAGATTGATATTGATTCTTTGGAGGGTAGAGGAAAGTCTGATAACCGATATTGGTATGCAAAACATGCTGCCATGGAACGTAACAAGAATTTCAAGCGTATTCGTTTATCTGCTTCAAAAGAAGCTGTGGATTCGTCGTTTGATGATTTCATTCCACTGGAGGAAGATGAGGCTGTTCAAGAAAGTGACGAGGAAGATGTTTTATCAAAGGACTCAATGATGGGAGCATCATGGGAGGATGAAGTTCTTAATAAAACACGAGAGTTTAACAGAATGACGAGGGAGCGTCCACATGATGAGAAGGCGTGGCTAGCATTTGCTGATTTTCAAGATAAGGTTTCGAGCATGCAAGTTCAGAAAGGAGTTCGCCTACAGATGTTAGAGAAGAAGATTAGTATACTTGAGAAGGCTTTTGAACTTAACCCAGATAGTGAAGAACTGTTGATTGCACTTCTCAAGGCATACCGAATCAGAGACAACGCAGATGTGTTAATCAGTAGGTGGGAAAAGGCACTTATGCAGAATTCCGCTAGCTACAAGTTATGGAGGGAGTTTCTGTGTGTTGTTCAAGGGGAGTTCTCCAGATTCAAAGTATCGGAAGTGAGGAAAATGTATTCTTATGCGATCCAGGCTCTTTCTTCTGCTTGCAGCAAGCGACATAGGCAGGTTCTTATTTTATAGTGCTAACTGTTTAAGGGTTGATGAATCACTTCAATACTTATCTGTTTACTGTCACAAGTCATTTCGAGTCCATCTGTTTTATTTCCCTTTCTTAGTTTTTTTTTTCTGGTGTTTCTCCACTATCTAAATCGTTGACATTATTAATAATCTTATTATCAGCAGTTTTACGGGCAGTTTGACATTATAAGGTCTGATTCTATTTATTGGATTATGCAGGTGGATGCAACATCTGAACCATTGGATTCTGCTGCCATTCAGCAGGAACTCCTTCTAGTCGATATGCTAGTTAGCCTCTGCAGGTTTGAGTGGCAGGCTGGTTACCAGGAGTTGGCCACAGCGTTATTTCAAGCAGAAGTGGAATTTAGCATCTTTTGTCCATCTTTGTTGCTTACTGAACAGAGTAAATTAAGACTGTTTGAGCACTTTTGGAGCAGTAATGGTGCTAGAGTTGGAGAAGAAGGAGCTTTTGGATGGTCATTGTGGCTGGAGAAAGAGGAGGAAAACAGGCATAAAATTTTGAAAGAAGAATCCTCTGATGACAATGAGGTAGGTGGTTGGACAGGTTGGACAGAACAGGTCTCAGGTAGAAATAAAGATAGTATTGCTTCAGCTAACACTGTAGAGGTTGATGTTGATCGGGACGGTCTAGATGAGGAAATGGAAGACGAAAATAGCAAACCTGAAGATGATACTGAAGCTATGCTAAAATTATTGGGCATTGACATCAATGCCGCGGCCAGTGATGAGGTTAAAGATACATCAACTTGGGTTAAATGGTTTGAAGAAGAGGTTTCTCGAGATCTCAGTCAATGGATGCCTACTCGGAAAGCTGGTATCTATCACTACCTTTACCATCATTATCTCTGTATGGTTTTGTTCATCTCTTCTCTTGGAGCATAGAAAGGTCTAAATGTGTCTATTGGGTGAGCTTTTGTTTAAGTGGGAGTAGTCGCTCAGCCTGTTATGTCATTCCGGAGCCATTAGTAGATAAAGTTCAGTCTCTGTAGATATGTTTGATATGATTGAGTTGCAATTTCATCTAAATAACATTAAACATGCATGTTGTGGTTAACCTTGTATCATTCCTTTTATAGGTGAATTCTCCATAGTTGATGAAGTGGGCGAGGGAGAAGATGAAGATCAACTCTCGAGTGTTGTACTATTTGAAGATATCAATGGATTTCTATTTTCCTTACGTTCAAACGAGGCCCGCTTATCTCTGGTATACCAGTTCATTGATTTCTTCGGTGCACATATGTCCCCATGGACTTCCAGCAACAATTTGTCATGGAGTGAGAAAATAAGTAGCCTTGAAACATTGCCAGATTCCATGCTAGAAAACTTGAGAAGTGTACAGGAATGTTTATCGAAATCAGATAGTGCCAACAGTTTCAGCTTGGGATCTCTTTTAAGTGGGGGCAGCTGTGACATATCTATGCGGACTGAGATGATGAAGTTTCTCCGCAATGCCATCTTGCTTTGTCTAAATGTATTTCCGCGAAATCACATTCTGGAGGAAGCTGTGCTTGTTGCAGAAGAGCTGTTTGTAACAAATATGAAAACATGTGAGGTAGCAACTACTCCATGCCAAGCTTTGGCCAAACGTCTCCTGAAAAGTGACCGGCAGGTAAGCCCCATTCCAATGTGTTGCAGTGTTGGCGTGGTCTGTTTTTTTTCTTTAATTCACCTGAACTGATTCCATCTCTGTAAACAGGATCTACTACTCTGTGGAGTTTATGCACAGCGAGAAGCTGCTTCTGGAAATATGAAACATGCAAGACGAGTCTTCGACATGGCACTGACTTCAATATGTGGCCTCCCTAAGGTTAGTTTCAGATATTTCGGCTATGTTGTTAGCATATGACACAAAGTTTCATGTTTCCACCTATGTGCCATGGTTTTGGGTTTATTGCTGATTCAAATTTTCACTTACTGGTCCCGAAACTGCTGCATAGGATAATATCTCATGGACGGATCATAGTAGAGTTATTTGTTACAGGGCAGTCTCGTCTAAGTAATGTATAGGGAAGCTGTATAGGGAAGCATGGCCTAGAGAATATAGCTAGAATAGGGTTTTTATGCGTGTTTGCTTTGGATTTTATTTGGCATTGCAGAAGCCATTTTAAGGTTATTTCACCTATGATTGCAGGAATTACAATATAATGCTTCTTTGCTATGTTTATGGTATGCTGAATCGGAAATAGCCAATAGTAGCAGCAGAGGTAGGGATACAGAATCAACATCTCGTGCTTTGCACATTCTGTGTTACCTGGGAAGTGGTCTAGGTTATACTCCCTATACTTCCCAGTCTTCAAGCATGCAAATCCTTAGAGCACGCCAAGGCTTCAAAGAGAAGATCAAGAAGATACAATCAGCATGGTCTCATGGTGTCACTGATGATCAATCAGCAGCGCTTGTTTGTTCGGTAGCTCTATTTGAGGAGTTAACAAATGACCTTCCTGGTGCTGTTGAGATCCTGGAGCACATGTTCAGTTCTGTTCTTCCAGGTAATTCCGTGATCAAATGACATTCTTGGGTTCTCTTACTGATTTCCATACTAATTTACATGACTGCATCAGAAATGTTTCCGTGTACAAATAAATTTCACTTAAAAGCGTGTCTCATGCATGCACTGTTTATCTGAATTTGGATCACATCGTTAAGATTTTGGGCTATTGTGAATTTTCCAGGAAGAAAAAGTCAAAGTCATCAACTTGAGCTCTTGTTCAATTATTATGTGAGAATGCTTCAGAGACACCAGGACGATCTAACTTTGTCACAAATTTGGAATCCGATATCAGAGGGACTGCAACTGTATCCTCTAAATCCGGAGCTCTATCTAGCTTTGGTGGACATCTGTAATCACCGTATGACATCCCACAGACTGAGAATGATGTTTGATGACTACTCCCGCAAGTAAGCTTTTTCACAAACTTGTTAGAAATAAACCCTCTTACCTTAGGACAACTGCCTAATTTAGATATGGATGCCTAGTTTAAACGATTAAAGATGAACAGTTTACATGTTTATGGTCTTCCTCTTAGAACAATGGTTATGTTTATTGGTATATAGATGCTAAACCAGTTTAATATGTTGATCATGCAGGAGTCCATCCGTCGTTGTTTGGCTATTTGCACTTTCTTATGAGTTGAGTAAAGGAGGCGCCTCACACAGAATCCGTGGATTGTTTGAAAGGGCATTTGCACAAGATACACTAAAAAACTCGGTCATTCTATGGCGTTGCTACATAGCATATGAGATCGACATTGCACAGAATACATCAGCAGCTAGAAGGGTTTATTTCCGCGCCATAAATGCATGCCCATGGTAAGAGCATATAACCAATCTAAAGTTCTTTCTCGAGATTGCACATATTATCGAGAAATCATTCATAACATATAACATAATGGCATGGCAGGTCGAAAAAACTATGGCTGGATGGGTATAGGAAGCTTAGCTCAGTCCTTACGGTGAAAGAGATGTCAGATTTACAAGAAGTGATGCGGGACAAGGAACTAAACATCAGGACAGATATCTACGAGATTCTTCTTATGCAGGGATGAGATCATTGAGATGTATATATAGTTATGCTCTGTTCTGGTTATTGAGAATTTACCGAAGTGTAGAAGAAGAAAATGAAATGATCGTATGTGCAACCCCTCACTTTTGCCTTTTTCCTTGTTCTTTTAAAACCATCCAAAAGAATTCCGATTAAAGGTCGCTTACTGATATTTCTGTCGGAAATCGTTTTGCAAGTCATTCTACCATTTTTTGTTCTTCTATTTTATGCAGTTATATGTTACTATATATATACAATCACAACATAATCTTATAAATGACAAAAGCTAATTTGTGGTCTATATCAGCATTTTTATGTCAAGTAATTATTGTGAGAGATATTGGGCTTGTTCGTTTGGTTGACGCTGGCGGCTGCGGCAGCGGCAGCGGCTGCGGCTGCGTTTACGTTTTTAACCGCTGAATTGAAACAACGTTTAAAAATGTTAGACGCAGGTCGCAGCGTTTGTCGCAGCGTCATGACGCAGGTACCTGCGACAAGCAAACGAACAACTATACATGCGTCTGCCGCAGCCGCAGGTACCTGCGGCAGCCAAACGAACAAGCCCATTATAAGTTGCTACTTGCTAGGCTTGAGATCTATCAGTCACAAAAAACAATGTAAAAGTACAAATAAGTAGGCCATAGGAAGACAAAAAAAAACTTGGTGCAATACATTTAATTAGAGTGAATTATATAGGACATTTCCCAGGCTCCAGAACAAACAAAACGTAAAGAGAACGGAAAGCAGACCAAAGTAGATGAGGACTAGCGTAGCGAGACACGTTCTTGAGCTTCTGGTTTAGACAAAATCTTCATTCTTTTGTTCAAGAGGCCTACAACATCGCAGAGGTTCAAGAATCAGTCAACGACTCCGTAGACCCCCCTACAACAACACATTTGTCATAATAAATTATCTAAAAGTAAGTCACTTGATCACTTCTAGAGTTCTACGTAAAACCCATTTTTCAAATCTCATATTAGGAGATATATATGGAAAGGGTCCAATGTGGAAGATGCATGTACATTTAAACGCAAAAGATATGGTGATGTGTGGCAGGTTCAATGGAGGATTTTCAAAGCTGAAGGAAGGCTGAAGTTGTCTTTTGTTAAAAAGGACATGAGGTGTATAGATATATGTTCTTTTCTGGTTATTGAGAGTTTACAAAGTGTAGAAGTAGAAAGAGAGAGATGATCGATCGTAAGTATTACAGATGCGTGAGAAAAAAGAAAGATCAATCTCCTTGATCGCAAGGCAAGGGATCTTTCTTTTTGGAAGAGAGTGAAATGAGAATCTTAGATTTACACTTCATCAAACCCTTCACTTTCTCCTTTTACTTGTTCTGTCCTATCATTTAATAGAATAGACAGAGAACCATCAAAAGAAATATGATTAAAGTTTTGTTCTTTGCAACATAATTTACTACTCTCTTTTTTTGGTATTACTTGGCGAATATTACAGCTTAAAAAGTTTATGTTACCATTAGAAACCCCATTTCGTTAATTTTGTTATGTTATATACTTAAATATCATGGTCTCACTCCATGGTCAGCTGGAAAAATTTATCTCTGACAATGAATATTTGACCTAAAAAGTTGAATGAAACTTGCTTTTCACGCTATTTTATAAGACTAAATGCAGTGGGAAAATAAAATAAAAGAACAAGTACGTAAAAGTATAAGTCCAAATTTCCCCATCCATTAACTTGATCTGGTTACACCCATGTGAGGAAAAAGAACAAAGGCACACCAGTGACTGATGATATCCATAGAGCCGTGAAATCAACGGATAATAGTATCATCAATCCAACAAAAAAAAAAAGGTATAAAAAAGACAAAAATAAATACAATATCCAATAAAATCACGTGATTTCCCCACACATTCCCACAATTAGAAGAAAAAAATCAGTTAAGAAGCCAAGAACCCTCAGGTTTTATTTCAACGATTGTATTATATAAGTACAACAAAAGTGTACCTAAGTGTTTACGTTATTTGCCCGATAATTCTATATTCTTCTCTTCTTTTTTTTTTTTTTGCCCCCAAATCCCAATTCTCTTTTGTTCTTTATAGTCAATAAACCCCTTGACCATGTCCCATAGCTGCGGCGTTAGATGACGTGTCCCATGCGTCATCTGTGATAAATTGCATCCACGAATCGTCTTTATCGTCGACTACTTCTTCTACGCAGATAGATGATGAAACTCCCACTTCCGGCGACATTGTCTCGTATTCGTTGTTATTGTAATTATTGTTATTGTTGGAACTGATCTCCATTGACGCCGTCGGGAAGCTACATTGTCCCATTTGTAATTGCTGTTCTGATTCCAGCTCTGAACATATTCCGTTCTTTTTGAACACCCGACATAATGCATACGAGTCCTGCAACCAAACAGTTTATGTTTCTTATGTTAGAGTGTTTTAAGATACTTTATATGTTAGAATGTTTAAAATACTGATTAAACGTTTTTCGTACCTATTCATATGAAATATATAAATAAGTAAAAGAATATATAATGGATGTGAATATTTGTCTTATATAATGGATAAACTAGATATGGCTTTTGTCTTCGTCGCAGTAAAGACAAAGCGAAACCCTAATGAAGCTTTTGTCAGCTTACAGCAAGAAACGAATATATATCATTATATCAAGCTAATACGCCATAATTTAAATATTAAAATTAACACATCTTTCGAATAATGTATATACTAGAAGAAATGGAGAAATAACATGTTCGCTTTTTTATTATAACAAATTTAATAGCCATGCATCTCTACGTAATTATCCTTTTGTTTGTGTATATATAAAATACAATTTGATTATATGTTTAGTAACTATATAATATACTTTACTAATTACTATCATTTTGGTAAATAGACCGAGTCGTGAAAGAAGGATAAATTATCATCGATCTTCTTTACCTGGAGTGAAGAGGGATCGTCACAATCCTTATCATCGAGACGATACTCATGCATAACCCAATCAGTACGGATCCCTTGGGGAGCTCTTCCTCTATAATAAACCAAAGTCTTCTTCATCCCAATAGCTCTGCTTTGACTCGTCACTCTCCTATCTTTCCCGGTTGATTTCCAGTATCCACCTCTCGTTGCTCGGTTCGTCCTAAACCCGTTTGGATACTTCCGGTCACGTGGCCCAAAAAAATACCATTCCGGATCTCTACTCGGTAGGAACGACTTCTCTACAGTTTTTGTTAACGATCACAACCATTAATTTTCAGAGATGCATATTGCTAGTTATTTATTTTTTAAAGAATACAATAATAATGTAAAAACATACGTACCTGCCAGGTCCCATGGCTCGCATTTGTAGAGATCAACCTCGGGGATTATATCAAGCTCGATTTCTTGACCGTTGATCTTTCTTTTCAGATAATAGTTTACGAGTTCTTCGTCGGTCGGATGGAACCTAAAGCCTGGAGGTAATCCAACCGGAGCCATAATAACTCTCTCACAGACAATTAACAATATCGTGTTCTTGGTGCGTCGTTCACCTCATTTATCTTCTCCTACTCAAACTTGTACATATATATATACACACATTAAACTTACATGGTCACTAAATTGATTAATTAAATATTATTTTCTCTTTACTAAATATTGTTATATCTCTCTCTCTCTCTTTCTTTCTTTTTCTCTCTTCGTCCTTCTTTTTGTTGTTTTTATCTTTCGCTTTATCTTTTTTGGAGATTCTTGACAAACGTTACTCGCAAGCTCCTTGGGCTTCCTTCGTTGTAAAAAAAAGGTCCCAGTTTGATCGCGCTATTAGCATAATAATATAAATTTATAGTACACATGTTGTGTATATATGTGCTTGATTGGGCTCATTAGAAATTTCCTCCTTATGTAATAAATGAAGTAGCGCAATGACGTAAAAAAAAAAACGATTTTAATCTTAATTCAGATTTAAAATAATGCTTATAATAATCGAAATAACCCGTAATAGTGACTCATAAAATAAAATAGGATACATTTGTGATTAAGTACCCCAACAACAATTTGCTACTTAAGAACACGATTAAGATTTAATTAATATTATATGATATATATATGTATACAAACCGAAAGAGTTAAAACTGCACGTGTTGAAATTGCATGAGAAACATTTTGTTACATTTATTAAGAGATTTACGTACGGAAAAGGATGTTGATGAGTACTTCTAATTCTAACCAGTAGTCGATAGACGAAATACTTCAGCATATAAACCTCATGGTCTAGATTGTCTAGTAGTCTAGTCTAGTACCATTTTCGTTGTGGTAAACCTTAACTATGGTCTAGTTGTTTAGTGACACTGACATCTCTCTTCGTTGTGGTAAATCCATTTCTTGTGCGGCTATGCTCCTAAAACAGGACATGCATGCACGAGTCATCATTAGACCACGGCCATTGGCCGTTACTCACACAAGTACTTTTATTAAAAATTTAATAAAAAGAGGAGAGAGACAAGAAAAGGAAGAGAAACAATTTCTCCTGAAGGAACTAAAGAAATGGTTTTCAGACAAAATAATATAAGTGTCACCATTTAAGTGGAACAAATATTAAAAAATAAATAAATAAATAAAAATCTGCAATAAAAATAATTTTTCTTTTTTTTTTTGGTGAAAAAAATAATTTTTTTATTTTGTTAAGTAACGATTCACCGTTTCTCCTACTAATGATGCCCTTACACACTTGGTGATTTAGCCAAGAAACTATTGAAATACTATTTGATGAACTGACCTTCGATCGAGAGATTGAAGGAAGTTGTGCATATTACCAATAAGCCGCGCAAAAAGCAAAAGCCCTAGTCCAATGATACCCATTGTAAAGAAAACCTCTCCCACTGAGTAACTTGGGGTCAAGTTTCCACAAAGTGTGCTTATTTGCTTTCAATATTGAAAACATTTTGACATTAGTTAGACTTAAGTGATTCAAATACTAATATATAGTTGCAACAGCAACCAAACCTGAAATGAACTTAAAAATAGATCCAACTTACTTGGAATCCCCAAAACAGAGAATAACTGTACCTTGTGAAGAACTTAGATTGAATGGTAAGATTCACTGCCTTCAAATAGATTCCATAAATACTAGTATTCTCTTGAAAACAAGCATTGACACTAGAACTATTTCTCCAGAGAGCTTGTTGTGACTTCAATGCAGAACTTCTACTAGCACAATCGATAAGATTTATACGTTCATCCCCAGATATATCCGAAGCATTCAGCATGCATTTCTCAACAAGTTTACATTTATGTAGTTATAGATTATGACAAAATCGCCCCCTAGTAAGATCCAACAAGTTTACATTTTTTTGGTATAGTTTAATAATTAATGACCATATATTTTTGGTTTGGGCGTTTGGCGATTTAAATTTGAACCTTTTTCTACTTTTTATATTTACTTAAATTTTGCTTATAGGTTGCTGAAATATATATATTTTTTTCCTTTTTCATTGCTTATTTTTTCGTCAAAACATATTTTTCTTATTTCAAAATGTTTAGTTACTAGACAATATAGCACGGGTCAACATTTAAATAAAAAATTATAATAGAATAATAAAAGTTATTGTTATATTTTTTAAAACAAATTATTTTGTTTGAGATAATATTTGTTTTAAATTATTCTATAAATCTATATATGTTTTTTGACTACTAATTATTTTAGAATATTATAGTATTTTATTTTTGATATATATATATATATATATATATATTACAAATTTATATTGTTTGTTTGTTGTATTTGCATCATTTTTTTGTGAAATATGGAGAGTAATTTTAATATTACAATTATGAACAAATAAATTTTATTAATTTATCATCTATATAAATTTAGATTTACCAATCCGCCAATGTGAAAATTAAAACACACATTTTATTTTCATAGATTGAGTAATATATCTTTGTTTTTAAAAGTTCAAATCACAACATATGTAGAAAAAAATCTGCATTTTATTAATCATAAATATTATATAAAAATTCCAAACAATTTATAAATAAAATAAAATAAAGATGATTTGAGAATCATAATTTGAAATTTTAACAAAATATTTGAAATCTTCTTATTAAAAATAATTATATTGACTACTTGGATATAAAATCTTAGGGGGGTGTATTCAACTTGACATTTTAAGTGATTTGTGTGAAATTTACAAATTCTATGTTATTCAATCATGGATTTTAAAAATTCTATTAAAATCTACTGTTATTGAACTGATGATTTTAAAAATATACTTTAAAATCCATTAAAATCCCTTGTTATTGAACTGATGATTTAAAAATCTATTTTAAAATCCACTATTATTCAAAACAGTTTTGTGGATTAGAATTTTAAAAATTTTTAGGATTCTGGAGGATTTGTTTAGTTAAAAATACAGAAATCTAAATCTCATGATTTTAGGTGAGATTTGAAAGAATTTTACAGAAAATCATATGAACTTCCCTAAAATCTATCAAAATTCTAAAATTCGTAAATCCCATCAAATTCTCCAAAATCATGGTTTGAATACACCCCCCTTAGTTTTAGAAATTCTGATTTGTTTATATTTTTTAAAAAAAATATTTGTAATTTGTAATTTGTAATTTTTGTCCATAATTTATTAGAGAGAGAAAATATATTTTTTAAAACTAATAATTATTTAAAATCAATGGCATGACAATATAAAATTAAAGAAGAAAATAAACTCTATTATAATAGCAGTTAGTTTTTATTTTTATTTTTTTCAATTACAAATTAGTTTTGATCTGAATAGATTTTTTTTTTATTTTTCTAGATTTTGTTATATTTGATCTGTCAGCTTTTTTATTTTTAATTAATTATATTTATTTAATTAATTGATTATTCTTAATTAAATTTTTCTAATGGAAATTGAATGTAATTTTTTTCACATTTTAAAGTTAGTTTCATATTTGTACTTCTCAATTAATATCCCCTTTATAATAAAACGGAAGTACACAACATTGTTTTGGTAGATTTTATAATTTTAATAAATGGTTACAAATAGGTTATACATAGATTATAAATTAATTCATATATTAATTGTAACAAATAAAACCTTAATTATAACAGAAAATCTTAAATATGTTATTCCAAATAGATAGTTCATGGATATTCCAAACTTTTTTTTGGAAGATCACGTATATGGTTCCAAATATCTAGAATCACAATATTACCAATTTATTTTTCACAGATTTTATTCATAAACCACATCAATAAAAAATTATTAAAGGGACAAAAATATACTCCTAATCATAAAAAAATGAATCAAATCTCGCTAATTTAACAAGATTAATCGTGATCTTCGGGATCGTATTCAGAAATTAAAAATTAAACCTTAATGTTAGATTAGGACCGTGCTAGAGCACGGGTTGAAATCCTTTTTATTTATATTATAATTTTAGAATAAAATATAATTTATATGATTGATTTAAAAGTTTTTAAGGTCCTAATCTAGTATTAATCGTGATCTTTGGAATCATATATTATAATATAAATAAAAAGAATTTCAATCCGTGCTCTAACACGGGTCCTAATATAGTAGTAGAATTATAGTGCATCCATAGATCCTCTAGTAAAAATTAATTTATCTAAATTTAATTTAGTATTTTTGATAAAAGTTAATAATATTTATATTGATCTTTAACATATTAAACTACGTATACTAACAACAACAAAATAGAATGACAACAACAAATACGTAGTTTAGCCATATATTCTCCCCCAAAATATAATTACAATAGTGTAGTTTTAAGCTGTTGAATAAATAATTCAAAAAAGAAAAATAGATGTGGTGGAGTATTCAACTCCTTTAAAGCGTAAAAGTAGTGGGTTTTCTCCCCAAGTGACATGTTTTGAATGGTTATTTTAAAACAAGTGATAAAGAAATAGTTCTAGTGTCAGTGAATCTTACCATTCAATCTATCTTATAGATAGTTGATCCGAAAAAATTATTTAAGATAGTTGATCCGAAAATTTTATTTCGGATTCTATAAGATAGTTGATCCAAAAATTTTATTTTAATATCAAAATTCATGATTTTCATTCTCTATTTTAGAGATTTGTTTCATTTAATTTTGACACACAAAAAAAAACCCATCTTTTCTACTATATTTTTGCTATCAGTTTTCATAATTCATAAACTCATCTTGTTTACTTTAATTTATTTATTATGATTTGCAAACAATTTATTTATTTTAATTTCATTTGATATTAACTATAATTAATAATATGTGATCACAAAAAATAAACATAAATAAGGTGAAAAATATGAAATAAAATTGGTGAAGTGACATTAGTGCAGTGGCAGGAGGTAAATCCATTTGTAGAAGGCACCATCACACCTGGGATCGAGTCCCAGCTCCTACGAATGTAGGAATTTGGCTGATGGGCCGGCCAGTTGTGGCCCAATGATTGACAAAAAAAAAAAGCCACAAAAAAAAAAAAATTTGTGGGATAAGATGTTGTAATTTTATTTAGGGTAATATTAGTAGATAGCACAAATATGGAGTAAAATAAAGAAAATACCACAATAACATTTTTTTTTTGGAAAATACCATAGGACCCATTTTTTTTTTGAGTAAAAAGACACAATCACCTTTTTTTGTTTTATTGTTAGATAGAAAGAGTGAAAGATTTGGTGTGATTTTTAAAAATAGCATGTAATATTTATATTTTACATGTTATATTGAACTAAATAGCGTTTAATTGTAAAGCCAAACCGAAAAATAATCTTGTTTTAATTGTAAAATCTAAATTCTAATCATCTCATATGTGAACCCAAACCGACATATAATATGTGAATCCAGACCGACATAATATGTGAACCCAAACCGACATCTAATTTCGTTCTAATTATAAAATTTAAACCCTAACCATCTCATTTGTGAACTCAAACCGACATATAGTTTCGTTATAATTGTAAAATCTAAACCCTAACCATCTCATTTGTGAACCCAAACTGACATATAATTTTGTTCTAATTATAAAATCTAAACTCTAACCATCTTATTTGTGAACCCAAACCGACATATAATTTCGTTCTAATTGTAAAATCTAAACCCTAACCATCTCATTTGTGAACCCAAACCGACATATAATTTCGTTCCAATTGTAAAATTTAAACCCTAATCATTTTATTTGTGAACCCAAACCGATATATAATTTCGTTCAGAAAATAAAAATAACATGATATTTAAACAAATAACATGTAATATATGTAATGAGTATAAAAATAATTGTATATGAGAAGAGAGAATACACTGTGGCCAGGGGCGGAGCTACGTTGCTGTAAAGCGGGGCAGTTGCCACTGTCAAAATTTTAGAAGGTAGAGCTATTTATTACAATTTTAATTTATGTCCCTGTTAAAAATTTACTCAATGCCCCTGTTACTTTATTTTTCTATACTCACGTTTGACTATTGTGTTAGTAAAGCACGAAAACCCAATTCCTCGTAATAATATTGCTAAGCCCATTTAGTTGGCAAAAATGTATTACAAACTCATTTATTTTTGTTACATTACAAACTAAAAATTAAACGTAAGACATGCATGACTCTTTAGCTTCCCTATTCTCCGTCAAACGTAAAATATTATATTCAGATAATTTTCTTCTATGTTATTGTTTTATTTATTACTTGGATCAACCTTAGTAGAAATAAAAGAAAAGTTTAATAAAATTAATATTAAGTGGCTTTTTTAATTTTATTTCAAATTTTTTTGTATTTTTTAGCTTGTCGAAACTATGGTAAAGAATTGGTATTATGTACAATATGTTTATAAGACATGATTTTAAAACATTTTATTTATAGTTAAAATTGTTGTCACGGGTAAAATTATTTTCTAGATCCGCCACTGACTGTGGGTCATATGGTAGTTTTTTAATTATTTTTGATTTTTGTGGTATCTAGTGCATATTCCTTTTTATTTAACCAAACTATTGTAGAGGATAAAAATGATGTATGTGTTGAATTTTGACGTGGAAGAGAAAGAATATGATGTAGAGTGTAAAAGAAAAAAATTGGGTGCTCTAACCATTATACATATAGACTATAGTGTTATAGAGGAAATGACCAAAAAAAGGGCAAATAAGAGTTTACTAAAAGCTACGACTGGTAGCAAATTTGACTAAGAATGTACTTTAGTAATCAAAATACCACAATGATTTATATTGCAATATTTATTCAACATTTCAAAGACCCAATTTTGCATGGAGAAGGTTTCGAGAAGAAAGAATGAACTTAGACACAAAAATATAAGGCATACGATTAATCTGGAATAAGTGTATTTACTGTAAATAAGTGTGTGAAAAAAACAGAAAACCACATGGTTCGTCGAATGACATTTCCATTTATATAATTTATCGACCAGTTGTAAATATACTAGTACTAATCTACCAAACCAAAAACATTATCATCATCTACCAACCAAATGTCAGTTTCCAAGAAAATAAATGTATCTTATGGAATTGTAAATGGGACAAATAAAGTTTCTATACTTTGTTGATTTGTTCAACATCATGTCTCTCATTCGGAGCTGGAAAACAATGTAAAACAACTTTAACTAAAATCATGCGACTTCTCTACCTCCAGATTTCCACAAGTAGGAGATGAGTAGTACAACGTACCAATTGATTTGAAACTGACATTTCTTATCTTAAATGAGTCATTCATTCTCTCACTTCTAGAATTAGGATATATTCTTGGTGACAAAGAAAAAAAAGAAACAAAAAACCTGAATTCAAGTGAAGCATTGAGCTATATCTTATAATACCAAAACACCATCTATGTGACAACCAAGTAACAAACCACCAAACTTACAATATAATCATCAAGAATGAAGAATACAAACTAACGGCTGTAACTAAGACTGAGGAGTATATAATCTATGAAGCCGTCTCCTACGGTATCTCCACGCCACTTGAATCTGCCTAGCAGCTCGTAGCCTCCAATATGGAGACTCGTACCTTATGGCTCCTTGGACTCTATGGCTCCTTAGGAATCTCGAGAACAAGCTCGTTACGTCTTCAAGGTCTGCTACACATAGCGAAAACGCTTCTACATTTGTCACACACCTAACATTTCTATTGCTATGCAACCCTTTTGCTGGCATCCTTATCCTCGTCCCATCTGAAGGTTTCAAAACATACTCAGTTCCAAAGCTAAAGTGCTACATAACGAACCAAAAACGTTTGAGATTTATAAACACTGAGTAAACAAAGGGATGGTACCGGGGGTCACAGAAGAGCGTTCAAGGCACCAAGTGAGGAGTTCTTCACCACAAACATCGCCTTCCGATAATGGTAGAACAGAACCGTCTTCTTCAATGCTCTCACTATGAATACCATTTTCTCAACTAGTCCTCCGCGGTGCAACATTGTGCTACTCCCTATGTATGTCCTCTGTTTCAGTCTCTCATGGATGGCATATAAGATTAATTCATCCATCAAAGAAAATATCCTCACCTGCAAACCCATCAACTTTTCAATATTATATCATTCTCAGCAAAGGTTATGAACTATACAGCTAGATTCCAGAAGTAGCTCTTTGAAACACTATGGAATTGGGATATATGCACACAATAGTTTGAGAGAGAGAGAGAGAGAGAGAGAGAGAGAGAGAGAGAGAGAGAGAGAGAGAGAGAGAGAGCCATGCTAAGGGAAATAGACTCTGATGCTTACCTTCTTGAGAAGTTTGAAGAGGTGTGGTGAATTACACACTTCTACCCTCTGTCTCACTCACACAGACAGAGGTTTGTTGTCTCTCTCTATTACTCACTCTTACGGTTTCATTGTCTTAAAAGAGAGAACAAGAAATACTTTTCTTTAAGAAACTACATTGGAGTAATAAACTAGGATAGATTCTTACACAACACTTACACTACTTCACCAGAAACTTACACACACAAGCATGCTCTCAGACACATATTAACTCTAGAGTCTTAGACTCTTGCACGAGTCACCCTACTACATATTGGGACTCTAAACACACTTTCACACTTGACACAACTTTAACAGCTACTTCCAACTCTACTTTAGACCTAGCTAAACATAGATTAATGACACCATTTTTCTTCTTCCTTATTGAGTCTTGAACAATCCAACGGCCCATAAGACAAAAACACAAAGCCTCAACTTCCTCCTTCTGTTGACTTCTCTCTTCACGAGTCTCATCTCCGACGCGTCGTTTCTGCTCTGTTCTTCTGTTGCTTTGCTTCTCATCTTCATCACACTGATTCATTCTTTTTTTGTTGCAGGTTTGATCCAAGGCTCAAACTACAACAAGGTGTCGTCTTATATCTCTTTGAATGTCTTCAGGCATACTCTCAAGGAACAATTCTTCGTTAAAGCCTCTGGTGACAGCCCAGTTATACCACTCAGCCTGTCGCACCCTCCTGAAGATATTGAACAACTATTCACTTAGTGTTATAGTGACACTACAGACACTGAGACCAATGTAATTTCTTCAAAACAAGAATCTTAAATTGAGAAGCAAAGTATAACAGGGATGGATAATTCACATACTCTCTTATATCTTCTGGCAACCGTTTATGGGTCATCCATTTATCCAACTCACGCCATTTTAGCGTCATTTCAAAATTCCTAAGATGGACAAAGCAACATGACCAGAGTACTTATTATGTCTTGTACAAGGCATTGATTAACTCTCTGTAAAGAGACAAAAGAAATAGGGGAACAGACAATGAGAAGAATCAATACTTTTAATTTTCTGTTGCTCAGGACAATATGAACATTTTGAGAACTTTGTCATATACCTGCAGACCAAAAAGATACCAGAAAGAGCCAACAGCATGTCCAGCAAGCACGAAGATAAGAAGATTGATAACAAAATAAGTCGACGCTGACTCAATGAAGCCGGTCGGTGTTTGTCCAGCAAGATAGGGTACAAGTCTATATAACTTTGGAACGTATTGGAAAAAAACTGCAATTCCTAAAAGGTTGTTCGCGCCCAAGTGTTGTGGTATTACCCACAATAACAATATCTGTAGACAAAAGAAAACATGAAAGGAGAAATCTGGCTGTGTAAATGAACATTTTCTGATGAAACCAGTAGCAACTCTAACATTAACAAATTTACAATACCTGTGGAAGTGGCATCACTATGAACAAGTCAAGGAGAAGCTTTCCTTGGAAGTAATGGAGGGCAATTTTCTTCGGATGACTAACTAAGTAGTAACCACCAGCCACCATAGACTCTGGAGCTACATAAGCTAATCGGAACTGCAACAAATATACAAGAAGTGAGCACTAAAGCCAGCAGATTTTGTTTCAAAAGAGATGGAGTAAGTAGAAGCAAAGGAAACACACCTGTAGTAGAATGTTTATAAAAAATATAACATCTGTTACAGTTTTAACAGCTACAAATGCTTTTGTCATCGGCCAATCAATCGTAATGCATTTGTTTCGCTACATTAAAAAAACAAACATGGTTAAAAAAAAGTGGTTAAAAGGCAAGATAACAACACAGGAGAAGCAAAAGATAGAGAGACATATATATATCAGAAAAGAAAAAAAACATACCTCTTGGACTTTAATGAGGAAGAAGAAGAGAGGATCTACAAAAATAGCTAACAAGCATGAAAGGGCAAAGAATTTAGTCCAGTTTTGAACCACTTTGGCATGAGGATTCATGATTCTAGGTAACCATCTACCAACGGAGGAAGCAAAACTCCTAGCCCAACCTTTAGCATCATCATACAGAGCATTATGGAACTAGCAAGAAAACAAAAAGACTCTGTTTCAGCAACATTTACTGAGCCTGAAGCTATATTCTTTTTTATTATTATTTTTGTTAATCCGGAGTAGAAGAAAAAGAAAAAATCGAAACTTTACTTTGGAATAAAAAATGGTAGAAACTCTGGAATGAGGAATGTGACGTCCCTGAGTTTGCAGAGGACCCGCAACCACAGCTGAGCTGTCGAATCCGTCAATGGAGGGAGTAGGGTTTGAGAGGGAAACGCTACGAGTTCTGGAAGCAAACGCTCTGGTACGAGATGGTGAGTCTGAAATTGGAAGCGCGAGAATATCATCGTTTCCGTTCGGGGAAGTCATTTCATTACAAAACAAGTGACAAGAGCAAAGTGTTTTAATCTGAATCTATCTTCTGATTTATGTGGCACTTGGCCATAGACTAGTTTATACAACAAAGTATAAAAGGAGATATATGACCTTACCGAGGAAATGACCAAAAAGGGGCAAATAAGAGTTGATTGGTAATGTACTTTAGTAATCAAAATACCACAATGATATATATATATATATATATATATATATAGCAATATTTCTTCAACATTTCAAGACCCAATTTTGCATGGAGAAGGTTTCGAGAAGAAAGAAGGAACTCAGAAACAAAAATAGTACAAGGCATAAGGTTAATTTGGACAAGTGTATTTACTGTGAATAAGTGTGTGAAAAAACAAAAAAGGAAACCCACATGGTTCGTCGTCGAATGACACATTTCATTTCTATATTATATCGATTCAACTACCAATTGTAAAATATACTAGTACTATACTAATCTACCAAACCAAAAAACATCATCATCTACCAATTGGAACCAAATGTCAGTTTCCAAGAAAAGAAATGTATTTTATGGAATTGTAAGTGGGACAAATACGTTTGTATACTTTGTTGATTTGTTCAACATCATGTCTCTCATTCGGAGCTGGAAAACAATGTAAACAACCTTAACTAAATATGCGACTTCTCTACCAACAGATTTCCACAAGTAGGAGATTAATTAGTACAACATACCAACTGATTTGAAACTGACATTTCCTCTCTTAAATGAGTCATTGATTCTCTCACTTTCATTCGTTTTTCTAGCGGGAGCTTTCAGAATTAGGATATATTCTTGGTCACTAATTGACAAAAAAAGAACAAAAAGCCTGAATTCAAGTGAGCTATATCTTATAATACCAAAACACCATCTATGTGACAACCAACCAAGTAACAAACCACCAAACTTACAATATAACCATCAAGAATGAAGAATACAAACTAACGGCTGTAACTAGACTGAGGAGTGCATAATCTATGAAGCCGTCTCCTACGGTATCTCCACGCCACTTGAATCTGCCTAGCAGCTCGTAGCCTCCAATATGGAGACTCGTACCTTATGGCTCCTTGGACTCTATGGCTCCTTAGGAATCTCGAGAACAAGCTCGTTACGTCTTCAAGATCTGCTACACACAGCGAAAACGCTTCTACATTTGTCACACACCTAACATTTCTATTGCTATGCAACCCTTTTGCTGGCATCCTTATCCTCGTCCCATCTGAAGGTTTCAAAACATACTCAGTTCCAAAGCTAAAGTGCTACATAAGGAACTGAAAACTTTGAGATTTATGAACATTGAGTAAAAAAAGGGATGGTACCGGGGGTTACAGAAGAGCGTTCGAGGCACCAAGTGAGGAGTTCTTCACCACAAACATCGCCTTCCGATAATGGTAGAACAGAACCGTCTTCTCCAATGCTCTCCATCTCACCTCTCACTATGAATACCATTTTTTCAACTAGTCCTCCGCGGTGCAACACTGTGCTACTCCCTATGTAAGTCCTCTGTTTCAGCCTCTCACGGATGGAATCTAAGATTGATTCATCCATCAAGGAAAATATCCTCACCTGCAAACCCATCAACATTTCAATAGTATTCTCAGCATTGGTTAATTTTTGTGAGATATACAGCTAGATTTCATAAGTAGCTCTCTGAAACACACTGAGAGAGAGAGAGCCATGATGTGGGAAATGGACTCTGATGTTTACCTTCTTGAGAAATTTGAAGAGATGTCGTCTTATATCTCTTTGAAGGTCATCAGGCATATTCTCAAAGAGCAACTCTTCGTTAACCCCTCTAGTAGCAGCCCAGTTGAACCGCTCAGCTTCTCGCACCCTCCTGAAAATGTTGAGCAAACTCTTCACTTAGTTTTATAGTGACACTACAGAGACCAATGCAATTCTTTGAAACAAAAATCTTCAACCGAGAAGCAAAGTTTAATAGGTATAAGTCCACATACTTTCTTATACCGTCAGGCAACCGTCTATGACTCATCCATTGCTCCACATCACGCCGTCTTAGCGTCATTTCCATATTCCTAAGATGGACATAGCAAGATCACCAGAGTACTTTAGTAATTCAAAAACCAACCATTATCAACTTTTGTACAGTGATGTAATGATAGAATTTTCTACCTTTTACCAAGAGCTTGAAGGAAATTTTGCATATTACCAATAAGAAGAGCGAAAAGCAGAAGTCCCAATCCAATAATACCCATAGTAAAGAACACCTCCCCTAGAAAGTAGCTTGGGACTTGGTTACCAGCAAGAGTGCTGATTTGCTTTGAGAATTATAAACGAAAAATGACATTAATGAAGAGTTCCAAATATGCCAATCAATGCAAAGTAGTTGAGTATTTGTTTTTAGCTTGCTACTAAACAACTGAAAGAAAAAAAAAAAAAAAAAACACAGTTACCTGAAACCCCCAGAAGAGAGAGTAAGTATATCTTGTGAGGAGACTAGAATGATTGGTAAGAATGACTGCTTTTGCATAGATTCCATAAGGAAAACCATCTTCTTGGAAACAAGCTCTGGCACTCTCATTATTTCTCCAGGCAGCTCGTGCTAGTACATCACTGCTATTTCCATTACCACAGTCTATAAGATCTCGACATTCACGGTCAAGACTACCGCATGCATTTCGAAGACATTGGTTAACTCTCTGTAAGAGACCAAAGAAAAAGGGAAACAGACAAGATAAGTATTCTAAGCATAGCCGGCTGGATATATGAAAGGACATTATGAGAACTTTGTCATACCTGCAGACCAAAAAGATACCAGCAAGAGCCAACAACATGTCCAGCAAGCATGAAGGTGAGAAGATTAATAACAAAATTGGCCCAGGCTGACTCAAATATGAAACCGGTCGGTGTTTGTCCAGCAAGAAGAGGTAAAAGTCTATATAACTTTGGAACGTATTGGAAAAGAACTGCAGCTCTTAAAAGGTTTTTAGCATAGTTTGCTCCGGATACCCCCAAGTGTTTTGGTATTATATATAATATCAGTATCTGTATACGAAAAGAAGAGAAAGGAGAAAAGTGTGGTAAACAACATTTTCTGATTACCATATTACTTAAAACCAGTAGTAACTCTTAACATTACAATACCTGTGGAAGTGGCATCACTATGAACAAGTCAAGGAAAAACTTTCCTCGGAGGTAATGGAAGGCAATTTTATTCGGATGACTAACCAACTGGCCAGCACCAACCACAGTAGACTCTGGAGCTACATAAGCTAATCGGAACTGCAACAAATATGGAAGAAGGGAGCACTAAAGCCAACAGATTTTGTTTTAAAAAAGAGATGGAGTAAGTATAAGCAAAGGAAACAAACCTGTAGTAGAATGTTGAAAAAGAATATAACATCTGTTATACTTCTTAAAGCTACAAAAACTCTAGTCACTGGCCAATCAATCATAATGCATTTGTTTCTCTACAGTAAGAAAGATGGTTAAAAAGGTTAAAAGGCAAGATAACAACACGGGAGAAGCAAATAGATAAGAGAGAAATATCTATGAAGGAAAGACATACCTCTTGGACTTTAATGAGGAAGAAGAAGAGAGGATCTATAAAAATAGCTAACAAGCATGAAAAGGCAAAGAATTTAGTCCAGCTTTGAACCACTTTGGCATGAGGATTCATGATTCCAGGAAAGTATCTAGTAGCAGAGGAAAGAAAACTCCTAGCCCAACCTTTAGCATCATCATACAGAGCTTTATGGGACTGGCAAGGAAAATAAAAGACTCTGTTTCAGCAACATTATTTACTTGAGACTGAAGCTATTTTAGTGAATGCGAAGTAAAAAATAAAATCAAAACTTTTACCTTGGAATCAAAAATGGCAGAGCCTCTAGAATGAGGGATTTGAGCTGCCTTACGGTTGTAATAAGAAGGACAAGTAGTACAGTAAGGATCATTACACATCCCTAATTGTCCAGATTTCAAGAGATTGGCGTGTTTCGAAACGAACTCATCGTCAAGCTGAGAAGAGACATCAGAAGTAGTAGTAGCAGTAGTAGTAGTAGTAGTAGTAGTAGAAGGATGAGGAAGAAAGAGAGGTTCAGGGTTGCGAGTAGAGGTAAGAGGACCACTCATTTGAACTAAAGGAGGACGTCTCTGAGTTCGAAGAGGACCACTCATTTGAACTAAAGGAGGACGTCCCTGAGTTCGAAGAGGACCCGTGTAGCCTAAAACCAGAGCTGAGTTGTCGAATCCGTCAATGGAAGAACTAGGGTTTGAGAGAGAAACACTACGACTCCTGGAAGTGAAAGCTCTGGTACGAGATGATGAGTCTGAAATTGGAAGCATGGGGATATCATCGTTCTCCTTGCGGGAAGCCATTTTCTTGATCAAAATCAAGGTTTCAAGAAAGAAAGAATCTTAGGTCATAAGGGGGAAAAAAAATCTGAGACGGACAAGGAAGATGGAATGAAGAAGCAGAAGAGTTTGAGAGTTTTGGTTAATTGGTGTGAAGAAGAAGGACTAAGGAAATGAGACGACGATGACCAAGTCAGGGGTCTTCTTCTTCGTATAGCCCCCGTCAAGGAAGTGTGTATTATTATTTGTAAGTAAGAAAAAAGAAACTCATTTGTCTGGAAAAGTCAGTACTTTGACTTTTTATTACATTGTTTATCTCATTGTCTCTTCTCTCTCTCTCTCTCTCTCTCCTCTGTGTCTATCTTTTTTTTTCTTTGATTTCTGTTTATGCATTGTAATAATTAAGTGATTTATGGAAATAAATCCATGAATATTACAAGTTAATGGTGGAAAATATTGAATATTCAGAATTAAGAGGAAATTATTAAGATGTTTTCCTTTTAAAATTTTGTTCACTATTTTGTAAATAATTCTGAAATATTTGATTACCAACTGTCACTAATTTATTGGACGTAAATTGTCATTTACTACATTGCTGATTCTGTTTCTTTATCTTACTTTCTTACAGTTAAAAAGTGCCAAGTGTACTAGTAATTAAGATCAATATTAAATGGGCCAAAATTATGAGCCCAACTACTCGGTCTGATTTATTTATTCAACTCGTTTTAATCGAATGTGTAATTTTCCATTGGTTAACCATAAACCGCCAATAGAACTGAAGTGAACATTGGAAAAACACTCAGGATAAAGAAGTTTCATACTCAGTTTTCAATATCACTAATGAGTGACTGAGCCATCTTATATATATTACAACTACTGTATTTACCACAACCAGTAATACTTAGAAATTATAACTAACTAGGTGTTAGCTCAGTTTTTAAAATAATATAAATAATATGTTATTATTATTTTAATTATTCGGTGTTATTATTTTAAATAAAGTAAAGAAATCAAATTTTCTTTTGATGATAATATCTTTAGTGCAATTAAATTATATTGTATCATATATGCCATATGCCATATATTTTTGTAGTTGTAGTCATATTTCAAAATCATTGTGATATATATTTTCATAAAATTTATTTTGTGGTGTTAGTTATGCATATATATATATATATTTTTTTATGGTGATAGTTTAAAGAGATTTAAAATGTTTCAAGTAAGAAAAAATCAAAATAATAAACAGTAGGTTTGCAATGTCTCATACATATATAACTAAGTGAGTCTAACCATAGATTATTAGACTAATATATTTTCCATAAAAATAAAATAGAAAAACAGCAACTACTTTATTAGGTTATTATCTTAAAGTCTTTAATTGTGCCTGGACTTTGATTTATATGAAATGATAATGTTTCATATAGAAAAAAATAATTAAATATATATATATATCATATATTACATGTATATCCTGTTCAAATAAACTGAACTTTTATTAAGTTAAGATATCATTGGTTAAATCAAGGAAAAATAATAATATTGTAGAATTTATAAAATTATATGAAATTTAAAATGTGAGGCCATGAGGGTTATAATGAGATATGTATCTTTGTTTTAACAAATAACCTTTTAACATGTATCAAAGACAAATATTTGAGAGTTACAAAAGTGCATACTAATACACTTTTAACATGTTCTATTATATTAAACTAAATTCATTGAGAACACTACTATGATATTATTATGAGAGTTACATATAAACTTTTATACTATTTCAACTCCTAAAATTAAAACCTATTTAATTTACAAGTGAGTGTTGGTGGGTCCATAATTTGATTCAAAAGTATAATATGTTACACATCCATCATTTAAAAGGAGTAGGAACATCTAATTCTCAAATAAAATTAATCTTTTTTTGTTAAAACCAACATATGTGAATTTAAATTTAACTATCGAAATTTAAAAAATAATTATGAATAGATTAGAAAGGCAAGAAATATAAAAGAAATATTTTATTTTTATATAAATAAAATAAAATTTTGAAAACAATGTTAGATATATATAATACTTTTTAAATTAAAATATAGAATCAAACTCTTACAACACATATGAGATATAACAACATTTGATATTGGTGGGAGAGGAAGAGAGAATGATTACTTATAGATGATAATCCAAATTAGATAATGGATATGAATCTTTGAAAATAAGAACAATGTAAAATATATATAATACTTTCTAAATTAAAATATAGAATCAAACTCTTACAATACATATGAGATATAACAACATTTGATATTGGTGGGAGAGGAGGAGAGAATGATTACTTATAAGATGATAATCCAAATTAGATAATGGAGATGAATCTTTAAAAATAAGAAAAATGTAAAATATATATCATGCAGTCTCTAAAATTAAAATTTAGCATTAAAATTTCACAATGATATTTCATTTGGTTTTTTTTGTAACCCATACAACAAAAATAAGAAATCAGAAAGAAACAAATGAAAAATGATTTGAGGTATTGTGGAAGAGAATGAGAGAATATGAAAATGAGAAAATAAAAGAATGCTAATATGAGAGAGTGAGAGAATGCTTATTTATATGATAAGAATTGATGGAAGTTATATTTAAAATTATGGAAGTTATAATTATAATTTATTGTGTTTGAATAAAATTGAGTGGTGGAATATGATTAATGCATAATTTATTTTATTTCAGTTATAATTTTATTTTAATGTGTGAGTTATTGTATTGTGTTAATTGGGTCTTAAGTATTGTTTAAAGCAATCAAACAATTAGAAAAAAATAAAAAATAAATTAGAAAGCATTAAATAAAAATATGAATAGATTAGAAAGACAAGAAATATAAAAGAAATATTTTATTTTTATATAAAATAAAATATCTCCAAGCTACTTGAATTTGCATAGCTGCTTGTAACCTCCAGTAAGGAGACTCGTACCTTATGGCTCCTTGTACTCGATTGCTTCTTAAGAATCTTGAAAACAAGCTCGTTACATCTTCAAGATCAGCTACACTCAGCGAAAACGCCTCCACGTTTGTCACACACCTAACGTTTCTGTTGCTGACCAATCCCTTTGGTGGCATCTTTATCCTCGTCCCATCTGCAAGAGTTTCAAAACATATTCAGTTCCAAGATTTTCCTCAATCAAGTGTCTTCTAACAAGATTTTATGTTTCAAGTTAAAGTTATGAACACAGAGTCAAATCTTTATTAGTACCGGGGTTTATAGAAAAGCGTTCAAGGCACCAAGTGAGAAGTTCTTCACCACAAACGTTGCCTTCCGATAATGACAGAACAGAACCGTCTTCTCCAATGCTCACCTCTCACTATGAATACCATTTTTTCAACTAGACCTTTGTTGTGCAACACCGTGCTACCCTTTATGTAAGTCCTCTGTTTCAGCCTCTCACGGATGGAATCTAAGATTGATTCATCCATCAAAGAAAATATCCTCACCTGCAAACCCATTAACATTTCAAAGTCTTACAATTGAGTTTCAGTAGTGTTTAATCCAATGCCTATTATCTATACACAGTTGGATTCAGAAATAGATTATGGAGTCTAAGCACATAAATAGTATACTGACTGATGGGATACTAATTAATGCTTTAATGTGGCTGTTACTTATTGAAGTTTACCTTCTTGAGAAATTTGAAGAGGTGTCGCCTTATATCTCTTTGGAGGTCATCAGGCATATTCTCAAAGAGCAAATCTTCGTTAGCTCCTCTAGTCGCAGCCCAGTTGTAACGCTCAGCCTCACGCACTCTCCTGAAAATGTTGAACAATGATTGAGTTGGTTAGTTTTTTAAGGACACATTATGTAGCCTACAAAAATCAAATGCCACAGTGCACAAACTTTCTTATATCTTCTGGTAACAGTCTGTGGCTCATCCACGGCTCCACATCACGCCGTCTCAGCATCATTTCCATCCTCCTAAAACAGCACAAGTCATCATTACACACTTGGTGATTTAGCCAAGAAATATTGAAATACTATTTGATGAAATGTGCTTACCTTCGATCGAGAGATTGAAGGAAGTTGTGCATATTACCAATAAGCCGCGCAAAAAGCAAAAGCCCTAGTCCAATGATACCCATTGTAAAGAAAACCTCTCCCACTGAGTAACTTGGAGTCAAGTTTCCACAAACTGTGCTTATTTGCTTTCAATATTGAAAACAGTTTGAAATTAGTTATAACTTAAGTGATTCAAATACTAATAGTTGCAACAGCAACCAAACCTGAAATGAACTTAAAAATAGATACCAACTTACTTGGAATCCTCAAAACAGAGAATAACTGTATCTTGTGGAGAACTTAGATTGAATGGTAAGATTCACTGCCTTCAAATGGATTCCATAAATACTAGGATTCTCTTGAAAACAAGCATTGACACTATTTCTCCAGAGAGCTTCTTTTGACTCCACTCGATAAGATTTCTACGTTCATCCACAAATATATCCGAAGCATTCACCATGCATTTCTGAACTCTCTGAAAAAGAGCAAAACAACAAGAAACAAATCTTGAACTCTTCTGATAGATATAAGGAGAGAATCTTTAAGAACACTGACTTATATATTATGTATACCTGCAGACCAAAAAGATACGAGCAAGAACCAACACCATGACCAACAAGCATGAAGGTTAGAAGATTAATAACAAAATTGGCCCAAGCTGACACAAATATGAAGCCGGTCGGTGTTTGTCCAGCAAGAAGAGGTAAGAGTCTATATAACTTTGGAAGGTATTGAAAAAGAATCGTAGCGCCTAATATCTGTTTCTCATGTTCTCCCGAAAGTATGCCCAAGTATAATGGTATTACCCATACCATTATTACCTGCAAGCAAAAGAAAGAAGAAATGTACCGTTCAAACGACATTATTATAGTTAACATCAATCAATAACATTTGAAGGTTAATAATACTACAATATACCTGTGGAATGGGGTAACACTATGAACATATCAAGAAAAAACTTTCCTCGGACGTAATTGCGAGCAATTTTGCTTGGATGATCAACTAACTGGCCGGCACCAACTATTCTAGATTCAGTAGCTACATAGGCCAACCTAAACTGCAACACATATATGACCAGAGAAGCATTAAAGCCAATAAAGTTCCCTTACATATATAGGGTAAGGAGATGGGAACAAAGGAGACACACCTGAAGCAGCATGTTAAGACGCCAATTTTATTGTCATAGGCCAATCAATAGCTATGCATTTGTTGTCCTGTACTAGTACTAAACTCATGAAACCAAACGTAGACAGACACAAGCAAGAGATTAAAAGAGCAAGAGAAGGGAACATACATGGTGGATCAATAAGAACAATGTTCAACCATATAGCTCAACCATATTTCTGAACACATCATTCAATGTTCCCAACTTCATTTCTTTAGATGTTTTGGTTATTTATATAAATAACCAGAACATGAACATTGCTAATTGACCGTTTATATAATAACATAATATTGAATATGCTATCAAATCACTCACCGATTGAAAATTTTAAGAAAATTACATTAATTTTTTATCTTGTTTATCTTATGTTTCTTACATTATGTTAATCACTAATTTTAACACATTAAACCTTTTCAAACCTTAATCACTTTTCTATATAAATTTATTTTTACTATATGATTATAATAAATAATCATTGCAATTAAATTGCAAATATTTTCCTTATTAATTGCACATATTTTCCTATTGAAATTAGTAATTTAATATATAATTTTCCTATATAATTAGTGATATAATATATTACTTTTGGGTTTTATATACATTCAAAAATATTAATTGTAGTCCTTTTATTTTTATAGGATTTTTTAAATTTTATATAATTATTAAATAAATTTTCTTATCACACATATCAAAATATTATTGATATATCTGACACATGTCTCGATTATATGAATTACTAACTATAAAAACTAAGGCTTATATAATAAGATATTAAAAATTAAATTGATAAAATCAAAAACACAAGTATCATAAAATGATGTAAATAATAATAACAAAAAAATTACCCTTAAAATGATCATAAACTTATGAAATTTGATTATAAACAAAATATAGTATATTAAATTATGAATTAGAAAAAAAAACAAAACAGGAAAGAATATAACTAAAATTAAATAAAAAAATCCAACCCGCAACATAGCGCAGGTTCCAACCTAGTACTTCTAATAGACGCCAATTTTATTGTCATAGGCCAATCAATAGCTACGCATTTGTTTTCCTGTAGTAGTACTAAACTCATGAAGTTAAACGTAGATAGACACAAGCAAGAGATTGATAGAGCAAGAGAAGGGAACATACATGGTGGATCAATAAGAGGAACAAGAAAAGAGGATCTATAAAAATGGCCACTAAGCTTGAAAAGGCTAAGATTCTAGTCTAGACTTGAACGAATTTGGAATGAGGATTCACGATCCCTGGTAAGCATCTACGAGCAGTGGAGGCAAATCGCTTAGCCCAACTTCTAGCATCATCATACAGAACAGTGTGAAACTAAACAAGAAAAACAATACAAAAGGAAAGACCTTTATGTCAGCTATGTTTACTTGAGTCTCTCAAAGGTAAGTAGAAGAAGCAACAATGTACATATTCATACCCTAGAGGCAGAAACTCTGGAAGTGTGAAATTGAGCAGCTTGGCGGTTGTAGTAAGAATGACAAGTAGTACAGTAAGGGTCATTACACATCCCTCGTTGTCCAGATCTCAAGAGGTTTGCGTTTTGGAAGACAAAATCTTCTTTAGGTTGAACATCAACGGTAGAGGAGGAATGAAGAGGTTCTTGAGGAGAAGGAAGTATTAGTGTAGATAGAGTTTATCTTTAGGTACCGTTATCTTGTATAGAACGATCCTAACAAACTCTTGTATAAATATGTGCCTTCTATGGTTAATGAGAATCAATCAAGTATCATATTCTACATGACATCAGAGCATCTGATCCAAACCTATTTTTTTTTCTCTGTGCCTCCTCTTGTCTTCTTCTCATAATTTCTCTTGCTTTCATCATGGCTTATGATGCCTCCTCTACCTCCTATGACTCAACTCATGTGTTTAACGTAACTGAACCTCACAAGACACTCATCTCCCTCAACATGAGTAACATCATCAAACTCACACCTAACAATTTCATCACTTGGCGTCTTCAGATTCGCTCTCTCCTTGAGACCCATGAACTTCACTGCTTCATTGCTGACGAAGACAAAGCACCGCCAGAAACTATCACTGCTGCTACCGGTGTTGATCAAGCAAATCCAAATTTTGCCGCCTGGAAGCGTCAAGACAAGCTTCTTTTCAGTGCCTTGCTTGACTCTCTCTCTCTTCCGGTTAAGTCCATTGTTGCTCGTGCCTCTACCACCCGTAACATTTGGGAAATCCTTACCAACACCTACGGTAAGTCCTCTCGTGGTCGAATTCATCAAATCCGGGATCAACTCAAGGCAAGCAACAAAGGCACCAAGTCTGTTAACGAGTTCATGTGCGGCATCCTGGAAAAATCGGATCAACTTGCTCTGCTTGACAATCCTCTTCCACACGAAGATCTTCTTGATCACATCACTAGCAGTCTCGATGATGACTACAGAGCGATTGTGGAGATGGTTCAAAGACGTGACACACCGATTTCAATTGATGAGCTCCATGAAAAACAGATTACTCGTGAAAATGCTCTCAAAGCTGTCGGTGCAAACACTGTCTCTGTTCCTGCAACAGCCAATACGACACACCTCTCTCTTCCTGCACATCGTGGTGGTTTTGGTTTCTCTCGTGGTGGATTCCATCCTTTACGACCGTATCTTAGCCGGTGTCAAATCTGCGGAGTTCAGGGTCATGGTGCTAAACGGTGTCCGCAATATCTTCATCAGCCACCACACTTGCCTTACTCTGCTTTGCAGTTCTCTTACTCTGATCCACCGTACCCTCAGTATCGCGGGTCTGCTCCTTCTTCGGCACCACATCTACCACTTCCGTCTCCACAGTGGCGTCCTCAGGCTCATCACACTACCAGTGGCTCTCAGCCTGATCTTACTCCCTGGCTCCTTGACAGTGCTGCCTCCCATCACATTGCTTCAGCAATCTCTCTCTGCAAACGCCCTATCACGGCAATGACAATGTGATGATTGGTAATGGTGCAGACTTGCCCATTACTCACAAAGGTTCAGTCTCCTTTCCCTCACACTTAAAACCTATTCAACTTCAGCATGTTTTGTGTGTTCCTGAAATGCGCAAGAATCTTATTTCGGTTAACAAGTTATGCAAAACAAATAAAGTTATGGTCCAACTCTGTCCATATGATTTTCAGGTGAAGGACCTTCACACGGGGACAACACTTCTCAAAGGCAAGGCCAATGAAGGAGTGTATGAGTGGTCGCTTTCCTCTTCCAAGCCTTTTATTTCAGCTTTTTCAGCAATAAAGTCTTCCCCTTCGGAATGGCACTCTCGTTTAGGACATCCAAACACTCAAACACTTCGTACCATGATCACCAAGTTCTTCCTTTGTATCCTCTACTTTATTTTGCAATTCATGTGCTATTAATAAGAGTCATAAGCTTCCCTTCTCCACTTCTACTCTCACTTCTACTCGGCCGTTAGAACTTCTTTTCTCTGATGTTTGGACATCTCCAATCATGTCTATTGATGGATACAAGTAATATGTGATTTTTGTTGATCACTTTACTCGTTATACTTGGCTTTACTCTCTTAAAACAAAGTCTCAGGTTGCTCAAATCTTTCCCATCTTTAAATCTCTTGTCGAAAATCGATTCAACAACAAAATAGTCTCTTTATTCTCTGACAATGGTGGTGAGTATCTCGCATTAAGACAGTTTCTTGGCACTCATGGCATCTCTCATCTTACAAGTCCTCCGCACACACCAGAACACAATGGAATGACCGAAAGAAAACACCGCCACATCGTCGAGACGGCCCTATCTCTCCTCACTCATGCTCAGATTCCGCATTCCTACTGGACCTACTCTTTTGCAGCGGCGGTTTATTTAATCAATCGCTTGACCACTCCAAACTTGGCGGATCACACTTCTTATCAGCTCATGTTTCATGACACACCAAACTACTCCAAGCTGCGTACATTTGGCTGTATTTGTTATCATGGATCCGACCTTATGGCCAGCACAAGTTCACACCCAATTCGAAACCGTGTGTCTTCATGGGGTACTCTCTTACTCAAAGCGCTTACATTTGTCTTGATGTTGAGACTTCTCGTGTCTATATCTCTAGAAATGTAAATTTTGTTGAATCGATATCTTCTCTCGCCTCTTAGCCCAAACACAATCTCCTTCCCCTGTCACTCCTTCCTCTGATGTTGTCACTGCCTCTCTTGTTCCTATATTTCCTCAAACACCTGTCCTGGCCACTCTCCCGTGTTCTTCTCCTTCACCTGCACTTGGTAAGTCCTCTGTGGCGCAAGAGTCAGACCATAATGTTTCGGCTGCTGCTGTTGAACCCGGTTCGATGGACTCCGCTTCTTCCACAACTCCAGTGACAAACAATCATCCTATGGTGATGCAGGGCAAGAATAACATCAAGAAAGCAAACACAAAGTATGGTCTTCATACAGTCCTGCGAGAGTTGGAGCCGAAAACTTTAACGCAAACATTAAAAGATGAGAAATGGAGGAAATCCATGAGCACTGAATATGATGCCTTTGGTCGCAACCACACGTTTGATCTTGTTGATCGATCTCTTGCTACTAACATTGTTGGCTCTAAATGGGTTTACAGGATTAAGCGGAAGCCTGATGTCTCAGTGGACAACTATAAATCTCGTCTTGTTGTGAAAGGCTTTCATCAGCGACCAGGAGTTGATTTCTATGAGACTTTTAGTCCAGTCATTAAACATGCTACTATACATCTTGTTCTGGGTACTGCTGTTACTCCTGACTGGCCTCTGCAACAGTTGGATGTGAACAATGCCTATCTACAAGGCCCGCTTGAGGAAGAGGTCTACATGCTCCAACCTCCGGGTTTCATTGACAAAGATCGGCCTAATCATGTATGTCGCCTTAACAAAGCCGTGTATGGCCTTAAACAGGCGCCACGCGCATGGTACACTGCTCTTAAAAATTTTCTTGTGAGCATTGGCTTCAAGAAGTCCCTTGTGGATGAGTCTCTCATTGTCTTACGTTCTGGAACCTCCTTTGTCTACATGTTAATTTATGTTGACGATATTATCATTACCGATACTTCTATTGAAGCCATGAAGCATGTTACTGATCTTCTTGCGGCAAAATTCACTCTCAAAGACTTAGGCAAGTGATAACACTCTAATTTACATGTTTTTAGCATCCTTTTTTGTCCATATTTTGCATTGTTCATACCTCTAACTTAGCATTTTTAGACCATTTACTGTAGGAATCAAGTTTTAGAGCATTTAGGGTATTGCATTTCTGCATTTGCATATATTGGATGAAAACAGGTGCTAAGGAGCCAAAAATGGGGAAAAACAAGGACAACTCGAGCATGTACCCGAAGGAACCATCGAGCTACAAGAACAAGTCCGAACCCCAACACGATCGAAGAGGATCCAAGAGCGCGAAGAGTAACCCGCAGATCCACCCGAGGAGTTACCCGACTCAAGCCTTGTGTACCCCATCGAGTAGACCATCGGGCAGGTCTTGGAAGCTAGGTCAAATGGGTTTCCATATATAAACCCCCTCTTTCCCTAGCTCGCAAATGAGCACGCCGCAGACCCTCAAACCAGAGAGTGAGAGCTTCTGTGAGAGAACTGAGCGACTCAACATTTTTTCTTGTTTTTGTACTTTTAATTTGTAGTTTTTCATAGATCTTTTATCCCTACTCTTTTCTACTCTACTCTATCTATTTAATAATGTCATTTTCGTTTATTTCTATAGCTTTATCATTCGTTTCTATGTCCGAGTAGTGTAGCAAAGTTTCTAGAGATGGGATAGATGATTAGGTGTTCTTGATCGGTTAGGATGTTTTAGTTGATTGTTTTGATAAAATAAATTTCCTTCTAGGTTGATGTTCTTAATGCGGTCAACAGACCGACAGGTTGAGACTAGATCTAGGGCGTTTATAATGCTACAGACCGAAAAGAGTAGATAAAATGCTTGATTAGGTCAATGCTAGAGGTATACTTAACTTTGAGTGACAAAATCAGATAAGTCTAAGTATATTGACAAAAATGAATTGTTCTTAATGCCTGCTTGTTCATATTGCTAGTGCGACAGTGTGGTAGTATGTTCAAGGTTGATTGTTACTAGTGCGACAGTGTGGTGACAAGGTTTTAGAGGTTCATTGTCTAGGAAATAATTGCTTGAGGCATGTAAATCATCCGTATCGGTCTAGAACACTTAGGATTCGATTACCCCCATCCTTAGGAACTTTCGTATTTCATTCTTTGCATTTTCCTTACTTACTCAACCACTTACCCGATCAGGTACACGATAACCTGCATCGAGTAATACCTCGAGCTGTTCATAGTTCATTTGCATACTCGATCACCCCACTCGATCCTGTACTCGATTGCTTGCATCGAGTGCTTAGGTCGTGTGGTTTACTTGTTTATATTCTTTTACTTTGTTTATATTAGGATTGTTAGAACCAAACCCCCTTATTGTTTGGCTTGACTTGCTTGATTCTGATTGCATCCTATCTGTTAGTATAACAACCATTTGGATTGATAACCCTTTGTACTACAACTGCATAGGGAATTGATACCCTAGGTGAAAACCAGTCTATTTAGTAAGCTTTCGTACTTTCTTGGAATGGAAGCGTCTAGGACATGTGCTGGTCTGCATCTCACACAAACCAAATACATCACTGATCTTCTTCGCAAAACAAAGATGGCAGACGCTAAGCCTGTAGCTACCCCGATGTCATCTGGTCAGGTTCTCACCCTCTCATCTGGTGATCTTCTCTCTGACCCCTCTACTTATCGTGCAACCGTGGGAAGTCTTCAGTTTCTTTGTCTAACCAGACCTGACATTGCCTTCGCTGTTAATCACTTATCTCAGTATATGCATCAACCGAGAAGACTCCATTGGGAAGCTGTGAAACGCGTTTTGCGCTATCTTGCAGGAACTGCAAATGTGGGTTTGTTCTTCTCTGCTAAGTCTCCGTTTAACTTACATGACTATTCCGATGCTGATTGGGCTGGCAATCGGGATGACTACACCTCCACGGGAGCATACATTGCGTACTTGGGTCACCAACCTATCTCGTGGTCCTCTAAAAAGCAAACCGGTGTTGCAAGGTCCTCGATGGAAGCAGAGTATCGTGCCCTCACCGCTGCTGCCTCAGAGGTCAAATGGCTTACTTCTCTCATGATCGAGCTTGGAATGAAGTCCACTGATGTTCTGATTCTGTATTGTGACAACATAGGAGCCACTTACCTCTCTGAAAATCCGATGTTTCATTCTCGAATGAAACATCTTGCCTTGGATTATCATTTTGTTCGTGAGCAGGTTCAAGGCAAGCATCTCCGGGTTGCTCACATTTGCTCTGCTGATCAGCTGGCGGATGCACTGACCAAGCCTCTACCTCGAGCACTTTTTTCGTGAGCTTTCTGACAAGATTGGTCTCTGTCTCCGCCATCCATCTTGAGGGGGCGTATTAGTGTAGATAGAGTTTATCTCTGTTGTTGATATAGTTTAACTTTGATAGAGCTTATCTTTAGGTATCGTTATCTTGTATAGGACGATCCTAACAAACTCTTGTATAAATATGTGCCTTCTATGGTTAATGAGAATCAATCAAGTATCATATTCTACAGGAAGGAAGTGAGGTTCAGTTCTGCGAGTAGGGTAAAGAGGACTACTCATTTGCACCAAACGAGGTCGTATTCTCTGGGTTTGAAGAGGACATGTGTAGCCTAAAACCACACTCGAGTTGTCAACTCCTTCAGTGGAGAGAGTTGGGTTTGAGAGGGAAAGACTATGATTCCTGGAAGTAAAAGTCCTAGAGCGAGCACGAGGATGTGTTACTTCTGGAATTGGAAGAATGGGGAACTCATCATTTTCGTTCGAAGAATCCATTTCTGGAGACTAATTGGCCTAGACGAAGATCAAGAAACTGGTTTGAGAAGAAAAGAAGAAGACCCTGAGAGTGAAAACCCAATAATATCGGAGAAGAAAGCAAAACGATGATGACAGCAGAGAGAAGATGATGACAGCAGAGACTAGGATTCTGTAAGCAATTGTGGATGACCTTTTTACAAGTAAAAGAAAAAAACAAAACAAATGAAATAATACATTGAACTTTGCATGAGAACAAGAAAAGAAATGGTAACATTTTAGATCTCCTGTTGAACCCATCAACCAAAATTGAAAAGGAGTTTGTTTGTTGTTTACTAGTGAGTACTTCTTAAAGTAAAAAGATTGGAAGAGAGTAAACATTAAGAAGCTGCCTCTCTTGTGTTACTTTGATAACTTTTTTCAAAAAATAATAGTATGCCCCATATAAATAAATACAGAGAGAAAAAAACAAAAGAAAGAAAGAATAAATTGGAATTCTCACCAAACTTCGCAGTTGAGCTTTTTTGAAGGGAATATTGTCGGAATAGGCATTATTTGGCAAGGAGTGTTTCGGATTTGGGCACTTTGTACAGTAAAACCAAACAGTAACAAAAATATCAGTTGTTTCTGACTCTTTTGCCCTTTGCTGATTGAAGGGTTTTTAGACATGACGACAAGAGGGGGAGTTGATCACGACGGCAGCGGTGGCTCGTGGAGTTGTTTGAGAAGTGGCTGTGTTTGGGTCTGCAATTAGCGGTGGTGCCGTAACTGCTAGTGGGCGGTGGTTGATATTTCTTTAGAACGGCTTCTAATTCCCCAGATCCCGAAAGAAAACTAAACCCTACTAGTTCGTAATTGGAGAACCTCAAATACAATTATCTAACTACCTTAAGGATGCTAAATTTTCTCATAGAGAAAACGTCAAAATCCAGAAAAAAAAAAACGATGAATTCAAAACAATTAATGTTTAATAGACCATTGGAAAAGAATTAAAGGAGAAAAAAAAAAAAAAAAAACTAAACCCTAATAGATAGTAAATGGAGAACCCAAACATTGTTTATGACATTTGATCCAAAAAATAAAACACATGACCCAGAAGAAGAAAGCTTCGAGCTTGGATTGGAAACGAAGAAGAGAATGAAGTCACCAAATAAAGAGTAAAACTGACTCTTACACAACACAAAAATACATGTTTTCGTAAGAAAACTCGAAAGTGCCTAAATCTGAATACATTGCTAAGACAAATGCCTTTTTTTTAATTAACTCTTTTTTTAATGCATATACTAATAAATAAATAAAACGTGTGATTGTGAGTGAATAAACAAACACAGATACGTGTTTGTGAAGAATTGAGAATATGTTCGTAGCTCTTTCTTCTCTTTTCTCTACTTAGAATAACCCTCTCTTTCAGGCAGGTCCTAGTGTTTTCACTTCTTTATGGAAAAATTAAATATAATGAAATGGTATAAATAGTGTTACATTTATTACTTTGTACAACACACTTTGTATTTATAGTATTAAGTATATATGCTTAGATCAATAATTGACATTAATTATCATTAATCACCAATCACTCAGGAGAAAGAAGTTTCATACTCAGCTTTCATTATCACTAATGAGTGAATCACTGAGCCATCTTATATATATTACAACTATTTACCACAACCACTAATACTTAGAAATTATTACTAATCTACCAAACCAAAACATTATCATCCAATTCAACGGTTGTAACTGGACTGAGCAGTGTATAATCTCTGGAGCTGTCTCTTTCGGTATCTCCAAGCCACTTGAATCTGCATAGCTGCTCGTAACCTCCAATAAGGAGACTCGTACCTTATGGCTCCTTGTACTCGATTGCTTCTTAAGAATCTTGAAAACAAGCTCGTTACATCTTCAAGATCTGCTACACTCAGCGAAAACGCCTCCACGTTTGTCACACACCTAACGTTTCTGTTGCTAACCAATCCCTTCGGTGGCATCTTTATCCTCGTCCCATCTGCAAGAGTTTCAAAACATATTCAGTTCCAAGCTTTTCCTCAGTCAAGTGTCTTCTAACAAGATTTTGTGTTAGTTAAAGTTATGAACACAGAGTCAAATCTTTATTAGTACCGGGATTTATAGAAGAGCGTTCAAGGCACCAAGTGAGAAGTTCTTCACCACAAACGTCGCCTTCCGATAATGGCAGAACAGAACCGTCTTCTCCAATGCTCTCCATCTCACCTCTCACTATGAATACCATTTTTTCAACTAGACCTTTGTTGTGCAACACCGTGCTACCCCTTATGTAAGTCCTCTGTTTCAGCCTCTCACGGATAGAATCTAAGATTGATTCATCCATCAAGGAAAATATCCTCACCTGCAAACATATTAACATTTCAAAGTCTTATAATTGAGTCTCAGTAGTGGTTAATCTATGCCTATTATCAATAAACAGTTAGATTCAGAACAAGATTTTGTAACAAGTACATAAAAAGTATACTAAGTGATGGATGCTAAGTAATGCTTTCATGTGGCTGTTGGCTGTTGCCTATTGAAGTTTACCTTCTTGAGAAATTTGAAGAGGTGTCGTCTTATATCTCTTTGGAGATCATCAGGCATATTCTCAAAGAGCAACTCTTCGTTAACTCCTCTAGTCGCAGCCCAGTTGTAACGCTCAGCCTCACGCACTCTCCTGAAAATGTTGAACAATCATTGATGTGGATTAGTTTTTTAAGGACATTACATAGCCTACAAAAATCAAATGCCACCGTGCACAAACTTTCTTATATCTTCTGGCAACAGTCTGTGGCTCATCCACTGCTCCACATCACGTCTTCTCAGCATCATTTCCATCCTCCTAAAAAAGGACATACATGCACAAGTCATCATCACACACTTGGTGATTTAGCCAAGAAACTATTGAAATACTATTAGATGAAATGTGCTTACCTTCGATCGAGAGATTGAAGGAAGTTGTGCATATTACCAATAAGCCGCGCAAAAAGCAAAAGCCCTAGTCCAATGATACCCATTGTAAAGAAAACTTCTCCGACTGAGTAACTTGGGGTCAAGTTTCCACAAAGTGTGCTTATTTGCTTTCAGTATTGACAAACATTTTGACATTAGTTAAGAGTTATTCAAAGACTAATAGACGTTGCAACAGAAACCAAACCTGAAATGAAGTTAAAATAGACCCCTAACTTACTTGGAATCCCCAAAACAGAGAATAACTGTATCTTGTGAAGAACTTAGACTCATTGGTAAGATTCACTGCTTTCAAGTAAATTCCATAATTCATACCATCCTCTTGAAAACAAGCATTGACACTAGAACTATTTCTCCAGAGAGCTCGTTTTGACTCCAATGCATAACTTCCACGAGCACAGTCGATAAGGTTTCTACGTTCATCCCCAGAAACATTCCAAGCATTAAACATGCATCTCTTAACTCTCTGAAAAGAACAAAACAACGAGAACAAACCTTTAAGTCACTATATAGATAGAAAGAGGATCTTTAAAAAACACAGAGTTATATTATATACCTGCAGACCAGAAAGATACCAGCAAGAACCAACAGCATGACCAGCAAGCATAAAGGTAAGAAGATTAATAACAAAGTTGGCCCAGGCTGACTCAAATATGAAGCCGGTCGGTGTTTGTCCAGCAAGAAGAGGTAAGAGTCTATATAACTTTGGAAGGTATTGAAAAAGAACCGTAGCCCGTATAATCAGTTTCTCAGCTTCTCCCCTGAGTGTACCCACGTGTGCTGGTATTACCCATAATATCATAACCTGAAAGCAAAAGAACGAAGAAATCTACCGTTCAAACGACATTTTTAGAGTTAACATTAATCAAAAACATTTTGAAGGTTAATACTACAGTACCTGTGGAATGGGTAACACTATGAACAGATCAAGAAAAAACTTTCCTCGGACGTAATTGCGAGCAATTTTGCTTGGATGATCAACTAACTGGCCGGCACCAACTATTCTAGATTCAGGAGCTACATAGGCCAACCTAAACTGTAACACAAGTGACCAAAGAAGCATTAAAGCCAATAAGTTTCCTTACATAGGAGATGAGGAACAGAGGAAACACACCTGAAGCAGTATGTTAATGGAGAATATAAGATCCGTTATACTTCTAATAGACACCAACTTGTTAGTTGTAGGCCAATCAATCCTTATGCATTTGTTTTCCTGCAGTAGTAGTAAATCTCATGAAAACGTAGACAGTCACAAGCAAGATATTGATTAGAGAAAGAGAAGGAAACATACATGGTGGATCAATAAGAGGAACAAGAAGAGGGGATCTATAAAAATGGCCACTAAGCTTGAAAAGGCTAAAATTCTAGTCCAGACTTGAACGAATTTGGAATGAGGATTCATGATTCCTGGTAAGCATCTACGAGCAGAGGAGGCAAATCGCTTAGCCCAACCTCTAGCATCATCATACAGAACAGTGTGAAACTAAACAAGAACAAAATAAGAAGGAAATGAGCTATGTTTACTTGAGTCTCTCAAAGGTAAGTAGAAGCAAGCAACAATGTATATACTCATACCCTAGAGGCAGAAACTCTGGAAGTGTGAAATTGAGCAGCTTGGCGGTTGTAGTAAGAAGGACAAGTAGTACAGTAAGGATCATTACACATCCCCAACTGTCCAGATCTCAAGAGATTTGCGTTTTGGAAGACAAAATCATCTTCAGGTGGAACGTTAATGGAATGAGGAGGTTGTTGAGGAGAAGGAGGGGAGAGAGGTTCAGTTCTGCGAGTAGAGTAAAGAGGACCACTCATTTGGACCAAACGAGGTCGTATTCTCTGGGTTCGAAGAGGACCTGTGTAGCCTAAAACCACACTGGAGTTGTCAAATCCTTCAGTGGAGAAAGGTGGGTTTGAGAGGGAAAGACTACGGTTCCTTGAAGTAAAAGTCCTAGTAGTGCGAGCACGAGGTGGTGTTGCTTCTGGAATCGGAAGAATGGGGAACTCTTCGTTCTCGGTCTGGGAAGCCATTTAATTGGCCTAGACCAAGTTGTAGAAAAGGGCTTGAGAAGAAAAGAGAAGAAGATCCTCAAACTCAATAATATAGGAGAAGAAATCAAAAACGATGATGAGACACAGAGAGAAAAAGAAAGGAAGAAGGAGAAAGAGATGATGACAGCAGAGAGACTTGGGTTTAGTCCTTTTTTTTTTTAGCTCGTTAGTCAAGCAAGTGTAGACAAAAGAAAACAAATGAAGTAATATACATTGAACTTTGCATGAACCCATCAACCAAGGCTGAAAAAAGAATTTCTGTGTTGTTAATTAGTAGTGAGTACTTCTTTAAAGCAAAAAGGTTGGAAGAGAGAAAACCTCAAGAAGGTGCCTATTGTGATAACTTAATCCAAATATGTATTTTTTTTATTTAATGCATAAGAAGAATTCTGATTTCTGAGCTCTACTATTTTGTTTAACTGAAACAGGAATTTAAGGTATTGGTTTTTGAGAAAATAGATTTGCGAGTTTCAAAAAATAATAGCTAGATTTGGAAATTCGTATGCTCCATCCATATAAACACAGTACAGAGAAGAGACAAAACAAAAGAAAGAAAGAATAAGTTGGAATTCTCACCAAACTCACAGTTTAGCTTTTTTTGAATGCACATTGTACTAATAAATAAATTAAGCGTGTGATTGTGACTTTGTGAGTGAATAAACAAACACAAATACGCGTTTCTGAAGAATTGAGAATATGTACGTAGCTCTTTCTTCTCTTCTCTACTTTCTTTCAGGCAGGTAGGTCCTAGTGGTTTCTCTTCTTTATGGAAAAATGAAAGATACTGAAATGATATAAAATAGTGTTACCTTTATTCCTTTTTACACCACATTTTGTATTTATATATTAAGTATATGCTTAGATCAATAATTGACATTAGTTATCATTAATCACCAATCTCTCTCTCTTCTTTCTGCTAATTTTTTTGAAAATTTTTGTTGTCAGACTTGTCAGTAAACCACTGAATCTCAAAATTCAAAAATATGATTTATTCAGCCCAATAGTAAACGGGCCGAAACTACTAAACCCAAATACGCAGGCCACGTGTTAAAGCATGAATGGTACAAAATCAAATGCTTGTTGCTTTGGCGGATTTTGCTTGTTAAATATGCTCTCTGCAGTACTGATACAACTGATCAGACGTGTCAGCTCTCTTCTCTCTCTCTCTCACTACTATTTCTTGGTTTGTATCTTCTTTCCCACTCCGATCCTTCTTTAATACTAGTGTTCAGTGATCCAAAATATCCTTTTCTGTAACATTTATTATCTTCTTGCAAAAATAATCAATGTCTCTCTCTCTTTCTTGATGTTTGCATATATTCTCATTTTGCTTTATACATTTATACAAACCACTAACCTAGTGTATATCTTCCAGGTTGAAGAAGATGAAGAGCAAAAGATCCATGGAAGCTACTCATCCTCCTCCACAGTTGCCATCTCTCTCCGGTACTATTCCTTTTCCCATTTTCAAATCTCTTCTCTCTCTCTCTCCTCATTCTCTTTTTGGAGCTTTTCACATTTTCAAATTTTCAAAACACACAAAAGCTTGATACAGAAAACAGTGGACCCCCTTTTCTCTCTCTTCTCAGTTTCTTTGTCTTTGCTCTCTCTCTCATCACTTCTTGTCTGAAATATGTTGGAAACAGATCTTGAAGCTCGGATGCAAATCCTTCGTGTGTCTGCTTTTGAAGAAAACAAAGGAGATGATGATACTTTTGCTCAACGAGCTGAATGGTTTTACCAGAGACGACCCCTCCTTCTCTCGCTTTGTCTTGACCTCTACAACGGCTACATTACTCTACTGGGTCGTTCTTCTCATCCTACCAAACCGAATCTGCAGCTGCTTAAACCCACTATCTCTCGTCCTAATCACACTCTCCAAGATGACGACGACGACGACTGCATTTCAGACATTGATTCCGTCAGTGAGATCAGTTTCGACAGCAACTTATCTTTTCAACAACAAAGGCAAGAAGATTCTTCTGCGGTTTCAGAGAAAGTGGATGAGCTTGTATCTCAACTCGTGACCGCAAACTTGGACAAAGAGATTGTGCAACACGAGTTACTTTACAAAGAGCAGCAGTTTCACGAAGCCTCCAAAACTATAGAGCTGTTGAAGAAGTTCGTCATGTTGCTGGAGATGGAGAAGGAAGTAGCTGTTGAGGAAAACGCTAATCTTGGCTACAAGCTCACTTCTCTCTTGGAGGAGAACAGAGAGCTGGCCACAGAGGCGTTGTTCATGAAGAACGAAGCTGTTGGGCTCGCTCGGTGTGTTCTTAAGATGAGAGATGATCATTTTCACAAGGTCTGCCTTCTCCAGAACCGCATCTACTCGCTTCAGGCATCGAGGGACTCGGAGGCCGCCTATGATAAGGTTTCATCGGGATGCTTTGGCCTGGATAAGTATAAGACCAAGAAGAAGAAGGAGAACAAAACCGAAGAGAAAACTGGATTCAAGTGGTTGAAGAAGCTCAACAACATTAACCTGTTTACAAAGCCATCAGCTGCTGCTCCATCATGCTGCACCTTCAACTTGCCTAATTAGCTTAATCCTTTGGTATACTATGAAAAATGCATACAGGACTCAGTGTGTATGCTCTATCGCTTTATTATGTTTAATGCTTTTCAGTGCATCGCCCTGATGCACAGTTTGTTGTAGCTCGCAAACAATGTGTGACTCCTTGATCCACATATGTATGGTTTTCATGACTCACTTATCTGGTTAAACACAACAATGTCATGACCTTCCCACTCACTAATGCTTACTGCTATATAAACATACAGTATTTCTGAAAGAACTGAGAAAGCAATAGGTTAGGAGATAGCAATGTTTCATATAAGAAGCCGAGTCTCCGGCACGATTATACTCTATGCCATTTTCTCTATATCTTCTCTCATGCTAAAATCTGAAGGAACAGAACATATAGTTGGTGACAGCAGTGGGTGGGAGCTCTTTACAAACTATACCAACTGGACACAAGGAAGAGAGTTTCATGTAGGCGATGTCCTAGGTAATTTTTCCAACTCCTGGATTTCTAAATTCAGCAAAATCGAAGTTGAATCCCATCTCACTTCTTCAGCTTTCACCTTGCTAAATCTGTCTATCTTCTTCAACAGTATTCAACTACAAAAGTGACCAGCACAATGTTATGCAAGTTAACTCTACAGCATACACAGATTGTAGAACAGACAACTACACATCTCTCTTCACCAAAGGAAACGACTCAATAATCATATCAGAAGTTGGAAAGATATGGTTCATATGCGGAGTGGATGACCACTGTGAAAATGGCCAGAAGCTAAGCATTAACGTAGCTCCTTGAGTACCATAATGATTATCAAAGATAGGCAGCTTGGTGTTTGGGTAGTCTTTAGTACCAAAATAATGTCATTAACTTTGATAATATCATCTGAATAATAATATTATATATACAGCGCAATGTCATTACATCTTGATACACTAATAACCTATATGCATCCCTTGCCACACTGGAAAACCCAACCTTCTACCCAAAAAAATAGACATTTATTGTAAGTGTCTAGAGGAAAAAGAATTACCCTTTTTATGACAAACACGTAGACATCTATCAGTATGCATCCAGATACAACTCCCAATGTCAGAATACTTCTATGTCACATCTACTTCAACAACTCTGTTCTGAAGGTTTGCAATCCGGGCCTGCAGTAATAGTTAAAACACAAACAATTTTTGTAAAATGTCTCGAACAGAGCATTCACCCTGCCAGAGGCATATAAGCTCATCTTCCATTGGGAAGGTACCTCTATGCTTAAGTGCTTTGAAAGACATGTAACAAAACAAACCTTGAATGATTTAGATCTGCGAAGAGAAGGATCTATCTCTAGACATTTCAAGTACGACTTCTCTGCGAGATCATATTGACCTTCTGCTACGTAGACATCACCTTGGCAAATGTAGAGCTGGTAAATATAGTCACAAAAGTAGAATTGAAATAAGAATTCAAACATGAAATCCACAAATTCAAAAGAGTATTATCCCAAAGTATACCTCAGAATAGTTAGGAGCTAAGGCCAGAGCTCCGCTTATATCTTCAAGAGCCCCACAGTAATCAAGCATTCCCAATTTTGCTACTGCTCTGCAATCACCAGATTCTAACAATCTCTGAAGAAACAGTAACCAAGAGATGAAACTTTTGGTCCTTTATGTTACCTGTGTTTGAAGATTCTATGCAAGCCACCGTAGGGTTTCAACTCTAAAGCCTGCAACCATACACATCTATGGTCAAGTAAGCTCCACAAGAATGGAGACGAAACTGCGACAAATATGTAAAATTCTACAGACCTGATTAAGAAGTGTTTCGGCTTCCGAGAAGTTTCCGGCATCAATTTGAGAGAGAGCATTGTTGGTGAGCGCTAAAGCGGTGAGAGCGTCTGCGACGGCGGAGGACGAAGAAGCTTCACGACCACCGTCACCACCACAGAGGCTGAACAAGATTTCAGCAGCACGAGAAGGTGTGGCGCAGTGTCGGAGGATGAGACCTTGAGGGAGAGCAACGAGGTTTGGACCGGCGCCGCATCGGCCGAGGCAACCGGAGGGAGTGACTCGGAGTTCGGGAGGTGCGAGAGCCGTTAAAGTCTCGAGAATATGGAAGGAGCCTTGTCTCCGGCAGGTACGATTCGTACAAACGCGAATCTCTTTCACTTGTTCTCCTGAGCTCCGGCAGCTTAACGCCGGCAAAGCAACGGAAGCCATAACGATAAGACTATGAAACACGAAACAAAACCAAAATAAATTTTATAAACAATGGTTTTTAACCGGTTTGACTAAACCGGATTTTGCAATTGTACAGAAACTCTAATTCAGCCAAACAATCAAACATGATTTTGAGTTTGTTCCCACTCAAAGACGAAAATAAACATCACTAGACATTGATTCTTGTTCAAATTAGTCAGCTCAAAACTAAAATTGACTCTGAAGTATACACTAAAAGGACATGTAGACTCAAAAGACACAAGACGTGGCGATTTCTCTTCACTTGAAACATGATGACCATGAAGATTACAAATCATATGACCAACAAGTCAGGAGCAACCATTTACATTAACTAAAGGTCATAAGGCTATTGAACATCTACAATAACTGGCAAAGGACATGATCATTTAAAGGTTTAAGCAAATCATTATGGTGGATCAACATCATCGTCTTGGTTTAAGAAGCGGAATCCCATAATGTATCTGTACTCTCCAGTGCCAAGACAGCGAGAACAGTCACTTAATCCACTCCCTCCACAGCTCCTACACCTGTGACCAAAACTCTACACTTTTTGATTTCTTGAATCAAATATATCAGAGAGATACAAAGCCACAAGAACATCTTTTGTCTTCAAAATATGTTTTACCATTTGGGCCATTCTCCTCTTGGAAGCATTTCCACATCCACGCAATTCGTCCTCCCTTTAGTCATATTATCACAAAAAAAAAAGCAAGAATTCAAGTTTCTTTATGAGACTTTTTTTAAAGTTAAGAAACAGAGAGACAAGTTCTGTTTCATTACCTTTCCCACAACAGTTGAAACAATCAACTCTTCCAGTTCCATGGCAGATTACACATCGGTCTTTCTCCCTTCTCTTCACGCAAGTCTTAGCTCCGGACTGCTAAACATCGAATACCCCCTTAGGCCTTAGCACTCAGCTCTTTCTTATTTCAGATATCAAAAGTCTAGAGATATAGAAATTGAGGTTTTCGGTTTCACACCTGAGTTCTGACTCTCCATGAAGGTTTGGTGAGATAGAGCTTAGTTTGGCTCTGCGTAGCTTTAGAATTCGGAAGGCCTTCCTCTGGCCGGACAGCCATCGCTGCCGTGGGAGGTAGACACACGCTCGCCGCCATCTCCGCCTTTCAGTCCTAGACACCACAATTGCTGTGTTCCTCTTCCTCATTCCAGTTTGTGATCCTCTCTCGGGCCTAAAGGCCCATCTCTCTCTTAAGCCTTTTTGAATCTGGCTAACTCTGTTTCCTCTCAATAAACCCGTTGCCAAATTGACCAAACCGGACCGATTTAGTGTGTCTTAAGGTTCGGTTCAATTTTATTCGCTTTCTATTATGTAACCAAACTAACTAAACCAAACAGAGTTCAAACCAATCAAAGTGACTCAAAGCTTTGACTATTGAAATCATTACTGTTGATATGGAGTATGGACCAATCCAATTGATGTTTACTTCTACAGCAATTCAAAATAATAATACACATTGGTGAGTTGGTATTGCTTTCTTTTGTTAAATATATACTCAAGATGTCCCCTCTTCCATTGTATTTTAAAAAAAAGCTTTAGTTACAAGCAACCAATTTTGGATTATAAATGAATAAAAATAGAAAACAGAACCAACTTCCATTGTCATCCCCATCTTTGCCAACCTGTTGACTATAATTAAAAAGCCCACATGATGATTTGTTTCCAAAAACTTCACCTCATTCTCTTCCTGTTTCACATTAGAGATTAAGAATCAAAACCTCAAAAAATTCACAGAAGGTAAAAAAAGAGAAGCCTGAAATCTTGGCCTTACAGTCAAAAGTAGCCCAGCTTGATGGTGGTGCAATGGTGGTTCTTCTATTCTCATTCAATTCGTTGGAGAAGATCTCATTCTTTTGATTTGGTTTCTTAACTTCTAACCCCACTGGTAGAGGTAGAGCATATACATTCTCCTTCATATCTACCGAACCCTGCATTACATAACGCAAGATCTTACTAAAAAGGTTCTTGATTCTTGCCGTAGGACAAAACAAGGGCATGTAAATCAATGTTGATAAAAATGAAGTTTGTTTGGATTCAGAAAGTGAACTTTGTGAGATACTACCACATACCGCGCGAATTCTTGTTTCTGGAGGTGTTGCGTGAAGAACATGATTACGAAGGATCTCTTCATCAAGTGAAAGAGTTCTTTTCTTTGGAGTTTCAGGCTTAAATCCGCTCTCTACCAAGTGACTAACTTTGCAGCTTAGATTACTAACTATAGGAGCCGGTTGAATCCCTTTAGGTGAAACCCATTTCTTCTCATTATATCTAAAACACACACAAACATAAGAAGAAGAAAACAAGATTTGTCTTGTAAGCAGATGAAGGAAGCAGCAAAGACAACACTTTCTAGCATAGTAAAGAATCAATACTTGGCTCTTATAAACATGTCGCTTGAACTTCTCTCGAAATGAGGAGGCAATTCTGATTCCCAATACTGATTTGCCTTAGCATTACCGGTAGCTAGACCCGAGAATAAGATGCATTATTGGGATTGTTATGAATTCAACTACTAAATGGGTTTCATTATATACCAAAAGAGGATCTTACATTGCATGAAAGCAACCTGATCTGGAAGCCATGTATCCAGAGTTATAGACCTTACCTGTTTTCAGAAAATGTATCAGTAACACTAAATTTGTATGATTCATCTTCAACACAAATCAATTAAAAAGAGAGATGATTTAAGGAGAGGCACCTGTGAGATATGGACGCCAAGGCTACGATGGATTCCAGAGCATTGCATACAAATGAATATCCCAAGGTTCACACTTGCCCATCTTGGTGCCCTGTTTAATAAGATAGATCCAACAACACAAAGCTCTTATTATCTTTGTTCAATGATCGTTATTAAGAAGATGTTATCATCATCAATCATGCTTACTTTGATCTACAATCTGCACATTCTCGATTGTCCTGGTGCTTCAAAAGTGCTTCCAATATCTATAACCCACACAAATCTCTAACCTTTTAGCCTTCCAGACGCAAAATCAAAAAAAAAAAGAATGAGAGGGGAAACAAAAAAAAAAGATGTGACCTTGGAATGTTTGGCGTTAAGCTCCTTGGAAACAGAGGCCTTCCCGTTCATTCTGATCACAGAGACAGAGAGACAGAAACAGAGAGAGGCAATTGAAAAATCAAACCAAGTTTGTAAACAGAGAGCGAAATTGATTTTTTTTTAAGGAAGAACGGATTTGAAGGAGAGAAGAGGGAAAGAGAAAGAGAGAGAGAGAGAGAGAGAAGGAGAAGTGACGGTTTCTCTCGTTACCCCTTTTATATCTGCCACTGCGACACCTCATCTCTCTATTTTTGTTAGTTTTTTTAATCGAAGATGATGGAGTCAAAGACTCAAAGGCTCAAATCAAAAAGGATGGATTTTTCAAATCCCTAGCTCTCGAAAACCCGATTTGATCACTCATGCTCAAACCTTCGAAAACCCAATTGAAAGAATCGATTTTTCTTCTGAGCACAATCGACGATTCCACCTCAATTTTGCTCAGGTTAGCATCTTCTCTCATCTGAGCCTCATGGGTTACTTCAAAAATCTATCTTTGTGTCCTTAATCCACCCAAGTTTGGGGTTTTTCATGTGATCTATATGGTTACGATCATGAATCTAAAAGATCTTTATATACGAGTTACGTCATACAGGTAAAAGGAAAACTTGAAGAAGCATCATTACTTCATTACACTTATATTTCAGTTTTAAGAAGATCTACTGAGGAAGTTGTCGACCTTTGAATTGGTTGCAGCAGAGAGAAACTTCATACAAACAGGAGGGTTTACTCCAGCTATAGCGAGCACAGAGCTTGGCAAAGACCAAATGCCATCTCCACATATCAAACCAGAAGCCACCGCTGTTCCAAAAGCTTCAGCCTTGGCTGCATCTACTCTTTCCCAGATAAAAAGTACTAAACTTCCCACACACATGTCAATTGCAAAGTAAGGTCCCAAGAAAAACGGTATAGCCATTGCCATCGGAAGAGGAATGAACCTTCCCCATTTGCTTTTGAGACTATCTTTTACTATGTTTACTAGAATCGCTACACTGAAGAAGGCATAGCATAGAACGAGGCATTCTCTTGGTAGAGATGAGACACCTTCCACTCCTAGTTTAGCCATGCTTCGATATACGGTAGCAAACGGTGCAGGGTATTCACTGTTTGGGAGTCCTAAATCATCAAACGCCTTGTAGAATAGCCAGAACACGCAAGGTGATACCACACAACCCATTGCTGTTCCAATCACTTGGCTCACAAACATTGACTTTGGTGATGACAATGTGAGGTAGCCTGTCTTAAAGTCCTGTGTCAGATCTGAAGCTGTTGAGACTATGTTCATCATGACACCACATGCTGCTAGACCAGCCAGCATACCACCATGCTCAGAGCCAGCCCAAGCTCCTATTGTGAATATGGCGAGCTTTCCATAAGTTGAAGCCAAGGACCAGTCTGTGAGTCCAGCTCCATAAGCGTTACAAAAAGCTAAGACAGGTGCGCAGATATATATGACCAGAATGTAATACCATCTTAGCTGGTGAAACATGTGAGGGAGGATGGCTGTTGATGTTGCAGCGATTATGATATAACCTCCAACAGCAAACCAAGTCGGGATTTGGTCTTTGAGGAAGAATCTTGTACGACGTTGATCATCATAAGACTGCTTTGGGCTTAATGGGGAAGCATGAGGGTCTTCTTCTAGTGTGAAGGAGGTTCTTGAAATAGACGTTGTCGTGCCTCGAAGCTGTACAAATAGTCCTGAAAGTGTCCGGCTCAGCACCTTGCAAAAGTTGTATAAGCCATCTCCTAGGATTATAGCAACAGCTATAAACACCTGAAAGAAAAAAAAACATAGTTCAGTACAAAGAGATTAACTAGAAGCCTTCATAGAGAGAATTATCTGAGAAATGTTATGGAGAGTTTAGTTTGCCTTGTAAGCTTGGAGACCATGCATGCTGCTGGATGGGACATTATCAGGGAACCAATCTCCCTTTTTGGTTTCAATAAGAGGCCACATTATCCCCCAAGAGAGGATTCCTCCCAAAAGGACAGAGATGTTGATTATATACGGACATATCATTCCAACACCAACATATGTTGCTGAAAAATCAAAGTAGAACCTGTTTGTATATAAGACTCTCACCAGAAAGAAATCAGATTGTAATTCAAGCCAATGCTCTATAATTTCGAGTTGCGTGGATTGTTTATTGAGCTTACTTGTACTGATAAGCTTTGAGTCCAAATGTTGGGAAGTTGGAGAACCCACAGTTTTCTCCACCAGTAAAGAACCATTGGAAGAAACTCCATAAGAAGCTTATAGAGAAAAATTTCCCCAACACCCTCACTTGTTTCCTGATGCAGAGAGCAGCATGGAGTCAAAAAGAAGCAGAGAACTAAAGAGTTGAAAGTGCATAAAGTGAAGTGAAAGGTTAGTACTTTGCTAGCTTGACTCCTTGAGGGGTGTGAAAGCTGTTGATAAGATGAGCTGTTGCAGTACCACTTGGGTATGTTAGTTTGAAGTCTATTACCATTATCTGCAAACACACAGAAAGTGGCAATGCAAGATCTTATAAATCCATTGTTCCTTTTTGGTTCACAAGAGAGAAAGCAGGAAACAAAACAGTTATGAGTTATGACCAACCTTTCGCAGGGGAACAACCGAGAAGAGGCCAAGAAAGCTGACAACAAAGAGGAAACCCATAATCCAACCCAAAGAAGGGTTCTTAACTCCACGGTAAGCATCTCCTGATTGGTTTGCAATGCGTTCACTCATGCCAAAGAGGTATGTTCCAAAGCCTCCTGTATAAATTTCATATGCCCAAGTAGATGCATTTATTATAAAGCAAAAACCTTGACATAACTAGAAAGAGAGAGAAAGCAGGTGAGTGATGAGTAAAAAACACTCGACAGATTTGTACTTTTATATCAGAATGTCACAAAACACACGCGAGCAAAACTACGGCAATGTGCAATTAAAAACTGATTTCTAATTCAATGTGAAGATGAGTTTTCTTTACCGCTAAAGGCAATGCCAGAAGAAGCAACAACACAGGTCTGAATAACAGTATTCTCCTGGCGAGTAAATGGCTGTTTCAAGAACCCAGACCTATGGAGCATCTTGGTCCATGTCTTGACAAAGAAGAAACCCAGAAGACCAGCTGAGACGTTGAGCGAAGGTATGATTCCCGTTGTGAGGTTAAGCTTCATAACAATGAAGCTAAACAAGATGCTTAGGAAAAAGCTCACCACAAAAGCCCTCAAGGTCAGCTGCTTCTTCCACGAAGGTACTTCTCTACTCTCAAAGATCTTCTCCACAGATTCATCCTCTTCCTCTTCATCTTCGTCTTCTTCTTCAACATACTTGTTCTTGGCTTTCTCTGATTCTGGACTAAAACCAGTTTCCTGCAACTCATGTTCCACAATCTGACGATCTCCTTTTCTCATCCTTCCTCTTTCTTTCTCGTTTTCTCTGTTTCTTAGATCTACGGGAGGAGAGATGGTGGAGCAAGTATTATTGGAACGAGAATCAAAGCTCTAAGGAGTCAACTTGGACTCGTTTTTAACATTCTGACAAATCAGATAGCTTTATTCTACTTTATTTACTTAAAATTCCTTGTCGGTATGTCTGTAAACAGCTATTTATATTTGGCATTTAAGTTGTTAATGGTTTACTAAATCAACACAAACACCATTAAGTTCTTACAAGTTCTTATCCAACATGCTTGGACACACAACAAATATCTTCAATCATTTTATAGAAACAGTGTTTTTGAGTGCTCTCTAGACCACAGAAGTAAATAAAAAGTCTATACCTTTTTTATTTAAAAGGATAATGACAATTGAAGATAAGGAGACATACATAACCAATGGTGTGATTTATTTCCTTCATCTCGAAATGGCATATCTTTCTCAATAATAAAATGAGAAAACAAGAAAAGGACCAATCTATAAATTATATATTCCCATAAACACTACAATCTGATTTACACGTGAGGACCACACTATTACAGACCTTTTTTTTTCAACTTTTGATTTTTTTAAGAAAACACTAGGAGACACAACAACGGTTCAATTCCTAAAAATGTCATCTTTTGTTTTTTTAGATAACGCTTCTAAAAGAAACTTGTCATTTTGCTTTGGAAGAAAAAACAAAACAAAACTTGATCTTTAACCAGTGGAGCTGTGATTATAGAACCTTGAACATTGTGAAGCAGGTCTTGAGAGCAGAGGTGCAACTTCTATCGGACACGTGGACAAACCAACGATTGGATCAGTTTCCATACAGTTATAGGACAAACAGAGAGAAACAGAGTCTGGTAGTTGGAGACCAGAGTTCCAAGGGAATCTCGTGAAGTAGTTATGTTGCAAGAAGAGCTGTTTTGTTGTGCCGTTGATTAAGCTCTTGACATATTCCTCTGGAATGTCTCCTGTGAGACGGTTATTGTTCAAGAACAGAGCCTCTGCTCCGGCTAGCGCGGGAGGTAAGTCTCCGGAGATTGAGTTATGGCTTAGATCAACAATGGAGCCCTGTGGTAACAATGCCGGCGCTATGGAGGTGGCGATGGATGTGAAGTTGTTTCGTTGTAGGAACATTGTTGAGATTGTGGGGCTGAAGAGCGAGTTAGGGATTGCGCCGGTGAACTGGTTCATGCTGAGGTCGATGTATATCAGCTCTGTTAATGGCTCTAAGGCGTTGATTGTGCCTTGCATTGAGTTTCCGGAGAGAGATAAGTACCGGAGAGTGATCGGGAAAGCGGGTGGGAGTTCGCCGGAGATTTGGTTCAGCTTTAGGTCTAAATGGAACAAGGGGCTAGAGACAGGGTTAAGGTTGTTGGAGAAGTGGTTTGAGGCTAAAACAAGGACCTTGAGTTGAGGAAGCGTAGTGAGAAAAGGAGGGAGAGAACCTGAGAGTTGGTTATAGCTAAGGTCAAGAGTGTGGAGGTTTGAGAGAGATGATAAAGAAACGGGTATAGGACCGGTTAAGCGGTTTCTTGTTAAGGAAATGACTCGAAGGAGAGGGAGGGAATCGAACCGAGGAGGGAGAGGACCGGTGACAGAGCCGGGGTAGAGAATGAGTTGGGTTAAGTGGGTTAGATTGGAGATGGAAGGGGAGAGAGAACCGGAGAGATTAGGGCCAAGAGATAAGCCGGTGACACGGCCAAGAGAAGAAGAGCAGGTAAGGCCTGAGAAGGAGGAACAAGGGTCAGGGACTGTGAAGTCCCAGGATGAGAAGAAGGCTGAACCGGGCATGTCGGTTAAAGAGTCTCTGATGGATTCCAAGGCGGCTCGATCCGTAGGAGCTAATGAAGAGAAAGTGGAGTGGACGAGAGTGAGCAGAAGGAGAAAGAGAGTGTAGCTCATGTTGTGTCTTTTTTTTAGAGAGTTGTGTTGTTCTCTTTCGTCAAATGAGTAATAAGTTTGGTGAGAGGTATTTTTAAAGAAAGAAGAGAGAGCGTGAGAGAAAAGAGTAATAATGAACTACACAGCATGTGTGTGTGAGTGAATATGTTAACGTTATGGACTCTTGTTCGAAAATGTGTTAGTTTATTTATGATTACGCCTCTTTTTTCACTCTTGTCGGTGACATTGGCGGTTGTGGTCCCTTTTTTGCATTCAAATCTCTTCAGGAGGTAATTTAAGATTTGGGAGATTCCGGTTTTTTACTCTCTTCAAGTTCGATCTATTCGGTTTGACAAAATTGTGTACAGATATGCCAAACCTATAATCTTAGCTGATGAAGTAAATAAGTGTATAAACTTGAAATTGAAATATACGGAAAAGTCTTCGTTTATTTGATTCAATTTCCACAGCTATGGATGGTTAAGTTGTACTATATTAGAACTAGAAGTAAGGTTTGGTTTTGGTTTTGGTTTTGGTTTCGGTTTTTGGTTTGAGAAATTGGCAAGAATAACCCAAAAAAAAACTATAATTAAGTGAGTAACTTTCTAACCATTTAACTATTATATACTTTGTATTATCTATAATAATGACAACTATATCCTCATTGCATAAGTAACAGTTGCCACTAGTCATTGTGTTTTCTTCTCTCTTCCTTAGGTTGACATATATATTCTTCTCTTCCCATTTCTTCTTTTTCTATTTACTTTATTGTTTTCATTTAATTTTTATTTATATTTTGCATTAATAATTCAAAACTCATACTAATTATACTTCACAATCTCATTTAAAAAATATAGAGTTTCTGAGTTTATCTTATAATTTTGAATATATCATAAACGAATAGTGTTAACTAAAAACCTAATATATAACTAAAATTAAATAAGTATTCCTACTATATAGAATAAAACAATTGAAAATACCTAAACGATTTATATGTTATTAGTAATATTCCACTTTTAATATCATTCTCAAGTTCAAATTTATTTAAATTGCATACCTACATAAGTTTTGTTATAATTAAAATTATCTAAAGGATTTAAATGTTATATATTTTGTGTTCCACACGTTTAACTCAATTGCATGGGTTGCCTATGTTGTATCGATTAGGGCATATCAATTTTTTTCTATTGTGAGTTTAATTTGATCGTTTGGATTGCTTATGTTATATCACTTAGGGTATATATTTATTGTTCCACGCGTTTAACTCGGTTGCTTGGATTGTCTATGTTGTATCCCTTAGGGTATATCAATTTTTTTTCTGGTGTGAGTTTAATTTGATCGTTTGGGTTGCTTAATTTGAATCGTTTAAGGATACAAAATCTTTTTAGTATAACCACCACAAGTGATACCACCTTACAGTCATTACCACTACCATTAATTTATATTTATTAAAAATGTTTTTTTCTATACTATTTAGTTTTGTTTTATACTATTTCATTTAAGTGTTGTAAACAAATATTATTCTACTACCATATTCATTATTATCATTTTTGCCATCACCGTCGTTTAACACGGCTGTTTGAGTTGCCAATGTTATATCACTTAGGGTATAACGTTTTTCTTTGTTGTGCATTTAATTTGGTTGTTTGTGTTTTATCGCTTAGCGTCTACATGGTTATTTAGGTTGCTTATGTTGTATCCCTTAGAGCATACACAGCAGAGAAATTCCTCACTGTTACTAAAAAAAAAATTATTATATAACTAATCAGAAGTTGACAACTGTAGAAACATCATAAGAAACGTTGCTATGTAGAGAAATAAGAGAGCGGTTCTTTCTCTTTCTCTCTCCTAATTCTATTATTTTATTATTTTTTGATAAAGAAAATTTTGGGAGAGTAACATTGTTGTAGATGACCTTAGGGTATAGCACTTATTTATGTTTTGCGTTTAAGTCTATTTGAGTTATTTGGGTACCATACTATTTTTTTCTGTACCATTTTATTATAAATACTATTCATCATTTAATGTTTTCAACATCCGATTTTAAAAATTCAAGTAATGTCGAATGCAGAAAAAATATTTTACATTTTTAAGATAAATTTTAGTATTTCAATTAATTTTGTTGAAAAGGTATATCACATTAAAATGTAATGGGGTAAGAACTATTTATCCAAAAAAATAAAGAAATTTATTGAATAAAAAATTGACATTATACTCCAACACTTTCGTTGGGCTGCATAGTATTTTGTATGTAAACAATTTTCCATCACAGTGGCTCGTTTGAGCTAATCTTTTGTTGACAAAAAAAAATAGCGTTTCGTTGGGCTGTGTGTCATCCACATTACCCCTTTTTGTCTTTTTGCATTAGCCAAAAGTCATTCACTTAATTTCTTTCATTAGTGTGCTATATTTTTAGTTTATTTTTTTTGTTTTGGTCATCTGGCAAATTCACCCTTTTCGTTTTTAAAAAGTTAGGTTCAGTTTGTAAATCGTATTCTAACGGCAACTATCATGTTGGAGGGGAAAGAAAAATTACTATATTTATTTGGCAGTATACTCGTAAATTTTTGTTTAATACAGTCTGAATTAAATCAGTTTTATTTGATATGTCTTATATTGGTGTTGTTAAAAATAGTAAGACGAAGATTTATTTTTTTAATAAGATCAATTCAAATTTGTTGCGCCATGCAATATAACCTTGTCCATGTTATTCTAAATATGTTTTAAAAAATCATAATTCAAATTTTTTTTTGTTAAACTTGGATAAATTAATTAAAAAGTTCTACGAAAAAATCGAATTAAACCATATACAAACTTTGAATTTGGAATCGTATTAGGTGAAGCTTCCTAGTCATTCGGATTTGTATTCATTTTTATCTTATTTATAATGTGACTGAATCATTCTCTAAATATTTATACCGTTGTGAGACGTTAAACACGCACTTATTATACTAAATGACTAATATACATATATGCCCATTTTTAATTTAGATTCATAATATATGCAGAGATTTTTTTAGTAACTTTATGTATTATATGATTATTCAAAACAATGAAAAAATAAAATCAAACAAATATGATAGGAGAATCATAAATTTAAATATTGACAAAATCTTGTAAACATCTATATTATTAATTGTGAAACATTATATGGATATTCAAAATATTTAAATTGTGTTTGGTTATATGGATAGTAGAGAGAATTAATTAAAGTTATTTGGATATGGATATAAGCAATGACATAGATTGTAGTTATTTTGAAAATGAAAATTTATTTCAAAACTGTACATCAAATATACTAGTATAGAATTCAGAGAGACAAAGGGAATGAAAGAGGACTTTGCTCTATTAAAGTTACTGATTAATTCATCTATACAAGAATTTTTGAAGTACACTTCTAATTATTAATCAATTCATTTGTACAAATATTGTTGAAAAAACTTCACTATGGCAAATTCCCAATTATGTAGAGCTTTAAAAGTATCACCATAACGCTATGAAACAATTTAGAGGAAAATCTTTCAGATGACATAAACTTTCAAAGCAATTAGATTAAAGACATGTAAATGAAATTATGTTCATTTACCTCTTGTTTGATATCCTCAGCAAAACGGTGGCATGTGAATTGACCTTTGGTTTGATTTCAACAATTTGCAGTAAACATTGTAATCAGATATGAGTTGGGCTTTTTGGGTGAGATTATTTGTATTTTGCGATGAAATTGTCTTGGCGTAATCTATATTGTTGTTAGGATTTCTATAATTTTTGAATTGTCTAGGTTTTCTAGTATGTATATTCACAGGCTTCTCTATGGTTTAGGTTAAGGGAAATTTTTATTAACTTTTTATTTGGCATAATTTGTGAATCTGAATTGTTGTTAGGTTTGATTCCAATAATTTTCGTAATTGTCTATGATTTTCTTATATGATCTTGGTTTTGTTTTCTATGTTCTTAGGGCTTCTTTGTTGCACATGTAGTGAATCTTCAAAATCTAACTTTTGAAGATCACAAGTTGCAGTCTATTTGCAATAAGTCAACGACATATTGGCTAACCGAGGAAGATATTGACTACATCCAGCAATATCGCCTACTACACCCACGCCTCGTTCCTAGATCTGGACCTGGCTGTTTTCCCAAAAATGAAACCAGTGGACTGTTTCTGTATGATGTGCCCTCTTACAAAGATGACAATACTTGGGACAATATCAACAACAGAGGAAATGTGGAATCAACAGATATTGTGAGTTACTTCCTTGTTTGTCTTACAGTTCATTTGATTGTATCACATTATACAATACACATTGTTCTTTTGTTCTGTAGGATATTGGGAAACCCAAATTCCACATCGGAGTTGCGACGGATACTTATACAAATGATTTGTAATCACTTTTGTGTTTGAAATTACAAAAATGATTACATAAAAAATTACACTATAATGATTTGTAATCACTTTTTTTTTCTTGCCACTCGATTTGTAATCACTTCTAACCATAAATTTTTGCATAGAACAAATGAGAGACATACTTATATATATCGTTGAAAATGTTTTTTAAGTCAAGCAAAGATGCAAAAAATGAAGAAAAATAAAAAAGAATACTAATTAGTCCATTTACATTACCAAAAATTTATGTCCTGCTTGATAATATTAGAAGTTAGAATTAATTTGGTCAATTATCAGTTTGTTTATCTTTTCTTATATGCAATATGATATTGAACTAATTTAATTTTTACAAAGTTATATACTTATATGCATACCATTTCAGTGAAACTTGAATAATCAAGCAATGATGCAACCTGTAGATGAACAGCGGAAATGGAGAAAACAAACCGAATTCCCTTATTTGTTCTTCAGAGGAAAATTACGTAGAGACTTAAGACCTGACCACCAAACGTAAGACTCATCTAGAAACAATGTAAGATTGTGACCTTTTAAAAAAAAAAGTCATGGTATATTGGTATGTATTCATCTTTTTAATTCTCCATTGGCTGACAACGCTCATGTTTGATCCGTATTCCACATCGTTGGCAGTGGACACCATGATGGATAAGTTTGTTGAAATTGTGATATATGCGGCAAAGAATTATCCAATAAGGTGGCAGATCATGTTTGGTTTGCATATATCGTCCATGTAAGAGCTTAGAGCATTGTTTTCAAAACCGGACCGGACCGGCGGTTGAACCACGTTAACCCGCGAACTGGCAACATGTCCGGGTTGGGTTAATATCAAAACCCAAAAGAAATTGAACCGGTAAAAAACCATATCAACCCGCCAAAAAACTAAAAACCTGTGAACCATTGAACCGGATAAAACCGAGTTCTATTTTTTTTTGGTAAAAATGAATGCAATTAATTTAATTAATTACTTTTTCTAGTTTTCTTCTTAGCAATTAGCAATAGTAGGATTTCTTAGAGAATGAAGATTGAATGTTCTACACTCTTATTCTCTTATTGTTTTTAAATTTGAATTTCTAAAATATTTTATTAGTACTGGTTACACTTTGAGTTTATTACTTTTTAAGGTTTTTTTAAAACATTATGACTATTGAAGTATTTTATTTGGCATATCCAATTATATCATAGTTATAATCATTGGAAAAATAGAAAATCTATCCATACCTATTATTTATAAAATTATCATCAAAATCAATTGAACCCGGTTGACCCCGGTTGAACCATGTTGACTAATGACCCAGAAGCTTTCCCGGTTCAGTTAACAGTCCGGTTTTAAAAACATTGGCTTAGAGTGATATTTGGTTCCATCTACCCTTGATCATCAGTCAGATTAAGGACATTCCCCGCAACCCAATTTCCCGATGAGTGTGTAGAGTCCAGATTTCGTGTGTTGCCGACAAAAACTCATCCATATGGAAAGGTTTGGCTAATGGCTAAACTTCTAATGTCTTCGGGAGCATAAATGCTTCTAGAGTCTCCACCTTGCAATTCAAGGTCTATTTTGATAATAAGGTCGAGTGACATGACATACATAAGAAGCCAAATCAAGAACTTGAAAAATATTATTACGAAAATTTAGGTCTGATTTTCATGCCCAAAATCTGATGGTGGTAATAGGGGAAAATACAAAAGAAGAACGAAGACACTCCAGTCTCCAGGTACCAACCAAAAAGAAACCAAAATACTGTATTTCGAGAGACAAAAATAAGAAACGGAGACTTTTTTTGGGTTCTGTAATAAACTGATTAGATCCGATCACACGGTAGTGTCAGAAATGTCTCTGGAAGACTGGTCGTAATTAGCATCTTCCTCAACGAGCGGCCGTGTATCTGCTGCTGGATCGTATCCCTGAACAACGAGCACCGACGCAGTGGTGGAAAACTCTGATGAAGACAACAAACGGCCAACTGGTCCTAACTCCGGACAATCCGTACTGTGAACCAACGACACAACAGCTGCAGTTCTTCCAACGACGAAGAGATTGCATTTGTTCATCGACTTGAGCGTCGCATTGATATCGTCTTTGCTCTCAACAACTCTTTCCTCGTAAGACAAGGACTCCTTTCCTCTTGGATCATTCATCAACTCCTTCACAAACTCTTCATCAGTCTCTTTTTCTTTTTTCTCCTTTTCGTCGGGCGCACTCGTCTCAAATGTCTTCAATGTTCCTTTCGCAGCTACAAATTTGAGAACGGTTAGTGTGATTCCTGGATGCTCCACCATTTTCATACCGTAGGCGAGAGCTTCTCTGTCGTCCAAGCCTCCGAAGAATGGAACCACAACTTTATAAGCCACTTCGCTGGCTACAACCTGGGATGGTCCTCCGAGTCCTCTGTCTACAAGAATCCCAACTGAGCAAGGAGCTCGTTGTAAGATCCGGTTGTTCACTTCATGGAACCCATGTCCGATTGACTCCATTGTTCCATCCGCTCTCTGATGCTTGTGAAACGGAAGCAGTATCATTGCTACTCGTTTCTGATGCGCGCTTGTGATTATGTCTTTGTGGATGCTAGTGAGGTCAGATATTGCAGTCATGGGTCTAACCGCTACAGCCCTTAGATGCTGGTAAGCCTCGAAGGCAATCACCATCTGATCTGTTGATCTCTCTATCTTGTTCCAGATTGGGAGTCCGTTGTTCCGAGCTTTGTGAACCATTGCGATTGCTGATGACCGTTCAGAAAGCTCCATCATATGCATCGCGTATACGCAGAGGCGTCCCTTTTTGCCTGTTCCTCTTGATGATTCAATCAGATTGATCAGTGTTGGGATGTTGCGGGTACTGTGGAAGCAAGCAAGTATCCGTAGCTCAGAATCATGATCTTTCCTTTGGATGGTTTTGTGCTTGTATGGTGCTCCTTTTCTTGCAGGCTTGTATATCGCTATCACAATTGGAGTTGTAATGAAGGTTGTGAACAATGCCATTAGGACTAAGATCGCAAATGCTTGATCATTCAGCACCTGCTCGACAAAAAACAATTAATTAGATCACTCGGGTTCTTATAAAAAAAATACTGCTTATACATGGCTTTCAAGAATCTATACCTTCCGGTCCTTGCCAATGTTAAGAACAATGAGCTCTACTAAACCTTTGGTGTTCATAAGGAATCCAAGTGCCATGGCTTCTCTGAAAGGAACCTTGCAGAGCATGGCGGCCCCAACGGTTCCAAAAATCTTACCGAAACAAGTGGTGAGTATGACAAGAACTAGAAGTCCCCATGACACCCCTCCTCTGATAGTTGTTACATCGGTTTTGAGACCGCTAGCCGCAAAATACAGCGGTAGAAGAAGCCCAGAGACCAGATCCTCTATCTTCTCTGTCAAAGCTCTGCAAAATGGTCCTTCTTTAGGAGTTACTATTCCTATCACAAACGCCCCGAAAAGCGCGTGTATCCCAATAGTGTCTGTCACAAAGCTTGCTGATAAAACCAAGGTTAGAGTGACACAAACATAGAGTTCCTTCACAGGTTCTCCCTCAGGACAGCGTCTACCCATATAAGCAAGCAGAGGTTTGATTGCCATAACTGCAAAGATCACAAATCCAGATCCACAAAGAAGAACCCAAACAGATACAAGCGGAGAAGAGTCATCTCCTGAGACAGCAATAGCAAGCGCAAGGAGTATCCAAGCTACAACATCGTTCACCCCTGCTGCTGACATAGCCATACGTCCAATGTCGGTTGTTAGAAGCTTTAGCTCAGCTAGGATACGAGCAAGCACAGGAAAGGCAGTGATTGATAAGGCAACACCCATGAAGACAATAAAAGGAAGCTGATGGACTCCTTTGCTTATGGTAGCACTGAGAACAAAAGATGTTCCTACACCGAGTATAAAAGGAAGTGAGATCCCAGCTACGGCTATCAACATTGATTTCTTTCCTGTTTTTCTGATCGCTGCAAAGTCGAGCTCAAGCCCAACGAGGAACAAGAAAAACAGAAGACCGATGTTGGCGAGTGTGTCTAAAACGGTCAAGCTCTTCTTTGGGAATATGGTGTCAAGATACACCTTGCTTCGTCCCAGTGCGGAAGGTCCAAGCAGTATTCCTCCCTACAGATGCATCCATTTTAGTCTCCGTTGCTATGTGATTATCATCAGAAAGAAAAAGAAAAAAAAAATACAAAGTGATTGCATGAAACTCACAATGATCTCAGCAATGACTCGAGGCTGTTTGAGAGGTTTAAGAATGTAAGCCAGCAGCCTTGTGAACACAACCACCAAGACGATCTGTAGGATGATCAGAGGAAGCGCGAAATCAAGAGGGCTTTCGTTTTGGAAGGCTCCATTTGAGGTTGCCTTCATCGGACCCGGGCAACTCCCTGTAACATTGGTGCCTGCCATCCTATAGTCGAGGTCTACTTACGGGTTGATGATTGGTTGAGAAACGAGACACTGGTTCAGCCTTCAATACTGTCTTGGCTGCTCCCTCATTGCACTGCCAAGCGAGGTATCAAACCTGAATGAGAGGAAAAAAGGAAACGAGATTTTATTATGTTCTGTTACTGTTGTTTTTCATAAACAGAATCTATATTCAACAAGTGAGTATATATAAAAGGGAAAAACAGAAAACTAATAATGTGTATAGTTTTGCTAATAATAGGTAGAGGAGATTGAGGCGGACATACCAACTCCAGGGTGGGCATATACCTCGCACATTTTCTATTCATAGAATGTCAGTTACTTAACTTCCAACCATATCGCATCTCTACTTCACACATACGAACTGGCCTACAATGTCTCAACGTTTCATCGCTGTCTTGTCCTTTTGTCCTGAAGTTGCAAAGCACCTTGTATCTGTCCCCTAAAACCTGAGCATTTGATGACTTACCTTCCGAAGCTTCTTAAACTTTAATCATTTTCACATAACATTATTGTATATGCATCAGATAGACGATCTGGTTTGACCATAATTACGCAGAGATTTGAATGAGCATACGTAGAGCCAAGAGAAAGATTAAGATTATGACTTTCCTTCTATGCATCATAAGTGTTATCTAAACCAAATAAAAGGGGGGCTAAGATCGAAAGAGTATGTGTTCAAGATACTATGTTATGTGAATCACTAGCTGCATAACTAAGACTGCTTGCGATAAACCGCTTCTTCTAGCAAAGAACAAGATGCTCCTTATCAAATCACTCAATCAGTGTGACCTAACCAAAAAAATTTTAAAAAAAAAATGCCTTCTGTTTTTCCATTACTTTCGTAAAATCATCAAGGAGACAAAGGAGAAGACCGATTCGAAAAAAAGAAAACTAGATGCTAATGCAATGAATGATTCAACAAAGCTTCATTCAAAACCCTTCCTTCAGCTCTACAAATGCAGGTCCAGAGATCAACTAAACCTTTCAACTCTTCGACGGCGCAGCTCATCTATAGGGAGATCATTAGAAGAAGACAATGCTGGTCCCTGATTAAGTGACCATCCATTTCCTCTAGCTCGTCCAGAGCCACACATCTCGCAAGCACTTAACCAACCAGAATTGTCATATGTACACGACTGACATCTCCAAATACCAGGTCCAGCAATCCCGGTCTGGCCTCTACCCACTCTTCCTCTCCCTGTAATCCTCCTTCTCCGAGACCTAACCATACCATTCAAAAACCTCAAGGGCCAAGTCACTAATCGTGTCACACCTCTAACCGCCAGAGTGACTGGATCAGATCCCGAGTAAGAACCCTTGAGCTTCATATAGAGAATACCAGCAAGGATCCCACCCAAATGCCCAAGAAACGAAGCATTAGGTACAAACATCTGCACCAGAACCAGTTCCGCCCAAGCAGCATACTTTGTCGGAACCAAGATACCATAAACACTAGTGTAATCCTCAGCCTGAGAGTTGAGAACAACTTTCAAAGCAAAGAGAACACCAGAGAACCCAACAGAGTACTCGTTGTAGTAAGCTCTTTCGTAGTCGCAGAAGAAGAGAAGCGATTTGGCTAGCAGCAAAGTGACTCCTTGAGACATACCAATAAGTGCAAAAACCATAGAAGCAAACTCAGTGCTTCCCATAGATGTCTCGAGCTTGATACCTTTCCAGAGAAGTGACATCATGTTGTAAACTAAGTGAGGCTCGTTCACATGGTAGAACGCTGATAGAAACAAACGTTTCAAGTCCTTATGCTGTTCAACAAAAACACACACAAATCAATAATAAAACTAATAATCTCAAATTGAGGATCTTGATTAGGTCAAGTTAAACAAAATCAATCCCTAATTTCCCAAAATTGGTCGAAATTACAATTAATTTCTATTGGAGAATAAAGGAATTAAGGATTTGGGGGTTTTTTTACCTTGAAGATGAGGTGAGGATTGAACCAGACCTCACTGATGTGAGGTATGACGGGATCGATCAACGCAGGTCTGAGATAGACGAGAGTGTTCGCGGCAAGAAGACTCGCCGTCACCGGTGGTTTCCACGGCAGTCTATAGTACTCCGCGACGGCGCTTAGAGCTAGAAGCGGTAACATCCCTCCGCCTCCACTTCTTCTCCCTTCACCAAAATTCGCCATTAGTGAATGATTCTTTTCTTCTAATCTTTTAATAAAACTTCTCTCAAATCTCAAAAGTAATTAGGAAATCTTATTAATAACTCTTCTCTTCAATTTATTATATATATATATATATATATAGCACAGCTTGGTCTGTACGAAAACAAATTCTCTAGATGCTTCGTTTCACTCACATTAGAACATGTGGGACCCACAATGGACATTGTTAATTACTGTAACTAACTAATTCTCAAATCCCATAATTGAGAATTATGTTTAGTGATGCTTAATTTGGATTTTATTTATTGGAACAAAAATTTGTATACAAACGAAATCAAAAAAAAAAAAAAAAAAAAATGGGAAAAGAACATTGAACATTGTGTTAAATATAAAAGCATCTTAATTGGTTTAGTGATTGTTGGTGTCATCAGGTTTAGGCCGAGTGTTAATAAGCATTTTACGAAGCATTGTGTTCTCGTTCGTCAGAGTTGATATCTTCTCTTCAAGCTGATCATTGTTGTTCTGTAGCTCGTTAGCTCTTGATTCCAAATCACTCACATACACTTTCTTCCTCTCTCTCGCTTGTTGCGCTGATACTCTGTTCCTCAACAATCTGTTTTTTTTTCACCAAATACTTTTTATTAACCATTTCAAATCCCACAGTTAATTAATTAAACCAGATGCAAGAATTGTTTTTACTAGCTCATTATATAATACCTCTTGAGGCTTCTATACTCTTTATCAACTGGGTTACGTCCACGGCGGCGTTTAGCGTTGGAGACTCCTCCGTTTTGAGTCGTGTCAAGCTCCTGGTTATTATTGACTCCATCGTCGGCACTGCTGCTTAAAACACATGTCGATCCAGCTGCTTCCATGTCAGGAACCATCAACAACTCCTCGTCACTCTCCTCTGATATGATTTATATATACAAAGACCTAGTTTCTCAAAAACCAAATTTAAGATACAATTAACTCAAAAACTTTCGTTGTAACACTTACCAGTTTTGTGTTTCTTGGGTGAAGAAGAAGAACTTGAGTGGTTCCCATTAGGTCGTTGAAGAGACATCAATCTATTTTCTTTCTTTTCAGATTTAATTTGCTTCTTCAAGACCAAAGTAGAGAGGTAAAGAGGTTAAAAGAGAATATCAAACGAAACGAAATTGCATCTTTCTTTCTTCTTTTGGACCACTCAAAGTCAGCAACTCGGTTCCAACACAAAATAATGATTAAGAAGTTTTGGTTGGCTTATAAAAGAACACGTATCTTTATGTAAGACCACAAATGCAACAGTTTCAATCCAATGGTTGAAAACTCTCAGCGTGTATATTATATGTTATTCTTGTTTTCTTTTTCCCATTATGTATACGACTATATTTACGCGGTAATACCCGATGGAACTTATTAATTGATTTGTGTTGTGTTTTTGCTATTAAAGTCTCTTGTTCATGATTTCTTATGGAAACAACTTTTTATTGACAGAGCGTGTGGGTTTAACACAATGATTACTGTCTAGAAACGATACAAGCGTACTTGCAGACAAAGTCAGGGGCTGTATTGTACTGTAGTATCTATTTGCATGGCGTAATAGGCATGCACAAACTCATCATGTGGTCATCTATCTCGTTTTCTATTTCTTGGTACATAAAATAACTCTCTCTTTTTTTTCTTTTTTTTTTCTATCTTTTTTTTATAAAGACAGCTAACTAATGTTCTGAATTTTTTAAAAATAATTTCCATCAATTCTAAAATCAGTCAATCATTTCGAAGCATATTTCATGGTTTGTGATTCCACCATATAGTTAGTTCCTCATGTTCTTTTTTATATGTACCATAACTAGTTTTAAGTTTCACTATGTTTTCTTAGTCTCAATGAAATTAAAATGTACTAAGCAAACTTCAACCTTAGGGATTACATATCAGATGTTAGGTTTATGCGGAAACAAAAACTGGACGGTTGAATCGCTCTGTCTAGCATCTAACACTTTTTTGAACATTGTCATAATTTATACTAAAAAATTGCAATGCTATATACCAAACAGAACTTGATAGTTCAGCTAAAAGATTTGACAATATTCTTCTATATATATCGTAGATTAAATTTTGAGGGATGTGTATGAAGTCCTCCGGAACCGGAAAATCACACATAAACAATGTGAAAAAATTTATGAGGTTGTAAAGAAGAACACACTTAAACCTTCGTTTGTATTTTCGACCATATATATTTTTTGATTCAAACACATATCGACTTTATCAAAAAAAAATAACAACTCATATCGACCGACCTATATATACATCTTCCCGGACCCATAATTCACCTTTTGATTTGTGCTCTTTTATTCGTTTTCCTCTGTCATACTATATCACAATACTCATGAGTTTGTGTATCACTCTTGAAGCTTGAAGGGACCCCATGCCTTAAAATCAACTAAAAGCATTTGATGTCTTTTTTTAGACGAAGTAGGAAGTACCATCCAAATAATTGATTTTCATAAGCAGCAGACATTCATTTTGTTTGTAGAGGACTATAAATGATTTGATTGTTTTGAAGCTGTATGCAAACGTGGAGATATGATTGCTTTTTGTCTATGCATGAACATGCCACGTTAATATACGAGTACATATCATGATAATGATCTCCATTTGCTATAACTTTTTGGCACAGTACTATTGCATGCCTCTCTATATTACTTCTACAAAACGTGTCCTTTAATTTACGATGGTTAGAAGTAATCGTGATAATATTTTATCGTTCACATGCTCGGTCTGATATATTGACGAGAGTAAGAACACAAATGTGTTTAGGAAAAATTAATATTAGACTCTTATCAATTATCATGGTATCAGAACGGTCGATCCTGTGAATCTCTATTTCTATGAGTGCTTCTATGATGTCCTATCTAATTTCCATAGTTTCTCTTTAAAAAAAAAAAAAAAATCTAATTTCTTTGACCTATTGTTGCTTGCTTCTTTAGCGAGCTTCACTCTTTTTATTTTCTTCTTTTTTCTCGTTAAGAAACCGAGCATATTGGGTTAGTTGTGTTTTTGGATTTTCCAGAAAAAAATAAAAATATATTGGTGCTCAAATACAAGCTGTATCTTCTCCTAATCCCCCCCACCAATGACATAGCTTATGCTCCTGCCATGGTGATAACCCTGCACCAAATATGTTAGTTATGTACAAAGGCAACAAAATGAATCTATGTTTCGATGGACTCAACTACTACACAGAGAGCGCATTTCACCAGTTATACCATGATAAAATTGATGAGAGTAAAAACACAAAGGTGTTTAGGAAGAATTAATATTAGACTCTCATGAACGTAATTGTACAAAATACATTCTCTTAGATAGAGATGAGTTCCCTGAACTAAGATAAGGATAAATGTAAACTATACTCTCTGTCTCACAATGATTGATGTTCTATGATTTATTTTTGTCTCACAAAGATTGATGTTTTACTATTTTTAATTAATAAATATTAAACTTTTGTAGATTTCAAGAAGTGATCATTAAAAAAATTTGAAAATCTCAATAGTTATTGGTTTATAAAGATATAATTATTTTTTTAATAGAAAAACAATCATTATTTCTTAATTTGTGTGAAATACCTCAAACATCAATCTTCAAGGGACAGAGGAAGTATATATTTATACATTCATGAATATACCAAACACTCTAAACCAATATTAACATTTGTCTAATATATTCTAGAATAATATTTTCATGATTTCCATTTTCGAATTTATCATCTCGATATCAATCGATCTCCAGTTCTCCATTTTCCAACACGGTCAGAATAAGTTTTGTGTTTTAAGAAACTTGAAAAAAAAACTGACATAACTCTTTCAAATCAAGATATGCGTTTAATAACTCCTTGGACATACAAAATATTGAAAAATGATTACTTTATCTTTTTATAAAGAAGTTTAGCTGATAATACTATTAGTCTTAAACTATAAAGAGGGCTAGACATTCATCATTAGACTACTAGACATTATAAAGTTAATTATATCGAAATTCTCACAAAGAAGGATCCCTAGAGACCAGACATGCATGTCCAAAGACAGATCGTATAATAGCTCATAGGAGTCTTATCGATCCAACATCCAAGGTAGGCTTTATAAGGGCATCTTTATAGGCATAACATTTTTCAGTGTTCTTAGATTATATAAATTAGGAAAATAATCTAAGATCAGTACTTAAGATCTTTTGCTCAAAAGTTATTTATAGGGAAAACATTTGTAAGATCATATGATTTATTAATATAATATTTGCAATCATATTACAATTACAAAATCTTTAAAATTTGGTAACGCAACTTGAAGTTATGACCAAATATATAATCTGTGTTACAAAGAGAGATTCACTCATTCATTCAAGGACCTGGTAACGCAACTTCTCAGGCCAAGAAGCAGAAAAAACTCTCTTGAAACCTTGCTTGATCTCAGCTGGAGTTGTCTTGAGACCTGAACTTGAAACAAAACAGAAATCAACTTAAAGGAGAATATGTAAAAGTTGGTCTTTGGTACAGATCAAAGGAGTGTAAGAAAGTGACCATATTTTTGGCCCAAGGAAGCGTAGGTTTCATGAACAGGTTTCGACAATTGCAGAAGAGTTCCTCCAGCATCAAGCAGCAACCCATCATAAGCTCTCTTTATTGGCTTCCCTTCTTCACAAATGACCCATTTATGAAAAGCAAACAAAAATTGCTCCTGCAGATAAATAAAATCACAAGTTATTCAGATCATAGAGTGTTTCTAAACAAGATACTGCATCTATTTCAGGAGCTAGTTCTCATGAAGATAACCTCCTAAAACACAAATCACGCACAAAGTCCCCATTCAACTCTTTCAATGATTGTTAACAATAACACTCCATAGCCTTTTCACCATAGTATTCAATAAAGTGAAAATTGTAAATGAAACGAGAGCCAAAATATTATCAAGGTGATGGACTAACCTTCCCTTGAGCTGAGGAGGTACAAGCACATTACCCATAGTTTCAGGAATATTCTTGGAATGAGGGAAATTTCCTCTTGGTACCTTGGGACGACGAGGAAGAGAAGAAGCATTCCCATTCAAGTCCCGCTTCCTTAATGCACTCTCGGCCATTGCAGCTGCAACAACAGAAGCATGGTCACCACCAGTCACATCAACAAAAGCATGTACACATCAATAACCAAAACTTGACACAAACAATGCTCAAGACTCAACCTTGACACAACAATTCATTCAATATCATAACTAATTGAGATCGAAATCAACAAAAGGAACTCACTTTAGCAACACGAAACTAAGATTCTTGTACATACGCATCTATACTGAAGAAAAGAACAATACTTGAAGCCTCAAGGTAGATTTATAGCAACTGATTTTTTTTACAGCAACCCAGAATCATTCATCATATTCCTAGTTTGATTCCATTGAATAAGTACAATTACCCAAATTCAGATTCACTTGAATCCAAAATGCATCTCTCACATAATCTAAATTCAATTTCGCCATTTTAATTGAGAAACAGGGGAGGAGAAAGCTACTAACCGGTACTGAAAGAGACGGAAGAAGAACGGAGAGAGCTGGAAAGTGGTCTCAAGGTTTCGAATTGAGAAGATGAGATGGACACAATATAGAAAACAAGAAGTTGACATCACCGTCTCGGCGTTTGGCAAAAACGAACCGTCGACAATTTCGAAGAAATTGATACGAGAGTTTTCTCTCCATCGCAAAAAATTTGTTTCCAATAGAAATGGAACACGTCACACAAGAACAACACATAAAACAGTTCTAGAATAAGAACAGTTTTACTGATCTAAGCCCACTTTATCATTTTTTCTAATTTTTTTAAGCCCAAGAACACCCTAAGTGTTACACCAATAAAGATGGCCTAACAAAGTAAATATTGGAATACACTTCCCATGATGATTCTAGAATCTAATATTATCAATACAGCCAATGAGCATTATGTGATGTAACAACTTATGTCTACTCACCATAAATCAATGAATTTTATTTTAGAATAAAAAGAAAATTAAAAGATTGGGTTCCTAGCTAAGAGAGACAATCGACAAAGCTAAAAGAGACATTAACAGGAAACGTATAGTTAAAGAAAAGAACACTGTCTGCTCCACAAAAACAACATACACAAAACTCTTCAAGCCTCCTTTATTTTTATTGGTTCTGCAATTTTCAATGGTCTGTAACATTAATGTGTCATAAGAGACAATTGAGTTTTCTTATCAACAGAAGAGGTCTAAAAATATTTTGATCCCCCAAAGTTCATAGTCTATATAGATAGACTCAGTTTTCAAATATTGATGGTAAGAAAGTGAAAGTGATGTGATGCTCTGTTTCTGTTTACGGCTAGACAATAAAGCCTTTTTGGCCCTTATCTCTCCTAATTAAAGAATCTGAGCAGTTGAGAAAATTTTACAAAAATCAAAGCCCTTAACATTTTAGCTCCAACATCATTTGGACACATTCCTTGGATACCTCCTGTATACGGAAACTTCGAATCTTACATGTAAACAAATCTCAAAACCACAGTTTGACATTTTACTACTAACAAACTCCAAAGATCTAAACATATGAGTTAAGTATCTAATCGGGTAATTATTACAGTGGTTTTCAGAAATCAATGTGTGTTCATATATGGAAGATTGAAAGTTCATAGTTAATGTGGGGAACCTATGTTTCTAATATTTGTTACATTTTTTTTTTAAATATGTTGATTAAATCATTTTAAATTAAAATCTATGCTATCGAATCACCTACTAGTCTTTTATTGTTTACTAAACAGAGAGAAATAGAAATAGAGAGAGAGAGAGACATGAAGAGCACTTTCAAGAGAGAAGAGAAGGGAGCATGTAGTTTCAGTTGCAGGTGAAGTTGCCATCTTCAAAGGATCTCATCAATGGAGTTTTCTAACTCTTGTTCTTCATTTTCTTCATCCTCTGTCGACAGTACTAAACCTTCTCCTTCTGAATCTTCCGTTAACCTTTCCCTTAGCCTCACCTTTCCATCTACTTCTCCACAAAGGTCTTCTTCACTTCTCTGTTTTCCCTATGTTCTGTTTTTGCTCTGTTTTTGCTTTGTTCACATTTGTGTTTTGAATCTTTTTATGCTTTTTTTTTTTTTTTTGCTAAATGAATCTTTTTATGCTAATAGAGAAAGACGACAAGATTGGCCACCGATAAAGTCTCGATTAAGAGATACACTAAAGGGTCGTCGTCTTCTTCGTCGTAGTGATGACACATCTCTCTTTGTTAAGGTTTACATGGAAGGTGTCCCCATTGGGAGAAAACTCGACCTTTGTGCATTCTCCGGCTACGAGAGTCTCTTAGAAAACCTCTCTCATATGTTTGATACTTTAATCATCTGTAAGTAATTAACAACACAGAGAACTATGTTAAAAAAAAAAAACAACATCCAATGATCCAACCACCAAACCTAACACAATAGTACATTGTCTTTGGTTTGTAACAGGCGGTAAACGAGATAGAAAACATCATGTTTTGACATATGAAGATAAAGATGGAGATTGGATGATGGTCGGAGATATTCCATGGGAGTATGAATAAAATCTTATATCTTCATCTCATATTTGGTATATTCCCCTCGCTTATATTATATGTAACTCATCTCAGATTTTGGAACCAATGTTTTTTGTTCAGTATGTTTCTTGAAACCGTGAGAAGACTAAAGATCACGAGACCGGAGAGGTATTAATAGAACCTTGGATCGTTCAAGGCTGGGGTCTCACAGTTTTGAGAAGCGAAAGATTTAGGCATTGAGGAAGAGACTTGACGTGGCTGCATATTGCAACAAAGGCCTTTAAAGAAGTTGGAGAATTGATGCATATATATGACACCGTTGAGTGTGTTTTTTCCCCCTTATAAATATATCATCCAAGACTTTTTTTTTTTTTTTTGTTCTGAATAGAAATCTAAATTTCATATACGACATGTTTGTTTGTAATCGTGTTCCTTCGAATGTGTACATGACTATGAAGAAAACACGAACGTTGTTATGGGGAGCACGAACGAAGTAACGATTAACGAACATGGAATGTGGTAGCGAAGAGAGAATGATTCTCTTTGATGATGTGCCTTCATGTCAATCTCGTTGATTCATTTTATTTTAGTATTGTTAACAGTGAGGCCTGTTTAAAAACCCAATAAACGCTTCCTATAAAGCCCGTCTAAAGCCCAATTACTACCTTTTGGGTATTTTAATTATCACACAGAAAATAGTTAGGGGTAAAATGTGTAAGAAATCAAAACACGCGGGCGATTCTGAAATAAACTATAATTTACTGCTCTAGCGCCGGAGAAGAAGAAGAGAGATTGAAGTTTCCACCTCTCTCTCTCCGGCTCTCTTCCTTGAAAGCTCAATTCGTGAAATCTGACGGGAAGGTTTAAGGCTTAAAGATGAAGTCTTTAGGGTCTAGTGGTTGGAAAGGTCCCGTCAAGTTCAGGATGTGAGTTTCATTCATCTCTTTCCTCTAATTCTTCTTCGATTACTTTGTTTGAAATTGATATCGAGTTTTCATGGATTCTATGGTTGGAGATAGGCCTACTGCTGAAAACTTGGTACCTATACGTTTAGACATTCAATCTGAAGGTCAACGTTACAAAGATGCTTTCACTTGGAACCCTTCAGGTTTCTCTCTTAAAAACCCTACCTTTTTTGTTTGTCATCTTCTCCAGTATCTACACTAGAAGCGCTTTGTTGTATTATGTGGGTGATTCACTGATTCTTGTTTTTTTTTGGTTTTGGATTTAAGACCCGGATAATGAAGTTGTTGTCTTTGCTAAAAGAACTGTTAAAGACTTGAAACTTCCCTCTGCATTTATCACTCAGATTGCCCAATCTATTCAGGTTGTTACTTAAGTTTCTCTCTTCTGCTATGTTTTTGTTGTTAAGCTCTTTCACTTGTCATAGAGATGAATGATACGTTAAGCATTTTAGGTTACCGGTTAGTCTTTTGTTAGTTAGACATTCGACTTATTGTTTCTAAATCTTTAGGTTTAACTCAAGAAGAGACCTGATTGTAGCATTGTACCATGAGTTGTATATCTCTAGGATTACATTGTGTGATGTATTTATTGCTTTGGTTTTGCTCTACTCTGTTTTTGTAAGGGTTGTAATCGTTTCTTTAGAAATCTCTCTGCTTACATTGGTCATTTTCCTGCTTTGTTAGTCTCAGCTCTCAGATTTTCGGGCATATGAAGGACAAGATATGTACACTGGTGAAAAGATCATACCAATCAAGGTATTATGACACGATATAACTATCTTGCACGAATACTAGTGATTTTCTAATCCTTCTCTCTTTGTATATGAGTAATTTCCTGAAAAATATGAATTTTTAGAATCTGATAAGCTATCTTTCCGTTTCTTTTTCAGCTTGATCTCCGAGTTAACCATACCCTCATCAAAGATCAATTCTTGTGGGTGAGAATACATGGTGATCTTGAACAGTTTTAACCATGATTTGGTATTGTTAAGTCTCAATGCAGCTTGATTGCTGGGCTTACAGGACCTAAACAATTTTGAGAGTGATCCTGAGGAATTTGCAAGAACCTTGTGCAAGGATTTAGGTGTTGAAGATCCCGAAGTTGGAGTAAGATAACCGTTCAATTTTTACCGTTTCATTATGCAATCAAATGAAGCTTGATTTTAAACGTTTTTAATACAAGTGTTCTTTGGTTTCTTTTTTTCTTCTCTGAAGCCTGCTGTTGCCTTTGCAATAAGGGAGCAACTTTACGAGGTAGAAAATTTAATCGTAGCATTAAGATACTGTTAATTGTAATTCAGTATAATTTTTTACTGTCTTGAACACGAATGCCAAACTTACTGACCTACCATGTCGTTGTTTCTGCTTTCCAGATTGCAACTCAAAGTGTGGCTTCAGCTAAAGAGAGTAGATTAAGTAAGAAAAGCCGCAGAGGATCTGATCATGGTTCAGCGAGGTCTTTTCATGTTGCTCCCTATTTGTCCAATATATCTTGTGGTAATAGTAGAGCCTAGCTCAAACAATAACTTTGCATCTTTCATGTGCAGCAAAGCAAGTGGCCTGTCAATGGACTTAGTGAAGTTATTCAGCTTTAAGTCCAGTGTAGTTAGGTAAGTGATTATCCTGCCCACTTATATTTTCTCTCTGAAAGTCTCTTGTTAAGACCTGTTGTACGAATGACTCCTTGCATCTAGATTGTTTATAACATGATTCGAAATAGTTACCTATGTATACACTTATATGCCACCTCTTTTGTTAGTTAATGATCCCTTTGTTTGGAGCTGGTCCGTTCTCAGATTGCTTTAATAGTTGACCTCTGGTAATGTTAGATTTCATTGAACAGAAAAAAAACTGAATCACTAGGTTGCAAGTCGTTTGATTCCAAAGATTGATGAACTTCTTCGTGCATTGCTTATCACTAATGAGAGTTTTCAAAAAAAAAAGTTTTATGGCCAAACAAAATTGACTTGCAAGACCAAACAAAAGTGATAAATAATAAGTTTCATACATAACAAATTTGTGCATGACCTTGACAGGAAAAGGAAAGACTTGGATGTTTATGAACCAGTGGTGGATCTGCTAACAAGTGAGGAAGTTGATGCGCTTGAAGCCAGGGAAGAAAGACATGCAAGGTAAAGAGTTTTGTCGACATGTAAAATATTCCTTAGGGCAGGACTCCGAAAATGAATGATAAAACGAACTCAAAATGTGTTGTATTTTCCTTAACTGGAGTTTATGATCTTATTGAATTTCAATAACTGGAAACTTCGGATTTTTTCAAAATGTTTGATGTGAGTAACCGAATCCTCTAGGTGATAAGTCATTGCAAATGTGCCATGGCTCATGGCTTAAGTTTGAGATTTCAGTTTAGGAAACCCTGGTTAAGTGAAACACCAGTGGGTGTAGAATGAGGAATCTGTAGATGATTATACCTCAATGGGACATGTTAGGTTTACAGAAGTTGAGTTGAGTGAGACCATCTCTTGATGAAGATGGTTCCCAAACTTTGAGCATGTTAAGAATGTTAGAGATAGTAAGAGAGAGAGAGAGTATGGATTTAAAAATTAAGGGGAGAGGACAAGGCACGTTGTGGGAATCAAGTGACCCACTTGAGACTTTAATAAGATCTCATCATCAACCATTAACCTCACTGTCGAATACGGTCGTACTTTTTCTTCTATTCTCTTCTCTTTCCCCACTTTTTTTTCTCATTGCCTGTTCAATGATTGGGTCCCCTTCAAGCTCAAGCTGCTGTCATCTTAATTATTTTATTTTTTTTTTGGTTCGAAAATAAACAAAATTATTGGGTTTATTATTAATAATTTTGTTGGAATTTTTGTAGTTTTGTGTGGAGATTATTGATCAGTTTTTGTTGTGTAGAATTTATGAGTTGTACTTGTGCCCTATCCTTGGAAGGGTACATGGATAAACAAGTTAATGTCTTGAATCGGCTGATGCTTTCTTCTTTATTATAGAATCCATTTGATGAATAAAGTTAAAACTTGAAGCTGGTTTTAATATTCGGTGTAATTGTATAATCTTAATACTCGGAAGTCTCGAACCAATATAACATCAATCAACCTAACTGTAATTGAAGAAAACTATCTTACTTTGGTTCAACGTACTTCTCTAAATGAACATATAAGGTAACTAATAAAAAGAAAGATAATCATTTGTAACATTTGGGTCTATTTTTGAGTGTGAAAAACTGAATCTAACTGGAATTAAACCAAAAAAGATCTAAATGTTTTAGTTTTTGTGGCTACAAAAGATTTGGGTCTACGTGAGACGAACTTGTTTTTTTTTTTGTTGACTAAAAAAAGTAATGAGCGTAAAGCCTAAACTCTTTGTGTCTGCCCGAAGTTAGGGACGTCAGCTCAGTCGATGGTTGTGTGTATTGAGACAAAATTAGACCGTTACCGAAAGTGCAAACTGTTCCTAACTTCTACGTTATAAGAGAATGATAGAATAACTATAACTTCTCCTTTTTATATTTATCAATATTGAGTTACAATTTGTTATCATTTATTTACTAATATATATTTGACGGATTAGTTAGTTGGTCTAAACACAAAAGATGGTCGGTGACTTGAATTACGTACTGTTACATTGGAACAAATCATGACTCATTAACTCAATGATGGTTTATTATTTTCCCTGATTGATAATTTAACACATGTGCAACTTAAGTCAATATCTGACTTTTACATTATGGAGAACTAATAACTTGAATTCTCAATCAAATAATGCTAATCATCTCACATACAAATGATATATGAATTCAAGAAAGACATTTTTTTCTCCAAAAAAAAAAAAAAAATCCCACCGTGATTTACTCTCAGGGATTATCAAAGGGGAACATGAAACCATCTAACTTCTCGACGATAACTCGTCGGAAAAAATATTCACTAGACCCTTAAAAAAGAAGCCACGACCACATAACAAGAAAGGACAAGGAGGAAGGATGAAGGAGGAGGAGCAGGAGGAAGAGATCACCATGGCGGGCTAATACCCTTTTAAGATATGTACAAAGGTTGATCATAAATTCATAATACCATTTTTTGTGTGTGTGTTTGGTTTTGGGGTTAAGCAGTGAGGTTATTGGAGGAGTTAGATTTGTCAAGAATAGACCACATGACGAGAACGTCGTCATATCCACAAGCCATGACTTCTCCTTGAAGCTCTTGAACCATTCTCTTCTCGTGTTCTTCCCTCGCTTTCGCATCCATTCTTCCACCGCGGGAACCCTTCTTTGGTGATTCTTGCGGTTGGTTGAAGAATGTTGCCGCTTTCTTGAATGGTGTTGCTATTGTTTTCTTCCATGATGCCATTTTTTAAAAAAGTTTTTTGTGTTTACTCAATTCTTGAAATAAAGTATTTGTTCTTTTTAATCCGAGATTCGGATTGAGAGAGCTCGAGAACGACTTATTATGTGTATTTATACACGCACACACTCTCTCTCCCTCTCTCTCTATATTATATTTTAATAACAATTATTATTAATAAACTAAAGAGTAATTAGTAATGCTAAAGCAAAGGGGAGAGAGAGATAGAGAGAAAGAGGCAAGATCCGCGATAGGAGCTTTCATGAAACATTACTATGTTTTTTTAACTTTTTTACTTTTTGTTATCCATTGAACATCGTTTAGGCCTCTCCCTACCCTCCCACATGCATCCCCACGTGATCTCTTCCTCTCTATCTCTTACATTCAATTCGACAAGTTGTGTAACAGTAGCATGTAACCGAACCGGATCAAACCGAACCAACTCAAGATGAAGCCACGAGTTTGCCTTTTCCCACTCCCTCGGTACTGACATTTGTAATCTCCAAGTGCTTACTGCAGTCTCTCATTCCCATCCACTTCCTATTTGATGTGCCCATCTCCCTTTGAAAAGATCTCCCTTTTTATTTATTACATCAATCTATGTAGATATTTCTTAATTTCTGCTCCATCATTACAATAACTTATCTAGCAAACTGCAAACCTAGCTATAATCTTTTATGAGTTATATATGAGCGAGAGATACTAGATGCACACTTCTATGACGTGTGCAAAAACAACGTATGGGTTATAAAGCTTAGAGTTCTTCGGTTCTCAGAGACATATATTGTATAAAAACGTACTCATATAAATAAGTACGTACCAATTAATTATAGTACGTCTACAGCAAAAACAAAATCATGATTAATAATTAATGTTAAAGTTAGTTAATCAAATTTGGTGGCTATGAATAAATGTATATACTATAGAATTTAAAGGACCAATATGGCATAGGGGATTGAGGTGGGCACAGATTGGTCAGCAATAGCCCATGTGAATTCCACATGTGTCTCTGCTTCTCTATCTCTTACTCTCTCTTTTCATACATCTCTTTGTATTTATAATTTTATAAACTATTTTTTCATATATAGTAGATAGTATATACTATATATCAGCGTATAATAAATCATATTTAATCGACAAAAGTATACAAAACGTCAAGGGAAATAAATATCATAAAGAGATATCAATACTTTTGCATTGCACAAAAGTTTCTTCCTCTTTTTTTACTTGCACTCAAACTTTTACTTCTTCGATAATCTGAACATCAACAATTTGTTGACTTTTTAAAAATTAGTTTAGTTTAGTTAGTTATTTAGTCTGAGAGTTGGTTTGGTAATCCATTTTTAGGTATATACTGTATATGGTTACATACTTAAATTAAATGGAATTTTCTGTTTTCATATATACTTTAGATATTGTCAAAAAAAAAAATATACTTTAGATATAAGAAACTTTTTTTTTTTTTTTTGATATAAGAAACTTATACCTTTGATTTTCAGATTTGAGTTTTTCTTTAATCGAACAACAATTTTAATACGGAAATTCAATCGTGTCCACGCACCAGATTACAAGATTCCTTTTGCATGTACACGATACATTATCTATCTTTAGTTTAAGTAAAAGGGAACCCAAAGTAGTAAAATTGACGTAGCTTAAAAGTAAGGATTTCAATTTTGATGTTTTGATATTAGATTTTAAAATTAAATAAATGCTTTTAAAAAAGCATCTTGTGCATGAGAGGAACCGTGGCAGTGCATGTATCATCTTCTCGTTACAATAGAATCTGTTGTTTTAATTTAAATCCTTTTATATATAGAAACATACTGTATAATAGTTCTTTATAATTTCCGGAAAATATATAAAAGTCTGACTCTGCTCTTTTTTAATTTGTTTATAGCATCCCACATGACAGCCAACGGACTCTGCTCATTGGTGCGTAATTATTTTCTCTATCTCTCAAACCTTTTTTTTTATTTGATACTAAAATAATATAGAGAAAAAAAGAGAGTAAAATATATAAATATTGTAGAACATGATTTGGTTCGTGGTTCTATGATCACACATTCGGAGGTACCCTCGAGACACGATGGATTTAATCAAATGGTTATAACTTTTTTTATGGGTTAATAATTGGTCATAACTTAGAGATGTGGTTTCTTTCTTCTACTAATTTAAATTTCGTGATGATAATTTAAAGAAGAAAAAAACAAGACAAAGTCCTGCAGTTTTCAGAAATCGAATCCTGATGGTTATATTCAAAATTATATATATATTATTGTAAGCATATGAAGATAAAGTAAAAGAGACACACGAGTTTAACGAGTTCGGTGAGCCAGAATAGCATCACCTACGTCTCGCCGGGACCAAGCCCGGAATCCACTAGAGTTGTCACCAAGATTACAAGCTCTCTCTCTCAATACTCTCAAACCCTAATAAGTTATATCACACTTTGATATCTCCTCATATATATAAGAATCAAATCCAAAACCCTAATCTCTTATTAGGCAATATTACATATTTAGCTATCTCCTAAATATATAAGTATATTTAGCTAACTCCTAAATATACATTCTCTGATTCTTATTTTCATAAGGTTTACTTCGAGCTTACTCCAACATTCTCCCGCTTGAAGTCAACCTTTGACACATCTTGAACTCCAAATAAGGAATAACTCTCCTTTAGTAGCATAGAAAAATATCTCAAAAACTTAAGCTCTCGAACTCTCAATTATCCCTCCTTTTCTCTTTTTTTTTTCACATTTTCTTTTTTCACTGAGCAAATCTCCATCTTATCTCATTTAATTTGCATCATATTCTTCACTTTCTCCATTGCTCGGAGAACAGCTTCTTCCTCAGCCAACATATTCCCTTTATGTTCCTCTTCCTCCAATCACTCAACCAAACGCTTAAGACAAACATCATCATCCTCTTCATCAGATTCAGAATCAAAGCAACATCAACGCTTAGAAAAATCCGTTTCCTCAACCAACCTCTCGATTTCTCCATAGAAATCATGCGACTCGATCTCCAAATAGATTCTAGCTAAAACCTTAAATATCTACTCTGTTTCCCATCTCTTTCTCTTTCTTTCTTTCGGCTTCGTCTCTCTCATCCACAACTAATTTCTTCTCATTCTTCTTCACATCAAGTGATTCATCAGCTTCTTCTCTCTTTAACTCAGCTTGCGCAAGAGCATCGCTTAGCTCACCAACTTTACAGATGCTCGTTAGTCTTTGTTCAATCCTCAGAATCCTTTTAGTAGCACCGAAACATTCTTCTGTTAGCTCATCAGTTTTTTCGATTCAACTCAACAGGCTTCACTTCCTGAGTAACAATACGCTTCTCTAGTTCAATAACCAGATCCCGTAAAACCTTCTCTGCAGCTCCTCGATTTTGCCTCTTCACAGTGTCCTGAACTAACTCGTTCTTAACACTCAAAGATGATTCGATTTCTCCCCTCAATTCATCTATCTCCTTTTTCGTCTCTTCAATCTGTAATTACTATATCCAGATTCCATTCTTATTTCTCTAATCTAATCACACTCTCCTTCAATCAGTTCACTTTCTTATGCTGCAATTCAAACCCCAATTTTCTAGCCAAACCACAACTCCTCACACGGTGAACCTCAAGCAAAAAATGGTAGTTTTCTGTTTTTCATTTTGGACATATATCAAAAATAGCCCAATAATGAACAGGCCCAAGGAGAATGTTGACCAAGTCAACTTTTTCTTCCTCTCCTTTCTTTCACGATGAACACCGATACCTTTTTTTTCGTCAAGATTGAATCTCCATCGATCTCCGGCGCCGGCGACGGCGACGCCCACTGAGATTTTCCGATGAGGTTTCCTTTGTCGATCTCACAACTTCTTCCTTACCACTTATTCTTCTCGTCCTTGACGAAGAATGGAGACGACCAACCTCTTCTCCCTTCCGATCTGCAAGATCCCGACGACGGTGAGTTCAATCCACACGCCTCTCCTTCTTAATCAAATGCAAACCAGAATCATCATTGCTTCAGCCTGAAACACTCCCTGGCTCAACCAACAAAGCAATCTCATTTGCATTCAGCCAAATAACCAAAGTTATTAGAAAACCTGAGATTAAACTTGCTGCTTTCTGTTTAAACAACCAACTCCAAAACTGTCTTGTACCGCCACCATCACTGATGAAACACGCCTCCGAACTAGAACCGTTGGGAAGACTTTCGACACAACCTCCATTTAGATCTTATGTTTAAACAGACTCTGAAACTTACAGAACTCTACCGCTTGCAAATTTAGAACCAGTCTCTTGTCAAACGCTGAACCATGACGCCTGAGACTTCCTTTTACAACTGATCCTTATCACGTCTCGAGCTTGTGACCCTTATCCCAGCCGTAAAACCATTCCTCATAACACATTGACCTGTGTATATGAAATCCACCAATAATGATCCCTGCATCACCAGTCTTGGACTTTACCATCAGAAAAAAATTACCTTCTGATTCACCATTATCTTGTAAACATGTCGTAGATAGTGGTACCCTCACGTGAGATTCATTAAATCCAGACTCTTGAGAAGATTTCCTCAATTCTCTTCTTGTGATGCCAAGGAAAAACACAAGTATACGATACTTGCTCCTTAATAACAATGCAAATTGTTAAAACTTGCATTCACATCCTTTCTTGGATGTCACTATGATTCTATAACATGCTGAGCTTCTCTTGTTCACCTTGCAATTGCCTTCTTGAGAAACTTTCTCTACAGTTTTTCTTTGATGCAAGACTTCCACAACAACGAAAACGCCAGTTGTTACCTTTAAATGCAAAAAAATAAAAAAAAAATAACTCCACCTGCATTTTAGTCTTCTCCGCATCAATGTTCTTTCTAAAAATCCTTCTTTTGTTGCTTCCTAATAGCTTGATGAATACCTTGTCAATTTGACAATATGAGCAATAGCTCAAACTTGATGAAGTGAGTAACCTTGAGAACTACCCTGCTGACAACCCTGCAGTTTATCTCCACCAGCTTAACATTTTACTTAGCCAGCTTAAAACACTTCATTTCCTTCATCACAAGCCTTTAGATCAGTAACTCATACTGATTTTAAACCCAGCAACTTGTCTTAACCAGTGAACACTCCGATCTCAAACATTCTGTCAAAACAGAGAATTCTATTTTCTTTCAGCCAGAAAACTAGAACATGTTCGAACCTGTTCACTCAATTTACCTTTTCTTGGATTTCATGCCTTCCACACATACTCATCAGCCATGACTCTCCTCTGTTCAGTGAATAATTTGTTTACAAAATTCACAAGCTTAGCCAACTAGTGTAATTCAAACTTGAATCACACAAGACATCATCTAAATGCACAACTCCACTTTGAACCAACAAATCAATAACCAGAGTATGCCTTACTCTTCTTGAACCATCATTAGCTCCACCTAGAATGTGACCCATTTAGAACATTCCGATGTCTCTTATAAGCGAAGCTCCACCTCCTGAGTTTAACCAATCATTCACTGATAACTTTCAAATAACCCAGCTGACTTGTGTAGATAACACCCTTAGTGTGGCTTAAAACCTTTCGTGACCATGGTTAAAGAGTTTCCAACGATTTATTCCGGTGAACTCGTCATCTATGTTGCCACCGACAAGCTTCCCGAAGATTCCACAAACGCCGACGAGAACCAAAATCTCGCTTCTCTTATCTGGTTCGCTTAGAAGAATTCACACGTCACCAGCGTGTCTTCATCTTCAGGGAAGACATATTTTAAGGTATCAATATTCCCAACTTGCAGAATTAAAGCCTCCGGAATAGATTGAAACAACAAATCGATTGATATATTGTTTTCTTCCTTCTTCTCTTTACTCTTTGATCGGTTTTTTTCAAGCGAACGTGTTCCTTTGAGAGCTTCACCATCGGCTTCTAACTCAAATTGATTGATTTCTTCCTGTCCACGCAATCGTCCTCTAATAGATCATGATCATCTTAGTCTCCTTCATTGAAGACAATTGTTTTTCTTCTTAAGCATTCGCTGCTTGTTCTCCAAGTTATCACGAACACCTTGTTCTTCCATCGGTCCGGATTGGCTTCTCCTCCACGATCAGCTTCTCCTCCATGATCAGCTTCTCCTCCGTACTTCAACGATTTTTTTTTTTTTTTTTTTTTTTTTTTTTTTTCTTCCCCGTCACAGCAAGCTCCTCCTTGAGGTGACTCTCTTTAGGTTTTTGAATCAACTACTCTTGATTCTTCAAACCAAGGACCATACATATCCTTAGTCTCTTCTAAATAGTCACCAACATAACTCGCCGCCTGACCTTCTCGTTAGGAAGACTTTCCCGAGGTCACCGTGAGGGTTCCCATCTTTTTCTCGGTCCACTACTTTGAACATGTGCTCTGATACCAATTATTGTAAGCATATGAAGATAAAGTAAAAGAGACACACGAGTTTAACGAGTTCGGTGAGCCAGAATAGCATCACTACGTCTCGCCGGGACCAAGCCCGGAATCCACTAGAGTTGTCACCAAGATTACAAGCTCTCTCTCTCAATACTCTCAAACCCTAATAAGTTATATCACACTTTGATATCTCCTCATATATATAAGAATCAAATCCAAAACCCTAATCTCTTATTAGGCAATATTACATATTTAGCTATCTCCTAAATATATAAGTATATTTAGCTAACTCCTAAATATACATTCTCTGATTCTTATTTTCATAAGGTTTACTTCGAGCTTACTCCAACATATATATATATATATAATATGTTAAAAATGTTTTAATATTAAACTGTAAGAAAAATAGACTTGATTAGTTATATTTTGGATCACTGAACTGAACCAACCAATCTTCGAATACTTAAGTTTTTACATTTGTTCCCTAAATTTTTTTTTGAGATACAAAACTTTGTATAGTCAAACAAGTAAACCGGATGGGTATTTGTTAGATTTTTTCTCAAAAGGTTTTCTAGGTCGGTGAGGTTCAAAAATACTGTTACAAGAAAACAACATTTTGAAAACAAGAAATTATAAAAAATCTAAAGAGTGAAGAAGTAGAAAAAAGAGGAGCTAAATTGTTTGTTTGTTTGTATGTTGACTGATGAAAACAGAGTAGCGGTTTGGTCGGTCCGTAATATTAGGTGACTTGGTACGATTTTTCCGGTGCCTCCCTAACTCTGACTTCTTCCTTTTCCCCTTTTTCTCTCCTTACACACTTTCCATTTTTTTTTTTCTTGTAACGTTTTTTCATATTCTTTTCAATGTTTTAAGATAAAGATTTCAATCAACTTTGAGTTGACTATATGACCTTTATTTTTCGCGTTTTGTGCCAAATAATAAAGTTATACATTCCTGAATTTATTTGTTATGGTTGTTGAGATGATTCTTACTGTACTCGAAGACTTGAAATTGAAAGTGTTTATTTTAGTAGGGGCAATGTACTTGTTACGCCGACACATAAATAAGGGATAAAGTTTTCTCAAAATGGTTTTAAACTGGCAAAAGAAAGCCCATGGGTTGTACAACTCTATACAGATTTAGGCCTATTGATGTCTATTTTTCTTTTTGCTGATTAAGGTCTAATGGTCTATGTGCGCTTATGTGACTCGGCATTATAATAAAACCTCGAATTTGTAATTTATTAACAAATAAAGTTTTTAAAAACAGTTCTAGTGTTTTCTTCCTTGTCCATAAGGTATGTGGTTGTGAATTTCTCTTCTTTTTTTTTTGGTAGGAAGTGAATTTCTCTTTTATGAATCGGAAAAGTAAACCTACTCGAAAATGAAAAATAACAATTGTACAAAGGGTAGGAGAGATTGTTTTGTCTATAATTTCTCTCATTTATTTTGTGTACACAACCTCTCCCTCTCTCTTTCTCATCATATAAGGAAGTTTAAATATATGTAATGATATATAATATTTTTAATTTGAAGTAAAAATCGAAGTAACTCTAAAAATGAAAATACACAAGTGTAAAAAGGACTTGGAATCAAGGTCTTCTATTGTATATCAACAAACAGAAACTAAACCATAATTCTAACAAACAAAGGGTGTACTAAGTTATTATTCTTACCATGAACTTAATTAACAAGATACAAAAGAAACATGAACGTAGCATGAGGGAAAACAAAACATGACGAATACAATAAAGAAAAAAGACAAGGAAGAGCATGGAAAACAATTCAGGGAGTGAGGGTTTTGTAATTAGGATCAGAAACTCGGTTCTCGTAGAACCTAGCTATAAAAGAAGTGGCTCTTCTATCGACCCCTGGCTCAGCGATCCAAAGCCGACCATCTTCATCACTGGTCATGATTCTTGACCTTATGATCACTCCTTCCTCGCTCCAGTCATCTCCACTGTTCGAACAGCACGGTAACAAAGCTCTTATCACTGAAAATGTTGACGTTTTTTTGCTCTTACCCATCTCGATTTATCTTATACGTGCAATCACATATATGTATACATTCTAAGTTCACATATTTATATATAGGAAGGTAGAAAGAGAGAATATAGGAAGTTGCTACGAAATGGTGATATACAAATACAACCTCTCGTGTATATAATATGCTCTTAACACGTACTTACACATTTGCATACATCTCATATATAATATGATCTATACGAGGTTTAAAATAACATTATTCTCTATGGAAAACGCAACGGAGACCGACCGATGGATGCATAAAGTGAAGAACTCCTTTTGAGATGAGAATAAATTCTCATCCTTTGCATGTATGTACGACGGAGGAGAGGACTCAAGCACATAGTTTAATTAATATACAAGTATAAATAAATTATTAGTATCTAAAGTATGAGAGATGTATGTTCTGCATCATATATTTTAGTCCTAAATATCTATACTACCAAACTATATTCTTCAATCGTCACTCGTCAGCTTTTTACCTTTTTATTTTTTACTTGTGTATATGATTGATTTGTAATACCCAATATTGATTATCTTCTACATAAGTTTTAATGATATTTTGTCATTTTTGTTGATGTTGATCATATCAATATTGAATATTGTTTTGTTGTCAACCTTATGCAATATAGCGTTTGAAACAACAGATATTGACGATCACAAAGCTAACACAAATTCAAAGCCAAATCATGGTTAATATATTGTCACCTTTTTTCAGTGAATTTTTTGAATTGTACAATATTTAATCTAATTAAGGGGGATACATATCCATTGCAGTAGGACGTTTTAATTAGTTGCTGATAGTGCTACGTACATCTATATATCCATAAATTAAAGTATATGATCATGATGTATAGCCATTTAAAAATAGATTGAAGAATTCGGTTTGGGTTCAAAATATTTTCCAGGTGTAACAGAAAAGTACGCAAAGTAGAACCAAGAAAGATCGGGGTATGTATATTGTTATTTGGAAGTCAAATATTTCGTGAGTTTTGGGGTTTGGATTGATCTTTTATGAAAAACCATACCAGGATTGATCTAATTTGATGTGATGGTGACTAAACCTCTCATGAACAATGTATTTGAGCAAAAATCATAACCAAAACCTAGAGTTTCAAAAGCAAATGAGAACTACAAAGATAAACAAAGGAAGGTCAGCTACTCAGTCAAGTAACTAAACAGAAACAAGTCAACACCTTTTTCTTTTGCATCCGGGATTCACTTGACCTTGCTGAATTTGAACCAGACTTGGAGCATAACTGACGAGACATGGCCAACGGGAAAGTAATTCCCTTGTAGTAGTCTCTTTATAGATTTCTTGGTATATATTCTCTCCGACAATGTAAACTCTTGTCATGTAACCAGTAGGGCTGTATGAATCACTAAACACAACCATTTTTTTCTCCTCATCCACCAAGAAACTACTCACATTTATCATCCTTGTTACCATCAATTTAGGGAAATCCACTACCAAGAAACTGCTCCACGACAAGTCTTTGGCCTCCTCGATTTTAGTATTTGTCACCCATATCTTCATCTCCGAAGGATCATCTTCTGTCTCCTCATCAAACCTCTCATATAACAACGCAAGCTTCTCTTCTCTAACAACTGATAGAATCGCAGTCTCCACAACACCATCAGCAACATCAGTTTGAAAAGGAAGAGAGAGACGTCTAAATTTTTTTGTTGTGAAATCAAACCTGAGTACGAATTTAACAAAGGAGTCGTTTGCATCTGAAGCAATCCAGTAAGTATTCCCCTTCAATGACACTCCCTTGGATTGTAAGGTACAAATAGGAGAGCCGTCATGAAAACTCCTCCATGAATCAGAGTTAAACTCATAGATTTCAAACTCCGCACCTAACGGGTATAACGAATATGACTTATACCTCAAGACCTCGTAATTGCAAGACTCGTTGTATCCTAAGACAAACTTATGGAACAGTGCGTTGCTGGATGTGTTTGGGATCCACCTGGTCTGACCAGTATAAGGGTTCCAAACCACGAGTCTCCTGTCAGTAGTGGTGCACAAAAATAAACCGTCGCACTGAAAAATATCAGATATCTTGACATCTTCTGGATCATTCTTACTGACAAGTACACCTGTTACGTCAAAGGACGGATCAACGTTGTTGTGGATGCCAGGGAGATTGATACTAATTGAAGAAACCCTGGAATTCATAAGCGAGATAAACCCTCTTCCCGCTCTATCCAAGTTCTTCTTGAGGAATCCCGGATCTTTGAACAAAGTGTACCACCGCTTGCAAGTAGTTTTCAATTGTTGTAGATATCTGGCCGGAACCCTTGAGAGTATTTCTGATTGTAAATCCCGTGGAAGATCCGAAAACATCATTGTTTGTTTGTCTTGTGACCTGAATTTACATAGAAAGAAAGCAACAGCGGGTTAGATATTAATGAGGGCTTTAAGTAAACCTCTAGGCTTGTCCACTTATAGAAAAACTTAAGGACATTTCATGCAAAGGTTAAGGAAGAAAACATGAGATAAAGAGCTGCTAGAACATGACTCATAACCTTTAGAAAATGACAAGGAAGAACACTAACAACTTGGAGAAAACAGATATGAGGTCCAACTAAACTACATATAATTATGTCTGCGACCAGATTCCACATAAGGTTACCTAACCGGAGATTAATAAAGAATCTAGAAACAGATTATAACCACTCTTCTGTATCATGATGATGATGATTGATCCAATTAAAATCTCAGCAAAGCAAAAATAAATCAATCGTTCTTGCTCCTTTAGCTCATATTCCTCACATTTTTTTAATTCCGATTTCCATAAAAGCGCACCAAGCAGAGAAACAACGATTCAAACTCATAATCACAAATTCAGGAAATCAAAACAGATAACTAAAATTGAACAAAACAGTAGCCAATAAATATGTCAACAAAAAACCCTAGAATACGATGATGGAACACGAAACCGAACAAAAACAAGATCGATACATCATTAAATTTAGAACAATCGAAGAACACCGACAAAAAAAAAAAAAAAAAGAACAATCGAAGAACAAGGAATCAAAAACCGGAAAAAAAGTAAGAAGAAGAACACTTAGTTAGAGGAAAGAGCTTACCCAAACGAGGAAGCGTAAGTATCCGACGGAGAAAAAGTGTCTTCACCGACGGAGAAAAAGTGTCTTCTCCGGTGTATCGATGATCGGAGAAACGAAGCGAAGCAAAGTAATGAAGAGGTCCTCGGCAAGTGTACGTATCAGCTAACACTCCAAATGGTTTCAAGGGTTTCGACAATCCGCTTCTTTTGGGCCTAAAATATATTTACCGCTTCGTTTGGGCCTAAAATATATTTACCGGTCCAACAAAAAATTCGTTGCATTGGAGATTTCAATTGGGAAGATAAAAAAATTAAAAACTGATCTCACAACAGCGGAAGGACATGACAATTATGACAAAGGAAACAAAAGAAAAATTACATTGCCGGATATAATTAAACCAATCTTGGAACATAACCAAACACAGTGAGGCAACATCTTATGCCTTCAAATTCTGAAAAAATAAAACCAGAAGATACTTTATATTCATCTTCTCTAACAATGTATACTTTGTTATCTCTGTCACAACACACGGCAACTTTCATCTCCTCTTCAATGAAGAAACTCATTCGACACGAAAACATAGGGAGTCGTTGAGGTTCTATATCAACTGTTAAGAACTTTCTCCATGACACAAACGTGGTCTCAATCTTATTGGTTATCCATATCTCCACCTTTAGCGTCTGATAGTGCTATATATCCACGAAGGATAGGATCAGAATAGCACTATCAGACGCTAAAGGTGGAGATATGGATATATAGCCACTTACAATAGATTGAAGAGTTCAGCTTGGGCTCAAAATATTTTCCAGGTGTAATAGAAAAGTAAGCAAAGTAGAACCAATAAAGATCGGAGTATGTTTATTGTTATTTGGAAAACAAATATTTCGTGAGCTTTGGGCTTTGGATTGCTTTTATGAAAAACCATACCAGGATTGATCTAATTTGATGTGATGGTGACTAGACCTCTCATGAACAATGTATTTGAGTAAAGATCATTACCTAAACCTAGAGTTTCAAAAGCAAAAGAGAACTAAAAAGATAAACAAAGGAAAAAGATAAACAAAGGAACGTCAGCTACTCAGTCAAGTAACTAAACAGAGACAAGTCAAAATCTATAATCACCTTTTTCTTTTGCATCCGGGATTCACTTGACCTTGCTGAATTTGAACCAGACTTGGAGCATAGCTGACGAGACGTGGCCAATAGCAAAATAATTCATCTGTAGTAATCTCTTTATAAACTTCTTGGTATACATTCTCTCCGACAAAGTAAACTCTTGTCCTGTATTGAACATCGCTGTCTGTATCACAAAACACGACCATTTTTTTCTCCTCATCCACCAAGAAACTCCTCGCATTTGTCATCCTTGTTACCATCAATTTAGGGAAATCCACTACCAAGAAATCGCTCCACGACAAGTCTTTGGCCTCCTCGATTTTAGTATTGGTCACCCATATCTTCATCTCGGAAGGATCCTCTGTATCATCATCAAACCTCTCATATAACAACGCAAGCTTCTCTTCACTAACAACTGATAGAATCATACTCTCCACAATACCATCAGCATCATCACTCTGAAAAGGAAGGGAGAGACGTCCAAATTTTTTTGTTGTGAAATCAAACCTGAGTACGAATTTACCGAAGGACACTCCTGTATCTGAAGCAATCCAGTAAGTATTCCCCTTCAATGTCACGCCCTTAGATTCGAAGGAACAATTAGGAGAGACGTCATAAAAACTACTCCATGAATCAGAGTTAAACTCATAGATTTCAAACTCCGCACCTACCCGGCTGAATGAGAATGACTTATACCTTAAGATAAGGTGGCTATTCCAAGATTCTTTCTTGGTTTCATACCCTAAAACAAAATTATGGCACAATGCGTTGCTGGATCTGTTTGGGATCCACCTGGTCTGACCAGTATAAGGGTTCCAAACCACGAGTCTCCTGTTAGTAGTGGTGCACAATAATAAACCGTCGCACTGAAAGATATCAGATATCTTGACATCTTCTGGATCATTCTTACTGACAAGTACACCTGTTACGTCAAAGGACGGATCAACGCTGTCATGGATGCCAGGGAGATTGATACTAATTGAACAAACCCTGGAATTGAGCAGAAAGAGGAACCCTCTTTCGGCTCTACTCAAGTTCTTCTTGAGGAATCCCGGATCTTTGAACAAAGTGTACCACCGCTTGCAAGTAGGTTTCAACAGTTGTAGATATCTGGCCGGAACCCTTGAGAGTATCTCTGATTGTAAATCCCGTGGAAGATCCGAGAACATCATTGTTTGTTTGTCTTGTGACCTGAGTTTACATAGAAAGAAAGCAAAAGTAGGTTAGATCTAATGAGTGCTTTAAGTAAACCTCTATGCTTGTCCACTTATAGAAAAATTTAAGGACATTTCATGCAAAGGTTAAGGAAGAAAACATGAGATAAAGAGCTGCTGGAACATGACTCATAGCTTAAAAAAACGACAAGGAAGAACAGTAAAAACTTGGAGAAAACAGATATGAAAGTCCAACTAAACTACATATAATTATGTCTAAGACCAGATTCCACATAAGGTTACCTAACCGGAGATTAATGAGTGTCTAAAGAATCTAGAAACAGATTATAACCACTCTTCTGTATCATAAACAGATTATAACCGGAGATAAGTGATCCAATTAAAATCTCAGGAGAGCAAAAAAAAAAATCATCAAAAGAATACACAGAAGCGTAATGCCTAAGCAAAATTACTGCTGCTAAGCTTTGAAATGAGCCTTTCTAATCAAATTAAAACTTCGTCTTCCATCAAAAGAAAGCTAAGAAATAATTTAGGTTTCCATAGTCCCAAATCCATCGTTCTTGCTCCTTGAGCTCATCATATTCCTCACATTTTTTAAATTCCAATTTCCATAAAGCGCACCAAGCAGAGATACAACGATTCAAAGGTAATCAGTTAATAAACCCTAGATTACGATGATGGAACACGAAATCGAACATAAACAGGATCGATACATCATAAAATTTACAACAATCGAAGAACAAGGAATGAAGAGGCTCATCATAAAACCGGAAAAAAAAAGAAGAAGAAGAGGAACACTTAGTTAGAAGAAAGAGCTTACCCAAACGAGGAAGCGTAAGTATCCGACGGAGAAAATGTGGGGAGTGTCTTCTCCGGTGAATCGATCGGAGAAACGAACCAAGGCAAATGAAGAGGTCCTCGCAGCTAACACTCCAAACGATTCCAAGGGTTTCGGCAACCCGCTTTGTTTGGGCCTAAATTTTTTGTACCGGTTTAACCAAAACAATTCGTTGCATTGGAGATTTCAATTGATTAAATAAAAACCGTATATCTCACATTAAACCAATCTTGGAACATAACCAAAGACAGTGAGGCAACATTTTACGCCTTCAAATTCTAAAAAATTAAAACCGGAAGATACTTTATATTCATCTGCTCTAACAATGTATACTTTGTTATCTCTGTCACAACACACGGCAACTTTCATCTCCTCTTCAATGAAGAAACTCATTCGGCACGAAAACATAGGGAGCTGCGTTTCTATATCAACTGTAAAGAACTTTCTCCATGACACAAACGTGGTCTCAATCTTATTGGTTATCCATATCTCCACCTTTAATGTCTCGTAGCTCTGATATAACAACGAAAGATGTTCTCCTTTACCAACCGAGAGGATCGTAGTATCAAGACAATCTGCTTCTTGATGAAAGGGCACACACAAATGTTGGAAACTCTCTGTTGCAAAATCAAAACTAAGTAGAGAGTAGTCGTTGACTCCTCTTTGCTTAGACAAGTACACCCAATAAGCATTACCCTTCAATGACACGCCATAAGATTTTAAGCAGCCTTTGGGAGTGATGCCATCAAGAGTCTTCCATGAATTAGAGCTAAAATCATATAAGTCTTTTCGGGGAGTAGTAACACCAAGATATCTCCTCCTTGATTTAGAGCTAATATTCTTCAATTCTAGATCACCTTTGGGAGTGACATCAAGATTCCTCCGTGAATTTTGGCTTGTTTCCAATTTTTTGTAGTAAATATCCGGAATCCTCAAGATTTTGTAGCTATGGCACAAATCGCTGTTGTCGTATCCAAGAATATAGTTATCGTCTATCCTGCCACGATTTTGCTGTTGGAGCCATCTCTTTTGCCCCGTAAACGGGTTCCAAACAACTAATCTATTTTCTCTGGTGGTGCATAACAATAAACCATCGCAGTGAAAGGCTTGAGATATATCTGCATCTGTATTACGATAGGGGTCGATTAGGCTAAGTTCACCTTTCGGAACGACGTCCATGCTAACTCCATGGAGATTGTAGCTCATCGAATAAACCTTAAAATTCAGTAGCATAAGAGCATGGTACTGCCTTTTGTCATAATATCTTTTGATGAATCCCCGATCTTTGAGTAAAGCGCGCAATCTTTTGCAAGTAGATCGTAATCTTCGTAGACATGTCACCGGAACCTTAGAGAATATCTCTTCTATCACATCCTGTGGAAGATCGAAGATCAACTTTGTTTTGATTTTTGACCTCATCTTTGCATATAGGAGACGGTACCTTAGTTAGGGTTTTAACTTTAAGTGTAATCCTTAACGCATATCCACTTTATTATTTTTTTTTCTCTCCCTTTCATAGATGAATTCGTAAACACATTATAAATTTAAAGAATTTATTCTTATTAATAATAAAAAGTTATATATAAAATATCTAGCAATAAATAGTTCTTGCCTTTTTTGTTAATGTAATAGTTATTACCTTTACGTCGTTAAATTTCAGAAAGTGAAATCCTGCATATCCCTCTTTACTTTTTTTTTTTTTTTTTTCCTTTTTGGTCTTTGGTTAATTGTCTCGTTAAAATAAGTAATAGATAATCTGATAAGGGGAGGGGGGACAATTCTTTCTAAATCGTAAACCAATACCCCAATACCCTTAGTCACATGTTGATTGATTAAATGTATAGATTTTATATAGATGGGACAAATCAGAAAAAGTGTAAGTTATATCCAATTTTCCCTTTAAATTATTAAAAATGTAGAATATCAGATTAATAGTTAATTATTTTTATTTATCCTACTAAATTAAGTGAGAGTAGAAATATGAAACTAACCTAATAAAGTGTAAAAATACATTGTCATGTCCATTTGGTCTTATCTTTAAGACAAGTGTTTAATTTTCAGGTAAAAATATATTTTAATATTAGAATAATAAATTCTTTTAAATAATTATTAATTTCTAAAAAAGATAGTTTCTTTCTCAAATTAACTATGGACAAAATTATTAATTAATTTTAAAAAATTGTAAATCAATCAGAATTTTAAAAAGTAAAATTTTATGTCTAAGTATCCAAATTATTATTTTAATAACTACTATATTAGAAGATTTTGTTACGATTTTAATTAGGATTATCCTATCATCTTTCTTTTATTTCATTTACAAATTATTTTGAATTATCATATAATTCATATCTTATTATATAAAGTTGGGTTTTGAAAGTTAGCCATTAACAGGATTATGACACGTGTCAAGTATACTGATGAGATGTTGACATGTGTCAAAAATTATTATTTATCAAAACAGTTAATTAAGATAATAACAGAAAAATTATTATTTTTCAAAACAGCTAATTAAGATAATAACATTAAATCTACATAAAATTTACATCTTTATATCTAAAAAAAATTCCTAAATCAAAAAGAAAAATTTAACAAAACTAATATATTTTCCATTGTACGTTAATAATATTAAATGTGTTTTCTCAATTAGATTTTGACATGTATAAACAAAAATAATAATTCATTAAGCATGTATATTATTATTAATCAATAAATAGTGAATAACAAATCTAAATAAAATAACATAAGTTATGGCAAAAGAATTATTATTTTTGAAACGTAATAGGAACAACTAATTAAGAAAATAAAATTATATCTACAAAACATTTACATGTTTATATCAAAATCTTTGATCTTTGATTTTTTTTCCTGGTATCAAAATCAGATGCAATAAAATGGAATCAAAATATATAAAACCCGCTAAATTAATCGAGGATGGAGACACTGATGGAAGTTTCTAAAGTAATTTTACAGTTAATAGCATTATAAGTTTCGAAGATTAGTCGGTGGTTGATGTATTTGGTCAAAATCTAGAGTTTTCTCTTCTGGATAATGTCAATGATACATGTACTGAAATAAAAGCTGCTTGACCAAGTAATTGAGAAGGTATTTTGTACTTTGGGAAGTTGGAACGGTAAACCGTTTTAAAATTCATTTCAAACCTGATTTATGTGGTTTTCTATCAGATTTGATTCGTAAACCATTTAAATCCAGATATTTAGAGAAATATATGAGAACTTTTTATTCGGATAGAAATAAGTTAAGAACTTACGATTCGAGAATATTTGAGATGAGGTCATAGTTCTAAGTAGTTTTGAAATGTTTTTAAAATTTGACAACAATAATATTAGTAATGATGAGTATTTGGCAAAAAATTTGGAGGGATAATTGTTATAATTGTTATAATATATTAAAATATATAAATATAAATAAGTGTATGAAGGTAAATACAAATATGATTTTTTCTCTAACTAAAACTACTTATATATTTAATTCAGGAAATAAAATTACATTTTATATTTTTAAAAATTTGTTTAAAATTTAGGATTTATTTTTTTCAACAATTTTTAAACCCGCACATCGTGCGGGCCCTTATCTAGTAATAAATAAAGGGAGATTCTCAAAAATAGCACCAAAATAAGTTTTTTTCCAAACTTAGCATAACATCTCTAAAATTCCAAAAATAGCACCAATTAATCTTTCAAAATTAAATCCTAAATTCAAAATACTAAACCCTACACCTCAATAATATACCCTAAATATGAAATTGAGAACCCAAACCTAAAAAAACAAATTTTAAAAATTAATTTTAAATATTTTAATGTGTCAAATAGTGTTATTTTTGGAAATTTATGGAATGTGTGTTATAATTATCCCTGCATATGTTGCGATTTGAATTTTAAAAAATGAATACATATAACTTAATCTATGAAGAAAAATATATGTGTTTTAATATTCAACTCGGTGGGTTGATAAAACTAAATTTTGTAGTTGATAAATTAATAAATTTTATTTTCTCATAATAAGAATATAATAATTAATATTTAAAATATTCACAAAGTAATGAAGCAAATACAACAAACAATATATAATTGCAATATACACCAAACTAATTAAAATATTATAATATTATAAAATAATTAGTAGTTAGAAAGATATATATAAATTTACCAAACAATTGTAATATTAAAAGTAAATACTGTCTCAAAAAAATAAATTTTTAAATATATTGTTATATAATAATTTTTGGATAAAATATTGAGGATATTTCCTAGTTATTTGTAAACATAGTTACTTTATTAGCTTTTGAAAAGAGGTTAACTAATTCATTTGGATCACCTTGGTATAAAAATTTAATCTAAAACATCCTTTTATATATTATAGAACCTCTATCGGATTTGTTAAATATTGCACGCGATAAACACATCAGATATATATAATATAAAGAAACAATATTAAAAGAAAGGTAACAACAAGTATTATGGGAATAAAGATCAACTGATATAGAGCATAAAATCAGTCAGATTTAGATTTTAGATAACTTCAAAACAAATCTAGTGAGATTACGAGTTTGATATTTACTAGACTAATAAAATCTTTTAAATAATTAATTTTCAATAAAAAATTCTCTCTCTAATTAATTATGTATGAAACTACTAATTACTTAAAAAAAATTAAACCAATTAGAATTTTTAAAAGTGAGATTTTACATATGTTGTGATTTGAATGTTTAAAAATGAATATATATCACTCCATTTTTTTTTTTTTTTGGCAAAAATATGTGTTTTAATGTTTCATATTGGTGGGTTGATAAAACTAAGTTATGTGGTTGATAAAATAATAAATTTTATTTTCTCACAATTAGAATATAATAATTAATACTTTTAGATATTTCAATGCAAATACAACAAATAATATAAAATGGTAATATACATAAAAAAAACTATAATATTTTAAAATAATATAATTAGTATTTATAATCTGGCAGAATAAGATTTTCGATAACTTCAAAACGGGTTTGGTATTTATCCTCAAAACTATATTCTCCTCTTTAGTTTTGCTCCCAAAATCTTTGATCAGTGCTAAGTTATTTTCAAATCAAGGGATTTTTTTTTTTTTTTTTACTAAAGGAAGGAGAAGGACTATACCAAATCAATCGAAGAAATCATGTTTGTAGTTGAAAGTGATTACATGGAAGTCGAACCGTCGATCAACGAGTCGTCCCCGTCACTGTCGTCATCTCGTAGTTGCGATCACTGGTACGTTCGTTACGGAGTCTGCATCGCCTGTAAATCGACGGTGAACAAACGCCAAGGCCGATCATTTAATTATCTCATCAAAGGTTTGCAGCTAAGCCACGAAGCAGCCGCGTTCACGAAGCGTTTTACAACGCAATATCATCTTGTCAACGAGAAGAAGCTTCATCTTGTCCTTGACTTGGACTACACGCTTCTCGACTCTATTAGGGCTTCACATCTCTCCGAAACAGATAAGTATCTACTCGAAGAAGCGAGTTCAAGGGACGATCTATGGAGGGTGGACACCGGATTCTTGACAAAGCTACGGCCTTTTGTTCACGAGTTTTTGAAGGAAGCCAACAAGATGTTCACAATGTATGTTTACACAATGGGTAATCGAGTATACGCCAAATCCGTGTTGAAGGCGATTGATCCCAAGAGAATCTATTTTGGGGATAGAGTGATAACAAGAGACGAGAGTCCGTATGCGAAGACGCTTGATCTGGTTTTAGCTGAGGAGCGTGGAGTGGTCATTGTGGATGATACGCGTGATGTTTGGACCCATCACCAGAGTAACCTAGTGGAGATTAATGAGTACCACTATTTCAGAGTCGTCAATGATGGCCCAAAAGAGCCAATTTCGTATACGGCGGAGAAGACAGACGAGAGTAGTAGCGATGGTGAATTGGCTAAAGTTCTGAATATACTTAAGGAAGTTCACAGTGGATTCTTCAGAGTCAAGGAAGAGTTAGAGTCACAAGACGTGAGGTTTCTGCTTCAAGAAATAGATTTCAAACTTCTCACAAAAGATGTTTGATTTGGTTTTGGCTAATGAGTGTGGATGTTAAGCATGATGTTTGGATCCATCACAAGAGTAACTTAGTGGAGATTAGCATGTACAACTAAAACAGAGTTAATGGCCAACGAGAGTAAAGACGAGAGTAAAAACGAATGGGCAATGTGGATTCTTCAGAGTCTCGAGGAAGCGTGTAAGAGTCCCAGGACGTGATGTTACTACTGTTTATGTCTTTTTAAATGAGAGTCATTATGTAGTAACTTCATTTTTTCTGTGTAAGAAACAGGGTACGATTTGTAATGTTTCAGATGTTTGGTTTCTCTAATATTTGGTTTCTCTTATATATGAACAATGTTGTGTTTCTTCCTAAAAAGTCATTGGTCTGTTTTACTTATGAAACAGCATGAACATATGTTTGTATAGTTTTAGAGCAGAGGCTGAGTCCTGCTCTGCAGGACGGGGAGATCAATCATTTGTATGTATAGTTGTAGTTAAATTGGTTTCATTATCTAAGATTCTGCTTACGTTGATAATCTCTCGAAGATGTGAAAGTGGCTATAAGCTGAACAAGGTATACGAGTAAAGATAACCCCCTTGAATATTTGACTAATCTTAGCTCAGAAGCACATCGTCAAAACTAGAAAGAAACTTGTACGTAGTTCACTTAACTAACAACCTCCCTTGATTTCCTTTTCTTTTGCTTTTTGGGTCTAAATGTTAACCAAACTTGGAACATAACTGAGGAGAAATGGCCAATCCATATCTGAACCCTGTATAATCTCAACTTGTTTATATATGTCCTCTCCAACAATGTAGATTCTGGTCCTTGCTCCAAATCTAGTACAACAGATTGCTTTCTTGTTCTCCTCGTCCAACAAAAAACTCATCACATTCGTCACAAACGGTAAATGAAATCTATCATAATCCACTGTTAAGACAAAGTCGCTCCAGGAAAAAGTCTTTGGCCTCTCACCAATCTTGTTTGTCACCCAAATGTTCATCTCATCCGAGAACGCGAGGAGGTTCTGATGAAGCACCGCGAGTTTATCTTCTTCACCAACGACAGAGATTGCAGCTGTATCTTCAGGGTTGTCACTCTGATAGGGAAGAGCAAGACTCCCAAAAGTCTCTGTTGTGAAATCAAAATTGAGCAAGAAAATAACAACGTTCGATGATATCTTCAGCAACCCAGTAAGTGTTTCCATGAATCAGAGCTAAAGTCATATATCTCAATCTCAGTAACCCGGAGGAGATGGAGCTCCTGGTCCTGGCCCTGGCCGTCCTTCTTGTTATCATCATAGCGAAACCTCAAGATTTTGTAGCTACGGGGACAAGAGTTGTTGTTTTCGTATCGAATAGCAAAGATATCATCACTCGTGAAACGAGTTCTGGGTTTAATCCACCGAGTTTGACCAGTACAAGGGTTCCAAACAACGAACCGAGTGTTTCTCTTGGTGAAGGATAGAACTAAACCGTCGCAGTGAAAGATATGAGATAATTTGACCTGTTTCGAGTCCTTTCGCCAGCTGAGTTTATCTGAAACCTCGATACTTGGATCAACGCCGTCGTGAATCCAACGGAGATCGACGCGAATCGAGTGGACCCCAAAGTTCATCAGTACGATCATTTCCTTTGCGGCGGCTGCTATACCACAATTCTTCTTGACGAATCTCGGATCTCTGAACAAAGCGTACCACCGTTTGCAAGTAGTGTTCCATTTCGCCAGAGACTTCGCCGGAACCCTAGATAGTATCTCCGATTCCAAATCGTGTGGAAGATGGGGAAACATCACCGTCGTCCTCGTAGCTTCGGAAATCATCTCACTCAAGCTCATTGTTATGATAAAGCCCATGGGTTTTAAAACGCCCATTTAGATAACAACCACTCACTAAACATACACCTCTATAAATTAATAATATTAGGACCAAAATTTTTTATTAATTTATAATAATATTAATTTATTTATAAATAAATAATTATTTTTATAGTGTAAATTAATAATTATTAATTTATAAATTTATTTTTAATTGCTTAAATTTTTTAAATTATGAATTAAGACAATTTTTAGCAAAATAAGATTAAACTTTCGGATGTTGTAAATTTTATGGTTTATGAATTGAACTTGTATTATTTAGAAAACATTATTGATAATAAATTACAAATACTCTAGACAAATTGACTTATACATATGACATACATAAATTCAAATTTATGAATAATAATATTAATTCTCCTATTTTAATAATCTGTCAAATTATCAAATTGTAAATGATGCATATCTAAAAATTGAAAACTTTAAAATTTAACTATTTTTATAATATGTTATAAAATATTATAGAGATATCATTATAGTTTGAAAATACTACATTACAACTGTTCTATAGAAATGAGCTTTAGGAGAAACATATATTATTGTATCAATATATATATATATATATGTAAATATATATGTAAATTTACATGATTATTAATTTATGATGTTATTGGGACTGTATTTTACAAGGGAATTTCAAAAAAATTATTATCTTATTATTTTATCGAATTTTGTTAATTTTTACACTGACCCGACTTGGGACCAGCAAAATTTATTAATTTATAGTGTTTATTATTTTATAGAATATTAATTTATAAATGTTTTACTGTAGATCAAAACGTTTGGTGACATTTGCTATGGTAAAATTATGATATGACATTGAATCTTTTATCCTGCAAATCTCTCTCCACCCCTCTTGAAATGCAAATTGAGAAATCCATCATATGTTCTTCTTTTCAGCCCTTTATTCTATTTGGTATTAGCAACCTACAGTAGTTCTTACACTACCAGAAAACAAGGCGATAACTGACGGATTTACTGACGACACTAATCCGTAGGTAATTACAGAAGGCTTACTGACGAAAATTTGATAGAAGATTAGTTTGTCGGTTGTTCGGCAGAAAATTACTGACGGATAAAACCCGTCGGTAATCCGTTAGTTTTTCTGACGAATATCTAATTTTTTTCGCGTGTGTCAAATTTGTCGGTGTTTTTTTTATCTGTCGGTAATCCGTCAGAAATAACCGACAGAAAACTGACGGATATTAACTTTTCGTCGGGTGTGTCAAAATTTGGTCTGTTTTTTTTATTCGTTGGTAATCCGTCAGAAATAGCCGACGAATAACTGACTGCTTACATGGTGATAGTGTAAAATCTTCCTAACTTAGCTCCGTAATGCATTTTTTTTTATAAGCGATGTATTAAAGATGAGTCTTCAATGACTAAGAGCAACTCCAACCGTGACGGGAAAACATCAATTATACCGTTAATGCACTCCAACCCAACTGCAAAACAAACGCTATCTCCATTTTCTTTGTGTTTTGTGAACATTGTTACACTATATCTGGTGTAACACTACTCACAAAACACTAAAAATATATATATTATTTTATTTGTGTTTTTGATTCAAAAATATATCTAAATTATTATTTATCAACTAAAAACCAGATATATCATCAAAATTTATAAAACTGTCTTATTACATTTAGTAATATAAACTAGTAACTATAATTAATATAATATAAAATAGTAATTGTGATAAAATTTTAAAATAATTATCAAATTTAATAAGATTTAAAATTTTGTACTAAACTTCAATAAAATAGTGAAAACATAATATTACAAAACTAAAACTAAACATACATAAAAACTAAATGCAATAAGATACATAATATCATTTTAAACAACAATCTAATTTCCAGGAAAATTATTTCCACTTAGATAATCATAGTACTGACTAAAATTTGGTTGGTCTTCACCTTGATATTATTGTCCTTGAACTAGATTTTCTTGATTTTGGGATGCTCGATATTGGGATCCAAAAATATTGGCTTTGAGAACCTTCTCTGTGTTCTTCATTTTGGTTTGTTGCTGCTCTTCTTCTCAAAATTAGTAATTAACACAATATAAGAAAATTATGAGAATCAAAATAAAAAATTAATGTAATTTTCTTAATTTTTTTAATTGATGAATAATTTGATAGCATATTTAATATAATTTTATATAATTACATTGATGATTTAACTAAATTTTCAAATTTTAATATTGAGAATATGTCGTATACGTGGGATTTAATCTTGTTAAGAATAAAGGAAACTACTTGAGGGTTTAAGAATTGTGATTAGTGAACAATTGATAACCTATTTTTCTCACGATTATTCATCGTGTCTGTGTCGTTTACTCGACTCATAATTTTTTTTGTTTCACCTTTCTTTGGCTATCATATCTATAGAAAGAGAATTGGTTTTAGAGCTTGATTATGTGTGTTTGGTGAATGATTTTTTAGGAGAAAATGATAGAAAAATTGTGGTTTAAAATATTTTTTTCTTTCACCGTTATTGTCTTTAAAATATATTTTTTTTGATATTTCTAATAATAAAAGCCACATTTTACTTACCCGCCCTAAGCCACAATTTGCCTTAGCACGGCACTGACCGAACGTCTGGCTTTCATATGTCATTTTCTTAAAAATTTTCAAATCTTCTTTGTATTGTGTTGAGCTATAGGGTCCGAATGGTAACGGCGGATTTAGTAGTGCGGGACTAACGATTTGATAGTGCGGTGCGGTTCAACTGCAGTACGTGCCGGATAAAAGTATTTACGAGACAAGTGCGGTTTATGCAGAATAAGCGGTGCACAATAACGTTTGATTGATGAAAAAACTATTAGCGGTATTGTTAATAAGAATTTTTTTGTGGTTTCCGTCACTACGTCAGATAAGTTGCGTCGGTTTTATTAATTTTAAACTGGATTATAAAATTTTTATTTATTTTATTTACAAATAATTTACATGTGTATTTTTGTATTTTTATTCTTATAAAATTTTCCTTCAAAATTAAAACTGATTTTTTTTATCATATATGAAGAGATAATGACATAGATTATTTTTTGAAAAAGTAAATGATTTATAAAATCATTTAACAAATTTTTAATTAAAAACAAGTTTAACACCGAGAAATTGTTAATATATTGAATGTTGATTAGTTCTTTTCAAATAATAAATTAAAATAAACATAAATATATATTTTATTTTATTTATGTGCGTTTTTTAAAACAACCCGCTGCATAATTGAGGGTTGAAAAAAGAATCGCGGTCTATGAGTAATTATCTTGTTTGCAAAAACGCAAATGAACTTTATTTGACTTTATGAAAACCCGCAAACAATCGAATATTTGTGATTGGTAACATCAACAATTTTTTCTATTTCGACTCTTCAAATACGTACTTTGAGTGCTTCCATTGAAGGCCATAATCTGGGCTCCCATCTAAGCTGTAAATAGTGCTGTGTCCTGGAGCAGATCCTTCCGTTAGGTCATCTAGAGGTATGTTTCCTTCAAATGCTCGAACTATCTGCAAGTATGTCCAAAAGAGCAATCACCACAAGTTTTTAAACTAGTGGAGGGTGAAGTGTTTACCAAAAGTTTTCAGTTGGAAATAGTACCTGACTCATTTTTGGGCGGAGATTTGCTGAATGACGGACACTAGCAGCAGCGCAAGCAACCATACTCGTCATTTCGCTGATATCAAATTCATCCTCTAATCTCGGGTCAACAAGACCGTCAAAACTACCACCTATTGCATGGAGGGTTAAATTTAGAAGCTTATTAAGAAAGTTGAGGGTTTGGTGCTAATAAAGGTAAAAGAAGATTACCAACCCAATCAACAATGCTTTCACCATCTGCAAAAGGCTGCGAATTATCAATAGGTCGGCGCCCGGATATCAGTTCGAGAAGCACCACTCTAAACGAGAAAACATCTGATTTATCAGTGAGTTTCCCTGAAGAAGCATATTCAGGAGCCAAGTAACTGCATCACACAATAAAACCATAAGAAGAGAAGAAGTTCAAGAGAGCGTTATAAGTTGTTTATAATTGATAATTGCGTAGAGAAAAGAGCGTTTCATACCCGAACGTTCCCATATCCCGAGTGGAAACATGAGTATCAGTGTCTAAATAAGACCTGGCGAGTCCAAAATCTGCTAACTGATGAAGCATCAAGTTCAAAATCTGCTAACTGACAAAACGAATCTCTTTGTCAAATTGACACCAAAGGACCCAAAAGAAAAACATCAGAAACAAATGTGAATATTACTTACAATCTTCATGTAAGTATGACAATCCTTTAGCCGCACCCAAAGCAATCTTCATCCTCTTTGTCCACTCCAGTACAGGTCTCCCTTTCTCTACAAACTTCAAAACATAAGCCACACAAACCATATCATCATAACCATTAACCAAAGTCAAAGAGCTCACCGCGCAAATGGAACTCGAGAGTCTTGTTAGGCACAAACTCATAAACAAGCAGTCTTAGAGAACCAAGTCTACAATAACCAAAAAGAGAAACAAGATGCCTGTGATGAACTCTACTAATAGTCTGTATCTCGGCTTGAAACTCGCGTTCGCCTTGTCCACTCCCAACTTTAAGCTGCTTAATAGCAACCTCAGTTCCATCAACAAGAACTCCTCTGTGAACATAACCAAACCCACCTTGTCCAATAAGGTTACTGTCGGAGAAATCACTAGTTGCTCAAGACAAATCTTCATATGTAAACAAGTTTTGCCCAATCACTGATGAACTACTTTGATGGTTCAGTTGCTGAAGATTATTAACTGAATAAGAAACAGAGGAATCGAATATTAAGTTTTTAAAATTTAAAAAGATTGGATTTTTTTAATGAGAATTAAAGAAACCCTAAAGTTAAAAAAGATACATGTGGGATCTAGTGAGTCTCCTCCATTAATGGCAGCTTCAGCATCTCTTCTCATCTTCTTCTTCTTCATCTTCATAATCATCTTCCACTTCTTTCTTATATAGAAACATACCAAGATAATATTTCCGATTAGAACAAGCACAACTACCACTACTATAATGGCCGGTGATAAGTATGTAAAGGGGTTTTTGGTTTGAGCAGCCCATGACAATATTAATAAATCTAATATATAAGGAAATTTCTACACATGTTTTATACTCTAAATCTAATAACAATAATACTAATGGAAGATAATCTTATTATATAAAGCTTAGTTTTTTAAGTTAGTAATTCATATAATCGCGACATGTGTCAAGTATATCAAGAATTTTCTGACACATGTGAATATTTTAAATTTATAGAAAAAAATTAAAAATCCTAAAAATAAAAAGATTATAATTAATATTTTTGTAAAGTATGTAAAACCAAAAGTAATCTAATATATGATTAAATCGAATATGAAATTTATCTATTAAATTACTAATTTTAATAGAAAAATATGCAATTAATAAGAAAAATATGTGCAATTAATAAGAAAAATATATGTAGTTTAATTGCAATTATTATTTGTTATAAACATATCGTAAAAAGAAATTTAAACAGAAAAGTGATTAAAATATACAAATTTGATGTGTTAAAATTAGTAATTAACATAATATAAGAAAATTATGAGAATCAAAATAAAAAATTAATGTAATTTTCTTAATTTTTTCAATCGCTGAATAATTTGATAGCATATTTAATATAATTTTATATAATTACATGGATGATTTAACTTAATTTTCAAATTTTAATATTGAGAATTTGTCGTATATGTGGGATTTAATCTGGTTAAGAATAAAGGAAACTACTTGTGGGTTTAAGAATAGTGATTAGTGAACAATTGATAACCTATTTTTCTCACGATTATTCATCGTGTCTGTGTCGTTTACTCGACTCATAAACTTTTTTTGCTTCACCTTTCTCTGGCTATCATATCTATAGAAAGAGAATTGGTTTTAGAGCTTGATTATGTGTGTTTGGTGAATGATTTTTTTAGGAGAAAATGATAGAAAAATTGTGGTTTAGAATATTTTTTTTTTCACCATTATTGTCTTTAAAATATTTTTTTTTTGATATTTCTAATAATAAAAGCCATATTTTACTTACCCGCCCTAAACCACAATTTGCCTTAGCACGGCACTGCCCATGGTACTAGAATATGCTGCTTCTTTATGAAATGGCACACACAGATGCTTAAATTTCTCTGTTGAGAAATCAAAACTGAGTAATGAGTATTCACTGACTCCAGATGGACTTGACAGCCAATAAGTATTCCCTTTCAAAGACGCGCCAGGACTAAGTATTATACCATGGGGAGATACATCAAGACTCCTCCATGAATTAGAGCTAAACTCATAGATTTCCAATTTTTCTCTACTTATAATCCTCAAGATCTTGTAGTTATAGCACAATTCCTTGTTATTGTAACCGAGCGCATAGTCCTCCTGTGTCTCGTGATACTGAATTATCGGTTGGATCCATCTGGTTTTCCCCGAGAAGGGGTTCCAAACCACACACCAGGCTTCATGCTCTCTTGAAAAGGCGGTGCATAGCAATAAACCATCACAGTGAAAGGCTTCATATATACCGAATTCGAATTGATCTGAATTACTAAGGGGGTCGATTAGGCTATGATTACCTTTCAACCGTAGACGAGAGTTGAGGTGAACTTCATTGAGATTGGAACTCACTGAATAAACCTCATAGTCAATCAACATGACATCGTAGTACTCTCTTTCAGTTTTATCAGAGTGCTTTTTGATAAATCCAGGGTCTTTGAATAAAGCGTGATGGTACCATAGTTTGCAAGTTGATCGTAATCGTCTCAAAGATGTCACGGGAACCTTAGAGAGTATCTCTTCTAGCACATCCACTGGAAGGTTGGAGATCATCCTTGTGATTACCTTGCAGAGAAGTTAATTAGGGTTTGATATTATTATATAAAGTTGGGTTTTGAAAGTTAGCCATTAATAAGATTTTGACACATGTCAAGTTATTAATCTGAGATTTTGACATGTGTAAAAGTTAATATTTAATAGGATAAATTTGAGATAATGACAAAAAAACAAAAAAAAATTGTTTAAACAATATTAATAATATAAAAAGATAATTATCAAAAAGTTACAAAAATTAAAAAAATTTTAAAAATAATTATAAAAAGATTATATATTTCATAAAATTCAAAATTATAATATTATTTACTTATTATCGTCTCATATTTTTCATCTAACAAAATTATTTATTCAAAACACTGCTTTAAACTTTGTTCTATTGGTAAAAAAGTTTTAATGGGAAGGTAAATTTTTCTTATTTTTTTAACCAAAACTTTCTCTTACTTTCTCCTTTTTTCAGTTTAGAATAGGTAAGAGATTAATAATTTGACCCAAACAAAAAGTAAGATTAATATATGCGTCTTCTTTTTCTAATATTGTATTTTAAATTTTATTGTAGTGTTTTTAGATTGTTTTACTTAATTTATATTTTCATCTCTGATTTGAGATTCATATATTATCGTACTTATAATTTTCTAATATTTCTTTAATTATGTCCAATTAATTTTTTCAAATTTTTCAACCTCGATTGGTTGGTCATAGACCTTTTTTATGCAAACATAATTGTTACTATTCATTCATTCCCAAAGGAAGATAAAGACTAGAACCCCATCAACCTAATGGTTAGATAAAATAGGCTAATCAATCATAAGCTTACAACAAACATAGATATATAGATTGAAAAACTATAACAATTTTTTATAGATCCATAGGAGCTCGGAGACAGAGGATACGTACATCATGATGTGTCAAAGACACTTCCATAAATACATTGGAAAATTTAACATTAGTTACTATCAAAAGATTTTGTGACATTGGAAAAGAGCTTTTAGTTTCATTGATTGCCGGAGCATGCCACTTAGAGATAGCTAAAAGACGTAAACATGTTCTCTCCACACATGAGGAGGGCAAAGCCAAGATTCTCTCGATGGTGGAGGAGGTCGGACGCATGCAAGGTTATTTTCCCAAGGGAAGAAGGCGGAACCAAGGTTCTCTTCATGGTGGAGAAGGTTGGACACATGATTCTCTCTATAAGAGAGAAAGGCGGAGCCGAGATTCTCTCCATGGTTGACCATACACTATTCTGATGATACATCATTGATTAGTATACTATGTAATATATTCTTTATTCGAAATATTTTTTGAACCAATAATTTTAGCGATTAAATAAACTATGCAAAAGCTAAAATAAATAGACATATAATAGTTGACGTAACGTGTTTATATAGGCATTTTCCTAGGTAGTGATCAAGAATATATTTATAACATACAATATAATTAGGTTTAAAGAAATATACTTTTAATGGTAACAAAAATCAAAAAAAATTAAATGGATATAAATCAATGTATTATAGCAAACAATATTTTTTTATAAATAGCGTACAATAAATTTTAATATATATTTTAAAAAATTTGATCTTATTTACAAAAGTTTAAAACCCGTACATCGGACGGATTCTTATCTAGTTATATATATTAATCAGTAAGTAAAAACTTTCACGCTTCTTATATAACACTAAGCTATATAACGCGTGTTTTTTATACATTCCAAATTTATGCATTATACTAATTAGAAACATGAGATGTATGATCCTGCTTGAAAAAGTTTTTCCGTTTCCTTGTTGGTTTACTTTCTAACGCTTGAAAGTACTTACTTCCCAAAAACAAGCTAAGGGGGGAAACTATACATTTTTTTTTTTCTCAAGACCAAAAACATGCATGTAAGCTAGGAGGAGGAAAAAATAGTATTGGAATGCATATTATTATTCGCTACTCGCAGATTCGCAAAAATGACAATATCTTTCTCTCATGATGATTTATGAAGCTATTTTTACATGGAGATTAGTTGAAAATAGATGATGATAAAAAGATGATATTCATGAGGAGGAAGATAAGCAAGAACAACAAGAACACGCTTTATTTCCGAGATTTTCGATGTCGAAAACGGTAGTTTCGATTCGAGACAATGAGCAAGAACAACAACAACAACAACAACCAGAAAAACTCTCGTCTCGTCATTTTCTTACATCTGGGCGAGTCGGCAAGAATATTTTACTATTTTCTTAAAATTCAATAATAGTTGAGTTATGTAACACCTGTAAAGTAAAAAATAAATACAATTCATGGGAAAGTTCACCTAGTTAATATTTTTGTTTAAAAGAACATTAATTTCACATATGTATGTGTTTGATTTGAAATCTCTCTTTTATAACATTACGCGAGTCGGCAAAGAGTATTTTATCATTATTCCAAAAAAACAATTGATGGTTACGCAACACGTGTAAAGAACCACTTAACACGAATCCAAGATCGAGAAGCCAAAAGAAGCTGGTACTCTCCACGTGGTTAGCCACGCGTCTCAAGCCTATCTCGTTTTCCACTAATACATAACAGGAAGAAGTCACAGCACCATTCCTCGGAGAACACCACATCACAATCAACTGATCTTTTTCTGTTAACTGATCATAGCTATCATATACTTCGATCCTGCGAGTAGAAAAGAGAGCTACGTTATAAGTTATTTTGTTTTCGTTTAGTGTTGATAAAGTAAGAATGGGGTTAGAGAGGAAAGCGTACGGTTTGGTTATGGTATCTTTGATACTTATGGCTATTGCAACGATGTGTTGTGTCCAAGCTACAATCGAGGAAGAAGCGGCTAAGGATGAATCATGGACTGGTTGGGCCAAGGAAAAAATCGGTCTCAAGCACGAAGACAACGCCCAACACACCGTCCAAGACGACGCTTGGAGAGCGAGTGAAAAAATCAAGGACGACGCAACTCATCACACCGTCCAAGACGACGCTTGGAGAGCGACTGAAAAAGTCAAGGACGCAAAAGACGAGGCTAAGCGTAAAGCAGAGGATGCAGTTGGAGCGGCGAAGGATAAAGCGGGGTCGGCTTACGAGACAGCTACATCGAAAGCTGGCGAGGGTTTGGGTTCTGTGAAGGATAAGGCCTCGGAGAGCTACGACTCAGCTGGTCAAGTCAAAGATGACGTGTCTCACAAGTCAAAGAAAGTCAAAGACAGCTTAACGGGAGATGAGAGTGATGAGTCTTGGACTGATTGGGCAAAAGAGAAAATCGGAATCAAGAACGAAGACAGTAACCCTAACTTGGGAGATACGGTTTCCGAGAAGGCTAAAGAAGCTAAGGACGCTGCTACACGCAAAGCGGGCGATGCTAAGGAGAAGTTGGAGGAAACGGTTGAAGCAACGAAAGAGAAGGCGAGTGATATGACGAAGGCGGCTAAGGAGAAGGCGGAGAAGTTGAAGGAGAAAGCAGACAGAGATAGCAAGAGTGCGAAGGAGAAAAGTAAGGAAAGCTACGAGACTGCGAAATCAAAAGCCGATGAGACTTTGGAATCTGCAAAAGATAAGGCGTCGCAGAGTTACGACTCAGCTGCGCGTAAATCAGAGGAAGCTAAAGACACCGTGTCGCACAAGTCAAAACGTGTTAAAGAGAGCTTGGCCGACGATGAAGCGGAGCTTTGAAAAAATTGAGGGAAAAAGTCGTCCATGTGTTGAACAGTGTTGAGATGTTGATGTTGTTTTCTTGTTCCTGATCTTTTTATATGTAATCATGTTCCAATCTTTTTCATGTTTTTTTTTTTTGGTTCCGTAGTGTATATGTTGATCTCTTGGGATATATACACATATCGCACCTTATGAATAATGAGTCCATGCGTAAATAGCCTAGTCGGATCCGTTAGTAAGTTTGAGAGGCCCAATCCTTTAAAAGCAGCAAACTCCCCAAAAAGACGTCGTTATCCAATAAGAAGAATAGAATAAGTTTTCCTAACGACGCTTGTCTGTGATATTACAAACAATATGGAGAAGAGGATCAAACTGATTTACCGATTAGCCATTAACCCCTTAGTTGCCATTTATTAATTGAATTTAAAGTATAAAATGTTAGGTAATTGGAATCTCTCGCCATATGAATTAACATAAGACCGAACACGTATAGATCGTATATTAAACTACGCTTTTTGGGTCGTTTGGCTTTTGCCCCCACTCCAGTGGTCGAGTAGTGTGGCTGGTGAGAGGAAGTTGATTGCTCACATCACAAACTTATAATAACAATACACTACGTTCTTTTTAATCATAAGGTGGTTCACTATTGAAATATATTAATAACCTCGACAAAACTCTTCGTCCCCACTCTGCTTATAATAGTTGGAACTATAATCATCTTGGTGAAAAATAAAATATATTCTAGTTTCACTTTTGTGGTGATGTCAAAATGTGATACGACGCTTTTTGCTTTCTTCTTTCTTGTTCCCAAGGGTTGGAGATTCCCATAAAGCGTCAAGCAAATGTATATTTTAGCGTAACATCACATCACTTTTGAATTTGTTAATGTTGTTACTCATTAGTGTATCACAAATATATTGCGTGTAATTGAATTATTATATTGTCCCTTATTATAGTTTCTGTTGGTGTCTATTCTAGACTTTTAGTAAGTTTATGATATGTGTTGTCATAAAAAAATTGAAATTGAACCATGAAACATAAATTTGTAGCATAAACTAGTCGTGCCGGCCTTAAACGCATAGCGTAAACTTATCAGTACACGACATCCTAATTTTCATCTTGATTTTTAGTTGGATTTCTCCGTAGAAAACCCAAAATTGTGTGTCTTTAATTTTCTCCGAATAGATTTTGTATCATAAAGTATATCAAATAAGCAACCAATTTGGCCTTGTTGGGGTAGACTTAAACCAGAATTTGCCTCTTCGTCAATGGAAAGGTCTGTGTCATGTGTCTCCTTTTTATAAGTATAAAGACATTGATAGACAAATACTGTATATGTAGATAAGATTGGCAAGGGAAGGAGACTCATTTATCCACTTAGAAATTGTTTAATGGGTCGCTTTTGGGAAATCCCTACGCTTGATAATTATAAATTTTTAAAAATATTAACCACTATATGATATTTAAACACCGTCTAAATTGACGTGTAACTATTGTTGTGGAATCTAATCTAGGATCCTCCTATACGAATTTACGTTATTGCTTATCGCAAAGTTTCCCTTTTCTATATAATAATTATTTGCGCTAACGTCTACAGATAAAGAATATTCTCCACTCTTCAACATGGTAGTATTTTAAAACCTCTAAAACAAAATTCAACAAATCAACATGAAACTTTCATAAAAGCTTGGAAAAGGATAAGGTGAACATTACACACTAAGCAATTTGACATTAATTTAAAGAAAGATATATCAAACTTAGCACCGATGAATCCAATTATATTTATAATTTTAGATCCTTGCAGTAGTTTTATTATATTTATGCTATAATAATGAGAATCATTAGTTTTTCTTGTCAAAAACAGAACAATAATTATTACTTTTCTGAGTGAAATACTACAATGTAAGGGATCAATTACTTTTCATAATTCATTGTCATATCATGAACCATCAGCTTAAAGCCTAAAAGATCATATGTAATACGCTAGGACCCGCTTACGATTACTACGACGACCAAATTTAGATGCGAAGACATTCTACTCAAACATACATACAGGGGCCACTTAATTTAGATACCAATACATAACATATATCACTCTCAACATGGGCACACAAGATGTTATATGTGTTCAACTACCAATTTTGAGGTCAATAATGTCAAGATGTGGCTACTCTAGAGTGCCTAGCTATCGTGCTTTATTTCTTCTTTTCTTTGTTGTTGTTGTTGTTAGATCGGGATAGGTATTAGGTAGCCTAGTGGTTTATGTTAATGTTATTACTGTATCACATAATGCATTAGTGTTGTTTAAACTAGGTTTCCACAATGAATTTGTTTAGTGAGGGAAACAAATTCAAGGAAATAATCTCTCAAGAAACTCGATCTAAGCTTGAAATTAAAGAGGGTTTTATTCTCTTAAAGAAATTAGGATTTTCTCTCAATAACAACGAAGAACTAGGGTTTTTAGTATTAATTGTTGGATGCCTCCAATGGAGAAGATTCTCCCTTATTCTCTTTGCTAGATTACAGAATATACTAACTTTCCTTATAACTCGAGCTAAAATATAGAAGTTGTTCTTTCTTCTTCAAGTTGGTCGTCGGGCGAGTTCGGAAGTCGGCTTCTCATCTTCGGGCTGGGCTTCCTAGTCCGAACAGGCTTCAAATAAACTGTCAATTAGGCTTGGATCGGATTCCCGATTAAGTAATCGATTTATCTTTCTGGTTTAGGTCGGTATATCGGAGGTGCTAAATCCCGCACCAACATTTAATAATTCAAATTCGCTAAATATGTTAACAAATATATATACTGTAAAAAAAACTCACTTGGATAAAGTAGACACATAATAAACTTATAAAACCATTTAAAACAAATTAGGCATTGCCCAACAGGAAAAGAAACAAACTACTATATATATCCACCGGCCAACTAAGTAACAATCCATTTAATAACCCTTAATTAATAAGGTTAATGACTCGCCATTCAAGCTTATATTTCTTATTAGAAAGGCGTTGGAGTTGATACAAATCTATATCCGTGGACACACTAACACATCATCCTTTACGAGGCCAAATGGTTCCTTAGGTGCAAGCAGTCGCACTCCAGTCGCGACCTCGTTAACAATGGTAAGTGGTAACCCATAATTTGTTGTGAGAAAACGATGAAAACGTTGCTAAAAGCCTAATAGTATTTATTACGTTAATTATATGGTGAAAGATAGGTGCACGGGAGAACGTTGAAATTCACTATATATATATATATATACACTAGATTAAGACCGGTGCTAAAGCACATGTTGAAATTGATTTTATTTATATTATAATTTTTATTTAATATAAAATTTATGTGATTGTTTTTAAAAGTTGTTGTAAATAAAAAATTATGCACCATATAGCATCATATATGTGATTGTTTTATTTGTTTTAAAAGTTATTTTTTTTTCTTTTTTGATGAAACACTATGCCATTAAATCATATGTTGAATATGACTTATGGAAAGAACATAAATTTTGTATAGATTTTGCTCCGCGGTAGACCGCGAATTAAGTTATTTGATAAAAAAAATTTGTTTGTTAATTTTCTTTGAATTGTTTAGTGTTTAAAATTATATATTGTATTTTGATTGTTAATTCTATGACTTAACCCACATTATACCCAATTTATCTTTTTGTTACAGTATTAATTTAATCAACTTAATTAAATATATTTATTAATTTAATATTCATATTATTAACAAAATAATGAAATGATATTTTACCCGTGTAGTACCGAATTAATGAAATTTTAAATTTATATTAGTATCTACTCAAACACGTCATATCATATAACTCTGTCGTGTAATATTTTAATTCGCAGTACACCATGAATTGTAATGTACTAATGTGTATAAACATAATAATCATCATTACAAGTATGACAAAATTAAAAGACATGAACTGAAAGATGATATCTTATCAAAAGGTAACGATAGATTCTGGATCGGTTTATTTTTTAGTATAATCGGAAATTACTATTAAATCTGGGTAAGAATGATTATTTTTTTTAGATTTGTTTGTTTATATATGGTTAATTAAATATGTTTTGGAGATTTTTTTTTTTTTGAATATCCTGTTTTAGAGGATCTTAAATCTAGATTAACTAATGGTTACAATTCATATAATGTATAACATATCAAATAATTAATCTTATAACCCATATTATATAGTCTACAGAAAAGTTATGTAATTCCGTTTTATTATATAGGAGATATATATATATATATTTTGACAGAAGACTCGAACTAACCAATTTTAAAAAATGTAGCAAATGAAAGTTTAAAGCTTTAGGCAAATCTTGAGAAATATATTTGGTAACATTTTTGTTTTGTTTGCTTGATTAATAAATATGAATCTTAGAAAACATATTCAGAAGTATTAAATATATATTTATTTAATTGTAACCATAGGACGAAAAATAAAACATTAAATTTCGATTGCTCTCTCTTTTAGAAAGAAAAAATAATAATAATAATTGTGATTAGAAAAAGAAAGAAGAGAGCAACCACATGGTTGAAATGGCCACACCCGTCAGTCATCAGTTGGTTGGTTGAATTCACGTGGTCCTGCTGCTACTTCCACTCTCATAAATCTCATTTTTGTCTTCTCTTTCCCTACCACGTCATTAACATTTCCAAAACATGGTTTTATAACTTAGGAAAAATCGAAACCGTATTAAATTTTGTTATTTTCGGTGTGGACCAATTATGTTATTACGATAGTCACTTGAGGGATACAAAACGTATGGTACTTTTAAACAAAAAAAAAAACGTATGGTACTCTAATTTAACATATTATATGTATGCATATATGTATATATAATTGACAATATTGGAATATCTTCTGCTTTAGTTTTGTTACTAAAAAGTATCTATTTGTGAACGGAACCATTAGGTTGTGAGCTTTCGAACATTGTCATATATGGTACGTATAAGTTTGTTCTAGTCGTCAGATTATATGTATATATGGTTGTGAGTTTAATTAAGGCTATAATTAGGCTCGTATGTATGTAGGACGAAACGTGTATTCTCATTGTTGTTATACCAGTGAGAGACTATAGACAGGAAGCTAGAATCAGAGACTCTTATCAATGTTTCTTAGTCAATGGTTAAGTATCTCTTTAGTTTAACATTAAAGAGAAAATACAAAAGAATGGAACAAAAGAAAATTGTGGTATAAAATATTATTTGGTTTAAAGTTAAGTAAGTGCCTCGTGTAACTTTTCTAATTATTTAAAATTATATTACATACACACCCACACACAAAAAAAAAAAAAAAAAAAAAAAAAAAAGAGAGAGGTTCTGAATTCTGATCGCACTGGCTAAATTATCAATGAATAAGTAACTCACTGGCGGCAGCCGGCAGCAGCACTATCACCGGCCATTCATACACGTTCGAGACTCGAATTATTTTAAATTATTGGTCTTCTCTCCTTCTATAGTTCTATATAATACTGTATCTATTTATTCCAGCCACATAATCTTAAAGAAAAACCTCTACAACTTTTCAAAAAAAAAAATATTGGGAAAGGTATGCCTTGAGAAACATGAGACACATATGACTTTTTCTGTTTTGAATTAATTTACCAAAAAAAAAACTAAGAACCACTAAATCTTTAATAATCCGTGCTCTCTATATCTAGGACCTATGTTTTGCAATAATATCGAGTGGAAAAGTATGTACATATATGGTGTTGTCCAAATTAGTCTGGTTTCATTTTTGGGGGTTTTTCTTGATTATGAAAAAAAAAAGACAGATCTTTTTGAATACAAAATATGCATAAGATAGAAATCATATAAATTGAATGGAACCATGCATGTGATCTAAACGTGAGCCGACAAAAACATAGAAATGAGATTTAAAATCACCAAAAAATCTGAATTCCGTAGTCAATATGTTTAAAAAATTGAACTTAAAAAGTGTATCCTAAACGATTGTGTTTCTAAACGATATCGTGGATTGAATTAAAAATTTCGAAAAGTCTACAACCGAAATAATTAGTCTACAAAGACAGACACTATATATTAATTAAACTCTGATAGCGTTATCTTTTCTTCCCCAAATGGAAAGCACTACCGTAACAAAATGTTTTAAAACTAATTAATCAATCATGCACGAGAATCGGTTCAAACGCCCAAACACTCACAAATGTGCCTTGCGGGAGGGAGGATGAGGCGGGTAACACTTGGAAGAGAAAAAAAATGTACTTGGTCCAAGTACTTGGAAAAGACAACACAAGAGGGTGGTGGTGAGGCTTGTCATAAATGAGTAAGTGGCTTAGGGAAAAAATTAATAACACACACTAAAGAAGACTTAAGTGCTTATAGTTGCCCAAACACAACAATGAAGAGCATAGCACATACTAAAGAAGAATTGAGATGAGTGCATAAAGGGTTGTTATAATGATATACACTTGGTCAAAGAAAAAAAAAACAAGACTTGAGAGGAATTATTTGGAGATAGCACAACTCCAAATGGAAATAAGAAAAAAAGACTTCAAAGTGCTTCTCAAAGGTTGTTATACAACACACTTGGGAGAGAAATGTCTCATATTGAACAAGACTTGAGCTGGGATCAGGAATATTAAAAAGACCAATGAAGAGTCCTAGATGCCTATTTAGATGTCTAAAAGCAAAAGGAAAAAAAAAATGAAAGAAAAAAAAATTCACATCCGGATACGTCCGCGGTGAACGGACCACACGTTCCCGGTGAACGGGTCACTCGTTCACAGTGAACGTTGTTCTAGTTCACAGTGAAAGGGTCACTCGTTCGCGGTGAACGGGGTTCTCGTTCACGGTGAACGGTGTTCTCGTTCACGGTGAACGGGCCACTCGTTCACGGTGAGCGGGCCACTCGTTCACTGTGAACGGTGTTCTCGTTCACGGTGAACGGACCACACGTTCCCGGTGAACTAATCGGTAGGGACGTCTAACTAAAAAATAAAAACTAAAACACTTATCTCTTAATATATACCACGAGTCCACGACAATGAATACGGAATACCGTCGGCCTATAGAATCAACTCTGAACTTAAGCAAGGTTCGACCGTTCGAGTTACAAAGAAAATCATATTTCAACTCACAACACTTCAAAATTTCCAAAAAACGAACGCGTTACGACTTATGAGTTATGACTATGAGCGAACGTGTTGTTCAGCATGGGTCTTTAAGTTCAAGTCTCATTTGACATTCTCTTTTCTAATAAAGCAAAACTGAAAAATAGAAACTATAGTTAGACTTTAAATTTGTAATTGTATCTATATAATAAGTTCTTTATAAAAAGAATTTAATGATTAATATACTTAATAATTATAATTTATAAAATCCGAATGCCAAATCAAAACTGCTCCAGTAACAAGATCTAAAAAAGTACGACATTGTTTTTTTATAGCATTTCTTTCCAACTTAAACCAAAGTTTTTGTAATTCTTATATATATTATACTAGAATATGACCCGTGCTAGAACACGGGTTGAAATTGCATAATTTATTTTATATTATAATTTTAGAATAAAATATAATTTATATGATTATTTTTTGAAAATTTTTTGATAAAATATTATTCAATAAAATCATATGTTAAATATGATAGCTTGAAAAAACATCTATTTTGTAAGTTTTTTTTTTTTTTTGGTCAAACATTTAATTTCTCATTTCTCAATTAGGGTTCATAATACAAAAGGGCTTCCTTTGCAAAGAAATCAGCCCGACGATTGAGGTCTCTAGGCAAGAAATTGAAAGAGCAGAAAGTAAATTGCATCGATAGATTCAGGATATCATGTAGAATCCCATGGAGCTCCTTTGATTGAGTCTCCCGATTGAGTGCTTTGACAAGGTTTAACGAATCAGAAGCGAAGATGATGTTGGTGAAGCCCGATTCAATGGCAACTCTCACTATCGCCAGAGTTGCAATTGCTTCGGCCATCAGCGGAGAGGTGACCTTCATGGACGACGTCGCCCCTTCCAGGATTGAAAGGTCAGACGGATTGCTAAACACCCAACCAAATCCCGCGTGTCCATCTGCTCTCCATGCGGCGTCCGAGCAAGCGAGAATAGCTGAGTCACGATTTGGGAAGCCTAAACTCTGCCGCGAACGGGAAGGGACAATCTTTGAGGTGCCCTGTGCTTCTTGCCACTCGCGACAACGCACTACAGCCATAGTCATGGCGTCTGAAGCCAGGGTTCTTTCCTTGTTAAATAGAAGCCGGTTTCTTGATGTCCAGATTATCCATAAGATCCAAGGAGCAAGTGGACCCAAACTAATACCCGTAGGTGGGAGACAACCCAGTTTATTGCAAGCGGTGATGCCCGATTTGACTGTTGTAACCTCTGTTGCCACAATACGAGAGGACAGAGGTGCGAGTTTCCATACCTGATCCGCGAAAGGGCAGTGGAAAAATAGATGAAGTGGTGTCTCCTCCGCTCCACAGTGAGGGCAATTAGCATTGTCAGTTATATGTTTCTGCACTAGTTTAGATCCCAGGGGCAATGCTTCTTGTGCTAGCTTCCACAAGAACATTTTGATCTTTGGTGAGCACTTGAGAGTCCATATTGCTGAATGCCACTGAAAATCTGTGTTTGGTTGGGGTACTTGAGCATTGTCTCCTCTCTCTCGTTGGTTTAACGTTTCGTAGTATCCTGATTTTGTTGTGTATGTTCCAGAAGTTGTTGGGAGCCAGGCCCAGGTATCTTCTCCCCCTGTTGTACTTGGTCTGATTTTCAGGATATCACTCTCATAACTTGGTAAAATTTCTCTGATCAGGGGTAGGTTCCAGTCTCCGGTCTCCTGCAGAATCAGATCTGCAACCTGTAGATTGCAAGTAGAGGCCGTAGGTGGTCCCATGGGGCATTTTGGATTAGCTAAAGATAACCAAGGGCTGTACCATACGGAGGTAGTCAATCCATTGCCTATCACGCATCCCAACCGTTGCTTTAGGAGGTCTCGTCCTGTGCAAATCCCTCGCCAACCATGAGACGCCGATCCTGTAACAGAGCATTCCAGGAACGGGTCAGTTGAGCAGTATTTTCCTAGTAGCACTCGCGCAAGTAGGCATTTCGGGTTAGTGAGGATTCTCCAGCTGAGCTTGGCAAGTAAGGCATCATTGAAAGTTTTAATTTCTCTGAAACCTAATCCGCCATTCTTAAATGACCGTGTCATCCTTCTCCAGGATATCCAGCACATCTTTTTCTTTCCTGAGTTTGAGTCCCACCAGAATCTAGTCAGAGCAGATTGGATTCTTTTGCACAGGCCATTTGGGAGTTTGAAGCAAGTCATGGTGTAGGTAGGCATGGAGGCAAGTACTGATTTTAGCAGTGTGAGTTTCCCAGCCGAAGAGAGGAAGCGAGAAGACCAGCTTATGGCTCGTTGGTGAATGCGGTCTATTATCTGGGTAAAAAGATCTTTCTTCTTCCGGCCAAATAGTTCAGGAAGTCCCAGGTACTTTCCTTGTCCCCCTTCTTTTGTGATTGCTAGGTCTCTTTTAACTCTCTCTTTTGTTGCTACACTTGTGTTCTTTGCAAAAGTAATAGCTGATTTTTCCGGATTTATCTTCTGTCCCGAGGCTTCCTCATACTTACTCAGTATTTGTTTTAGTTTCAGGCAGCTCTGATGGTCTGCTCGACAGAAAAACATTGTGTCATCTGCAAAGAGTAAGTGATTGACTCGAGGACTAGCTTTTGCAACTCTGATCCCAGGGAGACTGCCTTGTTCTTGAGCTTTGTTACAGAGACCCGACATGACTTCGCTACAAAGTATGAAGACATAGGGAGAGAGCGGATCACCTTGTCTGATCCCTCTTGTTGGTCTTACAAATCCCAGGGCTTGGCCATTGATAAGGTAAGAGTATGAAACTGATTTGATGCATTGCATAATCCATTGAATCCAGATCTTGTGAAAACCCATTCTTCCTAGTACAGCCTCAATGAAATTCCACTCCAGTCTATCATAGGCTTTACTCATGTCAGTCTTAACTGCCATTGAGACCCTGACTTTAGCATTTGATGTTTTCAGGTAGTGGAGCGTCTCATGGGTGATTAAGACGTTATCAGATATCGCTCTATTGGGAACAAAAGCTGACTGATTCTCTGAGATGCAGGTATGGAGGATCGGTTGGAGGCGTTTGGTCAGTATTTTGGAGATGATTTTGTAATATACTGAACAGAGGGCGATCGGCCTGTAATCTGACACTTTCTGTGGGCATGTTATCTTGGGAATCAGTCTAACATGCGTATGGTTTATGTGTTTAGGTAGGATTCCGGAAATGAAGAAGGTTTGGACCTCTGCAATTATCTCATTGCCCACTGAGCTCCAGTTTGACTGGAAGAAACTAGCTGAGAAACCGTCAGGCCCCGGGGCCTTATCCGGGTGTATAGCAAAGCACGCTTGTTGTATCTCCTCAGCTGATGGGATCTTGATCAGAGTTTCATTGTCCAGTTGGGAGATGCAAGGTGAGATTGCCTCTTGTACCACGCTTAAACTATCTCCCTCCTGAGAGGTAAATATTTGTTTGAAGTAATCAGTTATAGCTTGCACAATTTCTTTTTCTTCGTACACTGGAACAGAAATGTTATTAAAAGCTCTTCGTCCCTTTGTTGCAGCATGGAAATACCCCGTGTTCTTGTCTCCTAGTGTGAGCCATAACTGTCTACTTCGCTGTTGCCAAAAAGCCTCTTCTTTTTTGTAAGCTTCAAGGAGTTTCTTGTTTATGAGAGCAATATCCTCCTGTTTGTCAGCATTCTCAGTCATGTGTTCCTCTAAACTTTCCTTTAGCGCATTAATTTCCTTTTGACTGTTTTCATGTTGCTCCTTGCTCCAGGTAATTATGGCATGACGACAAGCATTGATTCGATCACTCACCAAGCCCGAGGGGAGTGATTTCCATGCCGCAGTGACCAGGTTCCGGACCTCTTCATTGTCTCTTAACCGTCTATCATATCTGAATAAGCTTCTTCATTTCTTTTTGATAGGGTCAAAGGAGATTACCAGTGGTCGATGGTCAGAGCCTTCGAACCTTAGATATTCACTGCGGCCCGATGGGTATTCAACAACCCATTCGCTGTTTGACATGGCTCTGTCAAGTCTGCATCGTACTAGGTGAGTATGTCTCTTCCCCCTCCAAGATAAAAAACACCCTGTATGCTTTAAGTCATATAAATCACAAGATGACATAAATGACCTTAATGCTCCCATAAGTGTAATATTTGTTCTTGTTGCTCCTTTTGGTAAGGGTGGACGGCCACGACCCCGCTTTTGGTTCCCCACTTCTTGTGGTACTAGGTTAACTGGGGAGTCGCTGTTGAGGTTTATGGGGTTTGACTCTTGGGGATTTTCAAGAGCTGGTTCTGAAGCTGCTGCAAGTATGCTATCTGCCGTATTTGCCATCAGGTTACGACTTTCTCCTTGTATAACTCGCATTTTTCTTGCTGCACTCTCGGTTTGGTCTACACAGGATGTGTATTGAATCGTAACTTCCCTGAGTTCATTCAGGACTTGTTCCCTTGATAGTGCTGGTAGTGTTGGAGGCGTATTTGGTTCTGGACTCGTTGCCGATCTTTCCAAAGGAGGTCGTCTCGATCTGGAGGATAGAGACGTAGGAGAGGATTCCTGTCTTTGTAGGGCTGTGGGCGTGCTTTTTGCTCGCCATTCCAGATTATGGCGTTTGACGTAATCCTCACTTCCTCTTTGTGACCAGCTTTGTCGAGAATCTCGCTGATAGGAGCTTGATTGTCGTTCAATTGATCTTATAGGTGATCTGCGATGAGGGCTAAAAGGCTGGTTGTTAGATCGGGTTGTCGTCTGAGAGTTTGATCTATCCTCACAGTTTGGTGCCTTTCTTTTCCGATAGTTGTACTCTTGTGCAGGATTGAGTCTGTGTTCCAGGAACCTTGAAGTCGGTTTTGGTGCAGTGAAATTATCCTGTGGGGTGTAATAGTTCCTTGATATTGGTTTTGATGCAGATGGTTCCGACTGTGTAACAGATGGGGTTCGTCGGTCATTGATGTCAGTCAGGCCCGGGCAGTCTTTCTTCTCATGGGTTAATCTGTGACAATGGAGGCAGTGGTTTTTGAGGTTTTTATAATCCAGGTACACTACAGCTTCCTTGCCATTTGCAAATTCCACCACAGTCTCTTTGGTTAGCGGTTGGAGTCCATTAATAAGAACTTTAACTTTGGCTGTTGCTGGAGTAATCTCCATGTCTAGGTATTCACCAATCTCTTCCGCTATTGTTTTCAGCATAGCCGGCTGCCAGAAGTGTTTTGGGAGCCCCTGTAGTTCAACCCAGAAGGGAATCTGATCCGGGAAAGTTTCAGAGATGACAGGTTCCCACTTTTGAAGTATTACCATCCATTGGTCGAAAAAATAAGGTCTGTTATCCAGAACCTTCTGCATATCTTCTGCGTATTCAAAAGAGAACTGGAAACAACCTTTACCAAGATCCGCCCCTGTTGCAGTGCCTCGCAGATTCCATCGGTTTGAGATAAAAGGAAATAGAGACCATAGACGCTGGACAGCCGGGTTGGTAAGTCTTCCTATCAAGGTAAGAGCATTTGCTTCTATGAGTTCCGTGGTATCTAGGTCTGGAGCTCGGATTCGTTTCCTTGGTGGTGGTGCAAAGCCATGGTCCACCCCTTTACCTTTAGAATGATACGGTATGTTTCTACTCATCTTGCTGGGTTTGTGGGTATAAGACAGGTTTCAGAGGTTTGGGTACGGTTTGACAGAGGTTTTTTCTTAAAACAGGTTTCAAGGGTTTGCAACGGTTTCAAAGAGTTTTCAAAATTTAAAAAGGCAGAGACAGGGAAGAGAGGTACCATTCGTGAAAATAGCAGCTCGGAGAGTCCAGATTACCACCAACACTTTAGCAGAATTGAGAAGTTGATTGCCGGAAAACACCATACTCTCACCGCAATTCAAAATGTTCGTGTGTCGAGCCAGCGGTTAATAGGGTGTTTTTAATACGTTGTGGTGGTTGAGATCTGGATAATAGAAGGATCCATACTTCTATTAGTTCTCTCGAAAAGCGGGCCTGGGAGCTTTAGATTTTAGAGTCAATCAAATATTGAACCCCTCTATTTTGTAAGTTTATATTGTTAATTTTGTGATTTTATGTATGAGATATAGTTATGTTTGTTTTTTTTTAATTTTTGAACATGTTTGGTCAAAGTATTTTAATATGACCCGTGCTTAGGTAAAATTTTATTTTTAACTGCACAATAAGATCTCGGAAATCACAATTAAGTGTGATAAATTACCAACATTTTATTTCTTTTTATGCCTAACAATATATATTTTGTAACAATACATGAAATACTAAAGATTATATTTTGGAAATTCTATAAGTCATCAAAATATTCTCTTTCAGAGAATTTTTTGGGATATTCTCAAGTGTATATTGACCAATTAATCTATAACTGTTTTTTGTAACCAACCAATATTTAATCTATTACCTATTTTGTAACCAACTTATAAAAATTATATAGTCTACAAAAAAAGGTTGTGTACTTCTGTTTTATTATATAGGACCTGTTTTAAATATAATGAATTCACAATATATTTTATCCCCTTTAATAAGTTGTTTAACGTTGTGGTTTATCAATAAAATATGTGGAAATTTAATTTATAATATTGTGTTTAAAAATCTTTGGAAACAATATGATATAGGAGTAAAACATCCCGAAAATATAGTTGGGAATATCGACGATTTTACTTGTTACCAAAGATCTATATATTAATTATCAATTTAATATATTTAGATGTAACCGTTTGTTCCACAATTTTATTTGTTACCAAAGATATATCAATTATCAAATTGGAATATTTAGATGTAACCATTTGCCATATGGATTAATGTATATCCTATATATAACCTATTTGTAACCATTTGTAATCATTTATTAAAAATATAAAGTCTACAAAACTAAGTTGTGTACTTCCCTTTTATTAAAAGGAGGATGTATATAATTAATAATTTAAAAAAATTCAACAAGAAACAAATGCAACAAAATGAAGTGGGCCTATAGATGGTTACAAGTACAAACACACAAAACACACACATAGAAAAATCCGCAAATACATCCTATCTAAAACATATTATTCTGACAAATCAATATACTCTTGCGTTTATTATACGTATTTTTTTTAATCAAAAAAAAAAAAGAAAAGAAAAAAGGGGAATCCTTATAATGAACTGAGACATATTTCAATTAAATAGGGGTTTTATTTTGACCAATAATAATTTATCCCCAACAGTACTTTATTAAAAAATATATGTCGATAATATTAAATCTTTATAGTTTGTTAGATTAATATTATTTGTTATTAAAATATGTTTATTGTTGTTATCCAATAAAAATCTGGCTAACAGAACAAGAAGATAAAAAAGAAAAACAAAAAAAAAAAGAGAGAGAAAGGTAATATATATTATTATAAAAGGAGGAGTTAAAAAAGAAAAAGTGAATATTAATATAATAAAGAAGAGAGGAAGCAATAATAAGAGAAGTAGCGTCCTCTCTTCAATTTCAACCGGCACTTTCTTCTCTTCTTCTTCTTCTTCTTCGTCGTCTCTTCGAATATTACATACACTCCTTTTCTTATATATATATCTCCTTTCTTCCTGCACAGCACAGATAGCTAGAGAGCCTTATATATCTATACCATAACAGAAATTAGTCATCAGGAGATTCAAGAATCGATTTGATTTAATTTTTCTAAATACAAATTAAAAAGCGAGTGATATTGGATGGTGAGAAGAGAAGAGATAAAGGAGGAGGAGAAGAAGGAGGAGGTGAGAAAGGGAATGCGTCTTGGGAAATACGAGCTAGGGAGGACGCTCGGCGAGGGTAATTTCGGTAAAGTTAAATTCGCTAAAGATACCGTTTCCGGTCATTTTTTCGCCGTTAAAATCATCGACAAGTCTCGTATCTCCGATCTCAACTTCTCTTTACAGGTTCCTCCCTATTCTTGCGTTTTTTTTCGTTTTACCATTTTCTAAATTTTAACTCCGAGTTTGACGGATCCAATTTTTTATTTAATTTTGTGAACAGATAAAGAGAGAGATCCGGACTCTGAAAATGCTAAAACATCCCAACATTGTTCGATTACATGAGGTACGCGCTCGCTTATCCCATTTTTAATCTTTAGGTTTTTTTTTATCGCGTGATGATGACTAATAGTCTTGTAGTATAACAATGTTTTTGGATTATTATTGCTTTGTGTTTTTTTTTTGTTTGCTTGCGGTGTAGGTTCTGTTTCAATTTTTAGTACTTACCTGAATAACATGACAGAAAGTAATTTACATGTTTGAGATTTAAAAAATATATTAGTAAACTACTTTTTAGTTTCTTTTTATCTGTCAAAAATCTTGCTGACGAGGATTAAAAACCCTCTAAAATCTTGGATAAAATACGTTTGTTGCTTTTTTTTTTTTTGGGATTTCTTTGAGTACTGTTTGAGAATATCCTTCCAAGTCTATTCGATTTAATCACCTTTTTTTAAAAAAATTGTATTAAAGTTTTGGGTCTTCGTTTTCGTATCCAAACACATGTTCGTTAACCTTGTTTTTCACGTTTCCCAATTAGCCACAATTTGTTTGGAGTATTTTTTAAAAATAAGTTCCTTTTACATGGTGGCTGGCTTCATGGCTTGGATGGCCGGTTACACAAATCTGACCTATTCCACACAATCCAAGGGTGGGTCCTTAGTCGTGAAAAATGCAGGATTTGTCGCTGAATCATTTATCATTGCTTAATCTTAGTACCTTTTGAAAACTTTTTATCATGTGGACCCACTTTGATCTTATTTATAGTTTAATTTTTAATTTTTAAGTTGTATTCTATACTCCACATGATTATTGCTCCCTGATTATTGCTGTATCTTTGGGTTTATTGTTGACGTGTAATTATTCTTCAATTGCTTTGCCTTGTTACACGAGATGATTAGTCTTGACTTTTTGGTTAAGCAACCTAAACCTACATTGTGGATTTCACCTATTCGATACACGTTTCGTGCGTGGTCCACTTTTTTCTAAGTTTGAGGCCGTGACTAACTCTGTCCTGTTGTGCTTACCTTTTTATTTGTCTGTTTCGTCTAAATTGTGGACACCTTAAGTCTTTTAGTCAATCTATGGATATGAATGCAACTCCAATTTTAATATTCTTGTCAAGCTAATGGTCGCTTCCATATGGTCATCATGCAGGTATTGGCTAGTAAAACGAAAATTAATATGGTGATGGAACTTGTTACCGGAGGAGAATTGTTTGACAAAATTGTAAGATCCCTACTACTACTACTACTACTAGCCCTCTCTCTGCTTTCTCTTTTTTTAACGAGTGTCATTTTATTTTAAAAGCTAAACTCACACTCTGATTATAACTCTCAGGTCTCCAACGGTAAACTAACAGAAACAGAGGGAAGAAAAATGTTTCAGCAGCTGATCGATGGAATCAGCTACTGTCACAGCAAAGGTGTTTTCCACAGAGATCTCAAGGTCCGTGCTTTTCACTATCTTTCAAATCATGAAAACCCTATGGAATTAGTGCCCTGATGTGTTTTTTTTCTTCTTCTACATTGCAGCTAGAGAATGTTCTTCTTGATGCTAAGGGACATATAAAGATCACCGATTTTGGCCTCAGTGCTCTTCCTCAGCATTTTAGGGTAGTTAGCAAATATAACGATCTTTAAAACTATCACAGCAAAAACATAACTTGTTGAATCCATTTGCTAATTTTCTCTCTGGCATTTTAGGATGACGGATTGTTGCATACAACTTGTGGAAGTCCTAATTACGTTGCGCCTGAGGTTTTAGCTAACAGAGGCTACGATGGTGCAGCATCAGATATATGGTCGTGTGGTGTAATCTTGTATGTTATTTTAACCGGATGCCTTCCTTTTGACGATAGAAACCTTGCGGTTCTTTACCAGAAGGTAAAAAACCGCATCATCTCTTAAAACATATTCCATTTCAAGACACACACATATTGAAGAAACTAGCTTGATAAAATATTTGATTTATTATTTCAGATATGCAAAGGAGACCCACCAATACCAAGATGGTTATCACTAGGTGCAAGAACAATGATTAAGAGAATGCTCGATCCAAATCCAGTCACGAGGATCACAGTCGTTGGTATTAAAGCCAGTGAGTGGTTCAAACACGAGTACATTCCTTCAATTCCCGATGATGATGATGACGAAGAAGAAGTTGACACAGACGATGATGCCTTCTCAGTTCAAGAACTCGTAAGAATCTGTCGCCTCGACTCTTTGTTACAATTGCATTTGATTCGAGTACAGTATGCTCATTTTCTATTTCTTTTTTTTTCTGAATGGTGTAGGGATCAGAAGAAGGGAAGGGTAGTGATTCACCGACCATCATCAATGCGTTTCAGTTAATCGGAATGTCTTCCTTTCTTGACCTGTCCGGTTTCTTTGAACAAGAGGTATTTAAAATGTCTTTCACTCTGTTTCAGAGAAGTGCTCTCTGCTTGAGATAATGCATAGTAATAATAATAATTGTACTTTTTTTGTATTCTCAGAATGTATCAGAGAGGAGAATAAGATTCACTTCAAATAGCTCTGCAAAAGATTTACTGGAGAAAATAGAAACAACGGTTACAGAAATGGGATACAGTGTACAAAAGAGACATGCGAAGGTGAGTCTTTAAAAGAAACACAACACGTTCCGTCTCTTCTTTAGCTACTTTGGAATATTTAAATCTGTAGAGGATCGATCATTAACAATTTAACATAAAACTGCATTTTGTTTCAGTTAAAAGTAAAACAAGAAGAAAGCAACCAGATAGGTCAAATTGGTTTATCAGTAACAGCTGAGGTATATTAACAACTAATTACATTATATTAGTTCACTATTTTATACTACTATATATTTAGAGAATATGTTTGACTTATGGAAGAAATTGTTATCATATCATAATAGGTTTTCGAGATAAAGCCGTCATTGAACGTGGTTGAGCTAAGAAAATCTTATGGGGATTCATGTTTGTATAGACAGGTATGCTACAAGTTGTCATTTCTTAACTAAGATTCAATGGTTTGGATTTCTGACTACTAAACAAACATATCAAAGATGAAAACTGAAGGTTAGTATTTTTTTGGGTGCAGTTGTACGAGAGACTATTGAAAGATGTGGGCACATCCTCGCCGGAGCAAGAGATAGTAACATAGGTGTTGGTATTGTCGGCTGAAGAGATATAGCTCTAATATTTTTATCTTATGGTACACCATCCATGTTCATAATTCATTATCTTTATATATACTTATATGAAAGGAGCTCGATTTATATAATATGATTAGTGCAAATAATTGCACTAGTTACTAGTATAAACCGTGGCGTAGATCATTAAGAAGAGTTAGAGCTTATCTAGTAGTACCTTTGTATTTGCTCTTTATTTGGTGTGGCAAATCAGCTTATTAGCCAAATTCCCGAGAAGATCTCTTCATTTATTTTTTTGTAAATACCCAATGCGATGCATTGATGCACATATATAAATTTGTAATAGTATGCTATGATGCTTGGTCTCAATTAACTTTACGCTCACTCATGGCCTATCAACATTTTGCGTCTTGTTAATGAAACAATTTTAGTTTTAAAGTGGAAACTTGAATGTAGTACAAAGAAGCGAGTAATCAAAGAGTAACAGGGGATGAAAATAAATATAAAAATGATATATCTCTTCTTAAATTAATCAAACGGCTTTCTCCACACTAAAAAAAAAAAAAACAACTCAAAAACGCAAATTAAAAAAAAAAAAGACCAAGAGGAGATTGAAGAAATTACGTCTTTATCTGTATCGACTAAACCAAACTTGGAACATAATTGAAAATAAATGGCTTACATAATTTCACAAAAGGATTGAAATGACGCCCACTTAATTCCTTTGTAGATTCTTCAAATTGAATTTTTATGCATTCACAGTCCTCTCCAACAATGTATACAAATTTGTTTCTCTCATAACTGTATTTTGGCTCACAAACCACGGCCATTTTGTTCTCCTTGTCGACGAAGAAACTCACGTAAGTCGAAAACATAGAACAACCGGGACGGTCTATATCTACCGTAATGAATTTGCTCCACAACACTGCTTTAGTATCAATCTTATTAGTCACCCATACATCCACCTTTGGAGCATCATAACGCTGAAGTAACATTGAGAGTTGTTCTTCTCTAACAACTGATAGAGCTATAATTTTATGATCAGTGACCGCAACTTTTAATGGAAAGCGGAGACTTTTAAATACCTCTGTAGTAAAGTCAAAGCTGAGTAAGAATGTATAGTTGTGGTTGTCCCTATACAAACCAAAACAATAAGTATTTCCCTTCAAAGACATGCCATTTAGTTGCGGGATACAGTTGCAAGTGACTGTTAAGGATACACCTTGATACGCAAGTGATACGCTCTTCATTACTGAATATCCCGTATCATGCTGTATATAGAATGTTCTGTTTATGTCTTTAACCTAGTATGTCTACTCTGTACAAATATATATATATGTGTGTAAAGATCTTGTGAATGATAAGACTCATCTTCTACATGGTATCAGAGCAGTAAAAGATCTCCAAATTTTTTTCTCTTGCTTTCTCGTCTATTACTCGTTCTCTCTCTGTTTTCTCTGTTTTTCTTTGCTTCCTCTGTTTCTCTCTGTTTTTCTCTTCTCTCCATGGCTAACACTGCTGAAGTCATCGATTCCACCCAAAGCTTTCTTAACATCAACATGAGTAATGTTATTAAGCTTACCTCTCTCAACTACATCACCTGGAGCCTCCAAGTTCATTCTCTCCTCGATGGATATGACTTGGCCGGTTACGTTGATGGTTCCGTTTCTTCACCAACTCCGACGATTGTCTCCAATAATGCCACCATCCCGAACCCAGACTTTCTCAAATGGAAGAGACAAGACAAGTTGATCTATAGTGGTCTTCTTGGCACTCTCTCTCCATCGGTGCAACCTCTAGTCACCACCACCAAAACCGCCGCTGAGATGTGGCGAACTGTTGCTGACATTTTTGCTAAGCCTAGCAAGGGCCATATTCAGCAGTTACGCCTACAACTGCAACAATTTTCCAAAGGTGATAAAACGATCGATGAGTATATGCAAGGCTTAACTACTCGTTTTGACAAATTGGCTCTTCTCGGTAAGCCTTTTGATCTTGATGAGCAAATCGAGACGGTTCTTCGTGGCCTCCCTGAAGAATACAGATCTGTTGCTGATCAAGTTGAAGGTCGTGAAGTCTCTCCCAAACTCACTGAAGTGCATGAAAAACTTCTTAACAAAGAAGCTCAACTGTTGACCGCTGCTCTCATCACCTCTTCCTCTGCTCCTCTCTCTGCCAATGTTGCTACCTCTCGCTCTCGTCCTCCTTCACACCGGTCTACTCAGCGTAATAATCAGCACTGGAACAATAGGTCTCACAATACCTATTCCTCGCCGCGGCAAGACAACCGTTCTACCGGTGGTTACCAGGGTAAGTGTCAGCTGTGTGGTGTCTTCGGTCATAGCGCCAAACGCTGTTCTCAGCTTCCTCAAGTCGCTCCCTCCAATGGTCTTCTTCCCACCCCTCGTCCATGGCAGCCTCGTGCCAATGTTGCTCTCACTGCTCCGCCATCCTTCAATCTGTGGCTCTTGGACAGTGGAGCCTCTCATCACATGACAAGTGACCTTCACCAACTTGCAACACACCAACCGTATCATGGTGATGACTCCGTCCTTATTGGTGATGGTTCCGGTCTCCAGATCTCTCACACTGGTTCACTATCTCTACCTTCTACCTCTCAAAACCTATTCCTGAATCGTGTTCTTTGTGTCCCTCATATCCACAAAAATTTAATTTCTGTTTATCGGCTATGCAATGATAATAAAGTGTCTGTTGCATTCTTTCCTGCTTCCTTTCAGGTGAAGGATCTGAGCTCGGGGGCCCTGTTGCTCCAAGGCAAAACTAAAGACGAGCTTTACGAGTGGCCGGCTTCACCAACAACCTTATCCGCTTTCTTTGCTTCAACATCCTCTAAACCAACCTTAGTGGACTGGCACCATCGCTTAGGCCACCCTGCTCCACCCATTCTCACATCTTTAGTTTCTAAATTCTCACTTCCCTACTCTACAACTTCTTCTCAAACTTTGTTTTGTTCTGATTGCTCTATTAATAAAAGTCACAAGCTTCCTTTCTCTCAAACCTCTATCACATCCACACGACCTCTTGAATATATTTTTTCTGATGTCTGGACTTCTCCCATTGTTTCTGTTGACAACTACAAATATTATTTGATTCTCATTGATCACTACACCCGCTATACCTGGTTATATCCTCTTAAAAACAAATCTCAAGTCCGTGAAACGTTCATCCCCTTCAAAGCACTCGTGGAAAACAAGTTCGGTACAAGGATAGGCACTCTATATTCTGACAATGGTGGAGAGTTTGTGGCTCTCAAACATTTTTTGTCTACCTCGGGCATCTCTCACTTCACCTCGCCGCCGCACACGCCGGAGCACAATGGAATTTCAGAACGGAAGCACCGTCACGTTGTCGAAACAGGCCTCTCGCTTCTCACACACGGTGGTCTACCTACCACATACTGGCCGTACGCCTTTGCCACCGCTGTCTATCTTATCAATCGTCTTCCGACACCAGTCATCGCCATGGAGTCTCCGTTCCAGCGGTTGTTTGGATCGTCACCAAATTATACCAAACTCAGAGTATTTGGTTGTCTCTGCTTCCCGTGGTTACGTCCGTACACCGCCAACAAGCTCGAGCATCGTTCAACTCCGTGTGTGTTCTTAGGATACTCTCTCACCCAGAGCGCCTACCTATGTCTCCAACCTAGCACTGGCCGAGTCTATATCTCTCGTCACGTTAAATTTGAGGAAACACGGTTCCCGTTCAAGTCCCCTCCCGCGTCTACTCCTTCAACACCCGTCTCCTCCTCTTCTCCCGCCCCACCTTCCGTTGATGTCATCCCTTTCCACCCGCCGCCACTCGTCTCGCCGTCGGTGTCTCCGCCTGGACCCTTGAGCTCAGCTTCTCACCGGGATGCGTCGCCGGGAATCGATTCCGCAGATACGGTAAGTCCCTCAAACTCGATTAATGTCATTGCAGAGCCCGATAACACTCAGTCCAGCTCATCCAGATCCTCAAGCCCAGCCCCTCATCCAAATCCACTATTACAGCCCAATAACACTTCTCCGGCCCACTCTGTTCCCAGTCCACCATCTTCATCCTCGTCTACACACCCAACAACCCCTTCTCAATCCTCGACACCCACCTCACCACAATCGACACCAGCTACTCCCTCACCCTCCGAACCATCGTCCACCGACTCTCATCCCGTCATTGTCCCTCCACCACCAGCCCCAAATGTCCATCCTATGCAGACAAGGCGTAAAAACAATATTATCAAACCCAAATCAAAACTAAATCTCTCTGCTGCTTTATCCTCTCCTTATCCCACTGAACCTCTAACCGTGAACCAGGCGCTGAAAGACAAAATCTGGCGAGATGCTATGTCCGGTGAAATTGACGCTTTTGCTCGTAATCAGACCATGGACTTGGTTCCCCGTCCACCAAATCACAATATCGTCGGATGTAAGTGGGTCTATAAAAATAAATTTTTACCGAATGGCAAACTTGGCAGGTGCAAAGCTCGGCTTGTCGCAAAGGGGTTTAACCAGCAGTATGGTCGTGACTACACCGAGACCTTTAGTCCGGTGATCAAATCAACAACGCTCCGCTTGGTCCTTGATGTTGCCGTAAGCTCTTCATGGCCGATTCTCCAATTGGATGTTAACAACGCATTTTTACAGGGGACTCTCAAGGAGGAGGTCTACATGGAGCAGCCACCCGGCTTCATTGACAGTGACCATCCGTCATATGTTTGCCGCCTAAAAAAAGCGATCTATGGCCTCAAGCAAGCTCCACGTGCGTGGTACACAGAGTTACGGACGTATCTGCTTACCCTCGGGTTTCACAACTCTCTTGCGGACACCTCTTTGTTCATTCTCCGGCGCGGGAAAACTTTTGTGTATCTCTTAGTGTACGTCGACGACATTCTTGTCACTGGCAATGACAGCTCCTCCGTTAAACACATTCTCCACTGCCTTGCTGATCGCTTTTCAGTTAAGGATCCGGAAGATCTCAACTATTTCTTGGGCATTGAAGCTCATCGTACCGCTAAGGGTTTGCATCTTTGTCAGCGAAAATATATCCTTGACTTACTACATCGACACAACATGCTCTATGCCAAACCTGTTGCAACCCCGATGGCCTCATCACCGAAGCTAACTCTCAAATCTGGTTCACCTCTCCCTGATGGCACAGAGTATCGCAGTCTTGTTGGAAGCTTACAATATCTTGCCTTTACCAGATTGGATATTAGCTATGCAGTGAACCGCTTATCTCAATTTATGCACCGTCCGACTCAGGAACACTGGCAAGCCGCAAAAAGAGTACTTCGATATCTTGCAGGGACAACCACACACGGGATTTTCTTTGCCGCCAAGAACAACCTCAACCTCCACGCCTACTCCGATGCTGATTGGGCTGGCGACTCTGATGATTATGTCTCCACAAACGCCTACATTGTCTACATGGGTACTCACCCTGTTTCCTGGTCCGCAAAGAAACAGAAAACGGTTGCTAGGTCCTCCACTGAAGCCGAATACAGAGCCGTCGCCAACACCTCTGCGGAACTACGTTGGATTTGCAGTCTACTAACTGAGCTTGGCGTCCACATACAAGTCATACCTATCGTCTACTGTGATAATGTTGGTGCCACTTTTCTTTGCGCCAACCCTGTCTTTCACTCACGCATGAAACACATTGCTCTAGACTATCATTTCGTCCGTGGGCAGATTCAGCAAGGGCAGCTTCGTGTTTGTCACGTAAACACAAAAGACCAGTTAGCCGATGCCTTAACCAAACCCCTTACACGAACACAGTTTCTCCACCTACGGAACAAGATTGGAGTGTCTCCCGGCCCTCCATCTTGAGGGGGCATGTTAAGGATACACCTTGATACGCAAGTGATACGCTCTTCATTACTGAATATCCCGTATCATGCTGTATATAGAATGTTCTGTTTATGTCTTTAACCTAGTATGTCTACTCTGTACAAATATATATATATGTGTGTAAAGATCTTGTGAATGATAAGACTCATCTTCTACAGTGACGTCATTGAGAACCCTCCATGAATCAGAGCTAAAGTCATAGATTTCAAACTCCACAACTTGTTTGCATAGCCTGCCATCATCCCAATACCTCAAGAGTTTGTAGTTACGGCAAGACTTGTTGTTTCCGTATCCAAGGAAAAACTTAGAGTTTCTCTTGTTAAGTAAACTGTGTTGGATCCACCTGGTTTGACCAGTACAAGGGTTCCAAGCCACGAGACTATTGTCCTTGGTGGTGCACAATAATAAACCCTCGCACTGAAAGATTTCGGATACATCGACTTGGTCTGATGATTTAGAACGAGAATCCTTTAGGTCAAATCCCTCCTTAAATTCTATAGATGGAGCAGCAACGTTTTTGTGAGTTTCATCATGGAGATTGACTACACTCATCGGACAAACTCTATAGTCCTTCTGAAGGTGTATGTGTTGACTGAGTTTTATAAGCTGTCCAAAACATGTCATGGGATTGCTACCAAACCAGGATGTCATACAACTGTTGTGATATATGAGACAATAAGATAGAATCATCACAAGATGTCTCATAGATAGTGTGAAGACAATGAGCAGAACTAACAAAGATGCTAAGGGACTACTTGACACAGTGGGGATAAGAACATGTGCAAAGTTCTGAAGTGGTACAAGAGGTAGTACAAGAAGTCGAACTGTGTGACTACCTTGAAGAGATGGAATACATAAGCTTGGGAATGACTTATACAAATCAAGAGGGACAGATATATCAGAAAATGTATCAAACGTCTAAAGTAGTTCTTGTACTAGTTCCGATGTTAATACAGGAAGTAGTACAAGAAGCTAAATTGACAAGTTTGAGTACATAAGTTTAAGGCCGACTTGGACAAGTCAAGTGGCGGCTGCTTAGCTGGATAAACATCTTGAATGGAAGATTCAAGATGGGATCATGGGAGAAACTTTCCTTATCCAAAAAGAAAAAGGAAAGTTCTCAATTTTCTATTTGTTGTATAATAGGAAAGTTGCCAACCCTAGGGGTTGTGCAATTGATATAAATACCAAGAGGGCGCTTTATGAAGATTTGCGCGCTTCAAGGTAGTTTGAGAGATGCACACAAGATGTGTGGTGTTGCCCCATCAATAAGATAGAGAGATCTTTTGATGGTTTATTCATCTAGAAAAGAATGATAGGCATAATAGTGCTTGTATCATATGCAGTGTTGTAATTGCTTTCTTGTTCTAGTGAATTTGTTCTGGACTAGGTCCCGAGAATGTAGGAAAAACCGAACTCCGTTAACAAGCTCTTGCGTTATTTACTTTATGCTCATACAAACTCAAATTCGATCATACACATAAGTAGACTTAGCCACAAATATGCGTTTTCACCTTCAACATGAGGACCCCGAACTGTTTCGCTAAGTGCTAGCTTGTGCTTCACGACGAATCTTTTGTCTTGGAATAAACTGTTCCATTGTTTGCAAGTAGATCTTAACCGAGTCAAAGTTGTGGCCTGAACTCTAGAGAGTATCTCCTCTACCAATTCCGGGGGAAGATTCGGCAGCATCATTGTTTATCTTGTGATCTTTGGTAAAGACGGCTCGAGATCTATATACGGTATATATAATTATATATAAACAATTAGGATTTTGATTTTAGGGTCCAAAATTGTCAGTATTTCTTATCTATACAAGACTCTATTTATAACAGAGACTCTATAGTATTTTTAAAGAACACCAAAATTAAAAGGCACATAGCACAAGGTCTCTATATTGAGTTTGAGCCGGCCGTGGAGGTAATGCAAAGAAAGTTATTAATATTAGAAAGAAAAACAAAAGAAGACTCGTATCAATAGTAGATCAAAACGACGACAAAGAAAAAAAGAAAAAACAAAAGAGATCAGATGCTTTTTGTTTTTTCTTGACAAACTAATTTCGATATTTTTTCCTTTCGCCTAGGTATTATTACTGCTTGGGGGATTTGAACCAAACTTGGAACATAGTTGAAAATAAATGGTCTGTCTGTGTGATGTTTTTGGAGAATCTCCAACAAATATTTCTCTGTAATATTTATCCTTTCCAATAATGTCGACTATGTGTCCGCTAGTCTCATTGATGCCTTTTATATAACCTTCACAACACACGGCCATTGTCTTGGGTCGTCTGATCAAATCTTATCATTGGTTTTCACCCAAATCTTCATCTCTTGATTATCAAGCCTCTTATGTAACACTGAAAGTTGTTCTTCTCTAACAACCGATAGAGCTACCCTACAGTATGGTAATTAGATTTATGATTCAGAAGATTCAAGCGTTGATATATTTCCGTTGAAAAATTATAACTTAGTATGAGATATTTTTTTTTTTTATCGGGTTTAATTAATTTGTACGAAGCAAGCCAGTATGTATTTCCCAATTCACAAACACTTCTCTTTTTGTGAGGCATGATAGGGATTGACGTCATCAAGTACCCTCCATAAATCAGAACTAAATTCATAAGTTTCAAACTTACTTATAACTCGGTAGCCTGAGTCGTAAAAATTCAACACCTTATAAGAAATTGTAGCTATGGGAAGAATTGTTGTTTTCGTACCCAAGAGCTATCTCATAGCTGTTCTTGTAATGTATACTGTGTTGGATCAACCTGGTTTGACCGGTCTAGTGTTACGCTTCGTGGAGCATAATATAAAACCATGTATGGCCGAGAAATATTTGTGATATTAGGAAGTGATCGTTCAAATCGTCCGTTATTAGACTGCGAAGGTGAAGTCCATGTAGATTTGCGCTCATTGGATAAACTAATAAAGTAATGCAAGATTAAGATCAGAAAGGAACCATTATGTAACAAATGGTATAGGATGATGGGATATAAAAAAAAAAAAAAAAAAAAAAAAAAAAAAAAAAAAAAGAAGATGATTTCCCCATAATTAATTAGTCCAAGGACAAGACAAATGATAACAAAAACGAAGAAATTAATATGATATTGCTAGATTCGAACCAAACTTGGAGCGTAACAAAAGTACATGTGTGGCCAAAATACGGGTCCGGGTCCATCTTCAAGATCCACAATGCTGTGATCATCGGCGTCGTCATCTTCAAGATCCACAATGCTGTGATCATCAGCATCGAGTACATTCTCACTACGCACGGTGGCTTTATTCTCCTCGTCAATTTTTAAAGTTATACGGATAGTACTCATGGCTTTACTTATACCATTATCAAAGCGATGAGTGATTACATCATCAATGCTTAAAATTTTGTTCCAAGAGATGACATTGGTCTCAGTTATATCATTTGTCCTCCACATATCCAGGGATGTAGCATCTCCGCCGACAAAAATTAGCAAAAGCCGCTCTTCTCTTACAGGCAATAAATACATCACATCACTATAACCTTCAAACGGAAGGCCCACATGTGGCCCAAATCTCTCTGTTGTAAAATCAAAAGTTATTAAGAAACAATTGATTACTTCTTCCTCTAAGTCACTATCAGAAGCGATCCAGTAAGTATTTTCCTTTATAGACATACCAGAACCAAGTAAATGTAGTTTGAAGTCTGGACCGAAACTATCGACGACCCTCCATGAATAAGAATTAAAATCGTAGATTTCAAGCTGAAAAGTTTCATAATCCAAGAACCTCATGATTTTGTAATCACGGTAAGGTTTTGTGTTTGCGTATCCGAGGGCATACTTATGGTGTATATTGTTAGCACTTTTGGTTTGGATGCACTTGGTTTGACCCGTACACGGGTTCCAAACCACGGTAGTGCTAGTGTTGGTGATTAGCAATAACCCGTTACAGTGTAAGACTTCAAAATCAGTCCCGACTTCATCTAAATGACAACCTTTTAGGTTAAGTTCACCATTGAGCTTTATAGAAGGATCAATGGTGTCATCAAGTCCATGGAGATTGTCAGTCATCCAACAAACCCTAACATCCCTCAAAACCATATCCGAATACTTCTTTTCTGCTTTATCAAAGTGCTTCTTGGTAAATCTTCGATCATGTAATAATGCGTTCCACTTTTTGCAAGTAGACCGTAATCGAAAGAGAGATTTAGCTGGAACCCTAGAGAGTATTTCCTCTATCAAATCATCTGGAAGAGCGGACATGGGAGAAGATCGTAATGTTATCGTTGTGATCTCACAAGGAAGAAGGAAGCTACGTACGTACAAGGGGTTTGCAAATTAGAGATTGGGGTTGCATTTTGTTTTGTTTGACGTGCTTGTCTTATTATATATAGACAAAAACAAAAAAAAAGGAGTTCATAATTTGGGCTTACTGAATCATGGATTTAAATTCATTTTTTAATGATTTTAGATTTCGTTGGATTTTGATAGGATTAAAATATTTTGTATAGATTTTGGCATAAATATTAACGAAGAAATAATTTAAGTGATTTAATAATAATTTAAGTGGATGTAAAATGTTCTTATCGTCTCGCTATATCTATACTTTTCTAGCAGAAATATTCATTGACCAACTTTTAGACCATGACTTTCTTTTGATAGTTTTTAATTAAAAAAGTTAGTATTTAATAATTATTCATACATTAGTATATCATTGAAATAAAATTTACTATCCTTTCAAATTAAATGAGATAAGCGCAGCTCTTTTAACTACCGATTAGTTGACCCAAATTTCTCTTCAAATATTTACCGTTGACTATCAAAATGATATTAAATCTTGGCTACTAATTTTTTCAATAGTTTTAATTTAAACCATATATTTTTATTTCTGAATCTTACAAAATTGTTTGATTGCCAAGATTTCATTAACTGAAAATCTAATATAATCTTATGACTTGTGAGATAATCTTACACATAGAATATTCATATTTTAGTTATAGACAAGATAATTTTTTGGAGATTTAACATATAAAATCTTCTAAATATTTAACTAAATATATCTAATCTCACTATAATTACAATAGTCTTAACCATTGAATATCTTAAATTTAAATTTCTGATTTTTTATAAATATCTTAGGGAAAAAACGAAAAAAACAAGAAAAGGAAATTACAATTAACATTTGTGCATATTTTTCCTCACAGTTTTAGGAACAAATAAATAAATTCAGTTTAATTATGAAAACAATTAACTAATTACAAATTAAAATAAAATTAAATTATTTTAAAAGGTATTTTAAAATATAAAAGTATTCATTATAGCCTTAATAATATAAAGTTAATTAATATATAAGATATGCGATATTAATAAAAATCAGTTTAAGTTTATTTTAATGATATAGAAAATATATCTAAAATCAACTTATTTGTAAATACTCTCTAAAACACAAGATAAGCTAGAAATAACTTTAAAAAGATCTTATGTAACTAATATATTTTGTAATCATAATAAAAATAATATTTTTTATGAAAATAAACTATTTTATGGATTACATTTGTTGTTTAAGAAAAATTATAAAAAATCATTTTCAAAAAAAAAAAAAAAAGAAGCAAAGAAATTTCAATTTACATTTGTATTTCTAAATAGTAATTACACTAAATAAGTATTTAAAACTCTAAAATTCAATAATTACAATTGGTTGACTATATCGTATTACTATATATTTATGCAAATTTGAATGTTAATAAGTAGCTTTTTAATTTATTTACTATGAACAAATCTTATATTGTAGAAGGAAATAAATTATATGTCAAAAAAATGAGAAAAGCACATAATTTAGTTATGTTCTTACCTAAAAAATTTGGACAATAAAAATTGTCTAATAGTTAATTATAAAAGAGAACAGTTATAGGACATAAAAAAGTTTACTTGTAAGGACGAGATGAAACATGACAGGACAGGACAAAACGGGATGGGAAGAGATGTCTTTGCCATTCTAAAATAGTTATGTGTAGGTTATATACGTGCAATAGTCCAAACTAAAACTAAATTAAAATTTGATATTTGGATTTAATACCTTTAAAACATACCGTTATCACTAAAAAACTGCAAAACGATCATTGTATATTTGTTACCGTACAAAGAATTAATGATGTCTAAACAACGTACTTATCTAAATATGTATTAACAAATCAAATATACTACTCAACACTTTTTAAGTTTCGAAATTATAAAAAATACATAAACCAAAATATTCTATGCATTCAACATATGCATTCAAAATATATATAAATTAATTAAAACATATGTCATTCTATGCTATACATGTCGTAGCACGGGGTTTCACCTAGTTATGTTTAATTTGGTGGAAAAAAATCAAAAAGATAAAGAACAAAAAATATCTAAATTCATTGAGTAATGGAAACGCGCAAGAATTTAGAGTTAATCCAAGTTTAGATAGAAGCCTCTTGCCTTCAGGTTGAATTTGAACCAAGCATGGGAGTCAGGGACACAACTGTTGGACAAAAAAGATTTGCATCCAACTCTTCTCAAATGGCCTTTCGCCTCTTCTTTCTGTAGTCCTGTATTTTTTTGTCAAAATGCTGCTCCTTTCCCGTAATCATACTCCTTTCCGACAATGTATACATCTTATTTGTCACAAAACATACGGCTACAATCTTCTCCTCGTCAATCAGAAATACACTTCCATCACACGTTAGCTTGTGGTCATAATTAGGTTTTAAACCCACTGTCAAGAACTTCCTCCACAACAAGACTTTCGTCTTATAATTGGTCGTCAGTTGCATAATTAAAAGTTGTTCTTCGATCTAACAACTGATACTGCCAAAACTTCATGACGTTTAGACACATACGTCGGAATCTCTATGTTGTGAAATTAAAAATTAGTAGTAAGGAATCTTTTTCTTTTTTTAGTAGTAAGGAATCTTCTTTTTTACTATTTTACTTTTTCTTCCTTTTGTATTTTGTACTTCATTGTTTTCTACTTTTCTATTATTTTTTTTTCTTTTTGACCCTTCTACATTATAATTTGAAGCAATCCAATAAGAATTTCCTCTTCAGATTGAAGATATAACTCACTCTACCACCAATGAATTAGAATAGCCCTGTTTAGGCTTTAGAGCCCAAAAGTACTTGTTTAGAACGAGACTAGAGAAGAACAACATCGAAAGCAGTTTCAGATCAATTTATATATTTTATTAAATTAATCAAAGGACATGAAAACGACAAAGATAAATGAGCTGCAAGAAATTACGTTCTATTTTAAACTAACTGTTCTCCATACTGGTCATTTTTTTTTATAAATGTTAATTAAGATCGACATACTGGTATTGAATAAGCTCCATGCTGAATTTGAACCAAGCTTGGGACACAGCTACTGGAGCTGGACGATCAGAAACGTCTATATACGCTTTTCCAAAGTCACGATTCTCTACAAAAATATGTATGCAATTCCGTTGTCAAAAACATATGGCGACTTTCTTCTCCTCGTCCTTGATGAAGAAAATTACATCACACGTAAATTTATGGTGAAAATTACAAGTTTTTAAATCAACTGCCAAAACCTTTTTCCACGACAGTACTTTGGTCTGATCAATCTCATCGTTGGTCGTCACCCAAATCTCTACATTCGATGTATCCTGACTCTGTTGCAAAACTGAAAGTTGCTCTTCTCTAACAACTGATAGTGCCAAAACCTCGTAGCCAGGACACTGATCAGAGGGAAGATTCAGACGTCCAAATGTCTCTGTTGTGAAATCAAAACTTAGTAGTACAAAGTCTTTGACTTGTGAAGCAATCCAATAAGTATCCCCATTTAAAGACACCCCACGAGACTGTATGATACAGCCGAGGGTGACTTCACCAAGAGCCCTCCATGAACTAGAGTTCAACTCATAGATCTCAATCTCATACTCTGAAAATCCCATTTTTGGATTATCCAAAATATTCAAGGCTTTGTAGCTATCGCACAGTTCTCTATGGTATCCAAGGGCAAAGATGCTGGTCGTGTCATGATACAAAAGTTGGATCCGCCTGCTTTGCCCCGAACATGGGCTCAAACAATAAGTGTGTTGTTATACGAGATAGTTAACAACATTAATAAACCATCGCAGTGAAAGAAATCAGATACACTGATTTGATCGAAGTCAAGATTGCAATTACAACCTAAGAAACTGACTTCAATATCGGCCATAACGTAGTCGGTGTCAACGTATAATGGAACGTCCAATCTAATAAACCGTTGAATCTATCACTACGAAACAATTCCTTCTTTTGTAGAAGCGTTTTTCTATGCACCGTCGATCTTTATATAAAGCGTTTCATAGTTTGCAAGTAAATCGCAACTCCCTTAGAGACTCGGACGGAATCCTAGAGAGTATATCCTCTAACAACTCACCTGGAAGATCTGCCATCGCTATTGTCTGTGTGTTCTTCCTCTTGTGATATCTCTCAAAGGAAAAGTTAAAGAATGCGAGACGTCGGCTACAATTTGACATTAGGTTTTTTTTTTTTTTTTTGGTTTTAAGTTGAATGAAACATTAACATGGAAACTGGGCTTTTCTTAAACATTAAAGAAACACCCAACGATCTATGTCAACAGATGATTAGGAATACGTATATATATATATATATTAGATTGTGGAAAAATAGTTTGATATTTACTGGGTTGAGAGCCGATCCTCAAGCTCTTTGTTGTATAACTGAATCAAACCTGTGGTATCTTGATGTGGGAGATCATGAAGCTTCTCGTCTAAAAGACTCTTGTACTCGTTATCTCTATCTTCCCACTTACGCATGAACTCAACCTGCAAACTCACAAATGACAAACCCAATCAATATAAGTCATTTATCAAAGAAAGGAAGAAAAAAATCATGTTAGAAAACAATAATAAACGGACTTGTTTCTGAAACGTATCGAATTCGTCTGAACTAAGAGATCCATCGCTGTTAGAGTCAAGAAGCTGCATCATCTCCTCTGCGTCTTCACCTGGAGCTCCAAGCTCCTCCATCACTTCCATTAGTTCCTCTATGCTGATCATTCCGTCCCCGTTTTTGTCTAGAAGGCAAAACACTCTGTCTCTTTGGTTCGTTGTTGTCTTGAAGCTTTGCTGTTTATTTGATGCGAGATCTTTGAGACGAATTGCTGCAAGATCCGCTGCTGCCATCATTATCGCCTTAAGCCGCTTCGCCTGAACATCATATAAACAAATAACTCAACCTCCTCAACTGCTAAACTAAAAAATTCACACAAGTGTTTACCTCTTTTGGGTCGGTTAAACCGCCTTTGTACAAAGAATGTGATGCTGTTCCAGCATTAGCGGATCCATCCATATCCATTGTCCGTATTTGTATCTCCATCAATGGTCTTCTCTGATCGCTGTCACTAACATCAACCGCCATATGTAGACTCCTATACCCATTTTCCTTTGGCCGAGCAATGTAGTCTTTTGTTCTATGTGGAATCTCTTTCCAAAGAGACCGAACAATCTCACTTGTTCGGTAGCAAGCTTTTTCGCCAAGTTCAACATCGTTTGCTACAGAATTTGGCATCAATATGACCCGTAGACCAAGCACATCATTCACTTCTTCCGGTTTACGCCCATCTCTTAGAAGCTTCTTCATCATACTGTACCTGCTTTTATACCGACCTTTCACATACACATCATCCACCATTTCAGTCAAAACCAAATCAGCCTTCAAAGACAGATGAAGCTTCTCTTTGTACACATCAATCATTGGTTTAGACCCGTTCTCGTGACTTCTTAACCACGAATCTAAGTAAAGATACGAACACGGGAAAAGATAACGGAAAGAGATGTCCTCAAGCTCAAGTGACAAGTGATTAGCACCAACCGCATGAGCTAAAGGAGAATAAATCTTTAACACTTCAAGGGAGAGAATCTGCTGACGGTACTTTGGCAAATGCTCCAAATGCCTCATCTCATCAAGCTTTGAAACAAGGTACATGATCACAGCTCTGATATCATAGTAAGTTAGATAGAACTTTCTCAGTGAAGCAGCAGTTTCATCGTCCAACACATCAACTTTAAAAGGGATGTTCTTCACACGGAAAATCTCATGAAGCAGATGAGCAGTTCCAGTACCAATCTGGTCTCTAACTTCATATATTGATATCGCTTTCGCCTCAACTACCTCACTCAATATACTCGCTGAGATCACTTCTGCATCCATCTGCCACAGAATCAACAACAAAACCTAATCATATACACACGAAACTATGAAGATGAAGAGACAGAGAGAGAGAGAGAGAGAGAGAGAGAGAGAGAGAGAGAGAGAGAGAGAGAGAGAGAGAGAGAGAGAGAGAGAGAGGAACCTGGAGATCTGCGAGGAGGATAGAGAGTGAGAGAGCCTTAGAAAGGGGAGAACGACCATCAGAGGCAAGAGGAAGAGACTGTAGAATCGGAATCGAGAGCTTCAGAGCTTTAAAGAGTAACCTAGAAGAAGACGTAGACAACCAAACCGAATTCATCCTCTCCGTCACTTCGTTGAAAGCTCCGACAAGCTCCACAACCATTTTCCCTCCCGCTGCCTCCGGTGACCGAGCCGTCGATTCAACCGCCTCCGACCTCGGATTCCACCGTAGACGTCGTCGCTGAATCAATTGAATCGAATAAACACGACGGTGTAGTACCTGAGACGATCTCCATCTCGGAATCGGAATCGGAGATGGACGAATTACAGACATTTGAGAACTTTGAGACTGATTTTGAAAATTGAATCCAAAATTTTATTTTTATTTTATTATATGTAGCAATGGATAAGCCACGTAGGATTTTGTTGTTTCGACTTTCGACCACATAGATAAATAAATAAATATAATTTTATAGAACTCTCTGTTAGAGTGAGAGGGTTTGGTTAAGAGTGACGACGCCTCCATCTAAAACCCCTACGCAAAAGCCTTCCGAGTTCAGGTTTCTTCTGCATCTTTTTCCTTCTTCGTCTAAAGCCATTGAAGGGTTCGTTTCGCTTCGGATTCGAAATCATGGCGGCCGTACCGAGAGGCCTCATTTCTCGATTCAATCAGTTTCTATCTATCCGGTCTGTGACTACTTCGCCATCTGAATCTCTGCCTCATTGTAGTTTCTTTCTCCTCCGACGATTCAGCTCCGATGGTGCTGGATCTGATATTGTCGGGGATCCGACCCGAATCATCGAGGCGAAACAAGGTGAGATGTCTAAAAGCTCTAAAAGGACTGGGATCATCGCCGTTAAGTGTGGGATGACTGCGCTCTGGAACAAATGGGGAGCTAGGGTTCCGGTTTCTACTCTTTGGGTTGATGATATCATTGTCTCTCAGGTTAAAACTGTTGAAAAAGAAGGCATTTTTGCGCTACAGGTAACTCCATCGCAGTTTCCATTTTGGATTTATTGGATAGCTTCTTAGTGATTACTTGATCAATAGATTGCTGTAACGTTTATTGATGAATTGGGTTTAGTAATGTGATTGGCATGTGTTGTTCTGTTAGTTAGATTGGATGTGGGCAAAAGAAACCGAAGCATTTGTCCAAGTCTGTGGTGGGGCATTTCAGAGCACAAGGTGTGCCGTTAAAGAGGAAGTTGAGAGAGTTTCCTGTGACTGAAGACGCTCTTCTTCCTGTTGGTACTTCACTCGGTGTCCGTCATTTTTTGTTCCGGGACAGTACGTTGATGTCACTGGGATCACTCGAGGGAAAGGTTTTGAGGTGAATCCATTCTCAGGGTCTTTAAAGTTTTGATCTTTTACTTTGGCGTTTCTTCATTGTCATAGAGCAGAACTTGGGATGATAACTTGATTAGTCAAATAACAATGTGGTAGATATATAACATTGGAGAGCGAATGAAGCATTAATGTCTTTTGCTATGTGATTTTCAGGGTTGGATGAAAAGATGTGGTTTCAGCGGAATGCCTGCAACACATGGTGCTTCATTGTCCCATCGAAGTGGTGGTTCCACAGGGCAAAGAGATGCTCCTGCAAAGGTATGTGTCAAATTGCTATGCTTCTTGGGAATTTTCTCAAAAGCAAATGACCAATACTGACTTGTTAAATACACTCGAATAGGTGTTCAAGGGGAGAAAGATGCCTGGGAGAATGGGTGCAGATCAGAGGACCGTAAAGAATGTTTGGCTTTACAAGATCGATCCTGCGAGGAACCTCATCTGGGTGAGGGGACAAGTAAGTATCTCAACCTGAGTTCTGGTTCCTGGCTAGGATGTGTCGGTCACAAAACGTGAGTGCCATTGCTCTTCTCTTATTAGTAGTAGTAGGTCATGATTGTGATTGGTGGTCTTGTTGTAGGTTCCTGGCGCAGAAGGAAACTTTGTGTTCATAAGAGATGCGTGGTACAAGAAACCAGACATCTCAAAGCTTCCATTTCCAACTTACTTAGCTCCAGAAGACGAAGATCCATCAGAATTAGAACCAATTGTTGCTGATCTTGGAGAACTTGACCTATATTTGTCGGCGGAGTGATGAAAACAAAATGATCTTGATCTTCATTTAGGTTTTTTTTTACATTTATGGGAGACCAGAAAGAAGCTGAGGAAGTGGAATCACAGAGCTAAAAGCTTTTTGCAGATGAATGAAATTGTCTTCTCGTATTTTTAGTTGTTTTAATTTTTTTTATGTAGCACTGGATAAGCCACGTAGGATTTTGTTGTTTACGTACATAAATAAATAAATCTATATATAATAGCAAGCTCATTTTTTTTGTGTCAACTTTTAATCCAACGGATGAGATTGATTCCAGTTTTAATCTAACGGTTTAAAATTATTAATCGTGTCTTTTCATCGCACCTCCCATCTTTCAAAAATCACACCTCTTAGTTTTTGTATCTCTTTGTTGTACCTCCTGGTTTCAAAATCACATCCATTTATTTTTACATCTTTTAAATCACACCTCTTAGTCTTTGCATCTTTTTGTTGTACCTCCTGGTTTCAAAAATCACATCCATTAATTTTTACACATTTTAATTTCACACCTCTATGTGTTACACCTCTTTGTTGTACCTCTATGTCTTACACCTCTTTGTTGTACCTATTATTCATGTCTTTTCATTACACCCCCATCTTTAAACCTACTTTTTTGTGTCAACTTTTAATCCAACGGATGAGATTGGTTACAGTTTTAATCCAACGGTTTAAATTTATTAATCGTGTCTTTTCGTCGAACCCCCATCTTTCAAAAATCACATTTCTTAGTTTTTGCATCTCTTTGTTGTACCTCCTGGAAACATGATTTTAAACCGTGTAAACATCTCTTTGTTGTACCTCTTAGTTTTTACATCTCTTTGTTGTACCTCCTGGAATCATATTTTAAACATGATTTCAAAAATCACACCTATTCAAATATTCATATCTTTAGTAATCTATATAATTTGTTCTTCTTTTGTAACAATCAACTTTCCTTTTAGTTCAAATGTACACGTCTTTAGGATTATATACATTTGTTCTTCTTTTGGGAAATTTTTAATTTTCTTTTTTAACATATGATAATAGCAAGCTGAATAAATGCGAAAACAATTGTGTCTTTTCATTATGACTTACATAAAAATATTTTTTTTAATTTTTTTTGACAAAAAAATTATATTGTTGCGTCTTTTTGAAAAATTGTAAATGTATGTTAACTGTAAAGTTGTGTCTCTTACGAACAGTTGTAATTTTTCTGAACAGTTGTGTCTATTCAAATGTTCACATCTTTAACTAAGTATAATTCTTCATAAATTATCTTTATTTATTAATACATATTAAAAGAAATTATCCTAACCATTTAATTGAAGCATTGAAATATTTGGTAAATTTCATATTTAAGATCAGATCACTCGGAGAAACTCTGCATTCATTTACTAATCATGTAAGTGCAGTCCTATTTATGTGTAAGTTACTGAGAAAACATTGTTTTCATTTTTATATTAATATTTCAATTGTTCCAAATTTTTAATAATCAACCATTTGCAAGTAGTTTTTAAAATTACTAAATATATATTATTATAAGAATGAATTTTTTGTAAGGCTTATTGATTTAACTAAAGGTTTATGGATTTTTCTTAAAAATAAAGTTTTAAATTTTTAATGAAGTCATTTAGATTATAAATTTGTTTGTATTTTTTCACTCATAATTGTTTTTACCTTTCCAAAAAACTAGATAAATAACCAACATCCTGTACGGAGAAAAATAAGTAGTAACTGTTGTACCCACGATCTGTCATCTCGGGCAATGGGCAAGAGGGCCTAGATCGGGCTTGTCTAATGGGCCAAAAGCGTATTACCGATCGGCCCATTAGGCCCGGAGAAAGGAAGAGAGCGCGGAGATACATCGTGCTCGTCAGCTCGCAGCTCGGGTCCGGTCAAAGATTCCCGCATTCAAGAGGATTAATTAGACTGCGCAAATCGCGTCCTATTAATTGTGCATTAATTGAGTAACAAATTGGTCGGTATAAATATGTAAGGGGGGGGGTCACTTGTAGGGGATCGAACATTTTTTCTAGCAAGAGCAATACAAATTCAAACTCTCAAACTCTCTCAATTCAGTTCGGAACTGTTCTTACTGCGATAAGCTCCTCCACATTTAAATCACTTCGGAAGGAGCAGCTCATTCTCAGTCTTCACAGTAAGTACATTTAATATTGGATTATCAATATATAATCTATTAGAATTGTCAAAATATTTAATGACTTTAGACTTTTTATATATCATATGTTTTGTCTACAAAACGATAGTTGTTTGTATTATATATTCATCTACAATTCCACCTCTATGTATATAAATATATTCACTAAAGTAAAAAAAAAAAAGCAAACAGATGATGAAAACAAATAAAGAAAGAAGAAAGAAATAAAATTAGAGAAAAAATAAAAATGGAGACTCAAGTAAAAAGAAACAAGCAAACAGATGATGAAAACAAAAAAAGAAAAAAAAAGAAATAAAATTAGAGAAAGCAGAAAAATGGAGACTGAAGTAAAGAGAAACAAGCAAACAGATGATGAAAACAAATAATGAAAGAAGAAAGAAATAAAATTAGAGAAAAAAAGAAAAATGGGGACCGAAGTAAAGAAAAACAAGCAAAGAGATGATGAAAACAAATAAAAAAAAGAAGAAAGAACTAAAAATAGAGGAAAAAGAAAAATGGTGACTGAAATAAAGAGAAACAAGCAAACAGATGATGAAAACAAAGAAAGAAAGAAGAAAGAAATAAAATTAGAGAAAGCAGTAAAATAGAGACTGAAGTAAAGAGAAACAAGCAAACAGATGATGAAAACAAATAAAGAAAGAATAAAGAAATAAAATTAGAGCAAAAAAAAAATGGAGACTGAAGTAAAGAGAAACAAGCAAACAGATGATGAAAACAAATAAAGAAATAAGAAAGAAATAAAATTAGAGAAAGCAGAAAAATGGAGACTGAAGTAAAGAGGAACAAACAAACAGATGATGAAAACAAATAAAGAAAGAAGAAAGAAATAAAATTAGAGAAAAAATGAAAAATTCTGACTGAAGTAAAGATAAACAAGCAAATAGATGATGAAAACAAATAAAGAAAGAAGAAAAAAATAAAATTAGAGAAAAAAGGAGACTGAAGTAAAGAAAAACAAGAAAACAGATGATGAAAACAAATAAAAAAAGAAGAAAGAAATAAAATTAGAGAAAACAGAAAAAATGGAGACTGAAGTAAAGAGAAACAAGGAAACAAATGATGAAAACAAATAAAGAAAGAAGAAAGAAATAAAATTAGAGAAAAAAAAGAAAAACAGAGATTGAAGTAAAGAGAAACAAGCAAACAGATGATGAAAACAAATAAAGAAAGAAGAAAGAAATAAAATTAAAGAAAAAAGAAAAATGGAGACTGAAGTAAAGAGAAACAATTAAACAGAAAATGGAAATAAATAAAGAAAGAAGAAAGAAATAAAATTTGAGAAAAAAGAAAAATGGAGACTGACGTAAAGAGAAACAAGCAAACAGATGGTGAAAACAAATAAAGAAAGAAGAAAGAAATAAATTTAGAGAAAACAGAAAAATGGTGACTGAAGTAAAGAGAAACAAGCAAACAGATGATGAAAACAAATAAAGAAAGAAGAAAGAAATAAAATTAGAGAAAAAAAAATGGAGACTGAAGTAAAGAGAAACAAGCAAATAGATGATGAAAACAAATAAAGAAAGAAGAAAGAAATAAAAGTAGAGAAAAAAGTAAAATGGTGACTGAAGTAAAGAGAAACAAGCAAACAGATGATGAAAACAAATAAAGAAAGAAGAAAAAAATAAAATTAGAGAAAAAAAAAATGGAGACTGAAGTAAACAGAAACAAGTAAACAGATGATGAAAACAAATAAAGAAAGAAGAAAGAAATAAAATTAGAGAAAGCAGAAAAAATGGAGACGGAAGTAAAGAGAAACAAGCAAACAGATTATCAAAACCAATAAAGAAAGAAGAAAGAAATAAAATTAGAGAAAACAGAAAAATGGAGACTGAAGTAAAGAGAAACAAGCAAACAGTTGATCAAAACCAATAAAGAAAGAAGAAAGAAATAAAATTAGAGAAAACAGAAAAATGGAGATTGAAGTAAAAAGAAACAAGCAAACAGATGATGAAAACAAATAAAGAAATAAGAAAGAAATAAAATTAAAGAAAGCAGAAAAATGGAGACTGAGGTAAAGAGGCACAAGCAAACAGATGATGAAAACAAATAAAGAAAGAAGAAAGAAATAAAATTAGAGAAAAAAGTAAAATGGAGACTGAAGTGAAGTAAAGAGAAACAAGCAAAGAGATGATGAAAACAAATAAAGAAAATAAAATGAAATAAAATTATTGAAAGCAGAAAAATGGAGACTGAAGTAAAGAGAAACAAGCAAACAGATGATGAAAACAAATACAAAAAGAGGAAAGAAATAAAATTAGAGAAAAAAGAAAAATAGAGAAAAGAAATAAGCAAACAGATGATGAAAACAAATAAAGAAAGAAGAAAGAAATAAAATTATAGAAAGCAGAAAAATGGAGACTGAAGTAAATAGAAACAAGCAAACAGATGATGAAAACAAATAAAGAAAGAAGAAAGAAAGAAAATTAGAGAAAAAAGAAAAATGGAGATTGAAGTACAGAGAAACAAGCAAACAGATGATGAAAGAAAGAATAAAGAAATAGAATTAGAGAAAACAGAAAAATGAAGACCGAAGTAAAGAGAAACAAGCAAACAGATGATGAAAACAAATAAATAAAGAAGAAAGAAACAAAATTAGAGAAAACAGAAAAATGGAGACAGAAGTAAAGAGAAACAAGCAAAAAGATGATAAAAACAAATAAAGAAAGAAGAAAGAAATAAAATTAGAGAAAAAACAAAAAATGGAGACTGAAGTAAAGAGAAACAATCAAATAGAAGATGAAAATAAATAAAGAAAGAAGAAAGAAAAAAAAATTAAAGAAAACAGAAAAATGGAGACTGAAGTAAAGAGGCACAAACAAACAGATGATGAAAACAAATAAAGAAAAAAAAAAGAAAAAAAATTAGAGAAAAAAGAAAAATGGAGACTGAAGTGAAGTAAAGAGAAACAAGCAAAAAGATGATGAAAACAAATAAAGAAAGAAGAAATAAATTAAATTAGAGAAAACAGAAAAATGGAGACTGATGTAAAGAGAAATAAGCAAAGCGATGATGAAAATTAAAAAAAAAAATTAGAGAAAACAGAGAAATGGAGACTGAAGTAAAGAGAAACAAGCAAATAGATGATGAAAACAAATAAAGAAAGAAGAAAGAAATAAAAATAGAGAAAAAAAAAATGGAAATTGAAGTAAAGAGAAACAATTAAATAGAAGTTGAAAATGAATAAGGAAAGAAGAAAAAAAAAATGGAGACTGAAGTAAAGAGAAACAAGCAAAGAGATGATGAAAACAAATAAAGAAAAAAGAAAGAAATAAAATTATAGAAAGCAGAAAAATGGAGACTGAAGTAAAGGGAAACAAGCAAACAAATGATGAAAACAAATAAAGAAAGAAGAAAGAAATAAAATTATTGAAAGGAGAAAATTGGAGACTGAAATAAAGAGAAACAAGCAAACAGATGATGAAAATAACTAAAGAAATAAAATTAAAGAAAAATAAAATTGGAGACTCAGAGCTTGACTGGTTTTCCCGCTAGCTCCCGCAAACGCTGCGTTTGCGTTTGCGGGCGGTTGCTAGCGTTTGGGGCCAATCACACAAATCGCTTCCAATCGCTCCCAGTCGCTCCCAACCGTTGAATTCCAAAAGCTGGTTCCCGCAAGCGTTTGCGGTTGCGGGCGTTTGCGTTTCAAATTTTTTTTTTTTTTGAGAAAAACTTGAAACAAATCAATGATAATGAAATATATTTTTTATATATTTTTACCTAACTATTTTATTCATTAAGGATGAGAGAAAATGAAGTACGGTTACGATTGAAAATATTTAAAAAATAAACAATTTGAAGAAAATAATATTTTAATTAACAATAACCCTGAAAACTTGATGTAAATTTAATGGCACATCGCACATAAGTTCAAAAAAATCTAAATAAATATAACGTTTCATCAGAAATTTAAGATAATAAGATTATTTGTGAAAAATAAAAACAAATCACGAGTGACTCTTCTTAACTCTCGTTTGATCATTACTACCGATGCAAATACTGCCCCACAGAACTTATTGAGTGTGTGGGATTTAAGAAAGAAGATCTACGATCTAAAACATATTGTAACGCCCGTGAACCAAAATCCCGGTTTAGGTTCTGCATCGGTCGATGCAAGTTGTGCATCGGTCGATGCAAGGTCTAATTTCTGCGTTTTGACTTAAGTCAAACGCTGCGTTTTGGGCAAAGGGAAAAGGAAACCCTTAAGTCGTGTTTTGGTTTCATTCGAGGGTTGCAGCCGTTTTTGAGAGCGAACGAAAGAGAGAAAAGTTCTTGAGAGTTTCTGGAGTTTCGTGGAGTTTTGGTGCGTTCTGTAGAGATCTGTAGCTGGGATCGTTGTAGGAGCTTCCTAGAGGCTTGTTCTTGCTTGTTTCTTGTTCAGATTCGTCTTGGCACAGGTAAGTGCATGACCATGGCTGATCTAAGCTAGAGGAACCTTTAACTTGCTTGTTTTAGGTGGTTAGACGTGTTAGATCGTAGTTAAGGACGTTAGGAAGCTTTCTTGTGGCTTGGGAATGAGTTTCTGTGGTTGTAGGAACGAGATCCGGCGAGAAGCTTCGGGGAAATCACGGTGCTCGACGTTGCGTCGATCGATGCATTGCTTGCATTAGTCGATGCAAGTGCGAGGACGGCGCGATAAACTTTAGGGTTTTCGTGTTGCGTCGAGCATGCGTCGGTCGATGCAGATTGGGTATCGGTCGATGCAGCTTCTGCGTCGATCGATGCTTCCTCAGTTGGCATCGGTCGATGCATGTTGGCATCGGTCGATGCTGAGTCCTGGTTCGTTGATTGTTGTGTGTTGATTGTTGTGTGTGGTTATTGGTTACTCTATTGCTTGTGTGTATAGCCCAGTAGATGGGAGGATTGCCTTACTGAGTGTTTGTAAAATACTCATGCATTGCAATATGTGTTTGTGGTGCAGGTAAAGGCAAAGTGTGATCGTGGAATCAAGGCGATGAGGAAGTGATGTTCTAGAGGTTTGATTGATTGTGGTTTAGCTATTGCTAGGTTGCTAGATTAAGTCAATGGAATGTTGTAGGATGTTAGCCTTGGTTATTTTCTTTATTTGGATTATAGTATTATTTGATATTGATTCTATTGTTGGAATTTTATTGGTTTAATGGAAGTTGTTTTATTTGATTATCCGCGGTTAAAGAATGTTGATAGGATGTTAGTGGGTATGAGACCACTAGTAATTTAAGGTATTAAAAAAAAAAACGGGAAGGGTTGTTTCATTTTGGTATCAGAGCCCTTACGGTTCTAGGTCTAGGGTTCATTGTGCTTTTGTTGTTGTTGATGTTTAGGATTCCATGCTATGATTGATTGTGTGATTTGGTCAACTGTGTGTGTGGCATGAAGTCCTAGAACATCCCCTTCGAGCCTGTTTTGTGATTCCACGGTGAGTTGTGTTTTTTTTGTGTATTAGAATTATTGTTTGCTTAACCTTCTGTTCTTGGATGGCACAGATGGTTAGAGGTGAGGTTGCTGCTGGTCGCGGGCGTGGTCGTGGTCGTGGTCGTGGTCGGGGACGAGGTCAGGTTCCTGTGGCCAGTGAGAGTGTGACCCAGAGCATGGCCAGTGAGGAGGTAGCGGAGTCACAGACTGATCCTATTGTGTCTGGAGACCAGGCTGGTTTGGGTGACGGTGTTGGTCACGGTGTTGCCCCGGGTGTGGGGGTTGCAGCGGGAGGTGCTCCGGGCAGGGAGGATGTCTTGATAGACTTGCTAGCTCAGGTAGCTCAGGCTTTGCAGCGACTTCCAGCAGTTGTGCCGCCAGTGGTTGGTGGGCAGGGTCCAGTGGTGCCGCCAGTGGTTGGTGGGCAAGATCCAGTAGTGCCGCCGGTGGTTGGTGGGCAGGATCCAGTAGTGCCGCCAGTGGGTGGTGGACAGGTTCCAGTGGTGCAGCCTGCAGCGGGTTTGCAGGCAGGTGTGCAGCCGGGGACCGAGGTAGTGGATGCACAGTATGTGCGGATGATGGAGCAGCTGCGGCATGTGGGAGCAGGGTATTTCTCGGGAGTACCGATCCGAGTGTAGCGGATGAGTGGAGAGAGCGGATGGAGGATATTTTCCTTTCGCTTAGGTGTCCCGACCGGTACAGGGTGGATCTGGCAGTGTTTTACTTGTCGAGATGCACGTGTGTGGTGGAGGTCGGTGACAGCACGGAGGGTGCAGCGGGGTATGTCTTGGGGAGATTTTGTGAGTGAGTTTAACTCCAAGTATTTTCCTCAGGAGGCTCTTGATCGTATGGAGGCACGGTTCTTGGGGTTGACTCGGGAGACCGTACAGTGCGGGAGCTGGATGCAGAGTTCAGTCGGCTTGTGGGGTATGCAGGGCATGGGAGCCAGAGGCGGCTCAGGTGCGGAGGTTTTTGTTGGCTCTGCGGGATGATTTGAGGACTCGGTGCAGAGTGAGGAGTTATGCGACGAGAGTAGAGTTGGTTGAGGTTGCAGCTGGGATAGAGGATGACTTGAGGTCACAGGTGGTTGTGGTCAGTTCTTCAGTGCAGCCACAGCAGTCTCAGCCGTCTTCTGTTCCTAGCAAGGGCGGCAAGCCTGCGCAAGGGCAGAAGCGGAAGTTTGATGTCATGCAGAGATCGAGGCATGGGGGTGCGAGATGCTTTGGGTGTGGTAGCAGGGACCACAAGTTGACTAGCTGTCCACAGAGAGGTGAGCAGCGGGTAGTGACAGAGCAGCGCGCGGTGACGGAGCCGCGGACAGATACTCGAGTGTGTTACTACTGCAGAGAGACGGGGCATATCAAGCCTCGTTGTCCCAAGTTGCAGCAGAGGGCAGTAGCGGTGTTGCAGGCTGGAGCTCAGCCAGGGGTGCAGCAGGTGGTGCAGCACGGTGTGCAGCCGGTGGGTTGGATCGAGCCGACGGCTCAGGTGTACTCGACTCAGGAGACCGGTGGCACTAGTGCAGGAGCGATCACAGGTATAACTTCTGAGATTCGAACTTAGTCAATTCAATAGTTCAGATTATATTTGTTTTGCTTGTGGTCAAATGTTAGGTTTTCAACACATAAGGTTTGTGTAGGGACCTTGTTGGTGGGCGGGTTTAGGTCCCACGTTATGTTTGATTCTGGAGCTTCTCATAGCTTCATTACTCCGGAGTGTGCCGAGTGCGGGGATCGGGAGGATTCTGGTGAGCGTTCAGAGTTGTCGAGTTGCGGGAGGCAAGTTCCTGAGGGTTATTGGACGAGCTGGAGGAGTTGATATTCAGATCGCGGGAGAGTCGTGGCCAGCGGATTTGCTTATCAGTCCAGTGGAGTTATATGATGTCATTCTTGGTATGGATTGGTTGCATCGGTATAAGGTGCATTTGGACTGCTATCGGGGTAGAGTGGAGTTTGAGCGTCCAGGAGGGAAGTTGGTTTTTCAGGATTAGACCGACTTCGGGAGTCTCGTGATCTCAGCCGTTCAGGCTGGGAAGATGATCGAGAAGGGCCGTGAGGCTTATCGGTTACTATATCTATGCCAGAGTCAGTGGGGAAGTCTACGGTTAGCGGTATTCCGGTTGTGGAGGACTTTGAGGATGTGTTCCAGTCATTACAGGGATTACCACCATCTCGGTCGGATCCTTTTACTATTGAGCTGGAACCGGGGACGATGCCGTTATCCAAGGCTCCTTACAGGATGGCTCCAGCAGAGATGGCAGAGCTGAAGAAGCAGCTTGAGGATTTGTTGGGCAAGGGTTTTATCCGTCCTAGTTGTTCACCGTGGGGAGCTCCGGTGTTGTTTGTTAAGAAGAAGGATGGGAGTTTTCGGTTGTGTATTGACTATCGAGGTCTGAACCGAGTTACTGTGAAGAACAAGTACCCTCTCCCGAGGATTGATGAGTTGTTGGATCAGTTGAGGGGTGCTACTTGGTTCTCCAAGATCGATTTGGCATCAGGATATCATCAGATTCCTATTCATGAGGCAGATGTGAGGAAGACAGCCTTTAGGACGAGGTATGGACACTACGAGTTTGTGGTGATGCCGTTTGGGTTGACAAACGCGCCAGCTGCGTTTATGAGATTGATGAACAGCGTGTTCCAGGAGTTTCTGGACGTGTCAGTCATCATTTTCATCGACGACATCCTGGTATATTCTAAGAGTCCTGAGGAGCATGCAGTACATCTGAGAGCAGTGTTGGAGAAGCTGCGGGAGCAGAAGTTGTTTGCTAAGCTGAGTAAGTGCAGTTTCTGGCAGCGTGAGATGGGGTTCTTGGGTCACACTGTTTCTGCAGAGGGAGTTTCAGTGGATCCAGAGAAGATTCAGTCCATCAGGGAGTGGCCGAGGCCGCAGAGTGCCACTGAGATTCGGAGTTTCCTGGGGTTAGCAGGTTACTACAGGAGGTTTGTTCGGGGTTTTGCGAGTATGGCACAGCCGATGACTAAGCTTACAGGGAAGGATGTTCCATTTGTATGGTCAACGGAGTGTGAGGCGAGCTTTGCAAGTCTCAAGCAGATGTTGACTACCACGCCGGTGTTAGCACTGCCTGAGCAGGACGAGCCTTATGTTGTGTATACAGACGCTTCTAGAATGGGGTTGGGTTGTGTACTTATGCAGCAGGGGAAGGTTATAGCCTATGCTTCGCGGCAGTTGCGGAAGCATGAAGCTAATTATCCTACTCATGATTTGGAGATGGCAGCAGTGATCTTTGCTCTTAAGATTTGGAGATCCTATCTGTATGGTGGGAAGGTGCAGGTGTTTACAGATCACAAGAGTCTGAAGTACATTTTTACTCAGCCTGAGCTGAATTTGAGGCAGAGGCGTTGGATGGAGTTAGTAGCAGATTATGATCTGGATATAGCTTACCATCCTGGTAAAGCTAATTTGGTTGCAGATGCCTTGAGTCGGAAGAGGGTGGCTTCGGCTCAGGAGCAGGATATGGAGGCATTGGTAGGTGAGATCAGTGCATTGAGGTTGTGTGCTATCTCACAGGAACCTTTGGGTTTGGAGGCAGCTGATAGAGCGGATTTGTTGAGCAGAGTGAGGCTAGCTCGGGAGCGATGAGGGCTGATGAATGCCTCTAAGGCTGCGGGTGCGAGTATCAGGTTTCTGCTAATGGTACTATCCTTGTGCATGGTCGGATCTGTGTGCCCAAGGGTGAGGATTTGAGGCAGGAGATACTGAGAGAGGCTCATTCGAGCAAGTTCTCTATTCATCCAGGGGCGAACAAGATGTACCGTGACCTCAAGCGGTATTATCACTGGGTCGGGATGAAGAAGGACGTGGCCGACTGGGTGGCGAAGTGTGATACTTGTCAGTTGGTGAAGGCAGAGCATCAGGTTCCTGGTGGTTTATTGCAGAGTTTGCCTATTCCTGAGTGGAAGTGGGATTTGATCACGATGGACTTCGTGGTAGGTTTGCCTGTGTCGAGGACGTTTGATGCTATTTGGGTCATTGTGGACCGTTTGACTAAGTCTGCACATTTTCTGGCCATCAAGAAAACTGATGGAGCAGCTGTTTTGGCCAAGAAGTATGTGAGGGAGATAGTCAGATTGCATGGTGTGCCTGCTAGTATTGTGTCTGATAGAGATTCCAAGTTCACTTCGGTGTTCTGGAGGGCGTTTCAGGCGGAGATGGGCACGAAGGTGCATATGAGTACAGCCTATCATCCTCAGACGGACGGTCAGTCAGAGAGGACGATCCAGATTTTGGAGGATTTATTGAGGATGTGTGTGCTGGATTGGGTGGTCATTGGGCAGATCACTTGAGCTTGGTGGAGTTTGCTTATAACAACAGCTACCAGGCTAGTATTGGGATGGCTCCTTATGAGGCTTTGTATGGGAGGCCGTGTCGTACACCGTTATGTTGGACTCAGGTGGGGGAGAGGAGCATATTTGGTGCAGATTTTGTTTAGGAGACCTCGGAGAAGATTCGGGTTTTGAGGCTGAACATGAAGGAGGCTAAGGATCGGCAGAAGAGCTATGCTGATAGGAGGAGAAAGGATCTTGAGTTTCAGGTTGGGGATAGAGTGTACCTCAAGATGGCTATGTTGCGGGGTCCGAACAGGTCTTTGACAGAGACTAAGTTGAGTCCGAGGTACATGGGTCCGTTCAGAGTGGTTGAGCGGGTGGGACCAGTGGCATATAGGCTGGAGTTGCCTGAGGTTATGCGTGCGTTCCACAAGGTATTTCATGTGTCGATGCTGAGGAAGTGTCTTCACGAGGGTGATCAGTTGTTGGCTAAGATTCCTGAGGATCTTCAGCCTAACATGACTTTGGAGGCGAGACCATTGAGGGTGCTCGAGAGGAGAGTCAAGGAACTTCGGAAGAAGTTCTGTGGGACTGTGACGGAGTAGAGGAGCAGACTTGGGAGCCCGAGTCGAGGATGAAGGCAAGGTTTAAGAAGTGGTTTGAGAAGCAGACCGCTTGAGCTTGTCTAGCCGGGTCCGAGTTGTAGTCCGTGGCTGGAGCGGGTACGGAGTATTCCAGCCCATCTCTCTTGATATTTGGTCGCTTAGGGGTGGTTGGTTGTGCGACTAAGTATCAAGATGAGGTGGTGCTCGGGATGCGGGTTGATGGCTCCGGTTATTGTATTTCTGGTTTTCTGATGTATTTTTGTTGAGATTGTAAGATTATGACATTTTGAGATTAATAAGATGAGTATTTTCTTATGTTTTGACTGTTAATGTCATGGAAAAGAGAAATAGTTCGGGTTTCTATTTTTGGAAGTTTCCATAAATAGAAAGTTTCCACAAAAGGAAAGTTTCCAGAATTAGAAAGTTTTCTAGGAAGGAGAGTTTGGTGGAAACGTTGAGGTAGATCTAGCCGGGAGATACTCGTTGGCATCAGTATTTGTTTTGCTCAAGGACGTGTGGGCCCAACTCACGTGATACCGATAGCTCGATGGACTTTGTGGCCAGAGAGTGGGAGTGGTATGTTGCTTCGGATGACGATCCGAGAGCGCGCTTGAGGGTGACGACCCAAGAGCGGGATATGTGAGGCTCCCTGGATACCGTAGCTGTGAGCCGAGGCTCGGCAGTGAGCCGGTATGTCTCTAGGGTTGCGACCCAAGAGCGGGGAGTGTGTGAGTGACTTCCTGGATGCCGTAGCTTAAGGCGGTTGGCCTGATAGCGAGCCGGCATGATTCGTTGGTTGCGACCACGGACGGGGGAAGCACTGAGTTGTGAGCAAATAGTGTTATGATGCGAGTATATTGGCTAGAGGGAGACCTCGAGGGTCAGTCGGAGGTGTGCGGGCTGTTGCGACAGTGGCACGGGAAAGCTTGGCTGATGGTATATAGTCCGGTCTGGGGACGTGCGAGCCGTGTTGACGGTGGCACGAGGGTCCTTGGAGGAGGATGGTATTGCGGGATTCGGGGACGAATCCATATTGGTGGGGGAGAATTGTAACGCCCGTGAACCAAAATCCCGGTTTAGGTTCTGCATCGGTCGATGCAAGTTGTGCATCGGTCGATGCAAGGTCTAATTTCTGCGTTTTGACTTAAGTCAAACGCTGCGTTTTGGGCAAAGGGAAAAGGAAACCCTTAAGTCGTGTTTTGGTTTCATTCGAGGGTTGCAGCCGTTTTTGAGAGCGAACGAAAGAGAGAAAAGTTCTTGAGAGTTTCTGGAGTTTCTTGGAGTTTTGGTGCGTTCCTGTAGAGATCTGTAGCTGGGATCGTTGTAGGAGCTTCCTAGAGGCTTGTTCTTGCTTGTTTCTTGTTCAGATTCGTCTTGGCACAGGTAAGTGCATGACCATGGCTGATCTAAGCTAGAGGAACCTTTAACTTGCTTGTTTTAGGTGGTTAGACGTGTTAGATCGTAGTTAAGGACGTTAGGAAGCTTTCTTGTGGCTTGGGAATGAGTTTTTGTGGTTGTAGGAACGAGATCCGGCGAGAAGCTTCGGGGAAATCACGGTGCTCGACGTTGCGTCGATCGATGCATTGCTTGCATCGGTCGATGCAAGTGCGAGGACGGCGCGATAAACTTTAGGGTTTTCGTGTTGCGTCGAGCATGCGTCGGTCGATGCAGATTGGGTATCGGTCGATGCAGCTTCTGCGTCGATCGATGCTTCATCAGTTGGCATCGGTCGATGCATGTTGGCATCGGTCGATGCTGAGTCCTGGTTCGTTGATTGTTGTGTGTTGATTGTTGTGTGTGGTTATTGGTTACTCTATTGCTTGTGTGTATAGCCCAGTAGATGGGAGGATTGCCTTACTGAGTGTTTGTAAAATACTCATGCATTGCAATATGTGTTTGTGGTGCAGGTAAAGGCAAAGTGTGATCGTGGAATCAAGGCGATGAGGAAGGGATGTTCTAGAGGCTTGATTGATTGTGGTTTAGCTATTGCTAGGTTGCTAGATTAAGTCAATGGAATGTTGTAGGATGTTAGCCTTGGTTATTTTCTTTATTTGGATTATAGTATTATTTGATATTGATTCTATTGTTGGAATTTTATTGGTTTAATGGAAGTTGTTTTATTTGATTATCCGCGGTTAAAGAATGTTGATAGGATGTTAGTGGGTATGGGACCATTAGTAATTTAAGGTATTAAAAAAAAACGGGAAGGGTTGTTTCACATATGTTTAGTCATTTATCAAATTACTTGATTAAAATTTTGGTAAAAAGCCAAATGCATAAAGTAATAAGTATTTCATTATGAAATTTATTTATTTTTTTAATAATTATTTTAGTATTTTTAATGAATTTTAATTATAAATCAAGTTTAATAAATTTTTTGATATTTTAAAACATTTATATAATTATATATCATATTTATTATGTTCCAACCGCTATTGCACCCGCTGGTCAACCAGTCGTAAACCTCCCGCAAACGCACCAATTTTAAACCGCTAAACTTGTCGTTCAAAACGCTTAATAACGCTTGAAACCGCAATCGCCCGCTTCCGCAATCTCCCGCAACCGCAACCGCAGCGTTTGAACCAGTCAGACCCTCAAGTAAAGAGAAACAAGCAAACAGATGATGAAAACAAATAATGAAAGAAGAAAGAAATAAAATTAGAAAAAGCAGAAAAATAGAGACTGAAGTAAAGAGGCACAAGCAAAGAGATGATGAAAACAAATAAAGAAAGAAGAAAGAAATAAAATTAGAGAAAAAAAAATTGGTGACTGAAGTAAAGAGAAAAAAGCAAACAAATGATGAAAACAAATAAAGAAAGAAGAAATAAAATTAGTGAAAAAAGAAAAATGGAGACTGAAGTAAAGAGAAACAAGCAAACATATGATGGAAATAAATAAAGAAAGAAGAAAGAAATAAAATTAGAGAAAGCAGAAAAATGGAGACTGAAGTAAAGAGAAACAAGCAAACAGATGATGAAAACAAATAAAGAAAGAAGAAAGAAATAAAATTAGAGAAAAAATAAAAACGGAGATTGAAGTACAGAGAAACAAGCAAACAGATGAGGAAAACAAATAAAGAAAAAAGAAAGAAATAAAATTAGAGAAAGCAGAAAAATGGAGACTGAAGTAAAGAGAAATAAGCAAACAGATGATGAAAACAAATAAATAAAGAAGACAGAAATAAAATTAGAGAAAAGAGAAAAATGGAGACTGAAGTAAATAGAAACAAGCAAACAGATGATGAAAAGAAATAAAGTAAGAAGAAAAAAATAAAATTAGAGAAAAAAAACAAAATGGAGACTGAAGTAAAGAGAAATAAGCAAACAGATGATGAAAAAAAATAAAGAAAGACCAAAAAAATAAAATTAGAGAAAACAGAAAAATGGAGACTGAAGTAAAGAGAAACAAGCAAACAGATGATGAAAACAAATAAAGAAAGAAGAAAGAAATAAAATTAGAGAAAACAGAAAAATGGAGACTGAAGTAAAGAGAAACAAGCAAACATATGATGGAAATAAATAAAGAAATAAGAAAGAAATAAAATTAGAGAAAGCAGAAAAATGGAGACTGAAGTAAAGAGAAACAAGCAAACAGATGATGAAAACAAATAAAGAAAGAATAAAGAAATAAAATTAGAGAAAAAAGAAAAATGGAGACTGAAGTAAAGAGAAACAAGCAAACAGATGATGAAAACAAATAAAGAAAGAAGAAAGAAATAAAATTAGAGAAAAAAGAAAAACGGAGATTGAATTATAGAGAAACAAGTAAACTGATGATGAAAACAAATAAAGAAAGAAGAAAGAAATAAAATTAGAGAAAGAAGAAAAATGGAGACTGAAGTAAAGAGAAAAAAGCAAACAGATGATGAAAACCAATAAAGAAAGAAGAAAGAAATAAAATTAGAGAAAAAAGAAAAACGGAGATTGAAGTACAGAGAAACAAGCAAACAAATGATGAAAACAAATAAATAAAGAAGAAAGAAATAAAATTAGAGAAAAAGCAAACAAATGATGAAAACAAATAAAGAAAGAAGAAAGAAATAAAATTAGTGAAAAAATAAAAATGGAGACTGAAGCAAAGAGAAACAAGCAAACAGATGATGAAAACAAATAAAGAAAGAAGAAAAAAATAAAATTGGAGAAAACAGAAAAATGGAGACTGAAGTAAAGAGAAACAAGCAAACATATGATGGAAATAAATAAAGAAAGAAGAAAGAAATAAAATTAGAGAAAACAGAAAAATGGAGACTGAAGTAAAGAGAAACAAAAAAACAGATGATGAAAAGAAATAAATAAAGAAGAAAGAAATAAAATTAGAGAAAACAGAAAAATAGAGACTGAAGTAAATAGAAACAAGCAAACAGATGATGAAAACAAATAAAGAAATAAGAAATAAAATAAAATTAGACTTCTTTGTTGCACCTATTTTTCATGTTTTTTCATTACACCCCCATCTTTCAAAAATCACATCTCTTAATTTTAACACCTTTTTATTTCATACATCTATGTCTTAATCCTCTTTGTTGTATCTATTATTCATGTCTTTTCATTACACCCCCATCTTTCAAAAATCACACCTCTTAATTTTAACACATTTTTATTTCATACCTCTATGTCTTACACCTCTTTGTTGTATCTCCATGTTTCTCATCTATTAATTTTGACACATTTTTATTTCACACATCTATGTCTTACACCTCTTTGTTTATTATATATTAATTTATTTGGACAACATAAGTTTCAAAAATTATTTTCTGAGTACTAAAAGATTATTTAATTAAAGTGTTTTTTAACTAACAAGCATCAATCTCTATTTCAAGGTAATTTAATATTTTCGCTGACCTGTAGTGTTTCTTCGGTTAGATTATTATTATTGTTAGTCGACACTACTAAGTTCATACATTAATCTTAGTTTTGTACACTTTTAGTCTCTTCAATATTTTTAGCATTTCCGGTTTTCATGTTTTTAATTCGTTGAATAAATACACATGCTATATTTTTTGCATGGCTAATGTTTCTAATTCTCAATGTGCAGATTTTATTTTTTGACTTTCTGGAAAAACCAAAACTAAGATACGAGAGGCACGATGATATGCAGTGATGCTAAGCCAAATTTTTTTAACAAACATGGTATAATTATAAATTTATATATGTTCTATTATTTAACCTATTTATTTTTTTAACAAACATGGTATAAATGTAAAAATCTTTTTTTTTTATGTAGGATGTCCATTAGATATAAATGATCCAGGTTAGTTTCCATTCTTTTGTAAATAAAACTTTTAAAATTTTAATTGAATTTTAATTTATTATACTTTCTGGGTATCAAACATTTTGATAATATATAGAAATATTACAAATGAGCATGAAAATAGAGAGTGTTGAAGAAAAAGTCAGACATACTTGTGACAATACAAAATCAAATTCTAGAAAGCGTAAGCACGACCAAATGACAAGTCAAGTTAGAAAGAAAAGATCTGCTAAAGGTAACTTATTTAGTCTTTGATGACTTTCTAATTAATCTGTATATACAATTTTTTAAAAACATAATGTATAACAGTCACATTTAGAGTGATCTGGAATCTGCCAAAAAAAAAAGAAAATGCAATTAATTTCTAAAATTAGTGTTTAACCCAAAGAAGAAAACATCAAAAGGTGAGATATTATTATCACATGTTTCACCACATCGACTTCGTTTTTGCTGTTGTTGATTGAAGAACATGATGGTACCGATTCATAAACATAAGTGGGAAATCAATATCTAATATATGGTGGATATACGGATATAAACTTCAATCTAGTGAAAAACGCACACACTTTTCCATCTAGCGGTTTTAAATTATTAATGATCCCAACAGTTGCAAATTATTAATTGTGTCTTTTCGTCGTGCTTCCATCTTTCAAAAATCACACCTCTTATGTTTTGCATCTCTTTGTTGTACCTCCATATTTCAAAAATCACATCTATTTATTTTTACACTTTTTTATCTCATACTTCTATGTTTACATCTCTTGGTTATACTTCCATGTTTCAAAGATCACATCCATTGATTTTTATACATTTTTATTGCACACCTATCTTACACTTCTTTGTTTATTATATATAAATTTTTCTGGACAACATAAACATGTTTCGAAAAATTGTTTTCTGAGTACTTTTAAAACTTACAAATTAATAAATAAAACTAAAGAATTGTTTTATTGAAGTGTTTTTTTTTAATATAATAGCAAACCCACTTTTTTGTGTCAACTTTCGGTTTTCAATTTTCCAACGGATGAGATTAATTCAATTTTCCATCTAACGGTTTAAAATTATTAATGATCCCAACAGTTGCAAATTATTAATCGTGTCTTTTCGTCGTACCCCCATCTTTCAAAAATCACACCTCTTAATTTTTGCATCTCTTTGTTGTACCTCCATGTTTTAAAAATCACATCTATTTATTTTTACACCTTTTTTATTTCACACCTCTATGTTTACACCTTTTTGTTGTACCTCCATGTTTCAATATCACATCTATTAATATTTACGCCTTTTTATTTTACACCTCTATGTCTTACACCTCTTTTGTTTATTATATACAAACTTTTTTGGACAACATAAACAAGTTTCGAAAAATTGCTTTCTGAGTATTTTTTAAACTTACAAGTTAATAAATAAAACTAAAGAATTGTTTTATTGAAGTGTTTTCTAAATATATAATAGCAAACCTACTTTTTTGTGTAAACTTTAATCCAACGAATGAGATTAGTTCCACTTTTCCCTCTAACGGTTTAAAATTATTAATGATCTCAACAGTTGCAAATTATTAATCGTGTCTTTTCGTCGTACCCCCATATTTCAAAAATCACACCTCTTAATTTTTGCATCTCTTTGTTATACCTCCATGTTTCAAAAATCACATCTATTTATTTTTACACATTTTTTATTTCACACCTCCATGTTTACACCTCTTTGTTGTACCTCCATGTTTCAAAGATCAAATCTATAAATTTTTACACCATTTTATTTCACACCTCTATGTTTTACACCTCTTTGTTTATTATATAGAAACTTTCCTGGACAACATAAACAAAACTGTTTACTGAGTATTTTCAAAACTTACAAGTTAATAAGTAAAACTAAAGAATTGTTTTATTGAAGTGTTTTTTTAATTTTTTAAATATATAATAGCAAACCCACTTTTTGTGTCAACTTTAATCCAATGGATGAGATTAGTTCCACTTTTCCATCTAACGGTTTAAAATTATTAATGATCTCAACAGTTTCATATTATTAATCGTGTCTTTTCGTCGTGTCCCCATCTTTCAAAAATCACACCTCTTAAGTTTTGCATCTCTTTGTTGTACCTCCATGTTTCAAAAATCACATCTATTTATTTTTACACCTTTTTATTTCATACTTCTATGTTTACATCTCTTTGTTGTACCTCAGTGTTTCAAATATCACATCTATTAATTTCTACACATTTTTATTTCACACCTTTATGTTTTCTGTTACTCTTTGTTTATATAAAGTTGCAATATTTTGATCAAACAAATGTTTTGTTTCGTTTTTTACTTGAAATGTAAAATTAATAATGTTAATCATTTCAAGTTTTTACTTTCCCGTGCGGCAACGCACGGGCCGACATCCTAGTCTATATAATAGCAATCCCAAAAAATGCTACAAAATTGTAGTATTTTTTAAAGAGAAATACCTTTAAACAGCATTAAACCAAGTTTTATGGACCACTATAGCACACATTCCATAAATTTCCATAAATAACATTATTTAACACATTAAAATATTAAAAGTTAATTTTTATAATTTTTTATGTTTGGATTCTCAATTTCACATTTAATGTATAGTTTTGAAAAGTAGGGTTTAGTATTTTGAATTTAGGATTTAATTTTAGAAGATTAATTAGTGCTATTTTTGGAATTTTAGAGATGTTGTGCTAAGTTTGGAGCAAAAACTTATTTTGGTGCTATTTTTGAGAATCATCTTTTTTTAAATCATACCCTACCTTTTTTTGATCAATTATGTGTTTTATGAAAATTTATGAATGTTCAGTATAATGATTTTTTTTTGTAAAATTGCAATTGTGTATTGTAGAGTTATTTTTATTTGTATATTTTAATATTAAATAATTATAATTATATTCAAAAGTTTGTATTAATAATTGAAAAATATAATCCTATATTAGAAATCTAATATAGTAATAAAGATGCTTTCTATTTTAAAACAGTTTATATGGGTTGCATAAATCAGAATTTGGATGCTACATTAATATCACTACAAAGATCTCTGAAAAGATATATTGAACTGAAGCTATATGGCTATTTTGTATATTTTTTATTTATGTTGGAAAACATGAAATGAGTCGTTTTAAATGGTACTTTTTCAGATAAAATTTCAACTATTAGAAGAAAAGCAATGATTTTGATAGGATATTTTCGTTAAATAATGTTTATAATTTATTTTTTTAAAATATCATACAGTTGCATTTGTTTATTGTAGAGTTGTGTCTTTTACGATATAATATTTATCTAAAACTTTATTTTGAAAAAGAATCATACGGTTGCGTCTGTTTATTGTAGAGTTATGTTTTTTCACCATATTTTAGATACAACTTTTCGTTTTAATAATTTTTAAGTAGAGTTGAGACTTTTTACTATATTATTTTTTATTATAAATTTTTATTTTTTGGTTGTTTAATATCTATGAAGTTTTAACTCTACTTAATATTTGTTTCTTCTGAAATAATTTTTAATTTTAATATTTTGCATATATTTTTAAAGAATTTTATAATATATAATTCTAAATTTAGAATTTAATTTTCTTTTTTTTTTGAAATACTTACATCAGGTCTGAGTCCTAGTAAATAGGAGTATAATTTTATAGAACTCTCTGGTTTAGCAAGAGGGTCTGGTTATGAGTGACGCTCTGAGCAATCATCTCAGAAGTCCCCCCTCCAGCCTCCATCTAAAACCCTACACAAAAGCCTTCGAGTTCAGGTTTCTGCATCTCTTTCCTTCTTCGTCTAAAGCCATTGAAGGGTTCGTTTCGCTTCGGATTCGAAATCATGGCGGCCGTACCGAGAGGCCTCATTTCTCGATTCAATCAGTTACTATCAATCCGTTCTGTGACTTCTTCTTCGCCATCTGAATCTCTACCTCATTGTAGCTTCTTTCTCCTCCGACGATTCAGCTCCGATACTGGCTTGGTCGACGGTGGTGGATCTGATATTATTGGGGATCCGACCCGAATCATCGAGGCGAAACAAGGTGAGATGTCTAACAGCTCTAAAAGGACTGGGATCATCGCCGTTAAATGTGGGATGACCGCGCTCTGGAACAAATGGGGAGCTAGGGTTCCGATTTCTATTCTTTGGGTTGATGATAACATTGTCTCTCAGGTTAAAACTGTTGAAAAAGAAGGCATTTTTGCGTTACAGGTAACTCCATCGCAGTTTTATTCATTCCCATTTTGGCCATATATGTATCTGGTTGGTATCTGGTGGATTTATTGGATAGCTTCTTAGTGACTAGTTGATCAATAGATTGACGTTTATTGATGAATTGGGTTTATGAAGATAATGTTTGTGAAGCTCATGGTTTAGTAATGTGATTGGTATGTGTTGTTCTGTTAGTTAGATTGGATGTGGGCAAAAGAAACCGAAGCATTTGTCCAAGTCTGTGGTGGGGCATTTCAGAGCACAAGGTGTGCCGTTAAAGAGGAAGTTGAGAGAGTTTCCTGTGACTGAAGACGCTCTTCTTCCTGTTGGTACTTCACTCGGTGTCCGCCATTTTGTTCCGGGACAGTACGTTGATGTCACTGGGATCACTCGAGGGAAAGGTTTTCAGGTGAGACCATTCTCAGGGTCTTTAAAGTTTTGATCTTTTTCTTAATAGTCTTAGAGCAGAACTTGGGATGATAACTTGAATAGTCAAATAAAAATGTGGCAGATATATATAAAATGGAGAGCGAATGAAGCATTAATGTCTTTTGCTATGTGATGTTCAGGGTGTCATGAAAAGATATGATTTCAGCGGAATGCCTGCATCACATGGTGCTTCATTGTCCCATCGAAGTGGTGGTTCCACAGGGCAAAGAGATGCTCCAGGAAAGGTATGTGTCAAATCGCTATGCTTCTTTGGCATTTTCTCAAAAGCAAATGACCAATACTGACTTGTTAAATACACTCGAATAGGTGTTCAAGGGGAGAAAGATGCCTGGGAGAATGGGTGCGGATCAGAGGACAGTAAAGAACGTTTGGGTTTACAAGATCGATCCTGCGAGGAACCTCATCTACGTGAGAGGACAAGTAAGTATCTCAACCTGAGTTCTGGTTCCTGGCTAGGATGTGTCGGTCACAAAACGTGAGTGCCATTGCTCTTCTCTTATTAGTAGTAGTAGGTCATGATTGTGATTGGTGGTCTTGTTGTAGGTTCCTGGCGCAGAAGGAAACTTTGTGTTCATAAGAGATGCGTGGTACAAGAAACCAGACATCTCAACGCTTCCGTTTCCAACTTACTTAGCTCCAGAAGACGAAGATCCATCAGAATTAGAACCAATTGTTGCTGATCTTGGAGAACTCGACCCATATTTGTTGGCTGAGTGATGAAAACAGAAAGAAGCTGAGGAAAGTGGAATCACAGAGCTAAAAAGCTTTTTGCAGACGAATGAAATTGTCTTTTCGTATCTTTAGTTGTTTGGATGTATGATTTGAAAACGATTAATAGAGGGAATATTATTAGGCTCGTATTTGTTATATCAAACGATGCTTAAGAGTTTGCAATAAGCAATGAAGAAACACAAGATTTATGTTTCCTTTCCTCTTCTACATATATTTTACAGAAAATAAAAGATTCGATTTTTATAATTGAACAAGAATCAAGATCCATTTTTTACTCTCCTATATAAGTTTTTCCAACTCCCAATAGAGTAACAGTTGTGCTCTCGCCTAAGATCTTGAGAGAACACAAACGCTTCTTTCTTTCACCTCTCTCTCTCGCTCGTTCGTTCGCTTAGGGTTACCGTTGAGAGAGAGAGAGAGTTCTCAATCTCGTCGACTCAGCCATGAATCCAGAACAGAATCCTCGCGAATGCGTAGTATGCGGCGAAGCAGAGCCGTCGTTCATCCACACCGTCAGCAAAACCGGCGTTCTCCGACGACTCTGCACCGATTGTTTGCTCAAGGAACATCGTGAACTCTTTTGCCCAGTTTGTTTCAAGGTCTTCGACAAGGCCGCCCTTCCTCCTACTCGTATCACCTGCCTCAATTGCCCTTTAAGCACCCACCGTTCTTGCTCACCTAAGCCGCCGTCTTCCTCCGCCGCAGCATCTTCCTCCTCCTCCGCTCCACCGCCAGCTTCTTCCTTCACATGCCCGCCATGTTCTGACCCCAATTTCACCTTCTTCCCCAAATCTCGTGTCAATGGCGACGTCTCTGTCCCTGTCCCTGTCCCTGAAACGCCTCTCAGTAAGGTTTCGTCCATGGCTCTTGTCGCAGCTGCCAAGATCTCGGTGGCTATTATGAATGACACGGTGGTTCAGTTAAAGGATGAAGCTTTTAAGAAGATCGTAACAGCTCAAGCGGCCAAGCTGAAAGCTAAAGCTGCATTGGAGAATCTTCAGGATCTTGTTATTAGACAAAAAGCTCAACAGAACTTGACCCCTAGCAAGAGAAAGCCCGATGACTGCTGATTCTGAATCTTTCTTCATAGTGATCAATCTTACTGGTACGTAGGGCTCTCTTGTATGATAGATCTCTTCTAGGGTTCAAGAAAAAGACTACATTTTGCGGTTATTAGCCAACTCATCTTGGTGATATTTTTAGTTCATTCTCTCTCAAAACGTGTTTGATCAAATGTCTCACAGAGAAAGCTGGAGACTTTGAAGTTAGGGATACAGTAGGGCTTTCGTTTTGTATAATGGTGTGTAAGACTCAGTCACATTCATTCATATTAATGGGTTCCATCTTCAATCTTTAATTGTCTTTGTATGGTTTCAAGATTTCATCTTGTTGTGTGGTTTTACTGGTTTGGAGATTTTCATGGAACAGAAGGTTAGATGTTTTTAGAGTTCTCAAGCTTATGAATTAGGTTTTCTTGATTGGCACATATCCAAGAAAGTGACAATGCGTTGATGTTGTTTGGTTTGGAAGTTGTGATGAAAACACAATTGCTTTTTAGTATGAGAGATTACATCATCAAGATAAGAATGAGTTTGGGAATTCATATAATTAGCTTCTATTGATAAAATCTATGTAAAACTGTTTTTGCAACACGAAAATGGAAAGAGCAAGTTCAGGCATTGCCTAAGTTAGGTTTTGCTATATTGGTGAAAGAGCAAAACACCAGAAGAAGGCGGAAACAAAGAAGAGATATCATATATGACTAGACAGACTGCGAGAGTGGGTTAATTACGTAAATTTTTAATATATAGAGGCTCTTCTGTAATCTTCTTAAAAATATAGGCCCTCGTTTAGCAAATTTGATAAAAACAACGAGTCAGCCAAGGACAGAAACCCTAGAAATCGTCCGAGTCGAGTTAATTCGCCTCTCACCCAGCTCTATCTCGCCCCGTGACTCGTCGTCCCCTTCACCCGCGAAAACGCTTCTTCGATTCGTACCTCGCCGTCTAAAAATGTGTTCTAACTTCGCTTAAAGCTCTCTACCTCCATTTTCTCCGGTCTGACAAATCGACGAAACCGGAAAAATCTCGCCTCCGATTACGAAAGCTCTCAGCTTCTTCTTAGGTATGCTATAGAAGACAAACCCAGTTCAATTCTTTGTTCTTGCTTTGTAAAATTGATGGAACATGTTGTTTTAAATTCTTAGTGTTTCTTGAATCCATGCATGTTGTTTTAAAGATTGAGGCTGCTTCACTGGTTTGTGGAACTGTGAAAGTTTGAAAGCTTGTTAAATGGTTTAACAATGGCTCCACTTGGATCAATTGGAGTGGTTGACCCTGGATGGGAGCACGGTGTTGCACAAGACGAACGTAAGAAGAAGGTTAAATGCAATTACTGTGGTAAGGTAGTGAGCGGAGGAATATACAGATTGAAGCAACACTTGGCTCGGGTATCAGGAGAAGTGACCTATTGTGATAAGTCTCCAGAGGAAGTATGTCTGAGGATGAAGGAGTTTCTTGAACGGAGTCGTTCCACCAGAAAGTCTTGTTACAGTTTCCAACAATCTAATAATGATGATGAAGCAGAGGAGGATGAGGAGCGGCGTTGCTGGTCTAAAAGAAGTAAAGGAAAGCTAGGGTTGAGTGTTGGGAGTAGTCTTCTTCGGTCTTCAGGTTATATTGATCCTGGATGGGAACATGGTGTTGCTCAGGACGAGAGGAAAAAGAAAGTGAAATGTAATTATTGTAACAAGATTGTGAGTGGTGGTATTAACCGTTTTAAACAGCATCTTGCGAGAATACCTGGAGAGGTTGCGCCGTGTAAAACCGCTCCTGAGGAGGTTTATGTTAAGATTAAAGAGAATATGAAATGGCATCGAGCTGGGAAGAGACAGAACAGACCTGATGATGAAATGGGAGCTTTAAATTTCAGAACGGTCTCTCAGGATCCTGAGCAAGAAGAAGACGGAGAAGAAGAACATGATGTCTATCCAATTAGCCAAGATAGGTTGATGCTGGGAAATGGAAGGTTTAGTAAAGACAAAAGAAAGAGCTTTGATTCAATGAACACTAGATCTGTCTCTGAAGCAAGACCAAGAAGACAAAGGGTTATCCCGTTTCAGTCACCTTCTTCGAGCAAGCAGAGAAAAATATATTCTAGCTGTTCAAACAGAGTTGTATCACGAAAAGACGTCACATCCTCCATTTCCAAATTCTTCCACCATGTTGGAGTTCCCACAGAAGCAGCAAGTTCTCTCTACTTTCAAAAGATGATTGAATTGATTGGTCTGTACGGAGAAGGTTTTGTTGTGCCTTCGAGTCAGCTGTTTTCTGGTAGGCTTTTACAGGATGAGATTTCAACTATCAAAAGCTACTTGAGGGAGTACAGATCTTCTTGGGTGTTTACAGGTTGTTCTATAATGGCAGATACTTGGACCAACACAGAGGGCAAGACAATGATCAGTTTCTTGGTCTCGTGCCCTCGTGGTGTCTACTTCCACTCCTCGATTGATGCCAGTCATATAATGGAAGATGCCTTGAGCCTTTTCAAGTGTCTAGACAAACTAGTTGACGACATTGGCGAGGAAAATGTAGTTCAGGTTATTACACAGAGCACTGCTATCTGTAGAAGTGCTGGAAAATTACTTGAAGAAAAGAGAAAGAATTTGTATTGGACTCCTTGTGCAATGCATTGTACAGAACTGGTTCTTGAAGACATCTCAAAACTCGAGTTTGTCTCCGACTGTTTAGAGAAAGCACAAAGAATCACAAGATTCATATACAATCAGACATGGCTACTTAATCTCATGAAGAACAAATTCACACAAGGACTAGATCTTCTTAGACCAGCGGTCATGCGCTACGCTTCCGGTTTCGCCACTCTTCAAAGTCTAATGGACCACAAGGCCGGTCTCAGACGTCTGTTTGAATCCAACGGCTGGATTTTGTCACAGACAGCTGCCAATTCTGAAGAGGGAAGAAAAGTGGAAATGATGGTGTCGAGTGCTGCGTTTTGGAAGAAGGTTCAGTATGTTTTGAGCTCGGTTGATCCAGTGATGCAGGTGATACGCATGATGGATGATGATGGCGAGAGACTATCTTTGCCATATGCTTACGGTTACATGTACTGTGCAAAAATGGCGATAAAGTCTATTCATAGCGATGATGCTAGGAAATACGGACCGTTCTGGCGTGTGATAGATTACCATTGGAACACATTGTTTCATCATCCTCTCTATGTGGCTGCTTATTTCTTCAACCCGGCATATAGATATCGTCCTGATTTTATGGCGGTAGGTATGATTTATCATTTATTTTGATTCAACCACTAAAAACTTTCTGCAATTTTCTTACTTTTGCTGTTAATGTGAATATGAACCTGCAGCATTCTGAGGTTGTGCGTGGAGTGAACGAATGTATAGTTAGGCTTGAGCCTGATAATGCGCGTAGAATCACAGCATTGATGCAGGTGAAATAATAATAAATCAACATTGTTCTCAGAACCTTGTGGCTAAGCTAAGCTAAATTCTCTAAACTAACAATTTGTTGAAATGTTTCAGATCCCGGATTACACTTCTGCAAAAGCCAATTTTGGAACGGATATAGCCATTGGCACAAGAACAGAACTTGACCCAGCCGCGTGGTGGCAGCAGCATGGGATAAGCTGTTTGGAACTCCAGCGAGTAGCGGTTCGAATATTGAGCCACACGTGCTCTTCTGTTGGGTGCGAGCCTAAGTGGAGCTTGTACGATCAAGTCAACAGTCAATGCCAGAGCCACTTTGGGAAAAAGTCAACAAAAGATCTCGCTTACGTTCATTACAACTTACGGCTCAGAGAGAAACAGCTGAAGCAACGGCTACAGCATGAAGATGGACCACCAGCTAGTCTTAATTATGCTTTGCTGGATCGGTTGCTCCCTGACTGGCTGGTGACCTCCGAAAATGACGAGGTATTTACTTCAAACGAACATTCTGCTGATTTAAATAATAGGCTGACGTTGATGTTTTTCTTTCTGAAGGAGGAGACTCTGCAAGGCGAAGAGGGACGAGAGAACGAAGTTCGTGACGACGATGACGAAGAAGAGGCCGAGGAGAACTGTTACATGGATTCTGGTAACGTTGATGGTCACGGTGAAGACAATCTTGATCTTTATGATGATGATCTTAGCGAGGATGATTATTAGTGTCGCTTTAGTAATTAGTGCGACAATCCTGACAAGTAACGAACACTTATGTATTTTGAATTCGACCATTGTATCCTTAAATACATTCGAAAATATGATAAATTTTGTTGGCTATAAACCATTTAGGACGAAGACATCTTTTCATGTTAAAAAAAGTAGAAGCCTTAACCGATTAGTCTTTAAACTGGATTATTGCTCTGGTTTAATCTTCTCTTTCTCTGAATTTCTCATTTACCTGTTCAAGCTTTTTATTAGAAAGGTTAGCATGTGTACTATTACTAAGTTTGGAGAGCATATTACTTTAGCAGGTAAAGATAAAATGGGTGCATTCTTTTTATTCAAAGTACTAGAGAAAATCAACTAGTCTTATTGTCTTAACACCTAAAATGTATATTGCAGATGATACATCAAACCAAAAACTTTTGGTTTCAACATTAACAAGATGATCACTCCAAGATTAAGGTTTATGTGCTTTAAAGAGGTTGGCCACTTATCCACCTCTTGAGCATGATTGAATGTTCCTCTGGTTTAAAGTCTAACGTGTGCCCGCCTCCCTACAAACCAAACCAACCAACCAATTTTTAAAATGTGATGTAAAAATGCTTTAAGCATTGATTATGTCAATAAAATTGTGGATGTAAGAGTTACTTTCACAGTGGCAAATGTCATCTTGTTAGCATAAGTCGTAGTGTATCTGCAAGTTTTGGACGAGCAGCTTATGCAAATGAAAAATAAAATCATTAAACAAAAGAAAAAAAGAAAAGACATGATAAATATATACCCAGCGACTTGATCGAGTACCATCCATGGCCTCCATTTGTCAATAATGGAATAGTTGAGCGATCTTATCCAGTCATGAGTTCCAACGTAAGGTGTTACCAGGTCGTGATCACCACTATTCCAGATAACACCATGCCAAGGCTTATTATATATAGACAACTAACGAAAGCACAAGCTCTCTGTAAAGAAGTTGTAAATTTATGTACTGACCTGATGATGAGAGATCGATAGCCTTCGACGCTGTTCTTCTTATGGTATGGTATGCTGCTTTTAATATCTTTGTTGTATTTTAAAGTCCGTTTACATCGTAACCATTTACCTGTAGTACCCTGCAATCACAAAATCCTCATTGAGGTTGATCATCATATTTTACCAATGATGTCTTATGGTAAACTAAGTCATATAAACCTCCACAACTTTAAGTGCTCTGCGTACGCTCTCCTTATTATTGGCCCAGTATTCGGATAGCATATAAATATACATCTGCCAAAAAAAAAGACAAAATTGGTAATATATTCTTCTCTAGTGGTTTAGTTTATTGGCTAGTCCAAAGACACTAAAAAGCTTACATAACAATCAGGAGACGTCATGTCACAATTTGGTGCTAGAATAAGGTTTTCATTTATTCCAGAAACACACTGTAAATAACCACAAATTCCAAGTTAGTGATTATATTTTTATTTTTTACCATATGCAGCCAACTAAATACCAGAATTGTGTACCTTGTCATAATCTTCAATGAGTTCCAAGCATTCTGTGTTAAGAGGATCTACAGTAATATAGTTCCCTCCACAGCTTCTCTTCATCGACTACAAAGTACGTAGGAGTGTGCTAAACTACTTCATTTTTTTCTGACAAGAGACAAAAAGCATCCTAGATTATGAAACTTTACCTCGTATAGTTCATCAGAGATGAGTGCCATTCTCTGAGCGTATTGAATGCGAGAGTTTCTATCAAGATCAAAGTCTGTTATCGGGCTTCCGAGGACATAGCCCTGTTGTTTTGGAGGGGAAAAGATAAACTCTTTAATTCCTAATGCTCCATAAGGTATATATAGAAGTAATAGCAAATACTAATGAACCTGAAGATTTATTTGAGGTTTGCAGCATATACAGTTTCCTGTGATAAATTGGTGAAATAAATGATTAGGAAACTAGCTAAGGTCAATCAAAAGGGGTTGCATAGTATAGAAATGTGATAATAAGTTACCATTTGAGATTTCTTGAACGATGACCGGGACCACCGTACCGGCATAAGAATTACCGGTGACATAGAAAGGATTGGAGGAATACTCAGGATGCTGGGCTAGCCACTGCACAACAAACCAAACAAAAAAAACTCTAAAAAGCATAAAGACATATATCAGATATATATATACTTTAGTGGACCATTTGTGTTTGCCCTTTACCTTACGAAGAAACTCGTCTACCCGCTTAGTTGATCCTGTGTCACTTGGTATATCAGCAAGTGGATTTCTTGAGTAGGAGAAGCCAGTTCCAACAGGTTGATCCAAATAGATTACATTTGAAAACTAAAAAAAAAAAAAAGAAAGAAGATGAAAAAGACTTCATTGAGATTGTAATGAGGAATAAAACTCCTGGGTGTTACCTTTGTCCAAGAATATGTAGTGGAGACCAACGTGGGGATACTTCCATTGTAGGCCTTAACCTTGAAAGCAATAGGCCCTGCATTTTGTTCAGTTCAAACAAAACAGTGAATATAATGCAGAAACAAATAAGAAATGAGTGAGAGAAGATTTAAAATTACCATTCTCATAAACAAGACCAAAGAAAGAAGAGCAGCCAGGTCCTCCAGTTAACCAGAGAAGAAGAGGGTCTTCTTTTGGATTACTCTCAGATTTGATGAAGTAGTAGAACATCTGATCTTCATCTGCCTCTCCAACACCAATGTACCTTCATGATTTGAACTTCAAAAACTCAGAACACAGAGTCAACATTATAAGAGTAAAATATAAGATGAATATGCAGAGGAGTAGAACCCGGTTTCGAGCTCGAAGGGAAGAGGGCCATCAAAACCAGGAAGAGATCTGATTATAGAACTTGAATCAGCATGCTTGGTAAAAAGAAGCATAAGTTGCAGCAGAAGCAGCAACATTGGTATCCAGGACCACATTCTTTTTGTTTTTTTTTTTTTAGTTTCTGAGTTTTATGACAAAACATGTTTATACTCAAAAAACAGAGACGTTGACCCAAACAAACATCTTTAAGTCTTTTGGTTTTGTTCCGTCTGCAACTAGTTTTAAATTAAGCGAGCATAATACTTGAGCTGGAGGTAGATAAGAGGTTGCATTCTTCTATTGAAAGTAGTAGAGAAAACCCACTAGTCACGTTCACGTAGGGTGTATTATATATATGTTGTCTTCTAATTGTGTAACATGTCGTTTCATATATGAAAAACATCAAAACAAACACTTCAGGCTTTAACATAAATAAGAAGAACAAATAAGGTTTGTGTGTGGTGGAGTATAAAGAGGTTGGCCACTTATGACTTATCCCCACCCTCTTGAACAAGATTGAAGAGTACTCCTGGATCTGGTTTATACTGTAATGTGCGCCTGCCTGCTCCCTAATTAAATTAACAAACATAAACTGAGTGTAAAAAAGCTTTGCAATTATTATGGCAGAAGTGGATTGGCATAAGTCTTGGTGTAATCTGCAAATAACAGAAGGTGAAACTGAAAATAATTTTCTATCCTTAAAACTTTAAACAACGGATGTATATGGATGGGACCAAAAAAGGGTTGGCGCCGCGCTGTCGTAAGCCAGTGTTTTTTTTGATTAGTTATTTGTTAACTACCGAATATATCTGTCTTTTTAAAATATTTTTTTATCAGTCAAAAATAAGAATAAAATAGTGATATAAATATTTTTTTTGAATAAAAAATTAGTGAAAAAGAAAAAGGGAAAACAATTAAAATACACACCTGACAGACCAGACAGCTTCTCTTTTCCTTTTCCGTTGTTCGACGCCTTCTTCTCCTTCTCTCTCTGTTTCGTCTTTCAATTCATTCAATTCTCCCAAAAGTCCTTCCTTTACTACTAACACCACCTAGATTTTTATCTTCTTCTTTTGTTTTTTTCTTTTTTGGGTCTTTCTCTTTTTGGAGAGTTTTTAGTTTTTAGGGTTTTTTTTTTCTTATTACAAAAAAAAAAACACAAACTTTGGGGAGAAAATTTGGGTTGGATGCGGGTGAATCAGTTTCCGTGGAGTGGGAGATTTTAGGGGTTCGCCGGTTGACGTTGAGGGAATTTCCGGTTTAACTTTTTCTTCGGTTTTCTCCCCGGCGGCGGCGGAGTCATGGCTTCCAATCTCCCTATGAGCCCTCCATTGGAACAGATCCATGGCGAAATCCGTGACCTTTTCCGTGCCCTCGCGTATGCCTTCTCTATCTCTGTGTCGTGGTTACCAAACACTTCTCATATATATATATTTTAGGGTTATTTACAAATTTTAAAAAAATATAAGATTCTTTTGAGTAATCAATCAATCTCACTGAACCTAATTTGAATTTATGTGTGTGTGTGTGTTTTTAACGAATGCTGATTGCAAGAACTAGATTTTTAAGTCATCACTTCCGGAATGATATAATAGTTCGTTTGAATGAGAACAAAAGATTCACCCTTTTATCATCTGTTTGGTTGCAGGAATGGTTTCCAGAGGTTGGATAAGATTAAGGACTCTACTAGACAAAGCAAGCAACTCGAGGAACTTACCGAGAAGATGCGAGATTGTAAAGGGTTCGTTATGCTTTTTTACCATCTGAGCTTATGACATCAGTTTTTGTTAGTGTGAATAAATCTTCATTCCATGATTCACTTTAATCTTTATCTAATAATGTCTACTTCATGTCAGTTTGGTTAAGCAGTTCGACCGTGAACTTAAGGATGAGGAACCTAGAAATTCTCCTGAAGTTAATAAGCAATTGAACGACGAGAAACAATCCATGGTCAGTAATTCATCTCAGGCCTTCCCTCAATTATACTACAGTGTTATGTATCTCAAGTAAATGTATTTAATCTTACTCAGCATCTTCTTTAAGTTCCATTTTTCAGCATCAGTCGTAATCAGTTTTGTCAATCTTTTAGGGGTATTCTGTAACTAAATGAATATATTAAGGCAGCTATTGAGTGTCTGTATGGATTTTTTTTACCATCTGCGTCTAACTTCTCTTTGTGTATTATGTTACAGATCAAGGAGCTCAATTCTTACGTTGCACTAAGAAAAACGTTAGTATCTCTACCATTCCTCTTTAAGGAGCTGATTATTTGAATCTCATACCTGTGTTCATTTTGGGCTTTGATTTTATATCAATCCGTTTAACTTGGAGTCTTGGTCTTGAATATCAGGTATATGAGTACCCTTGGCAACAAGAAAGTTGAACTTTTTGATATGGGAGCTGGAGTTAGTGGCGAACCTACAGCTGAGGAAAATGTTCAAGTTGCTTCCTGTGAGTCCTTATGCACGCTTGATTATTCACTTGCTACCAAAATATGAGTTTTCTTAGAACATAACGAGATTGACATGCTTGAAAGCTTAGATGCCTTGATGCTATATGTACTTGAATTATCTTGGATGGGTAACTGACTATTGCTCTCTGGTTAATGGTCTGACATTATATATGATGTCTGTCAGTAAAATTCTGACAGATGTTTATATAGTAGTAGAAATGTTATAGGTTGGCCGAGATAATTCCCAATTTGCTAGAAATGTATTATTCCGAAATTTCAACATAGGTTCCGGCGTAAAGAAAGATCTGTTTGGATATGGCGCGAAAATATTATTTAGGGAATGTGAATACTGGGAAATGCGAGCTTATGTCATTTTATTATATATAGCTATGTCAAATCAGGAGCTTATTGATGCTGGAACGAAAAGAATGGATGAGACTGATCAGGCCATTGAGCGCTCAAAACAGGTAAGTAAACAGAAGGAAGAATGTTCCCATAGCCTTTGTTACTAACTTACTATATCTATGGTAACATTCTTGTTCTTTTCCTTTCAGGTTGTAGAACAAACACTCGAAGTTGGAACTCAAACCGCAGCTAATTTAAAGGGACAGGTAATACAAAGCATTCTTCTTTGCTTTCATATTAATCTTTATGGGTAGAGTCTGAAACAACCTGAAATTTCTGCAGACGGATCAAATGGGACGCGTAGTTAACCACTTGGACACCATTCAATTCTCTATAAAGAAGGCGTCCCAGCTGGTGAAAGAGATAGGGAGACAGGTTTGTAACCTCATATGGATATCTGCTCTTTTGCTTGACCTCAAATCCTGAATCCTTATGTCAACTTATTTCAGGTGGCTACTGATAAATGCATAATGGCGTTCTTGTTTCTCATTGTATGCGGTGTTATAGCCATCATCGTAGTGAAGGTACGTACTGTCTTTGCTCTTTCTACTGAAAGTTGTGATTGCTCATTAGCAAATTTGTAACTCTGGTTTTTGTCTTAACAAACTCTTCAGATTGTACACCCGAATAACAAAGACATTAGGGACATCCCAGGATTAGCTCCTCCAGCGCAATCGAGGAAGCTATTGTACTTGAGGAATCAAGACTAACGGGAGAATATAAATCTCTATTTGTATATTTATTCACGAGAAATGAGGAAAATTGCATCTTGAGGTTCAATATTTTATCTTCTCTGCCTTTTCATTTGTTAACACTTCATTTCATGAATGAGAGAGAGGGTTTGGGTTTGTTGGCATTGTGTGCTTTGATAGTTGCCGAGGCTTGGGGTTGTTGTTCTTTTGCTTAATTAACCCACATTCGTTTGAATCTGGGTTTTGATTGGAGGGTGTGTATATTTCAGCTTTTGTCTCTCTTTTTTTGTTTGTAGTAACTTATCTCATCTTTTGTAAATTCAGACCATGTTATACTCTCCCTCACGTTCTCATATTCTTCGTCCAACTGTAGAAAATTTCAGGACACAGCTGGAATTGCCATTACAAATGGTTTCACTTTCTGTAACTTGTTTAAAACGAAGAACGTGATTAAAAAGTACCAACACATTTCTGACCATGAGTGTTTATGAAATTATTCTAACCTTATTTGTTTCGCCTTTCTATTACCGGAGAACTGATATTACTACTCTTTCCAATCCGAATTTACCTTGAAGAGATATACATATTTCGAACTTCGAACAATCGACTTCAAAGAAGAGATGCTGCTGCTCAAAAAGTTAGAACATAACTGATGATGGAAAAAATGAAGACCATAAATATATAACTTTAAACGTCAATCCACCACTACAAACGAATATACGACTCTGACGTTTTTCAAGCTAATAATCATCGGTAATAATCTCCACTATTCTATTTCATAATAAATTTGGATTCTGAAGGGACATTTTTCACCTGAGACACCGGGACAGACGGTCCAGATGCTGCAGCAACTTCTTTTTTCGGTTTCATTTTTTAAAGTAATAACAAAAAAAAAAAAAAAAAAAAAAACAAATTGGGAAGCAAAATGTCTATTATACGTGTATACCAACTTCTTAAGCGGCGTGATTTCCGAGCTGTGTCCGACCAATATGAGACAACCGGGACGTGATCAAAGGTGCTTCCTCGTCGTTTATCTCAGCTCCTACTCTTGGGATTTCCACACTGTCGTTAGGACTGAATTTATCCGAAGACTTCTTCTCCATCTTATACTCCTGTGTAATGTTTGTGTCCATCAGTTGTTACATTTAGAAGAAAAGAAAACGTCAATGGATCCACACTATATAATATGCAAGTTAAGAGGTTCTCTAGGAAGGACGATGATATTATTGTGAAACCATATCTGTTAATATGGGAGGCTATCAGGTTTCTAAGACGGCTTATAGATACACTGTTTATGGATTAGCGAGAATCTAAAACAAGCCTGAGATCAACCGGGTACATAACCTCTACCTGCTAGGGAGTTAGGGATCGGGAATGTTTGACTGACCTTATTGATTCGATCTGGAAGACTGTCAGGGATTGCTTGAGACGCCTTGACATCCCTTACTTTTATGTAATTGTACATAACGACACCACATAGCGCTGTGTCAAAACACATGAAAAGAATAGATAGCTATGTGAGAAACAAACAGTCAAGGAGGAAAAAGAAATGTTTATAGCAATCACATTTGTTCTGATATGAAGAATTCTACCTATAGCGTATCCGGTGATATTCAGCCCAGTGATTGTGGATTCAGGAAAAATGACAGTCGAGAGGGCTATGAGAATCCAGTCTTTGAGAACACCAGCCACCCGGATGGTTACTGCACCTGTTCTCCCGATAACTAAGAATATGGAGAAGTTCAAGGCAAGAGCACATAGAGCATTGGAGAAGAATATCCAGAAGTTAAATTGGATCTGTGCAACTTCCATTGTGGGTTTCTCCAACACATACCAAGGTAAGGCCAGAAATACAAAACTGCAGTAATTTGAAGCATAGCATGTCAAGGGTAACGATTATGTGTGCTAAACTGCAGTAGAGGAAGTAGAACTTGACATCTAGCAATAAATCATAATGAGAGAAGATAGTGTAACATGATATAACTAGACGAACTGGAACTATGGTTTGGTAATGAACATCTTATTCTTGAAATATAATTGATTAAGCAGTATAACGGGTGAATACCTGCAGGGAGCTATGTAATACAAGCTGGTAATAGGGTTCAATGTCAAACCCTTCTTCTGGAGAAGAACTTGAGTTAGCACCAGTCTAAGTGCTTCAGCAAAGATGCCTGTCACCTGGTAGACTGTGCCAACTACATTGAAATGAATTTCCCCATAAGAGGATATCACAACTCCAACACTGACCAGCAACATGTTCGAGAACACGTCGCACCTTGGTTTGTCAGTGCCGCAAACAACTGCCATGATAAATGTTGCTACTGGCACTGAAATTCCATAGTCATGTATTAATATCATTTGTAAAATGAACAGACTAAAATAGATTTGTAACCAAAATGTTAAAGACTTCACATACTTAGAGCTTTAAGCATCTGAATGAAGGCAACAGAAATATGCAAATACGCAGTATTGCCAAACCTGCACAAAGAGGAATGTAAGATAGTGAAGAGACAGTTGGGAAGCAATGACAAATATAAAAGGACGACTTTTCCAGAGCTCGATGGCCGATTCAGCAATTAAAAAGTATTCAGAAGAACAGAAATAATAAACTATGTTACTGTCTACAGAACAGGAACTTACCAGAGACTTGATGCAAAGAATGCACTTATAGGTACCACACAGGTTGCGTATCTGGACCCAAAAAGTGTGTCAAAATGGAGAGACGATGGGCTTACGTACAAGCAAACAATAAAAAATAGATGAAAAAGACCGAGTAAGCTGGCTTACATTTCAAATGTCATTTTAACCGGAGCAACAACCTACAGAACAGAGGTAAAACTTATCACCGCACTAGCAAAAGGAGTCTAAGTATCCATAAACAAGATTATATATTTTACAAGAGAGCATTACATAAGATTATGCATAACTCCATATTCTTTGAGTTTAGGATATACCTTGAACACGCGAATAAGAAGGAAAGCCACGAATCCAGCAAAACCCATATGGATCATTGTCAACGTTATAGGAAGTGGAAAATTGAAGTACTTTGGGGATAAAACCCACTGCAATTAAAAGCAACAGAAGGGACACGATTTAGAAGTCAGAATCTACTTCAATAAAAGGTCAAACAAGATACAGCTATAGTTCACCCTTTCATATCTAACACCTGACGTTACTATCATCCCATGTCGACAGGGAGACTCGAAAATAATAGATTAATAGTACTCAACACCCATTGATACAAAAAAAAAAAAAAAGGTTTTTGGTTATGGTTCCATGTCAGAAACACAACATACTATATAAGTCAAACATCAAATTCTTAAATCGGAAACAAAGTATGTAACATTCAAAATCCAACAAATCTGCAACCTACACATATATGTGTAAACATTAGATAGTTATTAACTAGCCTCTAAAAAATCACCTTATTGTAGAGTATAACTCCAGAAGAAAGTATAATGTAGATGAGCAAGTAGATATAAGTAAGAACAAGCGTCTTGTTTATCATCTTTGCCATCTTCCCTCGTCCCCTCTCCTCAGTGCAAAAGCAAAAAAATATCTCCGTATGAAAAGGGTTCTTTGATAATCAATTTCCTGACACTGCACCAATACCAAAACAGGGCAGTATCCCTAAATAAACCGGGTGCAAATGCTCCGTGACCATTACCTGAAACCCAAAAGAAAAAGCAAAAGCCTTGTCAGCCAATGCAGATTTATCTACGTTTCCGCGTTAAGAGCGAAGTATCAAAGGAACAGTTGAGAGAGCCCTACTCACTCCCATTAACGAGCTCAACAATAAGAAACAAATCCTTCGAGAGAAAATGAGACGGAATCTAAACAATGCAATTGGATTCACAACACGCAAAAAGTAATCACACCAGAAAAACACAAATCAAAACCAACGACATGAAAATTCAAAAAAACCTAAATAGAAGGAAATCGAGAGATCACGATCAGAGAATAAAAGCGAATTGGATCAGATCCTACAAGCAATAAGGAGATAATAATAATAGTACCTAAGCCGAGAGAACTGCAAATTTATGAAATTATCAGCAACCAAATCTAGTGGCGATAGATCAAAGACTATCTGATTAAACCAAATTAAGCAACTCGAGAAGAATCCGATGATAGCTATAAAACAAAAACCACGAAATCGAGAGAGAGAGAGAGGTTCTATGAGAATCAACGAAGAAAGAAGAAAGAAGAAAGAAGATTTATTAATGCAAAGTGTTTGTGAGAGAGAGAGCTACAGTAGTTTTTAGTTGGAGAAGACGGGATTGAAAACTTTAAATTAGTTATATTTTTCTCCACAATTAAAACCAAAATAAATTTGATAAAATATATAAAATGAACGGTATAGATGAATAGGCTAATCAGCAGAATCTGAATCAAACGGCTACGGTTCCATCTCTCATATGTGTGGAGAAGACCCTGCTAAGAGTGTTAAAACTTACAAGGTTTGGGTTTAATGGGCCTAATTTACACTTTTTGTTTGGGTCAAGAGACTTTGTGGTAGGCCCGTTAAAGAGAGAAAAATCTGCGATGATGATACGATAATCGGATAATGTGTGTTTATCGGTATGGTTATGTTTTTGAAACGTGAGGATTTGGGAGGTTTATTATATTTAATTAAAGGATAACCAAGTGAATGTGATATACTAACCAATTTTATAATTGGAGGTCGTATTCTACCTTTTCTTTTTTCTTATTAATTGGTATTACTAACCAATTTGTGTCGGTAGTCACATATTGTTGATTTGTTGTCAACTCATTTTCCTTTAATTTTGTTTTAAATTATATATCAAACTAACTCATTAATTTTCAGATTTTTTACATGTAGCCGTAATCAAAATGTAAACTAACACATTAAATGTAGAATACACAAAAGGTTTAGTACAGTCACATCGAAAGTAACCATATAGAAGAACCAAACTAAAGCATAGAGAAGCCAGTTAACTACACTAAACCAAAACAATAAGTTGTATTACACTCTAATACTCTCCTTCATCAAGATTAGACATGATAAACTTACGTGCAATGAGAGTCTTGATGATCTCTATACGTTTTAGCTTAGTTGTTTTGATTTATGCATTAATTGCTGTATTTAAAACCTCTTTGTCTTCTAGCTATATCCAAGCTAAACGAAGAAGCTAAACCTTTTTATATAAGTCTCTTTGCTCTCTTATTATGGTCACAAGTCCCAAGCATGACTCGGATACCATTTCATATTTTTGTTTCTAAAGATAAGCAAAGTATAAGACTTGGAAGAAATGCTTTTTATTTTTATTTTTATTTTCTTTATAAGCAATTGAATGTACGACGAGACCATGCCGAAACCGAAAATAACCAAAGTAAAGCATAGAAATTGATTAAGTACACTAGAGGCAACATAAACCAGAATCTATATGAGCTTCTTAGGAAACTACTAGTCACTTTAATGAAACAATGAGGAATGGGTATAGTTTCGTTTGGGTTTTTTGTGATATGGGTAGTTTATGCTCTACTTTTTTGAAAAAAGTGCTCATTTTCCTAATAAGCTAAAGTTCTATCCACAATGGCCGCATTATCTATTTTATGTAACTTGTAATATATTTCTCGAACAAATTTCCGACAGTATTGTTGTTATGATTCGGATGCATGCATGTGATAATTAAGAGACAAAAATGAAGCTTAAACAATCACACAATCCTTGTTATTATTTTTAAGAAAATTATAAAATCAATTGTTCTTAAGACCCTAATATATTAATTTTGGACTATCTTATATGCTAGTAGGACAGGTTGATGTAAACCCAACAACTGCAAGACAATAACAAAATAATAAGACAGCAACGAAGAGAAAAACAAAAGTTTAGAAGAAAAGAAAAAGAAAGAACTAATTTAATTATTAATGAAATAAAAAATATCAACAACACCAACTAAAACCACATTGTTAGTTAGCTTTTGGAGGCGGACACTAATCATGCAATTGTTTCTTACGCGTAGTCTAAATTATTGTTCTACCTCTACAACTACAACCAATCAGCTTATTGTTTCCTTTTAAGTTAAAATACAATAATTCCATGAATTAGGTGTATATATATATGTATCTGATGATAAACATACATACATATTAGTATTATTTTGGTACCCTTTGAATTCTTCAGTTTTAAAATGAGAAAAGCAGTTGTAAAATTCCCTTCCTTAATTCTTTTAAATTAACTTGTAAAGGTTTTTCGATATCACTTTACTAACATCAAAATAAATGTTTTGGAAAACGGTATAAGCGTAGTTATATGCGCTAAACAACTGTAGTTATGGTGATTGTCTTCTAATTGAATGTTGACGTTCTATTAATTAAATGGAGTTAGATAACTGTCTTAAACGAACAACTTTACAATATAAAATTTATATCAAATCAACTTATCATATATAGAGATATTAAGAAAGTCAAGTGTGTGATTAAAATATAATATATGCAATGTTATGTAAAGTATGCATAAATTAAAAGTATTACAAATTTATTATAATTATAAACAGTTGAACATATTAATCGTTTGAAGGAGACGTAAAAAAATCGTGTGAAGGAAATAAAATAATAGATCTATCATCTATATATGTAAAATATTACTCTATAAAAAAAGAAAAAAAAAAAAAAACAGAAGAGAAAGAGATAGAGAATCATTTGTCGAGCTGTGAAATGATGATGATGAAGGTATGTCTCTTGTATTCCACGCAGCAAGACAAAAGCCATCTCTCAGGTTGACTTTTGTCAAGCACACGCAAAGCCAACATTATTAAGTCTGCTTTATTTTCTTTTTGTTAACATAAAACTCTATTTTTCTTTTAGTTCTTTTGATTTTTATCTTAATTATACCGTTTATACGGGTTTAGTGTCTTTCACAGTGAGTGATTGGTTCTTCGATTTCTTTATCTTCTTATATTGTAAGACTTCTATTTATGCTGTATTCACTTGTATTTATATTAGTATTTAAACTGATAACGAGCACAAACTTGCATGATAGTATATATTACTAGTTGGTTACATATAGTTTTTAAAAATTGTTGACATTATAGATGAGGACCTCATATCCTCCCTGTAAAGTGTAAAATATGTAAGTTTAAACTGTTTTTTGTTTTGTTTTGTGCAACTAAATTTTATAACTCAGCTTTCTTCTACTAAAACACAGTATATACTTATTACACACGTCATTTTACAGTAGAATTTTGACTAGTTATATGAATATGATATAGTATATATATCGTCTTCAGCTTTCGACTGTATTAATTAGTAGATAAGATTATGATTGATAAGTGACTCATAAGTTTACGAAACAAGTTTTCCAACCCTAATACGTTTGTTTCTTACACGCACGCCGACAAAGTAACTATTTTCGAAACATTTCATAAGACACACCTTCTTCTTTGGTTAGTTATAACCTTCAATGGCATGCCAATTAACATCAATTATTATATGTTACTTACACGACTAATCAAAATTAATTTCTACACGATAATGGACCCACGTACGCATCTTCGATTTTTTTAAAAAAATATTTGTTTCAAATGATTAATGTTCTTCTTAATTTATTTTTTTCTAACGAATTCAAAGAATCAAAATCCACGATTCTGATATTGAAGCCGCTCGTTTCCTTTTGTTTAATCCTTCGAAAAACCAATGTTAATAAAAACTTAATAAATTTAAATAATGCATAGTGGAGGAAGAAGAATAAACGGAAAAGCTGGTTATAATATACTACTAGTAATGAACAAATTTATTACCTTAAAAGAGTTAGGTGCGACGTCTAATTTAATATAATGTTGACCAAAATTTCCCTATTAACTATAGCAACACATTTCACAAGACTTATTATTTAACTAAAGATTAACAGTGTAAACACTTCTTTCTTTTGAAAATTGTCGTCGCCAATCACGGTCTATAGCTTCGTCATCTTCCTATCATCATGTTTTTTTTCTTTCTCAACAACTAAAGTGTACATTACATACGCATATATAACCTTTCTTTTTGTTTAAGAAAACGTAAAAGTTTTGAGTAATAGTATATATTAAAAATTTAATTAAAATTATCTAACGTATCTTTGCTCTAATTAAGGTTAAATCGAATAGCTGGCTTACTTTTTGAAAATTAGCAAAACTATCCGATAAAGGGTTAATAGTGAAACCTTCTTTAACAAAATAAAAAAATAAATAGAGAAAGCTTTACTAACATTTGTCTACTAGTAGTAGTATTATTTTACAGATAAAGTTTTGCTAAAAACCTAATAAAAATGAATAATTTAATTGGCCGAAAAAATGATTTAAATCTTGAACACAAAAAGAAAATTTAATTAATTAATTTAGAGAAAGAAAAAAAACTAAGAATAAAAAGAAGAAAAGGACGAAAAAAATAAAAAAGCAAAAAACAGCACACAAGCATAAGAAAAAAATATTCCAGAAGAAGAAACATCAAAGAAAGCTTCAAAACTTAAGCTTTCTCTCTATTTCCCTCCCTCTTTTCTTTCTTCCCCACCTATGGAAACCCTACAAAGATCTCTCTCAAGATTTCTCAAAATGGTCTTATAATCTCACCGCTTATTTTTCTTGTTTCGTTTATGGGTTTCCTTTATTAACCTGAGCTCTCTAGTCTCCTCCATCTTCTTACCGGAAATAGAAAGAAAAAACAGAGGAAATTGGTTCCAATAGCAGGTATTGTGTTACTTTTAAAACCATACAGTATATGGTATTTTTGATTCTCTGTAGTTTCAAAGGTTTGATTTTTGTCTTGTGGCTTTGCGTTGGAAGCTTAAAAGTTTCTTTCTTTTTGAGGTTTTAGACTTTTTAGCTTCCCACAGTAATAAATTACTCATATTAGCCCAACGAGATCTGTTTCTAGAATTGGAATGGTTTCTAGAGTTTAAGAGTACGACTTTTGGATGATTCATATGATTATGGCACTTGTAAATTTTTTACTTTGTTTTTACAGCACAAATATTTTATTTACCTGAAGTCATGGGTATCAGATTTATATGTTCTTGATTTCTCAGGATGTGATTTGATGTTTTATATACTCTGCTTTTTTTTTTTTTTTTTTTACCTTGCTCTGTTTTGTTCTGTTGTGTTTTGCTCTTTTTGTGACAAAGCTGGTGTTTTTGTATTATGATGTTCTCAATTTATATTACTACAAATTTTTCAATGCTTCTGTTAGGATTGACTCAAGCATCATCATTAGCTTCGTCTTTCCTCTGATCTGTTATGTTTTAGTTTGGATTCATTGTTCTGTGAACATTCAACTTTGATTCCATTTGATAAAACCATATCAAATTCTGCAGGTACATATATATATACACATACAGGTCTTTGTGAAACATGACATCTCAGCTGAAACAATCTCTAACCAAGAGATACGGCTCTCTTGAACTGTGGGAGATCATAGTAATTGCTCTATTTGCAGGGTTCATTGTAATCCTCGCCATTTCAGTATGGCTCAGCTTCCGCAAAAAATCCAAGAGATTTAATGCAACAACGCTTCCTGTAACTCAAAGCCCTCGGCTTACTGAAGAAATCAAAGAAATAAGTGTTGATCATGTTTCATCTAACAAAAATGGTACTTGTAACCAAACTCTAGATGAGAAACTCGGTGAGGACATGGAGAACGGCGATAAGTTCTCTGGTTCTTTGGAGAAAAAAACCTCTGTTTCTCCTAGTACTCCTTCGACAACAGCTCCTTCACCTCTCTTGGGTCTTCCTGAGGTTTCTCACATTGGTTGGGGCCATTGGTTCACCCTCCGTGACCTTCAACTCGCGACTAACCATTTCCACAAGGAGAATATCATTGGTGATGGTGGATACGGAGTTGTTTACCATGGAACTCTGACTAACAAAGCCCCTGTGGCTGTCAAAAAGTTGCTTAACAATCCGTAAGATTTCTAACAATATCTTTCTCTGTCTTTTTCAATACTCATCTATGATATGGAACTGATGTTTTTTTCTCTTACACTTAGAGGGCAAGCTGATAAAGATTTCAGAGTTGAGGTGGAAGCTATAGGACATGTCAGGCATAAGAACTTAGTTCGGCTTCTTGGATATTGCGTTGAAGGAACACATAGGATGCTGGTTTATGAGTACATGAACAATGGGAACTTAGAGCAATGGCTTCATGGAGACATGAGTCACAAAGGACATCTCACGTGGGAGGCTCGGATCAAAGTTCTTGTTGGCACTGCAAAAGCGTAAGTCCCCTCATGTCACTCTATGTTTCTTGTTTTTCTTGGAAAGCAATCTCATGAGAATGTATGGATTGCATTTGTTTACGCAGGCTGGCTTATCTTCACGAAGCTATTGAGCCAAAAGTGGTGCACAGAGATATAAAATCGAGCAATATACTGATGGATGACAACTTTGATGCGAAGTTATCTGATTTTGGTCTTGCTAAACTGCTTGGAGCTGATTCAAGTTACGTCAGTACTCGAGTTATGGGTACATTCGGGTTAGTAATGAAATGTGGCTGTAGTTACAACTTTACTCTTTCATAATCTGCATTGATTATTGAAACATTTTTCTCTATTCCACTGATGAATTTTTCAGATATGTCGCGCCTGAATATGCTAACTCTGGTCTCCTAAATGAGAAGAGCGACGTTTACAGCTATGGTGTTGTTCTCTTGGAAGCTATTACTGGAAGGTATCCAGTAGATTATGCGCGGCCTAAAGAAGAGGTATACAGGACTTTTCATTTTGTTTCTCTAGATTGTGAAACACTCTAATATCAGAGGTTGATCTTGATACTTGAAATGTGTATTTTTAGGTACATATGGTTGAGTGGTTAAAGCTGATGGTTCAACAGAAGCAGTTTGAGGAAGTGGTGGACAAAGAGCTTGAGATCAAACCATCAACCAGTGAACTTAAACGAGCGCTTTTGACAGCTTTGAGATGTGTTGATCCTGATGCAGACAAGAGGCCAAAGATGAGTCAAGTGGCTCGAATGCTTGAATCAGATGAATACCCTGTGATGCCTAGAGAGGTAATAGCCACAGTGACAAACAAATGCAGGAAAATAGTACTGATTTTCTTGTGTGCAGACTAGAATGTTCATAACTGTTTTTGATGAATGTTTTGTCTCAGGAACGGAGACGAAGGAGAAACCAGAACGCAGAGATGCATAGAGAAAGCACAGACACGAATAAAGATAATGATACAATAACAAATGCAAAGGTTTGAGCAACAAACAGAAACAGTGGACCCTTTTTATGACTTTAAGGTTAAAAAGAGGAAAACTTTTAGATTCTTTGTGGATTGTTTAGATTCTTTACTGTTTCTATGGGTTAATTATGTGATATATATAGATACAGAGAAGAAGAAGATTTGTTTCTTTTGTATGGAGAAGAAGAGAGCTTTTGTATAGCTTTGTTGCATTTTTTATTACCTGTATACAGAGTCAGTTACAGACATATTTTTACAAATGAATTTTATTTGGATCTTTAAAGACTCTTTCCAGTAATTCCAATAACTGAACTGTACATATAGTTAACTCCTGAAGTTACTAAAATGTCTGGAAATAGAAAATGATGTAACAAAGAGACGCACAAAAAGAGTGTTTGTATATCTTTTTCCTCGCATATTGTAAAATTAGTAGACACTTACATCATAGGCATGGCATAATATACAAATAGAGCAATATCAGTGAAGTGGCATGGTTTTATGAGAGAAATAAAAGCCTATTTCACAAATTTACACAAATCGGGATTCAAACAAAAACAAATGAAATAGTGATCACAAGGGGTGAACTCAGATTGGCGAATATTTAATACGGGTTCCTGTGTGGAGTCTGAGGAGCAGAGCGAGGAGGATTGAGCAGAGGCTGAAGAGCCTTTACCACTATGCTCATGTTTGGCCTGAAGTCTGCCTCGTATTGCACACACAGGGCAGCAACCGCAGCCAGCTGATCACACCGAGGCATAAGAGAAAAACTCAAATCAGACTCGAAAATCATATCCAGGATTTGGGGTTCAATACTTAGGTAGTGTCTCAGTCTACGCATATAATAGGGAACACACCAACAGGCGTTGAAAATAAAAGCCTTGGGTGCAACGGATGGTGAAACAGTTTCGAAGTCATGTCCTGGTAAACGTTTTCTAATGCAACAATGAGAAGCATAGCAAGATTATGGGGGGAAATTACCTTGGCAACAGCTTTGGGAGGATATTCTCCGCTTAGTCTGGCATCAACACACTGCTTCACTTTGTCTTCACTCAGTTTAGGGGTTGCCTGAGACATACAAAAGTTTTATTACCAGGTACCAGTTTTCGTTACTAGAGAAAGTTCAGAATCTCTAATATCTCACAAGCAATCAGACTTTGCTTCAAAACGGGTTCACTCACAGAAGCCCACCTTCATCCAGACAAAATTCCTTTCTTATTTCATAATTTATAAATTAGGATATTTCTTTCTAGAAAAGAATGACTACACCTAATAGACTGAACAAATCATGTCTTTTCTCAGATTTTCTTATCAATATGAGTAACCAGAATAAGAGAGAGAAGGGTATATTACCCATGTCACGAGACTCTGCTGTCCACGAGGTAAGGTATGATCAACTGGCTTACGACCTGTGAGGAGCTCCAGCAGAACAACCCCAAAACTGTAGACATCACTTTTTGTGCTCAATGTCCCTGTCATTGCATACCTACATTGCAGAACCAAAAAATGTTTAAGACACTAGTTTGGTCGATGGGAAGATGACAAAACTGTATAGCCATGAGAAGGTGATCATAGAGCGAAGTCCATAGGAATTAGTGCCTTAAAACATTAGATACTGATAACAAAAGTTTCTGAGCACGAGTTTAATGTACCCACATGTATTAGTCTGAGCAAAAAAAATCAGTCATCACTGTACAATATAAATGAAGCATCTAAAGGGTCTTACTCTGGAGCATGATAGCCAAAGGTTCCGAGTACACGGGTTGAGTGAAGGCGTGCAGCCATGTCAGGGGCTTGGTTGGACAGGTCAAAATCAGCAATTTTGGCAACATCATCGTCAAACAAAAGTACATTGCTGGATTTGATGTCTCGGTGGATAACATGAGGGTTTGCCTTTTCATGCAAGTACTCGAGTCCTCTAGCCGCACCAACAGCAATTTTGACTCTCTGGTGCCACGACAGAACAGGACCTGGCTGTGCTCCTTTAACACCTTTTCGACCTGCACCAATGAGTTTACCACGTTTCATTAGTTTTTTCCATCATAAGTTTCAGAAAATGGTGTGAATCTTTCTTCGATTATAGTTTAACATGTTCCAGTCTTACTGGAATAATATTTTAAATTAGTAACTTACCATGAAGAATATCATGAAGAGATCCATTAGGAGCATATTCATAAGCAAGAACACGGAGTGGACCATCAACGCAATAGCCAAGAAGCGCAACAACATTGTCTTGTCGCAATCTCGAAACCATTGATACCTGTTCAATTTTTGTTAAATGTCAGTAAGTAACAAAGCAACCAAACTGACAAACTAACCCCAACAGAGTGACTTGGCACTAAACTATTAGAGCACAGGACAAATACAGTCTAGGATGAGAATCCAACCAACAGCAAACAATTCATTGAGGAAATACATATGTGAGATGAAGGCTCAACAAGACAGCAATGATATATTTTGTAACATCTACCTGGGCAAGAAATTCTTGATCCGGTTGCTTACTAGAATCCAGTTTCTTAATGGCAGCTGCCTTACCGCTTCTAAGAACACCATAAAACACTCTACCATATGAACCCTCACCAATCAAGGACTTTGAACCATAGTTATCGGTTATATCCTTCAACTCATCAGCTTGAATGGCCGGCACAGCAATAGGCTGCATCTGAATGACCGGCGGGTTCTTTGGTGGATCTGCCCTTTGATGGTGACCTCCATTGTAACCTTAAACCACAAACAAACAAAAAAGTTCAATTAACTTAGCCACCAAAAGGATGAATAATAATAATAATAATAATAAAGAGAGAAACTGATATGGGAAACAAAAGCAACCTCCTGCGTTGTGAACTGGCTTTGGTCCAGTCTCAGCAACTCTACGGAAATCCTCACCACCACAACAACCAAAGCAGCTCATTACGAAACTGTGTCCAGTACATTCATAACAACAACACAAAAAAAAACATCAATTAAAAAGGTCTGCAAATATCTGTACTTGTAACGACAACAGCTAGATAGAAGAAAATAGTAAGGGAAAAAACAAAAAGTAGCCACCATTGTTATAGACCGTACATACAAACATAGAAATGAGAGGGTTTAATTGATAGGGTTTCAAAATAAAACCTTCCCGAAAAAAAAAAAAAAAAAAAAAAAAAAAGAGTTTCAAAATTATAGGGTTTAAGCAGCAAACAGAGAGACACAATTGTTTTTTGCACAAAAATCAAAATTTGAAAGTGAAATCGTTCTTACACGGCAAAATTCGATCAAAACCCTTAAACGAACAAGACATTTTTGGGTGACCTAGAGACTAACACAAGTCAACGATCGTACCCCGTTAAAAATTGGATATATAACTATAAATAAAGCTCCGAAAAAAGCCGTGAACATCATCCGAATCGGCATGAAATCGAACCCTAGGAACCAAAATTATCCGACGTACGGAGTACGGACATAAAAGGAAAGACCCAAAAAGAGAAATTTAGTTGCACAGAGAAGAAGAAGATAGCAAAAATTACCTCTTTCCAAACAAAACGCAAAAGAAGAAGAAGAAGAGTGGAATCTATAAGATGAAGGAAGAAGGATTTTGAGGGGTTTCGTCTTCTTCTTCTAATCTATCTTCTTGTTGTTGTTGTTCGTGTGCGTAGGGACTAGGGGTTGGTGAGGAAGAAGGCAGAGAGAGACTTTTCTTCCCGGCGGAAATTTACAGTGAAATGGATTTATAGGGTGCGTGCTGGCGCACGATAGCTACTTTGTTTTTCTCCTTCCTTCTTGTACTAGTCATCTATCTCTACTTGTGTCTTATTTTATACTTCGTCGTCGTTTTGAGGTTAAAAGTCTTTTTTCACATTTAGTTTTGAGGTCAAAAAATTAATTGGTCCATCTTCTCGTAAATAATTGTTTCATTTCTTATACGTTTACGAAATAAATAATATCCTTTTGTCTTTTTTGGTATTTTTAGCATGTAAAGGGAAACCAATATAGACGGCTAGTATTATAATAGAAAAGAGATTGATGTATAGTATTATTAGTATATGATTCTGATGGAATATAATAACAAAGTTGTAAAAATGTAGAGGTCAAGGTGTAAAGCGAGTAGTAGTATCGTTTGACCTTGAAAAACGATCGTGTTCTTTGTGGTGATGATGATGTTTTATGGTTTCGGTCGTCGGTCTACAAGTCAACAAACAAACAACCCACCTTGAAGTTTTCGCGTCTATTTCCAAATCTTTTCCTATATCCCTTTTCTATATATAAAAGATTAATCTAATAAGTCACCGTCTATATTTGAAATACAAAACGAAAATTAAAATATAATGTAGGATTATGAGAATTGTAGAACATAAATGTAAACACTCACTACGATTTGTCAAAAATAATTTTGTCTAGAAAAACGCTTGAAAATCGTGTAAAATCTTACGTGGAGATGCAAATGCATCGGTTGATTTGACTTTATCCATTATGTAGCTATAGCTGCTCGCGTGATGAGACGGTGGACAAGCCTGGAGGTTTTCTTAAACCCCCTAGTTTTGTTCGGTTTAGCTACTGTTTCATCAATTTCCTCCTCAGTTGTGTTAATGAGTTTTTAAGTCCTTAGTTTCTCTTCTTGGTGCTTCGAAGGATGGACTTGGGACCATGAAACCTTGTTGGATTTTATTAGCTTCTTTTGACTGAAGACAAATTTTTAATTGATGATGATGATTGATGAATCTTCTTTTTGTTAACAACATATAGGGATTGCAACTGATTGGGAAACCATTGCTACAGCATAGTGTGTGGATAAAACTTGCCCATGAGAAGAGGGGTGCAGATGGTGGTGGTCGTTGATGTTAAGTGGACTATTCATGTTTGGGTATGTGATGGAACCCGTTTAAGATTTTTTGCACTTTTGCCTTTTGTGATTAGTAAAACCATTGGGCGTTTTCAGCTACTACAACTGGCGATAGCCAATCCGACACACTCTGAAATAATAGCATCATACTATTTTGAACTTGCATTTTTCTTTTACACTTTTATTTTTTCAATATCCACGCACGCATTTACTTTTTTTTTTTTTTTAGATACTTATATAATTGAAATTAATATATCACTAGATGTTAGCTCACGCGTAGCATGAGTTCTTACATAATCGATATTCTATTTTGAAAAAATAATATAAATTAACATATTATCATCGTTTTGTTTTTTCGGTGTACATCAAAATTTAAAGACTACATAGTATGAATTTAAATAAAATAAAGAAATCAAATTTTTTTTTGATGATAACATATTTAGTGCAATTAAATCATTTGTATCTTACATGCCATATGCCATATATTTTTGTAGTTGTAGTCATATTTCAAAATCTTTGTGATATATATTTTCATAAAATTTATTTTGTGGTGTTAGTTATGCATATTTTATATTTATTTATGGTGATAGCTTAAAGAGATTGAAAATGTTTAAAATTGGTTAAATGAAGAAAAAATAATAATATTGTAGAATTATAAGATTTGAAATATGAGGCGATGAGAGTTATAGAGATATGTGACTTTCTTTTAATAGATAATACAGAAATCAATGTATCAAAGGTAAATATTTGAGAGTTACAAAACTGCAATTAAGTGCATACTAATATACTTTTAACATGTTCTATTATATTAAATTAAATTCATTGAGAACACTACTATGATATTATTATGGGAGTTACAAATAAACTTTTATACTTTTCAAACTCCTAAAATTAAAACTCATTTAATTTAAAAGTGAGTGTTGGTGAATCCATAATTTGATTCAAAAGTACAATATGTTACACATTGATCTTTAAAAGGAATAGGAATATCTAATTCTCAGATAAATTTGATTTTTTTTTGTTAAAACTAACATATGTGAAGTTAAATTTTACTATGGAAATTTTAAAAATAAATATAAATAGATTAGAAAGGCAAGAAATACAAAAGAAATATTTTATTTTTATATAAATAAAATAAAAATTGAAAACAATGTTAAATATATATAATACTTTCTAAATTAAAATATAGAATCAAACTCTTACAACACATATGAGATATAACAACATTTGATATTGTTGGGAGAGGAGGAGAGAATGATTACTTATAGATGATTATCCAAAACAAATTAGATAATAGAGATGAATCTTTAAAAATAAAAACAATGTAAAAAATATATATAATACTTTCAAATTAAAATATAGAATCAAACTCTTACAACATATATGAGATATAACAACATTTGATATTGGTGGGAGAGGAGAGAGTGATTACTTATAAAATGATAATTCATATTAGATAATGGTGATGAATCTTTAAAAATAAGAATAATGTAAAATATATATCATGCAGTCTCTAAAATCATTAAAATTTTACAATGATATTTCATTTGTTTTTTTTGTAACCCATGAAAATAAGAAATCAAAAACAAAAAAATGAAAAATGATTTGAGGTATTGTGGAAGAGAATGAGAGAATGAGAGAATGCTTATTTATATGATAAGAATTGATGAAAGTTATATTTAGAATTATGGGATTTACAATTATAATTTATTGTGTTTGAATAAAATTGAGTGGTGGAATAAGATTAATATACAATTTATTTTATTTCAGTTATAATTTTATTTTAATGTGTGAGTTATTGTATTGTGTTAATTGAGTCTTAAATATTGTTTAAAGTACAAATAAAAAATTAGAAAGCATTAAATAAAAATCAACCAATAAGGAGAGAGTGAAACCTTACTTTTATATATATGATTACACATCAAAAACTGAGACTGAGAGATGTCACAATAAAACAAGTGACAACAATTACAGTAAGACAAATATGTATAACAAACCAGTAATAATTGAGGCTTCTCTGTAGTAAGTGGACCAAGATTTTGGTTGATCAAATCTAAGATCAGAAGACCAAGGCAAACTCATCCATCTAGTCCTCGAATTGGAGTTGATGCAATGAAGACACTACTTGCGAGAGGATTCAACCTTCTGAAACATGTCAACGACTTCATGTGTTAGGATTCAAGTTTTGAAACATGTCAACAACTTCATCTAATTGTTGGATTGATGCAATTGGACACTTTGTGATAGGATTCAACTTCTGAAGCATGTCAACAACTTTGGAAACCCAACATTATATTCCCTTCATCAAATTAGTACATTTTTATCATTATGCGATCAAAACAAATAAATATTTGGCTAATATTATTCGAAGAAGAAACCTCACAAAGCAAAGCAAGACATAGAGATTTAGGTAGGTAGCGCAAATGGACTAGTAAATAATCAGATTCTTTTTCCTTTTGCCTCTTTGCTTGATCAGCATTGAGTTTGGAACATATGAGCATCCAAGTGGGCAATCATGAATTTCTGAAGTTTCTCCAAGATCCACTTCTCTGAAATATCCACCCTCTCCAATGATATAAGCTGTGTTGCGACGGGGAGTCGTCTTCACCTCGTCATTGTATTTATCTTTATCTTTATCAAAAACTACAGCGACTTTCTTCTCTTCGTCAATGAAGAAGCTCCCTTCTGTAACTCCAAACTGAAAACCAGTGAGTGGTTCCATATCAACACTTAAGAACACCTTGTTCCACAACACCACTTCTGGTTCAATCTTAACCGTAACCCAAATCTCCATCTGTAAACTGTCCCAGCGCTGAAACAAGACAGCAAGTTGCTCTTCTCTAACACTAGAAAGAGTCACGGTATCTTCTTGATAAGGGAGAAACGGCAGACGAAGACGCGGTCCAAACCTCTCTCTTGTAAAATCAAAACAGATCAAAAATCCATGGATCTCTACCGATATACGTTCTTGATACTTGACTACACCAAACCAATAAGTATTTCCTTTGAGAGAAACGCCACGTGCATAAAAATGTATATACAGGTCGCAAGTAACATCAACAACGTCCCTCCATGAGTTAGAGTTTAACTCGTAGATACTGTACTCGACAAGACTCTTAGATTCAGCATGTCTCAAAATCTTGTAGCTTCGGCCTGATTTGCTATTCTCGTATCCAATAGCATACTTATACATGTTCGGACTTTGGTGAAGTCTTTTGGGCTTGACCCACAAGGTTTGACCCCAATACGGGTTCCAAACAACGAGCCTAGTCAAGTCTTTTGTGATGCATAAGACTAAACCGTCGCAGTGATAAACTCTAGATATATCGACTTGATTCGAATCGTCTAGGCTAATAAGTTTACCTTGACGGCTTATAGATGGGTCGAAGCCCTGGTGAATTCCATGGAGATTGAGATTCGTCAAATAAACATTAAAATCCATCACAATGACCACCATAAACTCTCTTAGTGCTGCAGCTTTCGCTTGAGCAATGTGTTTCCTTGTAAAGTTCCGATCTTTGGATAAAGTGTTCCACATTTTGCAAGTAGCTCGGAACCCTCTCAGAGATGTCACCGGAAGCCTAGACAGAACCTCCTCTGCCAGATCCCTTGGAAGATCGGACATCTTCGTCACTTTTGAAGGTAACTCCTCCTCCTCCTTCTTCTTCGTTGCTGATTTTTCTTCAGCATGTTGCTTCTTCTTGGTAAAGCTCCGTTCTTTGTATAAAGTATTCCCCTTTTTGCAAGCAGATCGGATTCTTCTCCGTGATGTCACCGGCTCTGCCAAATCCTTTCGAAGATCGGACATCATCTTTCAAAATTTCGACAACAAAAAATAATTAATTTTAAAAAGTTTCAAGACGAAACACTCTGTTTTTTTTTTTTTTTTTTTTTCTCTCTGGCTGGCTGGGGGTTACAGATTTGTTTTGTTCCGCCGAACAGTTTGAAGATACATTATAAAAAGTGAAACCCTGATTGACGAAAAAGGAAAGAAAGAAAGTGAAACTCTCTACTGAAGGTAGGCCAATTGTGGGCTTTAGAGCCTAACGGGCTTGAAAAAGATAGTGAAACCCTGATTGACGTACTTTAAGAACCTTTTTGGTGGGCGGATGTTTCAGAACCACAAATCATTTATAAGAACTCAAAGAAAAACAATATCTCCTTTTTATTACTTTTATAAAAATCTCTTTAAAGTAAAAACTAAAGCTCTCTAGTTCTTAGTTCTTACAAACAATCTCTTAAGAGTTATGTCATATACCTCGACATCCCTTATATATATATAAAAATTTAAACAATTTCCTAATTTCAATAAGAAATATAACTTATTCATTCTAATCATATTTCCATATCTCGTAGAATTAGTTTATTGCTTGTGGCTCAAGCTTTCAAGTTTAAGCCAACATGATGGGGATTAAGAAGTGGTATCTTTGATTATTTAATGAGAATGTTTGTAATGTTTTATTTTATAAAATTAACTATATATATATATAATATTCCTTATATTTAATGAGAATGTTTGTAATGTTTTATGTTATAAATATATATATATATTAAGTGGTATATTTTTTGATGAGGAAGTAAAATTATTCCTTATGAGATTACGACCTATAAAATAATATCTTGAAAAATGTTGAGTTTCCAAAATTTTTTGTGTTTTCATTTTTTCACTAACTTTTTTTTGTCAATTTTATTATTATTTTGAATTATAACTATATATATATATATATTTGATACGATGAAGATTGGGTATGACCGTATGATATTAATTTTTTAGCGCAAGCATGGATTAAAAAAGGAAAAAGTATGGTTTAGGCTATGAATGACAACATATATATTGTTAATTTCTATTTTAGGTTTCATATTTTGATATTTGGATTTTGGTTCTCTATTTTTTGGTCTTTCGTTTATGCAAAAATTTTAAAAATTATTAAATACTGTAAAACATTACGTTGACAATAAAAGCTTTCCACAAAAACCTCGAAATTTTGGGTACTGGAAACATTGATTTTAGAATATTGTAGGTTTTTCAAAAAAAATTATGTGTAATTCAACTTTCGCACCATAGCTACTTGTATTCTCTTCCTTATACTACAAGTCTACAACGCCTTGTCATCTATGATCTATCTACTTGTGTGTTATTTTATACTTCGTCGTCGTCGTTCTAAAGTCAAAAGTCCTTTTTCACATATTTTATTAAAAAAAAAAAAAGTCTTTTTCACATAGTTTTGATTTTGAGGTCAAGAACTTAATTTGGTCTATCTTTTCGTAAATAATTTTTTCACATTTCTTTTTCTTTATGCGTTTACGAAATAAATAATTATTTCCTTTTGTTTTTTGTTTTTTCTTTGGGGTTTTTTTAGCATGTAATAAATAATAATTGAAACCAAAATAGACGGCTAGTATTTAATAGTTAAAAAAAAATACTCAAGTTCACTTCTAGGATGAACTTTTTTGTTCACTTCTTCTTTATCAACCAATCAGAATCTTTTATACATTATTTTGTTTACAAAAATAAATCAAAACTAAATTAAAAAGCAATACATATTAAGGAAACAAATTCTGTATAATTTTTTTTAAGAAAAGTTAAATATTTGTTTGGTTTAGATTTTACAATTAGAATAAAATTATATATCGATTTGGATTTACAAATAAGGTGATTAGAGTTTAGATTTTACAATTCAAACAAAATTATATGTCGGTTTGGGTTTATAAATGAAGTGGTTAGGGTTTAGATTTTACAATTTTAACAAAATTATATGTCGGTTTGGGTTTACAAATGAAGTGGTTAGGGTTTAGATTTTACAATTAAAACAAAATTATATGTCGGTTTGGATTTACAAATGAGATGGTTAGGGTTTAGATTTTACAATTAGAATGAAATTATATGTCGGTTTGGGTTTACAAATGAGATGGTTAGGGTTTAGATTTTACAATTAGAACGAAATTATATGTCGGTTTGGGTTTACAAATGAGATGGTTAGGGTTTAGATTTTATAATTCAGCTGAAATTATATATCGGTTTGGGTTTATAAATAAGCGGTTTAAGTTTTTAATTTTATAATAACGTATACAGATTTTGTTTCCTTATTTTATAAGAAGATGAATAAATATATTCTTAAATATAAAATAAGGAGAAGGGAACAAAAGGGTTCATCTTAAAAGTGAACCCAAGAATTATCCATAGTATAAAAGAGATTAATGTACTTATAATACATATGATTCTGATGGAATATAATAAAAAAAGTTGTGAAAAAATGTATAGAGGTCAAGGTGTAAGCGAGTATCTTTTGACCTTCAAATTCGATCGTGTTCATTGTGAATTAATGATGATGCATTTTATTATGGTTTTGGTCGTCGGTCTACAAGTAACAAACAACCCACCTTGAAGCTTTCGCGTCCTTTCCAAATCTTTTCTTCTCGCTTGTTCTATATATAAAAAATCAATCGAAGTCAGCGTCTATATTTGAAATGCAAACGAAACTTAAAATAAAATGTTTGCGATTTATAGAATATGAGAACTGTAGAACGTAAATGTAAACACTAATTGTCTAGAAAAAGCTTGAAATAGCGTACAATCTGACGTGGAGAATGCAAATGCATCGGTTGACTTGACTACATGCAGGCATTTATGCTGCATCCGTGACCGTGAGAGTACGAGGCGTCGAGGCCACCAAGAAACCTAAATTACTTATATGCGTGTTTCATTTTCCCATTCTCTCTTGATTTTCTAAAAGATTGACAAATTCGAGTATTTATCTAACAATACATACTGTAATTATGTTTAGGTTCTGTAAATGGACTAATCAGTATTCAAATTCTCCTTTCTTTGCTTGATCTGTATTGAGTTTGGAACATATGAGCATCCACGTGGGCAATCATGAATATCTGACGTTTCTCCGAGATCTACTTTTCTGAAATATCCACCCTCTCCAATGATATAAGCTGTGTTGCGACGGGGAGTCTTCACCTCGCCATTATCTCTATCTATATCTCTATCAAAAACTACAGCGACTTTCTTCTCTTCGTCAATGAAGAAACTCCCTGCTGTAACTCCAAACTGAAAACCAGTGAGTGGTTCCATATCAACGCTTAAGAACACCTTATTCCACAACACCACTTCTGGTTCAATCTTAACCGTAACCCAAATCTCCATCTGTAAAGTGTCCCAGCACTGAAACAAGACAGCAAGTTGCTCTTCTCTAACACTAGAAAGAGTCACGGTATCTTCTTCATAAGGGAGAAACGGCAGACGAAGACGCGGTCCAAACCTCTCTCTTGTAAAATCAAAACAGATCAAAAAACCATTGATCTCTACCGAATTACTTGTAGCAAACCAATAGGTATTTCCTTTGAGAGAAACGCCACGTGCATAAAAATGTATATACCAGTCGCAAGTGACATCAACAACGTCCCTCCATGAGTTAGAGTTTAAATCGTAGATATTGTACTCGACAAGACTCTCAGATTCAGCTTGTCTCAAAATCTTGTAGCTTCGGCCTGATTTGCTATTCTCGTATCCTATAGCATACTTATACATGTTCGGACTATGGTGAAGTCTTTTGGGCTTGACCCACAAGGTTTGACCCCAATACGGGTTCCATACAACGAGCCTAGTCAAGTCTTTTGTGATGCATAAGACTAATCCGTCGCAGTGATAGACTCTAGATATATCGACTCGATTGGAATCGTCTAGGCTAATAAGTTTAGCGTGACAGTTTATAGTTGGGTCAACGTCCTTCGAAAGATTGATGCCCATCAAATAGACACGATAATCCATCACCATGACCACCTTAAACTCCTCTGCTGCTGCAGCTTTTGCTTGAGCAATGTGTTTCTTCGTAAAGAAGCTATCCTTGGATAAAGTGTTCCACGCTTTGCAAACAGACCGCACTGCTCTCATAGATGTCATCGGAAGCCTTATGATCAAATCCTCTGCCAAGTCCCTTGGAAGATCGGACATCATCGTCCTTTTTGCGGGTAACTCGGTCTTCTTCGTTGATGTTTTTGCTTGAGCATCAAGGTGCTTTCTTGTAAATCTCCGATCTTTTGATAAAGCGTTTCTTTTTTTCCAAACAAATTGGAATCTCCTCAGAGACGTCAACGGAAGCTGGCTAGAGAGCTTTACATGCCTAAGAAGCTTGGACATCTTCGTCATTGTTCCAACAAGGATGATCGATGTAATGGTGATTAGGGGTTTTCTATAAGTTCTTATTATAGTCGATTAATTAATTGATGTTGGTTTTCCAAAAACTTTTAGTCGTTTTCCATTTATTTCACTAACTTTTTTTAATCAGTTTTTTAGTATTTTGAATTATAACTAAAATATATATTTGGTATGATGGATTGGGCCTGATGTATTTTTTTTTTAATCTCTAATTCACTAATCACTAAGATGAATTTTCAATAAGCTATAAATCTTTTTTTTTCTATACCCGTTTACAAAAATACATTTTTGTTGTCTATAAAAAAAATCACATAGATCTTAGGCAACATCCAATTAGTAAAATCGGTTCAGATTGTTTAATTAAATCCGACCCAAGAAAAGAAAAAAAATGGCACAAATTTGTACTCCAAAAATGTTTAGATAGTTTAATTATTATTCTCGTCAACACGACCGACTCAATTTTATTCCTCCCCATAAAAATAGATCTGATATGTAGTCATATAGGAAAGTTTTATTTCATTTCACTTTTAGTACAAAACTAATGACCTCTACCGGCTTCTTTTTCTCAGCTTTCTTTTCTGATCCATAGTAATAAACTCTTTCTTACAACATATAAAGAACTTTTGGTTGTTTTCCATTTTTCACTAACTTTTTTAATCAATTTTTTTAGTATTTTGAATTATAACTAACTAGATAAGGCCCGCGTAATAACGCGGGTAAAAATTAAAAAATTTATTGAGAATAGTTAAGTAGTAACATACATGTTTTTAGATTTTATCTTATAACATTTTAATATTGAATATAAACTTTTCATATTTCATTTAAAACTCTCTCGGTTCCATTATATAAGAGTTTTATAATATTTTCTCAAATTTTTATGTATAATTTTTATTAATATAACAATTTATGACTATTTGAGTTATGCAGTATATTTTCTATTGGTGGAAGTTTTATAAATGACATAATATTTATTATTTATTAATCTTTGTACTTTGACCCAAAAACTCTTATAGGACAGGAAGTACCATTTAAATATTTATATCATCATAAGAGACCATATTTTAATTTTAATTACACATTTCATCTTAATTCATAGAACTAAGTACTTTATATCAAACACAATTAATATCAAATCTATATCTTAGTAAAAACTGAAAATATAAATAAAAATTAACAAAATATAATTTGCCAAAAAAAACTCAATCAACATTATTTAAGATATATTTGTTATGTTGTTATCTTATAAGTACTAATTTTACCTCATGTCATAATCAATTTTAAAAATGAGTAAAATTTATAAAATAAAAACGTATATAAAGATGCAGAGAAATTCTCAATAACTAAAGATTTATTCCTGTAATTTATAATTTGTATTCAAATTATCTTATATTTTGACATATGCATTACAAAAATACATGTGTTAAAATTATAAATTTAAACATTAAAGTTTACTAATATTCTTGAATGATTTTTTTAGATAATACAAATTAATATTTGAAAACTTTTTAATCTATTTAATCTAAAATAAATTTCATCGTTAGACATTCAGTTTAGTAATCACATCTAACTATCTATTTCATCGTAAAACCATAATTCACTTCTTCATGGATTAGTTAAAAATTTTAATAACAAATATAATATGAGATAATATGTATATTGGTTAGTATTTAAAATTTAACATTAAAAATAATCAGTAAAAAAATCAGTTAACATCCACAAAATTTTTAGAAATCCAAAAATATCCTAAATATATTCTTCTATATGTCATAATTTTATAAGTAATACTTTTGTCAATTTTAATCAATTAACCAAATATTCATTCTAACAAACTCATTTTTCTATTTTCTTTCAGGTTTATCATATTACTACATGCATTAAAACTTTAAAATAAAACATGTAAAACTATACTTATACAAATCATGTATTGATTTTTTAAATTTATTTATTGTTTCAAGGTTTTGTATACTTACTTACAATAATTTATATTACAGCGATAAATATAATTTATATCCGACATTATGTTAAATAACTTATGTTATTCTTTTTAACTTTGTTATTCATTATTTATTGATTAATAAACATGCTTAATGAATTAAATTTTTGGTTAGACATGTCAAATTTATTGAGAAACCATGTATAATATAATTAGGATACAATGGAAAATATATTGATTTTGTTAGTTTTCCTTTTTGATTTAGGAATATAAATGTTTTAAAATATAAACATGTAAAATTCTGTAAATATAATAAGCTGTCGTATTACGTTTATAAAAAAAAATTGACATGTGTCAACATCTTATCAATATATTTGACATGTGTCACAATCTCGTTAATTAGTAATTTTGTCATCGAACTTTATATAATAAGATTGTACTTACATATTGATTTAGTTTGTCTACCCATATTTGAAGTGTAGCTAAATCCAGCTTTATATGAGATTCATCTGCAAGTATTTTTTCCATCATAGCAATCTGATTATCATTCATGATACCCGTTTTCTTTTGCTAGTATGGTTTTCCGATGTCTCATGGTTTGTAACTGTCTCTTTGGAGTTCATGATTTTCTACTGTACTCAAGGTTTTTATTTGATATAGGATACCACTTAGTAGACATCTTTATATAATAAGAGATATACTCAATTTCCTTATAGTGATAGGTAAATATTTTCTGAACTTCTTTTTTCTAGAAATGTGGCAAATAATTAATGTAGAATAGTAAAAATCAAATTAATTGACATATTTGAACAAAAAGACGTGGCCAATATTTGTTTTTAATTCATGTAGATTGGTAAAACAGTAAAAATCAAATTTGTTTCTATATTTGTTTTTGACTCGTGGCAACATCTTATCAATATTTTTGACACGTGTCACGATCTCGTTAATAAGAAATTTTGTCATTGAACTTTATATAATAAAATTAAATAATCTATTATATGTCTCTTTACTTTAATATTTTTATAGTTAAAAAACGCATACATTAATATTACATAATCCTATTTTATATATTACAATAACACTCTTTTTGAATAAATTATTTGATTGGTGAAAAAAAATATGAAACGTTCTATTTTTTTTTAACTTAAACCATCTTTTCTTTATGTAAAGGTGAGTATTTACAGTTTTTGATAAACAGTAATTAATTGTATATTTTCACAATTATTTTTTTATCTTATATAAAAAGTAATATTTTTTCTTGCCAAATTAGCAAATTAAAATTAAAATAAATCAATTATATTATAATTCAAATTTTATGATATATATATATCTATTTTTTTTAATAAAATTAGTTTTTATTTTCTCTATTTTAGTTTTATAGAAAACCTTTTTATGGTAGTTTTGAATTTTTACATTTTTATTTTTTAAAATTTTAATAAATTTTATAATTGATATATGTCAACATATGAATGATACAATTGACATATGTCATGATCTTGTTAATTAGTAATTTTGTCATCGAATTTTATATAATAAGATTCAAGTAGATTAGTAAAATAGTAAAATAGTAAAAATCAAATTTGTTTCTATATTTATATTTGACACATGTCAACATATTATCAATATTTTTGACACGTGTCACGATCTCGTTAATAAGAGTTTTTGTCATTGAACTTTATATAATAAGATATAGATATTTGATATGATGAATAGATAATTAGACCAGATGTAGTTTTTTTAGCTCTAATTCACTAATCACTAAGATGATTTTTTTTATAAACTAAAATGTGCTTTCGACAATGAATTTCTTTTTTTCTATACCATTTTGCAAAATTATCCTCTTATCTATTTTCAATAATACCCTATTCTATGATTAAATGATTAAATTATGAACCATAATCTCTATATATTAAATCCTACCCTTCAAATATCACAAATGTAAATAGAGAACCCAAACCTTCAAAAAAAATTTTGAAAATTAATTTAAGATATTGTAATTGTGTAAAATAGTATTAAAAGAGGGCTGAAAAGGTATTTTTGAAAAGGAAATATGGTAAAAAAGTATTTTTGAAAAGAAGTATCTACAAAAATTTATTTCTAACAAATTCTCTATTTCTAATTGGTTTTCTAGGTTTCAGAATTTGATATTTGGATTTTGGTTTTATACTTTTTGGTCTTTCTTTGTTTGCATAGATTTAAAAAAATTATAATAAAAAGTTAATAAATAAAACATTACATTGAAAATAAAGGCTTTCCACAAAAACCTCAAAATTATGGGTATGGAACATTGGTTTTAGAATATTCTAAGTTTTTCAAAAATTTATGTGTTATTCCACTTGTGATTTTGAAATTCTCTTCTCAAATCTCAAGCTATTGAACTTGAATATTTTATAAAATCATTCAAAACAACTCATAATCTTTTTTTATTTAGTTAATAATTTATAGAAAGCATATCAAATACACTGTTATTCAAACTTAACACTTTCTTTTCAAAAACAAACTTTAAACTGATTTTGAGAGACTATTATAGATAACTTTTTACTTGAAACTTAGTAATCAACCCTCTAGAGGTTTTATTTTGAAGGAATTAGAAAAAAAAAAAACAAAGATCACATACAACTGAGAGAAATTCATCGTCAAAAGAAAATTTTCTCCCAATAATATTTTAAGGTCAACTCTACATGTGGACATATGAGCATATATATGAATAGTGTTGCGTTATGGTTATTTATATTGGTCTCACAAAATACTATATATCGACATTGCTATGTTTTACCATGTATTGGAATCATGCAGGTGAAATGAAAGAATAGACTGATCATGATGACTCCTCTCTCTGTTGTGCTTTGCAGCTCAAAATGTTGCTTAAATTCAAACTTAATTATGATGCAAATTCAACACTAGTATAAGTTTATCTGAATCTAAATTGCGTATACGTCTTGGAGACATTCATATGGAGGAAGAGTAATGGCCAACAATCAAAGTGATTCTAAATATTTTCCTGAATGTGAAGGTTTTATCGCTTGGGGAAGGGGAAGGTACAACCGTGTGTGTAAACCAGGGAAGAGTTGTAAAAGAAGTAGGGGCATGTACTTTTGTTGACCTTTTTACAAGGGCTGTCCTGAATCAATGAACGTTTCCATCAATCATCTCTATTTGATGAAGTAGACCTGCAAATATGTTTGGCCAACTCTGCTAATTTCATATATAGAGAAGCCTTTGATTACTCAGACTTCTCTTGCTACCATTATGCAATGTAGTCTTTAATTAGATGTATAGCAAAACCTCCCCCATCAAAATTTTCACAAATTAGAATATTTCAAAGAAGATGCCAAAAGGAACTCAACTTGTATGTTTAGTTTTCTACCAAATTAAGTATCTTTCAAAAGGAACTCAACTTGTATATGCCTTTAAAATTGAAACTTTGTCATTTTATCAGATAAAGACCATAGCATTAACGAATACTAGAATTTCCCATATGTGATTTGCATCTCCAACCTCCTGGACTAATCAGTAATCAAATAATGCCCCTTAATTTCTTTGTTTGATCTGCACTGAGCTTGGAACATATGAGCATCCAAGTGGGGAAATTTTCCCAGGGAAATCATGAATTTCTGAAGCTTCTCGGCCGAGATCAACTTTTCTGAAATATCCACCCTCTCCAATGATATAAGCTGTGTTGCGACGGGGAGTATTCTTCACCTTCTTGTTGTCTCTATCAAAAACCACAACCAAATTTTTCTCTTCGTGAATAAAAAAACTCCCTGCCTGAACTCGAAATTGAAAACGAGTGAGTGGCTGCATATCAACTCTTAAGAACACCTTGTTCCACGACACTACTTGAGGTTCAATCTTAACCGTAACCCAAATCTCCATCTGTTTGTTGTCGGCGCAGGTCTGAAACAACACAACAAGTTGCTCGTCTCTAACAGTAGAAAGACTCACAGTGTCTTCAATAGCAGGGTGACCAAACGGCAGACGAAGACGCGGTCCAAACCTCTCTGTTGTGAAATCAAAACAGATCAAGAAATCAGCCATCTCTTCCATTGATCGACGATACTTTTCTCGAGCAAACCAATAAGTGTTTCCTTTGAGAGACACGCCACGTGCATAATAATGTATATACCAGTCGGAAGTGACATCAAGAACCCTCCATGAGTTAGAGTTTAAATCGTACACTTCGTACACAAAACGCATAGAGAAATTATTAGGAAATCTCAAAATTTTGTAGCTGCGGCATGATTTGCTATTCTTGTATCCAATAGCATACCTATACGACTGCGGTGAGCTAGAGAGAGAAGTACTTATGGGCTCCAGCCACAAGGTTTGACACAAATACGGATTCCAAACAACGAGCGTAGTGAAGTCTTTTGTGATGCATAAGAGTAAACCGTCGCAGTGATAGACTAAAGATACATCGACTCGACTGGAATCGTCTAGGCTAATAAGTTTACCGTGCTGGTTTATAGTTGGGTCATCGTCCTCATAAAAATTGATGCCCATCAAATAAACACGAGAATCCATCACCATGACCACCTTAAACTCCTCTGCTGCTGCAGCTTTTGCTTGAGCAATGTGTTTCTTCGTAAAGAAGCTATCCTTGGATAAAGTGTTCCACGCTTTGCAAACAGACCGCACTGCTCTCATAGATGTCATCGGAAGCCTAATGAGCACATTCTCTGCTAAATCCCTTGGAAGATCAGATATCATCGTCCTTTTTTGCAGGTAACTCCTTCTTCCTTGATGTTTTTTGCTTGAGCAAGGTCGATGTAATGGTGTGATTAGGGTTTTTCTATAGTCGATTAAGTTTACGTGTATTTTTGTCTTAAGTATATTTCATAGTCATATCCTCATATGGGCATCGACTTTTGAATTTTCTAGTCTTGGTGTATTTCGTTTATTTGCAAGGTCTTTGGCCCATTTTAAGCCCAATATTACTCCTGACCGGACAAGATCTTCGCAGATCGGCGAAACTGTGTATTTTTTGCCTTTTCAGATTGGACAAGATCAGATTTAGATTTTACAACATCCACTATGAGTCTTATTTTGACAACATAGCCGACACTGCTGAAAAGCTAAAAAAGAAGAATTCTATGTTGTCTTTTTACCGGTGGCCAGTGTGGACCCTTCAATAAAAGAGTAAAGAGACGACAGCCTGTACTCTCTATTTCACTCCCAAACCGCCCCCTCCGGTTTCCCGGTAATCACGTCACGTTCCCCATTCTCTCACTCTCACCGACACATCAACACAACACTAACTCTTCCCTCTAATTTACATGATCTACCATGATCTACTACTAATCATATCAATTCACTCATGTAAATTTTAAACTTTACATACTCAACAAAAAATATCGACTATATATTTTGTAGCATTAATTAGATTATCAATAACTACAGTAATATTATAATTCGTGATTCGAGATCTTCATTAAGATGCTTGTCTGTCTAGTTGTACTCGCACGCGGTGGTCCAGTTAAGCAAATCCAACGGCTAAAACCAGCTCTCATTTACAGATCTATTATGAACCGTCAGATATCTAGATCTCATTGTCTGAACACAGTTTGATGAAACTAGGAATGAATCTGGACGAAATTACGATCTTACACCACCCACCATCGTGAGCTTCGTATATATAAAGCTTCTACGCTCCTCCTTCACCTTCGTACTACTACTACCACTCTTCTTTAGCTCCAACCTCCATTACTCAATCTCTCTCTGTCTCCTCTTTTAAGGTATGTTATCTTTTTCTTCGATTCATACGTTCTGTTCTCAAGACTCTGCATTTGATTTTTGTTTGAAGTGATTATTCGAATTTGAAGTTTTGAACTATGTGTTGTGTTGATTTATAGATCTAGTTATTGAATCTAGATCCCAATTTGAAAAATTGATTTAAGTTTACACTTTTTCTGATTGGTCTTTGTTTGATTTCTCTGTTCTGTTAGGTTTTGTTTGTTGTTGAATCGGATCGGAAAAAAATGGAATCTTTTTTGTTCACCTCTGAATCCGTCAACGAGGGACATCCCGACAAGCTTTGTGATCAGATCTCCGATGCTATCCTCGATGCTTGCCTTGAACAAGACCCTGAGAGCAAAGTTGCTTGTGAGACCTGTACCAAGACTAACATGGTCATGGTTTTTGGAGAAATCACCACCAAGGCTAACGTTGATTACGAGCAGATTGTTCGTAAGACTTGCCGTGAGATTGGTTTCGTATCTGCCGATGTTGGTCTAGATGCTGACAACTGCAAGGTTCTTGTCAACATCGAGCAACAGAGTCCTGATATTGCTCAAGGTGTTCATGGTCATCTCACCAAGAAACCAGAGGAGGTTGGAGCTGGTGACCAAGGTCACATGTTTGGGTACGCTACTGATGAGACTCCTGAGCTCATGCCTCTTACTCACGTTCTCGCCACCAAGCTTGGAGCTAAGCTCACTGAAGTTCGCAAGAATGGAACTTGCCCTTGGTTGAGGCCAGACGGTAAGACTCAAGTCACTATTGAGTACTTGAACGAAAACGGAGCTATGGTCCCTGTACGTGTACACACTGTTCTCATCTCCACACAGCACGATGAGACTGTGACTAACGATGAGATCGCAGCTGATCTTAAGGAGCATGTGATCAAGCCTGTGATCCCTGAGAAGTACCTTGATGAGAAGACCATCTTCCATCTCAACCCGTCTGGTCGTTTTGTCATCGGAGGTCCTCACGGTGATGCAGGGCTTACCGGCCGTAAGATCATCATCGACACCTACGGTGGATGGGGTGCACACGGAGGTGGTGCTTTCTCCGGAAAGGACCCAACCAAGGTTGACAGGAGTGGTGCTTACATCGTTAGGCAAGCAGCTAAGAGCATTGTTGCCAGTGGTCTAGCGAGGCGGTGCATTGTGCAAGTCTCATACGCCATTGGTGTCCCTGAGCCATTGTCTGTGTTCGTGGACAGTTACGGAACCGGGAAGATACCAGACAAGGAGATTTTGGAGATTGTTAAGGAGAGTTTTGATTTCAGGCCAGGTATGATCTCCATTAACTTGGATTTGAAGAGAGGAGGTAACGGTAGGTTCTTGAAGACTGCCGCTTATGGCCACTTTGGAAGGGACGATGCTGATTTCACCTGGGAGGTAGTGAAGCCACTCAAGCCTAACAAGGTCCAAGCTTGAAACCTGAACTCAATCTCAGGTTTTTAGCCTCTCTGTTCTGTCCAGATTTGGGTCTTGTTCTCCTGTATTTTAGGCTCTTTGTGGCTTTTTAGTTTCAACTCTGAGATGGGTTTATTCAATTTTTTTTCAACTTTGGAGAAAAAAAAGCTAAGCAATTGGGGAATTTATATAATTATTTATTATTATATGGTACTGTACTACTGTTGTGGTAAGAAAGTTAAATTCATATTTGTATTTCTTGCTTCTTTTGAGAAGAAAATTATATTAAGAAGAGTATTCAATATCAGTATCCTTTGTTTGCATTACCAATGTCAAAAGAATTGGACAACATTTTGTGACAAGTCTTTAAACAGAGGCTAGCAAAAACTGCTATTTGTGATATCATAGACGGAAGAAACCAAAAGATGATGAGATCAGAAGTGCACTAGTGTGATTACATGAACACACATATCAGCTCCTCTTTGGACACCAGCCATTTATATCCTCATTAAGTACTATTGATTTATTGTCTCTCTTTCTCTCGTCGATTGTTCTGTTTTAGGGATTTTGCAATCCACCAACTTATCATAACTCTTGAAACAGTCAACAGAGAAGAGACTGAAGAAGGATTCCAAATAATTCAATAGTAGATGATTAGATCGACTACGAAGAGATTTGTTCATCAGGGTCTCCCAGGCGTAAAGTACAAACATAGATATAAAAAGTCCAACTAATATAGAATTCACAAATGTGACTTTTGAGATCAAACATGACGAGATTAGAGTGCACTGGTGATTCCAAGAATGCATACATCAGCTTCAACGAGACAGACATCTTTGAGCAACAGTCCACTGTTTGGCTGCGTGAAATAAACCATTGATACATATTTAACCCATCCGTTCTCCGAGCTTGATCGGCTAAACCATTTGGTAACTGCAAAACAGATACAAAGTACAGATCAAGAAGTGAACGGATTCACATTCATATAACAAGTATCAAGAAATGAGTTTGTGGGTGTTTTTACCTTTCCCAGCAATGTGCCTGCCTTGTAACTGATCAAATATTCGTATTGTAAACTCTGCAAACATCTTTGTACCGTCTGAAATAGTTTCAGGATCTACGAGGATCAGATAGATAGAAAGATGGGTTCCTGTTCCTTGCTTTGTTCCCGTTGGATAAAACCTTATCTTCCTGCATCAGAATAATTTTCTTAGCTTAAAATCTACGGTTTAGGGACTGGTGACAATTATGTTATTACCATTTTCTATCGCCAGCGAAGAAAGCATTTGAGTCATAGCTTTCTTTGTCTAACTTGGAGAAATTCTCAATCTTCCAGACGTGCTTAGTGCTAGTAGCATCTTTAATCATTGAAAAACATTCTCCTCTCCCACTTCTTCTCTCTTTGGAAACAAACACATCAGCTCCAAACATACATGTGTCTACCATTAGGTAACCGTTTGACGCATCAGAGAAGGTACCAGTAGGGATGAATTTATCGAATCCCCATTCACGCTTGACAGCATGAAACCGTCTCTCCTTTCCTGCACCACGAAATGCATATTAAGGGTGGGACAAGGATTAGAGAAACATGCAAACTTGAAGAAGTGAAAAAAAAAAGTTACAAATCTACCTTGAAGGATCAGATAACTATCTGTGTTTTGATCCAGCAAATACAGACGGAAAACAGCGCAAACCTCCCAACCTGGACTTAATGAACTAGTGTCTGCAAGAGACAAGTAAACAGAAACGTGATCTTTCGTGTTCTTGCTCTTATTTCCATTTGGGTACAGAACAAGTTTCCTGCAAGAAAAACCACATACAGTATTCTGTTAGACATGTTAAAACTTAAAAGTAACGCACAGTAATGTACTAAATTAACAGTGTATGATTGGACAGCCTAAAATAGAAATAAAGATGGTCCCAGATTTTACATGGAAAACAATCCACTTATGAGTTGAAAAAGTTGAAAACATGACCAGAGAGACTTTATACTATTACTAATCCACTATGCAGAGAGAAAAAAGGAAGACTGAAAAGTGTCTATTGAATCAAAGAAAGTTTTCGAAAACAAAACTAGTTCTACTGACCACACCCTAAAAAGCAATGCAGAATAGGATCCATCAACGAAAAGCACAGAAAAATTGAGGCATGTTCCAACCATAAGATACCAGCACGTGCTATGATGATTAATCTTAATCAGAAAAGGGTTTTGTTAATAATAAAAAAAAAAAAAAGAAGATCAAAGTTGTGTAATAATGATGCCATACCATTTGTAGCCACCAGCTTCAAAGCTCTCAGTTTCATATCTCTCTATAGCATGCTTTGTAAGGAGTGAAAAAGACTCTATCTTGACCATGTAATGCGTTGGTGGGGCATCAGATATGGACTTTATAATTTCTGCAAGTATTTCTCACAAAAGTTACCTTTGTGCAAATGTATATGTACATTTACCTTTAAGCGAAAGGGGAAATGAATCTCTAATTACACTCTTCACAACACCATTATCCAAAGGTTGAAGTATCAGAGTTAGGAAGAAGTAAAAAATTGGTTTTAGATGATATGCTTACGGAAGACAGTTATTTGGACTCTTAAATGACCCCTCAAACATACTTTCATGAATTACAGTGTAACAAATGATAAATATAAGTGGACCATTGATGATATCGGATATGAAAAAATATAGAGGAAGGGAGAGATGATACCATCATGATCACCACCGGAACTGGCCATGAGAAGATATGCAGAAGAAACCAAAAAAGAAACTAGTGAATATGCAGGTAAGCATCAATCTGTTAACAGTTAAGCTTCTATTTATAGGTGAAAGAAATAAACCGCATTTGAGGATCAAACCTTTATACTTTGCTTGAAAAGGATTAAGCTTTTCCATGCATGAGAAGAGTTATTCCCCTGTGAGGTTGCAGAACCAAAAAGCAAGAATATACATTAACTTAGCAAGCATATACTGTACCACCCCCCAGACAAGGGGATTCCAAAAGGGAATACAAAAGATGTAAAGAGGTTGGAGACAGCAAGCATCACTTGAAAACCATGAAAAAGGATCACTTCTTGAATTTTTTTTATTCCTTATTAAAAAATCAAAGATTCTGTGCATTTTAGTATATAACACATACAATGGAGAGAAACTTTACTAAAAGTGTTGAACGAACAATCAAGCCAGATGATTTAAAAGTCACCTCACTAATTTAATTCCGATCTACAAAGTAACATGTAGATATAATTTCTTCAATCAAAAGCACCACAACACATTGGGATATATGACAAGGTGCTGACATTGTGTAACCAGACTGAGCAAGCTTCCTGATCAACAATTTCTCTGCTTTTTTGCAAACTAAACAAAAAAAGTATACTTCAAAATATGCTTTTGCTACTCTTTACATTTTGATAAAAAGATATAGAAGCAAAAGGAAGAAACACAGAGCAGTTTTAAACTATTCTTTGAAATGTTCGCAAGGCAAAAGTTATACAGAGACAAGTCTTTGACACTACATAAAACCTGAAATTTTTTATATCTCATCGATCATCTCTCTTATCCGATTCTTGCTCAGAAACTACAAAGTAATGAAATTTCACATTGTTGGTGTGCTATGCCTAAGCTTAGGTTCAGATAGTCCACCAAGGACCAAATGTTACAATAACAATCTTCTTCTGTTGGAAATATCCGAAGCGATTCAAACACATAAATCAGTTTACGACGGTCCACACTCTTTCACAGTAAGATTGAGAATTTGAGATAAAAGGGCACGATAAGGAGAAAAGCATGTCAAGTTTTTGGCGAGAACCTGTTCGTGAGAGCTGAATGATCTGGGTTTTTGTAGGGGTGAAATCATCGAAACTTCAGTGAAGCACGAAACTTTTAAACCACGGTCCCATCTTTCTTCGTTTCCAGCCCTTCGCCATCGTCGTCTTCGCGAGAAACTCTGCGTTTATTTTCCGGTTATTTCGATTTTGTACGGGTTTAATATTAATTTTCGGATTAAATCAAACCGGAAAACCGGTCCGGACGTTAAGTTGCTTCTTAAAGCCACGTCACGTGACTTTTAAATTAGGAAGATGACGTGGCCTTAATTAGGAAGGTGTTTGACCAATACCGTGGTCGCTCATGTATCTGATTACGACCGTTTCTCTTCCTTTTCTCTTTTCCCCTTCGTTATTTTTGATCACAGAGTGAAACGAAATCGATCGGTTCATTGAGTGAGTGAGTTACGACGACGAGGACGGAGAAAGACGAAAGAAAGAGATGACTTCTTCAGAGACGCCGACGCAATCATACAGCGAGAAATGGTATTGGGACGATCGTTACACGAACGAATCTGAACCGTTCGATTGGTACCAGAAGTATCCGTCATTAGCTCCTCTCATTAATCTCTATGTTCCTCACCGTAATCAACGAGTCCTCGTCGTTGGCTGTGGAAACTCAGGTATACAATACAAATATCTATAGAGTTTCTCAGTTTTGCATTGGATCCGTTTTGATTTTTTCTAGTTTTGTGATAATTAATGCAGCGTTCAGCGAAGGGATGGTGGATGATGGATACGAAGATGTAGTCAGTATCGATATTTCCTCTGTTGTGATTGATACTATGATTAAGAAACACTCTGATCGTCCTCAGCTCAAATGTACGTTTCTCTCTTTTTTTTGGTTTTGATTTCTTCTGCTTATAATAAGTTTAGAGGAATTGTTCAAATTGCCTTTTTAGTTTTGATGTATTTGTTTGTGTCTGCCTTGATTGCTTAATTACTAGATTGATCATGTGAAAAATACAGATTTGAAGATGGATGTGCGTGATATGAAGGCATTTGAAGATGCTTCTTTTGATGCTGTTATTGATAAGGGTATGCTTCATACATGTTTACATCCAATTACTAGCCGCAATGCATTTTTTGTTTTTTCATGTAATAACGTTTTGGAATTTGTGTGTGTGTGTGTGTTTTCAGGAACCTTAGACTCCATTTTGGTGAGTGAGAAGTCTACTTTTTCTATATCTCTAGAGGTTATGATTTTCTCACGAAAAAGTCTTATCCTTTTTGCTATAGTGTGGGAGCAATTCGAGGCAATACTCAACACAAATGCTTGAGGAAGTTTGGAGGTACTTTTATATCAACGATACATGGCACGAAATGTTGAATGGTTTCTGTTTATTTATTCTGGCTTCTTCTCTCTTTTATTATTTCTTTCTTGATCCTTTGCACCTATAATGAAAGCAGTTGATGAAAATCTATAGGGTCCTCAAGGATAAAGGAGTCTATATCTTGGTATATAAATCCTCATCTCCGATTTTCATTATTATTATGTTTGTTTCTATGCATATTGTTGTTTAACTGGTTCTCTGCAGATTACATATGGAGCTCCTAATTACCGTCTTCGATTGCTCGACGAATCATGCTCTTGGGCAACCAAACTTCATGTGATAGGTCAGCTGACCAATTTGTATCTTGTAACATGCCCTTTTGTATCTATTTGTGGACAAAAGTTCCTTGTCCTCTGCTAAACTAAGACTAGTTGTCTTTTTTTTTTTTTTTTGCAGACAAAAGTTTAACCGATCAACCGTCAGAAACCCCAAAATGGGAACTGACAAAACCTCTTCCTCTAGATGCTGAAGGAAGTTCAGTGGAATCTACGATTGGCAAAAGCCCTGATGTTCATTACATCTATGTCTGTATTAAGGTGTGTGGTTGGTTTGATGCTCACTCCTGAAATGTTTTCTACAGCATTTTAGCTATGATGATGTTTTTCCTGTTTTTGGATAACCATTTGCATATTCGGGCTTTATTTCATATGGTTGACCCACACTCTCTTCCACATCTTTAAACTCTGTCTGAGATTCACCTGTCTTTGTTCTTATGAAAATTGTCTCAGGATGAGTCCTTGAAGATGGAGGCAGACGCACCATGATGTCGTGGGAACCTTTTTTATTTTTAAATATCTTGAGTTCATGATTACTCCGTAATTAGAGGACCAAAACTTAAAATTTTATTGCCAATGGTAAATGTTGGTTTTCTTTACATCGAATCACTATTGCATTCTCTTACTCTATAGAAATGTCAACATACAACAAATACAACAACAGCATTGAAATTAATTACATTTATAAAATATCTTAGGTACAATATTTACTAAAGTTATATCTTTCATCATTCTAAAATTGAAATTTAAAATTCCTCCTCCAACCCTTTTGATGTCAGAAAAGTAAAGAAGAAAAAAACCCTCTAACCCTGAATGAGACAAAGACACTCCCACTAATGCTAACTTGCACTTACCCTTCCATGTTCATGAAAAACAAAAAAATGTCAGGGTTTAAGGTGATACGACAACAAACAAAAGATCAAGGAAGAGAGAAATGGAAAATCTGGCAAACCAACTCACTGCCGCCAAAGTGATACCGAGATTGCATTCTCTTCCTTTATAGAAATGCATGTGTCAACATACAAATACAACAAAAGTCCCAATGGCGGACCTACTCACAAAGTAGGGAGTGCAATTGACCTTAAATTTTAAAAATCTTTCTTTAAGCCATTACAAAAAAAAATGAATTTTTAGCATATTTGTTTGATTTGTCTGTGTTTGACCCCCTTAATATTTAATTAAAAACTTTATTTTCTCCTTAAGGTTTTAGTTTACAGTTGTTTATTCATGTAAATAATTTATAATATGTTTCTTTTAATTGAAGTATCAAATGATTCTGCATTATTTATTGTTGTGTTTTTGCTTTAGAGTTTAAACATATTAACTTTCAAGAGATATTATCTATGTGTGTAGTCGTACAGATTTGAGTTTATATATATATATATATATATATATATATATATATATAAAGTTTGCAGCAAATAATTTCATTAGACCTAGCTACTTGCATCTATGAGCAAATATGTGATATATTAATCAAATAAATAATTTAACTAAGGGATATTTAAAAGTATATTCGAATATAATTTTTAACAATGTGTATATATAATATATATGTATATTGTAGTTTTTAATAAGTGACATTTATAATAATAAGATCTTCATTACAATGTTTATTAAGTTAAATATCATCATAATAAAATGAAAATTTAAAATTAAAGCATAAGACATCAGTAAAGATATCCTTCGATTGCCAATACATTGAGATTGTTCACATTTTATTCTTAATGGAATTTGATGATAACAAATTAAATTTAGATAGATGTCACCAAGTTTTTTTTTTAAAACTGTTGAAGTGTGTTGCATGCTTGTCAACCATACTATAAGGTTAAGAAGAAGATTACATTTGACTAAAAGTTTTCCAACAATGTCTCTAGGCGATGTATATATTTTGCACAATATTTTGTTATTATGAATTTATTTTTTCTTTTTAGCAGCAAACACAATAATTTTACTAAGTTTATATATTTTTGGTTAAGTAGTATATAGTTGACTTGGTTTGATAATTCGTTTTTAAATGTTTAATGTTTGGGAAAATTGGAAATAAATGATGAATGTTTAAATTTTTTCCATTTATGGTTCTATGAACAAATGTCAATTTTTCCTAAACTACCTTTGCAATTGATTTAACCAATTTTTTTAAGAGGGAAAAAAACTATCTTTGACATATATGGGAGTCTTACAGCAATTGAGTTTTTCAATTTTGGCATCTAATTTCATCAGCAATGCTACTATTAACCGTTCTTTTTCATTTCATGTTGACTTGCTAGATTTTCCCTTTTGATTTTCTATGTTTAGTTTTACGTTTAATGATTAAAAGGCAATTTGAACTTACAAATTTTACACAAAAAAAGTTATGAATTAGCACACTTATGGGTTTTGAATTGTCACGACGACAAAAGTGAAAGCACTTAAGCCGTGAAAGATGATATAACTGAGAGGTTTTTTATAGAAATATAAACATATAATACAACAACATGCCAATTTAACACACACAAAAAAAAGTTAAAGTTACGTAATAAACATCCCAAGAACGTAATTCCATCAAGCTACTGGAAGTGGGACTTGTTTGTGGTGAACGATCAAGCGATATAAAACACTCTACAATCTGATTTGCTTTGCCGTAGTTTCAGAACCTGTGCGTTGTTCAGATTGCTGGACTAGGCTACATAGGTTTGACCCGTGCGATATATACTCTCAAGAACAAGCCAAGGAAGAGAAGCTTTGAGAAAATTTATTTACCGATATCTTGTACTGGAGCTCTGTCCTTGAGTTCTTGTAGATGGGTGGTTATTGCTTGTTTTGCGATACTTTGCCAATTCGTTATTAGCATGAGAAAGAAGCTTCTGAGCGTTTTCCAGTCTCTTGGTATAATCAGTATCAGCAAGCTTAAAAGATACTGTATCCTGTTCCATAAAACGAAATTCAGAATCATAGAATAAACCGTTGAGTTCTTCGCAATTATTCTTTGGTTTGGTCCCGTTATACGTACCTTTGTTGTCTGTGGAGCACGATGGTTACTGGCCCGTGCATCGTGGATTGTTCTATCAAGTTCAGCTAACTTCTTCAGCAAATTGCTCTTGTCATTCTGCAAACGGAAGATAGAAAGAATCAGTGAATTAAGGAGAACACATAAAATAAATAGAGCTGGTGGTAAGAGTATAGATAGGTAGAAGAAACTCTTGCTTACCTTGAGCATTTCGTTTTGTATAGAAAGCAACTGAACTCGCTCTTGTAGTTGGTCCAAAGATATCTGTGTCGCAAGAACATCTGTATCTTTCTTGTTCAACTCTGACATGCAACTGTCCACAAAAAGGCAGGAACATCCCGAGAGAAAATTAGCACTTTGGCTCGTGATATAACAGTTCTTGTATCAGTAGAATAGGCCTAACCTTTCTCTTTCCTTAACAAGAGAATCAATATGTCTCTTCAGGTTGATGATTTCTTGCTCCTGAAATCGATAGAGAAAAAAAAGTATCAATAACAAAATTGAAAACCAATTAATGTAAGTAGATGCCATTAAGCATATAGCATCATCACCTTGGAGAGGATCTCTTCAGCCTGTTGCTGAGCCTCTTCAACCACTCTTTGGAGATGGTGCTGGTCAATCAAGTCCTGAAACATCCCAACAGAGAAACCGATACATTTAGAAAAAGTGCATATGATGTCTTTTGGAGATGGCTTATAATCTGATATACTTACAGCATAGCTGGTTATGTCCAATTTCACACCAAGTAAATCCCGAATAACATCATGAGTCATGCTATCAGCTGCAGCTATCCTCGTGTTCAATGTGCAAACCTGTTCCAGCAAGAAAATATTCACTGAGTCACTTTAAACCGAATCAAGGTGAATAGAACCTAATCTACTGACAACACGTTCATTTAGAAATCTGTGAGAACTCCAGATGAAAAGAACAATCAAATGAAGGTAGCATGAACCTCTTTCTGTTTAACAGCTAGCAATGACTCCAATTCTTCAGCACGAACCCTTGCCATGGTCAATTCCTGATCCTTCTCCAGTTTCATCTGTTGTACCATCCCAACTATACATCTAAAGGGTGAACTTGAACCTCTACTCTTTATAGAGCTTTTATCAGTTTTATGTGATATGGTCTCAGCAGCTGACGAACTTGAGTCCTCTAATTTGAAGTCTCGAATCATGACCTCCAAAGTCTTATACTGTTGAGATTAGAAACAAAGAAACTAAAATGAGCTACAAATTAAGAAAAATAACCCTTCCAGGTAATTATCGAAATATACGCCATTGTTATCAAATTTTGCCTCCTTCAGATCATCACAATAGTAATCAGAAATAATTACAATTCTTGACTTGATATTTTTTAAATCATGACATGATGTTTAGCAAGAACGCCAACAGAGACACAACAAATATGCGCAAAATGTGTAGCATGGAAACAGTACCTTTCTGGTGCTAGATTATTTAACAATCAAAGTGCCGAGTACTGCTAAAGTCTACAAATCTAATACCTTCTCTTGGTAAGCAGATGCTTGAGCCTCAGAATGCAGTAAAATCTCGGAGATATACTCTTTAAGCTGTTTAATCTGTAAGTGAGGAAAGACAAGGTACAAGCAAATAAACAAACAATAATCATTTTCGCAAATATCAGGAAATTACATGGAGTAATTAAGCCGAGCATTCCAATAATATAACACACCTCTTTGTCTTTTTCTGCTACTTCCTTTTGGATGACTTGTATCTGACTCTGCTCTGTCGACCTATAATACATTTATTTTTACCAAATTTAGTCTGCGTAGAGAAAGATATACAAGAAAAACTAATATCTTGAGAAGGATTAGGTTGGCTGACCTTATGTGGCTCTTATATTCCTCTGTGCTTTCATTGGTTGTTACCACACCAGTGAAGTTTTCAAATCTAAACAATCTCTGTCTGAGAGCTTGCAGCTCTGTCTCTAACAAATCTTGGGTGGTACGATGCCTTTTAACTTCCTCATCCATATCATACACCTGGAAGCCAAAATAGCTCACATATAAGTAAGTATAAGAGTTCATGCAATACCTTTAAGATATAGAGAATGACAAACAAAGAAAACTAACCCGTCTTTCTAATATATTTATCGTACGCTCAAGTTCTTCAACAGAAATTTCTAGAATCTTGACCTCCTCTTCCTTTTGTTCAGCATATATTTTACTTGCTTCAGATTCCTACACAAGAACAAGTTTTCACTCTTGTTAACCCTTCAATTTTGCTAAGGATTAAATGATTCATCTAAAAACAAAAGGCTCCAAGTTACATACCTGACGAGCCTCTACGGCAATTGCTTCTTTTTCATCAGCTATAGCGTAGGCCAACTCAAGCTTATTATTTAACGAACATATTTCCTCAACAAGCTGATCTTTCTCATCACTGGTCTTTTCCAAATTTGCTTCAATGGACTTGACCGCAGAAAGCAATTGCTTCTCTGCTGTAGTAGTCAAGTGAAGGATTTCCTTTTCCAACCTTTTGACAAGATCCTTTTGTTCGTCCATTTCCTCCTCAGCTGCAACCTTTTCCGTACAGAGATCACTAACGAGGACCCTTAACTCATCATTCTGCTCGGCAAGAAATTGTATTTTCTCTTTGGCCTGCTCTAGTTCTGACTTTGACGTGAACAAAGCCGTTTTTAAGTCAATGGAGCAATTTTCAAGATTCTCGTTACGAACAAAAAGATCATGAACTTGACTTGCTTTCAGCTCCAGCTCTAGCTGTACTTTGCATAATGCGTCAAACAGCTCATCCATTTCATTCTTGATATCTCTTTTATTTGATGCTGATTCTTGAAGTAGCTTCAAATCAAAAAGCAAGCCTTCACATAAAGCTTCTTTTCTCTCAAGCTCCTTTTTCAGATACAAGTTCTCATATAATAGGCTCTCATGTGACTGAACAACTTCATCATTTTCTAAACCTTTGACGATCTCTGCTCTGTTTTGCTTTCCCGTGACTTCATCTTCAGCATTATACCCAATGGCATTAATTTTCACTGATTGTTGGTTTTCTTGGCCTGAAAGGTGGGGAGTGATAACCTGTTTTCTCTGATCCAACATTTGATCGATCAGTTTCCCAATGTGGCATTGGTATGTTGCATACATGGTGAACTCTTTCTCCATGGTTTCAGATACAGTCTGTTCAAGCGATGGTCTTGAGTTGGAAATCAATTGGAGAAGCTCTTTTCCAGCTAAAAAGACATCGGAAAACAAAGCCTCTAATGTTTCTTCTACTCCTCTTTTCGTTTCCAGAAAATATTCTTCAAGCAAAGACACTGAATTTTCCATGTCCGCCAAAGTGGAGTGTGTTTGATTTAGCAAGATTTGATTTTCTTCTTCACATGTGGATAGTGTAGACTTTACCTGTTCAAGATCATCCATCAGAGTTTTTTCCTTGACTATTAGCTCTCCATGGGTTTGAAGCCACATTTCTGTAACATGATTTGATTTTTCATTGGCCTTTACTAATTTACATAGTGTGAGATCAGCTTCTTTCATGGTAGCATTGACTTCCTCAAATCGATCGAAGAAACTTCTAACAGGATCCATTCTCTGCATAAGACCCATATATACCTCTGTAGAAAGCTGCATAGATATAAGTTCAGTGGTTTACTTTGTCATTGACATGTAACCAATTTCTTTATATATCTTCACAAAATGAAACGATGCTAATAAAAGCTTACCGGGTTACTGCTTTTGCATTCCGTTTCTGCTTTCCCCATCATAATAGTCAATGGCTTTTCTACTGACTGCCTCCCCTCTGCATAAAACAAAATTTTAAGATTCTTTCTCTACAAGTCTACATATAAAATAAAACTGGTGGTCTAGTCATTCAGGATTATTTCAAATCTTAAATGTAAAATGGTGAATAAGCGAAACAAGCAAAAGTATACCTCCACAGTAAACACTATGTGCAGAACCACTCTTAGCAATCAAAGCTGCTGATGTAGGCTTACTATCTTGAGCGTCAGATCCAGAACTTGAAACTCCTTGACATTTTACGTTCAGTGCACAACCAAGTTGCCATTTACAGTTTGAAAAGTCAGAGCTTGATGTTGAAAGCTCATCACCCTTTGGATATGGATATGTTGCATCGCTTAGATATCCATCCTTTGACAAACTAATATCAGCATTCCCTTCCGCACCAGGAGAAGCAGTGATTAATGTACCACAATCTTTTACTGATCGATCTTGTACTATTTCCAGCATTTGGTGTTGATTTCTAGAATCAGAGAGCCATTTTGCAACAGCAAAAGCAGCTTCGGCATGTCGTTCTGTTTTCAGAATAGAATACTGCTTTGCTTTCAAGTCGCTCTCAAGCGTGTCTACCTCATTGCTCTTCCTGTCTATTTCATTATTCAAGTGGAAAGCCTCTTCAGTGGTTGCAGAATTGCCACCTAGTTGAAATTCGTTGAGAGCAATTGTTGCGCCCTTTAAGGAATTCAGCTTCAAATTCATCTCTGCTACTAATGTCCGTGCATCTTCCAAGCTTTTCTGTAGAAGTAAAATTGTTTCTTCCTTTTTTATACAACTTTTTGCAGCCTTCTCAACATAATCACCTATCCACGCATTCACTTGTGGAAATGAACAGATTATACTTTCAATCTGTGTAGAGGCATTTTTTATGGACTTAGACCCATCGACGATGAAATTTGTTAGTTCTAAGGTAGCCTTTTCCCAGTCTTGGTTAAGTGCTCTTGTTTCTGCCTCTCTTGCAGTTATAGTATCTTTCATCGACTGGTTTTCCTCGGTCAAGTTACAGATTCTTCTTTGAAATTCAGACTGGAGAGCAGTCACCTCTTCCTGCAACTCAAGAATGGTTCTGGCAGTTTCTGTCTCGACTTGCTCACGGACTACTTCAATGTCTTCTTGTTGAGATAATTGCGACTTATACTCTTTTTCATATTGACAATTGAGTGTTCTGGCTTCCTCGAGGTCCTTCATTAATTTTCCTAACTTGAACTGCAGGATTGACCGGTCTATCCCTTCATCTGTCTTCACTACTGCATCTCTATTATTTACCATGCCACTTAACTCCGTGTCATAACCTTCTATGCTAGGTACAACTTCTCTTTCCATACTACTTCTGTTGGTTGGCACATCATGCTGTTCATTTAGAAGCCTAACCCTGTTGCCATCAGGATTACCAATGTTGTTGCAGTTTTTACTCTCTGAAATAGCCACATCCTCTTGGGTTTCGCTTATAGTTGGCATAGTTTCTGCCTGTTTCAATGGAAAGAAAGGGCGTTAAAAAATGATCTTCCCTATAAAGCATTTTTGAGTATGCAAAACAATTTTTTATACATGCTAAGTAAAACTATTCAGACTATGATTCTTATGGTACAAATATCCACTCAACAAACCATTGAATGCTTATGAGCTTGATTAACCGGCTCAACTCCTCTGGTGGAAGATGCAACCTGCAAAAGGTACAACAAAGATAAACCACCAGCAAAGAAAAATTTATAACAATCATCTCACTATCACTCTGAATTCTTACAAAGTTGGATTGTACTTGATCGAAATTCAAGTATCTTCCAAGTCCTGCTTGTACTTCATCTAGTTCTCTGCATTGAAATGCAACACCAAAACATAAGAGACAGTGCCATAGCAGGCTTCATTTCGAATTTAGTCAAAACTTAAATAATGAAAAAAATTCAGGTTCAACGTTGGAGTATTAACAAACACAAGCCATAGCAGAATTAGGGACAACAGGGTTATGGGCGTATGTTAAAACACTCCAAGAATAGGATGATAGTTTTAGATAATTATGCAACAGAGAACTCAATATTTATATCATTCTACATCCCACCACAAAACAGAGCAACAGGGCAAATGATTTTCCATGCGATATCAAACCTTCAAAAAAATAATTGAATTTCATATAATTTATTATATTACCTGATGAAATTAGAGTTCATGTTTCTGCAGTCTTCAAATTCCTTCTCCATTTCGTTCTCCTACAGCGTTATCAAAGTTCACGCATAAGAAACCAGCAACAACAGATTCCAAGAAATAAAAATAACAAATAGTATATTTTCCCCAAACCTTCATTGCGTGTTTAGAAAAGGACTCATCTTTTGCTTCAAGAACATCAAGAAGCTGCATGAAAAGTGAAAAAAATTCAGCTTGATTTATTGCGTAAAGTCCATTTGGTAAAGGCATTCTCAAACCTGGTCACGTAGTCCTGTCACCTCAGCAAGCAATGCCTCTCGTTCCCCATGCTCATAAAATTGCTGATATCTGTAAAGAAAGTAAAAATCAGGGTATAGAACGTTTCAAAATAAGAAAGACTCTTCCAAACAGTTAATAGGTGATTTACCGTTGTAGCTGCTCCCGGAGTTTGGTGTTCTCCAAGGCCGAACGTGTCAACTCTGGATTCTTGTCAATGCTATCGAGAAGAAGCTTGATCTCTCCTTTTAGAGTTTTATTTTCTTCAATGAGACACTCTTTTGTCATCAATGAACCAGACGTACAGAATTCCATCTCGCCAACTTTTTCTTCCCTGAGATTAAGCATTATTTTTATGCGCTTGGCATCTTCTTCCATGTCTCTAACCTGTAATGAAGGGTCATAATCTAAGATGAACTAAAATGTAACCTATTTCGTTTTCATCATGAGATGTCTCTGTCTAGGATATATCCTTTCACAATACGAAATTGAATTGTCTGTGTAACAAACTAACCAAGCAGTCTATACGCTCAATCTGAGCCTCGGACTTCTGAAGGGAAGATTCAGCAATCTTTTCCCTTCTGAGAGCACCAATCAAATTATCTTTCATATTTTTCACCTGTCATACAGTTGTCAAGCCAGTTCAATATCATAGTCGCAAGATATCCACAAATTTGTTGCAAAAATACCTTCTTTCTCAGTGAATTGTGCACCTGACAGTGACACTTGTCTTGTCTTGTTTCTCCTCCTACTTTAGATGTAACAGAGTATCTGGATTCTTCATGAGAAGATATGCAGTCTGAAAGAGCCCCACTAGAGTCATGGTTCTTCACAAGGGAAGACAGTTGGACCTGTTTGAATAAATGAAAAGGTTTTGATATCACCTCACACGACTACGCATGAGACGTAGGAAAGTTTGCTGTTTGATGCAATTTGTCAATAATTGATACCTTTAACTTTCTTATTTCCTGTTGGAGTGCTGTAACATCCCCCGAGGCATCTTCATTGACTTTAGCCTGGAAAATCAGAGTGAAGCAGCCTTACATCAGGTCAAACTTTCATAGAAGAGATCGTAATCAATGAATAGTTCTAACTACATTATTCTGGATTAGTTTTGCCCGTTGCGCGAACTTCAGCGTGCTGAGGGTTTCGTTTGTAGAGCTGCAATAAGACGACAACAATTAGAAATACAGAAGACAATGCATTATTATTAAACAAGAATGGCTATTGGTACAAACCAAAGAGATGGGCTGACATTAGCTATTATCATTGTTTTGGAGTTACCCCCTAGAGAATCCTGAAACCATATCTGTAAGTAAGCCCCCATGCAATTGTAACAGAGAAAAGAAATGAAGGTTGTAGTACAGTACTTTAATAGTCATACCTGCAGTAAAAAGGTAAGTCGAGAATCTCTATAGGGAACATGTCTATGCTTCCCATGTGCCAAATCCACCAGAGACATTATCACTAAGCTAAATTGACAGATGAATGGAAAAGTATTAGAAGCTACAAAAATCGTTAAAGGTGTAAGAAATTGTTGGCATCTTATCAATAAGATTGTCTAAAATTTCATAATAATTTTTAAGTTGCCAAAGAACTCAAAGCTATTAAACTATCGCCATTCTTTCTTGCTTTGCATATTTTCAGTTTCTTCACAAATTTTCTCCATCAAACATACACATATTATTTTGACCTGAGAGTTGAGACGCTTGGCAATGTACAACAGAAAACAGTTCATGACAATAAAAAGCAAAGGGCAGACACTGACACGTAAACAGGTGTCTGTTAGGATTACCCCAAAGTGGATAAGGATTTGTTAATGTTTGCTGCTTCTTTTAGGCGATCCCCTTCTGCACCTGAGCTTTTCTGCCTGTATATATATCAAAAATAATTTCAGCAGTCAAAGATGCAAAAGTAAACACAGTAAAAGGTACAAGCTACCTTTCAGAACCAGCCAGATCGACCAAATTTAGTCTGGCAAATCTTGAATGAGTTAGAGAATCTCTCTCCCAGAGGCTCTCGATTGTACACGTGAAAACGCTGTGGGATCTGCTGCTCTCACTGTTCATATGGGTTGCAGCAATCTTCCTGTTAGTTGCTCCCTGAAGCATAAGAAAAACATATCAAGTTAAATACTTGAAAACATAAAACTCTTAACAGAATGTTTGGGTATGGACGTCTTGCCTGTAGTAGAAGCTTTAGAACGTCATTAACAGTTCTCACATTATGTTCTACGAGATTTTCAACATATACTCCTTTTCCCAAGTCTTCTCTGAGCTAAAATATGGATTCAAGGTTATGACCTATCTCAAAACAAAAACAAAAATGCACCAGACTGATATATAATAACCAAGTGTAGGAGGAAAATTATTGAATTACTTGCAAATTGGTTGACGATGGTTCCAAGAGGTCGGTTATCTGCTCGTTATATATCTCAAGAAAAGAACATTTGCAACTGAATTTCAATTTTTCATCTCTCCTTTCCTCTTCTTCCTGTTACAAAAGACCTTTTTTAGTACTGAAATATATATCGGCTCGAAGTGATTCGTCGAGAGGAAGTTAGGCAACTACCATTTTAATTCTTGAGAACAGATACTCAAAAATACGAGCAGTAACTCCGCAGTCTTCACTAAGGCTTCCCTCAACCTCAGATATCTCTCCCATCATAGTATACGTCTTGCCACTACCAGTCTACATGAGAGGAAGTTAAGTTTCTTAATTCTGCACCATGGAAATTCTAACAAGCAGAAACATGAAACATATCATCATATATGATCTCACCTGACCGTAGGCGAACACACAGCTATTGTAACCAGACAAGCAATTCTCCACCATGGGTAGTCCAGCAACGTGAAATAGCTTTTCCTGAAAAATCAACAGAACACGCATCCAGAACATTATAGGTAACTACATCACATACAAAAAGCCTCTGAAGCTAGCTATAGTGTTCACTTTCAAGTGGAACTACATGAATTTGAAATGAAACTTACCTGAGATATTGCCTCACTGGCAACATGGTCAAAGGTGAATCTGGTCTCTGGATGGCCTAACCAAAGCAATGTTTGAGGACTCTCCTGTTTTAAACACCTACCATGTCCTTGACTTGCCCTTTCCATTGTACTTAATGGCCTCAGCCTTATCAAAACCTACACCATATAGAAAGACCCCTAAATTAGCAAGTTCCGGAAACAAAAAAAAAACACTAATTGATCGAGAATCTCCTAAACAATGAACCAACCTGCACATTATGCTCTTTCCAAAACGAATGATCTTCATTGAGCTCAAAATGTGGAGTTGTTTCCGCAAAGCTAACAGACTCAGCCATCGAAATCCCCCTTGGAATTGGAATCCTCGCAAACGAGCTAGCTCCTCTTCCACCAAAATACTGAACAACTCGTGCGCCTGTAGCACAAACCCCACCAAGAGAAACCCTAGCACCGTTCCTAGTGGGCGTACTCTGCGCAGAGTTTGGCTCCGACCGAGATTTCCCATTACGGCCAACAATTTTAGGGTTCGAATCATGCATACCGTTTGCATTCCCAGCTCTACCTTCCGAAACATCGAGTCTCTTCTCCGGACCCAGTGTTCGTTGATGCTGCGTTCTCGTGCTTTCTAATTTCTGAACCAAATCGAATTCGGGTAGATGATTCGCCTTCTGAAGCTGATTCGGATCTGGTATCGAATTAAGAGGAGCTCGTGACGGCGAAAACAGAGACAAGCTCGCGAACTCGTTCTCTTCCGATTCCGGCATCTCGATTCTGGGAACGTTTGGTAGATCGAGAGGCACTAGCTAGCTTCTGCTCTCTTTCAGCATGCGGAAAGATTTAAGAAGACGATTCAAAACTTCATCACACTCTGGAACAAAGGAGCAACTTGGTCAGAAGCTTTGAGGACGAATTAATTAATGTTAACTAACCCAGCGCTTTTTTTGAAGTTTCGAGAGCTGTTTGAATCCCTTCCAAGCTCTCTCTCTCAGTCTCAGATTTGAATTGGGGGGAGTGGATTTTCAAAATTAGAAACTTTAATTTTTCTGACGATGAACCCCCTTCTACTTCTTTGATAATACGAATATACCCTCTCATTATCTCCGTTTTCAAATTTGATGTTTATTACTTTTAAATTAATTATCTAGAATAAACTAATCGTCCCTCTCTAGCAGACTATCAGTAGTGTAGGTCAACTTTTCCATCATTTATAATTAAGAGGATATGCAACGGTAAGAAACTCTTAAAGTTTCTCAAATTTTTAATATTTTATTACATATTTTTTTGCATAATTTTATTTTATTTTTTAGAATTCAAAACAAATTACAAATTGACATGTGGAAAATTAGTCTCTCAAGAGTTTTTCAAGAGTTTTTCGAAAATTAATATCTTATTACTTTAACTTTCCATTATTTTTAATTTTTATATTGTTGAGAACTCAAGGTGTAAACATTCCAATGCACATGATCTAATCAAGTGTTCCAGATTCTTCATTAGACATCCTCATTCTAATTAGTCGTTAATCTGACGTTTGAGATCCTAGTCAATAGCCATGAATCATGATCATACTGACCAATTCTGAAACCTTTTGGCGTTTTGCTAAATTTTGAATTCAATTAATAAAATATTCTTTGTTAAATAGTAGTAGTACAATTTATTGTGATGTTCATGCGACTAAATATGTCGTTTACCATGATTACATACAAATTATCTTTCAGCTGATATTATTTAAAAAATGAAATAAGAAAAAAATTTATCCTAAAAAATAGTCCATAGATTACTAAAATGAAAAATAACATATATGAATATATTACAGAAGAGAGTAAACAAAATACATGAACATGATCAAGAGAATCGTTGTATGATTTATGTTGGTAGAAGTAAAGCCTCCTTGATTAGTCATACCTCCACCTGAAATAGAACAAAAAAAAAAAACAATGTAGCGTCTCAAAATCTAACATATTAAAAGAATCTAACAAACCAGTTCAACCTAACCAACGATTACTGCAGCCTAAACTACATATAAGAAATAAGAAATGTATTGTGGTGTCTTATTAGGACTAAATTGATCACGATAAACAAATTATGCACTCTGTTTGAAATTAATAAAAAAAAAAACAGGAGGGACTGAAACGGTAATTACCACATTCTCTCGTAGGGTTGTTGTTGGAACCGGGACATTGGCAAAGAAAGATCTCCGTCTCGGCGTCGAAACCACAAGTGCCACCTGACTTCCGGCAACGGTCACAACCAATCTCCGGCACCGCGTACGAAAGCTCGATTCCGTAGGACCAATCCAAAGGAGCCACGCCTCTCATTTTCCCGTCGTCAATCGCCGTCGTGTAATGTGAGCAGTCCAAAATGTTCATACTCATCACCCGCACCGTATCGTAGCTAGTGAAACAGCAATACGGCGTCGTATGAACCGTACTATTACCTGAAACCACACAGATTTCAAAATTTGGGGAAAAATCAAAAATCACTACAGTAATTAAGAAATTAGAAATCTGAATTCATACCAGAGGGTGTTGTAGAGTTGAAGATGCGAAATGAGGCACATGAGCTATAAAGCTCGTCGCAAGAGTGACCGGCGGCATTAAAACAGAGATTCCGGTAACGATTATGAACCGGAGAGTCGTTAGAACAGTTGAGGAGCGCGAAAACGGTGTCGTACGAAGGTCTGATAAGAGCGTTCTGTATATCAGACATTTTGAAATCGTGGTGAGGCTGAAGAATCGAGCAAGTAGACATCGCCGGATCGAAGATTACCATAGTGTTCTTCTCGTAATCGATGCTCTGGACTTTGTAGCTTCCGGAAGGAGTGGTGAAATATAGATCGGTGGAGCAATTGAACATTGCTTTGAACTGAGGAGATCCGCAGCCGACGTCGATGCCGAATGGGTAGTTTATTGGGATGTTGCCGCATAGTGTTCGGCACGATGTTGATGCTAAGGTTGTTAATGGCGGAAATGTTAAGGTTGTGACTGTGTAGAGGAAGGAGAAGAAGATGAAGAGCTTCCTCATTGTTGTTGTCTTCTCTACTTTGCTGAATTTTTTTTTCTCTTTCCCTTTCTTTTCTATCTAAAAAGGTTTATGGAAATTTTGAATTTTAAAGGTTTATGGTATGTTTGTCCAGAAAAAAAAAGAAAATTTTTGGTATAATTTGTTATGTTATCATCCTAATAATAGTTTATGTATATTTTTTTTTTTGAAATATGCACTAGATACCACAAAAATCAAAAAGAATTAAGTAACTACCACAAGCCTCAGAGAATATTCTATCTCTTCAGCAATGTTTTGAAACCCGAACCGGAAAGTGAACCGGAGAGGTCACCGGGTCATTGGATCAACCCGGTCCAACCACGGGTCAACATATCAGTAATATATATATAGGTTATAGGTTATCAATAATTCTTATATGTGTCTCGTCACTCGTGTAGTAAGAGAGAGATATTTATTTTACTTCAAACAAATATAATATTAATTTAAAATTAAACTACAAATGTTTGTCTCTCCGACTCTCTCTTTCTAACCCTCGTATTTCATGCCTCCTAATATATCGTCTTCTTCCTTGCTTGAAGTTAAGCCCATGACATTGTTTTCCATCATTTTTTACAGACAAAAGCTTTAGATCTGTTAAAATTAAGTGATAATAAAGATAGACAAATGATATCGGATGGCTGAAAATCAAACCCGAAACCCGGCGGATCGGTTAATAACGACGGGTCACCGGTTTTTAATGGGTTTATCCGGGTTTTTCCGGGTTTTCAACTGTCCGGTTTTATAGTTAAATCCGAACCGGAATACTGAACGGGTCGCGGGTTAACCGGTCCAACCGCCCGGTCTGGTCCGGGTCTGAAAACACTGCTCTTCAGATACAATTACATTTATACCTATTACATATATTTTTTTGAATTTAATGTTAAATTATATTCAAAAGAAAAATAAAACGTTTTTACAACTTGTGCAACATAGTTTGAAAAATAGATGTGTGGGAAAGATTAAAATAGATAAGTAGTGCTAAAGTCGAGATTGCATCCATAGTTGAAATCCCTCATCATATCGCCGATCTCCCATTAGACCTATAGCAAGAAGCTGATCTCTAAGCTGCCTATCAACCCACGCAATGATGGTGTCCGCAGGCTTCGGTGAGTCACCATGCCTGCGGCCATTTCTTTCCCTCCAAACCGTATAAACCACTACTTGAAATAAGTAGCGGATAAGGAACCCTTCCACCAGTTGTAAATTCGAGTTAGATATATAATCGAGAAGTAGGTACCAATCTGTGGTATAAAGTGTCCGCATCAGTCCTTTAGCAAGCGCAGACCACACTGTGGAGACAAAAGGACAGGCGAAGAAGAGATGATCCCGAGTTTCCAAGGTAAGCTGACAGAAAACACAAAGTCCCGCTGCTTGCCCATTCCAAGCAACCATACGAGCACCTGTTGACAACCGATCCAAAACCGCCAGCCAGACACAAAATGAGTACTTAGGCGTAGCATGACCAAACCATATACCCTGATGCCATGACACTGTGGCTGAGGTAGTACGAGTATGATTCCAAGTGTCCCGAGTTGAAAACTTTTGTCGATAAACATCTGTCTTTCCTCTCCAAAGAACTCTGTCCTCCCGCTCTTGACGTTGTTGCCACTTAAGTAACAGACAATCCTCGATGTCATTAAGATGGTCTGCTCGGTGCCGTCTAGACCGTCGGCGAGACCATGCCGCTGCCACAGAGCTCTGCCAGCTGATCCCCAAATCTAATACACCACTGCTCCCTACCACATCAGCTAGTGTGCCCAGGCCTGACCAATTATCGAACCAAAAAGATGTGTTTTCCCCATTCCCTATCTCCACTTTACAGAAAGGCTTAGCAAGATCACGATACTTTAAGAGTTTTACCCATATCCACGAGCCAAGACTTGTAGTGCTTTTTATGGACCAGAATGAGGCCTGCTTCAGCAGATTCGCATGAACCCACTGTACCCATAGGGAATCTCCTTTGGAGACTAGCCGTCATATCAACTTCATACAACAAACAACATTTGCCTCATGCAATGATCTTAAGCCAAGACCTCCTCACGTTTCGGTGTACAGACAACCTCCCACGCCACCTTCGCCTTTCTAGTACTCATCTCTATGCCTGACCAGAGAAATGCGGAACACAGGGAGTTGATCTCGTCGAGACATGCCCTGGGCAATCTATAAGCACCCATCCAGAATGTACAGACACTCCAGAGAACGGAGGATATCAAATTATAACGACCAGCAAACGAAAGGGAGCGAACTGTTCAGGAACCAATCCTCTTTCGGATCTGTTCAAGTAAAGGGGAACAATCAGCAGTGGTAAGACACTTGGTGACAAGAGGGAGCCCCAAATATCTAACCGGCAAGGAACCGATGACAAAGGGAAGTGAGGCAGAATTAGGTCGATGGTCTATGTCTCCTGCCAAAAAGAGAGTGGATTTCTCCAAACTGATGTTGAGACCGGATAGCCGCGCAAACTTATTGAAAACGTCAATAACACCCTCAATAGATCTAGTTTTCCCATCCGACAGAACCATAAGATCATCGGCAAAACTAAGATGAGTGAGACCAAGTGAGCGACATCGAGGATGATATCCAAAGATCTGCTCACCCGCCGCCCTATCCAACAGCTTAGAAAGCACATCCATGCAGATGACAAACAAATACGGAGATAGGGAACATCCCTGACGAAGCCCCCGAGAACTTCTGAAAAAACCTGCCAGCTCGCCGTTTACTTGAACAGAGAATGATGCAGTAGTGACACATAACATTATCCAATGGATGAACATCGGTGGAAACTGCAGTGCAGAGAGGACTTTAGATAGGAACGACCACTGGACTGAATCAAAAGCTTTAGAAATGTCAATTTTTATGGCACAGCGCCCAGAAATGGAATCCTTATGATAGTCCTTCACAAGTTCAGTAGCCAACAGCACATTCTCAGTCAACAAACGATCCTTCACAAAAGCAGACTGGTTACCAGAGACAAATTTCGGAAGCACCCTCTTAAGTCGATTAGCAATTATCTTTGAGATGACCTTGTAAATCACATTACAACAAGAGATGGGCCTATAGTCTTTCATTTCCTGTGCAGAGACCTATTACATATATTACATGTTATTTGTTTAAATATCATGTCATATTTTTCTAAAAACGAAATTATATGTCGGTTTGGGTTCACAAATGAAATTGTTAGGATTTAAATTTTACAATTAGAACGAAATGATATGCCGGTTTGAGTTCACAAATGAGATGGTTAGGGTTTAGATTTTACAATTAGAACGAAATGATATATTGGTTTAGGCTCACAAATGAGATGGTTAGAGTTTAGATTTTACAATTATAACAAAATTATATGTCGGTTTGGGTTCACAAGAAAGGGTGATTATGTCTTTTTACTCCAAAAAAGTGAACCCTATGATATTTTCCTATAAAAAAATGTTGTTGTGGTATTTTGTTTATTTTACTCAATAATTGTCTACTAATATTTCCCCATTTTTTTTTGGACAAAAAAATTAGGAATATTATCTTGAAATTGTTTTTTCTTTAACTTCCTTGTTTTGTGAGGTATTATTTCTTTGTATTTATTCTTTAATTTGTTTGTCAAATAGTTAAAATTTGGAATATATATATATATATATATATAAAGAAATAAAAAATAGTAATCCCTCAGTTCTTTTAATAGTTGATCCTTTAGAAGGAAATTTTCATATAAATTATATGAATATTTCAGTTTTCAATGCATAACTAATTAGTTTTTAATTGTTTTTGACTTCTAATATTTTGCATATTATTTTATCATTGGTTAAAATAGTGTTTATATAATTAATAATTAATGTTTTAGTTTAAAAGAAAACAGAACTAATAAATTATAAGGAATAGATTACTGTTTTTGTTATTTGAAAATAATAGATGTTTGCCTCTCACATTACTGGATACGCGTAACTGAATTAATTATTATACTATAACATGATACATACTATGTCTTACTTCATCATTCAACTTTTTTCATCAACTGATTTCACTAACCAAAAAACAAACATTCAAAAGTAATGATACAACTCATATAGGCACCGTTAATGTCATTAGGGATAGAACGAACACTCTAAAAAGAGAGACTTGACAAAAAAAAAAAAAAAAAAAAAAAAACCCAAAATCTATATAAAAAGTTCTCACATCAATATTCTCCACAGTATCAATTCATTTAAACTTGAAAATCACAATGTATTTGTTCTCTTTATATAACTAGATATTCATCCGCAATACACCGCGGGACTATATTTTTGTTTAGAAATACAAAATAAAATTTCTTTATTATATTAACTATAGATGTATATAATATATTTTGTATTTTTTAATCTACTATAATTATACATCAATACATTACGTAGTGTATAATTTCCATTGTCTACATGTAGTGGTTTATTATATACAAGTTAGGATATCCTTATTATTCATTAAATTCAATTTAGTCAACAAATATATTTTTTATGATTTTTCTTTTTCATTTACAATGTAGAGCTAATAGTGTTACATAATGTATTCTATTTTTATAATTATATGAGTATACTATAATTTGATTTTGTAATTTTGGTTGTTTTATCTCTATATCATTTAACACTTTTGTATTTATAGTTGTGCAAGTCGATTAAAATGATGGAGTGTTTTTTATTGTAAAGTTTGATTTATATCAATTGTTTCTTATTAGTATGGATCAAAAATATATATATTAATATATTAGCTACTGAAAATCATTTCGGTGAAGAAGTACATTTTTTTAACAATTTGTGTTAGTTCGGGCCCCAATTGTTTTAAAAAATTAAAGTTATTATCAACAGTTTAATCACTTGACTTTCAAACACATGAAAATAAGTTATTATCAAAGGTTTTTTGGAGAATGGATTAGTTAAATATAAAATATTTAATGCTAATGGGTGTTGATCTGATATTTTTTGAAATTTGAATTAGAGAAAATCTTCTTAAGTTAGATTCCAAATTTGATATTATTTAAAATAAAAAATAATTGTAAAATTAATATTAATGGCATGATTGTAAATATGTTCCAACTCCAGGATTTATTTCATAAATGTCTCCAAAAATGTATATATACTAGGTTTGAACCCGCGGTACACCGCGGGACTATTTTTTTTTTATTCTTTTTCTAAAATATTTACATATTTTAGTAAATATATGTACATTTATTTTTGAAATAATTATCATTAATATTAGTTATTTTTTTCTTTAAATATTTTATAAATTAAAAGATTTATACCATTAAAAATTAATAAAATGTATGTACTAAAACGGTTGCGAACATATATATACTTTCGCGGGTTTCGTAGGATTGTTAATAATTTTGTGAGTTAAAAATCTATAATATATGAAATAAATTAATATTTGTAGTGTTAATTCAAACCCGTAATGTCAGGTCGGTTCTTGAACAGTATTTTTTACTTTAACCCGCATATTTTACTAATTAATATATATTTTACTAATTAATATATATTTTACTAATTCAATTCTTCTAGTTTTGTTTTAATGGTGAAAACGTGATAATATGTGTTAACCCGCCATGTGAGGTCTGGCCCGCAACAGATTTAATGACTTTAACCCACAAAAATATTATTAGTTTGATTAGGAAGATTTTTTTTTTCAAATTTAAGGAAAGTTATATTTATTTAATTAATTATCAAATTAGTATTTAACACAAATAGTAGTGGTTCCGATTTTTTTGGAAAGTTGGGATTATGGGAGAATAATTGTTTACAAAAATTGAAAACCTTATCATAATTTAATAAATTGTAAATTATAAAATATAAATATTTAATGCTAATGGCAGTCTTGTAAATAGGTGGTAATTTCAGGATTTATTTGCTAAATGTACTTGGAAAATGTATATATAGATATATATATACTAGATAGTGACCAACACTGTATAGCATGAAAAAATATTTACGTAAATTTAGATTTGTTTGTTACAAAATAATATTAAAAAATATTTCTTCTATACATTTATAAAATTATATATTTAATTCATTTAATTTCATACTCTAATTTCGACATGTTACTATTTTGGTTTGGGTGCAATATCAAATTCGTTAATTATAAATTTGGTAAAATCTAAAAAACCCAACAAAATATGTATTGACTTGTGGTCTGGTATTACAAATTAATGTGATCATGTTTAGAGATTTTAATATAGTAAATTTACAATAGTGATTGATGTTAATATTAACACCATTGCAGTTATTGGTATAACATGTTAGTGTATATGTTAACTTTATATGTGAAAATTACAATTAGATTATGTATATGTTATTAGACACTTAGTGTTGTTTATATAATGAATATTGTGTATAAAAAATAAGTTTTAGCCAATTAAATAGTATTTTATTGTTTCCAAAGATTTCTGAAACAATAAATATAATATGTTAAATAATTTCATTAAATAATTTCAAAAATATTGTTTATTATTTTGTAAAAAAATATAAACTATTATTTTGTTAGTTTTTAGATTAATTAAAATGCAATAACATTTTTGGTAATATACCACATCAAAGCTGGTTAAAGTTCTAATAACATTGCTTAATAAAATATAGAGATATTTTTAAAATAAAAGCAATGGTGTATCTTAGTTTTAAAATATATCTCTCATTATTAAACTATTTAGATTTGTAAATATTTAATCTTAGTTTTATAAATAAAATTAAGTTATATAATTGTTCTAAATAGTTTGTTATTGTTAGAATACTGGGCAATGTGTTAGTAAAGCTGTTCATCACTTGGATGATATATAATTACTTTTCTATGTGTATGAGCAACTTGGAGATGTTACCTATAAGAGTAATTTCTATCAAGTATATATATTTTTTTTTTTTGACGATCAAATAAAGCATTCTATCAAGTATATTTATCCATCCATTCCATGCATGCAGGTGATCGTTGATTATGACAACCTTAGTATCAAGATAATTGGAATAATATTGTTTTTTTCCGCTGGGATGGGGGATTGGCCAGTACAAGGAGCCTTGCCCAATCATGAGTCTCTTCATTTTTCCGTTTGCAATGGCAAAAGCGATTTACCCAATATTACCGGTGGTAAGAAAAAATGCAGAATTTATAATCATTTTTTTGAAAAAATATTTTACAATTGTATGTACACAATTGTTAATTTTGGATGAATTCAATCAGATTGGAGCTGTCAAAACAAAAAGTGTTGCTTGAATGCTAACATGACAATAAAAAAAAAAGATAGTATAGCATATGAGAGTATATTTTATTTAGTTATAGAAAATTATATAAAAGTATTTTACTTATGTTTTTGTTTATATTTTACATATCTTTTTTTTATATTTTATACATGTTTTGCTTAATTTTTTGTTAGTTTACTTTTGTATATGTTTTCAATTTTTATGATATTAGAAACCATTTGAGGATATTTTTCTACATAAAATGTGATATTAGATATTAAATATGTAAACCATAATGAATATATATTAGGAATTTTCATCAACATAGAATTTGTTATCTTCATCCACTATTTTGAAGAAAAAAAAATATTCAAATAACCAAAAAAATGACTAATTTGCTGCCATATTTGAACAACTACATATATGTTTTACAAATTGTTTCATGTCAACACAAAAAGTTTTATGGAATTAACTTATAGAATTTATCTCTTTTTTTTTCTCAGCGTCAGATAAATGCAACTCTTTCATTTATGTTGATCGGTCCAATTACAGCACTTAAGTTTGGATAGAGAGAAAATCCTTTATGTCGTGGGATGGATTTGTGTAGCACTAAACATTGTTACGTTACGTACGCCGCTCCGATAATTACTTCGGTGAGACAAAAATTAACCCCTAATGTCAATTTATATACGTAATTTTATATGAGTTTTGTCATTTCGATCCAAATCATTTACTTTAACCGGTCTCAGAAAAACGCATTGGTATCAAGGAATGTGGTACATTATGTCATTTTTGGTACCGTGTATGTTAACCATTAACAGTGCAGTTAGGAGTTTATTCGGCTACTACGGGTATCTAAGATCGATTCTTTCATACTTGTAAAATATCTCAAGATACATTTTATTTACAGAATACTTTCGTGAAAAAGAAACTAATCTTGAAACCACTTCAATATATTACGCATACATCCTATTATATTAATTGAGAAATACAAATATAAAACTAATCTTAAATGTGTAAAAAATTACATTAAATTGTCATTAGAAAATTTTAATTAAAATTAATTAATTAATTAAACAAATATAATTAATTAAAATACGAAAATTAGGAACATATTAAATAAAATAAATTGTAGAAAAGTAAAAAAAAAGTCTGTAGAATCAAAACTAATCCGTATTAAAAAAAACATTAACAGCTAAGATTCTAAAAATCTAATCAAATAAAACCTACAACTACAAATTTTGTCCTACTATATTAATTGGGAAGTACAAATATGAAAATAACCTTAAAATATATAAATATTACATTCAATTGCCATTAAAATAATAATTAAGATTAATTAATTAAATAAATAAAATTAATTAAAAAATGAAAATCGGGGACATATCAAATAAAATAAATTGTAGAAAAGTAAAAAAAAATCTGTTAGAATCAAAATTAATTCATACTTAAAAAAGTAACATGTAAGATTTTAAAAACCAACTCGAATAAAATATACAGCTACAACTTTTATAAAAAAAAAAATTTCCACCGCAGGTTGAAATTATTAGAGACAAGAATAGGAAGCCACATTAAAAAAACAATGAATGTTGTTTTTAAAGAGGTTTTTCAAAACTTTTACTAGCGATATTTAGTTGCTCTTTTTTACATGTCAGTAAGGATTGTGTTTAATTGACAAAGGTTTAAACAATTTTATTCATTACATGCAAATGTTTTTTTTTGTCAACTATTGGGCCACAACTGGCCGGCCCAGTAGCCAAATTCCTACATTCGTAGGAAAATGTAGGAGCCGGGACACGATCCCGGGTGTACTGGTGTCTTCTACAAGTGGACTTACCTCCTGCCACTGCACTAATGTCACTTCACACATGCAAATGTTTTATTGACAAGTTTTCAATAAACATTTTTAAATTACAAAAATTATAATATAAACAAACCAAATTTTTAAACAAACTATTATAAATAGCATAATAATAAAATTAATTATTACCAATTTTTATTAAAAAAAAGTTCAGCCCGCGGTTCTCCGCGGGTTAATACCTAGTGTTGTATTAAAGTAATGAACTTCTAGAATAATTGTTTTTTTTTTCTGGATTAGAATAACTGTTTTTACTGGTCTGGGGAACAAGTCTTTTTAAGTTTACTAGGTGAGTGCCCGTGCTAAACGCATGATTGTGATATATATTTTTAAAAAACTTGTAATATTTAGTTTAGATATATGAACATTAGTAAACTAAGTTTTTTTAAGTAAGATGTCTAAGTGTTTTATTGTATTATAATTTATAACATATGTTTTATTGCATTTCATTGTTGCCTATTTGAGTGGAAATTAGTTATTTTATTATTATTAATCACTATCAGATTTTCCAAATGGGTTGATGATTAACTTTTTGATAATCATTGAAATAAAATAACATAATAATCAATAATTCCCTGTATTATTTGAAGGGCATGCTTTGTTAGTTAGGACTTAGGAGTACCTTGTTTTGTTTGTATGTAAATGTTAAAACTAATTAGTGAATAATTTTACATGTTCGTTAGATTTTGATAGATATCATAAAGCTCCGCAATGGAAACCAATTTCGGACTCATGTTGTTTCTCTACGTTCATATGTTTCTCCTTCTGATTCTGTCCTACATGCATTATAGAATTTAAACTTCTTAGTTAAAAAACATTGTTAAATATAAGTGTATAGAAATGAGTTAGTTACTTTTTTAAAGCTTACTCTTTTGTAAAATTTTAGATGGTGTGAATGCTTGAGTCAAAATAGAACTTCGAGTTCAAATATTGGCTACCTGTTAAATAAAAAGTGAATATTTATTAGTCAATATGTGAGTATGATGGAAATTGTTGGTTTGAGTTTAGACTGTTAATTTATTTTCGTATCTTGTGATAAAGGACTGACCTCAAATAGTTTTGGATCAACCGTAGTTACCACCATGAGATTTTTTTTTGGCTATTGGTGAGCTAAGATTTGAGCGGAAAGTTGATATAGCCACGATCTTTTGAAGTTTCATCACTAAGTAGTAAGGTTTTGCACCTTGCACGAAGATGATTTCCAACTTCTGTCAAACAAACAACAATTTTTATTTTCATATTTGGTAACATATTATTTAGTTTTCTAGGAAAGTTATAAGTTATAACAGAGGTGTTTACCACATTCGCATGAGACAAACAATTATATGCTGCATAGACGTCTCGATTGTTAGCCTGTCTAGAGCGATGGTTTCATGTCGTCATACTTTTTGTTTTGCTACCATACTGTTTAAAAGTGATTATGACCTTGCAATACAAAGAAGTTAATTAAGATGTACAAGTTTACCTTGAGGGAAATATTAGTTGTAAATGAAAGTTTTTGGTTTCTTTATCGCAAAAAATAATATATAAAAGATTGAGGAGTAGCTTGTCCAAAAAAAAAAAAGAGAATGAGGAGTATGACTTGCTTTGTCGGTTACTCTCACGATCGACGGTGAAGCTTTGTGGATGGGGGAATGAATGCGTGAACGTTATTTATATATGAGATCTTATATAAAAACGTTAAGAACTTAAAGTTGAAACTTGGAAGGATTCGTTTATATTTCTGACTATATGCTCTGGTGAAATTTTGTTAATTATAAATTTGGGTTTTATTAACGTCCAGATCACGTCATAGACTCATAACTTTAGGTTTTCCTCCAAATCTCTTTGTTCTTTATACTTTACTGGTGAGGAGATCAAAAGTTATACTTATAGTGGTAACAAACTCACGGTCTCTATATTATTAGGTTATTTATTGTGTTAAATAACAGTTTTTTATAAAGACTCTTTATTTTGAATATGTGTGTTTAATGGGTATAATCAATAATGGTTGTAGTTAAAGTGTTAAATATTAATTTATTATATACAAAAAAATAGTTTCAAGAAATTATACGATGGTTTTTCTAGAAAGAACACTTGTCATTTCTTCTTTGTCTACGTTCCCCGCTCTGAGAATGGTTAATCGGATAATCTAGCGCGACGTGTTCGTTCAGCTCCGCACCTAGTTACCTTTGTTAATAATTTACCTTCACATTGGTTTGTTTGAACCAATCTTGTATGCTGTTGGCAAAAAAAAAAAAAAAACACTTGTCATTTTTTATGTACTAAGGTGCTAGAAAAATAGGGAGAGTTGGTCATCTTTCATAGTATAGATTTGCATTTTATATTTTTTCTGCTGTTTCTCATCTTTTGATCATTGGATCACTTTCTCTGGCTTGGAGCCTTGGAAGACATGTACCATGTAGTTAGTTAATCCAAGAATGCGGTATGATAATATGTGGTTAATGTTTCTGCGACTTTGGATTACCAACTTAAGCCAAAGCCTAACTTAAACTACTAATGGCTATATAGATGATCACTCATTATTTGCTCTTTGTGTAAATGAAAGTGACTCGAAACATCAAAGCAAGGATAAACTGCAGTGTCATAACTCATAAGAATCCCGGCGTCCTGAGGTGATCTTCTTTTATCTCATATGGTGCGAGGGTGCATCATAGCTACGACATTATGAATGACAAGCCGAATTTGGGACTCGTTGTCCATTGTCTTCCCTTTAAATTTTATATTTCGACTACTAATAATAATACGAAAGCAAAATTCAGATAATTGAATTAACCAGAATTATTTATTCCCGCCAGTGATGTTCCCCCAATCTCATCACTCATCAGTAAAAAAATAAAGAAGCTTGGGCCTTGGAGGGAGGAAAATGAAAAAGCAATAAGAAAAGAAAAAGAAAAAGAAAAAACGCAATGTTCGTCGGCGACGACGACTCAGTTCAGATTGTTCGACTTCTCGACCAGACGCTTACTTCCATTGATGGCGTTGCAGTCCGCGAGTCAACAGAGGCTCTGGATCGACTTTCTACGGAGCTCCCTCACTTCCCTTATCGTCTTCTCTCCATCGCTTCTGGTAACCTTTTTTTCGTTGTCTTCTAATTTTTATTTAGCAATTCACTTTATTCCGAAGCATTGACTTCTGATGAAGAGATGTGATTTTGATTTCCTCGAACCAAATTAAACAATTAGGGTTACGAAATTTGTTGACTTCATTGTGGTAACGATTTCATGAAATTTGTTAAGATTTATGATTTTCTGAGTTAAGAACCTAAGTCGAAGCCTTTTATTCTTGTTTGCTATACTTCTAATTGAATTCTACGATTTAACAACGCTCTCTGCTGATTGACTATATATATTCTCATCCTTTCTGTTCATGAATTTTGCATGAGATATCCAAATTGAGCAGCCCTTTTGGCCGTAGCTTATGACTTGTGTGTGTGTGCTGGTGTTTGATATTCGTGGAGGTTTTGTTGAAGAGTATTAAATCCTTAGCAATATTTTGATTCAGCTGATACTAGGATTGAACTTACTCGGCTGAGTCTTTTGGTCCTATCCATCGCTGTTGAGTGAGTGATATATGTTCAATTATTTTTCTTATTGACAAGGAGGTGAAAATCCCAGCCTGAGAGTTGCCGCTGCAACATATCTGAAGAATTTTACCAGACGGAACACGGGGATTGAAGGGACAATCTCTGAAGTCAGCAAGGAGTTTAAGGATCAGCTTCTCCTAGCTTTGCTTCAGGCACAGCCTGCAGTTCTTAAAGTTTTACTTGAACTGGTAGGCATATTCAATAAGCTTTTCTTCTTCCTGTATATATTTTTTTTTGTTTAATTTTGTGCACACCTTCATCTTACTTCACTTGTGGCCAGCTCCACATTGTTGTTGTGTCAGAATTTGTGAAGAAAAATGCATGGCCTGAACTTGTACCGGAGCTGCGGTCTGCTATCGAGAAGAGCAGCTTAATTAGCAGTTCAAACTCTAGCTGGAGTACTGTGAATGCTCTGATGGTATTGCTCACAGTTGTAAAGCCTTTTCAGGTACTTGTTACATTCTATTTCGTAAGATTTGTTATATTAAGGAAGTGATGGCTTTCAACTTAGATTTTTAAAACATGTGTGTTTTGAAGTGGTAGTCCTCTGTTTTGAACCTGGTCCTGTGTAGTCTATTTAAATGAGCGTGGCTTATTTTTGTGTGTTTGCTTTGCAGTACTTCCTGCAACCAAAACTTGCAAAGGAGCCAGTACCACAACAGCTGGAGAGTATCACGAAAGAAATTCTTGTACCCTTGGTGTCAGTATTTCATCATCTCACTGAAAAGGTTATCCTTTTCTCTTACTGTTTTCGTTTTCTTCATCTGCTCACAACTTTATGTAAGATATATCTGCTCTTTGGATCTCAATGAGTATTCCTATCTGGTATAATTCTGAAGCAGGCTTTGACTACACATGGATGGGGTGAACTAGAATTGGAAAAGACACTCCACATTATCTGCAAATGCTTATACTTTTCAGTAAGTCATACCGTCAGTTTATATTTCAGATAGAACGAAGTTTCCAGAACTGTTGTTGCATGTCTGGGTGATCGAAATTTTTCATTGATTATTAAACGTAATTTATCAAATTTCTCATGTTGTACAATCTACTGTGATAATTTTGTTAAGGGTGTTTTGTGTTGTAGGTGAAGTCCCATATGCCATCTGATTTGTCCCCTCTGCTTGGTTCCTTCTGTCGAGATATGATTAGAATTCTGGACTCCTTGAGTTTTGACTGGAGTGTTTCTCCTTCAGATGGGTACTTGATAAGGTCGAAAGCTGGAAAAAGAAGTTTGCTTCTCTTTGGCACACTTGTCAGCAGACATAGAAAATATTCTGACAAGTATGTAAACACCTTAAAATCTTCTTAGCAATGCAGCATTCCCGATGCTTATTTCACACGTCTATTATATTTGATTTATGCAGATTGGTGCCGGAGATAGTAAATTGCTCAATGAAGATTGTGAAACATAGTTCAAACATCAGTGTATGTATTTTTAGCAAAATTTGTTACTACAAAAATTGCTTTTTCTCATCAAATGTTACTATCTTATTAATCTAATGTATGAGTGCCTACTATCATGTGCAGAAGCTCGGATGCCTAACTGAGAGAATTATCTCACTTGCTTTTGATGTAATTTCACGCGTCATGGAAATTGGCCCTGTAAGTTGTTAGAATGTTTACAACAAATCTACATAGATTTATCAAATTTCTATGAAAGTAAATATATTTGGTACCTTCAAAATAGGGATGGAGATTACTTTCACCCCATTATACTTTTTTGTTGGACTCAGCGATCTTTCCAGCCCTGGTGCTGAATGAGAGGGTAAGCTTTTGTCGTAATCTGTGTTGCAAGCATTTCTTACTACCATTATTTCAAAATATTTACTGGTCTTACCGGGTTGTTTTTTGCAAGTAGGACATATCTGAGTGGGAAGAAGATGCAGATGAATTCATAAGGAAAAACCTTCCATCTGAGCTAGTACGAAAATTTATCTCTCTTTCTCTCTAGACGAATTATCTCTATCGTCCAGAAGCTAGGAAATAATATCATTTTTGTTTGGCAGGAAGAAATTTCTGGGTGGAGGGAGGACATGTTTACAGCCAGGAAAAGTGCTATGAACTTGCTTGGTGTCATTGCCATGTCAAAGGTGAAGAAACACCTTATAGGTTATGATCTATTTCATCAACCTATTTCAGCTATTCGTTCATAGGTTCTTATAGGTTATGATCTAATTCTTATAGAAACCACCTGTATCTACTACAAATAAAGCTTCCTCAGCTGCATGTAAGCGGAAGAAAGGTGAAAAGAGCAGAAGAAATAACCAAAGATGCATGGGAGATCTACTGGTGCTTCCATTTCTGTCAAAATTTCCTGTGCCTTCGAATTACATACTGGATGCTAGTACTTCAGCAGCGTGAGTTCCTATACATATTCATGACTTCTAATTCTAACTCCTTGAAATTCTTGGCAGATGTCTAAACCAAATAAAAAATGCTTTTGCAAGCTCTGAGCAATGGTACATGTTTGTGTGGCGCAGTGAGTAACGTTAATTTATGCTAGTATTAGAAAATATGTTCTTTTAGTGGACTTTAAAAACTCATGTTGCAAGTTGGTCTTCCATAATCCCATGTTTCCCAAGCTCGTCATCAACTTCTTGTTGATAGTTTTTCAGTAGACTGAATATATATTAAATTCTCTGTTATCTTCTTTGCTAGACTTCTCAGAGAACTGTTCATCATTTTGAACATGTAATATCGGGTTGGGGTGCTTTGTGTTTACTGCTCTCTTTCACTTCAATATTTTCTTGTTTCATTCCCTTTTAATTTGTGATTAAACTGACTTTGTTGCTATGTTGACATGTCAGCTATTTTGGTGTTCTAATGGCATATGGTAGCCTGCAAGAGGTGAGCAAGTCTGGTTCTCTTTGTTTTGGAGTTGAGCATCTACTGATATAGTGCAGAGAATTACAATGGCTCCCTTTTTCCGACAGTTTATCCAAGAACAAAATCCTGAGTATGTGGCATCTTTTGTCCGTACCCGTGTGCTACCGATTTATTCTACACCTGATTGCACACCTTACTTGGTTGCATCTGCAAATTGGGTACTTGGAGAGCTTGCGTCCTGCCTACCTGAGGTGTAAATTTTACTTGTTCTTCTTGATGCTGTAAATTTTACTTTTTACTTATGCAAACCATTTGCTGGAAGATGATATACTTTTAGTCACTGATTAAAATTTGTAATGTTTTACTTCCAGTGATTACATATTTGATTAATTGCTTTATGCATTCAGGTGATGAATGCAGATATTTTTACTTCCCTACTGAAGGCATTAGCAATGCCAGATCAGGTGGAGATCTCTTGTTACCCAGTGCGTGTTTCAGCTGCTGGTGGAATAGGTTCACTACTCGAAGTAAGTCAGCACATACATTAACAATGGCACTTGTAGCTTAAAGTGATGGCTTGTCATATCTAACTCAAAGAATATGTTTGTTCTCTTCAGAATGAGTACCAACCACCTGAATGGTTGCCGCTTCTTCAGATTATTATTGGTAGGATTGGTAGTGAGGAGGACGAGGATGGCATTTTGTTTCAGCTTCTCAGATCTGTGATCGAGTCAGGAAGTCAAGCTATTGCCACGCATATTCCGTACATTGTCTCTTCGCTAGTTAGTAATTTGTTGACGTTTATGCATCCTAGTGAAGATCCATGGTCTCAGGTATATATAATTCCTGCTTTCCTGCTTTCTTAATATTTTTGCTAATATCTGAAGCTGAAGGTAACAGAATGTATTCTTTGTGATTCGAAGTAAAAAAATTGACACATTCTGCTAATCTTTGTCACGCACATGAAACCCTGGACTCTATCAAAATATGTGTAGAATTCTTGTTGTTCCTGGTCTGGTAATTGTGAACTTTGGACTATATTTAGTGGACATTGCAAGTCAGTTCAACCTATATTTTTTTTCTTCATTTTAGGCTATTCTAGGTGGCCTTGAGACATTAGCAGCAATGGCTCAGACTTATGAGAGCTCTAAGCCTGAAGCGAATGAGGAGAACAATCAGGCGACTGAAATATGGCTAACTGGTCAAGGCACCATCAGCAAAGCTTTGTCAGCACTTTTACAGCACGCATGGCTGGTAGTTAATTTTACTCTAATCCCTTTGCGTTATCTATAAACACTATGACTCCTCCGTGTACTTGAAATTATAGAAACTGAAACACGGTTCTAATTTTAGGATACTACTCTGCCTTTTATCTTTGCATTGTTCAGACAACAGATATGCCTCCGACTTCATGCATAGATCATTTGTCGACGATGTTGCGGTTCATTGTGATTGCTTCTACTAGTTGCAATGTATTCGTGGAGCTCAGATTAACTGAATTACTCGTAGTTTGGGCCGATATTCTTGCTAGCTGGAACGGTTGGGAAGAGTCGGAGGACTTATCCATTTTTGACTGCATAGAAGAAGTTGTGGGTATAAACAACAAATATGGTTTTAGGAGTTTCCTTTTCAGAGATTTGCCATCCCCTCCAGCCATGCCAGTCCGTCCACAATCTGTTGTTGAATGCATTGGTTCATTTGTCAGAAAAGCCTTACTTGAGTACCCGTCTGCCACAAGGAGGGCTTGTTCTTGTGTCCACACGTTATTACATGTACCAGACTACTCATCTGACATCGAAGGGGTGGGAAAATCATTGGCAATGGTCTTCAGTGAAGCAGCCTTTTCTCATTTTCTTAGTTTGCGTGAGAAACCTTGTACTTTGTGGAGGCCTCTATTACTGGCGGTATCATCATGCTATATCTCCTATTCCGATATTGTGGAAAGCACATTAGAGAAAGTGATATCTGGAGGATTCGAGCTATGGGCATCTTCATTGGCATCATCGCTTAAATTTGATGCGACTCCAGCATTGGCATCGGAAGTAAAACTATATGGTGAGTAGATAAAACTAATGTGCTGATGATTCAGAATTATTAAACTTGCAGTTACAGTTACAGTTCACAAGTTAGATCTTAGAAGATTTTTCTTGTGTATATAGTAGCTGTTTTTAATCATAGATACATTAGCATGGACTAATTGACCACTTGTTTTCAGTGATGACGCTAGTAAAGGTGATCGAGCAGATTTTAGATGTAAAGCATGGGAATGCAACTGATGATTTGGCAAGGAAGTGTTTTGTTTCATTGATGGAGGCTTCTCAGAGGCTAAAGGAAGTGAACGAAGAAATAGACGATGATGAAGATGATGGAGAACCCGGAGAAGAAGAGACAGAATCTGAAGAAACTGATTCATATGACGAGGTTTAATTTGATTTCTAGTACTCGTTATTAGATTACATTCAATGTTTCATAATTTTTTGTTAGCACTAGTATGAGAAGATAAACTCAGATAAGTAGTCATTTTGCTGGTCCAGTTGCAAAGTAGATCTTCTAGTTTCAAGAAACAACATTAGATCTTCTAGTGAATTGTGTCTTACCAAATAAGCTGTTTCATCTTGTGTCTTTTTTTGAACAGGATTCGGAGAGCGATGATGAGTGTGAAGAAACGGAGGAAGAATTTCTAGAAAGGTATGCTAAAGCTGCAGCAGAATTGGAGGATAGTGAAGTAGCCGAAGAGGCTGATGAAGAAGATGATGAACATGAGATTGATTTGGGTAAGTTTGCTCATCGCAACAAGATAAGAAACTACTTTTTGCTTTGTTTAATGCTCTTTGAGTACTGACTTTGCAGGTTCTCTGAATGAGATTGATCCTCAGAAACTGGTTTTCTCATTAATGGAGAAGCATCACGAGAATGTAATAAAACTCGTACCCTCTGAAGTTATCTCAGCCTTTGTCAATTCTTTTCCTGTCTACACAAGTCTATTCTCCAAGTGCCTCTAAACATTAAGCAAGAGTTTTCTCTTTCTCCAAGTTTTGATGCGGGGTTGTTTGTTCATGATGTGTTGACGATTCTGAGTTAGTGTTGTGTTCATGTTTCATTGAGACTTTTGAGCCATTTGAAAAAGTCTAAAAAAAATTCTGATAAAGTCTTTTGATGGTCTCTCCATAAGACATGAAAAAACAAAAATCTTTTACATGCAGAGTAATTAGAGATATTTTTTAAAGAAATTTCTCATTTATATACGGTTACAAATTTTTCAATACTGTTCACTTATTTTTTTTTAGTGGTATGCAATTTTTATATATCTGGATCATGTAGGCCATACAAATCTGGGTAAACAAACGACCTTTTTATTTACCGTTTTTGGTAAGGGATCTTGCAAACCATTGGCTATAAGGCCACCTGTAAAGGTCAGTTTCAAGGGTATAATCGACTTAAGCATCACTTACTTTAGATTCTTCGATCGAAAACGCTGCGTATTGCAAACAGAAACACAGTGGAATCATCTGTCGTTTGCGCGTCTTCTGGGTTTCTCTCTGTCTTTTCCATTTTTATTTTTCATCACTGAAGCGAATCTTCTCCTCGTCTTCTTCTTCTTTCGTTTCTCTCTCCCGTCACTCATCTCAGTGTTAGGGACCTTAGGGTTACGATTCGGCAGAGCATTATCTCACAACTATTTCGGCTGAACTCGCTCTCTCTCTTTCTCGGTTACTCTACCTCTTTGTCGGTACCTCAAATTTTTTCCATTGGAAGAACTTTTTAGGTCAAGTATGACTTGATTCTGCCTAATTTCTGGTATCGTGATCAAATTTGTCTGCTTTTTACATCTGGGATTTGTTTTTTTTTTTTTTTTTGCTTATAAGCGTATTTGATTTCGTTTCTTAGCTTCACGTCGGTCGTTGTAAGCTCTTATGCATATATCGTTGCTTTGCATTCTTAGCTGTTGGAGGTTCTTTTTCGCTGTTCCTTTTTCTTTAATTTTACTATAATTTCCATCCATCTCGTGTAATTAGGGTTTCTCTGTGTACATTTCAAAGCTCTCTTTTTTTTTTTTTTTTTTTTTTTTCAAGTGACCACCACCTCTCGAGTGTTGTTTAGAATTGATTAGTGAAGCTTTCGAGTAAACTTTTGTATTAGTGGAGCTATCTTTTTGTATTGCAAGAGAGTCTCAGATTTATCTGATATGTGCTTTGTTTCTCTCTGTTCCGGGATTTGTATCTTCACTGATAAATCTGTTTTTTTAGGCTTCTTTAGTTGATTTCTTTTAATTTAATTGATTCTTCGTTGAACAATGGTCATGAAAGTCCTATGTTTTGACCTTTTTTTTTTTTTATAATATGTATTTCAGGTGTTTATTCAAACTCCATTGAACAAAATATTTTTATCAGGTAAATTGAAGCAATGTATACCGAGGGAGCCCCTGCTTCTTTCATTGACCAGAGCATGTATTACCCCGCTTATTACTGTTCAGGTTGATAGCTCTGCTTCACGAAACTTACTTATCATTCTTGTTTTCAAGGTTGCAAATTTCCCTTATCTTCTGGAATTTTTTTTTACAGGTTATGATTCATCCGTGGAATGGGACAACCATCAGGTTGTTGCTGGTGTGGATGGTTCAGACGTCCAATACACGGTGCGTCACAATCTTCATTCACATAAACTTGCTGTGTTTTTTTTTTTGTTTATCGTCTTACCTAGCTAACATTCTAATCTTGCGTCTTCAGGGTGGGCAAAATGAAAATTCTCCCTATATATGCTATACACCAAGTTATGGATACGCACAGTCTCCTTACAATCCGTACAATCCTTACATACCAGGCGCTTCAGTAGGCGTTGACTCTTCGTTTGTTGGATTCCAGCAGTATTACTCCAGCTCCCCGTATGAGAATGCTGCATCGTCGCCTACTTATGTTCCATATGTTGTTCAGCCTGATATTGTCTCGAATAGTTCAACAGACTCTTTGGTAGCGACTGATTTAGCCAATGGTGGTCAATCTGATATAAGAGGATCCAGACAGAGAGATGCTTCAGCAGTTTCCGGGTTCCCAAAAGATGCTCCAAAATCTTCAACAGTGAATTCTTTGGGTAGGACCTCTGAGAAACTAAGGTCTAGCACTGGACAGAATAAACAGCCAGGAGTCTCCAAGAATGATTCCGCTCCAGCTCCTGCACATTCTCTCCAGGTGATTTCTCGTAGAAAATAGTTCTTGATTCTGTTTTTCTTTTGAATATTGGGTGTGCTTGTGCAATACAAGGAGTGGTTTGTTGATAATACAGTGCTATCTTAGTCATTAATTTCTATGTTGAGTCTGAAGTCGTGTGTTTTTGCAGGGCAAAACTGTTTCCGTTGACAGTGTTTCCAGCAGCAGACGCTTGTCTTATGGGCAGTTAGACATTGCTAATGGGTTTTCATCCGTTTCTTCAAATAGTTATAAGCCTCGTTCCAAGATGTATGATGGCGGAGGTGATAACGACCTAACTCGAAGTCCAGATATGAGCGAACATTATCGAGGTTCAAGAACGAGAAGATCAAGAAATCAGTTTGTTGTCAAAGCTTATACGACCAAAGCTGGAAATGCTGATGCAGAAGGAAACATTGTGATAAATCCTGATCAATATAATAAAGGAGATATCAGAACAGATCACAGCAATGCCAAGTTTTTTGTGATTAAATCGTATAGTGAAGATGATGTTCACAAGAGCATCAAATACGGTGTCTGGTCATCAACATTGCATGGGAACAAGAAATTGCAGAGTGTATATGAAGATGCTCAGAGAATAGCCACTGAGAAGTCTTGTGAATGCCCTATTTTCTTATTCTTCTCTGTGAGTCCATTCTTCCTTTTTGTCCCTCGTGCTAATGTGCTTGCATTCATGCTTTGTGCTTATGCTGTTCCCTCGCTTTAGGTCAATGCCAGTGGTCTGTTCTGTGGTGTGGCTGAGATGACCGGTCCAGTTTCCTTCAACCGGGACATGGATTTTTGGCAGCAAGACAAATGGAGTGGAAGTTTTCCTGTCAAATGGCACATCATTAAAGATGTTCCTAATAGCTATTTCAGGCACATTATTTTACACAATAACGAGAATAAGCCAGTGACCAACAGCCGAGACACACAAGAGGTGACTTTGTGTTTTCTTAATCTTGACACTTCACTTGTGAACCAGATTCCAAGAACTCTGAAATCTCAATCTTATCATTCTCGGTTTGTGTGCAGGTAATGCTGAATCAAGGACTCGAGGTGCTAAAACTATTCAAAAATCATGCGGAAAGGACTTCGCTATTAGATGATTTTATGTACTATGAAAACCGCCAGAGACTCATGCAGGAAGAGAAAGCAAGACTTCCATTCAGGACCTTTCGCAGCCCATTTCCCGTTCCCAAACCGAATATTTCTGACCGAAGCAAGAAAAACTCCAAAGATGTCTTCAAGAAACCTTCAGTAATCTTGGCAGAAACAGAAGTTGTGCAATTAAAAAACTCAGATGGGGATGAAAAGAGCAAGACAGAGGAACCTAGAGAAGATTCTACTCCTTCCACTCTGAAGATTGGCTCTCTCAACATTAAAACGGCTGCTGATACCACCTTTAACCCAACCCAAGCCAAGTCTAAACCGGCCTCATCTCTCAGCTCTGACCGCAAGTCAGACTCCTCTGGAGAGGTGACAGGATCTCTGGCTGATGACATCATCAGGGTAGGATCGTTGCCCATTAAAGTGAAGGTATCTGCAGATTCATCCTTGAAGATCGGAGCTGCTGGTACAACTCCTCTCAACTCAAGATCACTTCAGACTTAAAACCGGGATTTCGACATTGTCTTTTGTCTAACTTGTTCGAGAAAGAGATTGAGTATGTATAGATTGGTTCTACCTTTAAAAGGGTCTGATGGGTGGTTTGAAAATCCTTTTTCATCGTTGAAGTTTGGCAAATGATATGTTTTTAGCGGTTGCATTTTGGTGTGTTGGGTTTAATTACAGAGTTGGTTCCATCTTTTGAGATTATTGATCGGAATATCTGTGTTTTGTCATGCGAGTGATGTTTCTTCTTCAGCATCAAATACGAAGACACTATTTTCAGTTTCTTCCAAACTCAAAATGATCGTTAAACTTATATACACACACTAGATTGTCGTGTCTTCCGTTTGCAAAGGAGAGTTTTGTTATCCTGAAAGTTTTGGGCCGAGGCCCATAGTCTTCTCGAGCGAGTAACCTTTTAACTCATATTTTGACTGAACCGTCTCAATATAAAAGATTTGAAAGCGTGGAAGTAAAAACCCTAATTACCATTTCATCAAACCCTACTGACGACCTCATCGATCCAGATCCTTGTTGAAAAACAATGACGAAGATTGCCGATCTTCCACGGGATCTGGCTGATGAGGTGCTGACTAGGCTTCCGGTGACATCTTTGAGGGCAGTACGATTTACTTGCAAAAAGTGGAACACTTTAACCAAACGTCGCAGCTTTACAAAGAAGCAAATTGGTTGGGGACAAGCAGAAGCAAAAAAGAAGAAGCAAGAAAAGGAGTTTAAGGGGATCATGATTATGAACGAGAGGGTTTACCTGATGAGCGTCAATCTATATGGAATTCAAAAAGACGACGACAACAACGTTGAGTCATCTATAAAGCAGAAAGGTAAACTTATTAGCCTAAACGGTGGTGATCGAGTAGGTATATCTCAAGTCTATCACTGCGATGGTTTGTTGTTATGCATCACCAATGACAACAACAACACTAGGCTTGTGGTTTGGAACCCTTATTGTGGGCAAACAAGGTTGATCGAACCTAGAGAGTCTTACCACAAATGGGACACCTACGCTCTCGGATACGGGATGAAGAAGAGCAGTTACAACCGAAGCTACAAAATCTTGAGATATTTGGATGTTATCGAAGACATGAGCGAGATGAGTGTAGAGCCTCCAACTAGCCAGTTCGAAATCTACCATTTTGAATCTAACTCATGGAAGGTTATCGAGGATAGTCTCGACTGGAATATATCTCATCTTCGCCGTGGAGTGTCACTCAAAGGTAATACTTACTGGATTGCTCAAGAGAGGATCCAACCACTTGAAGAAGAGATAGAAGAGATCCCAGAGTTACGAGAGATCCCTAGTTTCTTACTATGTTTTGATTTTACAACAGAGAAATTTGGATCACTTCTGCCTCTACCATTTCAGCCTTGTTTGAATGATACTGTAACTCTATCCACTATTAGAGAGGAGAAACTTGCAGTGTTATATCACCGATGGGATATAAAGTGGACAGGGATATGGATTAGTAATAAGATTGAGCCTAACGCAGTGTCCTGGAGCAGCTTGTTCTTACCTATCGGTAGGATTAGACAATTCGAGCCTATGTCTGAGACTTTCTTTGTTGACGAAGAGAAAAAACTCGCGGTGGTTTTTGATAAAGGATTGAGTAAACTTAACCCCACTCGCAACACCGCTTACATCGTTGGAGAAGATGAATATATAAAACAAGTGGATCTTGGAGAATCTGTTCATGACTATTGTTTTCCACTTGTGTGCTCTTATTATGTTCCAAGTTGTGTGCAAATCTAAAGCAACCTGCACCACCAGGATCGGGGGCAAGAGGAAGAAACCACTCTTGCGTTGTTTTGAATTCTTCCATTTACAAGACTTAGAATAATGTGTATCTTGCTTCTTCTTTTTTTACTACTCTTGCTTTGTTTTTTTTGTTTTTTTTTTTTTTGGTCAATTGTTTTTTGAACAATATTAATGTGTTTCTCATCTTTCGTGTGCAATATGGAACAAGAAATAAAATTGTTTCAATTTTACAGAATTTTGTAAGCATACATATATACATTAATTGTAGTTTTAATTATATTTTGTTGAGTAGTAATTTGTATTACTATATTGAACTAGGTTAGACCCGCGCTACGCCGCGGAATTGAATTTTTATTTTATTTTTATTATATTTTTTTTATATTTTGTTTTTTCCCGATTTCATAATTTATTATATGTTATTTCAAATTAAGTTTCATAAATTTATGCTGTTTGAAATCAAATTTCATAAATTTTTGATAATTTCAATGGTGATTTTGTTTTATTTTTTTGTTATTATTAGATACTTGAATTTTTGATTTCATAAAGTTAGTTGTTGAATATATTTTAATTTTATTATCCTAAAAGTAAGTTTAAGGATTTCAAACCTTTAGTTCTTATTTGTTTTTCACTCACAAATCCTCAAAAATAGTAAGATAGATTACTCTTTGACGTCTACATTGTAAATTTTCTTGATAGATGTTAGTAACTTCAACATTTGTCTCCTTAATCTCACATGATTTATCTCTTACAACATATTACATATATATACTTGTTCTTGTCACTTAGTTTATTTAAATTTTCTGTTAATATTCTGTTAATATATTCTTACAACACTTACACTTACATGTATATACAACACTTACATGTCACTTAATTTTTGTTTATTTAAGTAACACAAAAGACCAACCAACACTTACATATATGTTAAGCTGACGGATAAAACTCGAGAAGTTATTGTGCTTGAAGAATCTCGGAAGAAGGTTTCTAGACTCTTGTTGCTCTGACTCCACGAGACGATCGAAACCGATGAAGAATCATCAACCATCTCATATGTTTTTGTAAGAAAAGGTGGGAGTGAACTTGATGAACCTCCATGATTACTCTCATCCATCTTTAAAACACTTTCAAAATCTTTAAAAACTTTCAACTCCTTGACTCAATCTACTGCCACAAAAACCTATACAAATCACACTCAAAAAAAGCAGAGGCAAGAGAGTCTTTACATCAACTATAAGCTCAAGAACCAAAAGATAAAAGCTTTTCATGTCAATAACTTTAGTACACAGAAACTACAGTTAAGGACTCAAAGAACTCTCACTGATTTCGATCAAAACTGGATAAGATTCAAAACCCAAAATTCCCTTTAAAAAAGAAAGCTTCGAACTTGAAACAAAAAACCCAAAACCTCACCACTGTTTCTCAAAATGAAGCTAAAAGCTTCTAAGAAGCCCTTAAAACCATTAAACCCTAGAAACCCTTTTAACATTAAAATCTCACTTAATCAGAGAAGTTAAAAAAAGGAACAATTGCGTTACTATCCACCTCTTTTGTCAATGAAAGGTGATCATTATAAATAGAGAACACTCAGTTCCTTCAAAACAGAATGTGACACACCAAATCGAATACAAATTATGATCTCTACACATTACCTTTGGTCGGTCATTCTGACAGCTTCAAGTCCAGTAAAAATTTTGTCAGTGAGACCAATCCTCTGCTCTAATTGGGAAACTCTAGCCATCGCCGCAGCTGATACACCGTGGGATTCGTCAAAGGTTTTACCTATGCTTAAAGCGTCTTTGCCTAGCACGAATCCTGTGGCAAGCATTGTTTTCACCACTTCTTGAGCTTTAGTCACTGCATCTCCAGCGTTGAACTCGCCTCGTTGAGCACGAGGCTACCTGATTGAAGAACGAATGAGCTTTAGAAATGAGACCAAACATGAAACCAGTGAGTGTAAGATTCTACTATCGAATAAAACACAGAAATATCAAAACTGAGAGATGTGTAAAAGAGAGATTCATACATTTGAGTATGATTCATCTTCAAAACCCCGTGGAGTCGCATTCCAGAAATCGAACTCTTCGTGATGTTGTCCCCAACGAGTAATGCAAACACGCTGATCCAATATCGTTGCGCCCTGAAGAAAGCGAGAATTCCAACGAACCGAGTTATTCATACTCAAGAGACACACAAAAAAAAAAAAAAAAAGTGAATAAAATCGAAACAAGACTTATACTGAGTAAAACAGCAGTTTCTTGAGAATAAGAATCCTTGAACATCACATAAGCAGTGCAAGCTTGCTCACCCGACCTAGTTTCGTTAACAACATAGCAGATTTAATCTTGTGAATCCAGAATATGCACAGAATACCAATTTTGTCTGGAAGTAAGGTTTGATTACCTGACAATATCAATATATTCGTTTGTACAAGAGAAAGAGAAGAAATCAATAAGATCTTTCTCAGTAACAGATGGAGATAACCCAGTCACTTCAACACATAACCCAGTCACTTCAACACCATATCCAATTTGATGATCCATCTTCACCCAAAAATAAAGAAACCCAAAAATATCTCAACTTAACCTAATTCGACAGATTCATCACTTCCAGACGCAATCGAAACTCATAAATATAAAGAATATACTCTTCCTAATCTCTACCTCATACTAATATAGCTTTACATGGTTCTGAAATTTCAAGCGAAACTTGAGCAAGAACGGATTGCAAATTGTATCAAGAACACCAAAATAGTTGATTCACACTTCATATTACTACAGAGTGGTGGCGAGTTCTTGAGACACGGTGAAGCGAGAATTGAGAAATCAGATTCCGGGTTGTTGAGATTTTGGGACCTTCTCGATAAATTTCAGTTTATTAGAATGTTATTTGATAGGTAAGCAAAATTGTAGATGATCTGTATTATTGTTATAATTTTATTGGTTGTTTATTTTGACTGATGTGTCAGCTTCTGGTTCAATACAGAAGCTGAGGTGTCAACTGGAGAGAAACTCCCTTTCTAGTTTTATAGTATTGATTAAGTAGACTTTTATACATGTGGAATACAGTCTAAAACTGAAGTGTTTATATAGTTCGAATTTCTTTTTAAGATCTCATATTTTTTTGAATTATGTTAATTAATCATTTGTAGTACATAATTTAGTATGACTAGAAAATGTGATCTTTAGGAATCCGCATGGAGAAGGAAAACATAAATGCACCACTCAAATAAGAGCCACACAAAGATGGAACAAAAGAGAATATTTTGTAACGACTATCTCCATTCCAAAAATTCCCATCGACTTACATAGCTCATTAGAGGCCTAATGTCTTCCGAAAAAACATCCGTAGACCATCTCCATTCTAATTCTTCTAAGCCAAACAAAATGTAAACGAAGGTAGACCCAAAGATGAAGTACAAGTCGGTGGAACTGCCGACAGCAAGAAGTATGCGCTGATGAGTAGGGAATGTATGACCAAGAAGTATGTTGGTCCTGAGGTCATCCTATCATTAAGTTACCCAAAACAAAAGACATGTTGAACCCAAACACAATAAACAAACTATTATTTCTTCGATAATATTGATGAGTTAAATCATGCGTGAAACAATACACTCACATGTGGATGAATGGACGTCTACGTACCCACAAGAAGGTTTTATTTTATCGGTCAAGGCCGTATCGGTCTTCATATACATTCTACAAGGAAGATCGGTATCAATTAAACTTAAAATTACTTACTACATGCATGAAAAACATTCATTTTAACATATGAAAAACATTCATTTTAACATTCATTAGACCATATATAATGGGGTAGTTGAATAAAAAATTCAACTGTTTAATCACTACAATGAGATTGTTGAATTAGATGTTAAATACAGGTGGATTAATTGGTGTTGAAAACATTCAACATGTTGAATAAAAAGAAAGAGGGACCAATGCTGACACGTGGCAAGTTTTGAGAGGCTGTCATTTTTTTTTTCCTTTTTTAAATGAATGTTTGTGAGAGGATGACAAGTGCAGTCATTTTATTGGTGATTGAGATTTTGGAGATTATTTTCTCAACTTATATTTTTAAGATCAATTATTGTATAATAAAAAGTTTTTTCTAAAATAATTTTCATATCAAAATTTATTATTTTATAAACTTTATAAATAGAGATTTGGTTCATTTTATTTGGACAAAAAAAATCAGTTCCTACTATAATTTTCTAGTTATTATCTAATAAACTCTTATTTATTTCTTAAATTAGTTAGAAATATAAACTAAAATAAAAAAATCAATTTAAAAATAATAATAATGTAACTTATATTAATTTTATTTTTCTTTAATTTCAATTATTGTTATCAATATGTAGTTATAAAATTATATAAATAAAAAAATATAAAGTAAAAATGGTAGGGTAGGGTGTTGAATTTTATTAAATAAAACTATTGGGGAGGTTAAAATTGAATAGAGTGTTGAATGATTAGGTGGAAGAGAGAGAAAATGATGTGAAGTGTTAAAAATTGAGGTGGAAGGTGTTGAATGTTTTAACCAATGTACATGGTCTTATATATTAAAACTAAGGACCCTAGTCCAAGCTGAGTCCCCACGACCATATATAGTCGCCACGTTTGGACACATGGGCCCGCCCCTAGAACAAAATCTATCTGAATTTTCTATGTTCGTTGTATAATAATTCTTTAGAATTTTTGATTGCAGTGAATAAAATATAATTATATATATATATATATATATATTTACAAATTTGAGCAAAAAACACACAGAACATATATGTTAGAAAATTTAATTGAAAACTGTTTTATGTTTTTATTAATCATTTTTTTAAAATCCCAAACTTAATTATTTACACAATATTTTCATATACTATAAATTAATACACTTTCTTTATTATTTTATTTTATCCAAATTCGTAATAATGTTATCTTTTATTTTATTTATCAAGTATATTATCATTCACTCTTTTTTTCTTCTATTATTTTATCCAATATCAAAATTCATTACAAAAATATATATTTTACTGACCGTAACATAACAATATAACATATACCAATCAATTATGAATTTATATATGTATTTGTGAACATTCCTCCGCACTGTACAGCGGACCCAGTCCTAGTATTATATATACACACTCATAAAATGTCTACTTTAGTTCGATATTTTTATTGTAAAATGACAATTCAAAACATAAGAAATAAGTAAGGCAAAATTTATCGATTGCTAATACTGTATTGAAATTACATATTTAGTGGAATTTGATGATAACATATTAAATTTGGATAGATGTTATTTTTTACTAAACACAGTTGGATGCATTACATTATGTATAAATTTACTTTGTATTTTATTACTTAGGTGAATACAATGCTAAAGTGCTTGCATAACACAATTTTTGAATTTATTGTTAAGATTTTTTTGTTCAAAAGAAACCTAATATTTATAGACAAAATATTTTAAGATAATAATATCTATGTTTTAAAATATCTTCATTATGAAATGAAACTAACAAGTTGAAAATAATTTTACTGGTTACAAACACATTTTAAATGGAATTCAATATATTATATATATATATATATATATATATATTAAATGGATCCTAAAAAACTTATTGACTATGGTTGGGATTATAAAGTTAATTCCGTTTAACAATGTGTTGATACTATAAATCTATTTGTTAAACATGTTTCTGATCTTCTGTTAAACATGAATACAAATAGTTGGATATACCATATATCCAAAATAGTTTGATTATGATATTTGTGAATTTTTTTTTTCTGAAATCCATCAGAATATCACCTTTGGAGTAAGGTGGGATTGTTTAGTTTCTACTTTTTCATTAGTTTTCAACTGAAGAATTATCCAAAATCTCCTAAAATCAGTATTTTCAAATTAAGATATTGTCAAATTTTAATAAATCTTTGATTGGATAAAAAGATATTGTGATTGATTTTGAATGATTTTATCAAAATTTAATAACACTGGTTTTGGACAGTAATTTAAAAATCACAAAATGAATAACAGATGATTTTAATAAAAACCCAAAATCTTTTAAAATATTCAAATCTATTAAATTACCATTTCATCGATCCTTGTCGAACCAATGACGAAAATTTCCGATCTTCCACGGGATCTGGCTGATGAGGTGCTCTCTAGGCTTCCGGTGACATCTCTGAGAGCAATACGATTTACTGTACGGACTGCTACTTGTACATAAGGGTGTTTGAAGAACTCAAAGTTCAGGTTGTACTCAGTGGGAGTGGTACATATAATTTATAGAACACTAATGAGATACTTATTTAGCCAGCCCATCTACCGGTTTATTGTTGTAATGTGACGAGACTGATGGACACTTACTACTGTGCTAGATTAAAACTCGCTGAGATATAAATCACATCACGTTTATGCTAACACGACTTTTGGGGGTAGGAGTTGTCACTTCGTCCAACCTACCCTACGTAGAGCCTAGCGGATTTTAAGAGAGATAATTGTCTTAAGCAGTGTATAACGCAATTGACATCCGTTATTAGGGTGGCGTCACGTATATACTAATACGAAATAGAAGAATCTGCGTAAGAACTTATTTATATTTAATTTGCATAAAGGGAGATAATGACCGAAGTCTTGCTTACCATTGTACGTACACTCAATATTCAAACTCTAATACGTACAATGTGCTAAATTATAAACAATTGTACATACAATAAACGTACATACTCTTGAACGTACACTGAAATTATAATCGTTGTTATTACACTAACATCTTTCAGGTTGTGTACGTCTTAGTATTAAATTTAAGTGGTCTTGCATTGGAAGATAGAGTTATATAGTTTTATATCCATAATTCATCTCCGATGCCTTGGTCACCTTTAGGCACCCAACCACTTACCATTCTTAAACAACATAATAAGTAGCGAAAGATACCGCGTTCTTATAAAGGATACAACATTAGGTGTTACATGAACCAAGTTTAGTACACCAGGAGAGATTCTAAACTAAAGGCCGGATTTATAGTACTTACATGGATTCTAGAAGATTTAAGAACTGCGTTGCTAACAGGATATTCGTTAGATAGTACGTTTTGGGCGAAACATCTTATGAGAAAATATAACTATAGGATCTCGGTTATAGCTTTTGCCAACCACCAGAGGCCGCACTTTGCGCAGAAAATGTCATAATCTTCATACCGGAGAGAGTAGAAACCATGCTCCCGTAAACACAATCGAGCACATTCCGGTTTAGGGATCAAGGGAGCAATAGGATAGACGAATGTGTCCCAGTATGTGTTTACTCGTGCCGTCTGATATCTACACAGCAACCGGAACAACCCCTTGGCCAGAAACCTTTCTCGTTCCGATTTAAGTGGGTAGTGATGTGAATCAAACAGTTCAAGAAAATGAGTAGCCATCTCGCAGTTCCCAACTAACATAGAAAAAAACCCACAAGCTAGTGTCGATATAGGGTCCGCGGGAACTTTACGAGTTAGAAGTGTGATACCTTGCTTAATGTCTTCCACCTCGGCAACAACCCGGAAACCTTCGAAAAAAAATTGCCACTTTGTTGCCAGCATCTAGGCATTTTTCGAAGATACGCCTATGGATCCCTTCATTTTGGACTCTACCATTTGGGTGATGCGGTGTTTGGAACATCGTCGGATGCCAGCATAAGTTGAAGATGTTAGCAACCTTTAAAACTTCGGGAGAGAGCGCCGTTTCTACACCTCGATGACCTGCCTTCAGTATTGGAGCAAGGTACTCCAAACCATCAACTGCGAGAAAGCCGAGGATTTTAATCAATAGTTCATCGGGTATATCAGGCATTTTTCGAGTTGCATGCGGCATTTTCAGTTGCTTTTTCTAAAACAATGTTTCGTATGTGTTGCAACTTGTGGAGGGTGTTCAACACCTACATCCAATAATAAAGGGAGAGTTTTAGGTGGGAGTTACAAGTTTTTTAATTATTATATATATAGAATGCTAACCAGAAACTTATTTAGTTCACACTGTGGTCGTTTAGTACAATTGTGACTAGATTTCGTTACTTAGTAATGATTACAAATACATCATATTAAACGTACTCATCAAGACACATCGATGAGATATAACTCACATCCCTCTACTTAATTGTAAAACAACTCTTCTACGTCTTCGTATATAAGACTTTTGCGGGTATCAGTTGTCACATCGCAGTTGCGAACTGGTGTCATATCTGCCACTACGTTAAGCTGAGCGGGTATTGAATAATCGAGATTGAGATAGTACACTTCAAATCTGTAATATGGTTATGACACATGTATACTAATAGGAAATGGGGGATCTAATATGGTTATGATGTAAAGAGGCCTAAAATATTAACGGCCCATTAAGATTCCCAAAACGACACTCCATCTATTTTGTTAGTGGATGTTGAAAAATATAATAATTAGTGGTTTGATGTCACCTCGCCATCTTGTCACGCAGTTATTTCAAGTATCATTTATATCCATACCAAATAATACCCCAACCATATCAACAAGTTCGTATTATATAAGTTTGAATTCCTATGTGTACATAATACTTTCATTACAAAGATGACCAACCCAAATCTTCCTGACGATATGTTGGCGCGAATAGCTAAACTAATGGCAGCAAAACACTGGTGGTACATGCAGTCACTCCTACGTTCCGGAAATAAAGGCAAAAATATAGTTTACCGTCCCGACGTCTTGAAAGAGGCAAACATCTTCAACATGTGCAGTGACCCCGATGATATCATTTTTGGTGGTCGTCACAGGAAGTTTTTTGAAAGGTGCCTTGATGCGGATAATCCAAAGGCCATATATTATGAAGGCCTTCGTCTTGCAACAAAAGATGGGGACATTGAAGGGGCCGTAAATTTCCTCCTGCGTAACGTACCAACACATGCCGACGCTACTCTTGCGTCTGCCATGTTGTGCATCTGTAAAGGGTCCGGAGTTCAAGCGGGTCATTTGCTTCGGCTGTTTTCTATAAAACACTACCCACTTGACTCTGAAGAGGTTGGAGATATGTGTGAAGAACTCTTCATTGAGCTTATTCACTATGGAGCATCACACAATACAACTTATGGTGTGTTTTTTGACTACCCTGATGATGGGGAAATAACAACTCCTTCGTGCGCAATAAAGTGCGCGCTCTCAATGACGGAGGAAGACGTGGACACTATGGTGGGCCCTTACAAGCATCCTTGCAGGAAATGCACAATCTGGTGGTGCGCTCGCCGAATTAGTCAAATGCTTTGCTAGTTATAACGAAACATGTTTGTATTTCCTCGTTTCCGTGTACACCTTATCTCCTATCCTTTCTAATCTTAATATTAAACAAAGTATTTTGTCAGGGATGCACCTTTGCAGAATAAGGCAAGATAATAAAACTAAGCACGAACTTTGTCAGATGTGATAACTGGACAATTGATTTAATTTTCGTACACAAATATATTTAACGAAGTTGATAACACATGCAGAGCATAGGTATGAAGCAATATGATAGATTTTTCAATACACTTTAGCTTGGTCTCCTATTCTCCACAAGCTGAACATAGTAAAATGTTTAGTTCCATGGAAACTAATATTTCCTCGAATATCTTATTCTGTACGATACATGGCTAAGACCTACATCAACAGTTACATGCCCGTGTAGCTTGTATTGAATTGTACCCTTTTATTATATTTAAAATTGAAACCGCTATATTTAATATACAATATAGGGAAATTAACTATGTGTTTGTATCTATTAGTAGTCGTATTTAATGCAATGTTGCCAATTTAATGCAATGTCCAACTGATTTGACGTCCATATAAGTCAATTTAAATCGATATGACTTGCAGGGTTGTAGATATCAAATATCAGTTATGTGATTTTAGTTATATACGTACACGAGTACCAAAGAACCAACAGAGCTTCTTGAATACTTTTAACGTGGCTAAACAGACTTAAATCATTACATTTTTATATAAATATACTCCTATACAATCATTACATTTTACTGTTAAATACCATCGAGTTAATTACCTGTTATAGTAAAAAAAAAAATTACCACTCTTCTCTCTATATATAGAGGTGTATATATAGAGGTGTGTACGTAAAAAGATGTTTTCTTCCCTACACATAGCAAATACCATCCACAGCCAATATCGTCTCCACCAAAAAAAAAAAAAAAAACAATGAACACCCTTCCAAACGAGATATTCCTGGCCATCAAGCTGCCTAACCCTACAAGCCTCCTTGTCAATTTTATCCTCGTATCTGTCACTCCAATCCCCGTCTTGGTCGAGGCGCTGAACACTGTCGACCTCCAAACTGTTCAACTTCGTCCGTTCATCACATGACCACAGTTCATCACTATGGAGTCTAAGTTCAGGCCCTACTTTGAGCTTCTCCTCTACAGGTGCCACATCGTAGCGAACTATCTTGAGGGCGTCAGGCTAGCTTCAAACTCCCTGACCGTTGCTGAAGGTATGGCGCTGCTACGTTTTTTTGCACCAACGGATCCGTATGCGAACTTCGCGTATGTGCTGTTCGCAACGTTTACCGGCCAAGTGATGGAGGCCGAGGCGTTTGGCAATATTTTCTGGTGCATGGTCCATATTTTGGTAATGTGAGTTTGCAGCACATTACCACATTAACAATGCGATGGGACAGGATGGGCCACAAATTGAAACAATTGCCCTGGAAAGAGAAAGCTCCGGAACCCATACAGAAATAATGCAGACAGTCGTCAGACTGTCCGTGGAATGAGCAATGAAAAATGTCTAGAAATAGAAATCAAATATTGTTTTCTATTTCAAATATTGGTTTAATTTCGTCAGACTATGTACAATGGTTTTATTTTTCAACTTACTCTATCATTTTTATTTTATATTTTATATTTCTAATAATTATTGAAATTGAGATAGAAATTAATATATAGAATTTTGAATATTAAAATTGTTATTATTAGAATCTATTTCACAAAAATATTTTACACTCAAGATATAAAATGACAATTTTTTATGTCCAAACAAAATGAACTAAGTTTCTATTTATAAAGTAAAAGAAATGATGAATTTCTGTAGGGAAAAATATATAAAAAATTGTTTGCTAAACAATAACTTATGTTTAATAAATAAAGTGAGATAAAAATAAGTTTTTTCACTCTTGAGCTGACATGTGGCTCTAATGATACCCATTTCAATTTATTTAACATGTTGAATAAATTCAACATAGTTCAATCCACCTCATATTTTTATTTTTTTCAACAGGCTCATTGCAGCAATTCCACAGTTGAAAAAAGATTCAATAGCCCATTGTACATGGTCTTAATGATACGAATGCTTGTACTTTTTTTTTTGGACCGAATGCTTGTGCTGTCTCCTAATACTAAGTAGAATCTTTAATGTTGTATTGTTTTATCAGAAGGATGATTAATTCCCCACACCTAAGCTGATGTACGTTGGGACTACCCTAATTTATTGTGGTAGTCGTCTACGTACAGAAGCTTAAATAATCGTACAATCAAAACAAGTGAATAGCAACCCTTGGGATTGATCTAGTTGGGAGGAAGTGATGATAATTACGTAACTGTATACACATCAAATAAACATAATAATGTGAAAACTATCATATCTAAGCAACAATAAATACGACTCACTTCAAAGTTGTCACATCAGAGAACCTACAAATGTCATTTCTAAGCTTAGGGTTAGCTGATGGGTGAGTTAAAGCCAATATTTAACTAATTCGAATATAATGAATTTCAAATCCGATAACACGAAACTGATACGTTTTCGCACTACTTACTTGTTTTAATAATTTTAATCGAGTAGGCGTGCATGAGAGCTCATAAACCTAAAAATGGGTTCCTTCGTAATTGTAGTTAACAATAGGCTATTTTAAAACGACGTCATATAGAAACTAGCATAAATTCCAAGGATTTTCGCCAAACTCCCCAACCACCTCTCACATCGTAGGTTATATTAGTGGGCAGGGTGTAGTTTCTGTCTTTTTGTATCTGCACATATTGATATTAGTTTACTTAACTGCAAAAAAATGGTGAATTCTAGGCGTAAGAAGACTGATCTGCCAGACGAGATCTTGATAAAAATAGCCCAGCATCTCGTAAGTGATGGGTTGTGGTCCCTTGCCCCATTATTAAAGGCTGGTCACCGAGGAGTGGAAATGGTGCTTGCCCCCGAAGTTCTGAAGGTTGCCAGCATCTACCACATCTGTTGGCATCCTTCTTCATTTCAAACGACAAGGAAGCCACATGGTGAACGCCAGGAAGAAGGGATTCACAGGCGTATTTTCGAAAAATGTTTAGAGGCAGGGAACAAAATAGCAATCTACAACAAGGGGCTACGGATCGTTGCCGAGGACCAAGACATTCAGCGCGGTATCGCCCTACTAAAAAAAATGTTCCCGAAGAAGCTGAGGCCACTCTGGCATGTGGGATTTTCTCTATGTTATATGGGGACGAGCAGATGGCGGTTCGTTTTCTTCACCAATTTGATGCACATCACTATCCACTCCAATCAGAGGGAGTACGGCTTATCGGGGAAGATCTGTTCCAACGGTTGTGTACTTTTAAGACGGCGCGACAAAACATGTACGCAGATTCACTAGTATATCCCTCCAGTTCGTTGATCCTTTTCCCGGACTGTGCCATGCGTAGTTGTTTGAAATGGGGCAGGTTATCGACCAACACACGTTATTATGACATTGTCTGTGTAAATTGCGGAGTGTGGTGGGTGGCCAAATCTATATGTGAAATCCTTTAGGTGTATTGTCGGTTCACTTCTGTAAAACGTATGTTTCATTATATAATTAAATTACTATGTCTTGATGATGTTAATTAACGTGTCTTTCATCAACTCTGTTTTAGTAAACCTTGCTCGATTTACTAAGTATCCATAATTAGTATACTTCCTAAGGGAACTAAGCACCCAAGCAAACCCGTTGGAAAACAGGGTTAAATTATACGTTACGTGTTATACTTAATCATACCGTGTTATTGTCATAATCCCCGGTGAATGGCCCACACAAAATATAACCAATAGGCCTACCCAACAAACGATAATGGGCCACACAAAATATAGCCCAGGTCCCCGTATAGATGACGTGTAGGTTGTTTCACCGGTTAAACACACATAACTCGCTTTGGGCGTTTGGCGTGTTCGGGTTATTCAGGTTGGTTTGTTCGGTTTTAAGAAAATTCGGTTTTTGAAAAACCCTGCCGAATTGAACCGAAATTAAATTCGGTTCGGGTCGATCGGTACTCGGTTGATTTGGGTCGGTTATTAGATTTCAAATCAATTTCGAATTTAAACCGATTTTTTCTAGTTTGGTTATTTTAAACCGAATAAACAAAAAAATTACGTTAATGGGCTAAATTAACAATAAAAAACCCACCAAATTCATAATGGACCTAATATAGATTAAAAAATGAAGATAATGACCTAAATGAATCTGAAAAAACAAATTATAAGCCCAAATCCATTAGGGTTTTCAGAGGTATGATGGTGTGCAGCTGTACCGAGCTACGACGGCAAAGATCGACGGTTCTTTGGCGTCATTTTTCCACCTGCCATCATCAAAAACTACATGAAAATTGATTAACAACGAGAAAGATAAACACAACACAAGTACCCTAAACAAAGTAACAAACCTAGAAGCATAATGAATAATCTCTGAATTTGAAGTTCAAACTCTAACTCTAAAGTTCTCTAAATCGATGTCATCAAGACAAAGGAAGAGCTTACTGACCAAATAAACAAATGAAAAATCAAATAAAGAGAAAGAATAAGAGCTTACCCTTAAGAATATTGTGGTTAAAGGTTGAATCTGAAAATGATATATATCTTAACCATGACTGAGATTTGAGAGAGTGAAAGAGGATGTAGTAGATGATGAATTGATAAAGGAGAAGATATGTGATGATGATTATTGATTAGATCGGAGAAGAAGGAGAACCAGATAACTGGTGAGGTTTCTCTCTCGGAATCGCAGGAGGCAGAGGGGAAGAAGAAGAGAAACAAAATTAGGGTTAAAGAATTAGGGTTAGGCTTATATATGGCTGCGGTATCTAATAAACCGATCGGTCCGATTACCAAACCGAACCGAACCGAAAACAGATTCCCCAAATCAATTACGCCGAATGGTTACACTTAATCTCTTCGGTTTGCTCTGATAACCGAAAAATCGGGTTGTTCGGTTCGGTTTGATCGGTTAATACCTGTAACATCCGCGAACCAGATTTTGTGATTTTGGGAGTAGCATCGATCGACACCCTTGTGGCATCGATCGATACCACTAATTTCTGGGTTCGACCGGTTTGATTTAATTGCCGAATTGGTTCGGTTTGGTTCAATTGAATCCCTAAAAATCGAGTTTTAGAGAAAGGAAACGACCTAGGGTCGTGTTATTTTTGTTGTTTCGCCGTTTTTGAGTGGAGAAGAGAGAAAAGAAGTGTTCTTGAGTTTTGAGAGAGTTTTGGTGAGATTTCTTGCTGTTCCTGAGAGATCTAAGGCTGGGAAGGAGCTAGAAGCTTGCTAGGAGTGAGGAAATTCGTTCTTGCTGGTCAGAATCTTCTTGAGGAAAGGTGAGTGCTTGACCATGGTTGATCTAAGCATGAGATCTCTCTTGTTTGAGTGTTTTCTTTGCTGTTTGTGTTGTTCTGTTGTTTGGGTTCGTTGTTTGTGTGATTTCTAGTGACTTCCGAGATGATTAGACATGATTGGAGTCGATTTTGGGTTGATTGGAGTCGGAGTTCGTCGCTGAGTTTCGCGCAGATCGTGACTGTAGAGGAGGCATCGATCGATACCACTTTTGAGGAGCATCGGTCGGCACCATTGTTGAGTAGCATCGATGGGTACCGTTTGAGGAGCATCGGTCGGCACTTGATCTTGAAGCATCGATCGACACCGTTGGGCATCGGTCGATACCAGTCTTATCCGAGACTTGTTTTCCTGGTTTGATGTATTGTTGTGTGTTGTTTGTTTTGCTTAAACTTGAGGTTCTCATATGCTTGTGTGTATAACCCAGTAGATGGGAGGACGGCCTCACTAAGTATTTGTGATAATACTTACGCATCTCAATTGTTGTTTGTGGTGTGCAGGTAAAGGAAAAGTGTGATCGTGGAATCAAAGGCGATGAGGAGGAGGATGTTCTAGAGGCTTGATTGATTGTGGTCTAGCTGTTGTTAGGTTGCTAGATTAAGTCAATGGAACATTGTAGGATGTTAGTTGTTGGTTAATTCTTTATTTGATTTATGTATTGGTTATTGGTTTGATTGTTGGAATTCTTTTGGTTTGATGGAATTTGTTTTATTTGGTTATCCGCAGTTATTGGTTGATGTTAGGATGTTAGTGGGTATGGGACCACTAGTAAATTAAGGTATTAAAAAAAAAAAAACGGGAAGGGTTGTTTCATTTTGGTATCAGAGCCCTTACGGTTCTAGGTCTAGGGTTCATTGTGCTTTTGCTGTTGATGTTTAGGATTCCATGCTATAGTTGATTGTGTGAATGGCAATTGTGTGTGGCATGAAGTCCTAGAACATCCTCTTCGAGCCTGTTTTGTGATTCCACGGTAAGTTGTGTTTTTGTGTAATAGAATTATTGTTTGCTTAGCCTTCTGTTCTTGTATGACACAGATGGTTAGAGGTGAGGTTGCTGTGGGTCGCGGGCGTGGTCGTGGTCGTGGTCGGGGTCGGGGTCGGGGTCGTGGTCGTGGTCGTGGTCGGGGACGAGGTCAGGTTCCTGTGGCCAGTGAGAGTGTGACCCAGAGCATGGTCAGTGAGGAGGTAGCGGAGTCACAGGCTGATCCTATTGTGTCTGGAGACCAAGCTGGTTTGGGTGACGGTGTTGGTCACGGTGTTGCCCCGGGTGTGGGGGTTGCAGCAGGAGGTGCTCCGGGCAGGGAGGATGTCTTGATGGACTTGCTAGCTCAGGTAGCTCAGGCTTTGCTGCGACTTCCAGCAGTTGTGCCGCCAGTGGTTGGTGGGCAGGGTCCAGTGGTGCCGCCAGTGGTTGGTGGGCAGGGTCCAGTAGTGCCGCCGGTGGTTGGTGGGCAGGATCGAGTAGTGCCGCCAGTGGGTGGTGGACAGGTTCCAGTGGTGAAGCCTGCAGCGGGTTTGCAGGCAGGTGTGCAGCCGGGGACCGAGGTAGTGGATGCACAATATGTGCGGATGATGGAGCAGCTGCGGCATGTGGGAGCAGGGTATTTCTCAGGGATACCGATCCGAGTGTAGCGGATGAGTGGAGAGAGCGGATGGAGGATATTTTCCTTTCGCTTAGGTGTCCCGACCGGTACAGGGTGGATCTGGCAGTGTTTTACTTGTCAGGAGATGCACGTGTGTGGTGGAGGTCGGTGACAGAACAGAGGGTACAGCAGGGTATGTCTTGGGGATATTTTGTGAGGGAGTTTAACTCCAAGTATTTTCCTCAGGAGGCTCTTGATCGCATGGAGGCACGGTTCTTGGGGTTGACTTAGGGAGACCGTACAGTGCGGGAGCTGGATGCAGAGTTCAGTCGGCTTGTGGGGTATGCAGGCAGGGCATGGGAGCCAGAGTCGGCTCAGGTGCGGAGGTTTTTGTTGGCTCTGCGGGATGATTTGAGGACTCGGTGCAGAGTGAGGAGCTATGCTACGAGAGCGGAGTTGGTTGAGGTTGCAGCTGGGATAGAGGATGACTTGAGGTCACAGGTGGTTGTGGTCAGTTCTTCAGTGCAACCACAGCAGTCTCAGCCGTCTTCTGTTCCTAGCAAGGGCGGCAACCCTGCGCAAGGGCAGAAGCGGAAGTTTGATGTCATGCAGAGATTGAGGCATGGGGGTGCGAGATGCTTTGGGTGTGGTAGCAGGGACCACAAGGTGACTAGCTGTCCACAGAGAGGTGAGCAGCGGGTAGTGACAGAGCAGCGGGCGGTGACGGAGCCGCGGGCAGATACTCGAGTGTGTTACTACTGCAGAGAGACGGGGCATATCAAGCCTCGTTGTCCCAAGTTGCAGCATAGGGCAGTAGCAGTGTTGCAGGCTGGAGCTCAGCCAGGGATGCAGCAGGTTGTGCAGCACGGTGTGCAGCCGGTGGGTTGGATCGAGCCGACGTCTCAGGTGTATTCGACCCAGGAGCCCGGTGGCACTAGTGCGGGAGCGATCACAGGTATAACTTCTGAGATTCGAACTTGGTTAATTCAATAGTTCAGATTATATTTGTTTTTGCTTGTGGTCAAGTGTTAGGTTCTCAACACATGAGGTTTGTGTAAAGACCTTGTTGGTGGGCGGGTTTAAGTCCCATGTTATGTTTGATTCTGGAGCTTCTCATAGCTTCATTACTCCGGAGTGTGCCGAGAGTGCGGGGATCAGAGGGGATTCTGGAGAGCGTTCAGGAGTTGTCAGAGTTGCGGGTGGCAAGTTCCTGAGGGTTCTTGGACGAGCTGGAGGAGTTGATATTCAGATCGCGGGAGAGTCGTGGCCAGAGGATTTGCTTATCAGTCCAGTGGAGTTATATGATGTCATTCTTGGTATGGATTGGTTGCATCGGTACAAGGTGCATTTGGATTGCTACCGGGGTAGAGTGGAGTTTGAGCGTCCAGGAGGGAAGTTGGTTTTTCAGGGTATTAGACCGACTTTGGGGAGTCTCGTGATCTCAGCCGTTCAGGCAGGGAAGATGATCGAGAAGGGCCGTGAGGCTTATCTGGTTACTATATCTATGCCAGAGTCAGTGGGGAAGTCTACGGTTAGCGGTATTCTGGTTGTGGAGGACTTTGAGGATGTGTTCCAGTCATTGCAGGGATTACCACCATCTCGGTCGGATCCTTTTACTATTGAGCTGGAACCGGGGACGATGCCGTTATCCAAGGCTCCTTACAGGATGGCTCCAGCAGAGATGGCAGAGCTGAAGAAGCAGCTGGAGAGATGGCAAGGGTTTTATCCGTCCTAGTTGTTCACCGTGGGGAGCTCCGGTGTTGTTTGTTAAGAAGAAGGATGGGAGTTTTCGGTTGTGTATTGACTATCGGGGTTTGAACCGAGTTACTGTGAAGAACAAGTACCCTCTCCCGAGGATTGATGAGTTGTTGGATCAGTTGAGGGGTGCTACTTGGTTCTCCAAGATCGATTTGGCATCAGGATATCATCAGATTCCTATTCATGAGGCAGATGTGAGGAAGACAGCCTTCAGGACGAGATATGGGCACTACGGGTTTGTGGTGATGCCGTTCGGGTTGACAAATGCGCCAGCTGCGTTTATGAGATTGATGAACAGCGTGTTCCAGGAGTTTCTGGACGTGTCAGTCATCATTTTCATCGACGACATCCTGGTATATTCTAAGAGTCCTGAGGAGCATGCAGTACATATGAGAGCAGTGTTGGAGAAGCTGAGGGAGCAGAAGTTGTTTGCTAAGCTGAGCAAGTGCAGTTTCTGGCAGCGTGAGATGGGGTTCTTAGGACACATTGTTTCTGCAGAGGGAGTTTCAGTGGATCCAGAGAAGATTCAGTCCATCAGGGAGTGGCCGAGGCCGCAGAGTGCCATTGAGATTCGGAGTTTTCTGGGGTTAGCAGGTTACTACAGGAGGTTTGTTCGGGGTTTTGCGAGTATGGCACAGCCGATGACTAAGCTTAAAGGGAAGGATGTCCCATTTGCGTGGTCACCAGAGTGTGAGGCAAGTTTTTCAAGTCTCAAGCAGATGTTGACTACCACGCCGGTGTTAGCACTGCATGAGCAGGACGAGCCTTATGTTGTGTATACAGACGCTTCTAGAGTGGGGTTGGGTTGTGTACTTATGCAGCAGGGGAAGGTTATAGCCTATGCTTCGCGGCAGTTGCAGAAGCATGAAGCTAATTATCCTACTCATGATTTGGAGATGGCAGCAGTGATCTTTGCTCTTAAGATTTGGAGATCCTATCTGTATGGTGGGAAGGTGCAGGTGTTTACAGATCACAAGAGTCTGAAGTACATTTTTACTCAGCCTGAGCTGAATTTGAGGCAGAGGCGTTGGATGGAGTTAGTAGCAGATTATGATCTGGATATAGCTTACCATCCTGGTAAAGCTAATTTGGTTGCAGATGCCTTGAGTCGGAAGAGGGTGGCTTCGGCTCAGGAGCAGGATATGGAGGCATTGGTAGGTGAGATCAGTGCATTGAGTTTTTGTGCTATCTCACAGGAACCTTTGGGTTTAGAGGCAGCTGATAGAGCGGATTTTTTGAGCAGAGTGAGGTTAGCTCAGGGGAGCGATGAGGTGCTGATGAATGCCTCTAAGGCTGCGGGTGCAGAGTATCAGGTTTCTGCTAATGGTACTATCCTTGTGCATGGCCGGATCTGTGTGCCCAAGGGGGAGGACTTGAGGCAGGAGATACTGAGAGAGGCTCATTCGAGCAAGTTCTCTATTCATCCAGGGGCGACCAAGATGTACCGTGACCTCAAGCGGTATTATCACTGGGTCAGGATGAAGAAGGACGTAGCCGACTGGGTGGCGAAGTGTGATACTTGCCAGCTGGTGAAGGCGGAGCATCAGGTTCCTGGTGGTTGATTGCAGAGTTTGCCTATTCCAGAGTGGAAGTGGGATTTGATCACGATGGACTTCGTGGTAGGTTTGCCTGTGTCGAGGACGTTTGATGCTATTTGGGTCATTGTGGACCGTTTGACTAAGTCTGCATATTTTCTGGCCATCAAGAAAACTGATGGAGCAGCGGTTTTGGCCAAGAAGTATGTGAGAGAGATAGTCAGATTGCATGGTGTGCCTGCTAGTACTGTGTCTGATAGGGATTCCAAGTTCACTTCGGTGTTCTGGAGGGCGTTTCAGGCAAAGATGGGCACGAAGGTGCATATGAGTACAGCCTATCATCCTCAGACAGACGGTCAGTCAGAGAGGACGATCCAGATTTTGGAGGATTTATTGAGGATGTGTGTGCTGGATTGGGGTGGTCATTGGGCAGATCACTTGAGCTTGGTGGAGTTTGCTTATAACAACAGCTACCAGGCTAGTATTGGGATGGCTCCTTATGAGGCCTTGTATGGGAGGCCGTGTCGTACACCATTATGTTGGACTCAGGTGGGGGAGAGGAGCATATTTGGTGCAGATTCTGTTCAGGAGACCTCGGAGAAGATTCTTGTTTTGAGGCTGAACATGAAGGAGGCTCAGGATCGGCAGAAGAGCTATGCTGATAAGAGGAGAAAGGATCTTGAGTTTCAGGTTGGGGATAGAGTGTACCTCAAGATGGCCATGTTGCGGGGTCCGAACAGGTCATTGACAGAGACTAAGTTGAGTCCGAGGTACATGGGTCCGTTCAGAGTGGTTGAGCGGGTGGGACCAGTGGCATATAGGCTGGAGTTGCCTGAGGTTATGCGTGCGTTCCACAAGGTATTTCATGTGTCGATGCTGAGGAAGTGTCTTCACGAGAACGATCAGCTGTTGGCTAAGATTCCTGAGGATCTTCAGCCTAACATGACTTTGGAGGCGAGACCATTGAGGGTGCTCGAGAGGAGAGTCAAGGAACTTCGGAAGAAGAAGATTCCTTTGATGAGAGTCCTGTGGGACTGTGACGGAGTAGAGGAGCAGACTTGGGAGCCCGAGGCGAGGATGAAGGCAAGGTTTAAGAAGTGGTTCGAGAAGCAGACCGCGACTTGAGCTTGTCTAGCCGGGTCCGAGTTGTAGTCCGTGGCTGGAGCGGGTACGGAGTATTCCAGCCCATCTCTCTTGATATTTGGTCGCTTAGGGGCGGTTGGTTGTGCGACTAAGTATCAGGATGAGGTGGTGCTCGGGATGCGGGTTGATGGCTCCAGTTGTTGTATTTTTGGTTTTCTGATGTATTTTTCGTTGAGATTGTAAGATTATGACATTTTGAGATTAATAAGATGAGTATTTTTTTCTTATGTTTGACTGTGGTTGTCATGGGAAAAGAGAAATAGCTCGGGTTTCTATTTTTGGAAAGTTTCCATAAATAGGAAGTTTCAACAAAAGGAAAGTTTCCAGAATTAGAAAGTTTTCTAGGAAGGAAAGTTTTGTGGAAATATTGAGGTAGATCTAGCCGGGAGATACTCGTTGGCATCAGTATTTGTTTTGCTCAAGGCCGTGTGGGCCCAACTCACGTGATACCGATAGCTCGATGGACTTTTTGGCCAGAGAGTGGGAGTGGTATGTTGCTTCGGATGACGATCCGAGAGCGCGCTTGAGGGTGACGACCCAAGAGCGGGATATGTGAGGCTCCCTGGATACCGTAGCTGTGAGCCAAGGCTCGGCAGTGAGCCGGTATGTCCCGAGGGTTGCGACCCGAGAGCGGGGGAGTGGGTGTGAGTGACTTCCTGGATGCTGTAGCTTAAGGCGGTTGGCCTGATAGCGAGCCGGCATGATTCGTTGGTTGCGACCACGGACGGGGGAAGCACTGAGTTGTGAGCAAATAGTGTTATGATGCGAGTATATTGGCTAGAGGGAGACCTCGAGGGTCAGTCGGAGGTGTGCGGGCTGTTGCGACAGTGGCACGGGAAACCTTGGCTGATGGTGTATAGTCCGGTCTGGGGACGTGCGGGCCGTGTTGACGGTGGCACGAGGGTCCTTGGAGGATGGACGGTGATGCGGGATTCGGGGACGAATCCATATTGGTGGGGGAGAATTGTAACATCCGCGAACCAGATTTTGTGATTTTGGGAGTAGCATCGATCGACACCCTTGTGGCATCGATCGATACCACTAATTTCTGGGTTCGACCGGTTTGATTTAATTGCCGAATTGGTTCGGTTTGGTTCAATTGAATCCCTAAAAATCGAGTTTTAGAGAAAGGAAACGACCTAGGGTCGTGTTATTTTTGTTGTTTCGCCGTTTTTGAGTGGAGAAGAGAGAAAAGAAGTGTTCTTGAGTTTTGAGAGAGTTTTGGTGAGATTTCTTGCTGTTCCTGAGAGATCTAAGGCTGGGAAGGAGCTAGAAGCTTGCTAGGAGTGAGGGAATTCGTTCTTGCTGGTCAGAATCTTCTTGAGAAAAGGTGAGTGCTTGACCATGGTTGATCTAAGCATGAGATCTCTCTTGTTTGAGTGTTTTCTTTGCTGTTTGTGTTGTTCTGTTGTTTGGGTTCGTTGTTTGTGTGATTTCTAGTGAATTCCGAGATGATTAGACATGATTGGAGTCGATTTTGGATTGATTGGAGTCGGAGTTCGTCGCTGAGTTTCGCGCAGATCGTGACTGTAGAGGAGGCATCGATCGATACCACTTTTGAGGAGCATCGGTCGGCACCATTGTTGAGTAGCATCGATGGGTACCGTTTGAGGAGCATCGGTCGGCACTTGATCTTGAAGCATCGATCGACACCGTTGGGCATCGGTCGATACCAGTCTTATCCGAGACTTGTTTTCCTGGTTTGATGTATTGTTGTGTGTTGTTTGTTTTGCTTAAACTTGAGGTTCTCATATGCTTGTGTGTATAACCCAGTAGATGGGAGGACGGCCTCACTAAATATTTGTGATAATACTTACGCATCTCAATTGTTGTTTGTGGTGTGCAGGTAAAGGAAAAGTGTGATCGTGGAATCAAAGGCGATGAGGAGGAGGATGTTCTAGAGGCTTGATTGATTGTGGTCTAGCTGTTTTTAGGTTGCTAGATTAAGTCAATGGAACATTGTAGGATGTTAGTTGTTGGTTAATTCTTTATTTGATTTATGTATTGGTTATTGGTTTGATTGTTGGAATTCTTTTGGTTTGATGGAATTTGTTTTATTTGGTTATCCGCAGTTATTGGTTGATGTTAGGATGTTAGTGGGTATGGGACCACTAGTAAATTAAGGTATTAAAAAAAAAAAACGGGAAGGGTTGTTTCAATACCGAACGCCCTAAATACACATAACTATTCGAGAACGACACAAGTTGTAAAATTTCTTGCTGTTTTACACAAGCAAAACGACAGAAAACCCAATGTTCTATAAACCGAACCGAACCGAACATAATCGATATCTTATAAACGAAATCAAAATTAGGGTTCATTAAATCGATTTGGGGAAGACAGAGAGAGCCTCTGCCGTAGATGCTGGACTAGATTGAGGAGTTGGAATATCTGTTAATAGTTGAACGTGCCTTTTTTTAATTTTCTCTCCTTCATTTACGTTCTCTGTTTTGATCTCAATGTTTGCTTTAACAAACACGACTCCAATTGAGTATGACGATGCGGAGTATGGGATCCCGGCTGTTTGTTACTGTGGTGAAAGGCCAAAGCTACAACCTTCTTTTACAAGGACAAACCCAGGGAGGCTCCACTACACTTGTAGAAATAGAGAGGTAAGAGACGTACAGTTTTCCCGAGGTTGCATAAAGATCAGATTTATTTGCATAACTTGAGGTTTTCGTTTATAAAACTAAAAAAAATTGCAGGATGGGGACTATCACATTTTTAAATGGTGGGATGAAGCGATAATGGAGGAACTGAAAACAGTGAAGGAAGATCTTCTAAAGTTAACTAGTTTGAATCAAATGTGTGAAGCGCTTCAGGGACAAAAAGAGGAGATTGCTAACTTCTTAAATATGCTCAAGGAAAATCAGATGGAGTTGGAAAGGATGAAGGCGTTGATTGCGTACAAGAGTGATGAATTAATTATGGAATTAAAACTGACCAATGTGTTTGTTGCGACTTTGGTTATACTAGCAACAATGACCTATTTTTTCAAGTTGTTTGGTCGTTTTATTAGTAGTTCTTTGGGTTGTGGGTTAATTGTTTAACATCAAGTTTTAAACGTTATATTTGGTTTAGTCACATTTTTTCCGTCTAAAAAAAGGACAAGTTTGAAATGTTGTCTTGTTATTATTTTGGACCAAACCCCTTGAAATTAAACATAAACATTTGTACACAAATGTACACATACGTCTAACATTCAAGGTTGGCAGTATTAGGAAGATGCTTACCAAATAAAAATAAAAATATATAATTAACCATGCGTAATACACAAACATTTTACATCAAATTATTCCTATCCACGTAAGATAGATTGTTGGTAAGTAGGTAATGAAGATAATATAAAGAGTTCAGCGACATAGTTTAAAAGTTTGGAATGTAAAGCAACATTGACAAATGGAAACATAGGCTACGAATCGTCGTCAGTCCGCTCGCGCAGGTCGAAGTATTCCAACCGGAGTTTGAAATCTCTAACCTCAGGGAAGGGTGGTTCAAATATCACTTTAGAGACACCCGGTTGAGTAACCACTTCCATCCCTCCTGCGGTATGGAAAAATAAGGAAAAAGGGTAACCAAAATTAGTTTTATGTAGCACTCTTATATTTAAAAGGTGATTGAATTGTTTTAAATACGTTTGCCTAATCCGTACCTCCATCCTTAAACTTGGCTCTCCAAAATCGCAAGACTACAACTGGTTTGCCTCCGCATAGCCAAAAATTGCGGGCGAAATCATCGACCATTTCATCATAACCCACACATTGCAAGTGATGACCCCTACCCACAGAGACACCTTACGTTAATAGCCCGTTATATCTTTAAAGTGTGTGAAAGGTAATAATCGCGAAAACGACTCACTCAAGATTTGACAATGAAAACCGTGTCAACCGGGTTCTCTCGGCAAACCGTGGAGCAGTTGGATCGTCCACCAATATTCTTCGTTCGACGTGAGTAACTTGCCCCATCGTGTCTATGGTGTCATGTCATTAGAATTATGGTACTGGATACGATATTAAAAAACGGGACAACAGAATGCAACGTTACCTAAGCAGCAGTTATGGGTCCAAGGAGACCATCGTTCGTTAATTTGGTCGAATGGGACGTAGTCAATGTAGTGATTGGCCGACAAGCAACGAATGTTGTCCACAACCGTGTCAGCAGTGAATTTGATCCGGTAGTTGGAAGCCACGACCTTCACAGCGGATGTGTCGTTAGTGACGTCGAAATTTGAGAAGGTTTTCCACAAACCCTCCTCAATCCCTGCACAGAACTGGGGCAACAGGTCCTCGCTGATTGTTGCCTGCATCTTATCTCCCTACAGTGCAGGAAAAAATTCAACCATGATGTATGAATCATTTAATATTAAGTGCATATAATATGATGTTGAGACGAGTCACTTACGAAAACATCCGAAACAACCATTTCAAAGGTGACGATGTTCGCTTCTCTCTTTCTCCACTTGCGGTTGATCTTAACAGAAACCCTCCAATCAGAACGCCACGTCTGGAGATCGGATAGCCTGTCGAAATGCACCATAACTTTGTTGCACTTATGTTTAATTTGCGGGTGATATTTTGGTTTTCAGAGACGAATACATACTTCACCGGGTGTGTATTTGTCTTCTTATATAAGCAGCGAACAAACACAAATGGATTATACATATTGTGGCTTTTTGAAACGTCGTGACTGCATTCCATACAGATACATCGCATTTAGATTATTAACACGTTTAACTGCCAGTTAAGCGAAGACGATACATCGCATGCACTACTTAATTATGACCCTCTAGTCGACGTTATATATTGGCGGAAAATAGATTGGTTCATTTAACAAACCAATTCAATGTAAAACTTTATAAAACATCAAGGAATAGTGAATGATGGTTTATGTAGCACTAATAAAGGCTGATATATAGTGTAAATGAACCAATAACGTTGAAGAACTGTATAATTTGAATAAAAATATTAAAGAAAAGCGCAACCGTTGCACTGTTTAAAAAAAAATATTTTAAAATTGTTTAGTAGTAGAGCAAAATCTTTGTTCTTGGTAAGAGACGGAAAACTGAATTAGGGTTGTTTTCCATCCCGAGTTGAGTTTTTGAGTTACGGTGTTTAGCCCTGGGATAACTTCTACAAGAGGAGCGAGAATAGAAGTCGGCGACGAGACATTAAGTGAGAAGAGATTACGGAGGTCGGGTGAAATCAGAAAAAGGCGACTAGTTTCGATCCCTCTTTCATCACCGGTGTTGATTCAGAAAGGTAAGTGTTTCTCTTGACTTCTTCCTTTAAATTGGAAGAGAGATTGTTCCCCCAAATTCTATATTAGGTTGGAAGAGTACCTAGCAAATACATTTAAGAATCGATTTGAGTAGCCCAGGTCATGAAATCGATGAATAGTTCTGTATTTGTGGCGGGCAAAGGATAAATAACCCTAATCGTCAACAGACTTGAACTTTGGTAGACATTGGTATTTGGGTTCATTGGCTTAGTGTACGTACATACTAATATGTACGTTACTTCTTGGTGATAGGATGGTTCCCGAAGAAGTAGAGGTCGTTCCTCAATTGAGCTTGGATCTACCGAGGAGGTTATTTGCTCTTGACCATTACCCTCTCAAAACCAAGATCAATGCGTATTCAAAACCGGAATATCTTTCTACAATATCTAGGGTGCTGAGTGGAACAAAAGAAATGGAAAACTTGTTAAAGTCTCCATTTGGGCAGCTATCTCGTATCCCTGCGAACAAGACCTCGTTCTCCGGTAAACTAGTTCATGGATTTGTTTGCCGTCAATTGGTGACCAAGAAGCGGCATGAAATGTGGATTGTATTTGGTGGCAATCCAATCAAGTTTGGATTACAGGAATTTGCAGAGTTGACAGGTCTCGAATGTGGAAATTATCCAAAAAAGAGAGATGTGAAAAGAGCTACAAAAACGGATAAAGGATGTAAGACTGTTTGGGATGTACTATTCGGGGAAAACAAAGAACCAACGATCTCCGAGTTGGTAAAAAGGTTGGAGACTGAGGAAATGGAAACGTGGCAGAAACTAGCTTTAGCGCTGATAATAATAGTTGATGGAGTTCTAAAATGCGCCACGCAACCAGTAAAACCAGATCCAAAGACAGTGGAGATGACCAAGAATATTGATTTTTTTTTCAAATATCCATGGGGAAGGTTGTCATTTGAACGGACGCTGGAGACTATTACAGGATTCTCCAGCAGACGTAGACAGTTTAGTGAAAAATTTAAAGCAACAATCAGTTGCTGTTCATGGATTTCCTCTAGCACTCCAGCTGCTGGCTTTTCAATCTATCCCAGCAATAGCAAGATTAGTACCATCTGACGTTCAAGATCAGGCGTTTAATCAAAGATCGATCCACAATCTGGCTAAACTGCGGCCAATCAAGACAACAGACATCTTCGCATGCGAGGCTGCTAAAGAGGTATGTACTTGGTTGATATAATAAGTAAACGACTTGAAACAATAAGTTTCGTAAAATGTATATATTTTTGTAATCAAATTATAGGTGGTTATTAGACGGATGGTTGGTAGTGGGGAACATTGTGATAGTGGAGAATTGGCGTGGCGTGACGAAGAGGAAGACCATCAAGTTGACAACATTGAAAATCTTATTAAAGCTGGCCACAAATGGGATGAGGCAATATGGATGGGAGGTGATGATAGGTGTCCAAAACAGACACGTCCCGAAGAGAAAGGTATTAAAAACATTTATACATTACAAAGGGCTTCATTATAAATTTAATTTTTTTAAAGTAATGGTTAATTGGTGATATAGTTACAGTTGACTGTCGAAAGAGGAAAAGAGCAGACACCGCAACAATTGACAATAAGAAAGAGAAGAGCACAAGGAGACATGATGTGCGACCGGGAGGGGGGGGGGTACGCCCATTGTTGATGAACGTTTGGACGATGACCAATTTGAAAGGTATGCGGTGGAACTAAGCCGGTTCTACAGGAAACAAGAAGCACTGATAAAGGAAAATCAGGCAAACATGGAGATTTTCGTACGTACAGAGATCCGCAAGGAGATGGGAAACCTTCTTATGCTTCGCATACAGTTTCAGAGAAGAAGTATTAAAAAAAAGAAGAGGGAAAACTATAAAATTTTGAAGAATGAGTTCAGTAATGGTTATGAAAAAAAAGGGAGAGATGGTCAGAAACAGGGGATGCGCTGACACTACTAAGGTTGATATGACAAATAGCTTAAAGGTTGCAATTTTTTCACTACTTACATATATTAAATTATGTTGCTATCGTGGTGTGCACAGGGTGATCGGAATACTGATGGTTCGAAGGATGCCATAGATGGTCATCACTCTGTCAGTGGTGATTCTTTCGTTGGAGGCCAGGTAATGGACAACAAGATCCTCTTTAGAATGCGACTCAATCAAATTAATGGGGGAGTTTTTGCTTATGCACCTATCACATCACGGTTTATATATTTGACTGTAGGATACAACCCGTACTCATATTAAGGGGTGGGTAACCGATAATTACAACTGTGGCATGAACGAACCATCCCCGAACAATGGAGTTAATGAGTGTCGCCAAGATTATGACGCGGGGGACATTGCTGTGGAGCTATAACCAACTAAAATCGTATCCATTGTAAGTATTTGACACAGAATGGAGATTACAACACTATATTTGTAATAAAGCATTGTCCACATTTAATTGAACAGATATTGCTGCAGCTGAATAATAAAATTGAACCTGATCTGCATTGTAACAAATTGGTAGGTAAGGAAGTAACCATAAAAGGGATAACCATCTGTGGGTTTCATATATATTCGGTTATTTGTTTATCTCCTTTAATCTAAATGTGTAAAAATTGAGCTTGTACAAAGTTCCTACTACAAACGCGCGTCTTAAAAGTTTCATTATTTTGAATAGGTGGATGGGGAAGAACTGCATCAAGAAGGCGGAAAAGTCGAGTGGTTTAACAGTAACGAAGGGGACATAAGATGTCAGGAAGGCGAGTCAGATGAGGGTTGTAACAAAACCGAAATACCTGTAGAAAATGAAACTGCAGTTGACGCTCAACAAGAGGCAAGTGTCTAACTTTTTTGATTTCGATTATTTGTGACATTAGTGTACGTAAGTATGAATCTATGTACGTACATCTTATTAGGCCGAAGTCCAAGCACTACAAAAGGAAAGCGATGTCGAGGAGGGCTGTAACAAAACTGATGGACATGTACAAATAGAAACAATAGTTGACGTTCAAATTTCAAACTTACTTTTTATTTCCACTATTTGCCATATTTATAGTGTCTACTTAGATGGTCCAGTGTACGTCACAATTAATCTATGTACGTACATCTTATTAGGCCGGAGACCAAGCAATACACAACGAAAGCGATGTCGAAGAGGGCTGTAAAGAGACTAGAGGTCAACCATATCAAAGTCCAGGGGAGGAATGTATTCCCGGTGACTCAGACAATTTAGTGCCGCAGTCGGTTATTATTGTGGATGAAACAGGACGGGCATAAGAAGTGATAATGGAGGTACGTGCGAGTCAACCATCCGAAGCCATAGTGATAAAAGTAGGGTCGGCTTCATACGACCCTATGGAAGAAGATGTTGATGATGTGAAATTCGCCAAATTCACCGAGTTGATAAAACAAGATAATGTGTAAGTGTAGTATATATTACTCAGATGACATAATTGATATGCTCAATCATTGATATAGGATATTCATAATTACAATATTTCGCAGGGTACACACAGTTTTCGGATTCCGCAAGCCAGATATCCTATTCTTCTCTACTCTTATATCGTCCCAAAAATGGGTCCATAGTCAGGTACATATTTTAAACTTTAACTACACGATTTAGGTGTGTTCATGAATTCTTGTTGAATTTAAATTCGACCGGTTTGCGTTTAACTGCATCTGCAACACATGGAGATGATTGCCCTAACGCTGTGGCACAAAAACGGAGAAGAAATGATAAAACAAAGGACCGTAATTTTGGACTCCGTTCTCTTTTACGAGTTGACAAGAAGGTTCCAAGCATTCAACAGGTCCACGGCGAAACGGAATTTCAGGTGGGACAAAGTACTCATTGACATCGTCAATGGGGAAAGGATGCACCACGAACCAAGGTTGAAGTGGGTTACAGATGTCGACGTTATATATGCTCCAATGAACTGGAAATCTACACATTGGGTAGGAGTGGGCATAAATGTTAAAACGAGACATGTTTCCATTTACGATCCTTTCATCACCCTTTCCAGAGAAACTCTTGCAATGTCCCAGATCAAGTCGGTGATTATGATGATACCGTACCTACTTCAGAGGGTTATCGATGTCAATTACCCTGTCGATCAATTTACCGCTGAAAGGGTTAGCCAAGTAGGACAAAACTTGAGGACGAGAGATTGTGGACCTTTTGCTATGAAGTTTTTAGAACTGTTGAGCATGGGTAAACCGATGGCTGATTGCTTGAAGATCACCGACAACAATATTGAAAATTTCCGAAAGAAGTTTGCGATGGACATCTACGAAGCTGGTATTGGCCCGATAAATTAAGTAGCAAATAAACATTCTTCCTGCTTGTACTTATTACTTTCACGCAGGTGGTCCAAACAGTCTGTTAGGATGATTTTGGTTCGCTGACTTCGAATACAATTTAATTGCCTCGCTCATCATATCATACCTCTAACTACATGTTGCCAATGCACGTAGGATTGCCAGTAGGGACAAGTTAGTGTGCTCAAAATGGAGAGAAACTAAGCACCAACCGTGCACCTAAAAATAAAGTCTATAACGTTAGAGAATCTATTGTACGTACACAGATGAATATATGTATATGTGTACACAGACCATAATAAGGCCGTTACTTAGTTGATGATATGTACACATCTGATAAAGGCCTAACATATACTAATACTGGTTAGAAAGACGTCATAATGATACATATCTAGACTCTGCAATATACAAAAAACACTACACCAAAATCGGGTTTACAAACAACCGATAGGAGCTATGTGAGTGACCAGACCTCGGATAATCTAAGAACGACATGACCAAACACACATCTTCTATTAGCAACACGCGTAAAACCAATCTTCAATTTTGCAAAATCATACTGCTCCACTTTTGTTACATGGAACCTAACTTCTTCAACTTTTGGATCCCAAGTTGAACTCAGCTTCCGGATAATCTATTGTCTCCGACGTAGCATCTAGTTGCAGAAAGCAGTCTCGGTCTGGGACCTCATCAAACACTTCTGCAGCAACTTTCATCCTAATCGAAGGCATGGCCACATCACATAGGCCTGTGTAGTTTAGTCCAAGAGCTATACACTCTAAGCACTTCAACGTGTACACACCACAATCACCTTGTTAATAGTTCTGTGGGAGTGTTTTCACCCGGTAGTAACTAAATGCCGCCGCCCCGATATTCTCATCTTTGTACCTCTGGTGATATGCTTGTATCAAACGTGGGATCATTTTTGCGAACGGCTTACACTTCTTTTGTAGGCTCTCATCGGTTATACCGCTGTTTATGCTATCGTAAACTCGTAGCCTTCGCTGGACTAAGTCAGCTTCGATGGCTACCTAATGGTTGTTATCGAGGTTGTATGGGAAGAGCAGGGTGTCTACATCGTCAACCCACACCTTGTGTGTCATTCCGTATTTTGGCAGCCTTCCCACATACGTCTCAAAACAACCTTCTCCAAAAACCCATTTATTATAGGCTTCCATTTGAGGGAATTCGAATGCAATACGATCTGTTTTATAAGGGGATGGCGTTTGCGTCCCCCTAATACGGAACATATGCATACATGTAACCATGTGCTGCAACATTAGTGACATCTATCAGGCATTAGTATACCATAGTTAACTGCGTCAGATGTTATGGAACAAAACTACGAAGCTTACCGGATCCCATAACCAGCCGAATGTTGTAGTTGGCCACAATTGTTTAGGGGTCAGGAGGCGAAAATAAAATTCGGCATTTCCAGTGCAAGGTACTTTAGCCCTGAATACCAAAATTAACAAATCAATTATAAATTGTAGATGATATCCTAATATAAACACTCATTATACACAGCTCTAAATGAACACTTACAAATCATCAGATAGGAAGGACATCAGCTTTGCAATTTTCTCAGGACTTGCCTCAATAAAAGGATCGTACACAACGGGAGATAGGACTACAGTGTGGCTTTCACGTTAGGTAATTAATGCCGCTCCCATTGATTTGTCATTAGGGCTTAACTCCATGTTAGTGCCCACAGGATCTACTAATAGAAGATCAAGCTCTCTTGAGGGAGGAAACATCTTTTGTAACAAATGTGCAAAATACCTGGCTTTCTCCTTATCTTTCAGTGTATGAGATGATGCAGGAGTATTGGTCCCCTAGGTTAAATCCACAATAGATTCGCACTTTCGATCCGACCATACAGGCTTACCACCACTTACCGAGTGGATAACATTAATAGGAAAGGGTTGAGCACCTGCTCCATCTACTTTGTCATTATACTTTGCTCTTTTATCACCTTCCTCTGTCTCCCAACTCTGAACTCTTTTGCCACGCTGTAAACTGTCTACCATCTGCTTTGGAATTCGCTCTACATCTACACTCGCGGCTGCGTTGTCCTCTGGTTCGATTTTAATACTCCCAGACCACATGACCTTATCCTTAATGGCTAACGGATTCCTAACACAACTAGCAACTTTATAACCATCCTGGTCCGAATGCTTTATCTGATATAGCCATGACTTGAAAAAAAAAGACATGTATTTGACGTTATATACAAGACATTTGATATATAATATGACGCTGTTAAAACTAGAGACAAAGTATACAAAATTTGTGTGTACGGAGAAAATCATATATCAAAATAATTACAGAATTATACAACTTCACAATACTGAAATTAATATTGTTTCCTCGAATATATAAATACAAAGACTTCATACTGAACACTGGATATATTATAACAATTTCATCAATACGGTACGTAGATCATACCTCCTCTATTTTTGGTTCGTCATTTCTTATTGTACGAGGTCCTTGCGTATGCGCTCCTCCATCCGTTGAGTTGATGACAACTTTCTTCAATAGTTGAACGTCACACTCAAAGTTACCCATCCTACTCTCCATACCTTGAAGTTTGTGCACAACTTCCGCTATTGCTTTAGAAACCGATATCTCAATATTATCCATTTTCGCCCCTAGTGTTTCAACCATAGTAAATAACCTTCCACTACCATCTTCACCCTGCACACCTGACTGCTTATCTCCAGACGCCTTCTCTGTTGAACATTTGTCCCCAACACTTTCTTTCTGCTCCTTCGCATTTTTGGGGACATTACTGATGCTGGTTGGGGCTGTTTCAACGAAATCATCGTCACTTACCCCTGCAACAGGTTGCCTCCTCTCCCTCTTCTTCGTATGTTCCCCCTTCCTTTTTTTAACACAATCCCATTCTCTTTCATCCACTTCGCCATTGATCACGTCTAACAGCAGATTATCCAGTTTATTCTTCAAACCTTCCCCTACACCATACACAGAATGCTGTCCTGGCCAATCTGGATATATGAACTCCAATGGTTTAGGTACTAAATGCTTCACCTGAAGCTGCATTTCAGATACCATAACTTTAAATATGCTATCTGAAAGTAAAAAGGGAGACAAATAATGTATACGTAAATTGAAGGCATACCTCCCCATTATTAAGGAGTTTGCTCCCGGATATGAAGGCTTCAATATCCTTCCTTGGCCTCCCTCCTCTCCACCTTAACAGAGGCAAAACTATACCTTTTCTTACATGCCCGTAGGTAGCCCCCAGCACCTTCACGCTCTCAAATGCCCATATCAGCAATACATGGACACATCCATGGAGGGTATAAGCATTGTTACGTAACCCAAGGACTTTGATGGAATCAACTAAACTCTTGAATCCAACCCTACCCCATTGAAAACTATCAAATGCTTCTTCATTCAACGCCTTTTTTGCGTATTCCAGAGGTATCCTACTGTTCCTTGATAAACCAAGCACTCCAACATGCACAAGATACAACTGAACAATCTGCCTCTTCATTTCATCAGACCACCCACGGCAGCTTCTCAATCCGTCAACTAGCTTCCGCCAGTTGGGTCCATTAAAAGCTTTCACCTTTAAAGCCGCCCATAAAGGTGTATGATCGACTTCACACTCTGTTTCATCAATCTTCTCACAATTCAAACCACTAATTTCTTCATATTCATATAGAGAGAACCTTAGCGGCTTTCCTCCAACCAAAAACCATACCTCCGATGGAATGTCTATTGCCAATTGATTGGAAAATAGATAATGAATGGTCTTCCCACAATAAAGGTAGTCGGATTCCGCTAGATCCAATAACACTCCCACCAGCGAATTCTTTCTTATTTGGTCGTACACCTCATCACCAACGAAGTCTTTCAAACCAGCTAGATTAGACAAACTACAATCGTGGTGCATGCTTCTCATCGCCCACCTGCGAATAACACTCCCACCTGCGAATTCTTTCTTATTTGGTCGTACACCTCATCACCAACGAAGTCTTTCAAACCAGCTAGATTAGACAAACTACAATCGTGGTACCTGCTTCTCATCGCCAGAGGAAAATTACCATCCGGATACAGCCTTCTTGGATACCTCTTCGCATCATTGCTTGACCCCATAACTACGACATAATACAGAATCATTAGTTTGGTTATTAATTCAAATATCACAAAAAATCTGTTGCTTAGATTGGAAAAAAAAACAAGACGAAGTCTCACAAAATTCTTCCGGAAAAGAGAATTCAAAAGAATACAGAAAACGAACATGAATATCGTCATAAGTAACCTTCCACAAAATACAACGCCTACTATGAAATACTCAAACTCTTCCTAAACAGTAAACAATCGAGACTAAACCACAATATAGAAATTTACCTCACAGCAGATCGCTATATTTCCCTCCTCATCAACTTCAAACCACCTTGCCGTCAACTCGCCGTCCGCCCGTAGTCCACCAGTCAAACATACTCCACACAGATTCTGTCCACGCCACACGCTTTCCAAATAGTTTAAAAAAAAAACCCGATCTCAACCCAACTTTCGTAAGACAAACAACACAAAGATTCAAGGGATCGATTCCTGCTTTTATTGGAATTCTCTATTTATTTTCCCCTTTTAAGATCTTGGTTTTAAAAGAGAATGGCATAAAAACGTAATAAAACACACAACTCAGGCATAGAAGTAATTTGCAAACTTTTATGTGTTATTCTAGTAAGTCCAAAATCTCAACGTATTAGTCTAGTAATAAACCTACTTTTATGCAATATTCTAGGTAATTTCCCTTATATCAATAGAGAAATTTAATACAACTTAATATAGAATTTACAGTTGCGTCTATTTATCGTAACTTTTCGTTAAAAAGTTTTAAATATTTTAAAATAATAATAACAGTCTGAATAAATGAAAACAACAGTCGCGAATTTTCGTAGTACTTTTTTGTAAAAAATTGGTTTTATTTGTTTGTTTAAACTCAAACAGTTGTATTGTTAATTGTAGAGTTGTGTCTTTTCGCTATATTTTATTCATATTTTTTCATCACAATTTTTTGTTCTAATAGGTGTGTCTATTTAAATAGTCATATCTTGTGAACTCTCTATATATTTGTCTCTTCATCAATAACTAACAAATCATTGTTCGTTGAAACAAATTTTTTGTTTTATGTTGAATCTAAATAATTTGAATATTAGTATCTAATATTCAATGTTATTCTATAATCTAACTAAAATTTTAGAAATTATTATAGTAATATAAAAATTTAATAAAACTTAATAATTAATTTACAATTGTGTCTATTTATCACAACATTCGTTAAAAACTATTTTAATATTTTAAATTTATTTTATTTTATTTTTAGGAGTTGTGTATTTTAATTTTAATTTTTCTTTGATACAGTTTCACTCATTATTAAATATATTTTTAATTATAGTTATTTCATAGAAAATTATATTTACAACCATGAGTTCAATATTATCATTAGGATCACTTTCTCATAATGATTTTTTTAATTGTAGCTCTTTACCATAATTTTTCATAAAAATATCTTATATTCATAATACTTTAAACAATATGTTTTGCAAAGTTGCGTATATTCTACATAATATTTTTTGTTATAAGTTTTCATTTTGATTGTTGTGTTTTTGGTAACAGTTTATATATTCAAACTATTCTATTATAGTCAAATAATTTTATAATATATAATTTAAATTTTAAATTTATTTTTCTTCTTTTTCTAAAATACTTTTCCCGCGATGTCACGGGGGTTTTGAATATTAATATATACGTTATTCTATAATCTAACTAATTTTTTAGAAATGATTATATCAATAGAGAAATTTAAGACAACTTAATATAGAATTTACAGTTGCGTCTATTTATTGTAACTTTTCAATAAAAAATATTTTAATATTTAAAAATATTAATAACAAACTGAATAAATGTGAATAACAGTTGCGACTTTTCGTAGTACTTTTTGTAAAAAATGGTTTTATTATTATTTTTAAACTCAAACAGTTGTACTTGTTCATTGTAGAGTTGTGTATTTCACTATATTTTATTCATATTTTTTCATCACAACTTTTCGTTCTAATAGGTGAGTCTACTTAAATAGTCGTATCTTTTGAACTCTCTATATATTTGTCTCTTCATTAATAACTAACAAATCATCGTTCGTTGAAACAAATGTTTTCGTTTTTTGTTGAATCTTGAATATTAATATATAATATTTAATGTTATTCTATAATCTAACTAAAATTTTATAAATGATTATAGTAATATAGAAATTTAATAAAACTTAATATAGAATTTACAGTTTCGTCTATTTATCGTAATTTTTTTGTTAAAAACTATTTTAATATTTAAAATTTCTTTTCTTTTGTTTTAAGATTTGTGTATTTTAATTTTATTTTTTTCGTTGATACAGTCTCACTCATTATTAAATATATTTTTAATTATAATTATTTAATAGAAAAATACATTTACTCATTACAACCATTAGTTCAAGATTCTCAATTAGGATCATTTTGTCATAATATTTTTGTTTTCAGTTTACTATTTACCATAATTTTTCATAAAAGTATCTTATATTTATAATACTTTAAACAATATGTTTTCCAAAGTTGCGTCTATTCTACATAATATATTTTGTTATAAGTTTTCATTTTGATGGTTGTGTTTTAAATAACAGTTTTTGTTTAATTTTTATGTATTCCAACTATTCTATTACATTCAATAATTTTATAATGTATTAAATTTTAAATTTAATTTTTTTTTCTAAAGTATTTCCCCCGCTACATCGTCGCAGGGGTCTGAGTCCTAGTTTACTTAAAAATCATCCAGTATCAAAGTTTGGGAGTAGCAACATCCATCAAAATTTAACAACATTTTCTTTATTTAATTAAATATTATTAATTATTTAGATATTTGAACATTTTCTTTAGCTAATTAAAATGCTAAAACTGTAAAGTTACCAAATTTATTCCAGATTTCACCATTGTCGGGCTGTGCAGTTCACGCGCCGCTAGACATTGCAATCATCTTCTTTACTCCTTTAGCTGTCTTCCTCCGGACTTCGACTCGATCGGCTGAGACGCGGACCACCGCACAGGCATGCACCTTCTTTTTCCTCACCGACTACGGTTACTCTTTCTCTATAACGGTCCCCTATTGTCGCAATCTCTGGAGTTTTGTGTGAAATCTGGCTTTTACCATATAAGTGTCACTCGTTGTTCACTTCGAGGAGTGTTCTAATTTTGGGGGGTTTTAACGAATTTATTGATTTCATCTTCTCCCTTGCCGTTTATAGTAGAATCATCATTCATAAGTGACCAAAGAAGCTGCTCAATTAAGGAGACACTGACACAATTTTGCTTTGGATATTTGCAGGAGATAATTTCTATCTTGCTTTGGACTTTGTGGACTATAAATGGTATTAAATTTGGCTACTTTAAGAGTGTTTTCTTTTTTTTGGGATCACTTTGTTTGTATGTGTTGCATGTTTTTCATAAGTTTGTGGAATCTTGTAGGGTGATTTGCGTAGAGGAAACGGTGGTGGAGGTTCCTCTAATCATGAAAGGAATAGGCAGACGCTGTTTCCAAAACCAGAGACCTTGGATTTTGACTTTCCCTGCGACACCTCTTACCCTCAGCAGGTTGGTGTATGTTTAGCTTTTTATACCTAAGAGGACTCAAAATCGCTTGGATTCTTTAAACAAACAATGTGTCTACTACATTTGTTGTCTAGTGTATTTTCTCATTACGGTTCTTAATATACGTGAACATCTTTTGAAAAAACTAGACAACAGGTGATGAAACAAACAGTGGCTTAGGTAGGTTCTTATTTTTCTCTACTTGATGTGCAGGACAATGCTGCTAGTTCTTCTGGAAGTCAAGTTAAATCATTGCTGACTGAGATGGGATTTTGCCCAACTCTTGTTCAGAAAGCAATTGATGAAAATGGTATTCTAAAATTTCCTGTAGAAAATGTGTTTTTATAAAAGGCTTCCGTGAATGCTAACTTTCATTTAGGGGATATGATTACTGAGGTTACCTTTTCACATATCCAGGTGAAGACGATTTTGAATTGTTATTAGAGATTCTCACTAAGAGTACTGTGACAGAACATCCTGGACCCAGCCATCATGGGCTAATGGAACCCAAACCGGTAAAGCACATACTGTTGATGCACAATTCTTGTATTTCCTTCTGTGCAATTTCTTTATGTTTCTTGCTTTTTTCTGACAGGAGCCTGATTTTGAATACGAAACCGATGGTAGAAGGATAGCATTACTAGCAATGAAGTTTCCAGAAAATCTAGTTGACCTTGCATTGGATAGGCTTGGTAATGTATTTTCAATGACTTTGGCTGTCCATTTATACTTTCAAACATCTTACAATGGTTGCAGCATTTATTTCAGTGCTAGCTTCATTGTTTCGGTTTAACATATTCGCGTTTATTTCAGTCACTGAAATTCAGTGCTAGCTTCATTGTTTCGGTTATGTTTTTGAGTGGCTAGAAGTCGTGTACATTACAAAATGGACCAAGTTCCTCAATATGCAAGATTTGTTTGTCTTCTGGTTGTTTAACGTCTCTTCATACTGGAACTTCTAATTGAGCGAGACTTATACGTCTTAATATGACGCCAAATTATATTTCTGAGAAGAGAAATAACATCTATGAAGCTGTTTTTTAATAATGCTTAAGAGGAAATTCATCGCATGTGACGTTATGCTATTCAAAGCCATACAGAAACTTAGCATGCAGTAAGCAGCTATCGTTTCGCCTGTCACCAATGTCTTTCTTCATGATTGTCTTTTCTGCGTGATAGGTAAAGACGCGCCAGTCGATGAGATGGTGGACTTCATTGCTGCTGCTCAATTAGCCGAAAAGTATGCGGAGGAATCCGAAGACTCACTTGATGGTGCTGAAATAAATGAAGAAGATGAAGATGTCGATGAAGTTACTGCTCGGGGACCTGAGGTATTTGGTGCTTTGAACATTAGCTGTTGATTTTCTTTTCAATGTCTTATTCGTCCTTTATGTCCTTTTGTTGGTTCGCCTTAGTAGATTCCAGTTTCCACTACCTGACTTTTCTCTTCATTCTGTATAATTTATGTTGTTACCTTTAGTATATCTCTAACCTTAGTTTTTTGCTTTACATTCAGGTTCCCAATGAACTATTGTTTGAAACAATGGACAAGACTTTGCATTTAATGGAAATGGGATTCTCTAATGATGAAATTTCATTGGCAATTGAGAAGATAGGTGAGCAACGTAGGCACTTATGTGTTCAATCCATGACTCTTATATGTTTGAAAGAAACAGTACAGACATGAAACCTATCTTGTATATGCAGTTAGTGGTGATTATGAAAATTTTAAGGTGAAATTTTTTATCATTTATTTTGCAGCCCGTCCTGTTGCACTGATAAATAATCTATTTTGCTCCTCTTCAGGTAGAAAAGGTCGGATTTCTGACCTTGCTGAGTCCATTGTTACTGGTGAATTTCCTAGTGACCGTGACCGTGACCGTGACCGTGAAGATACAGAAAAGGTATGTTCATTCTAATTTTTCGAAGTAATATTTTCTCGCCCTCAAATAAATTCACCAAAACCATCTCATTCTCTTCTATTAATTGGGCTATGATATTGCTGGAGTTTTACAAAATGAATATTTGGTGCCACTGTAGAAAGTTTCAGCGGCGGCTCCTGCAGTGAATCGTACATGTCTTTCAAAGAGTTGGAGATTTATTGGTGTTGATGGGGGTTCGTCGACTGGCACTGCTAATATAAAACCAGATCCTGGTATTGACTCTTATCCTTTCCCTGCCACTGCCAATGCGGGAGAGACCTCAAAGGGTAAACGACCAAAAGATGAGGATGAGAATGCCTACCCCGATGAATGCACTGACTACGATGACAGAGGGAAACGGTTAAGACCCGAATATATGGGAGACTCAAGCTCGTTTATGGAAACCCCATGGATGCAAGATGAGTCAAAAGAGGACACATATGAATTTCCTAGAGTAATGCAGCCACGTTTGTCCCAGAGTCTTGGCCCAAATGTAGCCAAACGACCTTATTTCTTCTATGGAAACTTAGGTGAATTATCTCCTGGCTGGTGGTCGAAGTTATCGTCTTTCATGTTTGGAATTCACCCAGAACATGTAGATACTCAGTTGTGTTCGCCCCTCCGTAGGACAGAAGGGTACCTGCACAATCTTCCCATTCAAAACCGGTTCAATATCCTCCCAAAACCTCGGTTGACTATACAAGACGCTATACCACTAATGAAGAGTTGGTGGCCACAATGGGATATCAGAAAGCATCTGAATGGCGGCTCGTGTACTAGGACAAAAGATGTAACTCTTCTCTGTGAACGAATTGGACGCCGTATAGCTGAATGCAGGGGAAAGCCTACTCAACAAGACCAGACTCTAATACTTCGACACTGTCACACCTCAAATCTCATATGGATTGCTCCAAACATCCTCTCACCTGTGGAGCCTGAGCATATGGAATGCATTATGGGATATCCAACAAACCACACAAACATCGGTGGTGGAAGACTGACGGAAAGATTAAAGTTCTTTGATTACTGCTTTCAAACAGACACATTGGGCTACCATCTCTCTGTACTCAAGTCTATGTTCCCTGAAGGATTAACTGTTTTATCACTCTTTAGCGGGATTGGTGGTGCAGAAATTGCGTTGGACCGTCTTGGAATCCATCTAAAAGGCGTAGTCTCGGTAGAGTCCTGTGGATTGAGCCGTAACATACTGAAAAGATGGTGGCAGACTTCGGGACAAACCGGAGAGCTTGTACAGATTGAAGACATTAAGAACTTAACGACAAACAAGCTGGAGAATTTGGTGCAGAGATTTGGGGGATTTGACTTTATCATTTGTCAGAACCCATCAACACCTCCTGATCTCTCTAAAGAAACCTCAAGAGTAGAAGCCTCAGAATTTGATTACTCGTTGTTTAATGAGTTTGTTCGTATCTCGAAACGTGTCAGAGATATGATGGAGTTAAGTTGACCAAGTGCCTTTACCTCCTCAAGAACCTGGAGACTTTTGTTTTTTCTTAATGAGTATGGTTTGAATCTCTTAGAGAACTGTTCTTTTGTTAAAAAAACGATAATCACATCAGTCTGTGTGTTCCATAATCCGCATAGAACGTGGGCTTTTTCATAGATATGCTACTTCTCGGAGAGATGAGCAGTGAATCATGTATGTCAATGTTGTATTTTGTTCACATTTATGTAATATATTAGCCCTTTTCTGAATTCACTTTGATTGGCAGGTGGCAGCAATGTTAGTTGGTTACAATCGTACTCATTCTCAGTCGAAAGGGTTATTTTAGACTCATTTCGTCAAACTAAATTATTTATGATCTGAAGTGTCTAATATAAAACATAAACTATAATCTAAACCAGAGTCGAAGAGCTGTATAATTTAACTTGAAGTAGTTAACCATTTGAATGATTGCAAACCAAAATCATCAATGTTGAGTCACAGACGCTAGTCGAAGAAGTCTTTTATTAAAGCCAACTTAGTATGCATTATTAGCCTACAAGCCTTGAACAAGAGAGAGAGAAAGAGTATAAAAATGGGAGTCTGCAACCAGACTGCATCAGGATCTCTGGCTAACCTTGCCTCCTGTCAGCTTTGCCGACTCAAACAACATGTGATTGATGAGTCCCCGCGCAGCACTGCCAAATACCATATCAGAGAATTTTGTGTCATTTCAAACTTACAAGAGTATTTTGTAGTAATATGATCTCGAGCAGCTGTGTGTGTGTGTGTGTGTGTTTGTGTGAAACATTATCTTTTTGCAACACATGCCTCAACGAACAAGTTGTACATCTGATCTAAACAGTAATCACAAGGTTCTCTAGTACATAGCATTCACTAAAGATTGGGGAGACAAAAAACTCACTCATCTTTAAGCTTCTGAATCTTCTCAGGGTCTGTCTCATTCATATGTTTCTTAAACTGTTGCCTCACCATACCAACCACTAGCTCAGTGTTGTGTTGCTGCACAACACAAACGAGTAAACAGAACAAAGTTCAGTTCCTATATCTTCTCCAATCCAGGATATCTAATCCTATAAAAAAAGCACAAATCTCTCTCTCGTGGAATCAAAACACAAGTGGTGATAAGATATCAGCCTCAACCTTTTGTGGTTGCAACATATCAAACTGTATTCTTGTATAAAGACGTTAAGTGGGTCAAGAGAATCAACTCTAAAAAGTGTCAATAGACGCGAGTTCTTGGGAGCAGCCTCAAAGACAAAGTATCCTGACTCTAAAATGAAAAACTCTCTACCTTTCTGCTATGAGTTACTAGGAGACTAAAAAGACAAAACATGTGAAGGTAAAGAACAGTGATAGATTTCAATCGGCATCTATATAAACTCGATTTAGTTTCAAAGCCCTAAGAAATGAAATCATTGTATCGAAACACTATGCTACAAACAAGAATGGCAATCAAAACCAAACACAATCCCATTGAAAACAACATAGTATCTCTGAGTCTGACAAAGCAGGTTCATATATACAAAGCTTAGGAGAAACAATTAGTTGTAAATCTCACCTGCTTACCAATAAATTTAGCTCTACGAAGACATTCTCGGTACAACTGCCCATTAAAAAAAAAAAGACGAATAGAATCAGTGAAATAGCAACAAAGAAAGAATAAAACAAATCACAGGTCAAAAATGAGAACATTGGTACTGACCCTAACCACATTGTTAGCTAGTTCAGGAGGCAGAGAAGTTTGCAGAGACGGCATTTTCACAAGAGATCTCTTGAGCTTCTTCAATCACTGTGTCTTTTCCTATCACAGATACACAAAATATCGCAACAATCGATCATAAGAGTCGATGAAATACACACAAACCATTAAAACACCAAATCTGATACTCAGATAGGATCGTAAACACGAAAGGGAGAAGGCAAAGATATTGGATTAAAGAGAGGAAATAGATTAAATAATCAATACAACATGTCAAACTATATAGAGAGCGAGAAAGACAACAAGATCGAGACTTACCGGAGAACAGACCGGACGGCGAAATTTCGAGCTTGAGAGAGACGGAGACAAGCACTCAGTCTCAACGGTGACTGCTTCCTCAAGACTTCAGGTAAAACTTACGTAAACGACATCGTTTACGATTTTTGTTTACAAAAGGCCCAAAAAAATAAAGGCCCATCTATATATTCCAAGTCAAATATTCGAAACAATCTCATCCGTCCATTGTTTGCGTTAACAACCGTAGATGTAATCGTCTGAGAGGGTACTAAATAATATATCCTACGTGGATGATATACTCCTCCGTACCATTTCCCGCCCAAACTCATATATAGCTTCAGACCCCTACTAGACCCCTAAACATCGAAAATTGGAATCGTCACTTTAATTCGAAAAACCCCTAATTCTCTCTCACTTCGTCTCCCCCAAAAAAAAATAGTTGCTATGGACGGTGGTGATCTCGCTTCCGGCTCCGGTTCAGGTTCAATTTCTTCTCCGTATAGCTAAATTCTGATTCTTTTCTATGTCTTCGATCCCAATTTCTAGGGTTTTATCCTAAGTCTCTGTCCCCTTTGTTATTTAACTTTCTATTGTTGGGTTATGTCTGTTCGCATATATAAGAGTTGTTTGTTTCACTGCTTATGTGTTTTAAGTGACGCTGAACTGTATAGTGATACTCTTAACACTGTTGCATCATGGTTGGTAATTTTTAGATATGAAGAAGAAACAAAAGCTGGACGATTCTGTTGATGATGAGGATGATTCTTCTTCTCCAATGGAGGTAGAGAGACGTCGTTATAGGTCTATGGCCAAAGTTGCTATCGGTTATGGGGTTAACCCATCCGTTCAGAACTCGTTCATTGCTGAGTCGATCCATAGCGTCTGCCCGGAGTTCTCTCTCGACACATCTAAACTCAAGAGCGCGGTTCTGGAGATGCATGAAGAAGGTAAAGAGAAGGTTAAGAAAATGCTGAAGGAACGAGAAGGGAGTCTAACACTCTGTTATGAATGGTTTGTACTTGGGGATTGGACAAGTGATGCCATTGATGGACCTATTTTGAACGAGGATTTCATCGGTATCAGCGCCTATTTCGCTGATGAGAACTGGAAGATGAATAAATGGGTATTAGGGTACCTTCCTCGTGCGTCTCTGCGTGTTAAAGACATTTATGTTGATTCTATTAAGAATGTTATCTTGGATTATGGGATTGAGAGCAAGGTCTCGACTCTTCTTATGCCTAACTATAGTGATCTTGGTGTTAAAGCGTTTGATGATTTTAGGAGATGGATAGAAGAGAGTGGGAAGAATGAGATCCATCCTCGAGTTTTCCTCATCTATTGCTGTTCTGACATTTTCCGGTTAATGGTTGATGATGTTTTCAAGGACATTAGCATATGGTTTATGGATCGTGTTCGGATGATGTTTTGTTGGGGAAGATTGGCACCGAAGAATTGGGATGTGACGTTGTGTAATCTGCAAAAAGCTGTGTATCTTTTCGAAGAGGATGAGGATTACGAGGATTGGGAACAACCAACTGATGAGGAATGGATAACGATTAAAACTTTTTGCAAACTCGCGGGTTGCATTTACAAAGTTGCAAAGGAGCTTTTTGATGGAGAGTATCCGACATCTAATGTCTACTTTCACCTTCTTGCGGAGCTGAAGTTTATGCTAAAGGAAGAGCTTAAGAACGGTGATAGTGATTACTTCCTTAGCAAAGCTAAGGTGATATTGGAGAGGTTTGATAAGTACTGGAATGATATGTTCCTGGTTTTGGCAACTGCTTCTGTTTTAGACCCTCGTTTCAAGACAAAGTATCTTGAGTTTTACTGCTCTAAGAAGGAAGTCAATGAGGAAGGCTCGAAAGCTGAAACTGTTTTGGACTATATACGCAATCTATATGCTCGATATGCAGCTGGTGATATCAGTCCACTACCAAAATGTCCGGATGCTTCAGTGAAGCCAAAATCCTTGAGTTTGCTGCAGTTTCTCTTTGGCGTAGACGCAGAAGGAGACGAAGAAGAAGAAGAGGATGAAAAAGAGGAGGAGAAGAAGCCTAATGGATACAAGGACTTTGTTTTGTTTCAAGAATTTCTCAAGTTTGAAGGATCTTCAAGGGAGTTTCAAGAATCAGAACTTGATTCTTATCTCAAAGAACCAATTATGGAGTGGAAAAAAGAGTTCAATGCACTAGACTGGTGGAGAGAAAAGAACTCAAAGTACCCGATCCTCTCAAGAGTAGCTCGTGACATCCTCTCTATTCCAATCTCTCGTGGCACATCGCACCGTGCTTATGTTGCTGACAAGAGAGAGTGTCCTGAGTTTATTGTCTCCATGGAGGATAAACTTGTGAACGCCATGATGTGCAGCGAGAGCTGGCCACGATTTTGATATGGCCTAATATTGGTAAGAACATTAAATGCTATGCCCTTTGATGAAAACTCAACACCACTGTTATTCAGTAAGTAGATTAGATGTGAAGTTTCTTAACCAAATCCTTTTTATGGGTCACCAAAGTAATGGTTCGAACCTGAGTTTCATGTGTGTTCCTTGATCTTTTCTAATGAGAACTATGTTTTATCATTTCAGGCTATGTTAATTTCGTGGAATGGCTCCTCGCATGTGACTTCTCACTCAGTCAGTCCTTTTGTTTCAAAGACTATTTTTCTTCGCATGTGACTTCTCTGTCCTTTGTTTCAAAGACTATTATGAAAGATTGGTTAGATCTGAACTTGAAGTTGTTGGGTTTGGTGTTTTTGTCTTATTGGATTTGATGATCTAAGCTCTAATCAAAATCACATGTTAAATCGATAACCTATTACTAGGTAATAACTTGCACCGAATGAAATTTTGTTTGAGATATTACGTTTGTAAATCTATTTATTTAGTATAATATTTATTATACAAATTTATATTGGTTTGAATTCATCAAGTTTATGAAAGTTTAAAATAGTAATTGTTTCACCATAAATTTTAGATTGACATGATATCAGATTTGGATAGAATGTAAACCGAATTAGTGATCGTTATATCTTTATCAAAATCTTGAACTATCAAATCATATAAAAATCACAAAAACTAAATTTCATGAATTGGATAATTTAAATAAAATTGTTAACCCGGTTAAATCCATGAATTAAGCCATCCCGCAAGGGGTTTAGATATTTTGAGCCGCAAAATGTCTTTGCATCCATCCTGCTTGAATTCGTGAGATCCGCGTGGGTTACACATGCATTTCAATAAAATAATTTTTCTAATATATAAAATATATTTAAAGCTTAAACTTAAGTAATATTAATAAAGTTATGTGATAAAGTTTTTAAGAATAACACATTTGTTTTTTTTTGTCAAAAATACAATAGCATACAGTTGTAAATAGTAAATCTAAATGTGGCTAAATAGCTAATATGTCTCGAGCTCTCTGGAGGCGACACATCAAATTTTTCAAGACAATGAAGGGATATTTTTTCAAGACAATGGAGGCGACACATCAAATTTTTCAACACATCAAATTATAAGGGACTAGATGAGGACCCGCCCGATGTGCGGGTTTTAAGTTTTATAAATTAAATTAAATTTAAAAATATATATATTAAAAGTTGTTGTTAGTTATTTATAAATTTTATTTATGTTATAATACACTGATTTATATCCATTTACAAATCTTTTATGTATGTTACTTTTTAAACTGTATTTTTTACACCTAAATATACTCTGTGTTACAAATATATTTTTTATCACCACCTAGAAAATGTCTATATGAATACATTAAGCCAACTATTTTACTTCATTTCTGCATAATTTTTTAATTACTAAAATTGTTGGCTCAAAAAACATTTTGAAGAAAAAGTATATTACATAATATACTAATCAATGATATATCATCAAAATAATGTATGACTACCATGGAGAAAATCTCAGCTCCGCTCTCATCCCTTATGGAGAGACCCTTGCGTGCAACCTCCTCCACCATGGAGAGAACTTGGCTCCGCCTTCCTCCCTTGGGGAGATAACCTTGCGTCCAACCTCCTCCACCTTCCTCCCTTTGGGAGATAACCTTGTGTCCAACCTTCTCCACCATAGAGAGAACCTGGCTGTGTCTTCCTTCTATGTGGAGAGAACATGTTCACGCCTTTTTGCTATCTCAAAATGGCTTGCTCCGACAACCAATGAAAGTAAAAACATTTTTCTAACGTTACAAAATCTTTTGATAGTAACTAATATTGAATTTTCTAATGTATTTGTGATAGTAACTATGCAGAAGTGAAAGTAAAATAGTTGGACTAATGTGTTTATATATTACATAATATACTGATCAATAATGTATCATCACAATAATGCATGACCGCCATGGCGAAAACCTTGGCTCCGCCCTCATCCCTTATGGATAGAACATTGCGTCCAACCTGCTCCACCATGGAGAGAACCTTGGCTCTGCTTTCCTCCCTTGGGAGATAACCTTGCGTCCAACCTCCTCCACCTCCATCTCTTAGGGAGATAACCTTGTGTCCAATCTTCTCCACCACAGAGAGAACCTTGCGTGTTTATATATTACATAATATACTGATCAATAATGTATCATCACAATAATGCATGACCGCCATGGCGAAAACCTCGGCTCCGCCCTCATCCCTTATGGATAGAACATTGCGTCCAACCTGCTCCACCATGGAGAGAACCTTGGCTCTGCTTTCCTCCCTTGGGAGATAACCTTGCGTCCAACCTCCTCCACCTCCATCTCTTAGGGAGATAAACTTGTGTCCAATCTTCTCCACCACAGAGAGAACCTCGGCTATGCCCTCCTCCTGTGTGGAGAGAAAATGTTCATGTCTTTTTGCTATTTCAAAATGGCTTGCTCCAACAACCATTGAAAGTAAAAACCTTTTTCTAACGTCACAATATGTTTTGATAGTAACTACTGTTAAATTTCCCAATGTATTCGTGGAAATGCCTTTGACACACCATGATGTAGTCTCTGTCTCTGTAACGCCTAAACCGCCACCTTTCTTAGTGAGCCGATGTCCACTCTCAGTCCATGGCCCAACTTCCTAAGTGGGCCTTACATCTATTCTCGGCATGTGGACCCACCCATATTTGATGGCAGGTTTGTTACGTCTTGGAGGCTTTAAAAACTTGTTTACCGACCCTACAAATCAACAAATGATCTTTTCCTGTGTTTTGTCCTCACTCGCACAGTTCTGAGAATCACTTCCAGGAAGGTCATCCATCATGATGTTCTCTCAGGACCCTTGGCCCAAAAAATAAGTGCATTTTGGTGACATATGTGGTCATATCAATTCTTTTAAACCTTTCCGCAAACCAGGGTATCAGAGTCTTTGAGATCCTATGGATCTATCAACAACGATTTATGTTTTTCTAATCTATCTATCTATGTTTGTTGTAAGCTTGTGTTTGATTAACTTATTTTATCCATCTATTAGGTTGATGAACTTTTACTCTTTATCTCCATTTGGGATTGAGTGAAAATAATGGTAACAATTATGTTTGCAAAAATAAGAAAGGTTTATGACCAACCAATCAAGGTTGAGAAATTAGAAGAAAATTAATTTGGCATAATTAAAGAAACAATAAAAATTATAAGCATGGTAATATATAAAATAATTCAAAGATGAAAATAAAAATTAAATAAAACAATCTAAAAATACTACAATAAATTATAAAATACAGTATTACGAAAAGAAGACGCATATATTAATCTTTTTTTTAGGTCAACATATTATTCTTACCTATTCCCAACTGGAAAAGGAGAAAGTAGGAGAAAATTTGGTTTAAAAAAGTAAGAAAATTTACCTTTCCATTTAAAAAAAATTCCCAATTAAACAAAGTTGAAAGCAATGTTTTTGAATAAATTATTTAAATATAAGATGATCTATGTTTATATAGAAGTGAGTATTTACAAATTTTAGAATTAATAATTAACTGTATATTTTCTCTAATCCCTTTTTCTATATTTTTTTTGTAGAATTAATAACTTAAAAATTAAAAATAAGTAAATAATATTATGATTTCGAATTTTATAATTATTTTAAATTTTTTTTTATTTTTTTATAAATTCTGTAAGTTTTGATAATTATCTTTTTATATTATTATTATTTTTTAAACAAAATATTTTATTTTTGTTTTAATCAAATTCCTTTTATTAAATATTAATTTTTACACATGTCAAAATCTGAGATTGATAACTTGACACATGTCAAAATCTTGTTAATGGCTAACTTTCAAAACTCAACTTTATATAATAAGATATTTTTCTAATAAGTATAAAATATATTTAAAGCTTAAACTTATTAATATAAATAAAGTTATGTGATAAAGTTTTTAAGAATAATACATTTGTTTTTTCTTGTTAAAAAATACAATAGCATATAATTGTAAATAGTAAAATCTAAATGAAACTAAATAGTTAAATATGTCTTGAGCTCTCTTAAGTTTTTTCTCCATCATTAATATATAAGAGATTATTGTTGGGTATTGGTTTTTTTGGTATAGATTTGTCTTTGTCAACATCTTATCCTAAGAAATTTAGTAATGTTATTGCTTTTGCCTTTTGGTAAATAAAAAAAAGCTCACCGGCATATAAAACGCTGTCGTTTGTTCACTTATGGACCTATTATTATATTGGGCTTAACGCTGTCGTTTCCCCATGTCCCACCTTTTCTTCCTCGAGATAAAAAAAATCACCGAAGAGACGATGATGATGATTACTGATCTTCCGCACGATTTGGAATCGGAAATACTCTCTAGGGTTCCGGCGAAGTCTTTAGCGAAATTGAAGACTACTTGTAAACGATGGTACGCTTTGTTCAGAGATCAGAGATTCGTAGAGAAGAACTTGGATAAAGAAGCCGCGAGGGAAGTGATCTTACTGATGAATCGTAGGGTTCACTCAATCAGCTTCAATCTCAGTGGGATTCGCAACAGCGTTGATCCATCTATGGAGGTTTCAGGTAAACTCAGTTCGAAAGATTTGAAAATATCTAACATCTTTCACTGCGACGGTTTGTTATTATGCACAACAAATGAGAACACTCGGCTCGTTGTTTGGAACCCCTGTACCGGTCAAACCAGGTCGATCGAACCAAGAACTCGTTACCGGCGTAATGGTTCCTATACTCTCGGATATGTAAACAGCAAATCTTCTTGCCACAGCCGTAACTACAAAATCTTGAGGATTTGCCGTTGCTACAACCATCAGAAACTCCGGGCGGCTGAGTTTGAGATCTACGATTTTGGCTCTGATTCTTGGAAGGTTATTGATGATGGCATCACCTGGGCCTGGGGTATATCTTCTCCTGGCGTGTCTTTGAATGGGAACACTTACTGGGTTGGTAGAGAGTCAACACACAGATATTTTCTTGATGAGTTTTGATTTCACAGCAGAGAGATTTGTGCGTCTTCCTCCTCCGTATCAGATTTTTGATTACGATGATATCGCGATTCTATCATCTGTTAGAGAAGAAAAGCTCTCCTTGTTGAAGCAGAATTTTCATGTGCTTTCAACAGAGGTGAAGATATGGGTGACCAATGAGTTTGATGAGGCCAAAGACTTGTCATGGAGCCAGTTCTTAGTGATTGATTTTAGTAAATTCATGTTACCAAGTCGGATGAATGTGCTAAGTTTCTTGTTGGACGAGGAGAATAAAGTGGCAGTGTGTTGTGATACAGACATGGTAGATGGTTATAAGACCGGAGTCTACATTGTTGGGGTGGATTTGTATAAAGAAGTCTACAAAGACGTTACAAAGGAATTGATCTTTATTTCCCCACGTCTCGTCAGTTATGTTCCAAGTTTGGTTAACATTCAGAAAACACACCCAACGGCAAAAAGAAAACGAGATTAAAGAAGGTAACTCAAATGAATCACCTTACTTGGATTGGATTCTTTATAAACAGAGCATTTCTGATATAGAGTAATTAAACTAAAGCATCTGAGCCTCTATGATTCATACCCTGTTCTTTAGTCTTACAATATAATTGCTTACTACATAGCACATAAAGATAGTGTTCTTGTCATGCAAACCTGAGAGCTTTAGATATGTACATATCGTTACTGTATCTGGTTTCGGGTAAGCATTCTCTTTAAATGGATCTCTATTTGTGATTTGTGTTAGGCACGGTCTGGAGGCCAACTTCGTAAGGAGCCTTAAAGCATTCCAAGTGAAACTCAAAGCCAACGCTTATCCAAATTTTGTGGTGGAGTAAAGGAAGATTAAATCACTTCAACATATGTTAAGAGCTTTGTAAGTTTTACTTCGGCTACAATGCTTTTGTACGTAATTTATTTGACTCTGAGGATACATTTCCTAATCAGATCAATGCGGGAGAAAATAGTGAAAACACCCACATTCACCACATATGGGATATGCTTTAAGGTTTCTTACAGAATGACAGAGATCACAATGCATAAATGAAAGTTGCTACTGAATGAATCTCAATTTTAAAGACAAAAACACAATAAGTCTAGACTGAGAGAAGACTGAAATCTGTTTCTTGTAGCATTAATGTCACGTCCTGTGACTAACTCTTCCTTGTTTCTGAAGAATCCACAGTGCACTTCCATGAGTAATTTCAGAACATTGGTCAATCCCTATGAAATCAAATTAACTCTGTAACGAACATACAAGTGAGCACAGCTACTACGAGAGGAAGTGACGATGAGGAAGTCGCTTCTAGTTTTCTTAGGAAATAATTTCAATTATTGACATGATTTTAGCTTACGAGTAAACCCTTTTCAGCTGAGATTTCCGGAGAAACAGATGAAACTTGAGAAACCAAACGTGAGAAAGCCCTAAACTTGATCAGCAAGAAATTGACTATTGTACCCTCTCTGTATATGTATACATATATTTTAAGCCCTAGTTTTTTATATTCGCAGTCCTGTCGCTGTTTCCTCAGGTCAAAACACTATGATTGTTACTGATCTTCCACATGATTTAGAATCGGAAATACTCTCTAGGGTTCCGGCCACATATCTAAAAAAGTTGCAAACCACTTGCAAACGGTGGTACGCTTTATTGAGAGATCCAAGGTTCGTCAAGAAGAACTTGGATTTAGCAGAAACGCATGTCATCTTTGATGATCGTCGGGTTTGTTCAGTGACAGAGATAAATACTCTGATTCATAGCATCAATCTCCGTGGAATCCAAAACAGCTTTGATGGGGTCCAAGCTAAAGGATTCAGAACAGGATAAGATGATATATGATATTATCTCTCACTGCGATGGGTTATTATTGTGCAGTACCAATAACTTTACTAGACTCTTGGTCTGGAACCCTTGTACTGGTCAAACCAGGTTGATCCAAGCCAATAATGTGATGAAGAATAAACACACCAACACTTCAATTCAATCGTAACCGTAAGCAATCGAGCTGACGTTCATAAAACGCAAGCCGATATCTCAAATGACAAAGATCTTACAGAGAGATCTCAATCAAGATGAGTACAACACCATAGTCTCACACGAAGAAGAAACGAAGAAGAAGATAAAACAAACTACAATTCTCAAATTCTATTTTTGCATAATGAAGATGATGATGAATAGTTCCCTCTTAAAGCCTGCTTGCTCCGATCACATAGCTCCACGTAGTTTTCCTCACTTCCACCAACCACTAAACTCCACGTGTCACCCTTTCTTCCACATGAGCCATTCATCTCATTTCCTGTATCATAATGGCATGGTCTTTAACTCGTATTCTCTGGGATACGTGAACAACAACAACAACAACAACAACAAATCTTGCAATAGCTACAAAATCTTGAATTTTGACCGTCTTGTCGGCTCCCTAAACAGGTCTCACGCTAAGTCTGAAATCTATGAGTTCAACTCTGATTCATGGAGAATTCTTGATCACGTCTCTCCTGGTTGCTGCACAACATCCAAAGGCGTGACTTTGAATGGAAATGTTTATTGGTTTGCTGCAGATTGGTAATTGGTTTGCTTCAGATAAAGAAAGCAAATTTATACTAAAGTTTGATTTCACAAGAGAGAGATTTGGACGTCTATCTCTTCCTTTCCAGAAGAATTACAATGATCAAACTGTGGCTCTATCAGTTGTTAGAGAGGAGAAACTTGCCTTGTTACAACAGAGTTTTGATACAGATTCGTTAAAGATGAATATATGGGTGACCAAAACTAAGATCGATGAGGACAAAGACTTGTCTTGGAGCAACTTCTTGGTAGTAGATTTTGGTAAAGTTATATTAACAAGTGAGGCGTTGATGTACATGAGTTTCTTGGTTGACGAGGAGAATAAAACCGTGGTGTGCTCTAATAATACAAAGATTGGCATTAAAACGAAGAAGACCATAATTTACTTTGCTAAAGAGGGTAAACAAGTTCATCAAGAGATTGCACAGAAACCAAAAATTTCTTGGCCATTTCTCAACAGTTATGTTCCAAGTTTGGTTCAAATTCAGTGAGGTAATTTAAGTAATCCTGCAAGCAGAGGATTAAAGGTTATTAACTTAGTCAATCGTAAAATAAACAGAGTAAAAAAAAAATAAATAAAAAAAAAATAAATAAATAAACAGAGTAGCTGAAACTTTTATTTTATTTTTTATGTATCATCCTTTTACTTTTGAAATTACATTTTTGGTGTTCTTACTCAAATCCGTGTATGTAAATGTTATACAGGCACGGAGTACCGGAGGCCAACTTTGTTATAAGCCTTAACGCAATCGAAGTAACTCAAACCCAACGCATATCCAGATTACACTTCAACATATGTTAAGAGCTCTATACAAGTGACCAAAGCTACTACGAGAGGAAGATGACGATGAGGAGGAGGCTTCTAGTTCTTAGGAAAGATTATTTTCAATTGTTGACATGATTTATTTTACATATTTAAGAGTTTTCATCGATCGAATTAACCTTATAAGCTGAGATTCACGGAGATACTAACTAATAAGAGCATTTGATACTAAATTCTACAAACACAAAAAAATCAAGAATTAGATGGAAACATGAGAAGCCAAAAACGCGAAAAACCCTAAACTTGATCAGCAAGAAATCTAGACAGAACATAGTAGACTTTGAAGTTTTGAGAGAAAGCACTTGTTAATACAGTAGAACCTCTATAAATTAACTAGGTAACAACTCGCACTATGTGCGGGAAAAAACCGTGAGAATATGTTTAGATCATCAAACTATTATGTATAACCTAAATATATGTATAAGCAGCTCTTTCTTCAATTTATGCAAAAAAAAAAAATTAAAACTTTCTTTTTAATTTTGGATAAGAATATGTTTCATCTGTGAAATATTATATCAATAGTATTAAATATGTCAATTCCCTATAATAATGATTATTGTGATGATTTTATTTTAGAAAATTTAAATATTTGAATAGTAATCCATTTTTTTAATAGGTGAATAAATTATGGTTTTGAAAACGTTTTAGATCTAATAATTTTATAGTTAAATAATTAAATTTGTAATAAAAATGATTGAAATAAATTTTAAAATTGAAATGTTTTATTTTTTAGTTAATTAAAAAGGAATATTCCTTAACCATTCAATAGCAATTATATATGTGTAAATATCCATAAAATGAGGGCAATAAATTTATTGTTGTCTTGAGCTCTTTAACGACGACACATCAGCATTTTCTTGAGAATGCTTCTCTATTAATATATAGGGGATATTCTTTAAATTAATATTCGCTATAAATTAATAAATTATTTCGGTCCCAAGTTCGGCCGATGTAAAAAATGACACGTTTCGATAAAATAATAAGATAATAATATTTTTAGAAATCCTATGTAAAAATATAGTCCTATCAATATCATAAACTAAACTAATATATATATATATATATATATATACATATATATCTAAGAAAATTTAGTAAGATATGACTCTATTGTTGTTTGACTGTCTAAGAAAACCTAATGAAATATGATTCTATTGTTGTTTGCATATTCTTGAATTTGCATTGTTGTGAGCTCATCTATAATCTTTTTCATTATTATCTTTTCAAATTGCATCCAAAAATTATGGAAATTCCTAGATACGATAATTGCTTCTTTAGTAACTAGTTCGACTTCATAATTACCATGAAGGATAGTAGTAGCAATTTCTTCTAAACTCTATACTTATAACATTTATCATTTTTACCTAGATAATCTAGTAAACAGTTGACATTCATCCTATTACGATAGTCAAGATTTTAATTTACATAAATTCTTTAAAAACATAGATGATAGCAAAAGTATCTTATTTTGTAATAGAAAATTTTTAAAATTATGAAAATGAGAATATCTTTTCATAAATTAATATTTTATTAATTTATCGATAAATTAATAAATTAAAACCTCTATAAATTAATAAAATTTAACGGTTTAACCGATTCTCTTAAATGTAGTCATGCTCATTGACTATTATACCCTCTCTAATCTCTATTTTAATACCAACTAGGTTCGGACCCGCACGTACGTGCGGGATTATGTTTATAAACAAAATTAATTTTGTATATATAATCAAACTTATACTAATTGAGATTTTAGTTTAATATTTGGTTTGGTTTATTAATGTTTGAAAATTTAAAATAATAATGATTTCACCAGTATCTTAAAATTTGGAACAACATAGCGGTTGGATTGGTAACAAAGTAAATCCAATAAATGTTTGGTTAGATTCTATTAAATTTGTGAACTATTAAATTGGATATATAACTGCTAACAGCGATGAAAACTCGTTTGAAACATATACAAATATTTAGGATTCCGTAACTCTCTTTTCGTTTTGTCAAGTCCTATTATGTCTTACCCCCGTTCTCAAATATTCGTTGCATAACAGAAAGCATTCCCAATATGGGACATCCGGATATGGGAAAAATTTGTATTTCCGATTGAAAACGGGAGGAGACCGGACGAAAACATAAATTCTTGAACTCCCGTATGAAATAAACATAAATATAATTCATAGTATATCTATATATCATATGTTTTAATAAAATATTACGAAATTAATTGACTTCTTTATTCTTACTATTTTATATATGTTTCACCTATATTAGATTATGTTTTTTTAAATACTTTTAACTGTTATAGAACATATTTTATGTTTTTTTTTTTGAATTTATGCTAGTTCAATTGAAAATAGTAAGATTTATTTGAAATAATTAAATGTATTTTAATATTTAATAGAACACGTCAAGAATTAAAATTATTTATTTAGTATGTGTAAACATATTTATATAGTATAACGTCATTAACCCAAAATTTTGTCATTTTGGTTTATGAATATTTGGGTGTTTGAGTGTTAATCAGTACTTTAAGATTTGGATTAGAATTTTATATACTATGAGTCATCGTTACCTTGAATATTTCATTAGAGATTCTAGGTAACCATGACTTAAAAGTCTACAAAAGTTTAAAAAGTATTGAGATTAACACTCAAACACTCAAATTTCAAGGAAAATTTTAATAGACTTTTTAAAGATAACATGATTTAAAAACAAATTTCAAGGTGCTCATGTTATAAAATTTTACTGCCATGTGTGTGTGTGTGTTTTTTTTTTTTTCATATACATCCCAAATTATTATGTCATTTTAATAAAGACTGTTAACATCATATATTTGGAAAAATAAGAAAATAATATAATTTAATACATACAAGTGATTACAATATAGTCATGGAAAATTAATTGTACTTATATAGATTATATATACATACCCCTTGCTGTATTTGCTGGTTTCAAAAGTTAATTAATGTTAATGCAAAGCTCAACTATACATATTCTAATAAGAATTTCCTACAGAAGTTTCTTAAATAAATCTATATAAAAACTGAAGAAAACAAACACTAATATAGTATTTTGTGACTTAGCGGATTCATATAAAAAATGTGGACTTCTTTTAAGCAATCAAATGTAATTTTCTTGTTTTGCAGATGCTATGTCAATTGGATGAACACCCGTTCATACCACAATCTTCCCTTATATACAATCTCTAGGTAGAAAAATGTATGCTTTCAAAAAAGATCTTGATTTATATATGCTTATATACACGACAGAAAATTATAAATTTAACAAATCATAAGAATCATAAATCATAAACTGGACATAGAACATAGTATTGGCGAACTAAAAAAAGAATATAGTAGATGTTAGCAAGAGGTATATTATGCATACTCAATACAGAGGCACTTTTTTATTTTATTTTTGCAGAAACAAATAGATACAAAAATAGTGCTAGAGTGGTGTATAACTGTATATGTTCCCTAAAGTTTAGGAATTTGGTAAATAATTACTGATTTTATTTCAATATTTCTTAAAATAAATCATCTATTTAAATTTAAGTTAAGTTATTTTCATAAATACTATTTGAAATTAATTAGATTCATTTGTTATGGAAATCTTGTTAAATAATAAGTTACATTTTTGGTATGTTATTAATTGCGGAGAACTCTTATTATTTTATAAAATTTTAATAACTATATAAATTCAGGAAATTATTAATAGAAATAATTTCGTTTTTATTATAACAATTTTAAATTTCATTTTGTAATCTTGTTGGCTTTAATTTCATTTAGAAAACTATACATGTTTAATATTTAATTTAGAAAAATATTTGGAAAACTTAATATATTCGAAATTAATTATTTATGTTTTATATCCATATCAAAAAGTAGATACGAAATCTATAACCAATTATACAAAAAGTTAATTATTTATATCTTTAATAGTTGTTACCATTGTTTTAGGGAAGTTTAATTTTTTTTTATTATGTAAGCAAATAGGTCTGTTTGGCAACATGGATATATGATATGTGTTTTTTTTTTTAATCCCTAAGTGTACTCCCCAATTAATAGTATAGATTGTTAAACCCTAATTTCGATCTGTAGTCCTGTCGCTATCTTCCTCTGTTCCTCAAGTCGTCATACGAGAAATCACAAGATAAACAAACACTATGATGTTTACTGATCTTCCACATGATTTAGAATCGGAAGTACTCTTTAGGGTTCCGGCCACTTCTCTACAAAAATTGCAAACTACTTGCAAACGTTGGTACGCTTTATTCAGAGATCCTAGATTCGTAAAGAAGAACTTTGATAAAGCAGCAGAGCAGGTGATCTTAAAGGATAACAGGGGTTATTCAGCGGCAGTATTGGATACTCTAATTCATAGAGTCGATCTCCATGGAATCCAAAACAGCTTTGATCCATCCATTGAGGTTGCAGTTAAACTTAACAAGCTAAAAGATTCAGAACAGTTCAAGCTATCTTCCATCTTACTTCATTGTGAGGGTTTGTTATTGTGCACTGAAAAGGACAGTAAACTCGTAGTTTGGAACCCTTGTACTGGTCAAACCAGGTGGATCAAATTCAATGATCGTATTCGTATGTTATCCAATTATGTCTTAGGATACGTTAAAAACAGCAACAAATCTTGGGATAGGTACAGAATCTTGAATTTTGAAAATCTTGATAGCTGCCTAAAGGTTTCTCCTCTTAAGCTTTATATCTATGAGTTCAACTCTGATTCATGGAGGTTTCTTGATGACGTCTATCCGAATTCTTTCATTCACTCTGATTGGGTGACTCTGAAGGGAAATGCTTACTGGTATGCTTCAGATGAAGAAGACCCCCTCGTTACATTCATACTAAAGTTTGATTTTACTACTGAGAGATTTGAACGTCTGCGTCTGCCGCCTCTATCTTTTAAGAATACTAGTTATGTTAGTGTGGCTCTCTCAGTTGTTAGAGAAGGGAAACTTGCCTTGTTACAAAAGAGGGTTGATGATACAGATTCGTTAAAGATGGATATATGGGTGACCAAAACTAAGATCGATGAGGCCAAAGACTTGTCGTGGAGCAACTTCTTATTAGTGGATTTGGGTAAAGTTATGTTACCAGATGTGATGGTCCCTATGAGTTTCTTGGTTGATGAGAAGAATAAAATGGTTGTATGTTGTGATACAGACATATTGAGATGGTTTAATCGCGTGAGGACCATGGCAAAATTATACTTCGCTATAGGGGGTAGACAAGTTCATCAAGAGATTGTTCAAGAACCACAGGATCGTTGTCCATTTCTCCTCAGTTATGTTCCTAGTTTGGTTCAAATTCATTGAAGTACTTAAAGAATAATTTAGGTAAAGGAAGTCATTATAATTAATTTAATTACATCGTTTTTTAAGTCAATTACTATAAAATAGGGCTGATTCTGTTAAGTTAATAAACAGAGTAGTCTTTGAGATTTTTTTCTTTCTTTCTTTATCATCCATCGCTTTTGAATATACATTGTGGGGATCTACTTAAATACATTGTTTATGATTGCTTGCCGAAAACAAAAGTGTAGAAAGCTAACAAACAAGGTTGGTGAATTTTTTTTTTAATTAGATAGCAACTTGTAAAAGCTCCTCCTACGTTCTAAAATCGCTTTATTGAAGTCTTGCAGAGTTTTGATTAACATAGTAGTACTAGTAGCTGAATTCTCCTCTACATAACGTACTTTTGAGTTTTGATGTATTTGATGTTGTTGATCTTATACTACTCGAATACATTGTTTGTAACTGCATAATTAGAACACTATACTGTCTATACATGAACTCTTTCGAACCAGACCAGGTTTAGCAATAAGTAGAAAATTCTCGAGTAGAAACGTTCGAATTATTGTTCGGGATTTTTATCAAGAATGCCATTTTTTCTTTAAAACTTGTGAAAAATGCCAGTTTTTTTTTCCTTGTTTAAAATGCCAGTTTCGTAGGGACCATTACATGGGAGATTACGAAATTGCCCTTTGTCTACAAACACAATAACACGCACGTGAGAGAATTCAAATGGGGCAGAAATTAGTAGAGTGGATGGAGACATTAATGGTTGTGCGGTTGTGGACTACGAGCATGAACAGATAGACAAAAATAATAGGTAATTAGGCTTCTGTTAAATCATACAAACACAAGTCCATCGGAACACAAGTTGACAGAGAATCATACAGTAGTCGATAGACAAACTCATACAATAAACATACATGTCTGCCTCATAAGGTTGTTGGTTGTGGTACAAAAGAAAAAGTTGAATTTTGATTGACCACAAATTGAGATAGACAGATAGGTAGATAGGCTTCTGTTAATCATACAGAAGCCGATAGACAAAACATTTAGCGAAACACATGTCCATCGGACCACAAGCGGACATGAATACATACAGCAGACGATAGACAAACTCATACAGCGAAGCACATGTCCATCACAAACACCGTTGTGCAGAAAAGCATACAAATTACAAACAAAAGCCGGTCGACAAAAGGCTGAAAGACAACAAACATACATGTCTACCCCGTAAGGTTGTTGATTGTGGTGCCAAATGCCAGGAGGAAGGAAAGAATGCCAAGAGCAGTTGAGAAAATAACAGCAAACTCATACATATTGCATCTTGGGGGTGTAGGAGGAGGTTTGAATCCTTGAAAATGGGCAGTATCAATAGATGGACTTCTACCTTTGGTTTGGGTTTGGTCCACCGAAGACAAAACATGGGCAGTATCAATATTCTGAATGGTTTCCTCCGGAAACTGGTCCGCATAATACATGACATTCCTAGAGTTAATGTAGAGGAGGTTTGTAATGATGTCAACATGAAGTAGACAAAATGGCAACATGTCAAAAGGGAGGCACAGTAAAGGTTGACAACAAAAAGAGTAAACAACTAAATTGGTCTATCTCATTTTTCTAGTAATACACAACATAGGTGGACAACATAATGGATAGACAACTAAATTGGTCTATCTAGGCATACACAATATAGGTGGACAACTGAATAGATAGACAAGTACATATGTCTATCTAGTATCTTCAGGTCATACACAATATATGTAGACATTAAATGTTGAGAAAAACTTGGCTTCAGGTCTATATAGGCTTTTCTAGACGTGGTGGTGGACAAGCTTGGCTTTATTCCATCGCTTTTCTAAACGTAATCCTCAAAGGACAAACGTGGTGGACAACAAAATGAGTAAACAACTAAAATTGGTCTATCTAGTCTTTTCTAGTAATACATAATATAAGTGGACAACAGAATGGATAGACAACTAAATTGGTCTATCAAGGCTCTTCAAGTCTAACACATTATAGGTAGACAATATGATGTGCCTTATGACTAGAAGGACATGTTTGGTGGACAACAAAATGAGTAAATAACAAAATATGGTCTATCTAGGCTCTTCTAGGCATACATGATATGTGTAGACAATAGAATGGGTCGTGGTGATAGACAATATTAGCGGAAAACGTTTTTTTTGGTTGACGTTTAATTCGAGTAAATACGGATGGACATCGCAATTATGCTTCGTCTATCCTAACAGTTTTCCAACATAACAACCAACAAAAACCAAATAACGCAGAGGACAAGTGATGGTGGATGGACAACAGATTTACCTCTGTCCAGCGGCGTTCGTAAGATCTCCCTTAATAATATCGACATCTAGTAAGTCCAAGTCATGACTGAAACAATAAAAGTTAGGGTAAATAGAAGAAAACAAGAGGAAAAAACGATTAAGATCAGTTTCAGTTAAAATCATACCAATCGTCGGGTGGCTGCAGATCAGAACGCAATTCCGGAACTTCCCCCGTCGCGGTGGCTGAAGGCAAAGGAGGAGCATTGGCCCGACAAAGGGTCTAGATAATGAAATTCATCACTTCCAGTCGAGATCTCTGATTTTGTGAGAAGAGAACGAGGAGGACTTGTCGACTTGTCGAGATCTCTGATTTTGTGAGAAGAAAACGAAGAGAACGAGGAGGACCAGTCAAGATCTCTTTATTTTTCTTGACTATTAAATTTCGAGAATATTGGATAGAAAAAATGGAGGAGGGCATAATAATATTATCACAATCTCTTTGTGGCAGGCGGGAGAAGGAAAAATCGGAAGTGGCATCTAGGAGAAAGTTGGTCACTGTTCATGGCATTTTTCATAAATTTCTCTTATTGTTCGATATGTGTTTATGTATAATGTTGATATTCAAAAGTTAAAATTATATATAAATCAGTTTAAGAAATCCTAAATTGGCATATGTAAAAGTGATTGGCCATTGGCCCATAATAATGCCTATAACAGTAACATAAAATAGTTCACGTCCGTGACCGTCCACTGTTTTGCTTTTTCACCAAAACGTCCCATTTTTCACAGTCTCGATGATTAGACCCAATAATGAAACGCCACATAGTACTGTTCCCGCCTAAATCATAACAAAGTAGTAGCAAGCAAATGAGCGAATCATTCTCTCTTCTATCCCATAATCTGAATCCCTAGCGTTTCTCTCTCCGCCGCAAGCACAACAACGCTTCTATGGAAGACGGTGATCCCTCCTCCGGTTCAGGTCCAGTTTCTTCTTCCTTAATTTCTAGGCCTCCGTTGATTTTAGTTTTTATGGTACCTCTGTGTTCAAAATGCCTCTGAATGTGTAATATCTTGATCTGCATTTTTAGATGTTAAGAAGAAACTAAGTTCAGAGATTTTGGTGGATAGTCGAATCCCTACACAGGCGGAGAAAGATCAAAAATTTCTGAGAGGTACGGCCCAGTGGCTCATTACTACTTCTCGTTTAAGTCCTGACTCCTTTGTGCGCCATATGGGTCCGTTCTTGCCTTTTGGTGTTTATCAACTCGAAAAAGAAGTTCTGAAGATACACAAAGAGCGTAAAGAGATGGTCAAGAAATTTCTCAAAGATTTTGATGGGAAACTAACCATCTCTTATGATCTGTTGGCTTATGATGATGAATATCACAGTTGGTCTGAAGATGGTTCTCTTTGGCACAAGGATTTCGTTTGTATGAGTGCCCATTTCGTTGATCATAAGTGTAAGGTGGGGAAATGGATCTTAGGGTACTATCCTACCGAGTATGCACGCGGCGAGAAAGTTGCTATTTACAGAATCAAGACTGTTCTTGTGGATTATGAGATTGAGAAAAAGGTCTCTGCTCTTCTAGTTCCTAATAACTATGATGATCCTGGTCATAAGGAGTTTGATTCTTTCAAGAAATGGGTAGAGAAGAGAGGGAAGAATCTGACTGACCCTTGCTTCTTCCGCATCTACTGTTGTGCTGATCTTTTCAGGTTGATGGCTGGTGATGTGTTTGACAATATGGACTTGCTGCTTGAGGAGATCAGGGTGTTGGTTGGTTGGGGGAAGCTGACACCAACCAACTGGAACGTCTCTTTGCGTAATCTGCAAGAAGCGTTAGATATGGAAGATAAGAGAGTATTTGTTGAAGATGGTTATTACGAGGGATATGACTTACCATGTGATGAAGACTGGGAAATGATTAGAACTTTTTGCAAACTTGCTGGTTGCATTTATAAAGTGGCAAAGGAGCTTTTTGAGGGAGCTTATTCGACATCTAATGTCTACTTCCACCTTCTTGCGGAGCTGAAGTTTATGTTGAACCAAGAGCTTAAGAAGGGTGATAACGATCACTTCCTCAGCAAAGCTACGGAGATATTGGAGAGGTTTGATAAGTATTGGAATGATATGTTCCTTGTTTTGGCAACTGCTTCTGTTTTAGACCCTCGTTTCAAGATGACTTATCTTGAGTTTTACTGCTCAAAGAACGAAGTTAATGAGGAAGGCTCAAAAGTTGAAACTGTTTTGGACTTTGTACGCAATCTATATGCTCACTATGCAGCTAGTGGTATCCGTCCACAAACAGAATGCCTGGATACTACACTTGACTCAGTTTTCTATAGCTCAGAAGAAGAAGAAGAAGAAGACGAAAGTGATGAAGAATGTGGGGAAGAATTAGAACACAAGGACAAGGAAGAGAAGAAGCCTGATGCATACGAGGACTTTGTTTTGTTTCAGGAATATCTCAAGTTTGAAGGATCTCCAAGAGAGCTTCCTGAATCAGAGCTTGACTCCTACCTCAAAGAACCGGTAATGGAGTGGAACAAAGACTTCAAAGCCTTGGGTTGGTGGAGAGAAGAGAGCCAAAAGTATCCAATACTCTCCCGAGTAGCTCGTGACATTCTCTCCATTCCAATCTCACGTGCCACATCGTGGGATGCTTATGTTGCTGACAGAAGAGAGTGTCCAGAATTTGTTGTCTCCATGAAGGCCAAACTTGTGAACGCCATGATGTGCAGCAAAAGCTGGTCACAGCTTTGAACACGGCAAAATTTGTAACAACAGAAAGTGCTTTGGCCTTGGTGAGAAACTCATATACAGTAAAACCTCTATAAATTAATAAGATCGGGACCACGAAATTTTATTAATTTATAGAGGTTTTAATTTATCGATAAATTAATAATTATTAATTTATAGAGAGATTTTCCTAATTTGGTAAAAAAAATTAAAAATAAGATTTAATGGTTATAACTAATATTTTTCTAAAATCAATTACAATGAAAATAACAATTATCATGTTTGGACTATAGCACTCAAAGATTTTTATGGAACTTTAATAAAAATTAATGTGTAGATATATACATATATTTAGATAATTTTATATAATTATTAATTTATATTATTGATGGGACCATATATTTACAAAGAATTTTCAAAAAAATTATTATCTTATTATATTATCGAATTGTGTCCAAAATTACACTAGTCCCAACTTGGGACCGGAGAAATTTATTAATTTATAGAGATTATTAATTTATCGAGTATTAATTTATAGAGGTTCTACTGTATCTGCTTCTTTTTCATTAAGTCTGTTTTCCATTTCAACATCAGAAAACATTGAGATTTGAGAACCTTGTTTAACTAAATGAAATTTCTCAAGTCCACTTCATTATTAGTTGTAACGTTACATTTGGAATTTCTTTGACTAAAAAAAAGCTAGGTAATTATTGACATAGTAACGATTATAATTGACTAAAAAAAAGCTAGGTAATTATTGACATAGTAACGATTATAGTTTGGTGATGACAAAGCATATGTACTATGCTGAAGACATTACTACGAACATCGTCTTTGTCTATAACATATGTGGTCTTAATGTGAGAAAACAGAGTAGCTGGATTTTTTTTTTTCATCATTCGCTTTTGAAAGTACATATTGCTAATCTTACTCGTATTGTTTACTAGAAATAGGCTATTTAATTTTATTTTTATTAATTATGATATATTTTAAATTTACAAATATATTTTTGAAATGGATTTTTAGTATGAATTGTTTTGTTAAATGTTTAATATGTGTTCTTTTATATATATGATTCTTAATGTTTGTATTAACCCTACTCTATATCTTACTCTAAAATAGAGTAAATGGTATGATTACTCTATATGCAACATTATTTTTTTACACTAACTCTATTTTAGTGTATAAAATAGATTGATACATTAAAAAAAACTATGCTCTATTTTAGAGTAAAAATAAAAATATATATTGGAGATAGTCTTAGCACACATGAGGTTTGAGTAGAAACCATATATCAGACATTAAAAGATATAGATATATTTTCATTTGTAAACTCTTTCCCTCGAGTTTGGGCAACCAATCTCGGAGTTATTTTCTAATTTATTAATGTTTGGTTGAAAAAAAAAAGATATAGATATATCAGACATTCAAAAGATATAGATAATTGAGTAGTGAAAATAGTTTACAAATATTTATAGATAAATCTCATCTTTTCCTACATCTTTTCCAAAACTTTAATATATAGATGCGATCAAGAATTATATGATGATTCGCTAGATCTCTATAACTATAGAATTACTATCAAAACTCAGTAACCATGAAAAAAAATAAAAAAAATTATGTTTTACTCTCAATCATAAAGAAAAATAGTTGATAAATGTTTATCTCTTTGCGAGTGATTTTACAACTTTATATATTCTTTAACTCAATCTTAATATTTGATTTTCTTTTTGACTCCACAATATGTTGCTACGGTGTTATTTCCTTCAATTAGCCTCTTAACAAATTTCTTGTGAATTAGAAACTCTATATGAATGCTTACAATGTGTTATACTTCTATGATGATGGGTTATTTCTCGGTTCTTGTCTCTATTCTTATTCATTATATTTTTTTAATTATCAAAAAAATGAACTCTCCAACATGTCATTTGGTGTAGATGGAAGGGAAGAGAAAATCAGAAAAATTGATATCAACAGTAGTTACATTCCAATTATTTTTCTGACATAACTACATTTCTAATTTTTTTTAACTTACATCTAAATGTCTTTTTTAATTAACTATATTTGAACTTATAATTTATATGTTGACTTTTCCATCAGAGTTTGATGATTTTAAAAGAAAATTTGTGAGAAAAAAAAATCAGACCGACTCAAATTCATCCAATCAATAAACTAAAATTTTAAAACCTGAATTTTGTACTAATGAGATACAATATGTTTTACAAGATAACAGAAGAATCACCAATGATCATTTTGAATAATTATTAAGTGTATTCGCGATATATCATATGCTCCAGTATTTGCTCTCTAATCTTGTAATCATCCTTAATAAATTTTTTTTTGGAATAATGCATATTAAAATATGGTTCATGTCATAAATTTTTTTTAAATATCTTATGCTATATATATCTCGCATTAAATTTTGGATAAAACTCATGGAAAGAAAAATGTTTCAAATTTAATGTTCTTTATTAGGTAACAGAAGAATCACCAATGATTATTTTGAATAATTAATAAGTGTATTCACGATTTATCATATGCTCTAATTTTTATCTCTAATCTTGTAATCGCCCTTAATATAATTTTTTTGGAATACTGCATATTAAAAATTTATGAAATATCTTATAATATATATCGCATTAAATTTTGAAGAAAATTCATGAAATAAAAGTGTGTCAAATTTAATATTTTTTAGATTCGATATATTATCTCTATTTTCTAATAATTTTAAAATAAAAAGTATAATTACCGTTAGATTATTTTTTGACACTATAGTTTTCTATTATTTCATGGGGTGATTAAGCAATTATATCATTTTTATTTTCTTTTAGTACATATGTTTTAAAGACAGTCAAACTGTAACTTATAGAATATTAAATATAATTTAATTTTATCCGAATTTTGTCTTTAATACAATATATATAATTATTGAATACAATGTGATTTTTGAATATATTAGAACATATATACTTAATTAAAATTAGTCTATCATAAATTAATTTATTTCAATTTTATTTTTAAAGTATAAAAACTTTTTTTTGTTTTAATTGGTTTGATCAGTAGTTTTATTTTTAGGTTATATGGTATATGCTTTCATTAGGAAGTATATTATATGTTAAAACTAAAAGTTGGAAGAAATATATTTTTTGTAAGAATGTGAAATTTTTTATTTTAAATGCAAACTATACACTATATAAGATATAAATGAAATGAAATATATAAAAAGATGTCTACTTTACAATTAGTGAGAAAGACATATGTCACAAATATAGAGCGCCAAGTGTCGCATTGGCAGACAAAGTTAGAAAAACCTTGTCATATTATATAAGATATATGAATGAATGCTTAGTGAGCTATATATATCCTTGGATCTTTTTTTCTTTTGAGGAATACAATATGTGTGTGCATATGAATACCGAAAACAAAAAGCTTAGAAAGCTAAGAAGTTGGTGAATTTTTTTTATGAGATAGCAACTTGTAAAAGCTCCTATATATGTTCAAAATCGCTATATTGAAGTCTTGCAGAGTTTTGATATAAACATAGTAGTAGCTGAATTCTCCTTTTAAGTACTTTTGAGTTTTGATATATTTGATGTTGTTGATATTATATTAATGAATTGCTCCACTACTGATCCCGCCTAAAGCATCTAACAAAAGTAGCAGCAAAAAGAGGCAAATCATCCCCAAATTGACGCCTTAAACGCTTCGATGGAACACAGCTATTTCGCCTCCCGTTCAGGTACTATATGCTTGACGCCTTAATTTCTAGTGTGTTTCTTCTTGGTTTCAGTTTCTAAATCTGCATTCTCAGATGTGAGGAAGAAACAAAAAACGGAGAAAGAGCAAATTCCGACAAAGGAGGAGGCGGAGAAAGAGCAAAAGCGTCTGAGAGGTTTGGCCAAGTTATTCATTCGTAAACCTAGTTTAAGCCCTCGCTCCTTTATAAACCCTTTCTTCGGTGTTTCTTTATCACAACTGGAGAAACAAGTTCTGAAGATACACAAAGAACGTAAAAACAAAGTCAAGAAATATCTCCAAGGTTTTGATGGGAAACTAACCATCTCTTATGTGTAAAGAAAACAGAACAAAACGACAATGTTTTGTTAAAAGGCCTTAAAGCCACAAAGCCCAACACTAAACCTAAAGCTCGACAACAAGACTGCAAGCCCAAGTATGTTCAACGATGTGTTCAACGGCTACCTGCAAAATCAGAAAAGAAGCAAGGACAAGCTTGTACGGAGATGGTGACAGGGAACAGATTCACACCTCTCAAATCATGTGATACAAACTAAGCCACGTCCCATCTTAGATGATTCTAGAGACTAGGTTAAATCATTGTCTCCCTTATATAAAAGCAGACAAGTCATTGTAATAAACTCAAGGATTGAATAACAAAAGAAACAATCTTTCAAAGTTCTTTTATTTCTTTCATGGTATCAGAGCCATGGATGGCACCATGGAACTCTTCTCTTCTCCTTCGTTACATATCTCTAACTGTGTTACAATCAAACTCACAGAAGAAAACTATATCATATGGAAATCTCAGTTTGAGTCATTTCTCCGAAGTCAAGCTCTGCTCGGGTTCGTGAACGGCGCCACCAAGCCACCGCAAGAAACAATTTCTATACGTAACAAAAATGAAGACAAGACAGAAGAGATCCCAAATCCAGACTTTGAAAACTGGTCTCGAGTTGATCAAGTGGTTAAAGCTTGGCTACTCGGTTCGATGAGTGAGAATGTAATGAGGCTGGTAGTTGGATCTACAACTTCTCAAGAGGTATGGAACACTCTGATTTCCCACTTTAATCGCACATCGTCCTCTAGGCTGTTTGAGCTGCAAAGACGCCTTCAGAACAGTGAGAAATTAGATAGAAACATGTCTGAGTATCTTAGAGGAATTAAAGATATTTGTGACCAGCTTGCTTCTATTGGTGATCCGGTTAGTGAAAAGATGAAGATATTTGCAGCTTTAAGAGGTTTAGGTCGAGAATATGAGCCAATCATAACTGTCATCGAAGACTCTATGGACAGAGTTCCTGGACCTACCTACGAAAGTGTTGTTTCTCGTTTGACTGGATATGAGGACCGTATGCAACGATACTCTGTCTCAACCGAGGTATCTCCTCACTTGGCCTTTGGCACTATGAGAAATCCTGGCTCTCAATACAGAGGAAGAGGTAACAGAGGCAGAGGTCGTGGGAACTACTCAACCAGAGGGCGTGGATTTCATCAACAGTTCTCCACGACTCGGTCAGCTAGCTCTCCGATCACTTCGACTGAGAAACCAAACTGTCAGATATGCAGAAAACGAGGTCATCATGCATTTGATTGCTGGTATAGGTTTGATGAGAATTACCAACCTGCTGAATCTGCTGCCGCTGCTTTCTCTGCTCTACATATCACAGATGTTTCTGATGATTCAAGTTGGCATCCAGATACTGGAGCCACAGCTCATATCACAAACACAACTCGGCATCTGCAGAGCTCACAACCTTATCATGGCAATGACACGGTAATGGCAAGTGATGGAAATTTCTTACCTATCACTCATATCGGCTCAGCAAATCTCCCTTCTACGTCAGGTAAACTACCTTTAAATGATGTCTTGGTGTGTCCTAAAATTGCAAAGCCTCTTTTATCAGTTTCTCGTATGACAAAAGACTATCCTTGTGCCTTTACCTTTGACTGTGATGATGTTGTTATTAAGGACAAGGCAACTTACAAAGTTCTGACAAAGGGAAGGGAAAATAATGGTCTCTACAAGCTGGAGGATCCAAAGTTTAAGATGTTCTACTCTACCAGACAAGTCAAGACAACTGATGAAGTCTGGCACCAAAGATTGGGACATCCAAACCCACAGATTCTCAAGTTCTTATCTTCAATCAAGGCAATTCAAATCAATAAAAGTACCAACGGTGTATGCTCGTCATGTCAGCTTGGGAAAAGTTCACAATTGCCTTTTATTTCTTCTAATTTTGTTGCTTCAAGACCCCTAGAAAGAATTCACTGTGATCTATGGGGTCCATCTCCTGTTTCTTCTGTACAAGGATTCAGATTTTATGTTGTTTTCATTGACAACTTCTCAAGATATAGTTGACTCTATCCATTAAAAAGAAAGTCAGATTTCTGCTCAACATTCATCAAGTTTCAGTTGCTTATTGAGAATTTGTTGCAGACTAAGATAGGAATTTTTCAATCTGATGGTGGAGGAGAGTTCATCAGCAAACAGTTTCTCACTCATTTGCAGAATTCTGGGATTCAACACTATCTCTCTTGTCCTCACACTCCTCAACAGAATGGCATAGCTGAAAGAAAACATAGACAGCTTACAGAGATGGCTCTCACTCTAATGTTTCAGAGTAAAACTCCACAAAGTTTCTGGGTTGAAGCTTATTTCACCTCAAATTTTCTATGCAATCTTCTTCCTTCGAGTGTTTTACCTGGTACCATCAGTCCCTTTGAAGCCTTATTTGGTAAATCTCCAGATTATTCAGCTCTAAGAACGTTTGGTAGTGCTTGTTATCCAACCTTGCGAGCTTATTCACAAAATAAGTTTGATCCGAGATCACTTCAATGCATTTTCTTGGGATATACTGAGAAATACAAGGGCTACCGTTGCTTCTACCCACCAACAAGACGTGTGTACATCAGTCGCCATGTCATTTTCGATGAAGGAGTGTTTCCTTTTGCTTCTACTTATAGTCAGTTTCAACAAACTGCACCAACGCCACTATACACCGCCTGGCTCAAGAATTTTTCATCAAAACCAGTGACAAGTGAGCGACATAGCACCTCTGTGGACACAGAATCCACTGTAAATCCTTTGGTGTTAGCAGAAACAATGAAACCTGCAACAGAACCTGCAGTTCTTCCCGTGTCAACTCAAGTGCAAGTGCCTGTTGCTACTAATATTGCCGAAAATCAACCTGATAAGTCTCCGACTGTTCAAGCAACCACTCCTTTGTCTAACTCTGCTTATGCTTCCGCTGAAGTAAGCTCTGAGTATACTGTGCAAAGCAACTCTGAAAACAATTCTCATTTGTCAAATTCAGATGAAAACAACTCACTGCAATGCTTGGAAATCAATGATAGTGCTGCAGAACCATCAATACACCCTATGATAACAAGGTCAAAATCAGGAATCTCCAAACCAAACCGTCGATATGCTCTTCTGGCTCACAAAGTTACATATCCGATGCCTACCACTGTTACTGAAGCTCTAAAAGACCCACGTTGGACAGCTGCAATGGACGAAGAAGTAGGAAATTGCAAGGAAGCAAATACCTTTTCTCTGGTTCCATACTCGCCTGATATGCATGTGTTAGGATCAAAGTGGGTGTTTAGAGTTAAACTCAATGCTGATGGTTCCTTGGATAAGTATAAAGCAAGGCTCGTGGCTCAAGGGTTCAACCAAGAAGAAGGTATTGACTATCTTGAGACATATAGTCCGGTTGTCAGAACTCCAACTGTTAGAGCTGTTCTTCATATTGCAACAATATTAAACTGGGAACTTAAGCAGATGGACGTAAAAAATGCCTTCCTTCATGGTGACCTCACTGAAACCGTTTACATGAAGCAACCTGCAGGTTATGTGAATCCAAACTACCCTGACCATGTGTGTTTGCTTCACAAGTCTCTATATGGCTTAAAACAGTCTCCAAGAGCCTGGTATGACAAATTTAGCAATTTTCTGCTTGAATTCGGTTTCTCTTGTAGTTTTGCTGATCCATCTCTCTTTGTTTGTGTTACAAACGGGAATGTTATCTTTCTTCTTCTTTATGTTGATGATATGGTCATCACGGGGAACTCATCTTCTCTTTTATCTACCTTGCTTGATGAGTTAAACAAGAAGTTTAGAATGAAGGATCTGGGTCAGCTCCATTACTTTCTCGGGATTCAAGCTCAATTTCATGAAGATGGGCTATTTCTCTCACAGCAGAAGTATGCAGAGGACCTTCTTGCAGTCGCTGCTATGTCAAACTGCAATCCTGTGGCTACTCCTTTACCACAACAACTTGATCGAACACCTCATCAAAAGGTGCTCTTTGAAAATCCAAAGTATTTTCGCTGTTTGGCCGGGAAGCTGCAGTATTTAACTCTAACAAGACCAGACATTCAGTTTGCAGTTAATTATGTTTGTCAGAAGATGCATGCTCCCACTGTTTCAGATTTTTTACTTCTCAAAAGAATCCTCAGATACATCAAAGGCACAGTTACTATGGGAATCTCCTTCAAGAAGAATACAACTTGCAAGCTAATAGCATATAGTGATAGTGATCACTCAGGTTGCCATACCACACGACGATCTACCGGTGGATACTGTACCTTCCTTGGCAACAATATCATCTCATGGTCCTCAAGAAAACAGCCTACAGTCTCAAAGAGTTCAACAGAAGCAGAGTACAGAGCTATGTCTGATGCTACCTCTGAAATTACCTGGATGGTTAATCTGCTTCGTGATCTGAAGGTTCCACAGTTTGCTAAACCAGAACTCTTCTGCGACAATCTTTCTGCGGTTTACTTGACTGCTAATCCCAGTTTTCATGCCCGTACTAAACACTTCGCCACACATTATCATTATGTTCGTGAGCAGGTGGCGTTTGGTGAACTCATCGTCAACCATATCCCTGCTTATAAACAGCTTGCAGATATATTTACCAAGCCCCTTCCTCCTGTAGCTTTCGAACCTCTGAGACTCAAACTTGGCGTCGCTGTGCCACCTACGCCAAGTTTGCGGGGGAGTGTAAAGAAAACAGAACAAGACGACAATGTTTTGTTAAAAGGCCTTAAAGCCATAAAGCCCAACACTAAACCTAAAGCTCGACAACAAGACTGCAAGCCCAAGTATGTTCAACGATGTGTTCAACGGCTACCTGCAAAATCAGAAAAGAAGCAAGGACAAGCTTGTACGGAGATGGTGACAGGGAACAGATTCACACCTCTCAAATCATGTGATACAAACTAAGCCACGTCCCATCTTAGATGATTCTAGAGACTAGGTTAAATCATTGTCTCCCTTATATAAAAGCAGACAAGTCATTGTAATAAACTCAAGGATTGAATAACAAAAGAAACAATCTTTCAAAGTTCTTTTATTTCTTTCATTATGATCTCGTGACTTATGATGATGAATGGTACAATCATTCCAATTATTATATAGGTAAACATGGTCCGCATAAGGATTTCGTTTTTATGAGTGTCCATTTCGCTCACCATACATCCAAGGTTGGGAAATTGATCTTAGGATACTATCCTATCGAGTTTGAACGCGGCGAGAAAGTTTTTCTTCACAGAATCAAGAACGTTCTTGTGGATTATGGGATTGAGAACAAGGTCTCTGCTCTTCTAGTGTCTAACTATGGTGATCTTGGTCATAAAAAGTTTTATGGTTTCAGGAAATGGATAGAGAAGAGAGGGAAGAATCAGATTGATCCTTGCTTCTTTCGGATCTATTGCTGCGCTGATCTTTTCAGGTTGATGGCTGGTGATGTGTTTGACGGTATGGACTTGTTGCTTGAGGAGATCAGAGTGTTGGTTGGTTGGGGGAAATTAACATCAACCAACTGGAACATCTCTCTAGGTAATCTGCAAAGAGCTTTAGATATGGAAGATAAGAAAGTGTTTTCTGAGGATGAGTATTTCGAGGGATATGACTTACCAACTGATGAAGAGTGGATAATGGTTAGGACTTTTTGCAAACTTGCTGGTTGCATTTATAAAGTGGCAAAAGAGCTTTTCGAGGGATGGTATTCGACATCTAATGTTTACTTCTACCTTCTTGCGGAGCTGAAGTTTATGCTAAAGGAAGAGCTTAAGAAGGGTGATAATGATTACTTCCTCAGCAAAGCAAAGGAGATATTGGAGAGGTTTGATAAGTACTGGAATGATATGTTCCTTGTTTTGGCAACTGCTTCAGTTTTAGACCCTCGTTTCAAGATGAAGTATCTTGAGTTTTACTGCTCAAAGAATGAAGTCAATGAGGAAGGTTCGGAAGTTGAAACTATTTTGGATAACTTACGCAATCTATATGCTCGCTATAGTGTAGCTAGTGGTACAAAATGTCTGGCTGGTACAGCTGACTCAGTTTTCTATAGCTCAGATGAAGAACAAGAAACCGAAAGTGAAGAAGAGGAAAGTGATGAAGAAGAATGGGAAGAGGAAAGTGATAAAGAATGTGGGGAAGAGGAAAGTGATAAAGAATGTGGGGAAGAGGAAGAAGAAGAAGAGGGTGATGAAGAATCTTGGGAAGAGGATGGTGATGAAGAAAGTGGGGTAGAGGAAGATGAAGAAGAAGAACACAAGGACAAGGAAGAGAAGAAGCCTGGTGCATACAAGGATTTTGCTTTCTTTCAAGAGTTTCTCAAGTTTCAAGGATCTTCAAGAGATTTTGGTGAATCAGAACTCGATTCCTATCTCAATGAGCCAGTTATGGAGTGGAACAAAGACTTCCAAGCACTGGCATGGTGGAAACAAGAGAGCCAAAAGTATCCAATCCTCTCCCGAGTAGCTCGTGACATTCTCTCCATACCAATCTCACGTGCCACCTGGTATGAAGCTTATGTTGCTGACAGAAGAGAGTGTCCAGAATTTGTTGTCTCCATGAAACCCAAACTAGTGAACGCCATCATGTGCTGCAAAAGCTGGTCACAGCTTTGATACAGCAAAATAAATTGCCTTGGCCTTTGTGTGAAACTCTTATGTCAGTACTTCTTTTTCATTCATTAAGTCCGTTTTCCATTTCAACAGTAACTGAGAACCTTGTTTTAATTAATCAAAATTCTCAAGTCCCACTTCATATTGGTTGTAAGTTTCTTTGATTTAACTACTCTTTTTTATTGTTCATACTTCTACAGTTCTACTTCATAGTAATTGTTTTCAATTCTAACATAGTGTATATGCTTTGTCATCACCAAATCCAAAACTATAATTGGGATTTTGTAGCTGTTTATAGAAAATTTACATTATAACTCGTATTATACCAAATGTAAATATTCACTTTTCCATACTTGTACCGTGGTTTATTAATGACTTTGAGAGAAATTGATACTAAGTTTTCACAAAATCAAGACTCATAATACTCGAAATAATCTCATCCGTCCACTACATTCGTTCTAAGCCGTCCGATTCACCGCGTCCTGAGAAGATCGTATAACAGAGTGCCACGTATGCTCCCATAGCATTCCCGCGCAAATGAACCTAGATAGATTCAGAACTGAGAATCGAAATTGTCACTTGTTCCTAATCAAAACCAAAAAACCCTAAATCACTCTCTCCGTACCGTTCGTCTCTCCCAAACAGCGTTACTATGGTCAAAGGTGATTTCGCCTCCGGCTCTTGTTCAGGTTCTGATTTCTCCTCCTCCTTCTCATTTCAGTGTCTCCGGAAAGCTTCTGTGTTGTTTTCTCTCCTCGTTGTTTTTTTTTTTGATTTGACCCCAAAATTTTAGGGTTTGTTCTGTTCCGATCTCACTATAGTGATTTAGCTTTACAGTGTTCTGATTCACCCGTATGTGTATGTTTATGTCTCACTATAGTGTTCTGATTTAGCTTTTTAATTTTATGTTCTTTTTAATCTCTGGTTATGCGTTTGGGTGTGTCTAGATGTGAAATGAGATTCTAATATTGTGCATTTTTTTTTAGATACGAGGAAGAACGATTTGGTCGATTCTGTGGTTGATGAGGAGCCTTCACTTGAGGAGCAGGAGAAAGCTTGTCATAAAGCTATAGCCAAGTGGTTCATTCGCGCTGGGGTTAATCCTAATACCATTAAGCTCCCTTCCTTTGCAAAGTTTATGAGCTACATCAACCCTCATTTTCCTCCTAGTGCTTCTAAAGTCGAGAAGGAAGCTCTCGAGTTATACAGAGAATGTAAAGAGAAGGCTAAGAAGTTTCTCAAGGATTTTGATGGGCAGGTAACACTCTCTTATGATTATATGGTTCTTGGGAATGATTTCACCAGGGATTACATTAAAGGCCCCATTTTGCATGAGGATTTCGTCTGTTTGACTGCTCATTTCGTTGATGACAACTGGAAGATGAAGAAATGGATCTTGGGGTACACTACTACTGACCATAAGATACCTAAGGATGATGTTTATGGTTACCCTTTTAAGAACGCTGTTCAGGATTACGAGATTCAGAGCAAGGTCTCTGCTCTTCTGCTGCCTAACGATGTGGATTATGATGAAGAAACGTTGGATCCTTTCAGGAAATGGCTTGAAGAGAGAGGGAATAATCAGATCATCCCGAGGGTTTCTCTGCTCTATTGTTGTGCTGATCTTTTCCGGTTAATGGTTGATGATCTGTTTGGTCCCTTATGGTTCCTGCTTGAGGATGTTCGTATGTTGGTTGGATGGGGAAGATGTTCATCGACCAACTGGAACGTCACTTTGTTTCATCTGCAGCAAGGTGTTGATCTGAAAGCTGAGGATGCATTCTCTAAGGACGAGATTTACGATGATTATGACAAACCATCTGATGAAGATTGGATTAAGATTGAAACTTATTGCACACTCGCTGGTTGTATCTATAAAGTGGCAAAGGAGCTTTTCGAGGGAGAGTATTCGACATCTAACGTCTTCTTCCACCTTATTGCTGAGCTGAAGTTTATGTTGAACCAAGAGCTCGCGAAGGCTGACAGTGATTACTTCATTAGCAAAGCTAAGAAGATAATGGAGAGGTTTGATAAGTATTGGAACGATATGTTTCTGATTTTAGCAACTGCTTCTGTTTTAGACCCTCGGTTCAAGACGAAGTATCTCGAGTTTTACTGCTCAAAGAAGGAAGTCAATGTCGAAGGTTCAAAAGCTGAAACTGTTTTGGACTATTTACGCAATCTCTTCGCTCGCTATGCAGCTAGCGACATATGTCAAAAACCAATATGCTCGGTTGCTACAATTGACTCCTCTGACTCTGAAAAAGAGGAAGAAGAAGATTATGATGATGACTGTGAAGAAGAAGAAGAAGATGATGATGATGATGATGATGAAAGAGAAGGCAAATATGACAAACAGAAGGAAAAAGAAGAGAAGAAGCCTGATGCGTACGAGGACTTCGTTTTGTTTCAGGAATATCTCAAGTTTGAAGGATCGCCAAGAGAGCTTCATGAATCAGAGCTTGACTCCTACCTTAAAGAACCGGTTATGGAGTGGAACAAAGACTTCAAAGCATTGGACTGGTGGAGAGAAGAAAGCCAAAAGTATCCAATACTGTCCCGAGTAGCTCGTGACATTCTCTCCATTCCAATCTCATGTGCCACATCGTGGGATGCTTATGTTGTGTTCAAAAGAGAGCCACCTGAGTTTGTTCTCTCCATGGAACCAGAACTTGCTAACGCGATGATGTGCAGCAAAAAATGGTTACGCCTCTAGAGATATGTCAGAACTGGTAAGAATTTCCTTCTTCTTTTCACTAGCAAGAACTATAAATTGCTTTTGCTATCTACATGAAACTCATATCTCTGTTATTTAGTACTTTCGCTTGCCATTTCTATATCAGTAACAATTCAATATCTCTGTTGTTTTGAAAAGAAAAAAAACGATTCAGTAGTTTAACATTGCTGGATTACTATGAAACTTCTTAATCTAATTTTGTTAAATTAAATTGAGTGTCTTGCAAATTTTGAGAGAAGAAATGCAACCACGGTCATACATACTTCATCATATTAATATTTTTGACGTTTAATACTTATGGTGGTAATATTGAGATTTTTTTATTGAATACAATTGGAAATTTACAATTAGTTACCGATCACAACCTGTTGTTGTTATTTGTTATCATGGGTTGAAAAAAGAGAATTTTATAAAAAAATGCCATGTATAGTACCCAACATTTTGGTTAATGCCATTTTTCTCAATTCCTTTTCCTCCTTGCCATAATCTCATAACTGAAATATTATTATACCCTTCTTTTTTTTAACATAAAACTAATAATTTAACACAATTTTTTTTTCCAAAAATCAAATCTCTCTCTCCTCATTCTAACTCTCGACTTTTCTGTTTCTCCATCTTCATTCTCTCTTGATTTTTCATCTTCTTCTACCTCAGTGTTTCTCAGTCTGCTGTTGGTGCTACACCACAAACTGAATCTTTTTTTTTTTGTAAAACAAACTGAATCTCTTTCTGCAAAACTCCAACTGTTTCAGTCTTTAGTCTGCATATAATGGAGAAATTCTTCATCAAGACACAATTCTCTTCAACTGAGACCTCCATCTGATCTATTTGCCTCTACCGTGGCAGGTGAAACCGCTAGGTCTTGTTCCAGAGTTCTTATACTCGACTGCAGGCAGAAAAACCCGCAGGTCTGCAACTCCGATGGACCAGATCCAGCCGGCCAGGTTTTGTCCATCCCTATTATGTCCTTCATTCTCTTTAGTGGACTATATATGTTTGGTAATGCGTTTTATGTCCATTGCTAACAATAAAATTTGTCCACACTTGAGGTCTGCAAATCTGGTGTTCGGTGGACCAGATCCTACCGACCAAGTTTTTGTCTACCACTATCAAACTTGTCCACACTGTAGGTCTCCAGATCCGGTGGACCAGATCCAACCGACCAGGTTTTTGTCTACCACTATAATGTCCTTCTATCTCTTCAGTGGACCATATCCGTTTGGTCATGTGTTTTGTTTCCATTGCTAACAAAAAACTTGTCCACACTGTAGGTCTGCAGATACGATGGACCACATCTAGTAGTCAAGGTTTTTTTGTCCATCACCATTATGTTCTTCGTCTCTTGAGTAGACCATATCCAAGGTTTAATATGAAGATTTGTGTCCACTACTAACCCAAAACAATGTCCACACTGCATATATGCAATTCCGGGAGACCAGATACAACAACCAAAGTTTTTGTCCACCACATTGTTACAAAATGATGAACAAAATGTTTACAAACAATTAATGTCAATCTTGATTTATTTTCAAAATCTTAATTGTAAATGTTAATAATCAATGATTTAATGAAAGGGTATTTTCGTATTTTTCATATATGGCACAAAATTGAAAATGGCATTTTTGAAAATGAAAATTGGAAAGTGGCATTTTCCACAACTTTTGTTTGAAAAGTGGCATTTCTAATAAAATTCCCTTGAAAAAAGCCCACAAACGTTTAACCTCACAAAATCGAACACAATATTAAAAATAATCTCATCCGTCCACCTCAGTGCATTCTCAAATATCAACCATCAGATCCACCGCCACGCAGAACAATCTCGGAAAATAAAAGAACTGATCCAATTACAGCGAACCACATACTTAAATAGCTCCAGTTTCCATTCCCGCGTAGTCGAAAAGAAAGATGAATATTTAGAAATATTTAGTAATTAAAAAAAATCGGAACCGTCACATCTCTAAAACCTAAAAATCACCTCTCTACCCATTCGTCTTTCCCCAAACGCTGAAACAGCAGCTACATTGCTATGGACTCATCTTCAGGTTCTAATTTCTTCTTCTTCCTTTTTTTTTATAATCATTTTAGTGTTTACAGTAAGGTTCTCTGTGGACTCTGATAGATATTTTGGATTTCACCCTAATTTCCTAGGGTTTGTACTGTTCAATGTGCTATAGAGTATAGATAGATATATAATGGTTTTGGCTTTCAATTTCTCTGCTTTTATGTGTGTTTAGATATGAGGAAGAAACTAAAATTGGACGGTCCTGTGGTCGATGAGGAGAAAGAAACTCATAACGCTATGGCCAAGTGGTTCATCAGTGGTCAGTTAAATCCTAATTTCATTAAGTCCCCTTCTTTTACAAGGCTTATGAGCTTCATGGAACCAAAGTATCCTCCTACAGTTTCTAAAGTCCAGAATGAAATTCTCGACATCGACGGTTCAAGACGAAGTATCTCGAGTTTTATTGCTCAAAGAAGGAAGTCAATGTTGAAGGTTCGAAAGCTGAAACTGTGTTGGAGTATTTGCGTAATCTATATGCTCGCTATGCAGCTAGCGAGATCTGCCAAAAACCAATATGCTCGGTTGGTACAATTGACTGCTCTGACTCTGAAAAAGATGATGAAGAAGAAGATTATGATGAAGGAGAAGAAGACGAATATGATGATGATGAAGGAGAAGGAGAAGAAGAAGAAGAACAAGATGACAATGAAGGAGAAGAAGGTAAAGAAAAAGAACAGAAAGAAAAGGTAGAGAAAGAAAAGGAAGAGAAGAAGCCTGATGCATACGAGGGTTTTGTTTTGTTTCAAGAATATCTCAAGTGTGAAGGAACTCGTGGAGAGCTTCAAGAATCAGAGCTTGACTCTTACCTCAAAGAGCCGGTTATGGAGTGGAACAAAGACTTCAAAGCACTTGAATGGTGGAGAGAAGAGAGCCAAAAGTATCCAATCCTCTCTCGAGTAGCCCGTGACATTCTCTCCATACCAATCTCACGTGCGGCTTCGTATGACGCTTATGCTGCTGACAAAAGAGAGCCACCTGAGTTTGTTGTCTCCATGAAAGCCAATGTTGCTAACGCCATGATGTGTAGCAAAAAATGGTTACGACTGCTTTGACAATATAGGCAAAATTTGGTAATAAATTCCTTCTTCTTTCTTAGCTAGTAAGACCTTAAAATTGCTTTTGTGGCTGTTATGAAGAAACTCAATAGCTCTTTGGCTTTTGGTTTTCGTACTTTCTTTTCCCATTTCTGTTTCAGTAAACATGTTCCTTTTCAGTGATGATTAATTTAATATGCTTAAGTGAAGTGTTGTTAATTCTCCCTTTTCTATATGCTATAAATATAAATTATCCCACGGCTTCATCCTCGTTTGAAGTTTCCATGATCAAACTGTTTTTTTTACACAAACGCTTGATGAACTTTGTCTATCACCCTTTAGCATTTACATAAGGGATTTTGTTTATAGATAGAATCTTTTTACATGAAAAATAGGAATTAGTCTTCTTTATTTATTTAGACCAAATTAAAATTGGGTTGAGAAATTAAAGCAGGCTTACCAACAAAAAAAAGTGTTTGTGTGTGTGAAATAATCTCATCCGTCCAAATCATATACTAGTAACCGTCCGATTAAGCTCAGCGACTAGTCAACTTCCGAAAAGAAAAAAGAGATCCATTTACAATAGGCCACGTATGATAAATAATTATAGTATTTCCCGCGTAAATCAGATAAGTAAAAAAATATCCTAGAAAATAATATAGTTTAGATTGTAAATCGGAACTGTCAAGCAAAACCCTAAGTCATCTCTCTGTACCGCTCGTCGCCCCCAAAAAGCACCAGCGTTGGTATGGACAACGGTGATCTTTCCTCCGGCTCTTGTTCAGGTTCTAATTTCTTCTCCCTTTCTTCTATTTCAGTGTCTTCTGTAATGTTTTGTCTGACACTCTGATTCATAGATATATGTATTTGTATCGTCTTCTCGTTGTTTTTTTTTGCCTTAATTTCACCCCTAATTTCTAGGGTTTTACTCTGTTCCTCTCTCACTGTTTTGATTTTACTTATTATGTTGTGAATCTATGGGTCTGTGTTTGTATCTGTCTGCATCTATGCTTCTATATGGGTTTTTTTTTTGTCATTCCCCTGCTCATGTGTTTGTGTATGTGCTTTTGGTTTTTAGATATGAGGAAGAAACTAAAGTTTGACGACTCTGTGGTCGATGAAGAGGTGGTGGCGGGTGATAGTCTTCCTTCACTTGCTGAGAAGGAGAAAACATTTCACAATGCTATGGCCGAGTGGTTCATTACTGATGGGATTAGTCCTAATATCATTAAGAGCCCCAGATTTGCCAAGTTCATCAACTGCTTAAACCCGGAGTTTCCTCCTAATGTTACTGAAGTCAAAAAAGAGGTTCTTGAGATACACGAAGTATGTAAGGAGAAGGCTAAGAGATTTCTCAAGAGTTTTGAAGGGCAAGTAACTCTCTCTTATGAATGGTTTGTTCTTAGCGATGAATGGACTGGTCCTGTTTTGCATGATGATTTCGTTTGTTTGGCTGCTCATTTCATTGATGACAACTGGAAGTTGAAGAAATGGATCTTGGGGTACACTACTGACCGGACTGTACCCCTTGAAGATGTTAATATTTACCCTTTTAGGGAAGCTGTTGAGGGTTTCGAGATTGAGAGCAAAGTCTCTACTCTTTTGGTGCCTACTGACTTGGATTTTGATGAAGTCACTTTAGATCCTTTTAGGAAATGGATTGAAGAGAGAGGGAGTAATCAGATCAACCCACGGTTCTCCCTACTCTATTGTTGCGCTGATCTTTTCCGGTTAATGGTTGATGATCTTTATAGTGACTTAAGCGGGTATCTGCTAGAGGTTGTGCGTATGTTGGTTGGATGGGGAAGTATGTCACCTACCAATTGGAACATCACTTTGTCTAATCTGCAACGAGCTGTTGATATGAAATCTGAGGATGAATTTTCAAAGGACGAGGAGTATGATGAATATGACAAACCATCTGATGAAGATTGGATTAAGATTGAAACTTTTTGCAAACTCGTTGGTTGCATCTATAAAGTGTCAAAGGAGTTTTTTAAGGGAGAGTATTTGACATCCAACGTCTTCTTTCATTTACTTGCTGAGCTGAAGTTTATGTTGAAGTAAAAGCTTGTGAGTGCTGATAATGATCACTTCATCAGCCGTGCTAAGTATTTATTGAAGAGGTTTGATAGGTACTGGAACAATATGTTCCTGGTTTTGGCGACTGCTTCTGTATTAGACCCTCGGTTCAAGATGAAGTATCTCGAGTTTTACGGTTCAAAGAAGGAAGTCAATGTTGAAGGTTCAAAAGCTGAAACTGTTTTGGACTACTTACGCAATCTCTATGCTCGCTATGCAGCTAATGATATCTATCAAAAGCCAATATGCCCGGTTGCTGCAATTGACTCCGCAGAAGAAGAAGAGGAAGAAGAAGAGGAAGAGCAAGAGCAAGATTATGATTTTGAAGAAGATGATGATGAAGGAAAAGAGGAAGGACAAGATGACGATAAAGGAGAAGAAGAAGAAGAACAAAAGGACAAGGAAGAGAAGAAGCCTGATGCGTATGAGGGTTTTGTGTTGTTTCAGGAATATCTCAAGTTCGAAGGATCTCCACGAGGGCTTCAAGAATCAGAGCTTGATTCCTACCTCAAAGAACCAGTTATGGAGTGGAACAAAGACTTCAAAACACTTGAATGGTGGAGAGAAGAGGGGAAAAAGTATCCGGTCCTCTCCCGAGTAGCACGTGACATTCTTTCCATTCCAATCCCGTGCGCCATGTCGTGGGATGCTTATGTTATGTTCAAAAGAGAGCCTCCTCAGTTTGTTCTCTCCTTGGAACCCGAAATTACTAACGCCATGATGTGCAGCAAAAACTGGTTACGCCTTTGATGATTGATAATGGCAAAATGGGTAAGAAGTTCATTCTTGTCACTAACGAGTGAGAACTTACACTACTTTTTTAGCCTTCTTGTATTTCAATCTCTCTGTGTTTTAGTACTATCCTTTTTGAAGACTCATCTTGTTTAATTAGTACTTATGAAATATCTCAATATCAATTACTGTTTTTGTTAATTTAAATTTGAATATTTTTACAATGTTAAGATAATCAAACTAATATATCTATGTAAAAAAGTTTATAGACACTATTAGAAAGGTAAGATGCTAAAGTAAAGTATTAAGTCTACATTTGCTTTATTCGGTCTTGTATCTCCAAACACCAAACTACAAGTCTACTTAACCTTAATAAACTACTAATACAGGGTTTCTGCAAACGTTACTTCAAGATTATTTGAATTGTAAATAGAATTATAGAAGTAGTATATGCCTACATAATATTTGATTGAACATATGGGTTGGTTTTAATTGTTATACAATTTTAGAAAAATATACTATTTTTCTTCAAGCAATCTAGTAGACTAGTTACACTAGTAGTATAAATAACAGATGTTAGCAATCTATAATTTTATAAATAGGGACGTTAACAACAATTGTTTCAATCTAATTACATGTATATCATTTGTGCGGGTGAACCACTCTTATTCACCCCCTATTAACTAAGGAAACAAATGATTAATTAAAGAAATAAAATCTGTATATCAATTATTTTTATAATTGTTAATTCTAAATATTATATTATAATTTTTAATTATAATATCAAAATTCAAATTACTTTTTTATAAACCCAAACCGACAATTTTTTTTAATTGTGTAATTTAAATTCTAACCACTCTTTTATAAACCCAAATTGAAATACAATTTTGTTTAATTGTAAAATCTAAACCCTAACTACTCTTTTATAAACCCAAACCGACATATAATTTTCTTCAATTGTAAAATCTAAACCCTAACCACTCTTTTATAAACCCAAACCGATATATAAATTTGTTTGATTGTAAAATCTAAATCTTAAACCCTAACCACTTTTTTATAAACCCAAACCGACACATAATTTCGTTTAGTTATAAAATCTAAACCCTAACCACTAATTTGTAAACCCAAACCGACATATAATTTTGTTTAATTATAAAATTTAAACCTTAATCACTCTTTTATAAACCCAAACCGACATATATTTGTTTTTAATTGTAAAATCTACACTCTAATTATTTTTTTATAAACATAAACTGATATATGACATGGCGTTTTGTTGTATTGTATTCAAGAATTTTTCTTCAATATTTGCTTTTTTTTTTTTTTTTTTGCCACGTTCTCTAAAAATGATGTATTCATTGTTCAAGTGTAAGTGTAACTAGGTAAAGAAACCAATACGGTGGCGGTGTGTATTGGTTAAAAACTAAAAAGAGGCCAAGTAGTTTGAAAGCATGCACTCATGTTTTCCACGTGTAGCTCACCAGTCACCATTAGCCAAATTAAGTACTAATTAATCTTTGCCTTAATTTGTATTTAATACTTAATTTAAATTTGGTTTGACAAAATCTGTGTGAACACAAGAGGTTCATGCATTTAAATAAACACCTATTTTACACAGAGATATTTACACAGATATTTTTGGGTTACAAGAAACTTATAAATTGATAAGTTTATTACACTTGGCAAAAATATCATATAAATAATTTTAGAAAAACTGTATAAAAATAGATAATTTTTATTTTGGGTTAAAAATAGATAATAATATTTATACAAACAAACACATATATATATTCTCAACATATTCGAGATATTTTTGGGTTACTAGAAACTTATAAATTGATAAGTTTATTACAGTTGGCAAAAAATCATATAAATAATTTTACAAAAAGTGTATAAAAATAGATAATAATATAAATATATTTTTTTAGTAAAAAAATAGATAATGATACTTATATAAACAAACACATATATATTCACAACATCTTCAAGTAAACCTAATTTTGTTTTTATCTTTTATAACTTTATCAGAAAAAAAGAAAATTAAAATGCGTCAAAGCAAAGCTTCAGTGACCCAAACATGGCTGCTTTACACACAGCTTTGTCTTTGGAAAGATCTCATAATCAGGTGTGTCCGTCAGTTCATTACAAAAGCAAAATCGATGCTTCTGAGTCAAAACATGGTCTCTGATTCTTCAGCTGAGATCAGTGTCATCGACGTCAAGTCTCATCTCTCCGTCGGGAAAGATCCCAGTAATAGTAGCTTTCAGATTGCCGAAATTAGAATTCATGATTCCGTTTGTATTGAGATTCCTGACTCTGAAGAAACGTCTCTGTTAGGATCGGTACGTGTTTGGGTTTTGTTTCTTTTCTCTTCTCGTTATCTCAGTTTTTACTTTTTTAGGACTCTGTGCCATTGTAGATTCACCGATGAATTCGAAGTTAGGATTGGATTAGTAGACTGGATTGATAAAGTCTTAATCTTTGATAATTCCGCCTTGGTCAATTATGTATAAAGACTTGACTTTGTTTTAGGTTTGCTCACTTGTTAAAATCCAATTCGAATTCAGTAAAAGAATTTAGCTTTTTGTATGTTTGTTCTGTTCTGTGAATTCTCTGTTGAGTCTTTGATGTTGTAAAGGAGAAGAACAACTAAAACACTAAACAAGTTTTTATAATGTTACCTTTTGTTTCAAACAGGTCAAGAGTTGTTGTTCTGCAGCTGCAACGATTATTGAAGATCCTGCTACTGAGTTTATACCAAATATAAGCTCTGGGAGTTATGCGGATAAAGGTGACAACCGAGAGTACATGGAAGATGAACACATATGCATAGACGACCTTTCAGTACATCTTGGATCTTCCTTCTATAGATTTCCTGTGCCTATAGCTTTCTACGGTGTGTTTGATGGCCATGGTGGATCTGAGGCATCACAGTATATTAAAGAGAATGCAATGAGTTTGTTCTTTGAAGATGATGTTTTTCGAGAGTCTCCCTCGGTTGTGGACTCTCTTTTCTTGAAAGAACTGGAGAAGTCTCACCGGAGAGCTTATAGGCTTGCTGATCTCGCCATGGAAGATGAAAGAATAGTTAGTAGTTCGTGTGGAACAACCGCCTTGACCGCTCTTGTAATTGGAAGACATTTAATGGTAGCAAACGCTGGTGATTGCCGTGCAGTGCTATGCAGAAAAGGAAAAGCGGTTGATATGTCATTTGATCATAAGTGTACATTTGAGCCAGAACGGAGAAGGGTAGAGGATTTAGGTGGGTACTTTGAAGGCGAGTATCTATATGGTGACCTTGCTGTTACAAGAGCTCTTGGAGATTGGTCAGTAAAGAGGTTTTCACCCCTCGGTGGATCTTTCTCACCTCTGATCTCAGACCCGGACATTCAACAGATGATTCTAACGGAGGAAGACGAATTCTTGATTATGGGATGTGATGGTGTTTGGGATGTGATGACAAGCCAGTATGCTGTTACTTTCGTCAGGCAAGGACTCAGGAGACATGGTGACCCGAGAAGATGCGCTATGGAACTTGGAAGGGAAGCGTTGAGGCTTGACTCATCAGATAACGTTACAGTGGTGGTCATCTGCTTAACATCATCACCAGCTCCACAGCGGAGAAGAATACGGTTCTGTGTTTCAGATGAAGCCCGAGCCCGGTTACAAACAATGCTAGAAGGCTAACTCTGATAAAGGTATTTGAGCGGTCTTGAGGAGGGGGACAATGTACTGTATATATTATAGCAACAAAGATGGGTTTTTGGAGATAACAACCCTCCCAAGGCTAAAGATTTATTTGATGACATTTCATCTCTGATATTGGATGGAAATAAAAGGAGGGCAAGGAGAGAAGATGAAAGACTTCTCTATGTTGTTTAAAATGTTCATAAGTGTTGTTGCAGTAGCCATTTTTGATCTGTTTGTTTGGCTATTTCTCCAGTAGGATTATTGAGCACTTATGTACAAAAACTAATTAAGATTGAAGTTATTCCGGTTAAAAAAGTTAATCAAATGATTCTTCCCCATGTCTTTCAAACTTAGAACTTGTGAGTGAGGATTTTGACCAGAGTTTTGAGTCTAAGAACTCGATATCTTAATTTTATGTAGTGGTTGGTCATATATGCCACATGGTATCAGTATTCACTTATGTGTACAATAATTTAAGCACTCTTCTGGATGCCTCTTAAGTATATGATTAACGAAAATTAAAAAGTATAAATAAATATGGGAAATTTGAGAAAAGGTCCTTTTAATTTTTTAATATTCCGTCTTTATTCGACTCTTCAAAGAAACTAAAGTCTCGTCTCCATCTCTCTCTCTTCTCTCTCTTTAAGAAACTTCGACGGAGGAAGAAGAAAACAAAACAACAACAACAACAACAACAACGATGGCGATGGCGAGTTTAGCTAGGAGAAAAGCGTACTTTCTCACCAGAAACATCTCTAATTCTCCCACTGATGCTCTCAGATTCTCTCTCTCCCTCACTCGCGGCTTCGCTTCGTCGGGATCCGATGAGAACGACGTTGTCATCATCGGCGGCGGTCCTGGAGGTTACGTGGCTGCGATTAAGGCCGCACAGCTCGGTCTCAAGACTACCTGTATCGAAAAGCGCGGCGCTCTCGGTGGTACTTGTCTTAACGTCGGCTGTATTCCTTCTAAGGTGATTCTGAAACTCCTTTTATTTTCGTTTACTTCGATTCGTCTGATTTTGTTTCGTCTCTTGTGAATATTTGTTGTTGATCATCATTTGAGATTCGATCTGAGGGTTAGATTGAGTTTCGAGGTTTAAGAACTGATTCTGTGATGATACTTATTCATTACTCAGATCTGTTTGAGGTCGTTTTACCGTATTTCTAAATCCTGTTTGTGGTTGATTCTATGGAAATGGAACTATTAGTTGTATCTCTTCATTTGATTTTGTTCTCGTTGCATATGCTGGATCATGATCCTCACTTGGTTCGTAGATCATAACTGTTACAGATGTTGATCACTACTTTTTTTTTTTGTTTTCTTATTGATTAGGCTCTTGTTCACTTTGCTTTTGAGCTTTGATGAATCTGTATGACATTAGCTAACATAGCATTCACTTTTTTTTTTTTTGGACTATAGGCTCTTCTTCACTCTTCTCATATGTACCACGAAGCAAAGCACGTTTTTGCTAAACATGGTGTTAAGGTCTCTTCAGTCGAGGTAGATCTTCCTGCTATGTTGGCTCAGAAAGACACAGCCGTCAAGAATCTCACCCGTGGAGTTGAAAGTCTGTTTAAGAAGAACAAGGTCAACTATGTGAAGGGCTACGGTAAGTTTCTGTCCCCGAACGAAGTCTCTGTGGACACTACCGATGGAGAAAACATGGTTGTGAAAGGCAAACATATCATTGTTGCAACTGGCTCGGATGTCAAATCTTTGCCTGGGATCACCATCGACGAAAAGAAGATTGTATCATCAACAGGGGCACTGTGTCTGACAGAAATCCCAAAGAAACTCATTGTCATTGGAGCTGGCTATATTGGGCTTGAGATGGGCTCTGTATGGGGGCGGCTCGGATCAGAGGTCACGGTTGTTGAGTTTGCAGCGGATATTGTACCAGCAATGGATGGTGAAATCCGCAAGCAGTTTCAACGTTCACTAGAGAAGCAAAGTATGAAGTTCATGCTCAAGACTAAAGTCGTTGGCGTAGATTCGTCTGGAGATGGTGTGAAACTCATGGTGGAACCTGCTGAAGGTGGAGAGCAGACCACTCTTGAAGCTGATATAGTCCTCGTCTCAGCTGGTAGAACTCCGTTCACATCTGGACTTGATCTAGAGAAAATCGGAGTTGAGACAGACAAAGGCGGGAGAATTCTAGTGAATGAGAGATTCTCGACAAACGTTTCAGGCGTTTATGCGATTGGAGATGTAATTCCAGGACCAATGCTGGCTCACAAAGCCGAAGAAGACGGTGTTGCTTGTGTTGAGTTCATAGCAGGCAAACACGGCCATGTGGATTACGACAAAGTCCCCGGGGTTGTTTACACTCACCCTGAAGTTGCCTCGGTGGGTAAAACCGAGGAGCAGCTGAAGAAAGAGGGTGTAAGCTACAATGTTGGAAAATTCCCGTTCATGGCGAATAGCAGAGCCAAGGCCATAGACACAGTAGAGGGAATGGTCAAGATTTTGGCTGATAAAGAGACAGACAAGATCTTGGGAGTTCATATTATGTCGCCAAACGCAGGAGAATTGATCCATGAGGCGGTTCTAGCGATCAACTATGATGCATCAAGTGAAGACATTGCTCGAGTCTGTCACGCTCATCCCACCATGAGTGAGGCTATCAAGGAAGCTGCCATGGCTACCTATGACAAGCCCATTCACATGTAGATTACACACAGGTACATCACAATTTACAGTTGGTTCTGTTCACGGTTTTTCATTTACCTGTTTTTTTTTTTGTTTGGGTTTTGATATTTTCTTGTGTGTTGTTGCCCATACTAGGAGATGTGGATTGTAGGAGAAGGAAGTAAAGCCGCCTACGACAAGCCAAATCGAGATTTGTTTTCTAATATCGGTTTAAACATTCGATTTTTAATTTCTGGTGGGTATGAGATTGAGCTGAAAGAAGATACTTTTACCACTCTTTTTTATTCGTTAATCTTCTCCAGAATTTTCAATTCCGGGTTAGGCCCGACTATAGTAATAATTTGAAATGCTCAATGAACCAAATGTGATTAATCCGGTTTGTTTGGTGGTCTCTTGGCTTGGTTTTGTTGGCTGATTTTTGGTGAAGGAGTAAACCGAGTTCGATATGATTTGTTTTGTTCACTATTTGATTCTGTTCGATTTTCTGATTTCGATTTGCTTTCACTTAATAGACTTGGTTCGGTTATTCTCCACCCAGATTAGTCTATTACGTTAACGATTTTTGTTCCTCTGTATTATGGCTCTCAAGATATTTTACCACTGTCATAAAAGGTTTCAAAATACAGATAGTTGAATACTAGTATGGATAAAATACCCAAAAGAAGATGCAAACATACGTATATGTTCCGTTGCTACTGTGGGCTTTACGCAATCGAAGATATCCCTTCAACATAGGTGTATAGTAGTTAGAGTTGGGAATTTTTGTATGATTTGATATATGAACAAAAATGTACCCAAGATTTTGAAATCCTATCATATTTTTTGTTTGTTTGTTTTAAAAATGGAAATGATCTAACAGCCTAGATATTTTTTTGACTGGTTATAAAGATCTATATAAGAATTCATATCCAATACGGGTGGATTTTCAAAGGAAAGATTATTAATGTCTTCCCAATTTAATTGGAGTCAGCAAATGACTAGAATAAACAAATTTGGGTCACAATTCATTAGCCTTAGACACCAAAGATAAAGCAAATAGGAGTTACAGTTTTACCACATTTGCCATCCAAAAAAATATGTATATTAGTAATCAATATGCACTTCCAACCTACGTATCTAAGTCAACTCATAATTATTCTCCACATCCAAGACAATGGCTTTTCCTTGCGTCAAAAGAAACGTACTTTCAGTTCTCCCTCTTCTCCTTCTTTTATCAGTCACTCCTTTGTCTTCATCTCTGTCTCCGACTGACAAAGTCACAAATGAATCACTCAACCAACTCTGCTCAAAACCGGGAATACACAAACCCTTCTGCATCTTTTGGCTCGCTGATCCAAAAACGTTCACCCTCGACTTCAACGGTCTTCTCGGTTTGGTCATCGAAAAGACGCGTTCTCAGGGCTATACTAACTTTGTGTTGATTGCAAGCGAAGCATATTCCACGACTGATCCGACGCTCAAGGTCCCGTATGGGACTTGCACAACATATTATGACCCAGCCATTAAATTGATCGAGGAAGCTATAGGGTTTGCTAGCTCTAAGAACTACCAGTTAACATCTCTGGTCGCTGCGAAAGCCTTTAAAAGTATAACTGTGTGTGATGCTGCCCTTGCAGGACGTCATAATGTGCCGATTTATGTTCCACAACGCAATTTAGATTTTGAAAGAATGTGTAACATTGTTAGAGTTCTCTCTGACGTTTTGAGGTCCTGATTCTGTGTGTAGACGGCAAAAAATTATTAAATGAATAAATTCATAGTTAAATGACTGTGTCTTGCAACTTCGCTAAGACTTTCATCTCTCGTTACTTCTGTTATATATGAATTTGTGACTATAATAAATCTTGTACCAAAACGAAGATACAAGCATACATACGTACTATATGAACACTAACGTAATAACCCAAGGTCTTGAAATCTTTTCAGTTTATTTTATTTATTTTTTTTAATATTTTTTTCAAAGAAGGAAATGATTAATAACCAAGATATTTTTTTGAAAGGTTCATTATCAATGGAATAATGGTGGATTGAATACCATTTTGATCTAGCTGAAGAAGAATTATCCCCCTAAATACCATTTTTTATTATAGTTTTTTCAAAGAAGGAAATGATTAATAACCAAGATATTTTTTTGACAGGTTCATTATCAATTGAATAATGGTGGATTGAATACCATTTTGATTTAGCTGAAGAAGAATTCATAGATTTTAAAGGATGATATTTATGTTATCCACATCCAATAAAATGGATTATTTTTAGAAAGATATATTCTCCTCAAATTAATATTGTAATTTTTTTTTGACAGATGTTAATTTTGTAATTATCCCCCTAAATACATTAATTCACACATTATTTTGAGTCAACAATATTGATTAGGGTAAACCGATTTGGGTGATCACATTCCGTTAAACACACAAACACCAAGATTAAGTATGACAAATGGTTGTTACACTTGTCACTTTTGTTATCCAAGAAAACTATATATGTACTTTTTAACCCAAAAAAAAAACTATATATGTATATTAGTAAGCAATAGCACTTCCCACATCTAAGGGCATACACATAATTATTCTCCAAATCCAATACAATGGATTTTCCTCGCGTCTCAATTCTTCCTCGCGTCTCAATTCTTCCTCTTCTCCTTCTTTTATTAATCACTCCTTTGTCTTCATCTTTGTCTCTGAATGACACAACTAACATAGTCACAAAAGAATCTCTCGACCAAATCTGCTCACAACCGACAATTTCCAAGCACTTCTGCATCATTTGGCTTACCAATGATCCAATAACCTTCACCGTCAAATTCAAGGGTCTTCTCGAATTGGTCATCCAAAAGACGCAATTGTTTGGTTATAAGAACATAGCGATGATTTAGAAAGAACCACAACCGATCCGACACTCAAGATACCGTATGGATCGTGTGTAACATATTATGAGTCAGCCATTAAATTGATCGAGTATGCTATACGGTTTGCTAGCTTGAATAAGTTCGAGTTAACATCTCAGGCGGCTGTGAAAGCCTTTATTACTATAACTAGGTGTGAAGCTAGGACGTAATACTGTGCCGTCTGATGTTACACTACGCAATATGCGGTTTAAAAGAATGTGTAACATTGGTAGAGTTTTCTCTGATGGTTATTGTAAACTTGTTAACTTTTGTTAACTTTTGTATCATAACTTTTGTTAACAATGTATCATAACTTTTATAACAATGCATCTAACACTCGTTTACTTCGTCGTTAACCAATCCGTTATGGATAAGATGATTTCGTTTTGTTGACGGGAAAAATGTTGTTTGAACTATAAACTTTTAAATTAACGTCATTAAAACCATAAACTTTCCCAAAAGCCATTTAAAACGTCAAGTAATGTTGACTATCATTTTAAAACACCAAATGTCGTTAGTTACTTCATTAGCAAATTTTATGACATGTCTATTTGGCTTCGTCAACAACATTTGATATTAGAGTATCTCCAACAATACTCTTCATTTTAAGGGGAATACACTTTCAAAATAAAGGTTTAAAGATCACATAGTTCAACAATACACCTTCAAATTAATTTTTAAAAGTTTTTATATTACATTATAGTCCATAATATTGCTAATAATTAGTTATAATGATAAAACTTTCATATACAATATAAAACTTACAATTAAAGAAAAAATATATCAAACAAAATTAATAAATACAAAACCTTATATGATAACACAAACTAATATATAATTTTTTAAGAAAACATAAAATAAAATTACATGATATAAAATTACTCAATGTATTTTTTTCCATAATGCTCACATATATGATTAATTAGTGTCTTAAAAAATTATTAATGTTATTTTTGTAAAAAAAATTGTTTTTAAATGGTATATCTTTCATATATCAATAATTTCAATTTTAATTTAGTGTGTTTGAATTTATATAAATATCTTTCAAACAATTGAATTTAATAGAATGATTTGTGAAAGATTTTGAGGGTCTCAATAGTGCATCCTCAAATTTGAGGGTTCACTATATAACCCCTTAAAATTTGAGGTTTTAAGACATTGAATTTAGTTGAAGAAGAATTTCATAGATTTATAAGGATATCTTAGATTTCATATCCAATAAGGGTGGATTTCTAAGGAAAGATTATTAATGGCTTCCCAAAATAATTTGAGGCAACAATTGACTAGAATAAACATATTTGGTTCACAATTCATTAGCCTTACACACTAAAGATAAAGCTTGCCATATATATAGCCATATAGGAGCTACAGTTTTACCACATTTGCCATCCAAAAAAGCTAAGCAATATGCACTTTCCAACATATATCCACATCCAAGACAATGCTTCTCCTGGCCTCAAAAGAAACGTACTTTCAGTTCTTCCTCTTCTCCTTCTTTTATCAGTCACTCCTTTGTCTTTATCTTTTTCTCCGAGTGACAAAGTCACAAAAGAATTACTTAACGAACTCTGCTCACAACCGACAACAGAAACCAACTTCTGCTTCTTTTGCCTAACCACTGATCCAAAAACGTTGACCCTCGATTTGAATGGTCTTCTCGATTTGGTTATGCGAAGGTCGTATTATTTGGGCTATTATAACCTAATGATGATGAAAGGCTTAGCAAGAACCACGACTGATTCGAAGCTCAAAAACTCGTACGGGTCTTGTATAACATATTATGAGTCAGCCGTTAAATTTAATGCGGAAGCTGTAGGGTTTGTTAGCTCTAAGAACTACTTGTTAACATCTCAGTCGGCTGCGAAAGCCTTTGTTATTATAGCTGTGTGTGAAGCTGTTCTTACTGGATGTAAAAATGTGCCGGCTTATGTTCCAGAACGCAATATAGTGTATAACAGAATGTGTAACATTGGTAGAGTTTTCTCTGGCGTTTTGAGGTCGTGATTATTTGTGTATCTTTCACCTGCAAGAAGGGAAATGAATAAATTCATATTAAATTACTGTGTCTTGTTGCAATAAGCTTGAGGCACAAGCAAGCCTAAAGAGATTTGGAAATAATGTTTTAGGAAGTTATGAGAAATAAGGAAGTTATGTTCCTAGAGATATTAGAAAATTGAGAAGAGAGGTTCCTTATAAATAGAGTTGTCAAGGTGTGGCTTCCTATTAACATAGATTTGAGAGGTGAGAGATCTTTAGGTTTTTGAGTTATTTTTCCTAAAGAAATAAAGAGAGTTCTTTTGAGTTTGTGTTCCTATTGAAGTTGTGTTAAGCTTTCTTTCTTGAAAACTATATTTGGTATCAGAGCGTTTCTATCCGAGGGAGCGATGGCTGAGGGTACAATCGTTGCAGCTAAACCAAAGGAAGGAACCGGATCTACCTCCATCCAATGTCCAATGCTCAGTTCAACAAACTATACTGTCTGGGCGTTAAAGATGAAGATTGCCTTGAAGGTTCGTAAGGTTTGGGAGGCGATCGAACCTGAAACAGAGGTAGCAGACGAAGACAAAAATAATATGGCTATGGCTCTATTATTTCAATCCATATCCGAGGCTCTAGTTATGCAAATTGGTGATTTAGACACTGCTAAAAAGGTGTGGGACGCCATTAAGTCAAGACATGTGGGAGCAGAGCGCGTGAAGGAAGCTCGTTTACAAACGCTTATGGCCGACTTTGAGCGACTTAAGATGAAAGATTCAGAGAAGATGGATGAATTTGCAGGGAAGATGTCAGAGATAGCTTCACAATCGGCTTCTCTTGGAGTAGCTATTGAGGAATCCAAGATGGTCAAAAAGTTTCTTAACTGTCTTCCTCACAAGAAGTTCATTCACATAGTGGCTTCTTTAGAACAAGTGTTAGACCTAAACACTACTACGTTTGTAGACATTATCGGACGACTGAAAGCATACGAAGAAAGAATCATTGATGCAGGCGAAGTACAAGAAGATCAATCCAAACTAATGTATGCAAACATGGAGACACAAAACAGTCGTGAATATACAAACGATTACCGAAACAGAGGTCGTGGAGGTCGGTTCTATAGAGGAAGAGGAAGAGGACATGGTAACGGACCAAGAGATGCATCTCGTATCACCTGTTTTCGATGTGACAAACAGGGTCACTTTGCCTTCGATTGTCCTGATCGATTGTTAAAGTTACAAGAAGCTCAAGTCTTGGATACCACTAACACTCAAGATGCTGACGAGCTTATGATGCATGAGGTCGGTTTTCTCAATGAGAAACGATGCATTCCAAGCAAGTTCGAAACTAACACGAGTGAGGATAACATCTGGTACCTTGACAATGGTGCCAGTAACCACATGATAGGGGATAAAAGGTATTTTGAGAAGATGGATGAGTCTGTTACTGGGAAGGTAAGGTTTGGAGACGACTCTCGTGTTGATATAAAAGGGAAAGGATCAATTTCTCTTGTGGATATGAATGATGAATTACGAATCATGACTGATGTCTATTATATCCCGGATTTGAAGAGCAACATAATCAGTTTGGGACAAGAAACAGAAGCAGGCTGCGACATTAGGCTAAATGGAGGATATCTGAGAATGAGAGATGCTCAAGGAAAACTTCTTGCAAGAGCACCAAGGTCAAAGAATAGACTTTATAAGATCCGTTTGGACTTTCACGATAATGCCTACTTAAACCTGTCTTCTATTAGTGAGTCCAGCCGTTGGCACGCTCGCTTTGGACACATAAACTTCGATACTATCAAGTCCATGAAGCAGAAAGAACTCGTCCAAGGTCTCCCACACGTAGTATTTGATAAGGAAATCTGCAGCTCTTGTCTCTTTGGAAAGCAGACGAGACAAACTTTTCCACAAGCCACCACATACAGAGCCTCTTCAGTTCTAGAACTGGTCCATGGAGACCTTTGTGGACCAATAACACCGAGTACAGCTGCAGGTAACCGCTTTATCTTTGTTCTTATTGATGATCACTCACGCTATATGTGGATCACATTGCTGAAGGAGAAGAGTTCTGCATTCGAGAAGTTTAAAATGTTTAAGAACCGTGTTGAGAAGGAATCAGGTTCTCGAATCAAGACTCTTAGAACAGATAGAGGTGGTGAATTTGTTTCGCAAGAATTCAATGAATACTGTGAGAGCACCGGGATTCAGAGACACCTTACAGCCCCGTATACACCACAACAGAACGGCGTTGTAGAACGACGGAACAGAACGATGATGGAAATGACAAGGAGTATCCTTAAGCACATGAAAGTTCCAAATTATCTATGGGGAAGCAGTAAGACACTCTGCATATTTGCTAAACAGGATTGCTACAAGGGCATTAACAGACAAGACTCCGTACGAGATCTACAAGAAACAGAAACCTCGTATTGATCATCTACGAATCTTTGGCTGCATCAGTTACGCAAAAGTTGACCAAAATCTGCTGAAGAAACTGGATGATCGATCAAGGATGTTAGTCCATTTGGGGATAGAACCAGTTTCTAAGGCATATAGATATTATGATCCTCAAACAAGAAAGATTATTGTGAGTCGAGATGTGATTTTTGATGAGAGCAAAGGCTGGAATTGGAGAAAAAATCTTACAGAACAAGACGGTGATGGAAGCTTTAATATTACTCTTGGTGAGTTTGGAAACCACGGTATTACAACCCGGAGATTGATGAAAACACTCTTGGTAATGAAGAAAACAGAGAAGAAACAGACAACATTAATCACTCGCTAGAAATTGCAGAACACGAAGAAGAAGATGATGTCATGGAGAATAACCCGCTTGCTCTAAGGAGAAGTCAAAGACAGAGTAACACACCCAAGTATCTTAGAGACTATGTTTTACTTGCTGAAGAAGAAGGTGAAACACTACTCTTGTGTTTAAACAATGAACCAAGAAATTTTATTGAAGCTAGTGGATCAAGTAAGTGGCTCAATGCTTGTAATGATGAGATTATGTCAATCGAAAAACTGCATACGTGGGATCTAGTCGATTTACCTCCTGGAACAACGCCTATTGGACTCAAATGGGTGTTCAAATTGAAAAGTAACTCCGACGGCAGCATCAACAAGTATAAGGCTTGTCTTGTTGCTAAGGGATACGTTCAACAGTATGGAATTGACTTTGAAGAAGTTTTTGCTCCTGTTGCGCGCATTGAAACCATCAGACTTCTCATAAACATTGCAGCCACAAATGGGTGGGAGATTCACCATTTAGATGTCAAAACAGCGTATCACGGAGTGCTCAAGGAGACAGTCTATGTCACTCAACCTGAGGGATTTGAGAAGAAGAGATGTGAAGACAAGGTATATAAGCTGAATAAAGCGTTGTACGGTCTGCGACAAGCTCCAAGAGCGTGGAATAAGAAGTTGAATCAAATTCTTGAGGGACTGCAGTTCAAAAAGTGCTCTAAGGAACCGACGGTTTATCGCAAAACATAGAATGGACAAACCTTGGTTATTGCAGTGTATGTTGATGATTTATTTGTCACAGGGACAGACAAGATAATCATTTACAAATTTAAGGAGGAGATGGCTGCTAAATTTGAAATGAGTGATCTTGGCAAGTTAACTTACTATCTCGGGATAGAGGTAATCCAACATGAGAATGGGATTGTGCTAAGCCAGCGGAGATATGCTCAGAAAATCTTGGAGGAAACAAGAATGGTGGACTGTAATCCCGAGTACATACCAATGGAGTTTGGTCTCACATTGTCAAAAGCTGAAGATGAAAGGGAGATCGATGCTACAGCTTTCAGGAAGAAAATTGGTTGTCTTCGGTATTTGATTCACACAAGACCGGACTTGTCATATTGTGTAGGAATCTTGAGCAGATATATGCATAGTCTTAGAGTGTCACACGGTGCTGCAATGAGACAATGTTTGAGGTATCTCAAAGGAACAACATCTCTTGGTTTAACCTTTGAAAGAAGTTCGAAAGTACCAAGGTTAATCGGATACAGTGACAGCAGTCTTAGCATTGATCCGGACGATGGTAGAAGTACAACAGGCCATATTTTTTATCTGGGAGATAGTCCTATTTCTTGGTGTTCACAAAAACAGGATGTAGTGGCTATGTCATCTTGCGAAGCTGAGTTTATGGCTGGAACTGAAGCAACCAAACAGGCAATCTGGTTGCGAGACTTGCTTAGTGAGATCACAGGAGTTGAAGCCAAGAAAGCTATTATTCGTATTGATAATAAGTCAGCAATAGCTCTCACAAAAAATCCTGTTTTCCGTGGGAGGAGCAAACACATTCAGAGAAGGTTTCATTTCATTAGAGAGTGTGTGGAGAATGAAGAAATTGAAGTGGAGAATGTTCCGGGAATCGAACAAAAGGCAGATATTCCTATCAAGGCTTTCGGAAAAATGAAGTTCAAGCAAATGAGGGAGTTCATAGGAGTTCAAGACTTGGAGAAGATGTGCTTCAAGCTTAAGGAGGAGAATGTTGGAATAAGCTTGAGGCACAAGCAACCCTAAAGAGATTTGGAAATAATGTTTTAGGAAGTTATGAGAAATAAGGAAGTTATGTTCCTAGAGATATTAGGAAATTGAGAAGAGAGGTTCCTTATAAATAGAGTTGTCAAGGTGTGGCTTCCTATTAACATAGATTTGAGAGGTGAGAGATCTTTAGGTTTTTGAGTTATTTTTCCTAAAGAAATAAAGAGAGTTCTTTTGAGTTTGTGTTCCTATTGAAGTTGTGTTAAGCTTTCTTTCTTGAAAACTATATGTCTTGCATCTTCGCTATGGCTGTCAAATGTAAATTTGTGCCAGAGAATCAGAGAACACTAGCTCTGCCAACACAGGTCAATGTGAAGTCACATGGAATGAAGTGGCGTTATGAACCTTGAGTCTTATTGAGAATATCCAAAAAGTCAGAGCTCAACCAATCATGTAGACACTAGGCTAGTAGACACAGTAGAGGGAATGGTCAAGATTTTGGCTGATAAAGAGACAGACAAGATCTTGGGAGTTCATATTATGTCGCCAAACGCAGGAGAATTGATCCATGAGGCGGTTCTAGCGATCAACTATGATGCATCAAGTGAAGACATTGCTCGAGTCTGTCACGCTCATCCCACCATGAGTAAGGCTATCAAGGAAGCTGCCATGGCTACCTATGACAAGCCCATTCACATGTAGATTACACACAAGTACATCACAATTTACAGTTGGTTCTGTTCACGGTTTTTCATTTACTTGTTTTTTTTTTTTTTTTTTGGGTTTTGATATTTTCTTGTGTGTTGTTAGTATAGCTCTGAGAACGTGACTATAATAAAGGAAAAAAGATGGCTAGCTACATGAAGTATAGGAGAATGCATGGTCACACATGCCAAGTATAATATTGTATCATCAACTATACGAAGTATATGTATTGCATGGCCACATGCATGAACTATATGACGTTATGTGGTCAACACCATAGACATAAAATCCAGTACACCGGTCGAATGATTCCGGCGAAGACCGACGTTGACTCCGGCGTTGACCAACATTGATAAAAAAAAAATGTATTTTTTTCTATTAAAAAAAAAATAATAAATTATTATATTAAATCATTTATAGTTTTTCATGATTAGAAAACATAATCTATTCAATATCTAATTATTTATACATCTCTAATCTATTCATTCTTATAATTAGTTACTTTTTATTTTTAAAGCTACTAATAGTTAAATAAAATCATTAATCAATATTTTCAAGAAATATATATATATATAAAATATGTAATTATTAATGATTTTATATATATAAATCTCTGGTCATCAAATTATTTAAAATTTTAAATACCAGAAGAATCAATAAAATCAAATTCAACTACTTTCATTAAAAAATAATATGCAAAAGATTTGAGTATATGACTCTTTACTTTAAAATTTTCATGGTAAAGAGTATACAAAATTTTAGATACTCTTTGGTATAAAAAATTACTTACTCCTAATAACATGTAAACAATAACAAAAAAAATTAACACTATTTACTTTTAATAGATAAAATTAAAGATACATAATTATTTTCAATATATAATATAAGGGCATTTGAAATAATCCTCTTATTCTATATCCTTTTGCAAACATATCCTAAAATCAAGATAAAATCTATATATATTTTGAAAATAATTATTAATTATTTTTATTTAACTATTATTTTAGCTTTAAAAATAAAAAGTAACTAATTATAAGCAAAAATACATTAGAGTTATATAAATAATTAGATATTGAATAGAATACGTTTTCTAATCATGAAAAACCACAAATAATTTAATATAATAATTTATTATTTTGTTTAGTATAAAAAATTAAAATACAATTTTTTTGGTCAATGTTGGTCAACGCCGGAGTCAACGTCGGTCTTCGCCGGAATTATTCGACTGGTGTACCGGATTGTATGTCTATGGTGTTGACCACATAACGTCAGATAGTTCATGCATGTGGTCATGCAATACATATACTTCGTGTAGTTGAGGATACAATATTATATTTGGCATGTGTGACCATGCATTCTCCTATACTTCAGGTAGCTAGCCATCTTTTTTCCTATAATAAATCTTGCAACTTCGCTAAGACTTTCATCTCTGGTATATATGAGTTTGTGACTATAATAAATCTTGTACCCAAACGAAGATACAAACATACATACGTACTATATGAACACTAACGTAATAACCCAAGGTCTTGAAATCTTTTCAGTTTTTATTTTTTAATATTTTTTTCGAAGAAGGAAATGATTAATAACCAAGATATTTTTTGAAAGAATTACTCAAATGTTATCCAAAAGTTGGTTTATTACTCATATCTATAAATCTTTTGAAAATTACTCAAATGTTTAGTGCTCTGGGTGTAATTACAATTTACCCCTTGAATTTTATTTTTCGATTTTAAGTAAAAAATTAAAAAAAAAAATACACATCAGCAAATTAAAATACATATCATTTTTTATTTAACACGTCACTAAGTATTTTTTCAGAATCTACAATTTTCTTGTTTATGGCCCTGTTCTTTTTGCTATCGCGCGACTCCACCTATCGACTGTCTTCTTTACAACTATATATTGTAAATATGAGCAATTTGAAGGATTAAAATGTAAATTCTGCAAATTTCTAATTAAAATTTATTTTTTAATGTTGATAATTATCTTCTTCGCAGAGCTGAATCTATGGATTCAAAATCAGCGACAGTCGCTATTTCTAATTTAAGGTATGGGTGGTGTCGTTAATTAATCTGGCGACTCCGAAATCTTGAGATTTAAGTCGCAGCGACTAGAGAAAAGGAAAGATGGTGAATGAAAGAGAAGTAAGCTGTTTTTCGGTCGCCGATCGCTGTCGCCGCGATTCGGTTCCCGAACAGGGCCTATATCAGGAAAACAAACAGTTTCCACTGTTCATAGCCTGAAAAAAAAAACCTCTCCCTCTATCGTCCTCTCTTGTCGCCGAACCCTAGCCTGTCTCTGTTTCCGGGGTCTCTTTGCCTGTCTCTGTTGCAGTTCTTTTGTTGGTGTTTCCCAGAAGTTTTTGTTATCATTTGCGACTCCTTTCTCTGGCCAGCTGTTGGTCTTGCAACCTCCTGCCGTCTTCGTCCGCTCCCCCGCCTCCGCCTCCGCAGCTCTGCTCAGTCACCTCTGTGATCTCCTCTTCTGAAGCCTCCCTGTTTTGGGCTTTCAGCTGTGTGGATTCTCCCTCGAAGGTCAAGGCATTTAGGATAGATCCTGCTACTTTGCGGGAAAACTTCTCCTCCGTTAGTCGCCGTCATGGTGCTCCGCTGTTAGATCTGAAGGTCACGGCTGCTTCGCGTGGATACTTCTCCTCCGTCAGCCGCCGCCACGGTGCTTCGTTGTTCGATCTAGGTTTTGCTTCGTGAAGCAGTGGTTGCTTTTTTCTTGGGCCAGGCCCATTAAGTCGTTTCTTTGGAGTGGTTCTATTTCCTTCTTGGACTCTCCTATCATCAGGCCCGTTTGGATCCTTTATTAGGTATGGCCCTTTAATCGTTACACTCATCATCAAATCGACGGTCCTTCGCCGGGTTCTCTGTTAAGCTAGGTTTCACCGGATACTCCTCTGGTCGTTTCACTGGATATTTCACCGGATAATCCTCCGGTCATTTCACCGGATACTCCGGTTTGTCTTTCAACTTCTCCCCCGGTATTTCCTTGCTCGTGTCTGTGGTAGGCCCTGTTTTCTTCCAGTCTAGAACCGCCTCTGGTTCGGATTCCGTCCTTATCCGGCGAAGATTGTTTATCGGATACTTCTCCGACCCCTCCCTGCTCGCGTTTGAAGCAGATCTAGGGTGCCTCCATCAGAAAACTACGTCTTTTGGTTTGTTTTTCATTTTAACGTCACCATACATTGTGACTATCTCCGATCCAGTTGATGACTTTGTGTTGTTCCTGTGCTCTATCTTGGATTTGATTCTGATAGGTTGCTTCATCACTTCTCCTGGTACCATATCAAGCTCCCTAAAGCTTGTGTCTCTATGTTTAATTCCTGCTTGCTCATGTACCTTTGCTGTTCAAATTTGCGATTCGGGTTTGTCTGAATTTGCTCTATCCTTTGTAATTGTCTGATTGAATTAATTAAGAGTTTGGGTGACAAAAAAAAAATATGAGATGCATAATGTGTTGATCATCCTTTATATTTTTTGCTTTTAGGGTCGAGAGTAAAAACCTCTAGTTAATCATAGTCTTTTTTGGTGAATAAAGAGTGTTTTTTCTACTAGGGAAACTCGAACCAAGGTTTCGTTGGTGGATTCAAGCTTTTTTCATTGCAGTCCACTATCACCAGCTTGCATATTACAAATAGTGATGTATATACTCTATTAACTCAAATGGATCTCTTGTGTTTGCTTGGCAGGTCGAAATCTATCCTCTAAAAATCCATTTGACAGAAACAATGTACAAAATGATGTGGGAATGTATCTTTCCAGGAGAGGAGCAACATTCACAGAGAAGGGAGGTTTGTTGTTAATCCATTTTACATCTCTAGCTAATGGAATATAGCTTTCCTGCTAAAGAGTTATGACTCATGCTCGTATTTTGTCTCCCAAGAAGTTTGGAAAGTGTCAACAACCTCAAGTTCAAAGCGAGTCAGGAAGGGTTCAATTGCTGAAGCGGCAGCATTGCTCTCTACGTCTGATCTAAGCCAGGTGAAAATTTGCTTTTTGTTATTCTGACATTCATATCATTTCTACACAACTTTGAAAGTATGTTCTTAAAATGATTTCAGGGGTCAAAGAATCAAAACCTAAAGTCAAAGAATCAGCCTTGGAAGTATGTTCAGTTCAGTTCAGGATACTTTGATTTTGAACAAGCTCATAGAACAAGGATCTGAACCACGAATCAAGCTTGACTTTTGATTCAAAGTATGTTCAGTTCATGAAGAAAAGAAGGGGAAAACATTTGGATTTCTTTTGGTAGAAATTGTATTTGGTATGTAAAACATTGATTTTCTATTTTCAAAGTTATGGCTGATTTACGGTTAAGTTACGGCTGAGTTATACATTTCACATGGTTGAGTTATGAATTACGGTTGAATTTCGTATGGCTGAGTTATGAGATATTAGTACGTATTTTTTTTTTTTTCATGGGTCTTTCGTACTGTCAGATTCCTAATAAATTATCTAATTAAAATGTCTCTTGATATCACAAAAAGTGTTGTTGGAGAATTGCAAAAAATCACTAATTTAGTGCCTGTTCAGATCCACACATAATAAATACATAAAGTTAGTTTTTCTCACAATATATTATTCAAATTAATTAAAAAATTTGAATTCGCATTGTGAATAAAAAAATAAAAGTATTTCTCTAAACAATTGAATAATATGGCTGAGTTATCGACATAAACAGCTGACTTATAAAATATTTGTAAATTAAAATTATTATAACTCAAAATTAAAATATAGAATGGAAAAATGAATATTACAATCATTATAAGCAATAAAAAGTAATAATTATAGAGAAAGAGTGATTTTTACACATTCTGATCATTTTGTGTAAAACATTCAAAACATGACATTTAGGGGTCAGGGTTAGGGTTAGGGTTAGGGTTTGAGGTGTAATGTTCATATTTCCAACATTATGAGTTTTAATATAACAGTTTGGTTTTGGTTATGTTGTGTTTGGTTTAAGGTTGTAATTTGGATATACTAATATGATAACCATTTGAAAATTTGAAAATTTTTGAAATTACTTTTCGGTTATTTCCGGTTATGGGTTGGTTAGATGAATATATAACCATAAATAATTCAAATGTTATCCAAATTAGGTGGATTAACTTAATATAACCGATAGCAAGCCGAATATAACCGTAATTAACCGAAAATAATGGAAAAAATAGTTTCCGGTTTGTTTCGGTTTGGTCGGTTATTTAGTCATTCTAATTTGACGGTTGGCTGAGTTATGGTAACGTTATGGCTGAGTTATGCAACGGATATATTAATTTATTATATACCTTCTCGAGAATACAAAAAGTGTTGTTGGGGAGACGCAAACAATAATTATGTTTATTGTTAAGAACCACATGCGTAATAAATGAGATTTTAGCAATTTTTTTATTTTTTTTAAATCAAAGTTTGAATTTGAATTTGAATTTAATTTTTTTTTTAATAAAAGTATTTCTCAAACAATTGACTGATATGGCTGAGTTATCGACATAAACGGCTGACTTATGAAATATTTGTAAATTAGAATTATTATAACTCAAAAATTAAAATATAGAATGAAAAAATGAATATAACAATCATTATAAGCAATAAAAAGTAATAATTATAGAAAAAATTGATTTTTACACAGTTTGATCAAAATGTGTATAACATTCAAAACATGACATTTAGGGGTTAGGGTTAGGGTTAGGGTTAGGGTTAGGGTTTGAGGTTTGGAGTTCATATTTCCAACATTATGACTTTTAATATAACAGTTTGGTTTTGGTTATATTGTGTTTGGTTTAAGGTGGTAATTTGGATATACTAATATGATAACCATTTGAAAATTTGAAAATTTTTGAAATTACTTTTCGGTTATTTTTGGTTATGGGTTGGTTAGATGAATATATAACCATAAATAATTCAAATGTTATCCAAATTAGGTGGATTAACTTAATATAACCGATAGCAAGCAGAATATAACCGTAATTAACCAAAAATAATGGAAAAAATAGTTTCTGGTTCGTTTCGGTTTGGTCGGTTATTTAGTCATTCTAATTTGAGGGTTGGCTGAGTTATGGTAACGTTATGGCTGAGTTATGCAACGGATATATTAATTTATTATATACCTTCTCGAGAATACAAAAAGTGTTGTTGGGGAGACGCAAACAATAATTATGTTTATTGTTAAGAACCACATGCATAATAAATGAGATTTTAGTGATTTTTTTATTTTTTTTAAAAATCAAAATTTGAATTTGAATTTAATTTTTTTTTAATAAAAGTATTTCTCAAACAATTGACTGATATGGCTGAGTTATCGACATAAACGGCTGACTTATGAAATATTTGTAAATTAGAATTATTATAACTCAAAAATTAAAATATAGAATGAAAAAATGAATATTACAATCATTATAAGCAATAAAAAGTAATAATTATAGAAAAAATTGATTTTTACACAGTTTGATCAAAATGTGTATAACATTGAAAACATGACATTTAGGGGTTAGGGTTAGGGTTAGGGTTAGGGTTTGAGGTTTGGAGTTCATATTTCCAACATTATGAGTTTTAATATAACAGTTTGGTTTTGGTTATATTGTGTTTGGTTTAAGGTGGTAATTTGGATATACTAATATGATAACCATTTGAAAATTTAAATTTTTTTGAAAATACTTTTTGGTTATTTCCGGTTATGGGTCGGTTAGATAAATATATAACTATAAATAATCCAAATGTTATCCAAATTAGGTCGATTAACTTAATATAACTGATAGCAAGCCGAATATAACCGTAACTAACCGAAAATAATGGAAAAAATAGTTTCCGATTCGGTTCGGTTTGGTCGGTTATTTAGTCATTTTAATTTGAGGGTTGGCTGAATTATGGTAAAGTTATGCCTGAGTTATCGTTTAGGGTCTTCTCAATAATATGAAAACGTATTATTCTTTCCTGGGTCTTTTGTTCTGTCAGATTCCTAATAAGTATTAAAACATCTCTCGATATTACAAAAAGTGTTGTTAGGGAAGCGCAAAAAATCACTAATTATGTGCCTGCTCAAATCCACACGCATAATAAATTCATAAAGTGAGATTTTTATCACAAGATATTATCGCAAATAATGTCTGGGTCTTTTGTTCTGTAAGTTTCCTAATAATTATTAAAACGTCACTCAATGTCACAAAAAATGTTGTTAGGGAAGCGCGAAAAATCACTAATTTTGTGCCTGCTCAAATCCACACGCATAATAAATTCATAAAGTGAGCTTTTTATTACAAGATATTATTGCAAATAATTAACTAATTATTATCCTTTGTAAAATTGTTAACTCAAAAGATTATTCAACATCATGGAAATTTTCATGAGTTAAAGATGTGATAAGTTGAGTTATCTATTTTTTTAATTAAAAAAAACGAAAATTCAGTTATATAATACAAAAAAATTATTTTTTCGTTTTTATTTAATTCATATATCAAGAAAAATATTTTTTACTGTTTTTCTTTTATTTAATAATTTTTTTAATTAGTTATTTTATTTCTCCTAAATTATTATTTTTTATTATTATTTGAAATGAAAATAGACATAGACTTAAATTTTATTCAAAAATGTTACCAATCACTAACAAAACTAATTTTTTTGAAGTTGAGTTTAAATAATCATGTGTTATGGTTGATGTACAAGTTTCCTTTGTAAAATTGTTAACTCAAAAGATTATTCAACATCATGGAAATTTTCATGAGTTAAAGATGTGGTAAGTTAAGTTATCTATTTTTTTAATTCAAAAAACGAAAATTCAGTTATATAATACAAAAAAATTATTTTTTCGTTTTTATTTAATTCATATATCAAGAAAAATAATTTTACTGTTTTTCTTTTATTTAATAATTTTTTTAATTACAAGATATTATTGCAAATAATTAAATAATTATTATTCGAATTTAGAATTTTACTTTTCTAAAAGTATTTCTCCAACAATTGAATATTAAAATTATTATAACTCAAAATTTAAATTTAGAATGGAAATATGTCTATTATTAGGTTAACTGATGGTTTCCCGCCAAAATATCGCTTTACGGCTGAGTTATAATCATTACGGGAAAACGAAAGGTCATGTGACGGCTGAGTTATAGTGAGTTATGGCTGAGTTATCAGAAGAAACAATCTGAAAGTAAATGGATGATATATATGACTTTACGGCTGAGTTATAATATTTACGGGAAAACGAAAGGTCATGTGACGGCGGAGTTATAGTTAGTTATGGCTGAGTTATCACAAGAAAAACCTGAAAGTAAATAGATGATATATGCTATGACTGGTAACATGTGTTACTATTGACTTAAGTTGAGTTATGGACTTAACTCAAATTTTATTCAAAAATGTTACCAATCACTAACAAAACAAACTTTTTTAATTAGTTATTTTATTTCTCCTAAATTATTATTTTTATTATTTGAAATGAAAATAGACATAGACCTAAATTTTATTCAAAAATGTTACCAATCACTAACAAAACTAATTTTTTTGAAGTTGAGTTTGAATAATCATGTTGTTATGGTTGATGTACAAGTTTGAGGTATATCCTTTGTAAAATTGTTAACTCAAAACATTATTCAACATCATGGAAATTTTCATGAGTTAAAGATGTGGTAAGTTAAGTTATATATTTTTTTAATTCGAAAAACGAAAATTCAGTTATATAATACAAAAAATTATTTTTTTTCGTTTTTATTTAATTCATATATCAAGAAAAATAATTTTTACTGTTTTTCTTTTATTTAATAACTTTTTTAATTACAAGATATTATTGCAAATAATTAAATAATTATTATTCAAATTTAGAATTTTACTTTTCTAAAAGTATTTCTCCAACAATTGAATATTAAAATTATTATAACTCAAAATTTAAATTTAGAATGGAAATATGTCTATTATTAGGTTAACTGATGGTTTCCCGCCAAAGTATCGCTTTACGGCTGAGTTATAATCATTACGGGAAAACGAAAGGTCATGTAACGGCTGAGTTATAGTGAGTTATGGCTGAGTTATCAGAAGAAACAATCTGAAAGTAAATGGATGATATATATGACTTTACGGCTGAGTTATAATATTTACGGGAAAACGAAAGGTCATGTGACGGCTGAGTTATAGTTAGTTATGGCTGAGTTATCACAAGAAAAACCTGAAAGTAAACAGATGATATATATGACTTTACGGCTGAGTTATAATATTTATGGGAAAAACGAAAGGTCATGTGACGGATGAGTTATAGTTAGTTATGACTGAGTTATAACAAGAAAAATCTATATATACATTTTTGGAGACAATTATGAAATAAATCATGAAGTTCAGTACTATTTACAGGGAAGGCCACTGACATTAAATATTTAATTAAATTCATTTTTTAATAAAAACTAAATGTTATACATAGTAATTGTTAGAGAAGCATATGCCATAAATTTTGGTTTAATTGTTATAAATAAATCTGAAATGTATTCATAGAAACTAATTAGTTCTACCTAAATTATTAAATAAAAAATATAAATTTTTATATTTTAACACCATTTCAAAAATAAAAAATATATTTCTATGTTAAACTTAATAAAAATTAAAATATTATGAATCTTTAGATTTATAAATGTTGAAAATCTCATAAAACATGAGGTAAAATCTCATAAATTTTAAATATTATTAATCAAATGGTAGAACATGGGTTAAATTTTAATTAATGTATAAATATAAGGAAAAATAATTTTTATTTAATTCATATATCAAGAAAAATAATTTTACTGTTTTTCTTTTATTTAATAAATTTTTTAATTAGTTACTTTATTACTCCTAAATTATTATTTTTTATTATTATTTGAAATGAAAATAGACATAGACCTAAATTTTATTCAAAAATGTTACCAATCACTAACAAAACTAATTTTTTTGAAGTTGAGTTTGAATAATCATGTGTTATGGTTGATGTACAAGTTTGAGGTATATCCTTTGTAAAATTGTTAACTCAAAAGATTATTCAACATCATGGAAATTTTCATAAGTTAAAGATGTGGTAAGTTGAGTTATCTATATTTTTAATTTAAAAAAAATGAAAATTCAGTTATATAATACAAAAAAAATATTTTTTTCGTTTTTATTTAATTCATATATCAAGAAAAATAATTTTTACTGTTTTCTTTTATTTAATAACTTTTTTAATTAGTTATTTTATTTCTTCTAAATTATTATTTTTTTATCATTTGAAATGAAAATAGACATAGACCTAAATTTGATAAGATTTTAAATATTATGACATAGTAATTGTTAGAGAAGCATATGCCAAAATTTTGGTTTAATTGTTATAAATAAATTCGAAATGTATTTATAGAAACTAATTAGTTCTACCTAAATTATTAAATAAAAATATACATTTTTATATTTTAACACCATTTCAAAAAAAAATATTTCTATGTTAAACTTAATAAAAATTAAAATATTATGAATCTTTAGATTTATAAATATTGAAAATCTCATAAAACATGGGGTAAAATCTCATAAATTTTAAATATTATTAATAAAATGCTAGAACATGGGTTAAATTTTAATTAATGTATAAATAGAAGGAAAAATAATTTTTATTTAATTCATATGTCAAGAAAAATAATTTTTACTGTTTTTCTTTTATTTAATAACTTTTTTAATTAGTTATTTTATTTCTCCTAAATTATTATTTTTTATTATTATTTGAAATGAAAATAGACATAGACCTAAATTTTATTCAAAAATGTTACCAATCACTAACAAAACTAATTTTTTTGAAGTTGAGTTTGAATAATCATGTGTTATGGTTGATGTACAAGTTTGAGGTATATCCTTTGTAAAATTGTTAACTTAAAAGATTATTCAACATCATGGAAATTTTCATGAGTTAAAGATGTGGTAAGTTGAGTTATTTATTTTTTTTAATTAAAAAACGAAAATTCAATTATATAATACAAAAAAAAATATATTTTTTTTCGTTTTTATTTAATTCATATATCAAGAAAAATAATTTTTACTGTTTTCTTTTGTTTAATAACTTTTTTAATTAGTTATTTTATTCTTATTTTCTTTTATTTAATAATTTTTTTAATTAGTTATTTTATTTCTTCTAAATTATTATATTTTTTATCATTTGAAATGAAAATAGACATAGACCTAAATATGATAAGATTTTAAATATTATGACATGCATGTAGTTAATTTTTTAATTTGCAATGTAACAAAGAAGTTTAGTTAACAATGTAACTCAGCCACAACACGAAAAACATTACAGTAATTAAAAAGCAAAAAAAATTGCTGCAAAACTCAGCCGCTTCATGAACTGAAAATATGTAACTCAGCCGTATCGTTTGATAAGTCAGCCGTAACTGAAAAACATTCTAGTAATTAATCTTTTGCCAATAAGTCAGCCGTCAAACGGCTGACTTGTCGATAAGTCAGCCTATGACGGCTGAGTTATTGTTTTTTTACCATAACTCAGCCGTAACTACATCTCATAAGTCAGCCGTTTTCATAACTCAGCTAGTCGGAAAATGGCAATTCAGCCGTGTCGTTGTGATAACTCAGTCAAAATCTTGACAACTCACCATCAGTTGAAAACTCAGCCATTACTACAGCTGAGTTATGCGCATAACTCAGCCAAATTTAATAAGTCAGTCATAACTCTTAGCTGACTTATGAGCATAACTCAGCCAGATTTTCATAAGTCAGCCGTCCGCTCTTACTCAAATGTTTTTTCCGATAACTCAGCCGCAACATACCTATAACTCAGCCGCAACATACTCTGTCTCGCGTTACGGCTGAGTTATGGTACACGTCAGCGATTTCTGACGTGGCGTCTGACGTGGCAATGGTATTTTTGTAATAACGTTTTTTCCGGTAACATAAAACAGGGGCACGCTGGGTATTTTGAAAATACCCGAAACATTCTAGTAATAAAAAAGTTTTTTGTAGATTCTGGTAATATTACCTAAAATGAGTAACATTTGAGTAATTCACCCATATTTTTTTGACAGGTTCACTATCAATTGAGTAATGGTGGATTGAATACCATTTTTGATTTAGCTGAAGAAGAATTTATAGATTTTAAAGGATGATATTTATGAATTCCACATCCAATTAGGGTGGATTATTTTTAGGACAGATTTATTCTCCTCTAATTAATTTTGTAATTATCCCCCTAAATACGTTAATTCACCCATTATTTTGTGTCAACAATATTGATTAGGATAAACAGATTTGGGAGTTATATTCCATTAAACACAAAACACCAAGATTTAAGCATGCCAAATGGGAGTTACACTTGTCACTTTTGTTATCCAACAAAACTATATATGTATTTTTTAACAAACAAAAAAAGTTTATATATTTATAATAGTAAGCAATAGCACTTCCCACATCTAAGACGCACAATTATTCTCCAAATCCAAGACAATGGCTTTTCCTCTCGTCTCAATTCTTCATCTTCTCCTTCTTTTATTATTCACTCCTTTGTCTTCATCTTTGTCTCTGAGTGACAAAACTGACATAGTCACAAAAGAATCACTCGACCGAATCTGCTCACAACCGACAATTTACAGCCAGTTCTGCATCATTTGGCTTACCAATGATCCAATAACGTTCACCGTCAACTTGAAGGGTCTTCTAGAATTGGTCATCCAAAAGACGCAATTGTTTGGTTATAAAAACTTAGCGATGATGAAAGGCTTTGCAAGAACCACGACTGATCCGACGCTCAAGATACCGTATGAGTCGTGCGTAACATATTATGAGTCAGCCATTAAATCGATCGAGGACGCTATACGGTTTGCTAGCTCGAATGAGTACGAGTTAACATCTCAGGCGGCTGTGAAAGCCTTTATTAGTATAACTACGTGTGAAGCTGACCTTGCAGAACGTAATACTGTGCCGTCTGATGTAACATTACGCAATATGCGGTTTAAAAGAATGTGTAACATTGGTAGAGTTTTCTCTGATGTTTACAGGTTCTGATTCTTTGTGTGTTTTTTTCACCTCCAAGACGACAAAAGACTATTAAGCGAATAAATTCATAGTTAAACTTAAATTATTGTGTCTTGCAACTTCGGTAAGACTTCAATATCTCGGTAATTCTGGTGTGAATTTTGTGACTAACCATATCCATAAAACCTTTAAAATTGTCCTACAATAAACCCTTTTAGCACCAAAAATAAGAGAATTCAGGAAGTAAAAGAAGAATACTAATTAGATAAACTATCTCGCTGCACTAATGCTAATAAGAATAGCAATGTTATGTTGACTATCCTTTTAAAACATCAATATTATCGACGAAACCAAAATGGACATGTCATAAAATCTGATAACGCATCTAACACTCGTTTACTTCGTCGTTAACCAATCCCTCGTCAATAAGATGACTTGGTTTCGTTGATGGGAAAAATGTTGTTTAAATCATCAACTTTTAAATTAACGCCATTAATACCACAAATTTTCTCGAAAGCCATTTAGAAGGTCAAGTAATGTTGACTATTATTTTAAAACATCAAATGTCGTGTTAAACAGCATTTTTCCCAATCGACATCATTTTATTTATCATACTAGTATTGGACCCGCGCTACGCGCGGGAGTTAGATGAGAGTGTTTTTTCGTTTGTTTTGTTAATTTATTTTTTGGTTATGTATTTTTCCTCTTTGTGTCTGGTTATGTTCTGCGTTTGTTTTCATTTGCTCTTTTGTTGTTTTAATTTTTTCCTATATCTTTTTTCAGTTAGTATAATAAAGTAAAGTTTAAGAAATTTATTAAATTTAAATTATCATGATCTTTTTTTCTTTTCAAAAAATATAGAATTAGAAGTTAAGTTTGTATAGTAACAGTTGTTTTTGGGATCTACAGGACAATATGAGTTTTGAAACTATTTCTTGATGCTTATAATCCTTCTGCTTTGATCTCTTTCATTGATGCACTTTTTTTTTTTTTTTTTTTGGTGTCTTTGGGTGTTTTCCTCTTCATTTCGCATCCGTATGAGGTTATTGGTTCTATCCTGATGTTTTCGTTTCAGGTATGTGTTAATTGGTGTGTAAATCTGTTCTTTTTTAAAATTGTTTTTGTTCCTTTCATTTCCTAATTAACGTACCCATTGTTTTTGAGTTCGTAGTTCTAAATTTGAGTTTTGGTTGGCCCCATTGTGTTGTTTCAAGTGGATGTGAATTTTGTGTTGTTCAAATTAAATTGTCGCCTCTATGATGTTTTTTAATTTTAATTTTGTAGGGTGTATTTTTTTGTGACCGTTTTAGTAAGTCTATCAATTTTGGTCTAACTTGAACAAAATGTGGTACTCGAATTTCAGCATCTTTTCCTTCAACTAAATGTGTGTCCATCTCTTACATTTTTTTACTGTTTGGTGATGGTTTTGTCAATTGCTGGCGAGTAACGTTAATTGAATCTTCGTTGCAGTTGTTGTTTCTTTCGATTTTTTAGTAGCTCTGTTTTTCGAAGCTGACTATTTTTATGGTCTAGGTGTCATTGAAGCTAAAGACCTTTTGCATATGTCTATCTCATGGTGATCGTAATACTTTTAGACCTTTTTAGGGATGGTTTGTGAGAAGTTTATTCAATATATGTTGATCTTGAATGTTCTGGTTTTGTTGTCATGGTAAGTGGTGGACTTTAATTTTATTTTTCCAATCGTTTGTATTCTTGCTATACTTTCAGTTATGTTCTCTTGTTCTCTTGTTTAGATTATTTTGGAGGCGTAAGTAATGTTTATGATGGAGAAAAACAAAAACTTTTATTTTGAATTTAAATTTTAAGAGAATGATAACATTGGTTAACTTTATTGTTTTTCCTTAAGCTAAAAGAAAAAGACAAGCTTGATAATTTGTTTGTAGTAGTAGCAGTGCGCGCATTTATTCTCCATGTCATTGAGGGTGTAGATGATAGTTGGTTGGACTTCTGTCAATGTACTATAGTAGGACTGTAGTTTTTGTACATTGAGTCTGTGTAACGACTTCTTGATAACAAACATGAAACATTGCAATATCAATCGTCGGAAGCCAAATTTTTTTTCTAAATCACTCAAAGATATAGCATAAGCTTGATAGTAATCTTCTAGGCTGAAGGGTAGATATCAAAGGGTAACATGTGCGTAATCGAAAACATAACCCAGCGTACCACTGTTCCGGATGAGCGAATAATTATGTTTTCATCTTAGCCTTCACTCATATAACAAAAGTAGTCCACAATTTGGGGTGTGAAACAAAGATTGGTAATTATCGTTTTAGATTCCAAATCACAATAATTCAAATAGAGAAACGTATATAAATAAAAGAATATAGATGATAGGTACATGCAACTATAGAGCCATCAGCCATGTTATGATGTACATTTTATTTTCTCCTTGCTCATCCTTCTATGCGATCAGACAAAATAATTCAAAAACGACAATAGTCAATTTTTTCCTTCGATATATAAGTGATCCTTCTTAAAAAAATATCAAACTCCACTATTTTTAAAGTATATTTATCTTATCTTCAGTTAAACATATATACCATAATTCATATAGATGCATTGGCCAAAGCCTTCCTATCTTGCGAGCATCAATATTCCACATTTTGTAGAGCCCTTGAGATTTAGTTAACAATAATTTAGAATATAAGATAAATCGAAATCGTATACGATAAGGAAAAATTAGTTATTGATGAAAATTGAAAATGCTTAACCTTTAATTCTTACTCAAATTTAGTAATTAAGGAGTCCTTTTTTCAAACTTGTAATAGTTGAGTCAAATTATGAATTGTAGAAAAGTGGTATGCGAGTCGAAAACTTCATTAATAAAAAAAGGAAAATAAAATAACAAAATTTGTCAAACAATGATGTTTATAAATATGTTTTTCATATGTGAGTTTGTTAAACCAAGTAACTAACAGACAAATGAAAAACGTAATAAGTTAAATATTAACAGGTGACACAAACAGTCATAACTCCAGCAGCTGGTCTAGTGAGCCGAACCTTAACCACGTAATCATCAATCTCAACCAACTCAAGCCCCCCACCTCCAGGTACGGCCTTAACTCAGAGAGAACCTTAATTGAACAACAAACCCAAAAAGGGCCCATTCAGATCGATTACAAAACACAAGACGCTAAATTAAAAACAACTAAAACGTTTTTTAAAAAACAAAACTTTTCGATGTTCTCATCGTTTAGCTCTAACCCTCCTGTCTCAGATTCAAGAAACTGCTCAACGGACATGGTCTCTAGAATCTTGTCTCGTAGCCGACTCTCGATTCCCATCTTCAACGTCACTGATGAGCTAGGACACGAGCCACAAGCTCCTTGTAGCTTTAAAATTATACCACAAGCCCGTCGATCTTGTGCAGCGCCACGTTTCCTCTGTCAGCCATTAGTGACGGCCTTACTTCGTCTAGCACTCTCTCCTCATTCTCTTCAATTAACGGCATGACGCAGCTCACGTGACCAAACACTAAACCAAATCACAACTACAGTTCTAAGAGAGATTGGTCTGTTTTTTGCAAATCAGAATAACAGATTTCAAGCATTCATTACCTGTTCGTTTTCTCAAAGCTAACAATATGAAAGCCCCACCCTCTTTCTCGCTAAAAATCTTCTCTAGTGAGGTCGCATGATCGTCAAAAGCACTTAGGCTCACTTTCTCCCCACTTTCATAATAGAATACATGTGTTGAAAGCAATAAAGAGGGTTAATATAAGAACCATATTAAGAAGTGAATCAAAGAGATGTAAGTCGGTGAGGGACAGACCTTTCAAGACATAGATGGACTAACATCCTCTCCAAGGTTTGTGTCATTCCATTTCCATATGCTTTGCTGCAACATACTTGGCCCCTGTACTTGGCCCATGACATTTTATGTGAAAACAGGCATGTAGGCGAAACCATAAGGCTATAGATTAAAATAAAGACACCAAAAACTTACATCTAATAGAAAAATTTAAAACGCATCCTCTTAAAGTAATGTAGAACTAATGTAGGTGTTCCTTTAATTTGGAGAATTTGGTTCAAAATTTTAAAAGGAAGGCAACTTATAAGCGATCGATTATGAAACTTAAACTTTCAGAGATGGACTAAATATTGAAACAGGGAAATATTGAAAGAGTAAATACATATACAAACCTGGAAGATCTGTATTGGTGTTGGCAAGAGAAACAACCTGGTCATGACTCTGGAACCTGAAAAACTCTTTCGGAAAGATACCGAAAGACTCGTTGACCTGATCAAAAGCAGTGGTTTCTCCCAACGATCTATTGGTGTTGGCGGCCAGATTTGAGATTTGCGAAAGACACAACAATGAAAATCCATGTTAGTAAGGAGAAATTTCAGAGAGAAATGAAATTATAAGAGGCATGAAATTGGAGAAGATGGCATTATATAGAACTTACACTTACACAAATTGAATAAAAAGTAGTGGGACTTCAATTGAAAGAGACGGCATTGAAAGACTTGAATCACCATTTTAGAGGAAGATGTTACGATGGAGATGGAAGCCAGGGAAGAAAGTGAAAAGGTGTAGAGGATTCGCGAGCATTAATTTTATTTCGACGGAGAGACCCTTTAGACCGCACAACGGCGGACGGTGGGGTTCTAAACATATAAGGGGTTTACTTCAACGGCATATAAAACAATTACTAGTAATTGATCGGGATTTTTAAAATATATGAAACAAAGAAGAAGAGAATTGCTTAGTGGGTTGTGGCAAAAAATTGGGCTTATCAAACTGAAGAAATTACTTAATGGGTTGTGTCCAAAAATTGGCCTTATTAAACTGAAGGAGATGCTGAGGTGGCAGCACCAGGAATGAGGAAACTGCACTTTATATATATAGATTAGTCAACGATCGAGAAAACAGATGTTAGTTGCTTCGTTAGAAAAATTTACGACATGTCTATTTGGCTTTGTCAACAACATTTGATATTAATTTTATGATTTAAATGATCTATTTTTTTTTTAATTCTATGAGAATTTTGGTTTATTTGTTTCAAAGATGGAAGTGAACTACAGAAAACTTCTATAAATTAATATTATATAAATTAATAAATATTATAAATTAATAAATTTTGCTGGTCTCGAGTGGAGATAGTGTAAAAAATAACAAAATTCTATAAGATTTTTATTTGAAATTCCAATGTAAAATATGGTCCCAATAATATCATAAATTAATAATTATGTAAATTTACACATATATAAATATGCAGATATAATAATGTATGCTACTCCAAAAGCACATATCTATAAAAAAAATTTATGTTGTATTTTCAAACTATAATGATATAAAATACTATATAACATGTCATAAAAATAGCTACGATTTTTTTAAAAAAATCAATTTCTAGATATGCATGATTTACATTTTGATGCATATATATGTATGTAAATCATGCATATAAAAAAATACGACAACTGATATTATTGTTCATAAATTTGAATATATGTATGTCATTTGTATAAGTGAATTTTTATATAGTATTTGTAATTTATTATCAAAAAGTTTTTTAAAATATTTCGAATTCAATTATAAAACTATAAAATTTACAACATTTGAAAGTCTAGTCTTATATTTTAAAAGGGAATTTGACAAAAATAGCACCATTTTAAGTTTTTCTTCCATACTTAATACACATTCTTATTTTTTCCAAATTTAGCACATATTTTTTAATTTAATATTAAAATTACTAAAATTATTAATTAAAATATTTTTATAAAAAATCTCCATCTTTCTCGATGGTTCTTAAGAAATTGGAGACAATGAAACAGCTTCACCGGAGAGGATCTCTAATTGGAGATGATGAAGCAGCTTCACTGGAATGGGAGATCGGATCGGGAAGACTCGAGATTCAAGAAGAATAGATTGATTTGAAATCCGTAGAGAAAGAAGAGAGTGTGAAAAAATGGGGAAGGAAGTTAGGATGAGCAATTACGGTGATGACGATAAACACAATAGGGTTCCGAAATGGGAAATTGGATTACCCGACGAAGATGATTTGACTCTGTTGTCTCAATCTCTAGTCCCGTCGATTTTGGCGTTAGATTTTAGCATAATCCCAGAACGGATCCGTACGATTCACAATCCTTTACTGGCTTTGTAATAAGATATTCATATTACAGGTGATCTCTCTCTCTCTCTCTCTCTCTCTCTCTCTCTCTCTCTCTCCTAGATGTTGATGCTCCACTTCATTAAGTTTTGATTCACGATCATGATTTTGTTTTGGGTGGTCTTGCACATATTGTTGTTTGTTAGTATCTTATGCTTTTTTTCTTGTTTTCACCTATCTAAGCTCTATAGTTCTTACTTTCATCTTAATTTTTCATCAACTTCTTGTGAATCAAGTTCTAAACATTTTGGTCTTTAGAACCCATTCTCGTGGATTAAAAGAAGTTAAACTGTTTTACTGCTACTATTAAAATTTGAGTTATTTAAAGCCATTAATATGGTTTCAGTATAATTAAGGATTGACAAATAAATCTATTTTCTGGTTGCAGGTTTTGAGTTGCTTTTAGTATGAAGAAAAAAATAGTAGACCAAGGGACATAATAATGCTAGGTTCTGGTAACAATTTGTGCGGGGGTACCACATGATTGTTATCTCATACCCCAATTTTTTTCTCAAATCTTAGAGAGTGTACTAGATATTTCTAAAGAGGTTGAATATGTATTTTATTGTTTTCTTTCGTAAGTTGTGAACTTGTAACTGATCTTTTACATTGTGATAATGCCTTGTTAACATTTTCTTTGTGACTAAACTTTATGTTGTGATTCGGAGAAAGGAAAAGATGCTTGGATTAAACAAATGTGTTCGTTTTTGTTGCAAAAAAATATTTTTCAGGAAAGATTGATTGATGTTTAGGAAAGATCATTTTTTATTTAGGATAGTTTTCATAACAAAAATAAAAAGGAGAGCTTTTTGGCATATCTTGGGATTCGAATCCAAAACATTTACAAACTGTCTAAGAGAGTGTAACCAATAAGCCAAGCTATTGATTCATGAAAGAACATTAATATAGGTGATGCAAACAAAAATTATTCAGAAAGGATTGAATAATGTTTAGGAAGGATCCTTTAACATTCAGGAAAGTTTTCCTAAAAAAAAATCAGAGCTCTTTGGCATTTTGTCAGAGTCTCGAACCCAAAGCCTTTACAAACTGTCTAAGAGAGTGTAACCAATAACACAAATATTCAGCAAGAAAAATACCAAAGTTAGGAAGGATTCCTTGAATTTCATGATAACCTTCATAAAAATTTAATTTTTATGATGAATTTAATAAAAAATCTTGATATTTGAAAACACCAGGATATGCACAAAATGAATTCATTACCCTTTACTAATGGAGTAATCTTTGACATATTAAGGCAAAGCACTAAAATAAGAGTTATAAACACATTTATTTAAATTTAGGAAGGATTTAATAATATTTAGGAATGACATCTTTACAATTCAGGATAGCTTTCATAACAATTTAGAAACACACAAAATCAAATCATTACTCATATATATATGTCCCTCAATAAATAGAGTAATTTGTGATATATTGAAGCAAAACATAAATAAAAGATGGGATAAAACTCATTTCTTTAAATTTAGGAAGGATTTCATATTGTTTAGGAAGACGTTTTTGAATTTTATGAATGTCTTCCTAAATGTCCGAAACCAGCATCTATGTGGCAATCTTTGGATCTGCAGGTTGTATGTCTCTGCAAATCCTCCTCAGTTCTCTCTTTTATTTGGTTTTAACATGAGTATTTGAATATTTTATTTAAGCCACTATACATATATTTCACTATTGTACGTTGGGGTTTGATACAATGTTCTAAAACATGATATACGTGGTCGTATATTCAGGATTGTTTTTGTGCTCTCTTTTCTTCCTCTCTATCTCATGACATTACGAAAATCAAAAACACAACAAAGCCTGATCGAGTATTAATCAATCACAAGAACATCAACAAGTTTCTAATGTAAAGAAAATTCTCTTCCTGAGTGTTCTAATCAAGAAACATAAACATCCCATTATTGATATATATCTCAAAGAATCTCTTTTTTGCTGCATCTGTATCAAATCCTTCTAATCCTTTGACAAAAGCAACACCTCCTAAAAACATGGCTCCAGCTGTGCATTGCCCAACCCAAGAAACCAACAAAATCAATCTAAGCAAACATTAACATGAAAACAGATTCACAAATTGATTTGCCAAAGCTTTTTACTTGTTCCCGTAAGATGATCAAATTATTCACAGTGACTTCAACTCCCATCTCAACATAAAAACACCAACGGCGGCAAGTCTAAAACTCCTCACTGTTACAAAACACACCGTACATATCAAATAGAACCACATATACTTTCCCCCAATCATCCGCTGTAATTGTAGCCGGAGGATTCTTCGCCGCCATACTCACTATCGTAGATGACGGACGTGCCGTTTAGCTTAATTAAACTCTGATCTTCAATCGGACTCTGTGAATGAAGATGCTATTGATGAGAATTTTTCTTGTATTGGTTTCAGTTGATTGGTTTGACACTTAATTGAGAAGATATGTTATCATAAATGAAGATCTCAGTTTGAAATCTTCACGTTTCGTCGGAGCTTTGAGATCTAAAATAGTGAATTTGATTTTACAAAAAATGAATTTTTATTATTTAAATTAAATAATAATATCAATATACAAATGCTAGTTTTGGAAAATTTGATCATGTGTGCTAATTTTGAAAAAAAAACTTAAAAGTGTACTATTATATGATATTTCTCTTTTTAAAATTATCTCAATTCGTAATTTTAAATATATATATATATATATATATCTATAAATTAATAATTCTCTTTAAAGTAATAATTATTAATTTATAGATAAATTAATATCAATATAAATTAATAAAATGTCATGGTCCCAACATTATTAATTTGTAGAGGTTTTACTGGCAAGTAACAACTTTTGTTTTGATCCTCTATATATTAATAGAGAAGCACACTCTTGAAAAAGCTGATGTGTCGCCGCCAGAGAGCTCGGTGCACCTTTTAGCAAAATACAGTAGAACCTCCATAAATTAATACTCCGTAAATTAATAATCTCTATAAATTAATAAATTTCTTCGGTCCCAAGTCAGGACTACTGTAATTTTAGACACAATTCGACAATATAATAAGATAATAATTTATTTAAAAATTCTTTGTAAATATATAGTCCCATCAATAATATAAATTAATAATTATAGAAAATTATCTAAATATATGTATATATATACACATTAATTTTTACTAGAGTTTATTTTTAATATCTTTTACTATATAAAAATCTTTGTGTGTTATCTTCAAAACATGAAAATTGTTATTTTCCTTGTAATTAGTTTTATAAAAATATTAGTTATAACAATTATATCTTATTTTTTAATTTTTTTTACCAAATTAGAAAAATCTCTCTATAAATTAATAATTACTAATAAATCGATAAATTAAAACCTCTATAAATTATTAGGTTTCATGGTCCCAACCTTATTAATTTATAAAGGTTTTACTACCCTTAAATTTTATACTTAATTACATTAACATGTCATTATATTAAAAAAACAATTAACTGAATAATAAATATATATGTCATCATTTCTCACAAAAATTTAAATATCACATATCAAAACTAATTAAATAATTAAATACTATTTTTTTTTGGCAAAATTTCACTAAAACTTACTTACAAATATACAAGTCAAAGTTATATTTATTTCTTCCCCTCCATGTTGATCATTTTTAAAACCGTCTCTCTTTATTTACAAAAAGAGCAAATTACCTTTATTTGAATGACAACAAGAATGTACAGTCACCAAAAAAAAAAAAATCCCACCAAAAAAGAAAAAATTTCCCGCCAAAATCAAAAAAATTTCTCGTCAAAACTTATTTTTCCCGCCAAACAAAAAATTTCTCGCCTACCAAAAAGATTGAAAATTTATACATTATAAAAACCTTGTAAACACTTTTAAAAACCTTGTAAAAACGTTTACAAGATGTTTAAAAACCTTATAAAAACCTTGTAAATGCTTTAAAAAAACCTTGTAAAAGCGTTTACAAGATGTTTAGAAACCTTTTAAAAGCGTTTACAAGGTGTTTAAAAAATCTTTAAGAAAACTTTTAAAACTCTTTTAAAACCTTTTAAAGCTCTTTTAAAAATCTTATAAAATCATTTACAAAGTGTTTATAAGGCTTTTATAAGGTTTATACCTTATAAAACCTTTTAAAACCCTTATAAATGTTTTTTGGCGGAAAAAGTTTTGGCTGGAAAGTTTTTTTGTCGAAAGCTTTTATCAAAAATTTTTTGGTGGGAAAATATATCGGAAATTTTTTTGGCGGGAAATTTTGTATTTCTTTTTATTGAAAAAAATATTTTTCATCTAAGGGTAAAATGGTCATTAGAAATTAAAGGAGGACAAAAATTAAAATGGCCAAGAAAAATGGCATTTTAAAAAAAGGGTATATCAAAAAGGGTATTTTTAAGAAATTCTCTATATTAATAGAGAAGCACACTCTTGAGAAAGCTGATGTGTTGCCGTCAGAGATTTCGGTGCACCTTTTAGCAAAATACCCTTAAATTTTATATTTAATTACATTAACATGCCATTATATTTTCAAAAAAAAAACAATTAACTGAATAATAACTAGATATGTCATCATTTCTCAAAAAAATTTAAATATCACATATTAAAACTAATTAAACAATTACATACTATTTTATGGTAAAATTTCACTAAAATTTACTTACAAATATATAAGTCAAAGTTATATTGATTTTAAGAAATCAATATAAGTAAAATATTCTAAAAATGCTATAAAACATATCAATTATAAAAATTTAATAAAAATAAAGAATATATAATTTATTAGCAAAATCATATATAAACAAAATGTTATTTTTATGTTAATATAATTATCATAATAATTTAAATAACAAGCTTTCAATAGTTATTATAATTGATTATAAAAAGAAGTATGTTACCCCTAAATTATCTCCAACTCATTTAAAGAAACTTAATTCCCAATAAATATAGATTTATATATATTCATAAATAAATATAAAAATGACAACAAATTAGAGGATATCATGATGTGTGATTATTTATATATATATATATATATATCTAAGTATGTAAAATAATTAATCTCAACATTTAGTGTGATTTTCATTAAAAATAGAAATATTGATAATCGAATAGGAATATACGTTCTAATTGTACATTAATCTATGTGCTATTAAAAAAGAATGAGAAAATAACCCTTATTATTAGAAATAAACTTAGTACCCAAAAAAATCATAATATATTTTAAATGAGTGATTATTAGATTATGCAAAATTGTTATAATTACTCAATTAACCATTAATATAAATTTCATTTTTAAAGCACACAAAAATATATACATATATATATATATATATATTCACATAAATTTTAAGATTTTAGAAATAATTTCTTTACCATGTTCACATATTTCATGGGTCAAATGTATTCTTACACAAATACGTTGATTTTGGAATTTTATTAATTTTTTCATAATGGTTTTTTTTGGTAATAATTTGTCATTTATAGAAAATATTAACAAACCAACTAACTCAAAAGATTTAAATATCCTAATAAAAAATATTAAATAAATAAATTAAATTATCTTCAAAAAAATTAGTTTAGAATCTGATTGTTACTAACTTATAATAAAATTAAATAACTAAACTTCCGAGTAATTTAGTATATGTTGTTATGGTTACATAAGAAACATGCAAAATTTTATGATTACAAAATAAAACATAAGAGATATGAATCTGATTTTTACACCATACAAAAGACATATTGCAATAAACAGTAACATTTCTCTACCATGAAACCTCTTACACATTTCAAAGATTTCACGGGTGAAACATATTTTTTACACAAAAACGCAGTTTTGAATAAATAAATAAAAAAATTTAGTTACATATTATGTTCGATACAAACAGATATTGGTTTTAGGATGTAACATCCGCGAACCAGATTTTGTGTTTTTGGAAGGAGTATCGATCGACACCCTTGTGGCATCGATCGATACCACTAATTTCTGGGTTCGACCGGTTTGATTTAATTGCCGAATTGGTTCGGTTTGGTTCAGGGAAATCCCTAATTCGTGTCTTAAAAGGGAGAAAACGACCTAGGGTCGTGTTTTGTTGTTTAGTCGCCGTTTTTGAGAGAAACAAAGAGAGGAAACAGTTTCCTAAGGTTCTTGAGAGAGTTTGTGAGATCTTGCTGTGGGATTGAAGATCCAAGGCTAGGAACGTGTTAGAAGCTTGCTAGGAGTGAGGATTTCGTTTCTACTGCTCAGAATCTTCTTGAGAAAAGGTGAGTGCTTGACCATGGTTGATCTAAGCATGAGATCTCTCTTGTTTGTGTGTTTTCTTTGTTGTTTGTGTTGTTTTGTTGCTTGGGGTCGTTGCTTTTGTGTTTCCCAGTGATTTCTGGGGTAATTGGGTGAGTTTGGAACGGATTCGAGATGGTTTGGATTCGGGATTCGTCGTTCGTGTTCGCGCAGATCGTGTCTGCAGGGAGGCATCGATCGATACCACTTTCGAGAAGCATCGGTCGGCACCAGTGTTGTGTAGCATCGATCGGTACCGTTTGAGGAGCATCGGTCGGCACTTGTTCTTGAAGCATCGATCGACACCGTTTGGCATCGGTCGACACCAGTCTTGTCCGAGACTTGTTTTCCTGGTTTGATGTATTATTGTGTGTTGTTTGTTTTGCTTGAACTTGAGGGTCTCATCTGCTTGTGTGTATAACCCAGTAGATGGGAGGATGGCCTCACTAAGTATTTGTGATAATACTTACGCATCTCAATTGTTGTTTGTGGTGTGCAGGTAAAGGAAAAGTGTGATCGTGGAATCAAGGGCGATGAGGAGGAGGATGTTCTAGAGGCTTGATTGATTGTGGTCTAGCTGATGTTAGGTTGCTAGATTAAGTCAATGGAACATTGTAGGATGTTAGATGTTGGTTTATTCTTTATTTGATTTATGTATTGGTTATTGGTTTATTGTTGTTGGAATTCTTTGGTTTAATGGAATTGGTTTTATTTGGTTATTCCGCGGTTATTGAACTGTTGTTAGGATGTTAGTGGGTATGGGACCACTAGTAAATTTAGGTATTAAAAAAAAAAAAAAAACGGGAAGGGTTGTTTCATTTTGGTATCAGAGCCCTTACGGTTCTAGGTCTAGGGTTCATTGTGCTTTTGCTGTTGATGTTTAGGATTACATGCTATAATTGATTGTGTGAATGGCAATTGTGTGTGGCATGAAGTCCTAGAACATCCTCTTCGAGCCTGTTTGTGATTCCACGGTAAGTTGTGATTTGTGTGTAATAGGATTATTGTTTGCTTAGCCTTCTGTTCTTGGTTGATACAGATGGTTAGAGGTGAGGTTGCTGCTGGTCGTGGGCGTGGTCGTGGTCGTGGTCGGGGTCGTGGACGTGGTCGTGGTCGTGGTCGGGGACGAGGTCAGGTTCCTGTGGCCAGTGAGAGTGAGACCCAGAGCATGGCCAGTGAGGAGGTAGCGGAGTCACAGGCTGATCCTATAGTGTCTGGAGACCAGGCTGGTTTGGGTGACGGTGTTGGTCACGGTGTTGCCCCGGGTGTGGGGTTGCAGCAGGAGGTGCTCCGGGCAGGGAGGATGTCTTGATTGACTTGCTAGCTCAGGTGGCTCAGGCTTTGCAGCGACTTCCAGCAGCTGTGCCGCCAGTGGTTGGTGGGCAGGGTCCAGTGGTGCCGCCAGTGGTTGGTGGGCAGGATCCAGTAGTGCCGCCGGTGGTTGGTGGGCAGGATCCAGTGGTGCCGCCAGTGGGTGGTGGACAGGTTCCAGTGGTGCAGCCTGCAGCGGGTTTGCAGGCAGGTGTGCAGCCGGGGACCGAGGTAGTGGATGCACAGTATGTGCGGATGATGGAGCAGCTGCGGCATGTGGGAGCAGGGTATTTCTCAGGGAGTACCGATCCGAGTGTAGCGGATGAGTGGAGAGAGCGGATGGAGGATATTTTCCTTTCGCTTAGGTGTCCCGACCGGTACAGAGTGGATCTGGCAGTGTTTTACTTGTCAGGAGATGCACGTGTGTGGTGGAGGTCGGTGACAGCACGGAGGGTGCAGCAGGGTATGACTTGGGGAGATTTTGTGAGGGAGTTTAACTCCAAGTATTTTCCTCAGGAGGCTCTTGATCGCATGGAGGCACGGTTCTTGGGGTTGACTCAGGGAGACCGTACAGTGCGGGAGCTGGATGCAGAGTTCAGTCGGCTTGTGGGGTATGCAGGCAGGGCTTGGGAGCCAGAGTCGGCTCAGGTGCGGAGGTTTCTGTTGGCTCTGCGGGATGATTTGAGGACTCGGTGCAGAGTGAGGAGCTATGCTACGAGAGCAGAGTTGGTTGAGGTTGCAGCTGGGATAGAGGATGACTTGAGGTCACAGGTGGTTGTGGTCAGTTCTTCAGTGCAGCCACAGCAGTCTCAGCCGTCTTCTGTTCCTAGCAAGGGCGGCAAGCCTGCGCAAGGGCAGAAGCGGAAGTTCGATGCTATGCAGAGATCGAGGCAGGGAGGTGCGAGATGCTTTGGTTGTGGTAGCAGAGACCACAAGTTGACTAGCTGTCCACAGAGAGGTGAGCAGCGGGCAGTGACTGAGCAGCGGGCGGTGACGGAGCCGCGGGCAGATACTCGGGTGTGTTACTATTGCAGAGAGACGGGGCACATCAAGCCTCGTTGTCCCAAGTTACAGCAGAGGGCAGTAGCAGTGTTGCAGGCTGGAGCTCAGCCAGGGATGCAGCAGGTGGTGCAGCACGGAGTGCAGCCGGTGGGTTGGATCGAGCCGACGTCTCAGGTGTACTCGACTCAGGAGCCCGGTGGCACTAGTGCGGGAGCGATCACGGTATAACTTCGAGATTCGAACTTAGTCAATTCAATAGTTCAGATTATATTTGTTTTTGCTTGTGGTCAAGTGTTAGGTTCTCAACACATAAGGTTTGTGTAGGGACCTTGTTGGTGGGCGGGTTTAAGTCCCATGTTATGTTTGATTCTGGAGCTTCTCATAGCTTCATTACTCCGGAGTGTGCCGAGAGTGCGGGGATCAGAGGGGATCCTGGAGAGCGTTCAGGAGTTGTCAGAGTTGCGGGAGGCAAGTTCCTGAGGGTTATTGGACGAGCTGGAGGAGTTGATATTCAGATCGCAGGGAGTCATGGCCAGCGGATTTGCTTATCAGTCCAGTGGAGTTATATGATGTCATTCTTGGTATGGATTGGTTGCATCGGTATAAGGTGCATTTGGACTGCTATCGGGGTAGAGTGGAGTTTGAGCGTCCAGGAGGGAAGTTGGTTTTTCAGGGTATTAGACCGACTTCGGGAGTCTCGTGATCTCAGCCATTCAGGCTGGGAAGATGATCGAGAAGGGCCGTGAGGCTTATCTGGTTACTATATCTATGCCAGAGTCAGTGGGGAAGTCTACGGTTAGCGGTATTCCGATTGTGGAGGACTTTGAGGATGTGTTCCAGTCATTGCAGGGATTACCACCATCTCGGTCGGATCCTTTTACTATTGAGCTGGAACCGGGACGATGCCGTTATCCAAGGCTCCTTACAGGATGGCTCCAGCAGAGATGGCAGAGCTGAAGAAGCAGCTTGAGGATTTGTTGGGTAAAGGTTTTATCCGTCCTAGTTGTTCACCGTGGGGAGCTCCGGTGTTGTTTGTTAAGAAGAAGGATGGGAGTTTTCGGTTGTGTATTGACTATCGGGGTCTGAACCGAGTTACTGTGAAGAACAAGTACCTCTCCCGAGGATTGATGAGTTGTTGGATCAGTTGAGGGGTGCTACTTGGTTCTCCAAGATCGATTTGGCATCAGGATATCATCAGATTCCTATTCATGAGGCAGATGTGAGGAAGACAGCCTTCAGGACGAGATATGGACACTACGAGTTTGTGGTGATGCTGTTTGGGTTGACAAACGCGCCAGCTGCGTTTATGGGATTGATGAACAGCGTGTTCCAGGAGTTTCTGGACGTGTCAGTCATCATTTTCATCGACGACATCCTGGTATATTCTAAGAGTCCTGAGGAGCATGCAGTGCACTTGAGAGCAGTGTTGGAGAAGCTGAGGGAGCAGAAGTTGTTTGCTAAGCTGAGCAAGTGCAGTTTCTGGCAGCGTGAGATGGGGTTCTTGGGTCACATTGTTTCTGCAGAGGGAGTTTCAGTGGATCCAGAGAAGATTCAGTCCATCAGGGAGTGGCCAAGGCCGCAGAGTGCCACTGAGATTCGGAGTTTCCTGGGGTTAGCAGGTTACTACAGGAGGTTTGTTCGGGGTTTTGCGAGTATGGCACAGCCGATGACTAAGCTTACAGGGAAGGATGTCCCATTTGTGTGGTCACCAGAGTGTGAGGCAAGCTTTGCAAGTCTCAAGCAGATGTTGACTACCACGCCGGTGTTAGCACTGCCTGAGCAGGACGAGCCTTATGTTGTGTATACAGATGCTTCTAGAGTGGGGTTGGGTTGTGTACTTATGCAGCAGGGGAAGGTTATAGCTTATGCTTCGCGGCAGTTGCGGAAGCATGAAGCTAATTATCCTACTCATGATTTGGAGATGGCAGCAGTGATCTTTGCTCTTAAGATTTGGAGATCCTATCTGTATGGTGGGAAGGTGCAGGTGTTTACAGATCACAAGAGCCTGAAGTACATTTTTACTCAGCCTGAGCTGAATTTGAGGCAGAGGCGTTGGATGGAGTTAGTAGCATATTATGATCTGGATATAGCTTACCATCCTGGTAAAGCTAACTTGGTTGCAGATGCCTTGAGTCGGAAGAGGGTGGCTTCGGCTCAGGAGCAGGATATGGAGACATTGGTAGGTGAGATTAGTGCATTGAGTTTGTGTGCTATCTCAGAGGAACCTTTGGGTTTGGAGGCAGCTGATAGAGCGGATTTGTTGAGTAGAGTGAGGTTAGCTCAGGGAGCGATGAGGGCTGGTGAATGCCTCTAAGGCTGCGGGTGCAGAGTATCAGGTTTCTGCTAATGGTACTATCCTTGTGCATGGTCGGATCTGTGTGCCCAAGGGTGAGGATTTGAGGCAGGAGATACTGAGAGAGGCTCATTCGAGCAAGTTCTCTATTCATCCAGGGGCGACCAAGATGTACCGTGACCTTAAGCGGTATTATCACTGGGTCGGGATGAAGAAGGACGTGGCCGACTGGGTGGCGAAGTGTGATACTTGTCAGCTGGTGAAGGCAGAGCATCAGGTTCCTGGTGGTTTATTGCAGAGTTTGCCTATTCCAGAGTGGAAGTGGGATTTGATCACGATGGACTTCGTGGTAGGGTTGCCTGTGTCGAGGACGTTTGATGCTATTTGGGTCATTGTGGACCGTTTGACTAAGTCTGCACATTTTCTGGCCATCAAGAAAACGGATGGAGCAGTGGTTTTGGCCAAGAAGTATGTCGGGAGATAGTCAGATTGCATGGTGTGCCTGCTAGTATTGTGTCTGATAGAGATTCCAAGTTCACTTCGGTGTTCGGAGGGCGTTTCAGGCAGAGATGGGCACGAAGGTGCATATGAGTACAGCCTATCATCCTCAGACGGACGGTCAGTCAGAGAGGACGATCCAGATTTTGGAGGATTTGTTGAGGATGTGTGTGCTGGATTGGGGTGGTCATTGGGCAGATCACTTGAGCTTGGTGGAGTTTGCTTACAACAACAGCTACCAGGCTAGTATTGGGATGGCTCCTTATGAGGCTTTGTATGGGAGGCCGTGTCGTACCCCGTTATGTTGGACTCAGGTGGGGAGAGGAGCATATTTGGTGCAGATTTTGTTCAGGAGACCTCGGAGAAGATCCGGGTTTTGAGGCTGAACATGAAGGAGGCTCAGGATCGGCAGAAGAGTTATGCTGATAAGAGGAGAAAGGATCTTGAGTTTCAGATTGGTGATAGAGTGTACCTCAAGATGGCCATGTTGCGGGGTCCGAACAGGTCATTGACAGAGACTAAGTTGAGCCCGAGGTACATGGGTCCGTTCAGGGTAGTTGAGCGGGTGGGGCCAGTGGCATATAGGCTGGAGTTGCCTGAGGTTATGCGTGCGTTCCACAAGGTGTTTCATGTGTCGATGCTGAGGAAGTGTCTTCACGAGGGTGATCAGTTGTTGGCTAAGATTCCTGAGGATCTTCAGCCTAACATGACTTTGGAGGCGAGACCATTGAGGGTGCTCGAGAGGAGAGTCAAGGAACTTCGGAAGAAGAAGATTCCTTTGATGAGAGTCCTGTGGGACTGTGACGGAGTAGAGGAGCAGACTTGGGAGCCCGAGGCGAGGATGAAGGCAAGGTTTAAGAAGTGGTTTGAGAAGCAGACCGCTTGAGCTTGTCTAGCCGGGTCCGAGTTATAGTCCGTGGCTGGAGCGGGTACGGAGTATTCCAGCCCATCTCTCTTGATATTTGGTCGCTTAGGGGTGGTTGGTTGTGCGACTAAGTATCAAGATGAGGTGGTGCTCGGGATGCGGGTTGATGACTCCAGTTGTTGTATTTTTGTTTTCCTGATGTATTTTCGTTGAGTTGTAACGATTATGACATTTTGAGATTAATAAGATGAGTATTTTTCTTTTGTTTGACTGTGGTTGTCATGGGGAGAAATAGCTCAGGTTTCTATTTTTGGAAGTTTCCATAAATAGGAAGCTTCCACAAAAGGAAAGTTTCCAGAATTAGAAAGTTTTCTAGAAAGGAAAGTTTTGTGGAAATGTTGAGGTAGATCTAGCCGGGAGATACTCGTTGGCATCAGTATTTGTTTTGCTCTAGGCCGTGTGGGCCAACTCACGTGATACCGATAGCTCGATGGACTTTGTGGCCAGAGAGTGGGAGTGGTATGTTGCTTCGGATGACGATCCGAGAGCGCTTGAGGGTGACGACCCGAGAGCGGGATATGTGAGGCTCCCTGGATACCGTAGCTGTGAGCCGAGGCTCGGCAGTGAGCCGGTATGTCTCGAGGGTTGCGACCCGAGAGCGGGGGGAGTGTGTGTGAGTGACTTCCTGGATGCCGTAGCTTAAGGCGGTTGGCCTGATAGCGAGCCGGCATGATTCGTTGGTTACGACCACGGACGGGGAAGCACGAGTTGTGAGCAAATAGTGTTATGATGCGAGTATATTGGCTAGAGGGAGACCTCGAGGGTCAGTCGGAGGTGTGCGGGCTGTTGCGACAGTGGCACGGGAACCTTGACTGATGGTGTTTAGTCCGGTCTGGGGACGTGCGGGCCGTGTTGACGGTGGCACGGGGTCCTTGGCAGATGGACGGTATTGCGGGATTCGGGGACGAATCCATAGTGGTGGGGGAGAATTGTAACATCCGCGAACCAGATTTTGTGTTTTTGGAAGGAGTATCGATCGACACCCTTGTGGCATCGATCGATACCACTAATTTCTGGGTTCGACCGGTTTGATTTAATTGCCGAATTGGTTCGGTTTGGTTCAGGGAAATCCCTAATTCGTGTCTTAAAAGGGAGAAAACGACCTAGGGTCGTGTTTTGTTGTTTAGTCGCCGTTTTTGAGAGAAACAAAGAGAGGAAACAGTTTCCTAAGGTTCTTGAGAGAGTTTGTGAGATCTTGCTGTGGGATTGAAGATCCAAGGCTAGGAACGTGTTAGAAGCTTGCTAGGAGTGAGGATTTCGTTTCTACTGCTCAGAATCTTCTTGAGAAAAGGTGAGTGCTTGACCATGGTTGATCTAAGCATGAGATCTCTCTTGTTTGTGTGTTTTCTTTGTTGTTTGTGTTGTTTTGTTGCTTGGGATCGTTGCTTTTGTGTTTCCCAGTGATTTCTGGGGTAATTGGGTGAGTTTGGAACGGATTCGAGATGGTTTGGATTCGGGATTCGTCGTTCGTGTTCGCGCAGATCGTGTCTGCAGGGGAGGCATCGATCGATACCACTTTCGAGAAGCATCGGTCGGCACCAGTGTTGTGTAGCATCGATCGGTACCGTTTGAGGAGCATCGGTCGGCACTTGTTCTTGAAGCATCGATCGACACCGTTTGGCATCGGTCGACACCAGTCTTGTCCGAGACTTGTTTTCCTGGTTTGATGTATTATTGTGTGTTGTTTGTTTTGCTTGAACTTGAGGGTCTCATCTGCTTGTGTGTATAACCCAGTAGATGGGAGGATGGCCTCACTAAGTATTTGTGATAATACTTACGCATCTCAATTGTTGTTTGTGGTGTGCAGGTAAAGGAAAAGTGTGATCGTGGAATCAAGGGCGATGAGGAGGAGGATGTTCTAGAGGCTTGATTGATTGTGGTCTAGCTGATGTTAGGTTGCTAGATTAAGTCAATGGAACATTGTAGGATGTTAGATGTTGGTTTATTCTTTATTTGATTTATGTATTGGTTATTGGTTTATTGTTGTTGGAATTCTTTGGTTTAATGGAATTGGTTTTATTTGGTTATTCCGCGGTTATTGAACTGTTGTTAGGATGTTAGTGGGTATGGGACCACTAGTAAATTTAGGTATTAAAAAAAAAAAAAAAAACGGGAAGGGTTGTTTCATAGGATAATAATTTTATTTATAATAATTTTCTTTAAATCGATTTATCCCGCACATAGTGCGGGTTGTTACCTAGTTGGTACATTATTATCAATTGAAAAATGGTGGATTGAATACCATTTTGAATTTGGTTGAAAAAGAATTTCATAGATTTATAGGGATATCTTAGATTTCATATCGAATAAGGATGGATTTTCTAAGGAAAGATTATTAGTAAATTCCCAATAGAAGGGAGTTGAGGTAGAAAAAAAGAAAAAAAAAAGAAGAAGAGAACTTTATAGCAATAAAAAGCTCTCAGCCCGAGTCCCCATGCAAACCTAAATGAAGCATGAGACTTTTGAATAACAGGATCTCACCTACCTCTTAGTACCATAAACAGTATTATCCATTGGTATGTGGTTTACAATGGTGAGCACCTCCGGTCTGTTTCAATCCCATACCCAAAAACCCTTCCGACAAGCTCATAGCCACCAAGTTCCCATACTTTGTCATCCCGTTCTTTGCCTGAAGAGCTAGTAACCAGCTGAAACTGAACTGGACCTTGCATCAGCCCTCTCTAGTAAACTCTCTCGACTCTTTTTTCATGTTCTGCAACTTTGTTCTAACCCTGTGAAACCTTATAACCCTTGTAATCCTTACAACGAAAAACTTCCCTCGACATCCACATGTTACCTTCACATATTGATCCAACAAAACCTTGACCAGCTTTTAACCTTGCTTACCTGAACCAATATGGAGAAAAGCATACCTTACCACCAAAAAGGAAAGGTATTGTGAGGGGATACCCCCCCCCCCCACCTCGTAAGAGAATCTGTGCACTGGCTCTTGATACATCCAACCTGATAGCAGAGAAAGCCCTCACTCTTATGGGGCGACTGATGAACCCAACAGCCCAAAGATTGTATGTTCTCTTCATGTTCCTGGTAAGTAGATGGAACCTCAGAGGGAAAGCAGTGTGAGCGGATTCGACCATGAGGAAGACCTCCAAAGAGTCCTCGATAACAGACCTATTTCATTATGCTATATCTACTACAAGATTATAGTGGAACTCCTTACCAAGCGACTCCAACCAGTGCTTCCATCCTTGGTGTCGGAAAACAAATCAGCTTTTATACCCCAATGGGCTATAGCTAATAATGTGTTGATCTCTCACGAATCTCTCCACTACCTACATACATCAAAAGCAAGGAAACAGTGCTACATGGCAGTGAAGACTGATATGAGTAAAGGATATGACTGTTTAGAATGGGATTTTATCAAACTAGTTATGCAGAGAATGGGTTTCCACAGTACCTGGATTACATGGACTATGCAGTGCATCACAATAGTAACCTATTCATACCTGCTCAATGGACCAGCACAAGGGCTTTTGGTCCCCCAAAGAGGATAAGACAGGGTGATCCCCTATCTCTTTTTATTTCCATCCTATGCAGTGAGGTTTTATCGGGTTTGTGTCACAAAGCAAAGGAAGAGGGGAAGCTTACGGGTATCAAACTAGGAAAGGAAAGTCCTAGAATCAATCACTTACTTTTTGCAGACGATACCATGTTTTACTGTAAGGTGGATCAAAAATATTGATACTGCCTAAAGGAGATTCTCCACAGTATGAAACGGCTTCTGGCCAAATGATAAACACTCGGAAATTAGCCATCACATTCTCTGCCAAAACATTATCACATATCAAAGAACAGACAAAGCAAATTCTGAATATCCAAAAAGAGGGCGGACAAGGAAAATACTTAGGTCTACCTGAACTCTTCGGAAGGAAGAATAAAGATCTTTTCATTAGCATTGTGGATAGAATACGGCAAAGGGCAAAAAGTTGGTCGACCAGATTTCTCTCCTCTACAGGAAAGTTTGTGATGCTTAAGGCAGTCCTTGAAGCAACGCCTACCTATACAATGATGTGTTTTAAGCTCCCAAGCTCCATGTATAAACACATCCAATTGGTGTTTACACACTTTTGGTGGGATGATAATTTGGAAAAGAATAAAATGTGTTGGGTATCTTGGAAGCACCTTTCAAAATCAAAAAGAGAATGAGGACTATGTTCCAGAGACAAATCCAGTTTTACCGATGCACTCCTAGCTAAGCTTAGTTGGGGAATCCTTACCCCACCTTCATGCCTTCTTGCAAGGATCCAATTGGATAAATACTGTCACTCCACTAGTTTCTTAAGCTGCAACCCGCCTTCAAATACTTCCCATGGATGGCGTGACATCTGTATTGGTAGAGATCTCCTTCAAAAACAGCTAGTACGGATCATTGGTAATGGGAAAGAAACTCTTCTCATGAAGGAACCTTGGCTCTCTTTGGATACACCCATGAGATTTAGCGGAAGAAGAATTATCCCCCTAAATACCATTTTTTGAAAGAAGGAAATGATTAATAACCAAGATATTTTTTCAACAGGTTCATTGTCAATTGAATAATTGGATTGAATACCATTTTGATTTAACTGAAGAAGAATTCATTGATTTTAAAGGATGATATTTATGAATTCCACCTCCCATAAATGTGGATTATTTTTAGGAAATATATATTCTCCTCAAATTAATTTTTTTTCGAGCTGTTAATTTTGTAATTATCCCCATAAATATGTTAATTCACACATTACAATAAAACCTCTACAAGTTAATAATGTTGGAACCATAACATTTTATTAATTTATTGTGATATTAATTTATATATAGATAGATATGTATTTTAATTGTTTAAATAAGATTAGAGCTTTCCAGAAGGAAATTTTCGTTTTGGGTGCAGTTCTCATTGTCCAAAGTTGGCCTAACCAATTGAAGCCCTGGATTGCAGGTGGAAAGTCATTTGGTACGGATAGTATCTTAATGCTCTTATAAAAGCCAGATTTAGCACTATATTCCCCAAAAGCAGACGATAACCAGGCATAGCGATCATTAGCCCCCCCCCCCACTTGCTTGGTTTCAGTTTCAGGCGTATGAGATTGACATCCTATGTTTGTGTTATGGGAGATGAGGTCCGAAACGTTTAGGTTCTGCGATGCCTCCGGTGGAGGTCTCATAGGCGTCATGGGTGTATCCAAAGAGAGCCGTGGAGCATTACCGGTGGGAGAGAATCTGAACCACAGAGGGATAAGGGATGATGCCAAATATCCGTTCTACGGAGAAGAGGAGAATACACTTCACCTATTTCTCCATTGTAGATTTGCAGCTCATGTGTGGAGTTTGGCCCGACTAAAGATCCTGCTTGATAGCTCTTCCATCTCGACTTTCCAAGACCTAACTGAACATGCCAAACACCTTTTCATACTCCCACCATACGGATATGGAATTGGACCTCTGTTCTCCTGGCTGGTTTGGTCTATTTGGATCACTCGTAATAAGCTCCTCTTTCAAGACAAACCATCAGGCCCGGCCCGTGGCTAAAGCTCATGAAGTTGGTGCTTTAAGCATCCAAAAAATATATAAATGTTAAGGGCATCATTATCCAAAAGTGTCCTGTAGTGCATTGGTCAACCTTGTTGTAATACACTTAGAGGTTTACGGTTCGAACCTTGCATAAGTAATTTTTGGGATTTTTTTTTTAGTTTTGCTTTTTTCTATGTTCAAAAATTCTTTTTTGCTTAAGGCAGTAAAATATATTTCGCCGGCCCTGCAAACCATCATCACCGGCAGAAACCCTAAGTCAAGCAATTAGATCAGCCCAAGAATGGAATATGACTCAGGAGGCACCCAAAGCTATGAATGGACTCATGAAAACCCTTACCCAACCGTCAACTCCGAAAGAAGGTTTCATCTCATGTAACACAAATGCAGCTTGGAACAAAGATTCAAAGAGAGCGGGCCTAGGCTGGATCTTCAACAACGCCGGCGTTGGATCTCGACGATCAGGATCGGACATCATGACCCATAGTAGATCTCCGCTTCTAGTGGAAGCTGTTGCCATTCATCATGCCATGCTCGACACTTTGTCTCTTGGCTTCACCAAACTCTCAATTGTCTCTGATTCTAAAATTATCATTGTTGCGATCAATTCGGAGATTCCTCATAAGGAACTCCATGGGATTCTTTTCAATATACTCTCTATTTTTTCGAGCTTTAGATATGTTTCCTTTTTTTTTGTTCATCGTGATTTCAACAAGGAAGCTGATGCGATAGCTAAACAGTCCTTGGTAAACTCTGTACCGGTTATGGAATCCTGATTTCAACAAGGAAACTGATGCTACAGTAGAACCTCTATAAATTAATACTCGGTAAATTAATAACCTCTATAAATTAATAAATTCATTCGGTCCCAAGTTGGGACTAGGGTAATTTTAGATACAATTCGATAATATAATAAGATAATGATTTTTTTGTAAATATATAGTCCCATCAATAATATAAATTAATAATTATATAAAATTATCTTAACTATATGTATATATAAACACATTAATTTTTATTAGAGTTTATTTTTAATATTTTTATCATATACAAATCTTTGAGTACTATCTTCAAAACATGATAATTGTTATTTTTCTTTTAATTGATTTTACAAAAATATTTGTTATAACGATTAAATCTTATTTTAAAACTTTTTTACCAAATTAGGAAAGCTTTTCTATAAATTAATAATTATTAATTTATAATAGTTATTAATTTATCGAGAAATTAAACCTCTATAAATTAATAGAATTTCATGGTCCCAACATTATTAATTTATAGAGGTTTACTGTATATTTTTTTTAACAGGTTCATTATCAATTGAATAATGGTGGATTGAATACCATTTTGATTTAGCGGAAGAAGAATTATCCCCCTAAATACCATTTTTTGAAAGAAGGAAATGATTAATAACCAAGATATTTTTTCAACAGGTTCATTGTCAATTGAATAATTGGATTGAATACCATTTTGATTTAACTGAAGAAAAATTTATTGATTTTAAAGGATGATATTTATGAATTCCACCTCCCATAAAGGTGGATTATTTTTAGGAAATATATATTCTCCTCAAATTAATTTTTTTTCGAGCTGTTAATTTTGTAATTATACCCATTAATATGTTAATTCACACATTACAATAAAACCTCTACAAGTTAATAATGTTGGGACCATAACATTTTATTAATTTATTGTGATATTAATTTATATATAGATATATATAAATTAAGATAGATATGTATTTTAATTGTTTAAATAAGATTAGATTTTTGGATGTTATAAATTTTATGGTTTTAGAACTGAATTTTTCATATTTAGAAAAAATTATTGACAACAAATTATAAATACTATAAATAATATCACTTATACAATGATATACATAAATTCAAATTTATGGATAGTAATATCAATTTTCATATTTTAATAGCCTACAAAACTATCAAAATGAAAATGGAGATATTTGAAAACTGAAAAATAGCTATTTTTATGACATGTTATATGTTATTTTTTTTAACAACATGTTATAGAGTATTTTATATCATTATACTTTGAAAATACAACATAACAATTATTTATAAATATTAGCTTTCGGAAAAAATCAAAATTTTAAAGCATATATTATTATATCAGCATATATATTTATATATGAAAAATTACATGATTATTAATTTATGATATTATTGAGATCATTTTTACAAGAAAAAAAATTCTCATATTATCTTATCGAATTTTCCTATTTTTTACACTGACTCGACTTGGGACCAACAAAGAATATTTATTTATAGTGTTTATTAATTTATAGAGTATTAATTTATAGAAGTTTAGTGTATTTTGAGTCAACAATATTGATTAGGGATAAACAGATTTGGGTGATCACATTCCATTAAATACACAAACACCAAGATTAAGCATGCCAAATGGGAGTTACACTTGTCACTTTTGTTATCCAAGAAAACTATATATGTACTTTAGAAAGAAAAAAAAAACTATATATGTACTTTTTAACAAAAAAAAAAAAGACTATATATGTATATAAGTAAGCAATAGCACTTCCCACATCTAAGGGCATACACATAATTATTCTCCAAATCCAAGACAATGGATTTTCCTCGCGTCTCAATTCTTCCTCTTATCCTTCTTTTATTAATCACTCCTTTGTCTTCATCTTTGTCTCTGAGTGACACAACTAACATAGTCACAAAAGAATCACTCGACCGAATCTGCTCACAACCAACTATTTACAGCCACTTCTGCATCATTTGGCTTACCAATGATCCAATAACGTTCACCGTCAAATTCAAGGGTCTTCTCGAATTGGTCATCCAAAAGACGCAATTGTTTGGCTATAAGAACATAGCGATGATGAAACGCTTAGTAAGAACCACGACTGATCCGACGCTCAAGATACCGTATGGGTCATGCGTAACATATTATGAGTCAGCCATTAAATCGATCGAGGACGCTATACGGTTTGCTAGCTCGAATGAGTACGAGTTAACATCTCAGGCGGCTATGAGAGCCTTTAGTAGTATAACTACGTGTGAAGCTGACCTTGCAGGACGTAATACTGTGCCGTCTGATGTTACATTACGCAATATGCGGTTTAAAAGAATGTGTAACATTGGTAGAGTTTTCTCTGATGTTTACATGTTTAAAATTGTCCTACAATAAACCCTTTTAGCACCAAAAATAAGAGAATTCAGGAAGTAATGAAGAATATTAATTAGATAACTATATCGCTGCACTAGTTAATGCTAATAAGAATAGCAAAGTTATGATGACTATCCTTTTAAAACATCAATATTATCGACGAAACCAAAATGGACATGTCATAAAATCTGATAACAATGCATCTAACACTCAGTTTACTTCGTCGTTAACCAATCTCTCATCGATAAGATGACTTCGTTTTGTTGATGGGAAAAATGTTGTTTAAACCATCAACTTTCAAATTAACGTCTTTAAAACCACAAATTTTCTCGAAAGTCATTTAAAAGGTCAAGTAATGTTGACTATCATTTTAAAACATCAAATGTCGTATTAGCATTTTTCCCAATCGATAAAACGACACCATTTTATTTATCATATTAGTCAACGATCGAGAAAACAGATGTTTGTTGCTTTGTTAGAAATTTTTAGGACATATCTATTTGGCTTTGTCAACAACATTTGATATTAAGTTCATGATTTAAATGATCTGTTTTTTTTTATAAAATCCTATGAGAATTTTTGTTCATTTGTTTCAAAGATGGAAGTGAACTACATAAAACTTCTATAATATTATATAAATCAATAAACATTATAAATTAATAAATTTTGCTGGTCCCGAGTGGAGATAGTGTAAAAAATAACAAAATTCTATAAGATTATAAGATAATATTTTTTTTTGAAATTTCAATGTAAAATAGGGTCCCAATAATATCTAAGTTAATAATTATGTAAATTTACACATATATAAATATGCAGATATAATAATGTATGCTACTCCAAAAGCACATATCCATTAAACAATTTTTTATGTTGTATTTCAGACTATAATGACATAAAATACTGTATAACATGTCACAAAATAGCTAAGTTATTTTTAAAAAATCAATTTCTAGATATGCATGATTTACATTTTGATAGTTTGATAGACTATTAAAATACGACAATTGATATTATTATTCATAAATTTGAATGTATTTATGTCATTTGTATAAGTGAATTTTTATATAGTATTTGTAATTTATTATCAGAAGTTTTTAAAAATATTTAGAATTCAATTCCAAAACCATAAAACTTACAACATTTGAAAGTCTAGTCTTATATTTTTAAAATTATCTCAATTTGTAATTTTTTAAATGATTAAAAATTAAAATATATCTATAGATTAATAATTCAGTATAAAGTAATAATTAATAATTTATAGATAAATTAATATCACTATTAATTAATAAAATGTCATGATCCCAACATTATTAATTTATAGAGGTTTTACTGGCAAGTAACAACTTAGATATTGTTTTGATTGGTTCATTATTATCAATTGAAAAATGGTAGATTGAATACCATTTTGAATTTGGTTGAAGAAGAATTTCATAGATTTATAGGGATATATTAGATTTCATATCCAATAAGGGTGGATTTTCTAAAGAAAGATTATTAATGTATTCCCTATAGATGGGAGTTGAGCGAGAAAAGAAACAAAAAGAAGAGAACTCTATAGCAATAAAAAATCTCAGGCTCGAGTCCCCATGCAAACTTAAATGAAGCATGAGACTTTTAAATAACGGAATTTCACCTACCTCTTAAATAGTACCATAAACAGTATAATCCATTGGTCTGTGGTCTACAATGGTGAGCACCTCCGGTCTGTTTCAACCCCCGTACCCAAAAACCCTTCCGACAAGCTCATAGCCACCAAGTTCCCATACTTTGTCATCCCGGTCTTCGCCTGAAGAGCTAATAACCAGCTAAAACTGAACTGGACCTTGCATCAGCCCTCTCTAGTAAACTCTCCCAACTCTTTTTTCATGTTTTGCAACCTCGTTCTAACCCTATGGAACCTTGTAACCCTTGTAATCCTTACAACGACAAACTTCCCTCAACATCCACATATTACCTTCACATATTGTTCCAACAAAACTTTGACCAGCTTTTAACCTTGCTTACCTGAACAATTATGGAGAAACGCGTACCTTACCACCAATAAACATTATAAATTAATAAATTTTGCTGGTCCTGAGTGGGGATAGTGTAAGAAATAACAAAATTCTATAGGATAATAAGATAATATTTTTTTTGAAATTCTAATGTAATATAGTCCCAATAATATCATAAATTAATAATTATGTAAATTTACACATATATAAATATGCAGATATAATAATGTATGCTACTCCAAAAGCACATATCTATAAAACAATATTTAAGTTGTATTTTCAAACTATAATGGTATAAAATACTGTATAACATGTCATAAAAATAGCTAAGTTTTTTTAAAAAAAATCAATTTCTAGATATGCATGATTTACATTTTGATAGTTTGATAGACTATTAAAATACGACAATTGATATTATTATTCATAAATTTGAATGTATTTATGTCATTTGTATAAGTGAATTTTTATATAGTATTTGTAATTTATTATCAGAAGTTTTTAAAAATTATTTAGAATTCTATTCCAAAACTATAAAATTTACAACATTTTAAAGTCTAGTCTTATATTTTTAAAATTATCCCAATTTGTAATTTTTTAAAAGATTAAAAAATTAAAATATATCTATAGATTAATAATTCACTATAAAGTAATAATTAATAATTTATAAATAAATTAATATCACTATTAATGTCATGGTCCAAACATTATTAATTTATATAGGTTTTACTGGCAAGTAACAACTTAGATATTGTTTTGATTGGTTCATTATTATCAATTGAAAAATGGTGGATTGAATACCATTTTGAATTTGGTTGAAGAAGAATTTCATAGATTTATAGGGATATCTTAGATTTCATATCCTATAAGGGTGGATTTTCTAAGAAAATATTATTAATGTATTCCCTATAGATGGGAGTTGAGGGAGAGAAAAAAAAAAAAAGAATTCTATGGCAATAAAAAGCTCTCAGGCCCGAGTCCCCATGCAAACTTAAATGATGCATGAGACTTTTGAATAACAGGATCTCACCTACCTCTTAGTACCATAAATAGTATTATCCATTGGTATGTGGTCTACAATGGTGAGCACCTCCGGTCCGTTTCAACCCCCCTGTATCCAAAAACCCTTCCGACAAGCTCATAGCCACCAAGTTCCCATACTTTGTCATCACGGTCTTCGCCTGAAGAGCTAGTAACCAGCTGAAACTGAACTGGACCTTGAATCTGCCCTCTCTAGTAAACTCTCCCAACTCTTTTTTCATGTTTCACAACTTCGTTCTAACCCTGTGAAACCTTGTAACCCTTGTAATCCTTACAACGACAAACTTCCCTCAAGATCCACATATTACCTTCACATATTGATCCAACAAAACCTTGACCAGCTTTCAACCTTGCTTACCTGAACCAATATGGAGAAACGCATGCCTTACCACCAAAAAAGGAAAGGTATTGAGAGGGGATACCCCCCCCCATCTCGTAAGAGAATATGTGCACTGGATCTTGATACATCCAACCTGATAGCAGGGAAAGCCCTCACTCTTATGGGGAAACTGACGGACCCAACAGCCCAAAGATTGTATGTTCTCTTCCTGTTCCTGGTAAGTAGATGGAACCTCAGAGGAAAAGCAGTGGGAGCGGATCTGGGAAGAGGTTGTTTCCAATTCAAGTCCAACCATGAGTAAGACCTCCAAAGAGTCTTGGATAACATACCCATTGTCTTATGCTATTATATCTACTACAAGATTATAGTGAAACTCTTTACCAAGAAACTCCGACCAATTCTTCCATCCTTGGTGTCAGAAAACAAATCAGCTTTTGTACCCCAATGGGCTATTGTTAATAATGTGTTTTTCTCGCACGAAGCTCTCCACTACCTACATATATCAAAAGAAAGGAAACAGTGCTACATGGCAGTGAAGACTGATATGAGTAAAGCATATGACTGTGTAGAATGGGATTTTATCAAATTAGTTATGGAGAGAATGGGTTTCCACAGTACCTGGATTACATGGACTATGCAATGCATCACAACAGTAACCTATTTATACCTGCTCAATGGACCAGCACAAGGGCTTTTAGTCCCCCAAATAGGGATAAGACAGGGCGATCCCCTGTCTCCTTTTATTTTCATCCTATGTAGTGATGTTTTATCGGGTTTGTGTCACAAAGCAAAGGAAGAGGGGAAGCTTACAGGTATCAAAATAGGAAAGAAAAGTCCAAGAATCAATGTAACATCCGTGAACCAAATTGGGGATTTGGGGAGTGGGTGTCGATCGACACCAAAGAATACTGGTCTGACCGGATTTTTTTAATTGTCGATTCTGGTTTGGTTTGATTTAATTGAGTTGTCTAAACCATTTATATAAGCGGAGGAGTGACCCAGGTCAAGGGTTTTGAGTGTTTTGTCGCCGTTTGAGTGAGTAAAAGAGAGAAAAGAGAGAGCTTGTGGGTTGAGAGGTTTTGAGCATGTTCTTGGTGATTTTTGGGAGATATGTTCCTATGGAGTGGAGATCTAGAGCTAAGGACAAAGGAGAAGCTTCCTAAGGTGTGGGATTCGTCATCTTTTGGTCAGAATCTTCCTGCAATGAGGTGAGTGAATGACCATGGCTGATCTAAGCTTGAGAATCCTTTGTTTTCCTTTTTTTTGTGGCTGTTTGTGTTGTTTTCTTGTATGTTTGTGGTTGGGATGTGGTTCCCATGTGTTTCCAGGGATTTTGGATGAGTTTTGGACGATTTGGAGGTTTTGGGAAGCGGTACTTCGACTTTTGGCTTCGTGCAGATCGTGTGGCAGAGTCGGTGTCGATCGACACCAAGTTGGTGTCGGTCGACACCATGTTTGGGCCATTGTCGATCGATACCACTCTGGTGTCGGTCGACACCAACTTGTATGTTGCGTGGTTTCCTGGTTTGTTGTGTTTGTTTGTTGTTTGTTAAACATTTGAATCTCAGTTGCTTGTGTGTATAGCCCAATAGATGGGAGGATTGTCTAACTAAGTATTTGTGATAATACTTACGCATCTCGATTGTTGTATGTGGTGTGCAGGTATGTGACGTGGAATCATAGCGATGAGGAGAAGGATGATCTATGGTCTCGTTTGTGTGTTGTTGGATATATTGTTTATGTTGAAACCTTGGTTAGAGTTATATTTGTAACATCCGTGAACCGGATTTCCGGTTTAGGATGTGCATCGATCGATGCAGTAGGAGCATCGATCGATGCTGACTCAATTCTGTGCGTTTTGACTTAAGTCAAACGCTGCGTTTTGGGGAAAAGAGAAAGGGAAAACCTTTAACTCGTTTTCTTTTGGTCTCATTCGTGTGTTGGCCGTTTCTGGGAGAGAAAAGAAAAGAGAGAAAAGTTCTTGAGAGATTCTTGGAGTTTTGGTGCTTTCCTGAGGAGATCTGTAGCTGGGATTGCTGTAGGAACTTCTAGGAAACGTTTTCTTGCTTTTGTGTTGTTCAGATTTGTCTTGGCACAGGTAAGTGCAGGACCATGGCTTATCTAAGCTAGAGAATTCAGTGATTTGCTTGTTGTTTGTTGTTAGACGTATTAGATTGTTATTATGGACGTTAGGAAGCTTTCTTGTGGCTTGGGATTGAGTTTCTGTGGTTGTAGGAACGAGATCCGGCGAGAAACTTCGGAGAAATCACGGTGCTCGACGTTGCGTCAATCGATGCATAGCTTGCATCGGTCGATGCAAGTGCGAGGACGGCGCGATGAACTTTAGGGTTTTTCGTGTGCGTCGAGCATGCGTCGGTATATGCAGACTGGGTATCGGTCGATGCAAGTTATACTTGCATCGATCGATGCAGCTTCTGTATCGACCGATGCTTCTCCTGTGGGCATCAATCGATGCAGGTGTGGCATCAGTCGATGCTACGTCCTGTTTGTTATTGTTTGTTGATTGTTGTGTGAAGATTACTGATACTCTATTGCTTGTGTGTATAGCCCAGTAGATGGGAGGATTGCCTTACTGAGTGTTTGTAAAATACTCATGCATTGCAATATGTGTTTGTGGTGCAGGTAAAGGCAAAGTGTGACCGTGGGATCCAGGCAATGAAGAGGAGGATGTTCTAGGGACTCGGTTGATTGTTGATCTGGCATTGTTAGGTTGCTAGAGTTGAGTCTTAGAGAATTGTTTAGGATTGCTGGTTACTTGGTTTATGATGTTTGGATCTTTAGTTAAGATTGGAATTTATATTGGATATTTATATTTATTGGATTAATGTTTTATTGGATATTGGTATTACTATTTCCGCTGTTGGTTGTGTTTGTGACTAGGTGACTAGTGGGTATGGGACCACTAGTTGTAATTTATTTTATTATATTATATTTATATTTATATTTTTTTAAAAAAGGGTTGGTCGTTTCATTTTGGTATCAGAGCCCTTACGGTTCTAGGTTTGGGTTCACTAGGCTTTGTGCTGTAGATGTTTGGCATTGCATGTCTTGATTGATTATGTGAGTTAGTCAATTGTGTGTGGCATGGAGTCCTAGAACATCCTCTTAGAGCCTATTGGTGATTCCACGGTGAGTATCTATTTCTGTGTTAAATAGTAATTGTTTGCTTAGCCTTCTGTTCATGGTAGTGCAGATGGTTAGAGGTGGTGATGTTGCTGGTCGAGGTCGTGGACGCGGTCGCGGTCGCGGACGTGGTCGTGGTAGGGGCAGAGTCCCAGTGGTTAGTGAGACCGAGAACCAGAGTGTGACAGCTGAGGGTGTTGGCGAGTCGCAGGGTGTACCGGGGGATTCACTGAGTGTGGCCGGAGGGGGCGGTGTTGATGCTCCAGTGGTCGGTGATGCTAGGGTCCCGGGTGTGGGAGCCCCAGCGGGTGGAGTCCCTGGTTTTGACATTGCGGCTTTGCTAGCACAGGTGTTGGAGCGGTTACCACCTGTGGTACCGGCTCAGGCTCGGGTAGTGCCACCAGTGGTGGCGGAGGAGCGGCAGCCAGTGGCTGCGGATGTGGGGGTCCATGCTCGTTATCTCAGCATGTTGACAGAGATGGGTAAGTTGCGTAATGAGCAGTTTTCAGGAGGTGTGGATCCTACAGCTGCGGATGCGTGGAGTACGAGAGTGGAACGTAACTTCCACACTCTGAGATGTCCTGAGGAGTTCTGGGTGGACATAGGGGTCTACTTTTTGAGTGGAGATGCTGAGTTGTGGTGGAGGTCTGTGGCTGCTAGGAGGGTGCAGCGGGAGATGACTTGGGCTGACTTCGTTTTGGAGTTCAACCGCAAGTATTTTCCTAGAGAGGCATTGGATCGTTTGGAGGTGCAGTTCCTTCAGTTGTCTCAGGGGACACGGTCAGTGCGGGAGCTGGATTTAGAGTTCAGTCGACTTTTATGTTATGGGGGTCGGGCTATGGAGTCCGAGGAGGCTCAGGTGAGGAGGTTTATGAGAGCTCTACGGGATGATTTGAGAGTTCACTGTAGAGGGCGGTACTATGCTACGCGTGCAGAGCTGGTTGAGACTACAGCAGAGATAGAGGAGGATATTCGGGCACAGTCAGTGTCGGTTACTCCAGTAGCTCAGCCTAGTAAGGCTCAGCAGCAGGGTGGTTCCAGCAGGGGCGGTAGGCATGCTCAGGGAACCAAGAGGAAGTGGGAGGCTACGCAGAAGCCGAGTGGTGCGGGTTGCTTCGGTTGTGGGAGCAAGGATCACAAGGTTGCTAGTTGTCCCAAGAGGAGTGTTCCGACGGCAGGACCTCGGGTTTGTTATCACTGTAGGGAGACAGGGCACATCAGGCCTTTTTGTCCCAAGTTGCAGCCGGCAGCAGTGGCAGCGTTGCAGCAGGTGCAGCCTGGAGGACAGCAGGTGGCACGGATTGAGCAGGCGCCACGGGTTTACACGACAGCAGAGACTGGTGGAACCAGTGCTGGGGCGATCACAGGTATAATTTCTGATACTTTAACTTTGTGAATTTGTAGTAGGTTCAGGTTTTATAGTTTCCTGTGATAAAGTGTTAGGTTCTCAACACATGAGGTTTGTGTAGGGACCTTGTTGGTGGGCGGGTTTAAGTCCCACGTTATGTTTGATTCTTGAGCTTCTCATAGCTTCATTACTCCGGAGTGTGCAGAGTGTGCGGGAATCAGAGGGGATCCCGGGGTGCGTACAGGAGTTGTTAGAGTTGCTGGGGGCAAGTTCCTGAGAGTTGTTGGACGAGCTAGAGGGGTTGATATTCAGATCGCAGGAGAGTCGTGGCCAGCGGATTTGCTTATCAGTCCAGTGGAGTTGTATGACGTTGTTCTCGGGATGGATTGGTTGCATCGGCATATGGTGCATTTGGATTGCCATAGGGGTAGAGTGGAGTTTGAGCGTCCAGGAGAGAAGTTGGTTTTTCAGGGAATTAGACCGACTTCGGGGAGTCTCGTGATCTCAGCCATTCAGGCTGGGAAGATGATCGAGAAGGGCCGTGAGGCTTATCTGGTCACTATATCTATGCCAGAGTCAGTGGGAAAGTCTACGATTAGCGGTATTCCGGTAGTAGAGGAGTTTGAGGATGTGTTTCAGTCTTTGTAGGGATTACCACCATCTCGGTCGGATCCTTTCACCATTGAACTGGAACCGGGGACCACACCGTTATCCAAGGCTCCTTACAGAATGGCTCCAGCAGAGATGGCAGAGCTGAAGAAGCAGCTAGAGGATCTGTTGAGCAAGGGATTCATCCGTCCTAGTGTATCACCGTGGGGAGCGCCGGTGTTGTTTGTGAAGAAGAAGGGTGGGAGTTTCAGGTTATGCATAGATTACCGGGGTTTGAACCGGGTCACTGTGAAGAACAAGTATCCTCTTCCAAGGATTGATGAGTTGTTGGATCAGTTGAGGGGTGCTACTTGGTTCTCTAAGGTGGATATGGCGTTGGGTTATCATCAGATACCGATAGATGAGGCAGATGTGAGGAAGACTGCTTTCAGGACGAGGTATGGGCATTATGAGTTTGTGGTGATGCCTTTCGGGTTGACTAACGCACCAGCAGCGTTTATGAGATTGATGAACAGTGTGTTTCAGGAGTTTCTGGATGTATCTGTCATCATTTTCATCGACGATATCCTGGTCAATTCTAAGAGTCCTGAGGAACATGCAGTGCATTTGTGGGCAGTTATGGAGAAGCTGCGGGAGCAGAAGCTATTTGCTAAGTTGAGCAAGTGCAGTTTTTGGCCGCGTGAGATGGGATTTCTTGGTCACATTGTTTCTGCAGAGGGGGTTTCTGTGGATCCAGAGAAGATTCAGGCTATTAGGGATTGGCCTAGACCGCAGAATGCCACAGAGATCAGGAGTTTCCTTGGATTGGCAGGTTATTACAGGAGGTTTGTGCAGGGGTTTGCAAGCAGAGCACGTCCTATGACTAAGTTGACGGGGAAGGATGTTCCTTTTGTCTGGTCAGAAGAGTGTGAGGAAGGCTTTGCAAGCCTGAAGGAGATGTTGACTACTGCGCCAGTTTTGGCTTTGCCTGAGCAGGGAGAACCCTATGTGGTTTATACAGATGCATCTAGAGTTGGTTTGGGGTGTGTTCTGATGCAGCATGGGAAGGATATTGCCTATGCATCGCGGCAGTTGCGGGTGCATGAAGGCAACTATCCTACTCATGATTTGGAGATGGGTGCTGTAGTTTTTGCCCTGAAGATTTGGAGATCTTATCTTTATGGTGCAAAGGTACAGGTGTTTACAGATCATAAGAGCCTAAAGTATATATTCACTCAGCCTGAGTTGAATTTGAGGCAAAGGCGGTGGATGGAGCTTGTGGCAGACTATGATTTGGAGATAGCCTATCATCCTGGTAAGGCTAACACGGTTGCAGATGCTCTGAGTCGGAAGAGGGTAGCTTCGGCTCAAGAGTAGGAGATGGAGTCCCTGGTAGGGGAGATCAGTGCGTTTAAGCTATGTGCTGTTTCACTGGAACCATTGGGTTTGGAAGCAGTTGACCGAGCAGATCTTTTGAGTAGGGTGCGGTTGGAACAGGAGAGGGATTTGGGGCTGGTGAATGCCTCAAAGGATGTTGATTCAGAGTATCAGGTCTCAGATAATGGTACTATCTTGGTGCATGGTCGGATTTGTGTGCCCAAGGATGAGGAGTTGAGGCAGGAGATTCTGAGAGAGGCTCATTCGAGCAAGCTGTCTATTCATCCAGGAGCGACTAAGATGTACCGTGATCTCAAGAGGTACTATCATTGGGTCGGGATGAAGAAGGACGTAGCGGGTTGGGTTTCGAGATGTGATGTGTATCAGCTAGTGAAGGCTGAGCATCAGGTTCCTGGCGGGTTACTGAAGAGTTTACCCATTCCTGAGTGGAAGTGGGATATGATCACCATGGATTTTGTAGTAGGATTGCCAGTGTCACGGACTTTTGATGCTATCTGGGTCATCGTGGACCGGTTGACTAAGTCAGCACATTTTCTGGCCATTAAGAATACTGATGGAGCAGCGGTCTTGGCTAAGAAGTATGTGAGGGAGATAGTCAGATTGCATGGGGTGCCAGCGAGCATTGTGTCTGACAGAGATTCTAAGTTCACTTTGGTGTTCTGGCAGGCATTTCAGGCAGAGATTGGCACTAAGGTGCATGAGTACAGCTTATCATCCCCAGACATATGGACAGTCTGAGAGGACGATCCAGACGTTGGAGGATTTGCTGAGGATGTGTGTTTTGGATTGGGGTAGCCATTGGGCAGATCACCTGAACCTGGTAGAGTTTGCTTACAACAACAGCTATCAGGCGAGTATTGGTATGGCTCTTTATGAGGTTTGTATGGGAGGCCGTGTCGTACACCGTTATGCTGGACTCAGGTGGGGGAGAAGAGCATGTACGGGGCAGATTTTGTTCAGGAGACCTCAGAGAAGATTAGGATTCTCAAGCTGAATATGAAAGAGACTCAGGATAGGCAGAGGAGTTATGCTGATAGGAGGAGGAGAGATCTTGAGTTTCAGGTAGGAGACAGAGTGTACCTCAAGATGGCTATGTTGCGGGGGCCGAACAGGTCATTGACTGAGACTAAGTTGAGTCCGAGGTATATGGGTCCGTTCAGAGTGATTGAGCGAGTTGGACCAGTGGCATATAGACTGGAGTTACCTGAGGTTATGCGTGCTTTCCATAAGGTATTCCATGTGTCTATGTTGCGGAAGTGTCTCCGTGAGGATGATCAGTTGTTGGCTAAGATTCCAGAAGATCTTCAGCCTAACATGACTTTGGAGGCGAGACCAGTGAGGGTTCTCGAGAGGAGGATCAAGGAACTTCGGAAGAAGTTGATTCCTTTGATGAGAGTCCTGTGGGACTGTGATGGTGTGGAGGAGCAGACTTAGGAACCTGAGGCAAGGATGAAGGCAAGGTTCAAGAAGTGGTATGAGAAGCAACCACGACCTGAGCTTGCCTAGTCTGGTTCCGTCTGTAATCCATGGCTGGAGCGGGAATGGAGTATTCCAGCCCATCTCTCTTGTTACTCGGTCGCTTGGGGTGGTTGGTTGTGCGACTCAGTAACAAGATGAGGTGGTGCTCGGGGTACAAAGTTTCCGTGAGGCGGGTTTGGGGAAAAGTTTCCCGAAATAGAAGTTTCCTTAAGAGGAAAGTTTCCAGAAATGGAAAGTGCTAAATATGGAAAGTTTCTCGGGAGAGAGAATTTGTCCATTTTTGCGGTGGGAAGCCTGGGAGGGGCTTTTGTGCCTTTGTGGCGGACTTTCGAGTCAGAGTGCCTGTGTGTGGCGGTCTTGTTAGACATTGTGTGGCCTTTGTGGCGGGCTTTTAGCCAATTGTGTGGCCTTTGTGGCGGGCTTTTAGCCGTTTGTTGGCCTTTGTGGCGGGCTGTTTAGCCAGAGTGTCTTTGTGACGGTCCTTCGGGACAGATGGTCTTTGTGACGGTCCTTCGGGACAGATGGTCTTTGTGACGGTCCTTCGGGACAGATGGTCTTTGTGACGGTCCTTCGGGACAGATGGTCTTCGTGACGGTCCTTCGGGACAGATGGTCTTCGTGACGGTCCTTTGGGACGAGTGGCCTTGGTGGCGGTCCTTTTTAGGACATTTGTTTGGCCTTGGTGGCGGTCCTTGTGAGGACATTTTGTTGGCCTTTGTGGCGGCCTTTGTGGCGTGTATATGATCCTTGTGTGGTCATATGGTATTCCAGTGAGGGAATATGTGGCTGGTAGAACATTGAGATGTTTTTACGCGAGTCACGGGAAGGAAACCTGGATAGGGATAGGACTCAGACGTGTTCTCGTTTGCTCGCGGCTCTTGGGGGACTTTGGTTCTCCTAGTACTGCCATATTCAGAGACTTTGTGACTTTGGAGTATGGTTGGTATATCGACTTCGGACGACGGTCCGGAGGCGCGCTGTAGGGTGACGACCCGAGAGACGAGTTGGATTTTTCCTTATATATTATGGCATCGGGCTTAAGCCCGATGGGGAGCCAGCATTGGCATGCAGACTTAGGTCTGATGAGGAGCCGATGAAACTCAAGGTTTAGGCCTATGAGAAAAAGGAACGTCCAAAAGTCGAGAGCAAATGACGCCTGGAGCGTGAGTCTATCGCCTAGAGGTGACCTTCTGTAGGTCGGTCGGAGGAGTGCGGGCCGTAGAGACGGTTGCACGGGAGTCCTTGGCTGATGGTTGTTGGGATTCGAGGACGAATCCAGTTTGGTGGGGGAGAATTGTAACATCCGTGAACCGGATTTCCGGTTTAGGATGTGCATCGATCGATGCAGTAGGAGCATCGATCGATGCTGACTCAATTCTGTGCGTTTTGACTTAAGTCAAACGCTGCGTTTTGGGGAAAAGAGAAAGGGAAAACCCTTAACTCGTTTTCTTTTGGTCTCATTCGTGTGTTGGCCGTTTCTGGGAGAGAAAAGAAAAGAGAGAAAAGTTCTTGAGAGATTCTTGGAGTTTTGGTGCTTTCCTGAGGAGATCTGTAGCTGGGATTGCTGTAGGAACTTCTAAAAAACGTTTTCTTGCTTTTGTGTTGTTCAGATTCGTCTTGGCACAGGTAAGTGCAGGATCATGGCTTATCTAAGCTAGAGAATTCAGTGATTTGCTTGTTGTTTGTTGTTAGACGTATTAGATTGTTGTTATGGACGTTAGGAAGCTTTCTTGTGGCTTGGGATTGAGTTTCTGTGGTTGTAGGAACGAGATCCGGCGAGAAACTTCGGAGAAATCACGGTGCTTGACGTTGCGTCGATCGATGCATAGCTTGCATCGGTCGATGCAAGTGCGAGGACGGCGCGATGAACTTTAGGGTTTTTTGTGTGCGTCGAGCATGCGTCGGTCGATGCAGACTGGGTATCGGTCGATGCAAGTTATACTTGCATCGATCGATGCAGCTTCTGTATCGACCTATGCTTCTCCTGTGGGCATCGATCGATGCAGGTGTGGCATCGGTCGATGCTACGTCCTGTTTGTTATTGTTTGTTGATTGTTGTGTGAAGATTACTGATACTCTATTGCTTGTGTGTATAGCCCAGTAGATGGGAAGATTGCCTTACTGAGTGTTTGTAAAATACTCATGCATTGCAATATGTGTTTGTGGTGCAGGTAAAGGCAAAGTGTGATCGTGGGATCCAGGCAATGAAGAGGAGGATGTTCTAGGGACTCGGTTGATTGTTGATCTGGCATTGTTAGGTTGCTAAAGTTGAGTCTTAGAGCATTGTTTAGGATTGCTGGTTACTTGGTTTATGATGTTTGGATCTTTAGTTAAGATTGGAATTTATATTGGATATTTATATTTATTGGATTAATGTTTTATTGGATATTGGTATTACTATTTCCGTTGTTGGTTGTGTTTGTGACTAGGTGACTAGTGGGTATGGGACCACTAGTTGTAGTTTATTTTATTATATTATATTTATATTTATTTTTTTTAAAAAAAAAGGGTTGGTCGTTTCAATATTAGATAGCTGGATAAATTGGTTAGGAATGTTATTGTATTGATGATGTATTGGTTTTGTATTGTTGGTATGTTTCCGTTGTGCTTAATGGTTATTGTTGGTTTAATGATGAGTGGTGGTTTGGGTTGGTTTAATTAAGTAGTATGGGATGCTTAATTATATATTGTATTGATTATTATATAAAAAAAAAACGGGTCGGGTTGTTTCAATAAATCACTTACTTTTTGCAGACGATACCATGTTTTACTATAAGGTGGATCAAAAAGAGTGATACTGCCTAAAGGAGATTCTCCACAGTATGAAACGGCTTCGGGCCAAATGACTTTCCACCTGCAATCCAGGGCTTCAATTGGTTAGGCGAACTTTGGACAATGAGAACTGCCCATAAAACAAAAATTTTCTTCTGGAAAGCTATGCGTGGAGCATTACCGGTGGGAGAGAATCTAAACCGCAGAGGGATAAGGGATGATGCCAAATATCCGTTCTGCGGAGAAGAGGAGACTACACTTCACCTATTTCTCCACTGTAGATTTGCAGCTCAGGTGTGGAGTTTGGCCCCACTAAAGATCCCGCTTGATTGTTCCTCCATCTCGACTTTCCAAGACCTAACTGAACATGCCAAACACCTTTTCATCCTCCCGCCATACGGATATAGAATTGGACCGATGTTCTCCTGGTTGGTTTGGTCTATTTGGAACACTCATAATAAGCTCCTCTTTCAAGACAAACCATCATCACCGGCGAAAACCCTAAGTCAAGCAATTAGATCAGCCCGAGAATGGAATATGACTCAGGAGGAATCGAAAGCTATGAATGGACTCATGAAAACCCTTACCCAACCGTCAACTCCGAAAGAAGGTTTCATCTCATGTAACACGAATGCAGCTTGGAACAAAGATTCAAAGATAGCGGGCCTAGGCTGGATCTTCAACAAAGCCGGAGTTGGATCTCGATGTTCGGGATCGTACATCATCACCCATAGTAGATCTCCGATTCTAGCGGAAGCTGTTGCCATTCACCATGCCATGCTCGACGCTTTGTCTCTTGGCTTCACCAAACTCTCAATCGCCTCTGATTCTAAAATTATATGTGGGATTCTTTTCGATATCCTCTCTATTTCTTTGAGCTTTAGAACTGTTTCTTTTTCTTTTGTTCATCGTGATTTCAACAAGGAAGTTGATGTGATGACTAAGCGGTCCTTGGTAAACTATGTACCAGTTCCGGAATCCTGATTTCGACAAGGAAGCTGATGCGATATTTTTTTCACAGGTTCATTATCAATTGAATGATGGTGAATTGAATACCATTTTGATTTAGCTGAAAAAGAATTCATAGATTTCAAAGGATGATATTTATGAATTCCACATCCAATAAATATGGATTATTTCTAGGAAAGATATATTCTCCTCAAATTAATTTTGTTATTTTTTTTACAGCTGTTAATTTTGTAATTATCCCCCTAAATACGTTAATTCACAGACTATTTTGAGTCAACAATATTGATTAGGGATAAACAGATTTGGGTGATCACATTCCATTAAACACACAAACACCAAGATTAAGCATGCCAAATGGGAGTTACATTTGTCACTTTTGTTATTCAACAATACTATATATGTACTTTTTAACCCCAAAAAAAAAAACTATATATGTATATTAGTAAGTAATAGCACTTCCCACATCTAAGCGCATACGCATAGTTATTCTCCAAATCCAAGACAATGGCTTTTTCTCGCGTCTCAATTCCTTTTCTTCTCCTTCTTTTATTGATTACTCCTTTGTCTTCATCTTTGTCTCTGAGTGACACAGTCACAAAAGACTCACTTTACCAACTCTGCTCACAACCAACAATTTTTAACCAATTCTGCATCATTTGGCTTACCAATGATCCAGCAACGTTCACCCTCAACTTTTATGGTCTTCTCGGTTTGGTCATACAAAAGACACAATTGTTTGGCAATAAGAACCTAGCAATGATGAAAGGCTTAGTAAGAACCACGACTGATCCGACGCTCAAGATACCGTATGGATCGTGCGTAACATATTATGAGTCGGCCATTAAATCGATGGAGGAAGCTATAAAGTTTGCTATCTCGAAGAAGTACGAGTTAACATCTCAGGCGGCTGGGAAAGCCTTTTCTAGTATCAATATGTGTGAAGCTGATCTTGCAGGACGTAATACTGTGCCATCTGATGTTCCATTACGCAATATCCAGTTTAAAAGAATGTGTAACATTGTTAGAGTTTTCTCTGATGTTTTGACGGCAAAAAATTAGTCAGCAAATAAATTCATTGTTAAATTATTGTGTCTTGCAACTTCGATAAGACTTTCATATCTCGGTACTTCTAGTGTGAATTTTGTGACTAGCCATATCCATAGAACCTTTAAAAATTTCCTACAATAAACCCTTTTAGCACCAAAAATAAGAGAATTCGGGAAAGTAAAGTAAAGTAAGAAGAATAATACTATGAAGATGTATTGAGGTTGTTACTGATTTATAGACTCAACAGAATATGATCAAGAAGCTGTGAACAAGTCTGGTGCATATTGATATAGGAAATGAGAGTAGCTGCCGCACATGTGAAGTCAAGATAAGAAGAAGTGGATCATGTGTGGGTGGAAATGGGAAAGCAACGTCAACGTAACGGCAAACGGATAACGTTAGTTAACACTGTTTGTTAGCTTAGTATAAGAGCTCCCTGTTAGCTCACATTTCTGATTATGCAAAATCTGAATTGTTGTTTCTATTTTCTGGGTTTGGTGACTTATTCCTCACCGTTTTGTTGGATCTCCATTGGAGACTCTTGCAGATGAGATGTTGAGACTGCGTTTCCTATGAACGTTGTGTCAAATTTATCGGTTACTCGTTTCTATTGAATCTATTTGGATCTTTTGTTTCTAATCTCTGTTTTACGTTATCACATATACATGGACAGGCACAGCTACAAATGACGGGTAATGCACAAGTACATGCAACATACGCAGTGAACGTTGAACACATGTACAGACAGAGAAGCAGTGAACAAGTTTGTACATGTGTAACCAGGTACAGATACAGACGCAATGATTCTTTAGCCAGAGAATCAGAGAACACTAGCTCTGCCAAGACAGGTCAATGTGAAATCACATGGAATGAAGTGGCGTGATGAAACTTGAGTATTATTGAGAAGATCCAAGAAGTCAGAGCTCAACCAATCATGTTTTAAGATCATGAGAGCAAGTCTTTCATAAGCAGCAAAGTAAAACTGAAAACGCAACAGAGCAGAAGAAGGTATCAGGTCCATCATACAACATAGCAGAAAAATGTTAAGCAGTTGATTAAATTTGAAGAAATACAGAGCAGAAAACAAAGCAGCATTGTGAAGAGGTTGTGTAGTGCAACAGAGCGGAAAAGCTTCAAGTTGCAGCAAACAGTGGAACGGCTGTGTGAGAGAAGCATGCTTGTGTCAGGTGTGACATGAACAAAAGGCATGGATCAAGTTGAAAAATAGAGAACAAGCTTTTACCCAAAAGGCAAGAAGAAGAAGCTTGTGGAACCTAGGGTTTGTGGAGAACTCTAAGAGGTATAGAAGGAAGAGGTGGTAACAAGAAGAAGATTAAGCACCTTGGACCTAAAATTGGACCTAAAATTGGACCTAAAATTGAGAGAAGCATACATAGTTGTGTGTGGTGTTGTCCTACCAGCAAGATAGAGAATCTGTCTGTGGTTTTTGTAGAGGTTCACACTCTTCCGAAAACACAAAGAGTGGTGGTTCCTTTAGTTAATGTAGATTAGAGTGGTAGACACAAGTGTGTGCTAGATACCATTGGCAAATGTGAGTTTTGTGTTCTAACTCTAGTGAATGATTCTGGACTTGGTCCCTGGAATGTAGGTCATCCGAAACCCGTTAACAAATCTCTTGTGTCGTCTCTTCTCTGCTGGGGTGGGGCTCGGCCTCCGAACCGTACGTGGGACTCTCATCTATCTGTCTAGCACGCATCTCATTACTTCATCCTAATCAGATAACTATCTCTGCACTAATGCTAAGAATAGCAAAGTTTTTCTCTCTCTTAGATTAGGACTTGTGGTCTAACTAAGAATCAGAACACGAGATTCTATTATTAGTTCTAGTGGAAACAATCAATCGCAAGCATCTACAAATATGTATCATCAGACGTAGCTAGGCCATCTACCAACGAGCATAAAAAAGAAAGAAGCAAAGATGGCAACATATCTGATGAACAGAGTTTTTGTGTCTTCTCTGATGTTTTTTGTAATGATTGGTTCCTTGAACGCACAAGTGGCAGACATAGAAGCAATCTGCGGGAAAGCGAAAAACCAATCCTTCTGTTCGAGCTACATGAAATCCAACCCGAAGACATCAGGTGCTGATCTTCCAACACTTGCAAAAATCACCTTTGGTTCTGCACAAACAAGTGCATCAGAAGCTTTCAATAGAATCCAATCTCTAGCCAAGACAGCAACCAATCCAACTTTCAAGAAAGCATACACCTCGTGCGTACAGCATTATAAGAGTGCAATCAGCAGTCTCAATGATGCTAAGAAGAGCCTTGCGTCAGGGGATGGTGCAGGGTTGAACATTAAGGTATCAGCAGCTATGGAAGGACCTACAACATGCCAAGAAGACATGGCAAATTTCAAAGTTGACCCTTCTTCAGCTATAAAGAACAGTGGTGATTTTCAGAACATTTGTGGCATTGTTCTTGTCATCTCGAACATGATGTGAAAAATGGGCTTGAATTCAATCTCCCTTCATACTCTTTAGACGATTACATCACAAAGTTACAATACGTACACTGATATCTACACAGAATATTAAGAACCTGGTTTCTTAGCATCTTGTATTTGCATAGGCCTCACTTCTCTTGATAGAAGAAATTAAGAGACAACAACTATAGTATTAGACTAATAACAAAGAAGAGAAAAATATCTGAAATTCAAACTCATGATCGTTTTACACATCAAGTCAACAACATAGGGAAAGATGAGAACAATGCGATTATATTTTATTCAACAAGACTTTTTTTTAACAGTTTTATTATCAATTGAATAATGGCTGTTTGAATACAATTTTGAATTAAAGAATATTAAAGAAGAATATATATATATAAAGTTAACTTTGCTCACTTCTCCTTCCTCCACATCAGCATCCACCTAATCAATTTTTTTTTTTGTTTTTTTTTTCATAAAACATATTATTTTTAATATTCATTAATTGCATATTTATTAATTCTAATTAGTAACAGTTAAAAATAAATAAAAAACAAAGTAACTAAAATTAATTAAATTTTAAAATAGTATAAACAATAATATAATTTTTTTAGTAAATAATAAAATTAATTACTATCTAAAAATGAATAAAGTAAATTCAATGAAATTTTTAAAATAGTAAAAATAATACTATAGATTTGTTTTAGTAATAATATTATTATTAAAATTATAACCAAAAAATGATTATATTCCAAAATTTAGAATGGGTTAGTGGCTTTTAGAATGTAAGTGAGATTTTAATGCATGGGGAAATAAAATAAAAAACAAGTTATGTAATTGTATTTAAAAAAATCTAAACATGAAAATAAAATTGAAGTGAAACATTAGTTTCTAAGAAACATATACCATAAAGATTTATTATTAAATTTTACTTATAAGAAAGAAAATATTAATATCTTAACTTAACTTAACTTAAAAGTTTTGATCTAAAACAAAGGGGCACACATTTTTTAGGAAAACTATGAAAAAGAATTTTGAAAAAATAATCTATCTAAAAAATAAAATCAATGGTCAGGAAATATAGAAAAAATAATATGCAAGCCGTTACAAAAAGTGGCATTTGATCTATGTAGCATATCTCATAAGGTGGAGCTACAATTTTATAACATGATATAAAATATATATAACAAATATAACATATATATATATATCTATATATATTTTAATGCTTTTAACCCAAAACATTGGAATTTGTTCAAAAAAAAGAAAAAAAACCCAAAATATTGGCAAAAACAACATATTTAAAGTACATTATACTTTTTTTAGAAGACGAAGATGGGGTTACATCACAATATTAACATCTGCAAATAGCATATGAGATTTTATAAATATATGTAGCTTGGAATAATGAATAGATATTCATTGTGGGGTTTAAATGTTTCATCATTTAAGCATTTTTGACTTAGTGTGAAATTATATTATGATAGATGATGCATTTGGACAACCTCATTTTAGCGACATAGCAGTAAAACTGTTCATGAAACTTTGTATATTCGCATTTAATGTTGGATATCAATATGTTTAAATGGTCTCTATAATTAGGTCAACGATCGACATTGACGTTAGAACTTTAAAATTATGTTTTCATGGGATATGATTATGGAATGAACTCTTTTAAAGATAAAATGTCAAAAGATTGTCGACAATATTATTGCGACACCAGACAATATATGTTATATATAGATTAGTAAAATAAGTACGACATTTATATATATATATATATATCTCTTTTAATCTTTAAATTATATTCATATTCAATGATTCTTATTGATAAAAAATTTAACTAAAATCCCACGTAAAATCGCATATATATATAACAAAGAAATGTTATCTTAAAAAATATATATGTTGTATATCATTGAGTAAAGTAAGTTATATATTTATACTCAAAGTTGGAATTATTATATTTGAGCTTAAGAATTTCTGTTGATAAGAAATATTTTAAATTAAAATCTCGCGCGTGCGCGGGTGCAAATTCTAGTTTCATAGGATGTTAAAGAATTTCACATCCAGTAAGGGTGGATTTTTTTGAAGGAAAGATTAATATTTACCCAAATTAATTTCCTAATTAGCCCTCAAAATACGTTCGTTCACACATTAATTTGGGTCAACAATTGACTAGAATAAAAAGATTCCGGAAACATTTCATTAAACACACACATAGACATAGGAGTTACACTTCTCACTTTTGTCATAAAAAAAAAAAAAAACTATACATTAGTAAGCAATAGCACTTCCCTCATGACGAGGGCCTCATCTAAGTATAATGGGATTCTCTAAATCCAAGAGAATGGCTTTTCCTTGCGTCTCAATTCTTCCTCTTCTCCTTCTTTTATTAATCACTCCTTTGTCTTCATCTTTTTCTCCGAGTGACACAGTCACAAAAGAATTACCAGTGCCGGCCTGGCATTTTTTAATGCCCAACACAAAAAAAAAATTATGCCCTATTAATTTTTTTTAAAACTCATAAATAATAATGATAAATAACAATATTTTATTTTGCAGAAAAATAAAATATAACTATACTTAAACTGAAGAACAATATGTTTAATTTCATAAACAATTTGTTAAAAAAAAAAAGTTAAAAACAAAGTCTATGTTTTAAATATGGTTTTTTTAACACTTTTGCCTACAAAATTAACAAGAAAGCTTGTGAATTGAAACCGAAAAGAAACAATAATCTAAAATTAAATTTCAATTCAATCTTAGGTTCATTATTACTAATCCAATACGTATTGTAAAGACTAAATCTATACAAGTCTAAAAACTGTTTTTGAAAACATAAAAGGCTTAAATTCTTAAATTTTTTCTAATATATGCCCCATATATTTTTATGCCCTAATCCCTTGCTTGACTAGATTGTGTCATGGGCCGGGCCTGAGAATTACTCTACCAACTCTGCTCAACACCGACAATTTACAAGCACTTCTGCATCGCTTGGCTTACCGATGATCCAATGGCGTTCAGCAGCGACGTGAACAGTCTTCTTACTTATGTCATCCAAAAGACGCTATTGTTTGGCTATAAGAACCATCGAATGATGTCAGGCTTAGCAAGAACCACAACTGATCCGACGCAAGATCCCGTATGGATCTTGCTTAACATATTATGGCTTAGCCATTAAATCGATGGAGGACGCTTTAGATTTTGCTATCTCTATATAAAAAGTACTCGTTATCATCTCAGGAGGCTGTGAAAGCCTTTATTAGTATAACTACGTGTGAAGCTATTCTTGCAGGACGTAAAAATGTGACGTATGATGTTCCAATACGCAATATGCGGGTTAAAAGAATGTGTAATATTGGTAGAGTTTTCTCTGACGTTTTGAGGTTTTGATTCTTTGTGTATCTTTCACCTGAAACACGGAAATGAATAAATTCATAGTTAAATTACTGTGACAATCAATTGTTTTATGTGAGAAGGGGTAGTTTTGTCTCTCGGAGCACTTTACAAGCAATTACTGTGACAATCAATTGTTTCTTTTCTCTCGGAGCATAGCCTTTATCGAGAGAAAAGAAACAGAGGTTGCAACGGAAGAGAGACAATCAATTGTTTTATGTGAGAAGGGGTAGTTTTGTCTTTTCGTCATCTTAAAAATGCCTAAATTTGTGAGTACGGGTAGAAAGCCCTGTTTCTACAATGTCTTTGGGAAAAAATGCCGATCTCGTAATTAACTCATATTAGGGGTTATTGTTCGCATGGGCCTTTGTGGCACCAAAACTTTCAAAAAGAGGCTTTCTGTCCGTGCTTGCGGAATGAGGGCTTTTTCATATGTAAATTGACGGTTCTGCCCTTACTTAAGATGGGCGAGATGTCGTCCCTTCAAAACCGATTACTATACCGCCGATCTCTTTCACCGCTGCAACTTGTTCCGATGAAGAGACTTTCAATCATCATGATCTCCTTAAAGCATCAAAATGTCGATCAATACTTGAAGAAGAAACTCTCTCTTTGAACGTAAAACAAAATTCTTCATCTAACATCTCACATCTGAATTGAAGATGCATCACCACTAAAACCTAAAAACAAGAAAGCTCCATCACTCCAATTAGCTTTGGCAGAAGAGAAAACACATCAATCCCAATTTCTGCATCTCAGACGCTGTGAATCTGTTATTATCTCCGACGTTGTGAATCTCATATCGATCAAGCCTGATTTGGTTTTTAATATTTAGACTTTAATCGATTCATATTATTTGCAAATGTTAAGAGTTTCAAATTATGAAAGTGGTCTATGGTTAGAATCTATGTTGCCTTGTTATCATCACAACCAGCATAAAGAAGAGAAAGACATTTAATCTTCATATATAAAACGTAAATTAACAAATCGTTTGGTTTTCATTGTCAGGCTTATATACCAAAACAAAAATTAGAAAAACAAATCAAAATTACATACACTATCTTTAGTCTCAGAAGACAACAATACAACAACTCTGAAAATCACATAGATGAATCAGTCCCTTAAGATGTCGACTCCTTCAAGAACTTCTTTGTCTTTACAACTATCTAGTCGATGCCACCATCCATGTAAATGATTTGTTCAGGAAGATACTTAATACTGAGCAAACCCTGATACAAACATTTCATATAAGCTCAAAAATAGGAAGAATCATAGAGAAAGAAAGAAAGTCATTTTACTTAACCGACCCTACAAGGGGAATGCAAAGAGGAAAACTAGTGTATTAAGGGAAACCAAGGACCGAATCAAACACACATGTATTAAGAAAAACTAAACCCTAAGGAACTACAACTGAGGGAATCCAAGTAGCCAATTAACCACAGAACACTAAACCCTAAGGAACTACAACTGAGGAAACCAAAGTAGCCAATTAACCGCAGGACACTAAACCTTAAGGAACTACAACTGAGGGAACCCAATACCCAAGTAGCCAATTAACCGCAGAACACTTAACCTTAAGGAACTACAACTGAGGGAACCCAAGTAGCCAATTAACCGCAGAACACTAAACCCTAAGGAACTACAACTGAGGGAAACCAAGTAGCCAATTAACCGCAGGACACTAAACCTTAAGGAACTACAACTGAGGGAACCCAAGTAGCCAATTAACCGCAGAACACTAAACCCTAAGGAACTACAACTGAGGGAAGAACCCAAGTAGCCAGTTAACCACATAACACTAAACCCTAAGGAACTACAACTGAGGGAACCCAAGTAGCCAGTTAACCACATAACACTAAACTCTAAGGAAGTACAACTGAGGAAACCAAAACACCAAACAAAACACACATATTGTAAAGGACATGACTAACAAACATGGCTACCAATGCATGAACGGATATTATTTCTCCATCAAAAAGAAATGCAAAACAATTAGAAACAATAATGAAATCCACAACTAATGATTTTAAAATGGAGATAAACATCCATGGATCCTCTTAAGGATGAGGCTGATTTATATCAATATTGTTGTTCTATTGGTTACTTAACTGATCTCTATTTAACTCTTTATTAGGCAAGAAGAATATCATAACAAGGAAAATATGATATAACTTGAGCGATGATAGTTTTTTCAAGAGCATATGCAAAAAATGGACCAATAAAGAGAGAGATGGATCATAAGTTCAGGCTAAACCCCTACGATTTCGATTTCTTAAAATCAATTATTGTATCTTCAAAACCAGATTACTTGTATTCTTTAATTCTCTTTGATATAAACACCACCCTAACTAGATACTCTCGGAATCTAAAAACCATTTGATTTGTTTCTCTAGTAAGAATAGAAAATGAACAACTCAGGCAAATAACAGAGCTGGCATACTTAATACCTTACAAGTTGAGGCGATTCCCCGAAGGCTTCCTCTGATACAAAGAAGCGATGAAGAGGATGAACAGTTGACTGTTGGAAAATGGATGAGATTTGGGACTTTTGTTACCTTTGAATTAGAGACACCAAGTGTAAGATTTTCGACCAAATACAACTTGAAAGTTCGAAACTCTCCGTCTCTCCTTGCCTATCAATCACCAAATCCCAGTTGAAAAGGGAAAATTGTAAATTTCAGAAAAATTAAAACCCTAGAAATTTACTTCTTCATAGGCTTCTCTCATTGGCATTTGTATAGAGCTAATTTGATTGGGGAGACCATGTTTGTGTAACCGGAGGGAGAACAAAGAAGATCGGAGCATAGCCTTTATCAAGAGAAAAGAAACAGAGGTTGCGACGGAGGAGAGACAATCAATTGTTTTATGTGAGAAGGGGTAGTTTTGTCTTTTCATCATCTTAAAAATGCCTAAATTTGTGAGTACGGGTAGAAAGCCCTGTTTCTACAATGCCTTAGGGAAAAAATGCCGATCTCGTAATTAACTCATATTATTATTAGTAAGCAATAGCACTTCCCACTATATATATTATTAATCAACGCTAGGTTAGTATAGCGACGTGAACGGTCTTCTCAGTTTGGTCTTTCAAAAGACGCTATCGTTTGGCTATAAGAACCAACGAATGATGTTAGGCTTAGCAAGAACCACGACTGATCCGACGCTCAAGATCCTGTATAATTCTTGCTTAAATTATTATGACTTGGCCACTAAATGGATCGACGAAGCTATAGAGTTTTCTATCTCCAAGGAGTACGAGTTAGCATCTCAGGTGGTTCTAGAGCCTTTCTTAGTGTATCTTCGTGTGAAGCTATTCTTGAAGGACGTAAAAATGTGCCGGCTTATGTTCCGTTACGCAATATGCGGTTTAAAAGAATGTTACACATTGGTAGAGTTTTCTCTTCTCCTTCTTTTGTCAGTCACTCCTTTGTCTTCATCTTTTTCTCCGACTGACAAAGTCACAAATGAATCACTCAAACAACTCTGCTCAAAACCGGGAATACACAGACCCTTCTGCATCTTTTGGCTCGCTGATCCAAAAACGTTCACCCTCGACTTCAACGGCCTTCTCGGTTTGGTCATCGAAAAGACGCGTTCTCAGGGCTATACTAACTTTGTGTTGATTGCAAGCGAAGCATATTCCACGACTGATCCGACGCTCAAGGTCCCGTATGGGACTTGCACAACATATTATGACCCAGCCATTAAATTGATCGAGGAAGCTATAGGGTTTGCTAGCTCTAAGAACTACCAGTTAACATCTCTGGTCGCTGCGAAAGCCTTTAAAAGTATAACTGTGTGTGATGCTGCCCTTGCAGGACGTCATAATGTGCCGATTTATGTTCCACAACGCAATTTAGATTTTGAAAGAATGTGTAACATTGTTAGAGTTCTCTCTGACGTTTTGAGGTCCTGATTCTGTGTGTAGACGGCAAAAAATTATTAAATGAATAAATTCATAGTTAAATGACTGTGGCTTGCAACTTCGCTAAGACTTTCATCTCTCGTTACTTCTGGTATATATGAATTTGTGACTATAATAAACACTAACGAAGATACAAACATACATATGTACTATATGAACACTAACGTAATAACCCAAGGTCTTGAAATCTTTTCAGTTTTTTTTTTTTTTAATATTTTTTTCAAAGAAGGAAATGATTAATAACCAAGATATTTTTTTGACAGGTTCATTATCAATGGAATAACGGTGGATTGAATACCATTTTGATTTAGCTGAAGAAGAATTCATAGATTTTAAAGGATGACTAGGTTCAGACCCGCACGTACGTGCGGAGTTATTTTTGCATAATTTTTAAAAAAATTAGAAAATTTTTAAGTAAACCTTTACTAAGACGTGCATGAATGATATATATTTTAAAAAATTAAGATATAATTTAGATTAATGATATTAGATGTATATTATTTTAAACTAATCCAAACATTTCCAACTGTTTGTCTAAGGGTGTTAAATCAAATTTGGATTCGGTTTCAGTTTCATTTATTTCAAGTATTTAACCTAGATGTATATATTTTAGAATGAGATACTCCTCTTGCTGTGTATGCGTCAAAAATTTTGTTTCATAACTGTTCTCTTTTAAATAATTACATGTTCGACTATATTTATTATAATAGATTTAGACTGAAGACCCGTATTCTCTGTTTATAAATTTAATTTTTGTTAACTTTATATATTTATCTGGTATAACATACATAACTATATGTTCTCTTTTAAATAATTACATGTTCGACTATATTTATTATAATAGATTTAGACTGAAGACCCGTATTCTCTGTTTATAAATTTAATTTTTGTTAACTTTATATATTTATCTGGTATAACATACATAACTATATGAATGCATATTAGTTTGATATTTTGTTTAGTTTTACTTCCGAACAGACACAAATGAATGTTGATTTGTTAAAATATCAATAAAAAAGACAACTAAATAGAAAGACAATGAAAGAAAGTGATCTTGTCCTTACGCATGATAAAAACTAAACCACAACCGTATTTTGGACTTTAGCCGTATATAACATTTAGAAACCTTAACTGTTAATCGTAAATATATGGTTAAATTTATATTAATGATAACCATTAATCTACCGTAATCATATCAAAACCGTTGGTCAACTGGATAGTTAAACTATAAAATTTTTACCATAACTATTATTAAGATATAATAAATATACTAATAATTATTTATTTAATATGTATAGTATGATATAGAGACATACGATTACACTGAAAGAGCATGTCAATTGAAAATAAATAATATCAACCATATCATATCATCAAATAATATCAACTGTATCATATCGTCAAATAACCACAACTGTATATAACCATAACCGATAGTTAATAAATCTTAATCGTACCCGTGTTCATGCCTACTTGTCCAACCGATCCCATTGCATATCATAGAATTTCTAGATGACCTAAATATAATTGTCAAACGATCAAACCCGTACGTCTACTATGTTTGATTTTAACGTTTAAATTTTTTTTGACCCGAAAAAACCTCATTCCTTGTAATTCACATGAGTAAATAGTATGTCTGCATATGTTCTGCTTGAATTCTTGTTCCCAAAATTTTTGTCCCGTTTTTTGTCATACATGAATTTACCCACACAAAATTCTTATAACCTTATATTATGGAACTATTGTGAATGATTTCCTAAAATATAATAAATCTGTTGTTTAATCTTCTTCTTAATATGTAAATTGGGTCAGTTTGGCATCATGGATATTTGATATGATTTTTTTTTTTATAATTCTAAAGTGTATTCTCTAATTAATAGTATAGATTTCCTTCAATTATTGAATGAAATATTCCTTAATGATATTAGTGACAATTTAATATAAATCCTCTATATATTGAATGATCTTTGATTATTTCACCATTAGAGCTTTAGAAAATTATTAGAAAGGTAACATTATTTATATTTTTGAAGATATTATTTTAAATATATTTTTATATCTCATAATATAGTTATATTATTATATTACAATACATAATGAAATTAATTTAATTTCAAAAATATGTAGGGGATAATATTTATCAATTTTTGAATAATATTTACCAATTTTCGAAAATATATAGGAACAAATTATTGTGTATATAAATAAATTGAATATCAGTGGCAGTTGACAAAAATATATATATATATATATATATATATATAGCAGTGGTAGTTTTATGTAATTTTATGGAATATTAAGGGTGAATAATAAATTAGGTACGGAGCTCTTTGTGGCAGTTTTATTTAATTTTATGGAATATTAAGGGTGAATAATAAATTAGGTACGGAGCTCTTTGGCGACGACACGTCAGCTTTTTCTCAAGAATGTTTCTCTTTTAATATATAGGGGATATTGATGAATTCCACATCCAATAAAAGTGGATTATTTTTAGGAAAGATATATTCTCCTCAAATTAATATTGTAATTTTTTTTTGACAGATGTTAATTTTGTAATTGTCCCCCCTAAATAGTTAATTCACATATTATTTTTAATCAACAATATTGATTAGGGTAAACAGATTTGGGTGATCACATTCCATTGGACACACAAACACCAAGATTAAGCATGCCAAATGGGAGTTACACTTGTCACTTTTGTTATCCAATAAAATTATATATGTACTTTTTAACAAAAAAAAAATCTATATATATACTTTTTAACAAAAAAAAAAACTATATATGTATATTAGTAAGCAATAGCACTTCCCACATCTAAGGGCATACACATACTTATTTTCCAAATCCAAGACAATGGATTTTCTTCGCATCTCAATTCTTCCTCTTCTCCTTCTTTTATTCATCACTCCTTTGTCTTCATCTTTGTCTCTGAGTGACAAAACTGACATAGTCACAAAAGAATCACTCGACCGAATCTGCTCACAACCGACAATTTACCACCATTTCTGCATCATTTGGCTTACCAATGATCCAATAACGTTCACCGTCAGATTCAAGGGTCTTCTCGAATTGGTCATCCAAAAGACGCAATTGTTTGGTTATAAGAACATAGCGATGATAAAAGACTTAGTAAAAACCACGACCGATCCGACGCTCAAGATATCGTATGGGTGGTGCGTTACATATTATGAGTTAGCCATTAAATCGATCGAGGACGCTATTCGGTTTGCTAGCTCGAATGAGTACGAGTTAACATCTCAGGCGGCTATGAGAGCCTTTAGTAGTATAACTACGTGTGAAGCTGACCTTGCAGAACGTAATAATGTGCCGTCTGATGTTACACTACGCAATATGCGGTTTAAAAGAATGTGTAACATTGGTAGAGTTTTCTCTGATGTTTACAGGTCCTGATTCTTTGTGTTTTTATTTTTCACCTCCAAGAAGACAAAAGACTATTAAGCGAATAAATTCATAGTTAAACTTAAATTATTGTGTCTTGCAACTTCGGTAAGACATTCATATCTCGGTACTTTAAAATTGTTCTACAATAAACCCTTTTAGCACCAAAAATAAGAGAATTCGGGAAAGTAAAGAAGAATACTAATTAGATAACTATCTCGCTGCACTACTGCTAAAAATACAAAAGTTATGTAGACTATCTATCCTTTTAAAACATCAATATGTCTTTTTTATATATATAACAATGGACCTGTCATAAAATCTAGGTAACAATGCATCTAACACTCGTTTACTTCGTAGTTAACCAATCTGTTATCGATACGATGACTTTGTTTTGTTGATGGAAAAAATGTTGTTTAAACCATCAACTTTCAAATTAACACCATTAAAACCAGAAACTTTTCCGAAAACCATTTAAAACATCAAGTAATCTTGACTATCATTTTAAAACATCAAATGTCGTATACTCGTATTAAACGGCATTTTTCCCAATCAACAAAATGACATCATTTTATTGATATCATATTAGTTAACGACGTAGAAAACGGATGTTAGTTGCTTCGTTAGAAAATTTTAGGACATGTCTATTTGGCTCAACAACATTTGATATTAAGTTCATGGTTTAAGCGACTTTTTTTTTTGAAATTCTATGAGAATTTTTGTTTGTTTGTTTCAAAGATGGAAATGAACTACAGTAAAACCTATATAAATTAATATTCTTAAAATGAATAAACAATATAAATTAATAATTTTTGCTTGTCCTGAGTGGGGATAATGTAAAAAATAATAAAAATCGATAAGATAATAAAATAATATTTTTTTTTGAAATTCTCATGTAAAATATGGCCCAATAATATAAGAAATTAATAATTATGTAAATTTACACACATATATATATATATAATAATGTATGCTACTCATAAAATACATATCTATAAAAAAAAATTATGTTGTATTTTCAAACAATAATGATATAAAATATTGTATAACACGTCATAAAAATAACTAAGTTTGTTAAAAAAAAAAATCAATTTCTAGATATGCATGATGTACATTTTGATAGTTTGATAGATTATTAAAATACGACAATTAATATTATCATTCATAAATTCGAATGTATGTATGTCATTTGTATAAGTGAATTTTCTATAGTACTTGTAATTTATTATCAATAATTTTTTAAAAATATTACAAATTGAATTCCAAAACCATAAAATTTACAATATTTGAAAGTCTAGTCTTATATTTATAAAATGATCTCAATTCATAACTTTTTAAAAATAAAAAAAAAAATCTATAAATTAGTAATTCATTATAAAGTAATATTTATTAATTTATATATAAATTAATATCATTATAAATTAATAAAATGGCATGGTCCCAACATTATTAATTTATAGAGGTTTTACTAGCAAGTAACAAGCTAGATATTGTTTTGATTGATTCATTATTATCAATTGAAAAATGGTGGATTAAATACTATTTTGAATTTAGCTGAAGAAGAATTTCATAGATTTTTTTTGACAGCTGTTAATTTTGTAATTATCCCCCTAAATACGTTAATTCACACAATATTTTGTGTCAACAATATTGATTATAGGATTGTAACATCCGTGAACAGAAATCCCGGTTTGGGAGTTGCATCGGTCGATGCAGATGTTGCATCGGTCGATAAAAGGTCAAGTTCCTGCGTTTTGACTTAAGTCAAACGCTACGTTTTGGGTGAAGGAAAAACTCTTAACACAATTTTTGTCTCATTTGTTTGGTGGTGACCGTTTTTTAGAGAGAACAAAAGAGAGAAAAAGTTCTTGAGAAGTTTTGGAGATTTTGGGTGATTTGTGGCGTTTCTTGGTGAGATCTGAGGCTTAGAACGTTGTAGGAGCTTCCTAGAGGCGTTTTTTCTTGTGTTTAGGTTCAGATTCGTCTTGGAAAATGTAAGTGCAAGACCATGGCTTATCTAAGCTAGAGAACTCTTTAATCTGCTTGTTGTGTGATGTTAGACTTGTTAGATTGTTGCTATAGACGTTAGGAAGCTTTCTTGTGGCTTGGGATCGAGTTTTGTGGTTGTAGGAACGAAGATCCGGCGAGAAGCTTCGGAGGAAAACGATGCTCGGCATTGCATCGGTTCATGCACTTTGTGCGTCGGTCGATGCAGATGCGAGGATGACGTAAACTCTAGGGTTTTCATGTTATGTCGAGCAAGCGTCAGTCGATGCATTGGGAGCATCGGTCGATGCAAGTTAACCTTGCATCGGTCGACGCAGATCTTGCGTCGGTCGACGCAACCTCCATTTGGTGTCGGTCGATGCATGTTGGTGTCGCTCGATACATGTTGGTGTCGGTCGATGCATGTTGGTGTCGGTCGATGCAAGTTAACCTTGCATCGGTCGACGCAGATCTTGCGTCGGTCGACGCAACCTCCATTTGGTGTCAGTCGATGCATGTTGGTGTCGGTCGATGCAGAGTCCTGGTTTGTTATTGGTTATTGTTGATTGTTGTTTGATGGTTAGAGATGACTCTATTGCTTGTGTGTATAGCCCAGTAGATGGGAGGATTGCCTTACTGAGTGTTTATAAAATACTCATGCATTGCAATTTGTGTTTGTGGTGCAAGTAAACGCAAAGTGTGATCGTGGAATCAAGGCAATGAAGAGGAGGATGTTCTAGGGACTCGGTTTGATGTTGTATGGCATTGCTAGGTTGCTAGGGTTGGTCATCAGAACATTGCTAGGTTGCTGGTTCTATGATTTTTGTGATCTGGTTATTGGATATTGCTGATGTTATGAATATTGGTAATATATATTTATTGGTTATTATTGGATATTTGTTGGTATTGTTATTCCGCTGTTGGTTGTGATTGTGCTTAGGTGGCTAGTGGATATGGGACCACTAGTTGTAGTTATTTATTATATTATATTTATTTTTTATTTTTTTTTTAAAAAAGGTCGGTCCTTTCATTTTGGTATTAGTGCCCTTATGGTTCTAGGTTTGGGTTCACTAGGTTTCTGTTGTGATGTTTGGGATTGCATGTCTTGATTGATTATGTGAGTTAGTCAATTGTGTGTGGCATGGAGTCCTAGAACATCCTCTTCGAGCCGACTGTGTGATTCCACGGTGAGTTTATGTTTCTGTGTTTTGTTAAAAATTGTTTGCTTAGCCTTCTGTTCATGGTAGTGCAGATGGTTAGAGGTGATGTTGTGGCTGGTCGTGGTCGAGGACGCGGACGTGGTCGTGGACGCGGACATGGTCGTGGTAGGGGCAGAGTCCCAGTGGTTAGTGAGACCGAGGACCAGAGTGTGACAGCAGAGGGTGTTGGCGAGTCGCAGGGAGTTCCGGGGGATTCCGTGAGTGTGGCAGGAGGGGGCGGTGTTGATGCTCCAGTGGCCGGTGATGCTAGGGTCCCGGGTGTGGGAGTCCCAACGGGTGGAGTCCCTGGTACTGACGTTGCGGCTATGCTAGCACATGTGTTAGCGCGGTTACCACCAGTGGTAGCGGCTCAGGCTCAGGTAGTGCCACCAGTGGTGGTGGAGGAGCGGCAGCCAGTGGTTACGGATGTGGGAGCACATGGACGTTATTTGTCTATGCTCAACGAGATGAAGGGTCTTTTCACTGAGAAGTTTTGGGGTGGTACAGATCCTACTATTGCGGATGAGTGGAGGACGAGTGTGGAACGTAACTTCCATACTCTGAGATGTCCTGAGGAGTTTTGGATGGACATAGGGGTCTACTATATGAGTGGTGATGCTGAGTTGTGGTGGAGATCAGTGGCTGCTAGGAGAGTGAAGCGGGAGATGACTTGGGCTGACTTCATCTTGGAGTTCAACCGCAAGTATTTTCCTAGAGAAGCATTGGATCGGTTGGAGGTGCAGTTCCTTCAGTTGTCTTAGGGTACGCGGTCAGTGCGGGAGCTAGATTTGGAGTTCAGTCGACTTCTATGTTATGGGGGTCGAGTTTGGAGTCTGAGGAGGCTTAGATCATGAGGTTTTTGAGGACTCTACGTGATGATTTGAGAGTTCACTGTAGAGGGCGGACTTATGCTACGCATGCAGAGCTGGTTGAGACTGCAACAGAGATTGAGGAGGATATCCAGGCACAGTCAATGGCGGTAGCTCCAGCAGTTCAGCCTAGTAAGGCTCAACAGCAGGGTGGTTCTAGCAGGGGCGGTAGGCCTGCGCAGGGAACAAAGAGGAGGTGGGAGGCTACGCAGAAGCCGAGTGGTGCGAGTTGCTTCGGTTGTCGGAGCAAGGATCACAGGGTTGCTAATTGTCCCAAGAGGAGTGCTCCGACGGCAGGGCCTCGGGTATGTTATCATTGTAGGAAGACAGGGCACATCAGGCCTTTTTGTCCCAAGTTGCAGCCGGCGGCAATGGCAGCGTTGCAGCAGGTGCAGCTTGGAGGTCATCAGGTGGCACGGATTGAGCAGGCGCAACGGGTTTACACGACAGCAGAGACTGGTGGAACCAATGCCGGGGCGATCACAGGTAGGCGCAACGGGTTTACACGACAACACGTACCCGCTTCCTAAATTTTCAAAAAAATCCGCTTCAGCGTTTCCAAACGCTTCCGCTTCTGCGTACCCGCTTCCGATTCCATGCAGCTTAGCTCATCATACTCTTTTCTATCATCAAACTTTCCAAAATTGTCCAGTTTTGTATCTTCCTCTAATCATTAACTATCTTCTACACTATATCATATATATGTTCATTACATTGGAACAAATATTTGACAAATATTCCAAAATTGTCCAATTCTCCAACAATTTGTTTTGCACAGCCCTATCTTCGATTATAAGTTTTGGATTCATATTTTTAATAATTAATAGTAATGTAATTAGTTTTTAGAGTTTAGGGTTTAAAGTTGTAATTTGCGAGGGAATTGCTATGATTTTCTTAATTTGCGATGGATTTGTGACTAATTTGCTATTTATCTAGCAAATTAGTCGCAAATTTGTCGCAAACCTTGTATATTTAATTTATAAAAACCATTAGAATAATTTTAAAAGTTAGTAAAATTAACTTTCAAGTATATTATAGGTTCAATTTCTCATCATACTCTTTTCTATCACCTTTTTAATCACTAATAGTAATGTATTAGTAATGTATTTGTGACAACCCGTCCCGCGGACCCCACTAGCCCACTGCTAGCCACCCCAACGGACCGTCCGTAAACCCTGCTAGCAGTGAGGCTAGTGGGATCCGCGGGACGGGTTGTTACAGTATTTCAGAATAATTCACCTTATGAACACATTGAAATATATTTCAGAATAATTATATTAAGTTTTATTAATTTTATAAAAAAAAAAATTTCTAAATTTGCAATGGATTTGATATGGCTATCGCAATTCACTCGCATGTCCATAGCAATTTTGCTATGGATTATGTTTTTGCAAATGTGTCGCAATATTGCGATTGATTTGCGAGGAAGATGACCTTCCCTGCTAATTTGTCGTAAATGCCTCACAATTGAGCAGCGGATTTGCGATGGCCAGCTTCCTCGCAATATTGCGAGGGATATGCTAGGGATATAGTAGGTTAAGATTGTATATGTTTCATGTGATAAAGTGTTAGGTTCTCAACATATGAGGTTTGTGTAGGGACCCTGTTGGTGGGCGGGTTTGATTCTGGAGTGTGCAGAGTGTGCGGGGATCAGCGGGGATCCTGGAGAGCATTCAGGAGTTGTCAGAGTTGCGGGAGGCGAGTTCCTGAGAGTGATTGGACGAGCTAGAGGAATTGATATTCAGATCGCAGGAGAGTCGTGGCCAGCGGATTTGCTTATCATTCCAGTGGAGTTATATGATGTTATTCTCGGGATGGATTGGTTGCATCGGCATAGGGTGCATTTGGATTGCCATCGGGGTAGAGTGGAGTTTGAGCGTCCAGGAGGGAAGTTGGTGTTTCAAGGTATTAGACCGACTTTGGGGAGCCTCGTGATCTCGGCCATTCAGGCTGGGAAGATGATCGATAAGGGCTGTGAGGCTTGTTTGGTTACTATATCTATGCTAGAGTCAGTGGGGAAGTCTACGGTTAGCGGTATTCCGGTAGTGAAGGACTTTGAGGATGTGTTTCAGTCTTTGCAGGGATTACCACCATCTCGGTCGGATCCTTTTACCATTGAACTGGAACCGGGGACGATGTCGTTATCCAAGGCTCCTTACAGAATGGCTCAAGCAGAGATGGCAGGGCTGAAGAAGCAGCTAGAGGATTTATTGAGTAAGGGATTCATCTGTTCTAGTGTATCACCGTCGGAAGCGCCGGTGTTGTTTGTGAAGAAAAAGGATGGGAGTTTCAGGTTGTGCATTGATTATCGGGGTTTGAACCGGGTCACTGTGAAGAACAAGTATCCTCTTCCTAGGATTGATGAGTTTTTGGATCAGTTGAGGGGAGCTACTTGGTTCTCTAAGGTAGATCTGGCGTTGGGTTATCATCAGATACCGATAGATGAGGCAGATGTGAGGAAGACTGCTTTCAGGACGAGGTATGGGCATTATGAGTTTGTGGTGATGCCTTTTGGGTTGACTAACGCGCCAGCAGCGTTTATGAGATTGATGAACAGCGTGTTTCAGGAATTTTTGGATGTGTCTGTCATCATTTTCATCGACGATATCCCGGTTTATTCTAAGAGTCCTGAGGAGCATACAGTGCATTTGAGGGCAGTTATGTAGAAGCTGCGGGAGCAGAAGTTGTTTGCTAAGTTGAGCAAGTGCAGTTTTTGGCAGCGTGAGATGGGCTTTCTGGGTCATATTGTGTCTGCAGACGGGGTTTCTGTGGATCCAGAGAAGATTCAAGCTATCAGGGATTGGCCTAGACCGCAGAATGCCACAGAGATCAGGAGTTTTCTTGGATTGGCAGGATACTACAGGAGATTTGTGCAGGGGTTTGCAAGCAGAGCACGTCCTATGACTAAGTTGACAGGGAAGGATGTTCCTTTCGTTTGGTCAGAAGAGTGTGAGGAAGGCTTTGCAAGCCTGAAGGAGATGTTGACTACTGCGCCAGTGTTGGCTTTGCCTGATATGGGGGAACCCTATGTGGTTTATACAGATGCATCTAGAGTTGGTTTGGGTTGTGTTCTGATGCAGCATAGGAAGGTGATTGCCTACGCTTCGCGGCAGTTTCGGGTACATGAAGGCAACTATCCTACTCATGATTTGGAGATAGGTGTTGTAGTTTTTGCCCTGAAGATTTGGAGATCTTATCTTTATGGTGCAAAGGTACAGGTGTTTACAGATCATAAGAGTCTGAAGTATATATTCACTCAGACTGAGTTGAATTTGAGGCAGAGACGGTGGATGGAACTTGTGGTACTATGATTTGGAGATAGCTTATCACCCTGGTAAGGCTAACACGGTTGTAGATGCTCTGAGTCGGAAAAGAGTAGCTTCGGCTCAGGAGCAGGAGATGGAGTCTCTGGTAGGGGAGATCAGTGCTTTGAGCTTGTGTGCTGTTTCACAGGAACCGTTATGCTTGGAAGCAGTAGATAGAGCAGATCTTCTGAGTAGGGTGCGGTTGGCTCAGGAGAAGGATTTGGGGCTAGTGAATGCCTCTAAGGATGTGGATTCAGAGTATCAGGTATCAGATAATGGTACTATCTTGGTGCACGGTCGGGTTTGTTTGCCCAAGGATGAGGAGTTGACGCAGGAGATTCTGAGAGAGGCTCATGCGAGCAAGTTGTCCATTCATCCAGGAGCGACTAAGATGTACCGTGATCTCAAGAGGTACTATCATTGGGTCGGGATGAAGAAGGATGTGGCTAGTTGGGTTTCGAGGTGCGATGTATGTCAGCTAGTGAAGGCAGAGCATCAGGTTCCTGGCGGGTTACTGAAGAATTTACCCATTCCAGAGTGGAAGTGGGATATGATCACCATGGATTTTGTGGTAGGATTGCCAGTGTCACGGACCTTTGATGTTATTTGGGTCATTGTGGACCGGTTGACTAAGTCAGCACATCTTCTGGCCATTAAGAAGACTGAGGGAGCAGCGGTCTTGGCTAAGAAGTATGTGAGAGAGATAGTCAGATTGCATGGGGTGCCAGCGAGCATTGTGTCTGACAGAGATTCTAAGTTCACTTCGGTGTTTTAGAAGGCATTTCGGGCAGAGATGGGCACTAAGGTGCATATGAGTACATCTTATCATCCCCAGACAAATGGACAGTCTGAGAGGACGATCCAGACGCTGGAGGATTTACTGAGGATGTGTGTGTTGGATTGGGGTGGCCATTGGGCAGATCACCTTAACCTGGTAGAGTTTGCTTACAACAACAGCTATCAGGCGAGTATTAAGATGGCTCCTTATGAGGCTTTGTGTGGGAGACCATGTCGTACACCATTATGCTGGACTCAGGTGGGGGAGAGGAGCATGTTTGGTGCTAGTTTTGTTCAGGAGACCTCAAAGAAGATTCGGGTTCTAAAGCTGAACATGAAGGAGGCTCAGGATAGACAGAGTTGTTATGCGGATAAGAGGAGGAGAGATCTTGAGTTTCAGGTAGGAGACAGAGTGTACCTCAAGATGGCCATGTTGCGGGGTCCGAACAGGTCATTGTCAGAGACTAAGTTGAGTCCGAGGTATATGGGTCAATTCAGAGTGATTGAGCGGGTTGGACCAGTGGCATATAGACTGGAGTTACCTGAGGTGATGCGTGCATTCCATAAGGTTTTCCATGTTTCTATGTTGCAGAAGTGTCTCCGTGAGGGTGAGCAGGTGTTGGCTAAGATTCCTGAGGATCTTCAGCCTAACATGACATTGGATGCGAGACCAGTGAGGGTTCTCGAGATTTGGATCAAGGAACTTCGGAAGAAGAAGATTCCTTTGATGAGAGTCTTGTGGGATTGTGATGGTGTTGAGGAGCAGACTTGGGAGCCTGAGGCGAAGATGAAAGCAAGGTTCAAGAAGTGGTATGAGAAGCAAGCCGTGACTTGAGCTTGTTTAGCCTGGTTCCATCTGTAATTCGTGGCTGGAGCGGGAATGGAGTATTCTAGCCCATCTCTCTTGTTTACTCGGTCGCTTGGGGTGGATGGTTGTGCGACTCACTAACAAGATTAAGTGGTGTTCGGGGTACAAAGTTTCCGTGACGCGGGGTTTTTGGAGGAAAGTTTCTTGAAATAGGAGTTTCCAAAAGTGGGAAGTTTCCAAAAATGGAAAGTGCTAAATATGGAAAGTTTTACGGGAGTTAGAATTTGTCCATTTTAGCGGTAGTGAGCCTTGGAGGGTCTTGTGTTTGGCCTTAGTGGCGGACTTTTGAGTCAGTGTGCCTGTGTGGCGGTCTTTTAGACTTTTTAAGGCCTTTGTGGCGGGCTGTTTAGCCGTGTGTGGTTTTTGTGGCGGGCTGTGTAGCCGTGTGTGACCTTTGTGGCAGGCTGTTTAGCCAATTGCGTGGCCATTTTGGCGGACTGTTTAGCCAGAGTGTCTTTGTGACGATCCTTCGGGACAGATGGTCTTTATGACGGTTCTTCGGGATGAGTGGCCTTGGTGGCGGTTCTCTTTAGGAAATTTGTTTGGCCTTGGTGGTGGTCCTCTTTAGGACATTTGTTTGGCCTTGGTGGCGGTCCTCTTTAGGTTATTTGTTTGGCCTTGGTGGCGGTCCTCTTTAGGACATTTTGTTTGGCCTTAGTGGCGGTCCTCTTTAGGACATTTTGTTTGGCCTTAATGGCGGCCCTTGTGGCATGTATATGATCCTTGTGTGGTCATTAGGTATTCTAGTGAGGGGATATGTGGTTGGTAGGACATTGAGATGTTTTACGCGAGCCACGAGAAGGAAAGCTGGATAGGGATAGGACTCAGACGTGTCCAGAATTGTTGCTCGCGGCTCTTGGAGGACTTAGGTTCTCCTAGTACTGCCATATTCGGAGACTTTGTGACTTGGGAGTATGGTTGGTATATCGACTTCGGATGACGGTCCGGAGGCGCTCTGTAGGGTGACGACCCGAGAGACGAGTTTGGATTTTTCCTTATATTTATTATGGCATGCGGGTCTAGGCCCGATGAGGAGCCAACATTGGCATGCAGACTTAGGTCTGATGAGGAGCCAATGAAAACTCAAGGATTAGGCCTATGAGAAAAGGAAAGTCCAAAAAGTCGAGAGCAAATGACGCCTGGAGCGTGAGTTTATCGCCTAGAGGTGACCTTCTGTAGATCGGTCGGAGGAGTGCGGGTCGTGGATACGGCTGCACAGAAGTCCTTGGCTGATGGTTGTTCGAGATTCGAGGACGAATCTAGATTGGTGGGGGAGAATTGTAACATCCGTGAACCGAAATCCCGGTTTGGGAGTTGCATCGGTCGATGCATATTTTGCATCAGTCAATGCAAGGTCAAGTTCCTGCGTTTTGATTTAAGTCAAACGCGGCATTTTGGGTGAAGGAAAAACCCTTAACACGATTTTTGTCTCATTCGTTTGGTGGTGGCCTTTTTGAGAGAGAACAAAAGATAGAAAAAAATTCTTGAGAAGTTTTGGAGATTTTGAGTGATTTGTGGCTTTTCTTGGTGAGATCTGAGGCTTAGAACGTTGTAGGAGCATCCTAGAGGCGTTTCTTCTTGTGTTTAGGTTCAGATTCGTCTTGGCAAAGGTAAGTGCAGGACCATGGCTTATCTAAGCTAGTAAACTCTTTAATTTGCTTGTTGTGTGATGTTAGACTTGTTAGATTGTTGCTATGGACGTTAGGAAGCTTTCTTGTGACTTGGGATCGAGTTTTGTGGTTGTAGGAACGAAGATCCGGCGAGAAGCTTTGGAGAAAAACGATGATTGGCATTGCATCGGTCGATGCACTTTGTGCGTCGGTCGATGCATATGCGAGGACGGCGCGTAAACTCTAGGGTTTTTGTTTAATGTCGAGCATGCGTCGGTCGATGCATTGGGAGCATCGGTCGATGCAAGTTAACCTTGCATCGGTCGACGCAACCTCCATTTGGTGTCGGTCGATGCATGTTGGTGTCGGTCGATGCAGAGTCCTGGTTTGTTATTGGTTATTGTTGATTGTTGTTTGATGGTTAGAGATGACTCTATTGCTTGTGTGTATAGCCCAGTAGATGGGAGGATTGCCTTACTGAGTGTTTATAAATACTCATGCATTGCAATTTGTGTTTGTGGTGCGGGTAAAGGCAAAGTGTGATAGTGGAATCAAGGCAATGAAGAGGAGGATATTCCAGGGACTCGGTTTGATGTTGTCTGGCATTGCTAGGTTGTCAGGGTTGGGTCATTAGAACTTTGCTAAGTTGCTGGTTCTATGATTTCTGTGATTTGGTTATTAGATATTGCTGATGTTATGAATATTGGTAATTTATATTTATTGGTTATTATTGGATATTTGTTGATATTGTTATTTCGCTGTTGGTTGTGATTGTGGTTAGGTGGCTAGTAGGTATGAGACCATTAGTTGTAGTTATTTATTATATTATATTTATTATTTATTATTTTTTTAAAAAAAGGTCAATCCTTTCAAGAATAAACAAATTTGGATGATCACATTCCATTAAACACAAAAACACCAAGACTAAGCATGTCAAAAAAAGTTACACTTGTCAGTTTTGTTACAAAACTATATATGTACTTTAAAAAATAAAAAAATTAAAAAAAAAAAAAACTATATATGTATATTAGTAAGCAATAGCACTTCCCACATCTAAGCGCATACGCATAATTATTCTCCAAATCCAAGAAATTGGCTTTTCCTCGCGTCTCAATTCTTCCTCTTCTCCTTCTTTTATTAATCACTCCTTTGTCTTCATCTTTATCTCTGAGTGACACAATCACAAAAGACTCACTCTACCAACTCTGCTCACAACCGACAATTTTCAACCACTTCGGCATCATTTGGCTTACCCATGATCCAACAACGTTCACCCTAAACTTTTACGGTCTTCTCGGTTTGGTCATCCAAAAGACGCAATTGTTTGGTTTTAAGAACATAGCGATGATGAAAGGCTTAGTAAGAACCACGACTGATCCGACGCTCAAGATACCGTATGGGTCGTGCGTAACATATTATAAGTCAGCCATTAAATCGATGGAGGAAGCTATAAAGTTTGCTATCTCGAAGAAGCACGAGTTAACATCCGAGGCGGCTAGGAAAGCGTTTCTTAGTATAAATACGTGTGAAGATGACCTTGCAGGACGTAATATTATGCCGTCTTATGTTCTATTACACTATATCCGGTTTAAAAGAATGTGTAACATTGTTAGAGCTTTCTCTTACATTTTGACGTAAAAATTTATTAAGCAAATAAATTCGTAGTTAAACTATTGTGTCTTGCAACTTCGGTAAGACTTTCATATCTCGGTACTTCTAGTGTGAATTTTGTGAGTAGCCATATCCATAGAACCTTTAATATTGTTCTACAATAAACCCTTTTAGCACCAAAAATAAGAGAATTCGGGAAAGTAAAGAAGAATACTGAGTAGATAACTATCTCGCTGCACTAATGCTAAGAATAGGATATGTCATAAAATCTTATAACAATGGATATGTCATAAAATCTTATAACAATAGATATTCAATAGTTATGTTGAATATCTATCCTTTTAAAACATCAATATTATCGACGAAACCAAAATGGATATGTCATAAAATCTTATAACAATGCATCTAACAGTCGTTTACTTCGTCGTTAACCAATCCGTTATGGATAAGATGATTTCGTTTTGTTGACGGGAAAAATGTTGTTTAAATTATAAACTTTTGAATTAACGTCATTAAAACCATAAACTTTTCCGAGAGCCATTTAAAACGTCAAGTAATATTGACTATCATTTTAAAACACCAAATGTCGTTAGTTGCTTCGTTAGCAAATTTTATGACATGTCTATCTGGCTTCGTCAACAACATTTAATATTAGAGTATCTCCAACAATCTCCTTCATTTTAATGGGAATACACCTTCAAAATAAAGGTTTAAGGATCACTTACTCCAATAATACACACTTAAATTAAATTTTTAAAGTTTTTATATTACATTATAGTCCACAATATTGCTAATAATTTGTTATAATGATAAAACTTTCATATATAATATAAAACATACAATTGAAGAAAATATATATCAAACAAAATTAACAAATAGAAAACCTTATATGATAACACAAACTAATATATAATTTAGAAAAAAAACATAAAATAAAATTACACGATAGAAAATTACTCAATGTATTTTTTTCCATAATGCTCACATATATGATTAATTAGTGTGTCTTAAAAAATTATGATTAATGTTATTGTTGTAAAAAATTGTTATTAAATGGTATATCTTTCATATATCAATAATTTCAATTTTAGTTTAGTGTATTTGAATTTATATAAATATCTTTCAAACTATTGAATTTAATAGAATGTTTTGTAAGATATATATATAAGGACCAAAATAAAATATGTGAAAGATTTTGAGGGTGCATCCTCAAATTTGAGGGTTCACTATATAACCCCTTAAAATTTGAGGGTTTAAGATATTGTTGGAATTTAAAATCCTTCAAAATTTGAGGGTTTGAGGAATTGTTGGAGATGCTCTTAAGTTAATGGTTTAAACGATATTTTTTTTTTTAAAAATCCTATGAGAATTTTTGTTTGTTTGTTTCAAATATGGAAATGAACTAACAACCTAGATACTTTTTGACTGGTTCATTATTATCAATTGAAAAATGATGGATTGAATACCATTTTAAATTTAGTTGAAGAAGAATTTCATAGATTTATAAAGATATCTTAGATTGTATATCCAATAAGGGTGGATTTTCTAAGGAGATATTATTATTGCCTTCCCAAATTAATTTTAGGCAACAATTGACTAGAATAAACATATTTTGTTCACAATTCATTAACCTTAACACACCAAAGATAAAGCCTTCCATATATATAGGAGCTACAGTTTTACCACATTTGTCATCCAAAAAACCTAAGCAATATATGCACTTCCAACATATATCCACATCCAAGAAAATGCCTTTCTCCTGGCCTCAAAAGAAGCGTACTTTCCGTTCTTCCTCTTCTTCTTTTATCAGTCACTCCTTTGTCTTCATCTTTTTCTCCAAGTGACAAAGTCACAAAAGAATTACTTAACGAACTCTGCTCACAACCGACAATAGAAACCAACTTCTGCTTCTTTTGGTTAACCACTGATCCAAAAACGTTGACCCTCGACATTAACGGTCTTCTAGATTTGGTCATGCGAAGGTCGTATTATTTGGCCTACAATAACCTAATGATGATGAAAGGCTTAGCAAGAACCACGACTGATTCGAAGCTCAAGAACTCGTATGGGTCTTGTATAAAATATTATGAGTTAGCCGTTAAATTTAACGCCGAATCTATAGGGTTTGTTACTCTAAGAATTACCTATTAACATCTCAGTCGGCTGCGAAAGCCTTTGTTATTATAGCTGTGTGTGAAGCTGTTCTTACTGGACGTAAAAATGTGCCCTCTTATGTGCCAGAACGCAATAAGTGTATAACAGAATGTGTAACAATGGTAGAGTTTAATGACGTTTTGAGGTCCTGATTCTTTGTGTATTTTTGACCTCCAAGATGAAAATGAATAAATTCATAGTTAAATTATTGTGTTTTGCATCTTAGCTAAGACTGTCATGTCTCGTTACTTCTAGTGTAAAATTGTGACAATCATATATGCATATCCATATAACCTTTAAAATTGTCCTACAATAAACCTTTTTAGCACCAAAAATAAGAGCACTCGGGAAAGTAAAGTAAGTAAGAAGAATGCTATGAAGATGTATTGAGGTTGTTACTGATTTATAGACTCAACAGAATATGATCAATAAGTTGTGAACTAGACTGATGCATATACATGGACAGCTACAAACAACGAGTCATGAACAAGTACATAAAACAGATGCAGTGAAATTTAAACACATCTACAAACATAAAAGCAGTGAACAAGTCTGTACATGTGTAACCAGGTACAGACACAGACGCATGATTCTTCAGCCAGAAAATCAGAGAACAGTAACTCTGCCAAGACAGCTCAATGTGAAGTCACATGGAATGAAGTGTCGTGCTGGACCTTGGAGTCTTATTGAGAACATCCAAGAAGTGAGAGCTCAACCAGTCATGCTTTAAGATCATGAGAACAACTCTTTCATAAGCAGCTGAGTAAAACTGAAAACGCAACAGAGCAGAAGAAGGTATCATCTCCATCATACAACATAGCAGAAATATGTTTAGCATTTAAGTAAACTTGAAGCAATAGATAGCAGAAAACAAAGAAGCATCCTGTAGAGGTTGTGTAGTGCAACAAAGCGGAAAAGCTTCAAACTGCAGCAAACAGTGGAGCGGCTGTGTGAGAGAACCATGTTTGTGTCAGGTGAGACAGGAACAAAAGGGCATGGGTCAAGTTGAAAAATAAACAACAAGCTTTTACCCAAAAGACAAGAGGAAGAAGCTTGTGGAACATAGGGTTTGTGGAGAACTCTAAGAGGTATAAAAAGAGGAGGTGGTAACAAGAAGAAGATTACGCACCTTGGACCTAAAATTGAGAGAAGCATACATAGTTGTGTGTGGTATTGTCCCACCAGCAAGATAGAGAAGATGTTGAAGGTTTTTGTAGAGATTCACACTCGTCAGAAAAGACAAAGAGTGGCGGTTCCTTTAGTTAATGTAGATTAGAGTGGAGTGGTAGACACAACTGTTAGATACCATTGGCAAATGTGACTTTTTGTGTTCTAACTCTAGTGAATGATCCTGTACTTGGTCCCTGGGATGTAGGTTATCGAAAACCCGTTAACAAATATCTTGTGTCGTCTCTTCTCTATGCTCTCATCTCTCTATTAAGTGTCGCACATCATCTTGTTGGTGCGGGAATTGGCACCCCCAACACACTGATCTAAATCCAATTAGAGGAACCGGTTATCTAAACCGGGAGCTCGACTTCAATTTGGAATTCATCCCTGAAGGCCCAGTAGTACTGAGAAGCCCAGTGCCGAGATGACACCGGCGTCCCAACTCGCCCTGCGGCTGACCTAGCAAGAAAGGAAGGACTTTCCTAATCAATTCGCCCGTAATTAGGAAAGTAAATATATTCAGTAGATCTTCGAATACCTATAAATATAGGGCAGTTCTCTCATTGTAAGATCATCCAAAAAAATCAATAAAAACCCTAATTCCTCTTTGTTCTTGAGAAAAACCTAACTTGTTTTCCAAGAGATCCCATTTCTCCTTTACTTGCTTACTTTGATCTGAATTCTTAGAGGGAAAGTGTTATTGAATTTGTTTCCCTTCTAAACAAATTCATTGTGTGAAACACCAGTTTCTACAATTCGCGCTAGAAGGAGGGGCCTCTTCTAAGTTCACAAAGTCACTTCTCTTTTAGATTCCTTCACAAGCAAGCAAGAACCAATAACATGTCGCCAGCCTCCAACAACGGTGTCACCAACGCAACCGCTCTGCAACAAGATAACCCAGTCGTCGGAGCCACCAACTTGCAGGATGTCGCCGCGAATCCACCTGTCGGCGCGCCCACCACGCGCGTTTACGTCCGGGCGGGTACCCGCCGCACTTCGGACAACCCAGCAGATGATTTAGCGGCACCTTCCGACGGGTGGAGAACGCTGAGATACCCCACCACGAGGTCCAGGAACCCGACGAAGTTCTACCAGTTGACGGATCTGTCGATAGACAAACCTCGTATGCGCAAATCGCCCAACCTTCCCAGCTCGTCACATGTTCGGAACGATCTCCAAGGATCTCTTCAACAGAACGAGGCACCATCACAGGAGGTTTCGAGGAACGACCCTCTAAATCGCTGCATGTTCAGCGACCCGCCATCTTCGGCATTCCGGTTTCCAAGCCAGCACGTACCATCGGTACTCGCCTCGGGAGCACAGCCCCATCTCGGGCAACCTTCTCAAGGAAACCCGGTCGCGCCTTCCTGTCTCGAGCTGGAGGAGATCCATCTTAAGATTAAGGCTATAGGATCCCTCCTCCACCGAGCTGTAAGCTCGGCACCTGAGATCGATAGAATGTTTGAGGCCACACAGCGAACTCCATTCACCCAGCGCGTCTTGGAAACATACGTTCCGAACGTGAAGATAAGACTTCCAACCTACGATGGGACGAAGGATCCAATGCAGCACTTGACCTCGTTCATGGCTACCGTTTCCAAAACTAGGTTCACCGAGGAGCAGAAAGACGCCGGTCAGTGCCAACTGTTCGTCGACAGTCTGATAGGAAACGCACTAACATAGTTTTCCCGGCTCCCTCCGGACACAATCGACAGTTTCGAACAGCTGTCGAAAGCCTTCCTACGAAACTATCAGGTTTTCATAGAACGCAACGTTTCCAGTGCCGAGCTATGAGAGATAGTCCAAGAGCCCGGCGAACCCTTGCGGCAGTACCTCACTCGATTCAAGGAAAAGTACGCCACTGTAACGGTCGCGGAGGACGTCGCAATCGCTGCCTTCAAGAAAGGACTCATTCACGGCTCGAGACTGCACGTAAACCTCAATATCCGGGAAGCCAAGGACCTGGATGAAGCCCTTCATCGGGGGTCCCGTGTCGCTTACGTCGAAGAAGACGAGGAGAAACGAGCCACCAAGCTCCCTCCTTCTCGCCCCGCCGTGGCAAAAGAAAAGAATCGAGAAACCTATCAGGAGCCCCGGAAGCATCACGACCCGAGGGATCCCAAGCGCGGAGTGGTCAACGCAATATCCGAAGATGGAGGACAGAAAACCGCTTCTCCCGACACACAAGAGGAGCTCTACTGTGATTTCCATATGTTCGGTGGCCATTCAATAGCCGAGTGTAAGCACTTGTCCAATTACTTATTTAAAAATTACCTATCCGGCGAAATCAAATCTGTCTATGAACCTAAAGCTTCTCGCGGTGGTCACGGAAGAAGAGGCCGAGTAGGAAGGTTCGGACGACCCAATCTCGGTCGAGGTCAAAAGGGCACCAACCAGTCCAATAGCGCGCCAAATACTCCGCAACAGCCACCTCCCGTCGAGCAGCAGAGTCCGGCGCCAGTGGAGGTCCTTCCAACACCTTCCAAGCGTCAAAAAGGACAGCAGAGCGAACAAGCGGCACCTCGAGGTCGTATCTCTACGATCATTGGTCAGACCGATGAATGCTTGGATTCAATCCGAGCCCTAAAAAAGCGAGCGCGCCAAATTTGCAATGTTCAGGCGATCTACGAAGAAGAGACGCTAAGCACTGATCCCATCGCATTCACAGCAGAAGATGCCAAGGGGATCCACCACCCTCACAACGACCCCCTAGTTGTGGAAGTCAGGATGGGCGAGTTCAACGTAGAACGAGTTTTAGTGGACACTGTCAGCACGGTTAACTGGGTATGATGGCGTAGTCAAAACGTCAATGGGCGACGTAAAGTTGCAAGTCCAAACTGGCGGCGTAACACGTAAAACCAAGTTTGTGGTCATAGACGCCCCACCAATCTACAACGCCATCCTAGGTTCACCTTGGATCTACTCCATGCAGGCAGTCCCTTCCACCTATCATCTCTGCTTGAAGTTTCCAACGGTTGAGGGAATTTACACGTTGTACGGCAATCAAAAGATGGCCAGGACCTGTTTCGTTCTCGAGAAAAAAACAAAGACGGAAGGACGACGCGTAGTAATTACAGGGCGAGGATCACTTCAGTGATCCTCATAAGCCGGGGCAAGATCGGCTGAAGGCCACAAGATGCCAAATCATACAAGTCAACATCGACGGGTAGACCCCTCCCGAACGGTCGGAATTGGGGCCTAACTCGATGAAAGACTCAAGACTGAGCTGGTACCATTTCTGAAATCGCGATCCTCGACGTTCGCCTGGTCCACTAAAGATAGGGTCGGTATTGACCTATCAGTCACCTGCCATAAGCTAAACGTCGACCCAACTTTCAAACCAGTTCGGCAGAAACGACGGCGTCTCGGCACCGATCGAGCAAAGGCGGTACAAAACGAAGTCGAATGACTCCTGAAAGCCAATCAGATAATGGAAGTACAGTACCCCGACTGGCTGGCAAATCCGGTGGTGGTCAAGAAAAAGAACAGCAAATGGCGAGTCTACGTCGATCTCACCGACCTCAATAAGGCATGCCCTAAGGACTGCTTCCCGTTACCTCACATCGACCGACTCGTAGAGGCCACAGCAGGTAACCAACTCCTTTCGTTCATGGATGCGTTTTCCGGATACAACCAGATCGCAATGAGCCCAGCCGATCGCGAAAAAACCATGTTCATCACAGATAGAGGGACCTACTGCTACAACGTGATGACATTCGGCCTGAAAAACGCGGGGGCGACTTACCAACGCCTGGTCAACACGATGTTTGCTGACCTGTTAGGGAAAACGATGGAAGTCTACATCGACGATATGTTGGTCAAATCCCTTATATCAGAACAGCATATCCAGCACCTTGCCGAATGCTTCGACATCCTAGATCGATTCTCCCACCAAGTACACTTTTGGGGTGACCTCGGGGGAATTCTTGGGATATATCGTCACAGAACACGGAATCGAAGCAAACCCAAAGCAGATTGAAGCAGTGCTGGGACTCCCATCGCCAACCAACAAACGAGAAGTAAAGCACTTAAAAGGTCGAGTTGCCGCGCTAAACCGTTTCATCGCCCGATCGACTGGACAAATGTCTCCCATTTTATCAGCTCTTTCGGGGCAATAAATATTTTCATTGGGACAACGCCTGTGAAGCTGCCTTCGGACAACTTAAGGGGTATCTGACCAATCAGCCGGTGCTCTTGAAGCCCAAAGAAGGAGAGACATTATAACTCTACGTCTCTGTTTCCAGCTTGGCAGTAAGCGGGGTGTTAGTCCGAGATGATCGCGGCGATCAGCGACCAATATTTTACACAAGCAAGGCTCTCAATGACGCGGAGACACGCTAACCAACCTTGGAAAAACTCGCTCTCACCTTGATTGTTTCCTCTTGACAGCTACGACCTTATTTCCAGTCGCACTCCATTGTCGTGTTAACCGACCAACCGCTCCGAACGGTCTTTCACAGCCCCCTTCAGTCTGGGCGTATTGCGAAATGGGCGATCAAGCTAAGCGAATACGATATTGAATATCGTTCTCGCCCGAGCTTAAAATCACAGGTCCTAGTGGATTTCATCACAAAGCTATCCCCCGACCCCGAGGAAACCATACCTAAGGAGGAACCCTGGACGTTGTTCGCCGATGGCTCCTCTTTCAACCAGAGATCTGGCGTCGGGATTATACTCTGATCTCCAACGGGCGAGGTCCTTGAGCAAGCATTAAAACTCGGCTTCAAAGCATCAAACAATGAGACCGAGAATGAAGCCATCCTGGCTGGACTACGGTTAGCGCAGGGTCTGGGATTGGGGAATATGGCGCTAAGAATGGGCGCATGGAGGCATATCTCCAGTTACTCCGGACTCTCTCTGCGCAGTTCGCCTCGTTCGAACTAACCAAAGTTCCAAGGAGCGAAAATGCATCAGCAGACGCTCTCGCCGCCCTGGCGAACTGTTCCAACCCGGAGTTGCGGCGAACGATCCCAATCGAATGTATTGAAACTCCTATCATCAATCATATCGATTTGACGTACGCCATCAACAACACCGACTCTCTCTGCGCAGTTCGCCTCTCTCTGGGAGTGGGGAATATGGCGCTAAGAATGGGCGCATGGAGGCATATCTCCAGTTCCGGACTCTCTCTGCGCAGTTCGCCTCGTTCGAACTAACCAAAGTTCCAAGGAGCAAAAATGCATCAGCAGACGCTCTCGCCGCCCTGGCGAATTGTTCCAACCCGGAGTTGCGGCGAACGATCCCAATCGAATGTATCGAAACTCCTATCATCAATCATATCGATTTGACGTACGCCATCAACAACACCGACCAATGAACATCGATCAACCCGTCTAGGAGCCCACAGAGATAGCACAACCCCCAGACGACTGGCAGCTCGAAATAAAGATGTACATCGAGGATGGTAAGGTCCCGGAGGATCGCTGGCAAGTTCGCCGGTTGAAGGCTCGATGTGTGCAGTACGCCATGATGAGAGGCAGCCTTTTCCGACGCAGTTCGTCTGGAGCCCTACTTACCTGTGTCGATCGAGAGGAGGCTGAACGAATAATGATGGAAGTTCACGAAGGTGACGGAGGCAATCACTCTGGCAGGCGTGCACTCGCATTGAAGATAAATAAGGACGGTCATTATTGGCCAACCATGGTCGCCGACTGCGTGGAATTTTCAGCGAAGTGCGAAGCATGCCAACACCACGGACAGATTAAACATGTGCCTCCCGAGCTGCTAAATACCGTCACCACGCCGTACCCCTTCAAGCGCTGGGCAATGGATCTCGGGTACCTGCTACCTCCATCGAAATCAAAGAAGTTCCTTTTGGTCTTGACTGATTATTTTACCAAGTGGGTAGAGGCCGAGTCGTTTAACAAGATACAGTCACTGGACGTCACCAACTTCATCTGGAAGAACATCATCTGCCGCCATGGGCTCCCTTACGAGATCGTCACTGATAATGGAACGCAGTTCACTTCTCTTATCACTAGACGCTTTCTAGGCAAATGGGGAATAAGCTTAAGCACCTCGACCCCCCGGTATCCTTAGGGGAACGGTCAAGCCGAGGCTACCAACAAGACCATAATAGACGGATTAAAGAAGCGCCTCGGGCTTCAAAAAGGAGCTTGGGCAGATCAACTCGACGACGTGTTATGGTCCTACCGGACGACCCCAGGACGAGCTACGGGGCAATCGTCGTTCTCGCTAGCCTATGGCATCGAAGCACTGGCTGCGGCCGAAGCCGAAGTACCCACGCTTTACCGCGCTATGCTAGTCGATGATTCTGAGCTTAATGACAGCATGCTGCTCGACAACATTGACTTCGCCCAGGAACTAAGCGATCAAGCCCTCATCCGAATTCAGAATTACCAGAATTCCGCCTCCAAGTATTACAACAAGGTCGTCCGTCAACGACGATTCAACGAGGGTGACCTGGTACTGCGTGAGGTGTACGAGAACACAAAGGAGATCAACGCCGGCAAACTCGTTGAACGCGGCTCATATAAAACGTTACTACTACTAGTTCATTTGGTCAAATTCAGTTTTGAAAGTATGTGTACTATGAACTACGACTGGCTTGATCCCAAATTTTGGGTACGTAGGCAGTCCTTGATTTCTTTAACAAGATTTTAAGGGCACAGCTAGAAAAATAATAAGATTTCTTTTATCTCAAAAGAACTTGTTATTTTGATTTATGTTTGCCATCTCGCCACACACAAGGAGTCTTCTACATCGGTATATCCCTCAACAAAAAAAAAAACAAAAAAAGGGGGCCTTCTTGTCTTGGGGAGCAGGTACGAAGTGCGAGCTCCCTCCTGTGATCTCAACCTCCTCGGTGAGTCACAGGCGCAGAGCTCGAGAGGTCGGACTCCAAAGGCTCTTTGACGGCCATAGCTTCGAGATAAGTTCGCCAACGCTGACACTCTCGCCTCAATTCCTCGAGCCGACCTGCCGGCACATCCGCACCCATGTCCGCCATTTCTTCGAGGAACGCGCACGGACATTCAACAGTGTGACTATCCCGGAAGTGATGATCTGTGGTTTCTAGGTGAAGAATGTAGCACCGTTGCCTCTCTATGCAACCCCTGTAGATCGGGACTTCTGCAACATGCAGATTCGCCGATTCGCCCAGCGGCTTGTAATCACCCTCCGGCAGATCGGGTAACAAGGCCCTGGCGACCTCCCCCTCACATTGGTCACGATCAGCGAGCAGTCGGGTCATGCGCCAGTTTGCCAAATAAAAGCCGTCGGCGATGAGCTCATCCAGAACCGAGATGGTCCCTTCCAGACGGCAGAGCTGGTAGATGAGATCGTATTTCAGACGAAACGCCTTGAAATACAAACTCATCCGTTGACAACGAGCTCAGTAGATGCGGATCTTTCTTTGCAATGGGTCCTCCTCAATTTCCACGACAAGTTCATGAGATTGAGACGGAATCGCCTCTTCTATGGGGAGGGCGATATTCGACGCTTTCGCGTCGAATCCGCTGACCCCGGCGGCAGTCAGCTCTCGAGCTCGCCTTAACCATGTAGACCGAGTTGTGATAGGCATTATAGGGGAAACATGAGAGATAAATGTTGTGTCCCGAAAATCTCGCACCAATCAGATCGTAGGAAGATACGCGCTGCGTCCCGAGACTCTTCCGCCAATTAAATTGCATCGTAAAACCGCGTCTGTATTTAATGACGCGGTTATGCCTCAGGAATGAGCTCAAAAAAAAAGACTATTATGTCTACCTAGTTCGGAACCGAACTACTCGACATCTCGGCCAGATGATCGACCTACTCTCCAGCGTGAGATAAATCGAACCCGGAGAATTCTTTTTGAATTGTTTTGATTATACGTCTCCAATGCGAGGCACATCGGGCCTAGAGAATTCTTTTAGAATTGTCTCGATAACTCCTTGACGAGAGATAAACCGAACTCAGAGAATTCTTTTGAATTCTTTCGTAAGTTCCAGCTTGGATGAATATAAGCCAAACCCTGAGTTATAAATTTTGCTTTTCGTTTTCCGAACTGGAGCAAAGAGGATAAACCGAGGTCCCATACTTCGCCCCTCGCTTAAAAGCACATCTACGCTTAGGCTGAAAATTGCCCTCACTAAGGATTATTCAATATAGGCCGGGAGACGTTCCGCCTCAGATGAATTTCCGATTAAAATGAAAACTTTATTGTTAGGATAAATTGTCTGAACAGGACAGATTCGACGGAGGATTTAAAATAACAAAGTATGATAAAAAGTTCTAATCGCCAATTTCAAGTATATCAGCCATCAAGGTCAAGTCCCGCGGCGATCTTCCGGGTGTCTGCTTTAAGGCGCTTCGGCATAGGCCATAGGAGCTGAAGTCTTGTTTTCTCCAACTCAGCAGGATGCGACTCCAACGCCCTGATATTCTGTTCAACCTCGTCAAGACGACCGATGGTTCTTCTTCTCTTCGCCCTTAGGGTGGTGATCTCCGTGTCCAATACCGCTAGACGGTCATCAATTTCATTCTTTTTCATGCGGTGATAGTAAAGCTTGTGGTATTGTTCGTGGTGCACGGATTCAATCTGCACACAAGGTCGTCGATCAGTAAAAATTTTATAAGTAATTAGCATAGACGGAGTTAGGAGAAATTACCTGGCGAACGAAGGCATGGGCAGCAGCAGCTTCTACGTTGTTGGCACGCCTGTTCATATAAAACGGCTTCACCTCGGAAGGCATGAACTCGCCTCTCAGAGAAAAACTTGGCTCGCTTAGAAACGAATTCGCCGAATGGTAGCATTCATTACAGTAGTCGATCAAGCACTGCGGCATGTCCGCCACTCTATCCAGACCATTTTCAATCCAAAACCTTGGATGGGATTCGAGCAGTTTAAGTTTGAACAGTAATTCACTTTGTGACTGCTCTGTGGCGGCTAATCGGTTACGGTATTCGGAATGACATTCTTCGATGCGAGAGAGGAAGGTCTCTAACTCCGACCTTTTTTCCGGATTAACACGGAACATCAACATCCAGGGAGCTCGGGTATTCGGATAATAGAGCATCCCTCGTTTGATGGCTTCTAGGTTCGAGAACGTCGGAACGTCGTTCCCTATTTCGGGCACAGGGTCAATGCTATCTACAGAGCTCGGCATATCGGAATTACTTTGTTTTGTGGAAGTTGCGGTAAATTCAAGCATAGAGCTATCATATTTATATCAGTCCTAGAGGAGAAATTTCCAATTTCGAAATTGTCAGATTACCATTTTCATCGTCTAGCAAAAGGGAGATATTCCACGAAAACACAAAAGGGAAATTTCCAAAAAACAGAAGTCGGCCACAAAACGGGTAATGTTATCACAAAATTTAAAATAGAAAAATAAACAGGGTAACAGGAAATGTTCCCAGGAGACGCTATCGAGAAGCTACAGTCAAGGTTCTAGAGGGCCAGTCAGATCGGCCTGAAAAACTCCGGCATTGGAACCATATGGATGTTGAACGGAGTCTAGAGCCGTGATACCGGAGTGAAACAGTCCAAAGCCGAGCTGGTCTGGACACATGTTTAGATCGCCTTCTCCGAGCTCTAGGATATCCAACGCTTCCACCTCGCTCTTGGCCACCTCTCGCTTTTCTTCGATCTCGGCAATCAAGTTGTTCGGGATGGATGCTCCGTTCTTCAGAAGGTATCCCATAATCTCCTCAAACCCGTTTGCCTGGTTGAGGACGTCTTCTTTTGGGCGAACCAGTTCCTCTTGTTCGAGCAAATAAGTCTTTACCTTGTCAAGACGACGCTGCGCTTTCTTCGTGGTACCCTCGACCTTGGCTTGACGGTCTAGGTGAAGTCATCTCATTTCTGACTCGAACTTTGTTCCCAGATCATCGAACTGTTTAGCCAGCTCGGCCTTCTCTCCTCTCAAAAATTCTTCCCACGACTCCAGTTCGGCAACCCTTTCTTCCAGGTGTTTGCGGTTCTCTTCCTTATACGCAAGAAGGCCCTTTAGCTACTTGATTCTCTTGTTCTTCGACATGTCTGCTTCCCGGAGATTCTCTAAGCATTCCTTCATTTTTTCGAACTCGGTCTCTGAAGACGCCATCGATTTGACCCGCCTATCGTTCATGAGAGTGAGCGCAGAAACATAGGCGGCGGTCTACATTTCAACACAGAGTGAGAAAGAAATTTAAGGTGGCAAGCAAAGTACATAGAGGGCGAAGCGATTTGAACCTGATGGGCGGATTGGGCTGCTCGGACATATTGGTCTCTAAATTCTAGTTTATCAAGCGGCGGTAGCATGCTGGAGGATACCTTCAGCTACCTGCATAACTCGGTGGAAGCTTCCTTACTGCAAACAAGTGGAGTTTCCCCAAAATAATCAAAGACAAATTGATCGGATCAATCATTTTGTCGCTCGACTCGGAAGCGATCGTAGGATTCAAGTCCAGCTTCCTCCGCAGAACGCTTTTGGCATGTTTCCTGGTCGGAACTCTTTCCCTTGTTTTTGTCCTTTTTAGCCTTCTTCTTTTTGGAACCATTACTCGGTTCGGAGGCGAGCTGCACTGGGACAATCGGTTCGGCCGGTGGCGGCGGGAGTGAATCATTAGGTGCGACATTTTCAAGGGGAAGATCAGGAGTGGTCAAGCTGTTGTCCAAGTCTTCAACGTCAACGAACTCATTCTCCTCTTGCTTAGGATCGAGATCGACGATCGGGTCGTCATTTAGGGTTACAGATCGGAGCATGTCAGCATTGAAGATTGTGGTCGGCGGGACTTCGGAAGATTGACCCAGTGAGCTTGGGAAGCTTGCAAAGTTGGTCTTCGCTTTTCCCATAGCTTCTTCGACGCGACGTCGGGTAATCCGATTCCAGCTACAGTTAGCTCCCGTGAAAAGAATATCCCTGACTTGTTGAAATTCAGGGGGAAGCGTCCGAACTGAGATAGGGCGAGCTGCAAAAATATCGAAATCAAGATCAGGTCAAAACACGGGTATTCAACCAAAACAAAACAAGGATCGAAATGATACCGGGCGACATGTTCCACACTCTTCGCCGACCGCTTTTAGGATTTTCAAATGAGCGATTGTCAACTCGGACATAGAAGTAGCTAGCTTTCAATTTCTTGAAGTTACTAACTTTCTCCCCGGGAAGGAAGTTGTGGACCGGTTTCGTATTAACCATCCACGACGGGCTCCCTTGGGCACTTTTAAAATTTTTCAGTTGTTCGAAACATTCAATCCCGAGGTAAGCTCCGGCTTCGGCCATAATGGTGAGAGTGGCGACAAAGTTGCAGATACTCCCAGGAGAAAGCTGACATATCGGGATCTGGCGGCGATATGTGTATCGAGTAAGCATGTTAGGAAGTGGAAACCACAATCGACACTTGGAAAAGAAACCCTCGTATAAACATATATACCCGAGGGGTGGGTTCCATGGACGCTGATGATCTCCGGGAATAATGATATGGACACCGCAGTTCAGTAGGCCGCATGAGTTCAGCATTGTGCGCACCAAACTAATGTTGATGGTCGTCTTCTCGCCCCCAGTTTGACCTCAGTGATCTCGCCGAGGAAGGATGTCTTCGATCATAACCCCGTCTGGGGCGAGTCGAACTGCTCCTTAATTTGTGTTATCTGGCGGGAGGTCGGGATTTGAAGCGGCATTGCCAGAATTCTCACGGATCTCTTCATCGGTTAGAGATGGGACTCTCAGGGTCGGAATTTCATCCGACCTGAGTCTCGAAGAGCATTCGGCGTTCTCCTCGGGTCTGTCAGGCACTTCGCCCCGATCCGGTCTGTTGACCCGAGGAAGTTTCCTGTTGGAATTCTTGCGGATAAATGGATCGCTTTCTGTGGCAGATGAAGAGTCCATGGCAGAGGTGGAAGGTGACGTAGATCGCCGAAGAGTGTGGAGGAAGGTTCGCAGGAGTAATAACAAATTAAAAAGGAATGAAGAGAGAGAACAGAGCAAATACCTTAGACGATTTGGCAAAAAGTGAAAATAAAGAGTGGGGGTCGAGTATTTATAGCATGGAATGGGCGGCAACCCTACGTGGAGTCATAATTGCCTATTTAGCCTATGTGACGTTTCGGCTTTCGAGCTGATGGATGCGACGTATCGGACGCGTGTCATTCAACCAATGGATGGCAAAGTGGCGCGACGATCCAGGTAATTAGATTCAGATTCCTTTATGGATTAAGTCGGATATTCTCTCTTGAAGTCCGGTCATTCGAATTAACTTCTGAATGTACCGAACTGAGGGGGACTAATATCTACACAGAATATTAATAACCTAGTATCACAGAAGACAAATATAAATACAAATACAAATACAAACTCAACATTGAGACAAACCCAAATCTGTTTATGAAAGGCCATAACTGAAAAGGATTATATTTTATTCAACAAGATTTTTTCTTTTTAACTGTTTCATATTGAATAATGGCTGATTGAATACCATTTTGAATTAAAGAATATTAAATAAGAATTTCATATATTACTAAGGATATTAAAGAATTTCACATCCAGTATAGTAAGGGTGGATTTTTTTGAAGGAAAAATTAATACTCACCCAAAATTAATTTCCTAATTAGCTTTCCAAATACGTTCGTTCACACATTAATTTGGGTCAACAATAGTTGACTAGAATAAACAGATTCCGGTCACATTTCAGTAAACACACACATAAGAGTTACACTTCTCACTTTTATCATCCAAAAAAAAACTATATACAGTATTAGTTAAGCAATAGCACTTCCCTCATCTAAGTATAATGGGATTCTCCAAATCCAAGAGAATGGCTTTTCCTTGCGTCTCAATTCTTCCTCTTCTCCTTATTTTATTAATCACTCCTTTCTCTTCATCTTTGTCTCCGAGTGAAAGACTCACACTTCAATTATTAGACCAACTCTGCTCAACACCGACAATTTACAAGCACTTCTGCATCACTTGGCTTACCGATGATCCGATGACGTTCAGCAGCGACGTGAACGGTCTTCTCACTTTGGTCATCCAAAAGACGCTATTGTTTGGCTATAACAACCAACGAATGCTGTCAGGCTTAGCAAGAACCACGACTGATCCGACGCTCAAGATCCCGTATGGGTCTTGCTTAACATATTATGACTTAGCCATTAAATCGATGGAGGACGCTTTAGATTTTGCTACCTCTACCAAGTACTCGTTATCATCTCAGGAGGCTGCGAAAGCCTTTATTAGTATAACTACGTGTGAAGCTATTCTTGCAGGACGTAAAAATGTGACGTATTTTGTTCCAATACGCAATTTACGGTTTAAAAGAATGTGTAATATTGGTAGAGTTTTCTCTGACATTTTGAGGTTCTGATTCTTTGTGTATCTTTCACGGAAATGAATAAATTCATAGTTAAATTACTGTGTCTTGCATCTTCGCTAAGGCTGTCATATAAATTTGAGGATATAATGATGTGTGATTATTTATATATATATATAAATATATATATCTAAGTATGTAAATTAATTAATCTTAATATTTATTGTGATTATTCATTAAAAATGGAAATATTGATAATCGAATAGGAATATACGTTCTAAATGTACAATCATCTATGTGCTATTAAAAAGGAATGAGAAAATAACTCTTATCATTATAAATAAACTTAGTACCAAAAAAAATCATAATATATTTAAAATGAATGATTATTAGATTATGAAAAGTTGTTAGGTTTACTTGATTAACCTTAAATATAAAATTGATTTTAAGCACACAAAAATATATATTGCCAAAAATTGTAATATTTTATAAATATTTTCTCTACCATGTTCACATATTTCACGGGTGAAATGTATTCTTACATGAGTACGTTGATTTTGGAATTTCATTAATTTTTTTATAATGGTTTTTTTTGGTAATAATCAGTCATTTATATAAAATATTAACAGACCGGCTAACTCAAAAGATTTAAATAGCCTAATCAAAAATAAATCAATAAATTATATTATCTTCAGAAAATTTAGTTTAGAATCCAATTTTTACTAACATATAATAAAATTAAATAATTAAACTATCGAGTAATTTAGTTTATGTTGTTATGGTTACATAAAAAGCATGCAAAATTGTTATGATTACAATTTAAAGCATAAGATATATGAATTTGATTTTTAAACCACACAAAAGACTTGTTGCAATAAATAGTAACATTTTATCAATATTTTATCTAGCATAAAACCTCTTACACATTCAAAGGTTTCATGGGCGAATCGTATTTTTTACACGAAAAAACGCAGCTTTGAATAGATAAATAAAAAACTTTAGTTACATATTATTGATTCTCGGATAATAATTTTACTTATAATAATTTTCTTTAAACCAATTTATTCCGCACATAGTGCGGGTTGTTACCTAGTTATATTTTATTCAACAAGACTTTTTTCCTAACTGTTTCATTATCAATTAAAGAATGGCTGATTTGCCATTTTGAATTAGCTAAAGAATGATTTCATAAATTTTGAAGGATATAAAGAATTTCACATCTAAATTAATATCCTAATTACCCTCAAATGCGTTCATTCACACATTAATTTGAGTCAACAATTGACTAGAAGAATAAACAGATTCCGGTCACATTTCATTAAACACACACATAAGAGTTACACTTCTCACTTTTGTCATCCAAAAGAAGTATATAAATTATTATTAGTATGCAGTAGCACTTCCCACATCTTAGTATAATGGGATTCTTCAAATCCAAGAGAATGGCTTTTCCTTGCGTCTCAATTCTTCCTCTTCTCCTTGTTTTATTAATCACTCCTTTGTCTTCATCTTTGTCTCCGAGTGAAAGAGTCACATTTCAATTACTCAACCAACTCTGCTCAACACCGACAATTCGCAAGCACTTCTGCATCACTTGGCTTACCGATGATCCAATGACGTTCCGCAGCGACGTGAACGGTCTTCTCAGTTTGGTCTTTCAAAAGACGTTATCGTTTGGCTATAAGAACCAACGAATGATGTTAGGCTTAGCAAGAACCACGACTGATCCGACGCTCAAGATCCCGTATAATTCTTGCTTAAATTATTATGACTTGGCCACTAAATCGATCAACGAAGCTATAGAGTTTTCTATCTCCAAGGAGTACGAGTTAGCATCTCAGGTGGCTGCTAGAGCCTCTCTTAGTGTAACTTCGTGTGAAGCTATTCTTGAAGGACGTAAAAATGTGGCGGCTTATGTTCCATTACGCAATATGCGGTTTAAAAGAATGTTACACATTGCTAGAGTTTTCTCTGACGTTTTGAGGTCCTGATTCTTTGTAGAGTTTTCTCTGACGTTTTTCACCTGCAAGACGGGAAGGAATAAATTTATAGTTAAATTACTGTGTCTACTGTCATACTCATATCTCGTTACATCTGGTGTAAATTTGTGACAATCATATATATTCATATCCATAGAAACTTTAAAGTTGTCCTACAATAAACCTTTTTAGCACCAAAGATAAGAGAATTCGGTAAAGTATAGAAAATACTAATCAGATAAACTATCTAATGCTGAGAATAGCTAAGCTTTTCTCTCTTTTAGAATAGGGACTTGTGGTCTAACGAAAGCATCAGAAACCCATTGCACGAGTTTCCAACACTTGCAATGATCACGTTTGTTTGGTTCTGCACAAACAAATGCATCAGAAGCTTTCAATAGAATTCAATCTCCCTTCATACTCTTTATACACTACATTAAGAAGAGAACCTGGTTTCTTCGCATCTTGTTTTTTTTACATAAGGGAAATTAACAGCCAACAACTAGTATTAGACTAATATAGCAAAGAAGAGAAAAATATCTGAAACCAAACTCTCTTCATTATCCAGTAAAACTCAAGATCGTTTTACACATCAAGTCAACACCATAGGAGAAGATGAGAACAATGAAGGCAAACCAAAAAGGTCAGAACTGAAAAAGGAAGATACTTTATTGAACAAGATCACAAGATGAGAGAAATTGGCTGCAGCAACGTAATTAGAGAGACACAGAGGTAGGTTTGTAGTCTATAACCAAAACTTTATCCAAGCTGCCTAGGAACATGGTGGCGAATTCAACATGAACGGGATGTGCAACGTACTCTGCTACAGCTTCTTTGCTCTCAAATGTGGATTCAAAAATATGAGTGTAACCTTGGTGGAGATTCTCAATGCTCACATCTTCTCCCCTAAAATTTATACATATCATCATCATCTCTCAGGTTTTAAGTGCAAAGCCACCCAGAAATCAGTAAAAAAAAAGACAAGAGAGCAAAATTTGGATCTCGATTTGCTAAACCTTAAAAGAAGCAAATTCAGATCTAAATAGTTCTCGATCAGGAGATGGTGAATATGAGTGATTACGATATATCAAAACAAAACACACAGACAGAAGGATCGGAGAACAAACCAGTGGAAAGCTTTCATAGGTTCGATGAGATTGACGAGGTTGGCGTAACCTTTGATGAGTTCTTCGATTTTCTCAGGGCTTACCCCATCTTTGAATTTAGCAAGCAGTACGTGCTTCACTGTTCCCTTATTAGCTTCCTCCATTTCTCTCTCTGATAAATTTTCCACTTCTCTTCTCTCTTCTCTCAACTGTGGTGGAGTTTGACTATAATCTATAAAATGGACGGTCAAGATCTTTTACAACGTGCAAGCTGCAAATACTGTACATACGTTCGTCGTCGCATTGTTTTTGGTTAAGCTGACATCTCAATAAAACATAACATTACCAGATACGAACATACCAGAATCTTGATAGCTTTTGGACCTTTTGGTAGCTTTTTTAACTTATACTTGGTTTATGGTGAAAGCGATAACTATACTTTACTAGAATACCATTTATATACAGTTTAATCTTTACAAGTCGATCTCACTTAATACTGCATCTTTGTTTTCCTTAGAGAGGAATAGATGACGTTTTAATCTAATACTCATGACGACCAAATAAAAAATAAAGAGGGCCAAAAGCTCTACAGACATGGTACGATGCAAATAATTTACAAATTATTTTCATGTAACATATGCAAATAAGCAAATAATTTACAGAAATTTTAAAGTTCCACTCTAACGCACTAAAAGATCAGTCTTATTTTAACGCTTATTTTTATATCTTTTCCCCCATCATTTGTCACTGAATTTTTAACTCTCAGGCACCTTCCGAATACGACTTCCCCAGTAATCACTTCTTTTTGTTCTCACATTTTTTTTTTAATGAAGAGCTGAGCTGCAAATGAATCCCGTTAGTTAATAATATTCCAGTACACGTTCCCCTCTACATCCGTCTCTTAGATTCCTTTAGAGCCAACACATTCTTCAGCCTCCACATCAGCCTAACAGGGTAACGATTTTGGACCATAACAGGGAACGCTAGAAAATTAAAATAAAAGGGTGAAAGCCTGGTCGATTTGGGGCCATGATAGTCTTGTCTTTAAGGCAGGAAGCGCTATTCAGCTCAGATCAAAACCCGCTTCTGCGCTTATGGCGTACATCAACTTGGTCTCTAGTAGCTCTTTGCTGCATCATTGACAAAAGACATGTTTAACTACAGCACCAAGTGCAAGAAAATGTACTTTGGCAACAAATGATTTCTGTTTACTGAGCAAAAACCAAAAAGAGATTTGTGTTCACAAGAGGACAAACCTTTGATAAGGCGGAAGCTTAAGAAGGTTCATACAAGTGGCTGCTGTCGGTAGTCTATCAACTGATTCGTTACTCGCACTACCAGCAGCCCTGAAACAATTTCCAAACGAGGATGGATCTTTAATAATTCTGTTACTGTCCAAATCCCACAAAAGTCAAACACGTTTGTTAATCTGTGTAATTTACCTTTGTATGCAGAATGCAGGTTCCAAGTATTTGAAACCGAGCAGTGGTCCTCGTGAACAGCCCGTCACAAACCTGAAATTGAAGATGATATATATACCTCTTACTTACATTAAAGAAAATATATAGACTCCAGTAATCATTGGGTATACAGACTAGTAACTGCGAAATTTGACCTACTTTAAGAACTTCTTCTGGTTTTCAGTTGAGAAGCTTTTCATAACTTCCCAGAACATATCGATCACATAATGTCCCTGTCAAGAATATAGCGACGTAATTATATAAAAATGTTTCAAAAGTATCTCTACGCTAATTCACAATGGCAATTTTGGCTGACAGCGAAGAACCACTCACCGCGTGGTAGCCTCCAGCATAATTAGTGTTGTTTCGCAAGTCGTCAATATCCAAACTATCAACTGAACCAGATATGAGAACCTGCAACCAAAGCCCACAAATGAACTTTTCCATCAGTTCATGCTCCTTGATGGAACAACTAACAAAGCAAGTACAATAATCCATCGGCACCTGAAGTTCATGTTCATTGAACATGTCGATCCATTCTTTTGGAATGAGTTGCTGAAACCCCCTCAGGAAATGAGAACTCTGCTGGCGTATCTGCATCCGAAAAATGGGATGATATAAAAAGCTGTTGATTTTATACGGTGGCCTCAGGTATGCTAAGATAAATGAGAGGTAAGTGGTTCCTAAGTACCTGATAATTCAACCGATGATTGGAAACCAGATGAATGAAAGTTATAACATTCTCATTTGTCACTCGCATGTCATTCCCCCCTGGAAGTAACTCTTCCTCTGTCCTCTCACCATATTCATTATTCAAAATAACAAAGTATAGCTCCAACTCTGAGATATCACCCTTAAAACGCTGCAAATATCATAATGCAATTGAATACTTATAAAGTGGACAAAGCTAAAAAGAAAAGAAAAAGAGACAAAATTCTTGTAGGTAAACAATCAAATTTCAGTTTCAATGAAAAAAAAAACAGAATTCAGCATTTTCGCACATCTATGCTAACAGCTAACTCCCAGTTCCACAAAGCAACAAGAAAATATATCGTTCAGTAAAACTCACTTTCAGGAATATAAGGTGCCTATACAACTCAGGATCCAGAGAAGGCAAATCGTTCAAATAGTTGTACCTAGCCAAAGAACGATATAAGTTTCACAACATGTTCACGAAGTTATGCGAGCTTAATAAACTAATAACATGACAGGAAGCTGAAGTTGGAAATTTACGTACTTTTGTTTCAATTTGCTGAGGAAAAACGTTGCAAATGGTATATCAACTAGAATCCCTTCAAACATAGCCTGCAACAAGATAGCGGAAAGAAAAATTATGAGTCTTATCCTTACAGATGTAAATCAACTTCAATGAAGACAAAACGCCAAGTTCAACAAATTTCTATGAAAACATGCAAGACAATTATACCCCTAAATCTATTTTCATGGAAACATGGCAAGTAGAACCAGTAATGTATGCAAGTATGATGGATTACTTCTGTCCTACATATATAAGTTTTAAGGAAGAGAAAGCGGTTAGAGTTCAGCATCAAGGCCACCAATCAAATACCATACTTTTGCGAGAAGACTGCCGAGAAAATGAAAGAACTGGAGGTGCTGTTCATGTATCATTCCTGATCCAGGATTAGGATATAGCATGTGATCAGAGGTCTCCTGAAAGAAATCATGTACAAGATTCAGTTAAAGAAATACAGACTACATGCAAACATGATGGAGTGTGGTAAACTGTGAACTCCACAACAAAAATGAGTGAATAAAACTAGACATCCGACCTTAAACAACCCGTATTGCACATCAAAAGCTGCTCGGGTAATTTTTTCCATGAAGTCTTTGAAAATGCCACCACCATCGATACCAGCTTCCTCAACGCCGAGTTCATTGACAAATGTCACACGAATCTACAGGCAGTAGTTATTTGCATCATATGTATCGCAAAAATAAAACAAATTAGAGACACAGGAACGAAAATGGATAAGTCGAACCAAAGAATTGCTAGAAGACAGATATCAGGTAAGAGTACTTACCGACCCCCGAAGATCATCCTCTGACAATTGACTCATCTGATTGTAAGCATCTTCCAAGATATGATCTCTTCGTATTCTGAACCGATTTCGAGAAAAAATTCCTGGAGATCCATGACTCTGCCTTGCTGTTGCTAATTGTGTCTACAAATGATGGCCAGCAAGTAAATGCAGCCGCAGCAAAGTAATCAGTGAGCAAGTACATACAGTATAACCCCCCATTGACCCAGATTACTCATGCAAGTTATGTTAATTAGCTCTTCTAGGTTCCTAAAAACCGTACAAAAGATAATCATTCATCAGATATACATATCCTAACAGCCACTCACTGTGAATATTTTGACTCTGCTTGTAAACGGAATCAAGAAAGGAGCTTGCATTAGTATGTAGTTGGCTCTCGTACCTTCAATTATGGCCTGGAGAAAGAAAACAATATCAGCAATGATGGAGGAAAATTATTACCAAATCAGTAAATATGATAACCAACTTTCAGTGTTGGCGGCATGTCACACAGATTAAACGAAAATGCAGTGTAGTAGTCACCTGAGAGATGAAATATTCATTGACACTGTCAGCTTGGAAGTCACTCGAGGAAGTGAATTGTTGCCGGTTGTTCCAATCTTGCAACTACGGAAAATTTCATCAACAAGGATAATAAAATGAATAAATGATCTTTACCTAGTCAGCTAGTCTTGCTGACTTACAGTCAAAATAGCCATAATTGGTCAAGGAGTGTTAACTTCGTTTCAGAACATACCTGTGAAAGCAACTCAGAGACAACAACCCCAACCCTGTTCTGAATCAACTCAACAGGGTTCTTATTCGAGGGGTCGTTGGAGACAGATTTCCCAGTGTTAGGTTGCGCAAAGGGATTCACCCATAGTAACTGCCATAAAGCCTGGAAAGAAAAAAGCGAACATACACAAAATATTTAGAAAAGTACAAGCATGACACAAAATACTATTCTTTTGGTGAGTCCAAAAGAAACTGTTGTGTAAACATCAAGTTGAATGACCACTGCAACAAAAAAACATCCATATGATAATACAAAGCCAATCTATCTTATTATATTTCTGTAGCAGTCTAAGCCCCAGCTAATCGCGTCATTAATTACGTTGAGTCATCAATCATATATCCAAAACTCTTCACGTCGAAGTTGCAAAAATGCTTAATCAAAACACTTACCTGCTTAAGAATAATGATCAGCAACCTGATATCTTGTAGCGATAATGGCTTCTCTCGTTCATAGAACTCTTCATTGTCAACTATCATTAGCATATGCCTGATCATCAACGACAATGTTAAACCACTTTTTTAAGTATGAAACCACCCTCACGAAACAAATATACCTATAGACATACGAGAGAGTGACATTTAACTCATACTCCAAAAAAAAGTGGCATTAAATCAAACAAAACTTACTTATAAACAGGACAAAAAACAACCAGAGGTAACAGCCAACCCGGAGCATCCCCTGGAAGGTAAGCTAGGAGTCTAGGCATGGATGACCACTTCTGCTTCTCATGGCATCGTTTCATATAATTCCACAACACAGCTACAAGCTCGGTTCTATAAGCCAAAATTGTCATGATCCGCTCAAGAGGGAGAGTGTTGAATGCTACATACAGAAAAGAACTGGCTGTGCCAATAGCTAATGCTTCTTTATCTTCGTCATATGACTGCGTACTAAGCGGAACTTGATGGAACAAAACATTTGACTGCAGGGATGAAACTAATATTACTTAGTTTAAGATTAAAGAATCAATTGATCCAGAGGAGGGCTGGTCGGTCAAAAGTCCGGTTCCTAATAGCACTTGAATTAAAATAAAAATAAAAATCACAGAGGAGGGATAGCACTTAATGTACTTCCATATGACAGAGAGTAGGTACATACTAACTGCAGAAGAAAACGTGAGTCTATAGAATTGGTTATCTGCTGCTCCAAATCCCTATTCAAGACTACTTCTGGTACAGCGTCAATCAACATATCATCCTCATCAGGGGAACCTGTATCATGATAACAGTACAAGTCTCTTTCAGAATAAGATCAAATTGGTGAAGAACTACTGCGAGCAGAATGGACAGGAAATCTTTAGGATAACAAACTGAAGCCATGTGCGAAGATAATATAGCAAGAAAAGAATGCTATACTCTGTCTGCTTTCTTTTTCTGATGATTTCACAGGAGGAAGCGTCTCCAATAAGAAAGTTGCAACTGATGCAATGTCAATTGCCTGGTCAATAGAAAGTAAGAAAAACAAAGGAACATTAGGATCAAACAGAACTGGGAGCAAATAGTATTGGTAAAGTTTTCAAACATTAATGAATGATTTTTCACATCAAATGCAACCCTCTCAATCGTAAAAGCGATTGTATAGCAGCAAAGATAAAATAGATCAATTCTTTCCGCAAAACTACCACACTACCAATTTACGTGGCGCTATCACCTGTAGCCAAACTCTGAACCTTCTTTACCCCATATATCAAGTAAATAGAAATACTAATAGAAAAATAATTGTCAATTCTCTAGATATATACATAAGCTGTTGAGTATTCAACATGAACACCTCAAGGTGAATCACTAACAATTAGGAAAAAAAAAATCAAGTAATCATGCACTAAAGTACCAACCACAGTAGCTAACACATACACACACAAAGACAAAAAAAATAAACTACATTGGGAACCTACCAAGTCCAATGAACATTCAGGTAGTGACAACACCACATTTGCGGTGTCCAACGTATTACCAAGCAGGCAAGCATAACCAGGGAATTCCAGGCTTGTTTCACTTGGGAGAACACAAGTACCCTTTTGAATACAGAAAGCCATCTGGTGAATGTAGTGTTGACTTAGACTTGGGCTGGCAAAGACCTGGACAATGAGACTATGAGTTTACCAAAGTTTAAATAGATGCTCACGATGAAGATTATATTTAGCTCAGGGTCAAACACAAATTTATAAGAAACAAAAGCTATTATTCGCTTCAATGATATTACATATATTGTGATTAGCTAGCGTTTATCCGTGACTAAGAAACATGAGTTCAGGAACCAACCACTTTCAAGTTTGGGAAGAGCTGCCATATGAAAGGTATTGTAAGGATCATAGATGAGAAACTCCAACGTGGATCAACATCAGGGCAGCAACATGGCTCACGGCCAATATGTGGTACTATCAGTATCAATACTCTTTCTAGTGAAAGGATGCTGTCGGTCATAGTCTGACCACTTGGGCTTTCCTGCAACAAACCACGATTGCTTCAGAAGGATAGGTTGCCAACTATAGAACAGCAATCCAATTTAATGCGCAGTAACTTAGAAGAACTAGGTCGTGGGTTATAATCATGGGGAACTGTTAAAAAATACCTTAGCCGTAGTGACCATTTCTCGGACCAGTTTGAATATGTTTCTCTTTTGTAGATAGCTAATTATTTTGCAAACCCAAGGCAGCTTAGGATCTAGCAACAACGTCATTGCCTCCATCAAGATAGCTGTTGAAATGCTAGCTTCTACAGGAGTAACTAAGAGCTGATCCCTTAAAAGGTACCTGATAATTAAAATCAGAAGGAGGTAAAAATGAATTCAATAACAGAACTGAAAAGGCCAAGATAGCGACGATTGGTCAGCGATTGATACAAAAAGAGCTATACACTCTACAAAATGAGAGATGACAAAGATATGTATATATATATGACCTATTCTGGTGTATAGCCTCGATGCAGGTAAATGCAAGTTTCTTTACTCTAAAGTCCACCAAATTATGCTCAGCGGAATAGTCCAATCCAGAAAAAAGGCCGACAATGTCACCTGTCATATGATGAGAATTTGTAATATCATTACGCAAGATCCCAGTCGTTTTTGGGAAGAAACTAGAGAAACGATTATCTGTCAAACGCGAAATAAGAATAATATTGTGTATGTGTGAGGATGTAAACAGCAAACGGGAGAGTTTAATTTGTGGTGAAAGGGACATTCCTCGCACAATGTTATATTTTTAATGCTCGTAAGATTAACATATTAAACAAGAGTACGCAGACATAAAAAACTGATTAAGCAAAATGAAAACAAAGAACATGATTCCCCTTACATAATGGTTACCTAAGAAGGAAAAGCACTATGATCAAACTCTTGAATGAATTGAAAAAAAAGTGTCAACAAAAGATGCATGCTAGATGTTGGAAATACCACTGCTGTGAACGAAATTGTTCATAAGCCGACAAGTCTCCACAAGTATCACAAAATCTCCCGAGTTTTGTGCCTTGATAAAAAACAGAAGCTGACGAAGGAAACTTGAACTTGGCTCAAAGCAATGTCTGTATGCAGAGAAAAAAAAATGTCAGAAAGGGTTACAATAGACATAATAGTAACCATGTAACCATTTTGAGACCACAAAAGAACTGTAGCAAACATAATAATAGACCAAAGAAGAATACCTATCGACATTCTGGCATTTATTCCCATATGTTTCACAGAAATCATGCCGCACCTTCGCGCGCTCGATGGCCATAGATCTCCTACCTCGAAAGAATTTCTGTAGCCAAAACTTAGTCAGCAGCTTGCCCATCAGAAGGAGCATAAACGTTTGAAAAGACATATTCCCTTAGCCACAACAATTGCGCGTGTCCACATAAGAGGGAACAAAAAAAAACAATTTTGAAGTGTTGCATTTGCAGCTCCAGCTAAAATTTTGTAATCGCAATGGTTAAAATCCTAAATCCTACTACCCTCACCAAAACCCACGAGACCTCTACAGCAGGAAACTGTAACAGGAGGCCAAAACCTAACGAGGACAATGGAGATTCAGAAGCAAGAACCAAGAAAGGAAAATGACGATTCAATATCCAATCAAACCTCACAAAACTATCAAAAGTGAACACTATAAAGCTCAAAGATTCTACCCAAAATGAAACCTTTCTTGCAAAATAACTCAGTATATTTGTTCTGCAACTACATTGCTTAGAAACACACACAAAAAAAAAAAAACCCCCAGAGTCCTAAAAGAAAAGGCTTTTCAATAGGATCATAAATCTTCCAAACCTGAATTTTGATGGCAGCAGAGTTCTGCTGCTTCTGTAACAACCGACGATTACGCTCCATTCGAGTCTGTTCGAGAAGCTTCCGAGTATCTCTCTCCTTGGTGCTCCGGCCACCTAAATCAACTCGCTTCCGAGTCGATGGATCGCCGGGGAAAAACATGTTCTTGAGCTTAAAAACTAGATTACCAATACACAATTTCACCCCTCACGGAAACCCTAAGATTACTCTTATTTCTTACTCAACGCTTCGATTTGGAGCCCAAAAGAACGATGTGATCGGTGGTTAACCCTAAAACTTGAGATAACAAAGCAAGAGAGATTGAAGGATTCTTCAAAGGCGAAAACAAGATCACGAATTTGGATGATTCGCGTACAAAGGAGCTAAACAACAAATTTCACAGAAGCAAGAAAGGAACCAAAACCAATTAAGAGAGAGAGATAGTAATTTTCGCCAAGCCGACTCTAAAACGACGGACGGAAACTTCGTGAGTGGTGAGTCTTAATACGACGACGTTTTCGAGTCTTTTACAAGAATAATTGGGTCGTGTCGTGTTACACGGGAAAACAAAAAGGTTTTGCATATATAGAAGAAAAAATAAATGTGTCTTTTGGTTGGTTGATTTTTTTTTTCTATGACATCATTGATTATGTGTTATGGTTTCTCTATTTATAGTCTTTTATACTCAATTTCATCGTGCTCATCATCGACACATGAGCGGAAAATGTCAAGACGGTTATCTCCAAGGCGTAATGAGTAAACAAACTTCTTGTAGTCGGCCCATGTGAACGTCCGGTAAAGCCGTGGCTGATCTGCCGCACTGATGATTGCCGGAAGAGGGCCTATCTTTGTATGGGCGGACGGACCGGCAAAGTACGCAATTGATAGCCTGCTTGCATGTTCGGTAGTCACCGCTCTGTGTCGTACGCTTATGAATCTCCCGTTACTCATTACCTAGACATGCATTCACAGCAAGCTTAGTAAAATCTTATAGAACCTTACATGTTGACAGTTATGCTTGTTCGTGAACATGTATATAGGTTGGATTTAAACAGATAAAAAATTGTACATAAAAAGATATACGGTTCAATTCATTGGTAACACCCGGATGGATTATATAGAGGAAAGCTAATGTGTTTTCGGACTTGACCAAGTTATATACTTTTGGAGAAACAGTAACTTGTTGCATACCAAGTTTATCTTCAAAAATTATGTTTGGTACATATATATATATGTTACTTTTTTATTTTGGTTTACAAAATGAAAATTTAAAAAATTATAGATGACGAACAGGTTAATTAGTTTATAAAGTAACCAACATGTTACATATACATAATCAATGTGTAAATGACTTTTAGGGACTGACCTGCAAAAGGTCACCTACGTTTACGCAAAAGGCTGAAGGGTCAGGGGAGACAGAGACCCACCTACCGTCAGGGAACGCCACCTGGAGCCCCCCTACTTCGTTGGATCTAAGAACTGTCAAGATCTGAGGGTCTGTGTGCTCCCCGAACCCAACTCTCGGTAATGACACGGACATATCAGAGAGCTTGGCTCCACTGAGGAATTGATCGGACGATGGGTAGTGATTAAGCCTAAGAACTGAGTCGCTATCAACGGCTCTAATTAGCTTGCTGAAGGTATGAGGTGGGAGCCCTAGTCCTTCAGCCGTGAGATCTAAGATCTCACACGCCAACTGCTTAACTGCTTCAACGTAACAAGACACTGCCGAGCTGTCAAACAGACATTTCATACATCGCCAGTTGCTCATTATACGGAACGGATATTATGTAATATAAGAGAACATGGAAACATTCATATGTGTACTTTTAGAGTGAAATTAAATACTAGGATTGTTATTCTGAAAGCTTAACAGTTTAAGAAAGAAAAGAGCTTTAGATAATTTAAGAACCTCTAACTCTTTCTTTTAATAAAATATTTTAACTTGTTGATGTAAATTTGCCTTATACACACTGTACACACAACATGCATTGTCTAAGTTAAAAAAAAAAAAAGTTACCCGTTCCCTGTGGAGTAGACAGACTGGAGAAGCTGTACTTCTGAAATTTAATTTGCTGACTCAAGTTTAATGTTTTCAAATTGTCAACGACTCAAAGTGAATTTATCCACCAACACAAACAAATATATATATATATATATATATATATATATACTGTATGAAGTTGGCAGAAAACACAATTCAAAGTACTTCTTAATTAGTCAATATTACATTTTAATTTTATGATAGGTTCACCTTAGCATTTTAGCATTTTCTGTTCTAATATAACAATTTATTAAAATTGACTTGTTAGACACACTTTTAACATAAAAGTAAAAAACAATCAGACTCATATACTTAACTTAATATACATGCATGCATGCAATTTTCGTATATATACGGAAGGTTCTCGCATTAAATACACAGGAAAACTGCATTTTGGCATTAACTTATGTATGCATTAGATTATATATATAACATACACTGATATATATATTTAACTCATGTTTTATGTTGTATATAATCTTAACTGTTTTTTTACATATTAACCAGATCTGCAAATTAAATACATTAGCCAAGTATAATATAACGTACCCGAACTTGGTAGAATCGTTACCAAAGGATAACTGAGAAAGTACGAGAGGATTAGTGTGAAGGAGCAAATACTCGACCTCTCCAATATCACCCTTGAGCCCAATGTCCTTCAATCCATAACCGAAGACCGATTTCTTCTCAATAACCGGTTTAGCGAAGAAGTTTATGGACTCTTGCTCCATCCGGGAGGTAACGTCCGGGTCAACAGCGTGGTTGACCACTTTGAAGAAGCCAATGGTCTCGCAAGCTTTGACTATCTGCATGGACACTCGTGACCTCTCCAAGGACATGTCTATCACGGGTATGTCTTGATCTACGGCCACGATTTTCTGGGACTCCTTCACCATTTTTGGAGAGACAGGAGGAGATATGGATAAGTTTAGAGAGATAAATTGTGCTAGATAGAGAGAGATGAGCTAACGCCTGTGTAAGCACACACATGCGGGAGATATGTATAAAGAGAGAGGAGGATTTGGTGTGACCATATAGTGGGCTCACGTTATATTTATATAAATACCTTATTTTTGAAAACTAAAGATGATTCATCTAAACTCGACATGTATACTTATAAGAATATATGTGTGTGTGTGTCCTAAGCATATACATATCTTCTGTGAAAGCAACGTATTAAAGCAACCTTCTCCAATTTTAGTAACAAACAATTTGCTTCTAAATTTCCTCACACCGTACAAAAATTTTAAAATAGTTAAGTATCATGACTAGGAGCACGTATTCAACATACTACAACGAATATGCTTATAACTTAGCGGTTATTTTTAAAGTTGCTAATAATTAGTAATTAGTTAAGTACACCTGATATTCTTGGAGTGAGCTTAATTGGCAGGTATTCATTAAATTCAAGTATTCATTTCCAAATTCTGTTATCATGTATAAAAAGTTTAGAGAGACACCAGGGAAAAAAAAAAAGAGGTTTATAATTCGTATATTCATATATTTTGGTTTTGATTCACTTTTGAAGCATGCTTTTGGTTTGTTGAACCGAATATGTATATATTGAATGTGTGGTCTTAATTATTTGTCGATCTAGAGGATATTGAGAGTTGTTCGATATGACGTCTGATATGAATATTGAGTCTTTCTTCTACGTAATACTAGTAGTTTGAATGGAACGTGAGATTTTGGACCAATAACACACCATGAATAAAAGACAGCAGTTATTATCAGACCCCAAGCTCGGGGAACTGCAATAGTATTAATACCCGCGTCCAACTACCCAATCTTTGTTATAATCTAACTCTGCAGACATTGGTCCAAAGTTAGGTGTTAAAATAACACATTTAATTACACTTCGACTTCCCTCCAATTTAAATCAGAATGCAAGTTTAGATATATTAGTCAGGTTTTGATTCGGTTTCATTCTAGGTTGTGTGGATTTCGAGTTGTTTAGTAAACGAGAAATAGCTAGATGTTGAGTAGGAGGGATATGGGCTGCCAAACTGTACTTATATCCGTTGTAGATTTTTTTTTTTTGCTAAGAATGTAAATACTATTTCATTGAAATGAAAAAGGTTTAGGTTTGAAGTTTTACACATCAAAATCGTTACATTTCCTTATTCTACAAGTGTTTTTTAGATGTGTGTAATTTTGAATCCATAATGTTTGATGAAATGTACATGTCCATGAGTCCATCAAGTACATCACTAACAAACCACCTGATTTTAAATGCTTCTTGCAAGCTCATGAGTTAGGAACAAACTATTGATTATCTATGGTCCAATTCTATATATAAAATATGTGTTTCCTATCTTATATTTCACACAAATAATGTTTAATGTAACATATACTTACTTCTCTGGATATGTATGAGTGAATTATATGATTGGATGTTGTTCTTTTTGTCACCAATTTGATTGGATGTTGGGCGGCCTAACTTTCAATTCTTATCAAACATTTCGTATAATTATCATTCTCCAAAATAAAGGTGATTGAGCTATATTGGGGTGCCAACAATCTGAAATAATTGTGTAGCTTTTTTGAAAAATTCTATAAGAAGTTTTCATATAGGCAGTATCAAACTATCAATTAGTCAAAGTTTCTCCTGGACTTGAGGAGCCTATAAAAAGGTTACTGAATTTATCTTCTTCTACTTTTATACGGTTGTACCAACTGAGGCATTAATAGAGGAAAAAAAAGTAAGTTTTGATCAATACTGATCACTTGGATTGAACAATGTATAGTTATTGTATATATTCAAAAACAAAAACAAATAAATTGAGTAGGAGAAAAGGTAAACCGGGACTTAGCTCGGTTTGTTACGGGTTATTAATGGGGCAGTACCAAATTTGGGTCACTGATACTATTGATGATAAATCGGGCCGAGAGGGCACACATTTAATCAAAAAGAGAACATATAAAACAAATAGCCCAAAAAAAGTTATTCCGCTTTGAGGGTTGGGTTTGCTTAACTCATATAAGAAGCATGGACACGCCTCGTCTACGTCAGACTCAGACACGATGAAGATGGGAAACCATATTTTAAAAACTAATGTAACCATGGATCCTATCAATCTATCATCCTAACATGATATTATTAGAATTATAAATATGCTAAAAGCACAACAATCGTCAACTTAATCTTAGATCTTTAGAAGAAAATCATTAGTTTCCAATTATTAACGTTATGTAGAAACAAAGTGGGAATCACATGAAAATTGGGTAAGGGAAAAAAACAACAGTAAAGCCAAAAATAGTGGAGAGAAAAAGAAAAATAATAAGAAGAAGGGAGAGTTGATGAGTGAGCCATGTTAGGATGTTACCCATTCTTAATATAAAGTTTGAACATCTTGTCCCATCTTTCTTCGTCATGTCCCTTCCATTTACATACACGTTTCAAGAATATCACTTGCATTTACAAATGTATGTATGTTTGTATATATCTATATTAGTGGTGCATTGATCATCATGGTTTATAATGAGAACAAATGCTTTCTAAACTCAAAACAAACACATATGCGGATTGCCCTTTTGTCGATGTGTAGTACTAGTATGTGTAAAGGAGAGTTGTAGTATAAGGTTATATTTGTAATTAGTACTTGTCAAAACCCTATGTACTAAGTCTATATATATTGTACTCTTGCCTTATGAATGAATATATGATCCTTTCATAATATGGTATCAGAGCAGCAAAGAGTTTAAAAACCTAAAAATTTCTTGGTCGCCGCCTCTTTTTCTTTTTCTTCTTCTTATTCACCGACCATGTCTGCTACTTCCGAGATCGTTGCTCCTGCTGATGCAACATCCCTTCTTAACGTTAATATGTCTAACGTTACCAAACTCACATCCACTAATGTCTTGATGTGGAAACGCCAGGTTCATGCCTTATGTAATGGCTATGATCTGGCCGGATATCTTGATGGTTCCACCGCTGCGCCGGAGGCAACTCTCACCACTGATGGCGTCTCTTCCGCCAATCCAGCTTACAAGCACTGGCAGCGACAGGATCAACTCCTTCTCTCCAGTCTTCTTGGTGCTATCTCTCTCTCGGTCCAGCCTTTACTCTCCAAGGCTAACACTTGTGCCGAGATCTGGACCACTCTCACAACCACGTATGCTCAGCCGAGTCGTGGTCACATACTTCAACTTCGGGAACAACTGAAACAATGGAAGAAAGGTACAAAATCCATTGAAGAATACTATCTTGGTTTCACGACACGTTTTGATAAATTGGCTTTGCTCGATAGCCCCATCCCACATGAGGATCAGCTTGACTATATCCTTAATGGTCTTCCTGAGGATTACAAACATGTCGTTGATCAGATTGCTGGCCGTGACACACCACCGTCGCTGATGGTTCTTCATGAGAAGCTCATCAATCAAGAACTGAAGATTCAGACGCTGCTTACTGCTTCGTCATCATCTCTTCCGGCCTCGGCTAACTTTGTTTCACACAAAGGCAACAACAACCGCAACCAATTTTAGTCTCGGTCAAATCATAACAGCCAACAACAACGTCAATTCACTCCTCGGTCTGTCTCGCGTGGTTCTCATGGCCGTGGTTATCAGGGCCGTTGTCAAATCTGTGGTGTTCATGGTCACAGTGCAAGGTGGTGTTCTCAATTACAGTCCTCTGGTCGCGGCTATCAACCATCGGGTGGAGGCTACTCGCCATCCTCAATGCCACCATGGCAGCCACAGGCTAATTTTGCGGCAATGCCATCAAACAATGGGGACTCTTGGATCTTTGACACCGGTGCGACACACCACTTAACCTCTGATCTTAACAATTTAGCTCTTCACCAGCCATACAATGGCGGCGAAGAAGTTAAGCTTGCGGATGGGTCTGGTCTCCAAATAGCCAACACGGGTTCTGGTTTACTTCCTACACCAACTCGCTCTCTTAAGCTACAAGATATTTTATATGTTCCTGATGTTCGCAAAAATCTTATCTCGGTGTATCGTTTATGCAATGATAACAAAGTCACTGTGGCTTTCTCTCCTGCCTCTTTTCAGGTGAAGGATCTCAGCACGGGGGTCCGGTTACTCCAAGGCAGGACTAGGAATGAGTTATATGAGTGGCCGGTTTCTGGAAACACCATCTCCGCATTCGCTGCTTCTCCATCACCAAAAACCGACCTCTCCTCTTGGCACTACAGACTTGGTCATCCAAACTTATCCACCTTAAAGACTATTGTTTCTCATTTTTCTTTACCACTTTCAAATTCTTCCCACACACAATTGTCGTGTTCGGATTGTTTTATCAATAAGAGCCATAAATTGCCATTTTATTCAAACACAATAGTCTCTTCTCAACCACTTGAGTATCTCTATACCGATGTGTGGACATCCCCTCTTTTGTCTACTGATCACTTCAAATACTATCTAGTTATCGTTGATCATTTTACGCGATATACCTGGTTGTATCCATTGAAACAAAAGTCTCAAGTCAAAGACGTTTTTATCGCCTACAAGGCATTGGTGGAGAACCGCTTTTAGTGCCGTATTCGTACCTCGTACTCGGATAATGGGGAAGAATTCATTGCGTTGCGATCTTTCTTAGCACAACATGGTATCTCGCATCTTACATCACCACCACACACACCAGAACACAATGGCCTCTCTGTGCGTAAGCATCGGCACATTGTTGAGACTGGTTTGGCTCTTCTCAGTCATGCGTCCGTTCCCAACACATATTGGCCGTATGCTTTTTCAACGGCCGTTTATCTTATTAACCGGATGCCAACAGCGGTGTTACATGGTGAGTCTCCGTATGTCAAGCTATTTCAGCAATCACCAAACTACTTGAAGTTGAGAGTGTTCGGCTGTGTTTGTTATCCATGGCTTCGTCCCTACACCAAGACAAAGCTTGACGCAAGATCCACAATGTGTGTGTTTATTGGTTATTCACTCACGCAAAGTGCGTATTTGTGCTTGGAGGTTTCGACTGGTCGTGTCTACACATCAAGACATGTCCAGTTTGTGGAAGACAGTTTCCCCTTCAGATCACCCTCACCGTCTTCTACCTCCCATGACCAGTGTGACGACAACCATCGACACACAGCCTTCGTCAGTTTCCTTCCATCGCCACTCACTCATTCCTCGTCGCCTCCGTGTTTGAATCCTCACCCTCCGGCTTCCTCTCCGCCGTCGTCACCTCCGGTGGCCCCTACTGTCCCACCGTCGCCTCTGTTTTCGACTCCACCATCACAGGTTAGTTCTCCTAATCCTCCATCTCCTGTGCCGCAGTCCTCGTCACATACTCCACAATTGGATTATGGTATGTCGTCACACACCCAAATATCAAGCCCAACAAATTCCCAAAATACAGGCCCACTTTCACCAAACCCACGAAGCCCACCAACAATAACAAATCCATCGTCTCCTTCCCTTTCGCATTCTTCCTCTTCTCCGCCATCTTCACCGAACCCGAAATTGTCCCAACAACACACACCATCTCCCACTCCGTCACCTGAACCAGATCCTATACCACCACCACTAGAAAACCTTCACCCTATGCGTACTCGAGCCAAGAATCGAATTACCAAACCCACACAAAAACTTAACCTTATGGTCGTGACGGCGCCGGTGATACCAACGACGGTGGCTCAGGCGCTTAAGGATCCAAATTGGAGGAATGCCATGGCGGTGGAGATTGATGCACAGCTGCGGTATCGAACGTGGGACTTGGAGAAACCCACAACACCAAAACATGTAATCCCATGTAAGTGGATCTTTACTCTTAAATATCGACCTGATGGCTCAATTGAACGGTATAAGGCAAGGCTGGTGGCTCGTGGATTCAATCAACAGTATGGCTTGGACTATTCTGAAACATTTAGTCCCGTGATAAAGTCCACTATTGTTCGGCTTGTGCTTGAGGTTGCGGTCAAACGTAATTGGAGTATCCATCAGGTTGACATCAACAATGCGTTTCTTCAGGGAACTCTTACTGAAGAAGTATATGTCTCGCAACCACCGGGATTCGTTGACCGTGATCGCCCAGACCATGTTTGCCGCCTTCGTAAGGCTCTTTATGGCCTGAAACAAGCCCCTCGCGCCTGGTATCAAGAACTCCGCACCTTCTTGCTTCAGGCTGGCTTCAAGAATTCAATCTCAGATGCCTCACTATTCACTTACAAGCATAACAATGACTATCTCTACGTTTTGGTATATGTAGATGATATAATCATTGCTGGACCTTCAACTCTTGTCAAGCCATTTCATGAGTCTATTGCTTCTCGTTTTTCACTCAAAGATCTAGGTCCTCTCAGTTACTTCCTGGGTATCGAAGCAACGCGAACACGGCAAGGGTTACATTTGATGCAGCGTAAATATATAACTGATCTCCTGGCTCGGACCAATATGCAAGAGGCGAAACCGGTTGCCACACCCATGTCTGAAACCAAGAAGCTCACGCTGGATTTAGGAACACTACTTGCTGATCCCAAACAATACCGCATGGTCATTGGGAGTCTACAATACTTGTCCTTTACAAGACCTGATATTGCGTTTGCGGTTAACCGATTGTCTCAATATATGCATCGCCCAACAAATGACCATTGGCAGGCTGCCAAGAGAGTCTTGCGCTATCTTGCTGGAACAAGATCACATGGCATTTTCCTCCGTGCTGATTGTCCTTTAACGGTTCACGCTTTTTCTGATGCAGACTGGGGCGGTGACAAAGGTGACTGTATTTCGACTAATGCTTACATTGTGTACTTTGGAGGCAGTCCAATCTCCTGGTCCTCAAAGAAACAGAAAAGTGTGGCTAGATCTTCGACGGAGGCTGAGTACCGTGCCGTGGCAAATGCGGCATCCGAACTGCAGTGGATTAGCTCGCTCCTTACTGAACTGGGTATTGTCTTACCTGTTGCTCCCGTGATATATTGTGATAACATGGGCGCTACATATTTGTGCTCTAATCCTGTGTTTCACTCTCGGATGAAGCACATTGCTCTTGATTATCATTTTGTCTGTGGATATATTCAGTCCGGTGCACTGCGTGTTTCTTATATTTCGACACAGGATCAGCTAGCTGATGCTCTAACCAAGCCCCTCTCACGTCTACGGTTTCATATATTGGGTAACAAGATTGGAGTCCGACCTCTGCCTCCATCTTGAAGGGGTGTGTAAAGGAGAGTTGTAGTATAAGGTTATATTTGTAATTAGTACTTGTCAAAACCCTATGTACTAAGTCTATATATATTGTACCCTTGCCTTATGAATGAATATATGATCCTTTCATAATAGTATGTAAACACACATTACCAATTCTTGGATGACTTATAATAGACCGATTTCGTAAGAACTTTTTTTGTAATTCACGTGAAAAGCGAAAAGGTGACTAGAATTAGAGTGTTGGAGAGGATAAAGCATTCGGGCTCTATACTTCTATACCGTGCGTAAGATCAAAACGTTAAGTAAAGAACTCGAGTCAATACAATTATCAACAACAAGAAAAAACGACTCAATAGTATAGTACTCTAGAGTTATAATTCTTAATTTCTAAAATGATGCATTTAGTATTTTAAATGTTTTCGTGCAAAAGGTACTTGAACTGTATATAGTCTATAGAGAGTGTATTTTCAAATTTTGCGTCCAATTTAAAATTCTATAAAAAAAAATCATTTTATGTCTGCGAAAAATTCCAAGACTTTTTATTTTTTTAATGCAATGTTCGGTACCGGTAAAGAATAAAGGAGGTAAATTATGTTGCAAACCCTCTTTTGAGTTCTTTTATTTTCAATCGTCCACTTGCAGACACAATCATTTCGTGGTAGAACGTACCACCACCATAACATTATATAAATAAATATATATTATAATAACCAAAAATAAAATGCCGAATTTATTCATCTGTAAAGTTTTCTTTAATTATTGGAGTACAATTCTTTGTTGTATTGAAATTGTCTTAAAAAGTCGAAGATGGCAATGATTAAACAAAAAAATTGGCATTGATATTGGGAATTGATTTTGACCAAAGACTTTTCGTATAATTAATCTCTCCACCGTCCCACTACCATAATTAAAGGGGCCGCTGACAATATAGATGCCAATTAATTTAGCTCAAGACGAAATTTTTACTGCTACTAATCTATTAGTAGTAATAGTTTACTCAATAGTCAATACCAGATTGTTTGTATAGTTTTCTTTTTTGTCAAGCTTAAATTCTTTGTTTTGGATTTAAATTTAACAAATTAGTACATGTTTAAAAATTAAAATACGTTTAGCATATTAACATCATGATAAATGAGATATGTTTTTTTGTTCAATTACATGTATAATTTAATCCACAATGAGTTTGATATTTTTTTGATGAATATGTATATATGCTCAACTACTAGCAGTTTTAGAATAATTACCACATGAAATATGTGAAAGGGTTTAAAATAACTACTACGTTAGCTTACTACCAAAGATGGACAGACATAATTGTAATATAACTTGACGAAATCTATCTGAATATAAACATAAGTTTGGTCTTATGAAACTTGTTGTTTTTATTGTCTGTATAACTAATTGACATAGAGGAATATTATTGCTATGTATGATCACTGTATAGAGGTAACTAAGGGCATCTCCAATGGTTCTCTATTTTTGCCACTACAATAGAAAAACTCTATAATAGAGGTGAGTTTTACTTCAATGGTCCTCTATTCTCACTTCTAAAATAGATATTGCTATTTTTTCCTCTATTTATAGAGTAACCCAATTTTTTTTTACAAAGGTTCCTCTATAAATAGAAAAAAAAATAACAATCTCTATTTTATAGTGGACTATTGAAGTAAAACTCACCTCTATTATAGAAGAAAAAATAGGGAAAACCATTGGAGATGGTCTAATTGCTATGTATTCAGAGTCGGCCAAAAGGCCAAGCAAGCCAAGTATTGGCTTGCGGCCGTGCATAATAGATAGAAAATTTCGGTCATTTTCTACAAAAGTTCTCCTTAGGCCAATGGTTTAGTTGTACTAACATTGGCACTACTTCATATATGAGCTGCACTTAGTCTTCTTTTTTTCTGGCTCTGTATGTATTGACATAGAGGTAACTGTATAGAGTTACCAAATATACAGTTATAGCCAAACCAACCTTTCAAAACACCCACAACCATAACTCAAAAAAGACTTAATTAAGAATGATCACTCATAAAGGGGCACAACTCATTTCTCTCCCAAACCCTAAAACTCTAATGACCGGCCATGAATAAATAGGTTAGGCAAATGCAGCCATCATGTGACCCTAATCTAATGTCCTTGTTGCTCTATATATCTCAATCATATAAAAACAGTTAAAATAAACTGTTTTTCTCTAAGAAGAAACGTTGTTCTCGGATCTATTGTTTTGGTAAAATCATATCTAGTTGTCAAAAAGGAACATTTTTATATTTTGTCAAAAGAAAATAAACAATTTTATGAATATGACATTGCGGATTTTAGAATTCAAGTACTTGATATCTCAAATCGCCTATAAATCAGTACGTACATCTCTACGGGGTATACAGAATAGTTGATGTGAAATGGAAGCTCTCATCAAATCAACTGTATAGTGTTACTTGAATATGAGGTATAAATGTACAATTATGATATATGAGACTGATCATAAGTCCTCACATGATATGTATTTATGAGGAATGGCGATATGAGACAAGATAAAAAAAAGAGGAATGGCGAAAAAGATAAGAGAAAAAACAATTTAGCAACATTTATTCTCGTATATAACACAAAAGGGTGGCTCAGCTTTTCCTCTCTTCTCAGTAAAACTTACCCCTTTCTCTCTATTTGAGTCTTCTAAAGATCAAACTAATAATTATGCGTGAGTATTTTTATTAAAAGAATTTAAAGTTCAGAACCAAGTCTTCAGTCTTCACACGTCAAAAAGGTTTTATATAGTGTATATGGAATATTAATTGGAGGTTTTTTTTGCCTTGTATATGTATCTTCGACCATATATAAACTGTATGTTATATATCGGATACGAATTCAAACTCTATTATAGTCTTTTAATGCTGTTTAAATTGATAAACTGAAAAAACTAACTTATTTAATTATATTAAGTTTCGATAAGATGCATAATATGAACACCTGATAGGAAAAATGATACAGTAGCATAAATAGAACCGGTAAGTAGAGAACATTAAACATATCTATCAACTTTAAACTGTCCGTCGTGCTTGGAAAATGGAAACATACTGGTTTCTATGTACAAACATTTGTTTTTATTTTGATCATCCTTATAAACGACGTAAAACACAAATTTTTACGCTTCTTGTTATACAAAACTTGGGGGTTTTTTACCCATACTTTTTGAAGAGTTGGGGATTGGTAAAAATATCATAGTACAGAAGGTGAGAAACAGTCACGAGAGTAGAACGCGAGAGAGAGAGAGAGAAAAAAAGAGGCAATAAATGATTCTGAAGGAATATTTAATAAGAGAGTTCTCTGGTTTTGGCTTTGCCTTTGCCCTTTGGGGTCAGTCAGACCCAAACAAACACAACACATAAAACAAAAGTAAATTCCTGTCCAAAGCCTTAAAAGAGAGAGAGTAAAGGCATAATTCTTTTTGCCCGTTTCCATATTCATTGCCTTTTGCCAGTCCCCTTGATAGCGAGACTTTTTTTACCTCCTTTAGTTTTGTTACAATAATATAACCAACACCAGCAAAAAATCATATAAGAAGAAACGTTCAACTTTATTATTGAATTTATATCAAAGCTGTACATCAATGACAATCAAAAGCTGTAAAGATTAGCTCAGGAGGGATAGACAAGGTAGGAGAAGATGACTCGAACGAATTAGAGGTAGAGATAGATATCTATTCTATGTGGAGAAGAGATAGAATAGAATCTGTAAAATGAGAAAATACTGACACATTTAGAAAGGGATGGGGTCTTACAAGGTCAAGAAAAGGCCTTACAAGGTCAAGAAAAGAGAATAATGCAATGCATCATATGAATGAAACATAATAATTGAAAAAAAAAAAAAGGACTAAAAGCTCAGATAGGATAACACCGGTTGTTCAATGAAACTGGAGTTGGGAAGAAAAACTCAATTTCTCAGCACAACCGATCCAATAATCTATATGCTTCACATGGTTTATGTTTCTCTTATTGCCTGCACAAAGCACAAGTAAAAAAAGAACATGTTACTCTTTACAACAATAGTCGTGTATATATGTGATTCCAAATCTATAAATGTAAAGACTGCGAACAGACCATATCTAAAAACATCTATCTCCGTGAGTCAATAGTAGCGAAAGTGTATGGATACAAATATATGTTTGTATATATATATGCATGTACACATTAATAATGTCTATGTATATATACCTGCACTAGACTAGATATATAGATATAGATACCAAGAAACACATATAGTTCAGTAACATATCTTAGTTACGTTTCTACATCATACATATATCATTGATGAACAGGAAAATTGACTTCTTCGAACTGACAAAACCCTAACTCTTGGCATTGCATATATCAAGGTAGACATATATCACCTTGAAGATTCTTTGGCCTTGACCTTTCCATCCATGGGAGCTCTTCTCTCCCTTCCATTTGAGAGAGAAAAATAAAATAAAAAACAGAAAGATAGAGAGAGAGAGAGAGAGAGCCTTGAGAAACGGTGGGATGATGAAGAAGCTATCCAGTGAAGGAGAGATTTTAAGGCAAAGTATATAATAAAAGAAAAAAGAGATAAAATACAATATATGATAACCTTCGTGGGCCGGGGCCCAATTAGACCTTTGGAGGGATCATGACGCTGTCATTGCCCGAAACGAGCTTTATATGTGAACTAGATGACGTCATTTTTTTGCTATATGGCATAGACCAATCTGCCCGAACACCTGACCGTTCTGCCCGGAGGTGGTCCTCTTCCTGAGTTAGCAGTTTCTTTTGGTCGTAAGCGAAATCCAAAGTCAAATATTAAAACTCGAAACTGTGTCTCAAGTTTTTTTGGTCCTAACCATTTTCTTTTGTCAACAGTTTTCGATCGGTTTACTCATGTTGAATGTGTTTTTTGTCCAAAGAACTTATGAATTACTGATTTTAACCGAACTTCTTTATTTTACTCATGCTAGTTCATAATGTAATCTAGCTGGACTACTAGGCATCCTAGCTAAACATAATTATTCACTAATTGGTGAAGAGACTGAGTTTGAGCAAATTAAGAGAATCTTGGTAAATGGAATTCCTCAATTCTAGAGAAAAAACATGAAAGTTCAAATTTCAAAATAAATCATGTTTACATTTACTAGTATTAGGTTTCATAGTATAACTTAATATATTTTTTTTTTATAATTTTTGTTCCTAATATTTTTAAATTATAGTCTTCCTAAAATCAAATTTCTACCTCTGTTAAGAAGTTTCCTTTTCTCTTATACTTATTCAATAGCTTATCAGTTTTCTTTAAAACGAAGTAAGCTGAAGAAGATCGAATCTCTTTTTTTTAAAAATAGGTATTTCTAAGTAATCAAAAAGTCTCAGATTTGTGGGGAATAGAAACTTTGTGGGCGTGCGGGAGAATCACAGTCTCCTAAGACATGAAATGGTCAAAATAATGCAAAAAAAAGTATAGTATAATGTCAATAGTGTTACTTAATATACTAACTATTAACATTATTTATATCAATTGATATGAGGCCAAAAAGAATCATCTTGACCTGCGTTCCTATATTAATTAATCTTTCGTGTTAGTTGAACATACGCATTGGTGCTTTCAGGAAGACAATTTATTTATATACTAAATAATTATATACAAAACTCTTTTTGGTGTTTGCCAAAAAAAAAAAAAACTGTTTTTGGTAAATACAAAAATAGGACAAGGCTCTTTAATTTCTCAAAAAAGGGTCCCCTACAATAATGACGAGTAAAAAGAATAATAGTAATGATTTTTTGTATTGATTTTTTTTTGTAGCCCATATCAATCCGTCCGTTTCTCTTCTGTCCCTTCTCTACGTACTATGTTTCAGAGATCTTTCGTTTTATGCCCAACATTTTTATCAATTTTAGTTTTGGTCCCATACACATAATCAATAATTTAGTTTCACTGCTAGTGAAAAACTGTGAATGTACATGTTAAAAAGCTTTAATTACAATTTCCAAGAAATGCCCTGAATATTCATTAAAATAATTTGACTTTGGGATAGTGGTACTGGTACAGTGGTACCTTCTTGCTTCTTCTTTTTTTTTTTTTTCTCGCATCTGTCCTTCGAAAAGTCTTTGTAATTTAGAAAGTTCTAAGTATTATTATCAGCCCATTTAAAGTAACGTTTGATATCTAAACTTTCTGTTTATAGTTAGCCAATGCCTATTCTCGGCCCATTTAATTCTTACTCCGCTTCTCATTACCGGACCAAATAAAAATGTATCACAAAAACTTTATGACTGTATGATTTACACAACAACTATGAAAATGTCCCCATCACATGCATTATGAACAAGAGGCTAAGCCTCTTAGGAAGTTATTTGTATAAATGGGGAATCTCATTATTGACTTTGCTTCCTAGCTAGGTAGTGTGAGTATAAGGTAAATGACATGATATGTGTAGTGGAGTCAACACTTGGCATGTACATCATGGCCATTGAAGCAAACCTTCTAGAGAAACCGACTTCGAAATAAAGGATTTTAAGCCTTGTTTAAGTCTTTGTAATAAGAAACATATTTATAACATCACTATTACTTTTTGCAATGTTTAAATTATGGTTGAACTTGCAAATTATTCATTTAGCTTCCAATCAAACTAAACAGAAAGAAAAAGAAAAAAAAAAAAAAAAAACAAATCATCCTATTATTTATACTAGTGAGATAGTACACAACTAAAACTATAAATCTATAGTTATCAAACGAATTGGTCACAACTCAGAAGTGTACTACATTCAGCTTCCATCCATTACGATCTTGACATAAAACAAAAATAAGAATTGTAAATTCTTATCCTTAATTTATGTGGCCACATATACTCTACTTTCCACAATCAACCAACATCCCCCAATACATTCACTTCTTTATATACACATTACATACGCTAGACAAAGGCAAATACCAAGGCAAACAAACAAAATCCTGAGATGAATTTGACTCTTCCCATGAAAAAACAAAATTTTCTGCTGATCATCTCATTATTGCTATTATTATCATTACGTCACCAAGATTATCACATTGAAGCACAAAATTCAGACAAAGTAGTTAACCTTCCTGAACAACCATCGAGTCCAAAGGTCTCTCATTTCTCAGGTTATGTCAACGTCAATCAAGAAAATACACGTTCACTCTTCTTTTGGTTCTTCGAAGCCTTGTCTGAATCTCCTTCAACAAGACCGTTAGTTCTCTGGCTTAATGGAGGTAAGTAATCAATTCACTTAATTATATATGATTATAGTTTTTTTGTTTACCTATTTATATTGATGATCCTGCTGCAGGTCCAGGTTGTTCCTCTATTGGATATGGAGCAGCATCTGAATTAGGACCTTTTCGTGTTGTTGAAAATGGGACAAGACTTAGTTTCAATCAATACTCTTGGGTCCAAGGTTTTTATCTAGTTCTCGTTACAAAATTTTAGCCGGAAAAAATAAAATTTTAACAACAAATAATTAAGGTAGTTTTTTTGTATAACTTCACGAATTTTTTTTGTTCACAAAAATGCAGAAGCGAATATATTGTTTTTAGAATCACCAGTTGGAGTAGGGTTTTCGTACACGAACTCATCTTCCGATCTGGACAACCTCAACGACGCTTTCGTTGGTAAGTAAAAGTCCACAAGAAGGGTTCTCAAGTCCTCAAAATTTATTTAAGTTAATAAAACATTGTTTATATATACTCTAGTGTAAACATAACTGTGAGAAATTACTTAGAGATATTTTGTAACAGCGGAAGATGCATACAACTTCATGGTTGCTTGGTTTGCAAGGTATCCCCAGTATAAGTCTCGTGATTTCTTCATAGCTGGTGAAAGCTATGCCGGTGAGCTTAATTAATTACTCTATATTTTTCTTCTCGAATCGTTGATATTTCATTCTAAGAAATTCGTGATATCTGGATTGGAATATATCAACTATGATTAAGCAAAAAGTATAGGATCTTACAAGTACAAACTGAACCATGAAAATTAATGGGTATGAAATATTATATGGTATGGTTTATTTACTCTTTAATTTACAGGTCACTACGCACCTCAGCTAGCCGAGATTATATACGATCGGAACAAAATTAAGCCAAAGGACTCCTTCATTAATCTCAAAGGCTTCATCGTACGTATTTTACTATATATTAATCATCGTATAAATTTGCCATGACTATTAATACGTGCATGGTGAAAGTGTAACGTGAATCCAATGCGACCGACTTTTTCTTGAAAAAAACTTCTATTCAACTCACACATTAATGTTACATGGATTGTGGATCCCTTGTATATATATATATATATATATATATTAAGTAAATGAAAACTATGAAGATATAAAAAAAAAAAAAAAAAAAAGAAGAACAGAAAAAACAAAAACAAATAGAGATTTCAATGTTACTTTTTTCTTTCTGAAAAAGATTTTAAAATTTTAATTATGATTTTCTTTCATAATAATAAAAGTTTGTCAATATAGGTGGGAAATCCATTGACGGACGATGAGTACGATAACAAAGGGATTCTAGAATATGCATGGAGTCATGCCGTGATCTCTGACAATCTATACGACTCTGCGAAACGTAGCTGCGACTTCAAGTCTTCGAATTGGTCAGAACCCTGCAACGTTGCCATGAGCACAGTGTTCACAAAATACAAAGAGATTGATATTTATAACATATATGCTCCCAAGTGCTTATCTAATAGCTCATCAGGAGCTTCCTACTTAAGTTCCGGAGCTAATTATAAGTCTCCGGCGGTCAAAGACTGGTTCAAGAGAGTGAGATGGTACGAAGGATACGATCCTTGTTACTCTAATTATGCTGAAAAATATTTCAATAGGGTCGATGTTCAATCGTCTCTTCATGCCACTACACGAAATGTAGCAAGATGGAAAGTTTGCAAGTAAGTTTAATGTTTAATGTAGAAATGTAGAATAGATCTGATTTTTCCTAATTATGTATATGAAAAAGGCTGAAATGTTAAGTTCAATATTTTTCTTTTTACTGTGATTGGCAGTGATTCAATATTGCAAACGTACCATTTTACAGTCTCCTCAATGTTGCCTACGTACAGTAAGCTCATCAAAGCTGGCCTCAAGATATGGGTTTATAGGTACTTTACACTTTTTATCTATAGAATTGGACAATTGGTGTTTATTTCAGAAATATAGAATGAAACAACTAACCTCTCAGTATACAATATCAATGTCAATGAACTTTTCTTAGCTAATTTATTCCTTTTGTAAATGGAAACAGATCATTTGAGGAAATGTTTGCGAGGCTAATATAAACTAGTCAGTAGTCACCTATATTAAACTAGTCGCCTATATAAGCCGCTAATATAAACTAGTCACCGATATCAAATTATTGCTGAAACATAAACATATGCACGAGAGTCTTGAATGCACGAGAGATTTTTACATTAATATTACAAATTTTATGGGATACTTTATACATATTTAAACCACTTTTTACTTTCCTTTACAAAAATATCACAACTATTTACAAACTTTTAGAACACCACACACACAATACGTATGGTACATCATTTAAAGAAATGTATATATCTAAAATGTTGTCGTAGCCTTCTTAAAAAACATTTTTGTGATACTTTTTGAAGTATATGGTCGCTTTGGAAACAAATTCATAGTACATATACCACGAGATTGACGAGGTAACCCGCCGACGATGCTATGATAACTATGATTAATTCACCCACCAAAATGTTGTATTATGTACATGCCTTTTGGATTTAATTAGTCTCGTTACATGTATATATAAGAAAATCTTTGACTGATTAGTTAGCTGTCAAATGAACAAACTACTGATGCAATTGTACATTATTTTCGTATTTGACAGGTACTGTTTTCCATAATCTCCAATTAGTACGGACGTGTTTAGAAATCCGGAAAACCAATGCTCACTAGTCTTCTTTTTTTTTTTTTTTTTTTTTTTGACAAACACCATGAATGCTGATTAGTCTATTTGAAAAACAATTTAGTAGAAGATAACATTGTAACAATATCTGATCTGCCACAATTACAAACCATATCTTATATAGTGATAACAAAACTTATCATCGTCTAACAGTGGAGATGCCGACGGGAGAGTGCCGGTGATAGGAAGTAGGTATTGTGTTGAAGCTTTAGGGCTTTCCGTTAAATCCGATTGGCGTTCATGGTTCCACAATCATCAGGTTAATTAGGGGTTGTTATGAAATTATATATCAATGTGATACTTTAGCCAAATAAGCTTGTATTAGTATAGTTACAAGATTTATTTAATTTTTTTTTTCTTTTTGGTGTAATGCGAAGGTGGGAGGGAGGATAACGGAGTATGAAGGAGGGTTAACGTTCGTAACGGTGAGAGGAGCTGGACACTTGGTTCCTCTCAATAAACCTGAAGAAGCTCTCGCTCTTTTCCGGTCCTTCCTTAACGGCCAAGAACTTCCCTCACGCCCCTAGACAATATCACTATACAGTATCATATTGTACTCTCTCTTTTTTTTCTTTTACCGAGTATAAAAGAAACAAATACATTCATAAACAATAATAAATCCATGTCACATAATATAACATGTTTCTTCTCACTGTGTCTACCAAGTACCAAGTACCAAACCATGTTACAAATTATAAATAATAATGAATTACGCAATTAGCCTCATTTACGCGTTGTGTGAATGGCATGCCTTCGCCCTTCGTCAACATAGAGAAGAAAGTGGTTGTGTGTTGTTGTCATAGAAGCAAGAGGGAGAACAACAAGAAATTATGTTCAAAGTTTAGTCCAAATCCAGTAAGATTAGTGTTACATGCTAATTAGTTTGACTCTCTGTGATTACAAAATAAATGGTCTAGTTTAACAGTACGAAATTTTATCGGGCACGTTTCAAGATTATAAAAACTATAGGGGTCAAAGTGAAATTATAATAAAAGTTTTCTTATCCAAAAAACCCAAAATGTCTCTTTGCTCTTCTTCTGCTAAAACCCCTCCCTTCTTCTTCTTTCTTCGTCTTCTTCACTCGTGCTAACTCCAATGGAGTCACTCCTGCACGCGTCATCGTCTCTGGTGTCTCTCAGACCCAGAATCGACGGTCGAGATTCATTCATCAACCCGTCGCGCGTCGTGTGTCTTAATCCTAGTCTCGGCCGCAGAGGATCTAAACCTCTTTCTTTAGTCGTAACGGCGAAGAAGAAGAAAAGCAAGAAAGATGACAATCATGGATTTTCAGCTAAACCTGACGAAGCCACTGGTCCTTTCCCTGAATCTATTCTTCTCAAAGAGGTAGGCTGTTTTCGAATTTTTGATGGACTTTACTGGTTAAATCTGTGAATTGATTGTATTTGATGTATGATGAGGATAAAGTTAGTAAATTTATTGTTTCTAAGTTCATCATTAATGCTGAGGTTGTGTAATTGTTTGTTATTGTGGATTTGATTTGTAGAAGAAGATAGATGAAGAAGGTGACTTACTTCCCGAGTTTGCTGATGCTGAAGAAAGTGAGTCATTATTTTATTTCCTTTGTTGGTTTTTGTTTTCAATATGATTTTGATTGTTATAATTGATTGTTTCTTCTCTCATTGACACAGAGGAGCTATATGAGTTTTTGGATCTTCAGCTTCAGAGTGACTTGAATGAGGAAAGGAGTAAGTTTTTGATTTACCTCTACTGTCTCTCAAACGGTGAAATGTGTTGACGCGTTATCTAGTAGAAGCTGGTTCCATGTTGACCAGTTCATCATGTCATGATCTAAACTCATTAGCTTAGCTTTGACTTAAGAGAGGAATTTGGAATTATGCTATATGTTTTTCTCTAGATGGTCGGGAGCTTACCCTGGAATATGATCAAACCCTGATACATTGCTTAGTTTAAGGCCACCTAGAGAAAAAAAATGGATTCTGTTTTTATAAGCTATGTGTGTGTGCAGTGAGGCACTATGAGGTGGTTTACTTGATCCATGAAAAACATGCTGAGGAGGTTGAAAGCATCAACCAGAAAGTACAAGGTGAAAAGCTTTTTCCCTTCTTATGCTCTGTTGTTGTGCTCACTAGATTTTAATGCAAGACTGATGTCTAAGGCTTTTAGTTATTGCGGTAGTGTTTAATTAAGTTTGTTGATTGGTATTCAGAATTTCTGAAGGAGAAGAAGGGGAGAGTTTGGAGGTTTAGTGATTGGGGAATGCGTAGACTTGCATACAAAATACAGAAGGCAGAGAATGCACACTACATACTGATGAACTTTGAGATAGAGGCGAAATACTTGAACGAATTCAAGGGATTGTTAGATAGTGATGAGAGGGTGATTAGGCATCTCGTGATGAAACGTGATGAGGCCATCACCGAAGACTGTCCTCCACCTCCTGAGTTTCACTCTGTTCGGTCAGGTAATGAGTTTTATGATGAAGATGATGAAGAGGAAGAGTTTGAGGAAGGTGAAATTGAAGGTGAAGATGAAGAAGATGGGGAAGAAGATGGTGATAATATAGAGTACGAAGTAGATGATGATGGTAATGTCGTTATGGTGTTGTATGAAGATGAAGAAGGAGAAGAAGAAGATGAGGCTAGTGAACCGGAAGAAGGACAGAACAAGTCAAAAAACGGCAGAAGAGAAACCCGGAGAACAGTTAACGTAGGAGGATAGAGCTGTCTGTAATACTTTTTGATTTGAGGTCATGTTTTGGATTCTAGGGTCACATATATAATTGAAGTTGTTTGTTTTACTCATAACAGTATCATAAGACTAATCATAAGTAAAGAAACGAAATACATCATTGATAAAGAAAAGCGTAGAATACTTAATTTGTTTGAAGCTGTCTCAGGGAACATAAAGAAACAACAATCCATTAAGCTCTAAACAACACTACAACTAAATTAAAAAAAACTACATCAACCCAACAGATGATTCAAACACTCTTAACTTTGAATCCATCTCCGACTTCTTCTTTTTTCTTGGATTTGAGGTTAGTTTGAAAGTTAAAACTAACGTTTAGAAGGCCTAATGTCATCACCAGTGACATCTCCTAGCTCAACACTGGGCTCCTTAGGAACCCTCTTCCTCTTGGGCAGAGGCTCAGATTTGCCAGCACTCAAGCTGATGTCCTCATCAACATCGTCTTCTTCAATCTCTTCATCAACATCTTCTTCTACAACATTCTCCTCAGGCTCAAAATCACTTGCGTCATCCTCATCTTCAACCTCAACCACAGGCCTCACTAAGTACTCTGTCCCAAGATCCTCCTCCTCCTACACAAAACATGGTCTAGTATAAGATTGGGGACAAGCACTCAATAGAAGAAGCTGAAATGGACCAAAGTTATTAGGTTTGACTTCAAAAGAGAAAAGGTCAAAACTTCAATTTTGTTTTCTACTAAAAAACAAAGACTAAAAAAACCCTAAAAATCTGATTCGGGATAAGTATAAACCCTACTCTACCTTTGTATCACAGGACAAGTTAATAGCAATTGAGATACATACGAAGAAGATTAAGAGTCTAATTAGACCGCAGAAAAACCCTAGATCTATAACCTTATCTCGGAAATAGAGACGAAAGAGATTCATACCTCTTCTTCATCGTCGTCGTCCTCATCATCATCATCATCATCGTCTTCATCATCATCATCATCGTCGTCTTCGTCTTCAGCTTCATTGTCTTCATCGTCGTCTGCGGTTACTTTTTCACTTCCGTCTTTGGTTTCCTCCACTTCACTGTCGTCGTCGTTGTCGTCGCTCAGAACCTGAATCACAGGTTGCTCCTCCTTGTTTTCCTTATCATCATCAACAGGCGCCATCTTCCCAACCAAACAAGCAGAGATTTTCTGAGATTTTTATTCGTTCCAGTAGAGAGAGACTGAGAGAGAGAGAGCAGAAGAAGCAGAAGCTTCGAACCAGCATTTAGCAGTAGAACCTTCAAACTTCCAATCGTAGCCGTTCAATCTGAAACACTACAAGGATTGATGACATGGCATCACATCGAACGGTTCATATGCATACGTGCGACATGTGCCAGTATTTTTGGGCCTTATACACAGTTGTTTGGGTTCTACCTTAATGGGCTAGATGTGAGGCCTATTATTGTTGTAACCACTTTTTTTTATCTAACTTAATAAAATTGCATTTATCACCTCATATCTTGCTATAAATAAGTATTATTTTCCGTTATGAAATGTAGTATTTTCTCAAATGGTGTTGAAATAATTATGGAAGAAGAGGTTAAATTCTACGTATTAAAAAAAAATAATAATAAGGTAAGGGAAGTAATTACGGAGACTTTGCATATTTGATAGATAGAAATACGGAAGCTAAGAAAATTTTATTCCATTAATAAAGTATTTGAACATTAAAACAATTTAATTCGTAGATATCATTTTGATAATATCGGTAGTCATATCAGCGATATCATGGACGGCTTTGTTACGTCCGGTCAAAGGTGATTTCCCGGCGAACTGATCCTCACAATAACCCGGTTTCGACACAACCTCGTTCATTTCAGTCATAGCTTCAGAATATTTTTTTGCCTTTAGATCAGCCACCACTGCAGGTAAAAACCTATCAATGGCTGCACCGTACTCCTCAATGCAAGTTCCGTATCTCTCAAAGTCTTCACGGAGACTGATTTTTCTTAGGACGGAGATAAGATATTGTTGCATCTCCTTAACTTTCTTTGTCGTCGCATCGACAGCAATCAACGCAAATTCTTTTCATGTTTCAAAAAAAATAAACAAATATAAGTGTTTTAGCTACAATCATTGCAATGTATCATGTATGGAATAATGACAAAAAAAAACTTAAAACAGGAATATCATTTTGTCATTTTTTAAAGTTTTTCATAAGATAGTATTAATCAAGTTTTTTTTTTTTTTTTTTTTAAGATTATCGATAGAGAGTTTCACTATAAGATAATAAAAAGCCATTACCTTGGACACTTGAGGTTTTGCTTCTAGGATCAAGACTTAGAGTAGAGATGCATAGTGCTTCATAACGGGTTTTTTTGCAGAGTTGCTGTGCACCGATAGACTGAATTGCTTGAGAGAAGGCTATTTGGATAAACACGAGAAAAATAACAAATATTTTCGTGAAATTATTCATTTTTTAATTTATTTTCTTAGCGTGTTTTGATTGCTACAAACGAACTGTAAGTGAATCGTTTCTAGTTTCTAGTTTCAAGGTTTGGCTTCATGGGGTCAGAAGACTATATATATATATTTTTTTTTTTTTTTGTTTGAGCAGAAGAAAATAAAGTTTTTTAGTCTTCACTCTTCAGACTACCATAAATAGATACGGAAATATTCTCTATAATATTAACCTTTTTTGTTGACGAAAAGGACCACTGATTGTTCTTATACATTCATTCTTCCATCCTAAAATTGAATGTGTTTGACTAGATTATTAATAACAAAACTGAACCATTACTTCTATGTGAAGTGTTACATTTTTTTTATCACTAGGTGTTAGCTCACGCTACGCGTGAGTTCTTACATAATCGCTATTCTATTTTGGAAAAATAATACTCTCTCCGTTTTAAAATATAGAATGTTTTAACTAAAGCACGCATATTAAGAAGTCTTTATTTTTAACAAGTTCAACTAATCAGAGACAATACTGCATAATAGAAAATACTAAATTAATCTAAAAGTTACATAGAAACTTGAAAACATCATATATTATGAAACAAAAAACTTCTCTAAAACATCTTATATTTGGAAACGGAGGGAGTATAAATTAACATGTTTTATTATTTTGTATTCTCGGTATACATCAAAATTTAAATACTACATAATATGAATTTAAATAAAGTAAGAAAATCAAATTTTCTTTTGATGGTAATATATTTAGTGCAATTAAATCATATTGTATCTTAAATGCCATATGCCATATATTTTTGTAGTGTAGTCATATTTCAAAATCATTTTGATATATATTTTCATAAAATTTATTTTGTGGTGTTAGTTATGCATATTTTTTATTTATTTATGGTGATAGCTTAAAGAGATTTAAAATGTTTCAATTAAGAAAAAAACAAAATAATAAACAGTAGGTTTGTAATGTCTCATACATATATAACTAAGTGAGTCTAACCATATATTATTATATTAATACATTTTCCATAAAAAAAAAAACATAAAAAAACAGCAACTACTTTATTAGGTTTCTTAAAGTATTATTAGACTTTGATTTATATGCAATGAATAATAATAATACATAAACTAAACTTTATATCAACTATATATCATATATTACATGTATATCATATTCAAATAAACTAAACTTTTATTAAGTTAAGATATCATTGGTTAAATCAAGGAAAAAATAATGATATTGTAGAATTTATAAAATTATATGAGATTTGAAATATAAGGTCATGAGGGTTATAGTGACTTAGTGAGAGATATGTGTCTTTCTTTTAATAGTTAATAAAGAATTCGATGTATTAAAGGTCAATATTTGAGAGTTACAAAAGTGCAATTAATTAAGTGTATACTAATACACTTTTAACATGTTCTATTATACTAAATTAAATTCATTGAGAACACTACTATGATATTATTATGGGAGTTACAAATAAAATTTATACTTTTCCAACTCCTAAAATTAAAACTCATTTAATTTAAAAGTTAGTGTTGGTGGGTCCATAATTTGATTTAAAAGTATTTTCATATATTACACATTGATCGTTTAAAGGGAATAAGACCATTTAATTCTCAAATAAACTTGATTTTTTGTTAAAACTAACATATGTGAATTTGAATTTAAATTTAAATTTAACTATGGAAATTTTAAAAATAAATATGAATAGATTAAAAAGGGAAGAAATATAAAAGAAATATTTTATTTTTATATAAAGAATAGAAATTTTTTAAAAAAATGTTAAATTTATATATAATACTTTCTAAATAAAAAATAGAATCAAACTCTTACAACACATATGAGATATAACAACATTTGATATTGGTAGGAGAGGAGGAGAGAATTATTACTTATAGATGATAATCCAAATTATATAATGGAGATGAATCTTCAAAAATAAGAACAATGTAAAATATATATAATATTTTCTAAATTGAAATATAGAATCAAACTCTTACAACACATATGAGATATAACAACATTTGATATTGGTAAGAGAGGAGGAGATAATGATTACTTATAAGATGATAATCCAAATTAGATAATGGAAATGAATCTTTTAAAATAAGAACAATGTAAAATATATATCATGCAGTCTCTAACATTAAAATTTGGCATTAAACTTTTACAATGATATTTCATTTGGTTTTTTGTAATCCATACAACAAAAATAAGAAAGCAAACAAAACAAAAATGAAAAATGATTTGAGGTATTGTGGAAGAGAATGAGAGAATGTGAAAATGAGAAAGTAAAAGAATGTGAAAATGAGAGACTGGTTATTTATATGATAAGAATTGATGGAAGATATATTTAGAATTATGGGAGTTACAATTATAATTTATTGTGTTTGAATAAAATTGAATGGTAGAATATGATTAATGCATAATTTTATTTTATTTCAGTTATAATTTTATTTTAATATGTGAGTTATTGTATTGTGTTAATTGAGTCTTTAAATATTGTTTAAAGCAATCGAACAATTAGAAAATAAATAAATAAATAAAATTAGAAAGCATTAAATAAAATAAACCAATAGATCAAAACTTTATTTTTATATATATGATTTCATGTGTTCGACGACAAAATTATCATTTTATGTGTCGGACGACAAAATATATGAAGCGTTACATTCTTTTTCTTTCTGTAGTTCTGAGGTTTGCTCCTCGAGTCAAGATTGAGAGTAGTGCCACAGATGTTTGGGTAAGGGTTAATTTTGCAAATTACTTGTATGAGCTTAGAGGTCCCCCTAAAAGACTGAATACGTTGAGACAAGGCTATTTTTGGATTTGAACAAGCACGAAAAATTAGAGAATAATTTTATAGACTAATTCATTTTGTTATTTGATATCAATGATAGTAAAATTTAATAGAAAACCTTTGTGAATATACATCATTTATAAGGTTGCAGTTTTAATAGGATCATAAGCTCTTTAGTTTTTCTTTTTTATATAGACTATATTATAAATATAATGTATGTCGTAAATATATAAAAAAAATTGTTTACCCTATTATAATTTTCTTTAAATGGACTAGTTCAGCTCTAATTTTAATCGAATCCTAAAAAAAAAAAAAAAAAACCTGAGTTCGGTTTAGTACGTATCTTCCGTTGAGTTTATTGTCGCAGGTCTATCGCATACCATGTGATATCTTACTTATGACCATTTCCACTAAGTCACAAACTATGTACTGTATGCCTAATATATATATATACTCTTAAACTAGATTAAAGTCCATGCTAGAGCACGGATTGAAGTTCATTTTATTTATATTATATTTTTTAAATAAAATATAATTTATGTTATTGTTTTAAAAAGTTTTTTTTGGATAAAACATTATGCAATAAAATCATATGCTAAATATGAAGGCTTGAAAAAAACACTTATTTTGTAAGTTTTATACTGTTAATGATTCTAGATAATTACGCATACTATAACACTGGTTAAATTTTATTTCCTAATCTATATTTTAACCCACTATTTAACTTGTAACCAAATAATCTATCAATTTCGTAATCTATTTTTGGTTAATGTTGTGGTCTATCGATAAAATCTGTGGAAAATAAATTTGTAATATTGCGATTAAAGATTTTTGGAAACAACGTGATATAGGACTAAAATCTTCCAAAAATACAATTTGAAATATCCATGATTTTATTTGTTACATTAACATATCAATTATCAATTTGGAATATTCCTAATATTTAGGTGTAACCATTAATATTAATATATGGATTAATCTATAACCTATCTATAACCTATTTGTAACCATTTATTAAAAATATAAAGTCTAAAAAACTATGTTGTGTACAGTGTACTTCCTTTTTATTAAAAAGAGGATACAAAAAAAAATTATTCAAATTGGCAACCACTTGATGACTATTCAAATCAAAGTACTTAAACTATATTTTAAAGATCTAGTTAAACTATATTTTAAAGATCTAGTTCTGTTTAATCTCAAAAAATTGAGTCACTATTCCGAAAAATATGACAATGTAATACATAACTAGATTAGGACCCGCGGTACACCGTGGTGCAAATTATTTATAACTAAAACATTTCAATTATAAATTTTATTTGTTGGTTAAATATGTTATAATTATATAATAATTTTAAATTTTATGATTTAAAATTTAAACCATATAATACCACAATATAATTTGTTTTTACATAATATTTATATAATCAATTTAATTTGATATGTCTATTCTCTGATACAGATAGTGTTAACAAAATAATGAAATGATGTTTTACCCGTGTAACACTAATTTAATGATATTTTAAATTTATGTAAATATCGACAAATCCGTCCCGTTATATAACTCCGTCCCGAGATATTTTAACTCGCACTATATCATCTTAATTTTTTATGTTTATTTTCTTGTATTATAAATATTAGCTTGAGTTTCTATGTTAATTATTAAGATTGTAACCATTTACATTTTATAAGATTGGCGTTTCTTATAAAGTTTAAATATTTATAATACTTAGAATTCGTAAAACGGTTGAGTATTTATCATATTGAAGTTTCGTAAAAGTTTAAATATATTATTAATATTTTAAAGGTCTTTTAACTTTTTAAAAAGTTAAACTATTTATAATATTTAAACTTTATAAATTTGAAACTCCATGAACGTTTAAATATTATTAATATTTTAAACATTTTATAAAGTTTAACTTTCTAAAAAAATATAAATATTTATAATAATTCTACTTTATATAAAATTAAACCTATTTTCATGGATATAAATATTTAAGTTTTTAAAAATCTTTAATAAAGAATCGGAAGAAACCAAATAATTTTTTTTTATATTTGAATATCTAATCAATCAGAATTTTTGTATTATGAGTCATTTTGGTCTCTTATATAGTATGACTCTAAACTATTGCTCAAATCTTTTAGGCGATGTGGGATATTATATCCGTAAATTGGATAATATATGTCTGTTTTTATTAACTAAATGTATTATAAAATAATTCAAGATAATTTAAATATAAATTCAAATAAAAATGAAAAAGAATCATATATATATATTTATGTTTAAATGATGTAAAAAAATTTCCTTATTTTTTAAAATCTTACTTATAATTAATTTGAAATTTTTGGTAACTAATATTAAAGTCAATGCAATAAATGCAAAAACTTTCCAAAAAGTATTTTTGAACAAAAAATGCTACAAAAATACTAGTATAGATGGCGGATGGTAATTATAAACTACCGAAAAGAGAATTTGTGTATAAAATGGAATATTAGGTATCCTATATGACCAGGTTTTATAATTTATAATGTGGATTAAAGTTTATATGGTTAAAGACTCTTTGTTGATAAAAATGAAAGTACATTTTTATTCGAACATTGATAATTCGCAAAAAGATACTAAAAATACTAAATTGAACAATACTAAAAATTTATTAATAGTTATTCAATAGTAAATCGAATAATACTAAAAGTTTATTAGACCACCATTACTGGTAGGTACTCTCAAGATTTCTCTTTGGATTGGGCCCCAAAATTGTAATTAAAAATGTATATCCTGGTCCATTAGCCTGAGTATCGATTCTTTGGCTAGCAATTGAAGCAACACAAGAGTAACGATACGTGGCACACATGTATTGGATGATACAGAAATACAAAAGCTAATTTTCTTTTTTCTTCCCATTTTTTTTCTTTGTTTCGAGAGTCTCTCTTTTTCTTCTCTCTCGACAGAGAAGGCGACTCGACTTCATCCACGGCGATTACGATGGAAACCGGAAAAATCTGTCGATTGACCTCGAATCCTTCGATTTTTCCGGCTAAGACAGGAATACTTTAGTTGAGGAAGGCGAAGGACACTGCGATCTGCCTAACCCGGAAGATTTGATTACTAAGGCTGCTCTGAATGATGGGATTACTAAGGCTGCTCTGAATGATGGGATTGCAGGTTGGTGGTAATAAGTCGGAGTGTGTTAGCTTCGATCTTCGTCCTTCAGATGCAATTAACATAGCTGTTAGATGCAAGGTATAATTAATTAGTTATATTACTTTAAGTCTATAACCATGTTTTCAGAAACAATCACACAAGAGTTCTCTTCATGAGATCATATTAGCCGAATATTAACTGTTGAAAAATGGTGTCAATACTCACTCTTTTTAGGTACCTATTCAAGTTAACAAGTATCTAGCTTATAGTGATGGAATGAGAGTCATTGATTCGGGAAAGCTATTAAAGCAAACACCTGCCTCAGATGGTTTATTTGATGATGTCAGCAGTCATATCAGCGATATCATGGACAATTTTGTTACGTCCGGTCATCAGCGAACTCCCAGCAAACTGCGCCTAATAATTATCTATTGCCAACACAACACTCTTCATATCATATTTCGCAACAGAAAACTCCCCAGCCTTGAGGTCAGCCAATGACGCCGGTAAAAACCTACGAGCGGCCGAACCGTACCCATCAATGCAAGTTTTGTACTTCTTCAAGTCTTCACTGTCTTTGATGTTTTTAGAGCTGTAGATGAGATAAACTAACACCTCCTGGACTTTTTTTTTGAAGTCGCACCGATAGATATGGAAGCAAGCTCTTTCATGTTTGAAAAAAAAAAGACAAGTGAATATAGTTTACTATTTCAGTATTTTAGAATACATCTTGGATTATTTATTGTTAAGTTAGCCAACAAAAAAAAAATGTTAATAGACTATGTTTAGGGGAAAAGAAAAAATTAAACAATAATATTTGATCATCTCACCTCGTATATTTGAGTTCTTGCTTCTAGGGTCGAGATTGAGAGTAGATACGCAGAGGCTTGGATAAATGTAATTTTTGCAAAGTGCTTGTACGTGCTGTGGTACCGTATCATACCAAACTGGCTGAGATAAGGCTATTTGAATGTGAATAAACAAGAAAAATATAGAGAAATTCTTCATTTTGTGAATGGGAGTATCTTGTAAGCTAATAGAAAACCTTAGTGAATATATTGTTTTAAGTTTTAAAGTTGGCTATTTATAGGGTCAGAAGCTCTTTAGTTTATTATTGACAAGATTAAAATATATATATATATATATATATATATATTTAGACTAGTACATATATAGAATGTAGTATGGAAACTAAAAAATTTGCAAATTTATTAATTATTAGTATACATTTTTCGTTTTGTGTACACATATTTTTTTCGATATTTAAAGACACACGATAAATATTTAGGAAATTGTTATATTATCATGAGTAAGTTTCAAGATAAATAAAAGCACACAAGCCATTAATCTCTTTTGGTCAAAATATAGACCAGACCATTAGCATTTGAATATAATGTACAAGCGGTTGAAATGAAAAAACATTATTATTAAAAAACAACAAAAATTAAGTTAAAATTTAAATAATTCTTAAAAAATTAACTTTATTTTTATAATCTTTAAAAATCATATATATATATAAATATATAAAGACTTTTTTAAAAAATAAAAATATTATATAATTTTTAAAAAAATTACAAAGCTCTTAACCACCTATTCCAGCCACTCGTTGAATCTCCAACCGTCCTTAATTGTGTTACAAATCAAAACCACAATTATTTAAAGCTACAGAAGCTACTATTATGAACCCAAAGTCACATTAGTATCATCTGCAGTAGAACAGAGGAGTTTATCAACGATGTTTTTTAAAAAAAATAAACATGTAAATATCATTACCTTAACCTTGCTATCTTACCAAAAAATAAATTAAACACTGAGAAGTAAAAAAAAACATGAGAGTAAAATCTTCATTCTAGCGACAGTTGCATTAAGTTCGAAGGAGGATTGCCTTGTTGATTGTGAATAGATCAAGTCCTGCCAAGAATCAATTATGTTTCTTTTGATCTGGTTGTTCTTTGTGTCGAGTTGATTACCTCAGTGTTTCACAAAAGAGGAACCGTTACACCCGTTACTAATGAATGATTCTCTTGATGAATAATGATTATATATAAATATATATATATATATATATATTAAACATTTATTGATTTATAAAATTATTGGTTTAGTCAAATAGTAAAACTAAGCAGAACGACTATGAAGCCAAAATCATGATTTATTAAAAACTAAACGAGGATCCGCTCGATGCGCAGGTTTTAAGTTTTATAAACTAAATTAAATTTCACAAATATATATTTAAAGTTGTTGTACATTATTTATAAATTTATTTTTGTTATAATACACTGATTTATATCGTTATACAGATCTTTTATGTATATTATTATTAAAAGTATTTTTTTTACACATAACTATACCCTATGTTACAAATATATATTTTATTACCACCTAGAAAATATCTATATGAACACAATAAGCCAACTATTTTACTTTCCCTTATGCATAGTTTTTTAATTACTAAAATTGTTGGCTCAAAAAATATTTTGAAAAAAAAAATATATTACATAATATACTAATCAATGATGTATCATCACAATAATATATGACCACCATGGAGAAAACCTTGGTTCCACCCTCATCCCTTATGGAGATAACCTTGCGTCCAACCTCCTCCACCATGGAGAGAACCTTAGTTTCGCCTTCCTCCCTTAGGGAGATAACCTTGCGTCCAACCTTCTCCACCATAGAGAGAACCTCTGCTCTGTCCTCATCCTGTGTGGAGAGAACATTTTCACGTCTTTATGCTATCTTAAAATGGCTTGCTTCGAGCCTCCGACAACCAATGAAAGTAAAAACCTTTTTCTAAGATTACAAAATCTTTTGATAGTAACTAATGTTAAATTTTCCAATGTATTCGTGGAAGGGTTTTTGACACACTATGATGTAGCATCTATCTTTGTAACGCCTCAACCAGTACGTTGCTTTGTGAGCCCATGTCCACTCTCAGTCCATAAGCCCACCTTCCTAAGGGCCCTACGTCTATTTCCAGCATGTGGATCCACCCATATTTGATGAACGATCCTACAAATCAGCAAATGATCTTTTTCTCTGTTTTGTCTTCACTCGCATAGTTCCGACAATCGCTTCCAGAAATGTCACCCATCGTGACGTTCTCTCAAGACCCTTAACCGAAAAAATAACCGCATTTTAGTTACATATGTGTCCAAATTAATTCTTTTGAAACTTTCTACAAACCAGAGTGTCACAGTCTTTGAGCTCCTATTGATCTATTAACAACGATTTTTATTTTTCCAATCTATCTATCTATGTTTGTTGTAAGCTTGTGTTTTATTAGCCTATTTTATCTATCCATTAGGTTGATGAGCTTCTACTCGTTATCTATCTTTGGGATTAAATGAATAATGGTAACAATTATGTTTGCAAAAAAGGGTTTATGATCAACAAATCAAGGTTGAGAAATTAGAAGAAAATTAATTTGATATAAATAGAAAAACAATAAAATGTTATAAGCATGATGATAATATATGAATCCCAAATAACTCAAATATGAAAATATAAATTAAATTAAATAATCTAATAATACTACAATAAATATTAAAATACAGTATTAGGAAAAGAAGACGCATATATTAATCTCTTTTTTTGGGTCATTATATTAATTTTACCTATTCACAACTGAAAAATGAGAAAGTAGGAAAAAATTTTGGTTTAAAAAAATAAAAAAATTTACCTTCCCATTAAAAAAAATTGTCCAATTAAACAAAGTTGAAAGAAGTGTTTTTGAATAAACTATTTAAATATGAGACGATCTATGTTTCTATAAAAGTGAGTATTTACAAAATTTATAATTAATAATTAACTGTATATTTTCCTTAATCTTTTTTCTATTTTTTTTGTAGAATTAATAACTTAAAATTCAAAATAAGTAAATAATATTAGAATTTCGAATTTTATGAAATATATATATATATAATCTCCTTATAATTATTTTTAAAAAATTGTATTTTTTATAAATTTTGTAATTTTTTATAATTATCTTCCGCATTATTAATATTTTTTAAAACAAAATATTTTATTTTTGTTGTAATCAAATTTCTCCTATTAAATATTAACATTTTTTACACATGTCAAAATCTGAGATTAATAACTTGACACATGTCAAAATCTTATTGATGACTAACTTTGAAAACTCAACTTTATATAATAAAATTATCTTTCTTTGATTGAATGTGTTTGACTGGATACTAGGTATGACTAGATGTAAAACAAATTATGTGACTTCTGTCTATATAACTTATCAACTTTGTATCATGTTTATAGATTGTTTCTGTTTCACATCCAGTGCTTATATCCTACATTGTAATCTTTTCAAAAGATTTTCATTATGACAAATATTGTATGATCGGTATTTATAGTGATTTCTATAATTGTATTCCCAATTTGAAATCATACAGTCTGGTATAATGCATGTTGTCAGACAATACTTCAAATTTATATGCAAGAAATCTGTTTAGGGAAAAATCTTTACTATTCCCATAGATTTATGATTATAGTGATTTATTTATCACTATAGAGCATCATATGCTACATTAATTTGTTTATCACCATAGCATAGATATCCATAAAACGATTTCCCTTCCCCGTAACTTGAAAATAAGCAACCATTCAATGCATATCAGTCAGAGCAACTCGTAAATTGGTAATTTAGTCAGAGGGATTATCCCCGGACTTAGAGGTTAATGGCCTAAGGCCATGAATGTTTACAAATTTGTCAATAATTTTTTTATTTTTGGATTTTGGATTTTGGGTTGTAGAGTATATATAAGTGGAGAATGACTAATCGATCCTTTACTAGTAGGGTATAGTTTTAGTTTTGTTTTTGTTTTTGTTTTTTTTCTTCTTTTAAAAGTCAAATTACAGAAAAAAAACTAATGAAAGATAGATTTTAGATTTTCATTAAAATTTGACAAAACCCATCGAAATCTAGATTTTCTATTTTTTAAGGAAAATCACTTTTCTTAAAATCTTGATTGACTATAAAGTAAATATTTGGAAAAATTAAAACCAAAATCAACTTCACATTAAATAACCAATCAAAGCCTAAAAAATCTATGTATCGAGATAACTACAGGCTGACACGTCAATGAATGTGCATTTGGTAAGTTCTTAAATGTATCGATGCAACGAACAAAAAAAGGAAAAGATAACGTTTTATAGTAGCATAATAGGTAATCACACCTACAAACACATATAAATACACACGCCTAGGAATGCATATTAGTCATCTTAATATATTCCGATTAGTCCTAATCGATAAAGAGAACAGATGAAAATGTTTAAGATGATGATTATGGCTATGGTGGTGGGAGTTGCGTTGGGTAATATCGTAGATACGACATGCAAACAGACACCTGACTACACTCTCTGTCTCTCTCTCCTCCGCTCCGATCCACGTAGCTCCTCCGCCGACACCGTCGGTCTCGGTCTTATCCTCGTCGACAAAATCAAGGTAATATACCTCTCTCTTAATTACAATAATCTCATTTTTGGATTAAGACATTAAAGTGTACTAGTCACGGGGTTGGTTTTGTAACTTTTTAAAGTCAAAAGGCAGTTTTGTCCCAAAAGAAAAAGTAAATCTTCTAGTATTAAAATGTAAATGCATTTTTTGTTTCTGTTTTGGGAATCTACGTAGGCGCTTGGGACGGAAACGCTCGGGCAGATCAACGCGGCGTACAAAACCAAACCGATGCTTAAACGTGCATTGGACGAATGTAATCAGAGATACAAAACGATCGTAGACGTTGACGTCCACACTGCCATCACAGCTATCAAAGGAAACCCCAAGTTCGCCGAAGGTGCCGTTGTCGACGCTGGTGTTGAAGCCTCCGTTTGCGAAGGAAGGTTTCCCAAAGGTCAATCCCCGTTAACCGGATTGACTCAAAGAATGGGCAAGATCTGCGATGTGACCATAGCCATCATCCGAATGTTGCTCTAATATTTTTACATCTAAAAGTTAACATAATGTAAAATAATAATAAAGCTCGTAATCATGCTTGATTAATTGATTAATTCTAGTGAAACGATGCACCGTTACTAATGCTAAGCCGGTACTAGCAAGCTATAAGAACCGGCTATACAGAATTATTTCGGCACGAAGTTTCTAGAACCGAAATCACGGGATATACAAAAACATTCACGAGCCAGATATCGACTGACGAGAGAAGACAGCCCCCACAATATTAATTATCTTAAGGTATTTTAAAATTGTTTGGTCGACGTTGGGTATAGTGTGGACTCATTATATAGTGGTATTTTTTTGTCGTATATGTGACCGACTACTAATGTACTCATACATCAAATTAAAACCACACATACCCTTCGTCTTTCTTTTGTTATAGTGCCAACAACCACATATAACCAAAAGGATAAAGTGTAACAAACAAAAACTAAAAGACCATACACTATCCATGTACTCTATCATAAAAATTAGGTAGTATGATTCAATCAATACACCTACAATAATACTCAAATTGAAGTTTATACTCTCAAATACGCAGAACAACTTATACATTGTAAGACATATCTATCTAACCAAAATAAAGTTTGTTGATCATCACGAAGCTTCGTTCACGGGTGGAGTTATAATAACCACTTACACCTAATTTAGTCATTAACCTAGTTAACATCGATACATACCAAAATTCCTATGTGACGACACGTAAAAAAACATCTTGTCTTGTGATTAAAAGAACAAAATAAACATTCACTAACATGTAACAACTTTAAACAGCGACTACTATATATATAAGTCTAGAAACAGAGCTAGCAGTAGTAGTATACTCACAAACAACACAAGTCTTTCATTTATTGCATATCAACTTCTCAAAATTTTCACTATCTCGCGATCATGAAAGGATCCTCATCCTCCAGTACCGTCACATCATTACCTTGTCTCTCCCTCTTTCTCCTCCTGCTTCTGCCGTCGGTATCCTCCGACGATCTTATCGACAAAATATGCCAAGCAACGCCGTTCTGCGACCTTTGTGAAGCTTCTCTCCGTCCACTATCTCCCTCACCTTCCGATCCCAAATCTTTAGCCGCAGCTATGGCCAGCGTCGTGCTCGGTAACATGACCGATACCTTAGGATACATCCAAACGCTGATTAGACATACTCACGATCCTGCGGCAGAGCGTGCGCTTGCTCAGTGCGCAGAGCTGTACCGCCCGGTGGTCAAGTTTAATATTCCTCAGGCGATGGAGGCAATGCGGCGCGGCAAGTTCGGATTGGCCATATATGTCTTAGGAGACACAGAGAAGCAGACTGATTCTTGCCAGAAAGGGATCACAAACGCCGGCGCCGACGACGAGAGCTCGGTAGCCCTTACGGCTAGAAACAAGCTGGTTAAGAATCTTTGTGACGTGGCGATGTCTGTGATTAAGTCTCTAATGAATGGTCTTTAAGAATCTTTGTTAGTTCATTATTATATATATACATATATATATTTGTAATTATTTACACGAACCACCAAATTTCTATTATAAATTCGGAATGAGTTATTAAACGATTGAATCACAACATACCTATCAACTACAAATTGATATTTGAGAAAGAGCAAGCATATGATATATTGATGATTGTGGTCCGTTCTCTCTTTGCCTAAATTCATCATTTTCTGAAAGCAGAATTGGTTTTGTATGACTATTGTTTTCCGGCTAGCCAAAAAGAAGAATAGTCTACTAGCTACTACAACTCACGCATGTACAGTATCGAATTTAAACATAGAATAAGATATGAAAATAGCAGTAGATGTTTTGTTGACGTTCAGACTAACGATTTACAAATTACTATCTTTAGGTTAAAAGTTTCACTTTAATTCAGTTGAGGAGTATTATAGAGTGAGTGAGACTAAACGGATTTAGGAGTTAATGGGCCTTAATTAAAGGGCCCACGACGAAGCATCCGCAGACAGCAACGAAACAGAAATAATAGACGTTTGAAATACACACACACAAACACACGTGAAATCACATGTTCAATTAATTTTGGCACAGCATTAATAGTGGTGTCTCTCTACTATTACCTCAGTGGACTGTTTAGATATACAACCACATGGATTCTCCCAAATATATACATTTTGTTATTTTAATTAATACTATTGTAATTGATTTCAAATTTTCAACTCCAACGCAACCATCGTTAACATGTGATCTACATTATTAAAAGAGATAAAACAATACCAATAATGTTGAGCTCATATTTTTTTATGATTTAATTTCGTCAAAATCTGGATACTATTTTGCAACAAATCTACTAAAATGATCTCACTTTTGTATTATAATCCTATATACAATAAGAGATAACTGAATAACATAACACTGATTTTTATTATATTAGTTCTCTCTCAGTTTATTCAAGAAAACGATACAAAACTAATCTTACCCACATCGGATCATTTCACAGCCGCTGAGAAAGCAGCCGGTTCTATCTTTTCCCACAAAAAATTATCGGTATGATGATATATGAGTACATGGTTCACCGACAATCTAAACCGATAAATGGTTTGTTCAAACCAGTATATGGGACTTTCCAATCCTAAAACCTTTGTTTTTTGTTGCGGTTCACTGTGAACTCTTCTTTTCATTCTCCAAACCGGAAACCGGTTTTAGTAAACTGCGAGGAAATCTGTGTGCTAAAGCCGGTCCGGTATAACCTCCATCCGGTTCACTCGCCGATGGATTACCCGCATATTGAACCGAAACAAACCCACCGTTGGCTTTTCCGGCGTCTACTAAGTGAGGCTGCCCGGCTGATCTCGGTGACAATCCTGAAAATTTTCAATAAAAACCACACTAATTTAATAAGGTAAACCAAAATTGATTCATCCCAAAACGCAAACGCAATTTGCTAAACCAAATCTTACCTTGGAAAACGAGTACGAAGAAGAAAATAGCGGTGAAAAGAGTGGCCAATACATTGCCGAGAGAAGAAGCCGCAGACGCAGCTTTAGCCGCTCTCGATTTCTTCAACGCTCTCATACGTTCGATCCTAGCGCGTTTCAGCATCGCCAATTCAGCGATCTCTCTGATAAGTTTCTGATCCGCTGCGTCAAGAGACGGTCCACGCGGCGGTCGTGGAGGCTTAGACGCGGATTTCTTGCGTTTCTCCTTGCGATCACTCCTCCCCCATACCGGTTTACTGATCCCACATTGAACCGGACTTGCATCACTCTCTAACGAACCGACGACAGATTCTTCTCCGGTTATAACCGGTTTGTTATCGGGAGTCATGGGCTTCTCCGGTGATTTTGTATAAACATTGTCGCAATCAACCATTCCTTTCTCGAGATCAACATCGAAATCGAGACTCATTCCCATTATCTCAACCAGATTAAGACAAGACTCCAAAACAAACCAAAGTATGTTACTTTAGATCAGACTCGAAGCTGAAGAAACAAACACTTTAACCACTTCTCATCACAACCTAAGAGACGATCTTGGATGACTTGAATCTGTAATCAAGATCTGTTCCCAACAGAGACGAAAGAACACACAATATACGCAAAAATGTGGTGTATATGTGTGTGTGAGTTGCTTTTACTTTATGTGACGGCTTTTAATAGGCAAAGCAATGTATTACAGCTAACGCCTCCTCGTCTCCAGAGATAATGCAATCTCACAACAATAATAATAATCTGCAAAAAACAAAAAAGATTTTTCAATAATCGATAAAAAAAAAAAAAAGATTAAAGACAATTTAACTTTAATGGGTTAATCATATACTAGAGTGTAGTAGAATATGGATAATTACCGAATCAAAAATCACGTGGTTGGGAATAAGAAAAAGTAGACATTGGGATTAAGATGATTTAAAACAGGAGAGTTTTGAAGTTTGGTTGGATGTTTTTAAATTCAGATACTGTCAAAAAGAGTAGGTAATTTTATAGTAAGTGCATTGATTCGATTTTTTTTTTTTTTCTTAAAAAGAAATAAATAATTATTGCTTAATCTCGGGCATGAAGCAAGGAACACAGCTGTGTTTTTCCTTTTTTCCAATGCCGTGACTTAGGGGGAAAAACATATTAAAAAAAAAAACTTTAAAATAAAAATGAATATTCTTAACGAATCGAATTCATTCGAAAACCCAGAAATCAAAATGCTGAGTGATGATGAAGAGTATTCAAAGATTGATTTCAAAACAGAGTCAGATTAGAAACTCTGAACGAAATGAAATGGGTGTGTGAATAAACTAGGAAATATATTTGAACTTTTTTAAGAAAAATATTAAGGCTACCTTGAAACGAAAGCGAAGGGAGACCCAGATCCGATACTGAAGAGAAGAGCAGAGAGACCGAGGAGAAAATGGCGGATTTATTTCTCCCACTTCAGACCGTTTCCAACTAAATCAACAAGACAAATGAATGAATTATACACACATTCGTCGAAGTTTCCAACTCTTTTCTTTTATTTCAGGAGAGAGATTGCGAAATATATATAGATAGGATTATTAATCTTCTGGATTTTGAAAAACGAATTAAATAAAAAAATAATTAATTAATAAAAAAGACAGAAGATTTGAATTCGAAACAGATATAGGAACTGTAATGTGTGTTCGGACATGTGTTGTTGTTCTAAATATAGCTGAGATAATACGCATGTGACCTTTTTTTTTTTTTTTTTTTTTGCTCCAGCAGCGAAGCTTCAACGTCACCGACGCATTGACATGGCCCAAATATTCTTTTATTCCAACTTTGATCCTCATTATTTTATTTTCTTTTACGTTTTGCACCCGTTTATTATTATTATTATTATTCTCATATTTGTACCTTCGAAACTCGTTCTATAAATATTTCGTTCATAAGATATTTATTTTTTTTGTTTTTTTCATGAATGCAAAACTAAATTTTGTTAACTTATGTAGAAAATTATAAGAAAACAAAAAAAAATCAGGACTAGTCGAGAACAGATTTGAAATAGACGAAGACAAATACAAAGACGACATATATTGTCCATAATTTGAAGGAAAAAGTTTGGACCCATTTTGATCGCTATAAATCTATCTGGCCCAGTTTACAAATATGTGAAAATGACGACTTCAACACAACAAAAGCGGTTCCCTCAACTGCCTCCTCCCACTTATATATTTCCAATTTAAGTCCCTTAACTAATTAAACGTTTTGATTTAACCCCTCAATGATTTCTGATTACGAAGAACCACCCCACCTAACAAAGTTGGTCAACATCTTTTCTTTTTTTTTTTTTTTTTTTTTTTTTTTTTGTCTTTTCGCAGTCAAATTCAGCAACAACCTTTGTTTTGTCACACCTTTTTAATATTTTTTATATAAATTCGTATTAAATCCATATATCATTACTTCACAAATTAGTACATGTTTTATTAGAGGATGTGAATGTGATACATTTTTAATTTATTCTTGCGCAATTCCATTCCATTATATTCTCAGTAACAGTTTTGAAGTTTCCCAATGAAATCAATAATCATAGAGAAATCATAAGGCATGGAGGTGTCTGATTGGTAGGGAGCTCTACACATCCCACTTACAGACAACATTAATTTCAATCGGTCCATTTCCTAAACAATACCGTGGCCCCATGAATCTGACTTGTTACACAAACGCACCCTTACCGTCTATTAACACGTTTATTATCCTTTCATTGTGATATTTTATCTCTCCTGCCGTCAACAATTCACACCAGTCATTTATATATATATATATATATTTTCTTTATACTTTACGGTTACCCATCATGAACCTTTTTGAAAACTAAATACGTTTAAACAATTAGTACATATTGAGTTTGTGCCCGAATAAATATTGAATCTTGAAACGTTTTCTCCTATTCCTATACAAGGAGAAACTATGTAAAGAGAGAGACACGTGGTGGCGATATTTTGGTGACGAAGACCAGACCAGTCAGGTTCTGTCTGCCACACAGCTAGTTGAATTCGGCGACTCCTAATAAGATTTAGGTGGTCAACGAATATTAATGTCTTGGGCCGAAAAGCCTGTTTTCTACGTAAAGTTAGTAAAAAATATTCAACTAGCCTACTACTTTGTACATGGGTGGACAAGTACAACAACTAGATCTATGAAGTTTCTTAACTCTTTTGAACCGTTCTTCAATCCGTGCATGTTATTTATCACTCGAGCTATATCAGCTATGCCTATACTCTTTTTTTTTTTTTTTTTTTTTTGTGTTGTCCCAGTTTTATTAAGTGCCGATCTGGCATTTTCTAACTCCCAACGCAAAAAAAAAAAAATTATGCCCTATAATTTTTTTTTCAAACTCATAAATAATAATTATATAAATAACCATACTAAAATTGACGAGCAATGTTTAATTTCATAATCAATCTGTAAATGAGAACAAAAAAGGGCTAAAAAATAATGCCCTATAAAATTTATTATTACTAATCTGACACCAATCTACGTATCTAAACAGTAAACACTAAAGCTATGTCTAGAAACTTATTAATCAAAATCTAGCATTCAATTCAAGGTACGTACCTTGATCTTTTAGAATGTTGGAAACCCTTCGATTTTGTTGCTACAAAGAAGTCTTCAATTGAAGTTGTTTAGAGATTTTATTTTAAAAAACTAAAACATTTACCAAACAAATAATTTTTTTAACAAGATATTTTAGTTAACATTTTGTTAATAGACTTAATGCCCATGAAAAATGGTAAAAAGAAAGCCCAGAACAAAAAGAATTATAAAAAGGTTTATATAATTATTTTAACATAAGAAACCTAAAAAAAAAAATATGCTCCATATATTTTCATACCCTAATCCATGACTTCAGTAGATTGTGTCATGGGCCGGCCTGTTTATTAGACGTCTTCAAACTATTTTATAGTAAAAAACTTGTTTTATTCCCACTCATGGGTTCCTTCCATTTTTAGTACATATGATTTGTACAAAATGCTATTACATAAGATTATAAGAAAGTAAATGGTGCATGGTACAATCTATATGCCAATGCATATGATTTCTAATTATGGAAAGTGAAACCACATCGCCTTTCTTCAATATCAAAAGAAGAATATGATTTACACTGTAATACTGTATACAAGATGTATATGTGACGACAAAACATCGATCACCTTATTGTTGTTGACATGTTGTATGTTCCTATATCATGTAAAAGTAAGCAATAAGAATGATTTAGGGTGAGTCACCGTTACTATCGCCACCGTATCCGCTTCCATACCCTTCACCATATCCACTTCCATAGCCCGATCCATTTCCACGGCTACCACCACCTCCTCCTCCTCCACCACCGCCTCCGCCTCCTCTGCCACCACCGCCACTTCCATATCCCGAGCCGCTTCCATAACCTGACCCATATCCGGAACCTCCGTTACCGCCTCCACCTCCACCGCCTTTACCGCCACCTCCACCTCCACCGCTACCGTTTCCTCCTCCATAACCACTACCGGATCCATACCCTGAACCGTAGCCACTCCCTGAACCTGATCCTTCTCCTCCACCCCCACCTCCGCCTCCACCGCCACCGCCACCACCCCCTCCTCCGCCACCGTTTCCTCCCCCGGAGCCTGAACCATACCCGGAACCTGAACCAGACCCTCTACCAAGAGCTTTTGGTGATCTAGCTGCTAAACAGACGTCAAAAACAACTAAAACCAAGAAGGCAGCTCCTAGGAACCTGAGGCTTCCCATATTCACAACTTCGTAATTATGAACTAAGCTATATCAGCCACTAATAAAAAGATCGTTTCTCTGTGAAAGTTTAGATATAGAATATAGAGAGCTAGTTAGAGAAGCCGTCTGTAATGTATAATCAATTGATGGTCTATGATGAGAATGTTGGTTTGTTTAGGTATTTATAAGGAATCGAGAATAGTGGAAACGTAAGAGTCACGTAAGTTCTAGTAGCTTCCTTTTGACCAATATGTGTGAACAATGGTGAATTAAGTGGGCCTGCAACTTCTCAGTGCTCTTGTAGGTGAAGATACAGCAATCGCCACTCCTCCAATATCATCCCAAATTATATTTTAATTATATGTAGATATAGTGATTGGAACATGTGTCGTCTTCCTTACGGCTCATCTCTCTAATTCTCAATAGTAATTATATAGGCTTTACAGACACGTATAAAATATTTCGAGTAGCACGATCCATCGACCAACATTTCCATAAGTAGATGTCACGAAGGTCTTATCATATTCGGAAAAAAATTTACACACGTCATAAAATATTCGCTAATGGCTTATGTACAGTGTAACATATTCAGGTACGTCAGTACGTGGCCTCTACCTTTTTCAACCAAGGAAGATAAAGAGAAATTTGATTTTGAATATGTATGTAGTAGTGAGTTGTGTGACATCAACGGGACCTCCCATTTTCTTGAATTCGCCTTCTTTACAGGTACGCGTACGCGTGAAGGAGGTCCATACTTGACTTTAGTGGATTCTTTATTAGTTCTATTGGTTACTGTTCTTAAAACACACTAGCCCGTTTATAAATTTCAGGCCTGACTAAGATATTTGGTTTCTTCGCCGACAAATATTTTGGCTAAAATTTCAAAACTTAGGCCCAATGTTTCTTGTTATTAACATATCAAAAAAAAAAAACTTTGGAAAAATGAATAAAAATCGTTAAATGCATTAAACTGTTAAACAAGAAAATGATTATGTAATATACTTATATTATCGTTAAGTTGCTATTATTAGGACTTGTGGAATTTATACATTACAATTATTAATAGTACGAGCATAGACATTTTACTGTTCTTTTGTTGGGATTTTTCGCGGTTTTATTGGGATTTTTGTTGTTGTTGTTGTTGTTGTCGTCATTGTTTTTGTAATAGTGTAATACTCGTATTAATAAAGAATTTATTTTATCATAGTTATTATATACTGTATAAAATTGTCATATTTTCGTGTTTTACGGCTTTTTGGAAAACTAGACAGGGCAGGGTCCTACCCACGTGCGTTTTAAAGAGCTGTGGACAAATGTTTTTCTTTTTTCTATGTGTTGTAGACAAATTAACGAGTCTCTTCTTTTCTACTCTTTCCTAACTTAAATAAACAATACAATGACATAATTGATTTCTATTCTCGTTCTTTGATTTCGGTAGTAATTAGGATTTAGGGTAAACATATTAGTTTATGAACGTTTTTAGTAGATGATTTGTGAAAAAGACTCGTAACCGAAGGATGAGTGGTGTGTTTGTCAAATTTCGAGTGTGAAAGTTATAGATAGAGTCAAGTATAGAATTTCGAATGTGATCGAGTTATATCTAGTGTTAAAAAGTATATAGAATATGTAGATTAATATGAAACTTGACATAACATTCGTCCGGTAAAAAAAAAACCCAAGAAACAGATTATAATCGAGTTATCACCAGCATTACGGATTGATGACTACATTTAAGAAAATCATTCGGTATTCGGTAAACTTTGCATTCTCATAACAAGATATTATAGTGTTGTTAATATATATATTTATGTATAACATATGAACTAGACATATATAGATGCATGATTGGTTGGAGTTTATTTTTATTTATATTTAATCACGCTTTTGGCGAAAAACTTGGAAAATGATAAACTAGTAAAAAAGTGATGAAGAATTCGACACCTTGCTGGTGCATGTTTCTAGAAAGCTAGTTTATAACTAATCAAGGTTAGATTATGATTAGATTAGTACAACCTTACTTAATGTTTAGGGATCTAATTGCCACCCAATAATTAATTTTTCAAGAAGTGCCTTTTCTTTAAAGATAATTATAGAGGACGAAGGAAAGAAGTAAAGAACAAACCACTACTTGTATCGTTAGCTTGTGAACCTCGTGCCATATTGCTTTTTTAGGCCTTCATAGATAGATCAATGGCAACTTAAATTATCACCTAGCATTAATTAATTTCATGTAGTATATATTAATCACTAGTTCTGCGTCTCTACAACTGACTATATTAACAAAACAAGTACTTCTACTACTACTACTACACCATATTGATTTAGATGTAGATGCATTATTGTAAGTGTACCCCACTTCTAAATTTCATCTGATTAATTACTAGAAATCTTCATATTTAGACTTTTGGAGTCTGATTGGTTAGACTTGAGAGTCCTAATCTATCATATTGGCATCTATTTTCAGCATTGCATGGTTCATAATTGGCCGTCTAGGATCATAGGAAGATGAACTTTTGGCATTATCTAGCGATACTTTATTCACTTTTGGAGCGTCTTCATCGAAACATATGTTGTATTGACTAGTTTGTAGACGTTAAAACCCTCCCCAAAAAAAAATTGAGGTAAGAAATACAAATTATGACAATCATTATTATTGTTAAGAGAGTTATTGGTGAGAAAAATAGCAGTATTCGTGAAAAATTTTGGAAAAATACTGTTATTAGCTTGTAAAATTTATAAATTATGTAGTTTACAAAAATCATCAAGAGTAATATAGTAGTAGACTAGATGTTTAATACATTGAAAAATCCAACTCTTTTATAAATAAGTACATATAAAGTCTAACTTAAACAGCATTTTGGCAACTTATTAACATACAAAAAAATGTTAAAAAGCAATAATAACAAAATTGATTAAAAAAGATTTGTATATTACTCCCTTGACAACCCAACAAACTTTGTCGTGGATTGAGATGAGACAGCAGAGAAATGCCCATCACTTGTTTCAATACCGCAACCAAGCGACGTACCATAATTCATATATCTACATTTTCTGTTTAAATATTTGTTTTTTGTTGTTGTTACTTGTTTTGAATTTAACGTTTTGTTCTTGTCGTATACGTTAGGTTTGTAAAACCATATTTCTAAATATGTATTTATTTCTAGAAGTAATTATATCTATTTTCCTAAGAATATAGCATCCAATATTTGCACAAGTTACTGACATAATTTGAAAAAACAAACAGTTAATTTAAACGAAAGCGTTCATTTAATTACTTTTTTTTTGTAATTACATAAACTACAGAATGCATAAAATATAGCATATTCAATTGGACGTATCCTTTTCCCCGATTATGAATTTTAATTTATTAAAAAGAAGTAGATAATCTGAGAGCACACGTGTGGTCCAACATGTTATGCGCTCCACGTGCGAATAAGAATGGTCAGTGGCTTCACTTGTGTATGGTTTGGACAGTGGTATACTGGTATACGATAGACTGCACATCATGGCGGCACTAAAACAGCCTCGATTTACCATGAGATCCGCCGTGATGTAGAAATCCTAAATGTTTGAATTTCTTTTTTTACTAATCAATCATTGTTTCAAGTTTCATGTAAATAAACCAACGGATTGGTGAATTTCTTTGACAACAAAAAACGGAATGGTGAATTTTGTAAATTTCTCTGTTGAATAATAACATGCGCACACAATTGAACCAAATATTTCCGTGCTTGGATCTCATGGTAAATCATAAAGCATGGATTCAGACATTTAGCTATACTGATAAAGATGTCTTCTACATATACATTTTATGTCTTATATATATAGAGTTTTTATTTGTTTTAGGGCTTAGAAAATAAAATCAAACATTTAAGATTTTTTCTTTCTTTCAAAGTTACTTATGGGTATTATTGTTCCTGTTTAATCAGTGTATTGATGTTTATTGTTATATTCTATAGGAAATCCTATTAGTTATAATTTGAAAACTACATTTGTGAGAAATACTTACGTAGAGTGTCGTTTAATGTATATTAAGAATAAAGGATTATAATTTGTGTTGTTGTGACCGTCGGAAATATTGGTATCGCATAGGTTCTCTTGGATGTTTCAACATTACATGATTAAAAATATATTAGTAGGGTTATCTCAAAAGTAATTGACTTTAGAAAATATATATTAATATCTATACATAGTAGGAGAGTGTAGGATAATTAGACAAAGCAATACATTAATAGAATTGTATTTCGTTTACGTAAATACGAATATTGTATTTGTTTAGCTAAAGTAGATTCGTTTATGAACTTAGTTTTATGGATGTAGCCTGCAGGCTGAACCTCACGAAGAAGCTTTGTTTGTGAACTTAGTTTTATGGATGTAGCTTGTAGCTAGTGAACTTAGTTTTATGGATGTAACTTGTAGTTAATTGTAACTCTCTTTCACAAAACATCATTTCAAACGTTTTATTCTTTGTTTTTGAGATGCTTATTTTAAAAATTACACTTCCATCTAAATTTATAATCATGAAAAATGTATACAGTGTATCTAAACCGACAACTGAGTGACTTAAATAGTTGACAAACAAAAGTGATTGGAATAAAACCAATAAATAGTCTTTATTGACAATCAAATTAAAGAGGCTAACAAAAAGCAGCTTAAAGGTCATAGTGACATTATTTATACAAACTAAAAGAGTACTCTACGACTACGCCAAAATCATTTAATCCATGTGCTCTCTTCTCTTTTTCATTTTCATTTTCATTCTGTTTGTTCGACAAGTATTTACTTTGATGAACACATGATTGTCTTTTCCATCGTATTACTACGACTAATTTTTACTATATGACTACATCAATTTTAAGATTACACTCAAAATTAGGTTTCAGTACTTACCTCGAGGCTCGAGCTACGCAAACATTTTAAGGCTAGTATACCACACACAGTCACACATTGCACGGTATTTTGCTACTAGTAAAAATACACAATTTTTTCTTCTTCTTTAAGTGTAGTCAAATTACACTGATACACAATTAACCCGAATTATCTACTACATATCTTCTGAAGCATATGATCTATTCAAAGATTTTTATTGTCTAACCAATTGAATGCACATCACCATGTGCAACCAAAACATAAGTGTTGGGTGGGGTTTAAGGGTTTTGTACAAGTAGTATTGAGAAAAAAAAAAGTTTGAGATAATGTAAAATCCCACATGACATGTGTCAGAAAACATTAATTTTCATGAATTTGCTTCTTATTTTTTTTGGTATTACTATTCATTCCTCCAAAAATACTAACAGTTTCACCAAAATCAGTGCCTTTTGGCCGACCAAAAACAAAGAAGAAGATTTCATTGCCTTTTTAATTCAACTTTTTATTTTTTTATTTTAGATTTCCCGGTAAATTATTTTAGGAGAGTCAAAAAAAAAAAAAGTTGGCAAAAAAATTAGAGTGATGCGATATATCTCTCTATTTCAGTGTTCACCTTTTAAGGCTTTTTAACAGAAAGAAGAAAAGAAATATACCCCTCTGCTCAGACTGGAGCATGTGAGTCACTCATCATCATGTTCATGTCTTTATGTCTTTCTCAACCATGTGATTGTGTTAAACTCTCTAGATTTTTTTTTTTTTTACCTTTTTCTGCATCTCCAAAATCTAACCACATTACCAAAATAAACCAAAATACCATATACAAAAGAAGAAACAAGCGTAATAATAAGCAGTGTTGGCATAACAAATCTTGTCAACAAAGAGAATTCAATCCCAATCAACCAACCTAACTTACAAACATAACAAAACAAAAAAAAACTAAAATTATACTCTCTCCATTGTTGCATTTGGCCATATCATTAATTTCACCAAACACTTAAAAAACTCAAATGTAATCACAAACTTAAATGTGCTTCCACGATTATCAAGAAACTGAAAAATTTATTACGATTATTATTACAGAAACCAATCACTGTCCTGTTCTTTTTTCCGGCACTATTTTTGGTAAACATAGAGATTCAAGAAGAAGAAAAAAAGGATATACATAAATGATGAAAATGGTAAATAAAAAGTTGAATAAAAAGTAAAAATATTCAAACACCAAACAATACAGTGAGATGAGCCCGAAGAATAATAATTTGAAGAAAACAAAAACATTTTTTTTTTAAAAAAAAAAAGAAAAGAAGAAAGACAGTTTGGCCAACTAACCAAGCATATGTGTATGTCCCCCATCATGACCTGGCGGCGGCGGCGGAGGAGAGGTGACGGCGGAGAGAATAGCAGTCATAGCACGAATCTGCATCTCCATGGCAGCAATATAATCAGTAGTTTCTTCTAAAACCACCGGTAAGGTTTGTTTACGGCAACCGGGAACTAACCGGCTCAGAACTTTCACTTTCCTCTGTACAGCTGGCAATCCTTTTGCCTTTAGCCTCAAAACCGTCGCTCTCTGTTTCTTCGACCTGATACTCCCGGTCGTTAACAACGTCGTCGTTTTCGTCGTCGGAGTCGGGTTCGAGATTCTCTGCCGTTTCTGTTTTCTGAATTTGAGTTTAACGGCTTTAGATAGTATCGCTCGACTCCACAGTGTTTTACCTCTCGCCGCAACTGCTAAAGCTCTATCCGCGACTTCGCGTACGGCTCGACCACCACCGCCGCCACGTGGATTCGACGATGAAGACGACGAAGGTTGTTGACTGATTCGTAGCTCTCTGAGAGCACGGACTAGTTTCGTTGAGTAGATCTGTTGCTGCTTCTCCGATCTCCATTTCTCCAACGATGTTGATTGAGATGATGAATCAACCGATGATGGTTGAGATTTCTTCCTCCGCTTACGACGGGAGCGATCGGAACTAGAGTTCGTTGTTGTTGTTGTTGTTGGTTGAGTAACTTGATTCGATACGGGAGATATTGACTCCATATATCGCCGCGCCGATCAAATAATTCTGATCAGATCAGAATTCAAGAATTCCGAAACTGTTGGATCCGAATCAGAGGATCTGTTAAAGATTAAGAGACGAAGAAACGGGAAAGAGGATGAGAGAGAGAGAGAGATAATTAAGAAGAGAGATTAAGGGGATTAATGATTTACCTGTTTAGGGAGGAGAGATTGGGCAGAACGGAACGGGACGGAGAAGGTGGGAGAGAGAGAGAGATGATGATGAGGTGTCACGAAGGTTGTGGAAGGCAAAAGGGAGAGAAGACGATTCCTTTTTTTTTTTTTTTTTAAATAAGAAAGGGAATGAAGCAAAGAATCGCATTTTTATACACATGAACCAAAACATTATTATTATTATTTTTAGTTTTTACTGTGGGTTCCTTTGCTTCTCTCCCATGTGATGTGCACTATCATTCTGTTGATTAAATTATTGTTAAATCCTTACTTTTTTTTAATATTACCAACAATAACACTCTCTATTTTTAGCCAAATCATTTTCTTTTGGTGATAAATAGCATTTTTATAATATATATAACAAAACTAGTGATATTTATAAGTTCACTATCTTGTTATAGATTGGATTCAAATTTGGGAGTGAGTGAGTGAATTGTAAGCGATTAAAAAAAAAAGTAAAAGATCATTTTTAGTTATATTATAGTACTACACTTGTTATTACATAAACATTTTCTACCTTTGTTTGACTTACTGTTTTCTTTTTAAAGTTTAACTAGATTTGGACCCGTACAGGTTAATTTTTTTTTTATCTATATTATAATTTCAAAATAAATATAATTTATAAGACGGTTTAGCATTGTAAACTGAGAAACGATTGTTATTATTATTTTTTGTATGAATATGAGAGATGTATTTTGGTGAATGAAAATCTGAATGATTTACATTAATGTTTTTTTAACCAGGACCGGACCGCCCTGTCGGTTTGATCCAACCACAATCCGATAGGTATTCCGGTCTGGGTACCCTCTAAAAACCTAACAAATAAAACCCAGAAAAACTCGGTAAAAAAACCCGTGAACCAGTGGTTGAACCGGCGGGTCGGACCAGATTGTCAGTCTCAAATTAAAATATTTTATTTTGGTCACACTTTAAATTCAAATCAAATTATAAATAAATGTTATTATTTATAAAAGAATCAGTTAGTTATTTTATCTATTCATTTAAAAGTTTAATTTTAGTTGTTTAGTACTTAATTATGTATGTTTTGTTCATATATTTATAGAAAATATAATCAAACTAATAAACTAATTGACTTGTAATTCAATCGGTCTGACTTGTTGACCCAGTGACCCGAAAGACTTCCAGTTCACCTTCTGGTCCGGGTTTAAAAACATTGATTTATATTAAAAGCTTAAAAAGGTGTTAGGTCAAATTTGGAATATCCCGTTTAAAATTTTTGATTACAATTAAGGTTTTATTTGTTATGATTAATTAATGAATTATCAACTTATAACCAATTAATATGTGGATTAATTTATAACCTATGTATAAACTATTTGTAACCATTTATAATCATATATTAAGATTATAAAGTCTACCAAAACAATGTTATATACTTTCCATTTATTAAAAAAGGGATGGTTAACTATGAAATAATAATTCAAATGTTTTATGCTAAAATAAAAGTTACAAATTTCTGGTATGATTTATAGTTTTGATTTACGATGTAGTTGTAATGTAATACCTTCTTTTAAAGAAATTTATTTTGATATTTTAGTTTTTTTCTTTTCTTTTTCTTTCTCTTTCTGTATAGCTTAATTTTGATTTTGATGAGAAAATAACAAAATTTAAAAATCCATATCTACATAATCTGTCAAATTTTATCTTCTCATTTCATGTTCAAAAGTTTTAAAATCAGAATGCTTATATGAAATTAGGAATGATTGTTTTGAAAAAGACACGGACCAAAAAACTGATTTGCCAACTGGACATATACAAAGGTTACGGGTGTTTTAGAGACAGGCTTATAAAGAAATAAAAAGCCCATTATTCTACTATCAAGGCCCATTTTGTTTGATGTTTGCGGCCTGATAAAAGAAACCCTAAACCTAAAATTCGTATGTATAAATAACAACACTTCCGGCAAAACCTAAAAACAGTCTCGATCTCTCCTCTCATATAGCTAGTTTAGGTTTGCTGTGTTTGTGTTTTTATATGTTTGTGATCTTAAAAAGTGTTCTTTAGCAAACTGATTGGATTCGCCTCTCAGATTGATTTTTCCTATAGAGTTTTCAGTATTTATGGGATGATTCTTTCATCCAATTGAGAGGCGATAGATTATTTTGCAGGGGCGTTGAGTCGCTTCGCTTATGTTTTACCAGGCATAGCGAATAAGCTCGTGCTATATCTTTAATCATCTTTTTTTGATTCGTTTTTTTAAAAAAAAAAGTTTTTGTTAGTAAAAAAGGATCCTATGATGGCATGAAATCTTTGAGACCTGATTTTATTATTGATGAAACGCTATAAGCATTTTTTACTCTGAGGATCCTATTAAATATATTTGTCTGTTTTTTTTATGTGTATTAAAATTTGTTTTTTGAGTAATCTTTATTATGTAATGTGGGAAAGATGATGATTATGCACTGGGCTCTGAGGAGTTGATTGACATTCGACTTCTTTTTGATGGATAATGCAGCCTAGAAAGCTTTATCTGATTTTTCTTATTACTTCGTTCTTGTTCTTTTGATATATATAGTTCCCAATTAGATCTTGATAATAATCAAAACTTTATTTGTATTTCTTAGTTGTTATATCATCCAGAACCATCATCAGAAAAATATTGAAGCCATTAACTCTCCAAGTCATATTCTAAACATCTCGATAAAAGATCACATCCTAAAATATTACATTGAAAACGATTAAAGGCTTTTAGCCGAAGAAAGTATTGTTGAAATTTGACGGAGTTAATTTGAAAACGAAATTACCAACTTTACTGACGAGCAATCACAGTTGCTTACCGAAATGTGAAGTGAGCAATTCTGATTAGGTACTTGATTTACAAAAACTAAAACAATCAAAAACTTGATGTTACATTCGAGAATCGTATTGTTACTTATATAACACGACTATGTTACACAGTACAGACTTACAGTTACAGGTGTGATAAAAGAGATTAAAAACCAGAAAATACGGCATGTAGTCTTTTTTGACGAAAGACTTAGTTGGTGGTAAACTCATCAGGACAGAACTATGCAAAGACTTGAAGAGAAACAACACCACAGTCAAACATTGCCGCTTAATACAAGAGATCTCATTACAATGTTTTCCAATTTTCCTTTTTGTTTTTTAGATGTTGCCCAGTCTTTTATTGCGTTCTAGGCAAAAAAGTCATATAACCCCAAGTAAGAAGAAACATTGTTGTAAAATGTTTTTTTTGCTTTTCAGTGTTCAAGAGCACTCCGTATAGAGACTTGCGAGTCTTGTGTTGTTGAGTTGTAGTGACCTCTGGATATGAGGTCATGATTCAAGAACACCACTATAACCGTGATGTCATCGTGAAAATGGCGCCTCACCTTCTTGTCAATCTTCCTTAGATCTGAATATCTCATCTCACGTTTCCTCGCTGCCTCGTGAAGAGCCGCCTTTATCAGTCTCTTTGCGCTTCCCTGAAGAGAGAGAAAGAAAACACAGTGCAACAAATCAATCATACATCTAACGAACTTGTAATAATCAGGATTCTTCTGACTTAACTCACTAACACGGTAATCTAAAACTTATCCAGACCAAAAAAGGCCAAAACGGGTGTTTAATGAGGGGAGCAATATAACCACTAAGTGCAAACTACTAATCATGGCAAGTCATCTAAGGGAGAAATTAAATTAGAAACTTACAGCACGGGGATGGTTATGAACAATCTCAACTGCTTTTTCGTTTGTCAAATGTTCCCAAAGACCATCAGATGCAAAAATGAGAAACGAATCATTAGGGTGCAGAGGATGAGCGAGTATAGTCGGTGTTGCAGACATCAATGGTCTCTTCATTGGCTCTGCAATTCTGAACTTTTGACTGATTGGCTCCTTGTTAAATTCGGGTCGCTTCATGTACATGTCTCCTATAGACCTCGAAACCTATATATAAACATTAAATCAATGCTGATCACTAAATCAGGGAATGAACACAAAATCATAAGAGCTGTTTGGTTAAGCTGATTAATTATTGGTAACTAGACATCACCAAGATGGTAAGACGTATGTTAAGCTTTTTCAGTGCGTATGTATGGAACTATGGAAGTTCATCATAAACCCTGATCATAAACTACTTCACTACTTCATCATAAGGATTTGGACTTCTTAGATCCCTAATGGACTTTTTCTATAGCCTATATAAAAACGGGACAAGCCACTCAAATACTAAGAAAGAAAAATTAACCAGTTTATCTCTTCCCAAAAGGGCATGAGAAGCCAGAGGTACCACCAATAAAAATTCAAAGAAAAACCAGAAACAAGCAGCACAACCACATGATTCCATGGCAGAGTGTCAGAGAAAGGAGGAAGCAAAACCAATGCAACACACTGAATTCTGCTATTCTGCAACCTAATTATCCCTAAATTTGCGTTTTTTTTTGGGAAACTAACAGAAAAGAGAAAGAGAAACTACCTGAATAATGCCCTTAACTCTCCAAACTCCATGCCTAAAGACAACAATCTGCTGGTCATCAGGATGCAAGTCCTTAAGTTCCCAACGAATATCCTCATTGTTGGCATTATGTTCAGTAGACAGCTGGATAGCAGAGAGTCCACCAGAGTTGCCTTTCTTTCCAAGAACAACCCTTGAATCTCCAAGGCTAGCCACAAAAAGAGTATTCTGATATATCACTCCAACAAGACAACAAGTGCCAACAGTTGCCAAATTCGGTATCTCTTGCCACAGCTCTGAGACAATGGAAGCAAATCCTTCTTCAGTCGCATGAAATGCTCTTTGTATAGTCTCTCTTGTCACAACTCCTTGCGTCTCCGCTGATATTTCTGCATAATCGTAAAGCCTGAGCAATCCCAACATAAGAGAGAGGCTCAACCTCCTTTTCATAAAATGTAGTACAGTACACTCCTAGGGACACACTCCACTATCAAAACCCTATAACTAAAAAGCTTATGACAACAAAGCAAAGCACAGCAAAGAACAATAAACACAGGGATGATGAAGTTGGTAAAAGTAAAAGACTAAAATGGGCTAGAAAGACTGTAGCTTTAAACTTGTGTATTAAGCAGCTTCAATGGGAAACCTAATTATATCTCCCAAAAGAGATTAAAAAGAAAGTCAAAGTACCTAACTTTGTTGACCAATCACAATCTTCATCACCACAAAGACTTGAACCCCAAAAAAAAAAGCTTGAGAATTTAAGTCAACGGATTCATCTAAAATTATATGTAATTCCCACAAAAAAGACCCAAACCTCTAAAATGTCAAAAAATCATAGTGGTAAAAAGGAACTCACGTCGGAAATGGTTAAAGAGATGATCGCAGACGTAACGAGCAGCTTCAGGACCACCATGACCATCATAAACACCAACGAAAGTACCGAAATTACCGGATTCGATCTGGCTTTGATCTTCAAGAACCTGATTGGCTTGAATCACAGCCATGGAGAATTCGCCGCCGCAGTATCTACCGAGATCACGGAACCAAAGCAAACCGTCTTTGCCTTCAGCACCGCCGTTTCCACCACCGCCACCACCACCCGATCCAGCCTCGGAATTATCGCAGATGTGCCCGAATGGCTTGAAGCAGAGAGAAAACAGATTCATCAATGAACCTGACATTCAACATCTCTCGAAAACCCTCCCTAAAACTCCTCTCAGAACCGTAAGATTCAATTGGGGTTTTTTTTTTTAAGGGTTTCGATTCAAAATTGAAAAGGGTAAAGGATTTGGATATAGATCGGGGGAGGGAGGGAGGGAGGGAGAATGATGATGGGAGAGAAAGGGAGAGAGAGAAAAGAGAGAAAACCCTAGGTCTTAATGGAAGGGAAGATGCGTATGATAAGATGTGAGGCGTAGGATAAGAAGGGAGGCGTATGTTAGAAGAAGAAGACGACGGACGTGTCTTGTCCGGTCGTAGAGGAACAAAGAAATTCTCGCTTGTAATTTTTTGTCTGATGACGAGAGAGAGCGATCTTTCTTAGCTGTCCCGACCATTTCCTTAACCCCCTATTTACTATTTTACAACTGTTTACTGACTTACTGTTACCTTACCCCCCCCCCCCCCCAAACTTTTAATATTTACATGATTTCAATGTGTGTGTTCTTCTATATGTCTTAATAAGAGTATTTTATTTTTGACCAATATTGCATGCAAGTAAAAAATCTCATATTTTCAAAGTATATGGTTTCACTTCCACTACTCTCGATATAAAAGCCTTCCCATGCGGGGGGGGGGACCCAATATGCGTTTTAACTATGACATTGGTTTATTTGGACGCTGGACTACTTTTTTTAAAGCCTATGAATGTACGTATTATATCACTTTTTTTTTTGTATGAACATTAAGATTCAATAGACCTCAGAATTATATTTTTAAAGAAATGTTTGCCTTATATTGTAAATCAAATCGTAAACGTATCTTCGTACTGATTTAATTGAATTACATCTTAACGTATATAGCACAACTCGTGTCGAATATAGTACAATGAGTCCTGAGTTGAGTGAGTTCGGTCTCCAAGATCGATTAAACTGATGTTGTCTTCTTTTTTTTTATGTGGCCATATTAAATAGTGTGTGTGAGATTCATTCTTTCAATTAATTTGTTCTCTATTTCTTTTTTTTTTTATATAACTAAATTAAAGTTCTCTGTTACTCTATATATAACAATTTTTATATGATGAAAAAGATATGTAAATGAAATTAAGAAAGAAGTAAGCTCGTTTCACTTTACAATATTAATATATTTTTATTATTTTTGCTCCAAAAAAATTCGATATCTTAATGTTCCAAAAAAAACAAAGATCATAGATGATGACCGTCTTGTTAACTAGCTTGCAAGGTCTAATTTTCCGTATTTTCTATTGGCATCTTTTGCATCCAAATTCTTTGAATTCTTTATCTCTACTCTGTTTGTAGATATCAAAATAATGACTTTCGTTTACCCAACTAAACTTACAGAAAAACTGCTAAGGACTGAGTTATAGTTCTCTACCTATCACACTGTAACAAAGTCGCATATCTGATCTAACTAACTCACACAAACTGATCACGCAGGATGATCTATATTTTTCCTCTCTAGTTCTATTTATACTCTATCCTCGCTTTATTTTTAACATGTGCCTCTCACATGTACTCTCTTATCAATATTCCCCCCTTTCAAAACAGTTTGTCCTCAAGCTTTGAAGTAACAGTGAAGATAGAAACAAATGAAGACAATCAATGTTTTCATGGTAGAGCTGCTGCATACACATTAATTCTCCACACCATAGTATAGTTGCAGGTTATGAGAATGTATGTTGCATTTTCTTCTTTCTCCATCAATACCATACTGAAAAGTAGCCGATCTTGTCTATAGTTGCAGTAGACCAGGAGCCATGTGTAACATCACTACAAGGAAACTCAACCAAAAACTTCACTGAATGAGAAACTCTTACTGCAACATCCTGCAACCATGATGAACTGTTTTCAGTCTCTGTTGTATCAGAGTGTAGAGTGTGATGGAGTTTTTCCAGTCTTTTAAAACTTGTTTCCTGCATCTTGTGAATCTTGTAATCATGTATACCCTCTCTATATGTGCCCTTTGTTCTCTATTCCAAGGAGTTTGAACTTAAACCACCATGATTTGGGCAACTTGTTCAGTTTCAATTGTGACCATACTTGGTTGTCGTCGTGACATATAGTTGCATACTGAGGCACTGAAAAACATGAAACCTGAGCATCACCAAGTAGGCTCCTCAAAACAGCAACTTCTTTCCCAATGACAATACTCAATGGAATCTTCACGTCTCTCTTGTATGCATTTTTTCTGAATTGCACACTATGAAACCACCAACCATCAATCTGCATTTACTCTCTGCCACTCATGTAAACAAACACCACGGCATATCCTTGTATCTTTGCTAATCCTGTTTCATAATCCCTGATTACCGAACTGCTGCAGAACATCAATTTCTCTTTGTCTAATTTACAGCCATCACCATTAAGTTGTCCCGTGATATGAGAATCATGTAGCAGCTTCATTGATCCAACCCAATTCCTGTCCTTGAATTTGAATTTCCAGGTTTTAGAACACTTCAATTGATGTCTCTTCCATAGTAAATTGTACCTTCTTAAAAGCATAAGATTGGACACTTGATCTGCAAAAGAACTGATCTTTAAACCTGTTAGCTTCTCATAACAATCAACCACTTTCCATATATCCAAACCATGTAAATGTTCCTCTTTCTTAACCAAATCCTTGACATCCCCATATGTGAACACATCAAAATATAATTGATTTTGTGATGATGCTCCATTGTTCCCCAGTACTGTAGATATTAAGCTCTCAAGTACACAACCTGATTCATTGCTAAAAAACAATGTGTTTTGCTTCCCTGAATCCATACTGATCAGATTATTATCCTCCTTAGATGAATCTGCATCTTGAAACAATTCTTCTTCCAAAATCACGTCAGACTTAGAAAGAAACTGCTATGGGTGGAGGTTGAACACTAATGTTTCCAAATCGAACATACAATCGTGACTTGAAATTCTTCCAATTTGTGAAAGATACATGCTTGAACTAACTCAAATCATCTCCCTCAAGGTGTGAAGACACCGAACATATCTTATCCATGTCAGTATATTGAGCAAAACGAAAAATCTTTCGACCTGTGCTATCCAACCACATGGATACACACCATGAAAAAATGGCAGCTCGATCTCTTTTACCATATTATCTCCATTCCCTTGCATAATCTCATGTGTTGGTTCATTCGAACATATCCCTTCCAGCTTCTGATCAACTAGCTCAACAACCTGAGATGACAAATCCTCAATCTTCTGCACATAATCTGATATTGACTCAGTCTTATGTGAGCCTGCTTCTTGACTTGATTCGTTTAGCATAGTCACTACATAATCAGATCCATAAATTTCCTTATTCTCTTTATTGGCCAACATCAACTCTTCTTTAACAACTTTTCTCTTTATACATGACTCCATAGCTCTAGCTACAGCCATCATCTCCGGCAAATTACGTGGCTTTTGCATATGAACAAGCTCCTGCATTTCCCGTGTTAAACCATTGAAAAAAATCCCTTCTAGTTTCTCCTCATCCAACCCAGATACTTGTGATGAAAGATCCTCAAATCGTTGTGTATAATCCGCTATTGTCTTGTCTATTTGATACGAAACAAACTTATACTTGGTCCTCTAATCTTTGATCCAAATTTCAGCATCAATTCCGACTTAAACTGAACCCAACTTTCAAAATGTCTCGTGTTAATTTCCAAATTGTACCAGCTCAATGCTTCTCCTCGCAAGCTCACTGAATCTAACACTAGTTTCTCTGCATCGTTGTATCCACCCATTCGAAAGAAACGCTCAACAAGCGCAATCCAACCATAAACCCCAAAGCCTTCAAATAATGCCATCTCTACGTTCTTGAGAAGGTTTTTTCTAATACCAGGCCTATTCTCACTAAGGCAAGGTTCCAGAGAAGCGAATGGTACCTGATTAAGTCGATCTTGCGCTCTTGCAGCTTCTGGTTCGCTTAAACCACCAACCTCATGTACCATTTCTTTGCTCGGAAAGGATTGAATCAAGAAATCGATTTTTGGCCTATCTTTGAATCCAAAGAATCAAACTTTGAATCCATACGAGCTGCAGACGAACGAATCCTTGTTTTCACCTCTGAAAATTGATCGTAAAATTCAATCGCCACCTGCTCTGATGCTGTTAACTCCGTCATCGGCTATAATACTTGCTCCATCACAATCTTCAATCTTTGAATCCGTTGATTGCAACAAAACCCCAAAATTGCTTGAAAACCTAATCTTCTGCAATGACTTCGATCTCGATCACGAACGCACCATTTGATAAGGACTGAGTTACAGTTCTCAATCACCTATCACACCGTAACAGAGTCGCAGCTATGGTCTAACTAACTCACACAAACTGATCATGCTAGATAATCTATATTTTTCCTCTTTAGTTTTATTTATACTCTATCCTCGCTTTACTCTTAACATGTGCCTCTCACATGTGCTCTCTTATCAAAAACAAAGTCTGGCCGAAAATATTTGTTAAATCCAAACGACCACATTCTACCTGGTACTAAACTCCGGTATCCAAGATCATCATCCTTTTATTTGCAATGGTACCATAGCGTCGTCGAAACACCTCCAAGATCATTACGAATCACCATTATCGTTGTTTTATGGGCTTGAGATATAGTTGTTGCACTTATGAAGATAATCATTACAAAGAACACTAAGAATGTTTTCATACCACCACCCATGATGCTTCATCCAATTTTTTGTTTGTTTGTCAATGTCGAAGTTTATGTTGATGATGACTAACTTCAATCAAACTTATAATTTAGTATTGATACTGTAATAATATTTCATTATACTTCCGTAACATGTTAAATCAACGCTTTACTCTTTTGACCATACACTTTCCCAAATTAAATTCTATGCATAGTTTTTTTTTTACCATAAATTTTTTAATTTGACTATAAAACTTATAATTTAGTTTTTATTTATTTATGTTAACACTTTAGTCTTATATTATATAGTCTCTATATTAATAGTATAGTATTGGTGTATTAAGTTTCCTTTCGCTTAATACACTTTGTATATAACTGAGATGTAAGACTCTTATTCCAATTAATGAGAAATCAGATTCTTTTCTTCTCTATCTCTTTAACTGTTAACATGGTATCAGAGAAAAGTTTGTTAGTGAGAGAAATTTTTCTGCCTTGTTGATTTCGCTAGATTCATCATCAGGTCTTCGAATTCATCTTCGATTTCTCATTCAATCATCTTTATCTCTTTGGGTTAATCGTTTCGAAGCTCAATTCCAGCTCGTTTTATTGTTTTCTGTTACGCGATGAGTGCTTCTTTCGATCAAATTGCTTCAATCTTCGTTGTTCATCTTCTCTTGGCGATTGCGGTGTTTATCTATATACTCGTCGTCTTCGTCTGTGTTCTTGAAGCTTTCTTTTCCAATTAAGGTGGATTCTGTTACGATTCTTTGATTTGGTTACCAAATCCTTCCTTTTCTTTCAGCTATGGCAAATCCAACATCTGACTTAGTGTCCGATTCATCTCAATAGACTGATCAGTATAACAATCCTTATTTTCTTCATGGCACTGATCACGCTGGGTTAGTCTTGGTTTCTGATCGATTGACAACAGGTGCTGAGTTTCATTCATGGCGACGATCCATGCGAATGACACTTAATGTCAGGAATAAGCTAGGATTCATCGATGGTACGATCTCTAAACCATCCTCTGATCACCGTGATTTTGGATCTTGGTCTCGATGCAATGATATGGTATCTACTTGGTTGATGAACTCTGTATCGAAGAAGATAGGTCAGAGTCTTTTGTTTATCCCAACCGCAGAGGGTATATGGCAAGATATTATATCTAGGTTCAAACAGGATGATGCTCCGAGAGTTTATGAGATTGAGCAGAAACTTAGCTCTATTCAACAGGGAGCGATGAATGTAACTACTTATTACACTGAGCTAGTGACTCTTTGGGAAGAGCTCAAGAATTATGTTGAACTTCCTGTTTGTACCTGTGGCAAATGTGAATGTAGTGCAGCAGTCTTATGGGAAAAATTGCAACAGAGAAGTCGAGTGACTAAGTTCTTGATGGGTTTGAATGATTCTTATGAAGCTACTCGCAGACACATCTTAATGATCTCGCCAATGCCTTCTATCAAGCAAGCTTTTCACATGGTGACACAAGATGAGAGGCAGAAGAATATTGTTAAACCAACTCGTTCTGAAGGAGTTGTGTTTCAAGCCTCTGGTCCACCTCCTGCTTTTTTATCTGATTCCTCTTCTTATGCGGGTTCAGTGGAGAATGTTGCCTATGCTGTTCAAAACTCATATCGTCCAAGACAGTCACGTCCTATATGCACACATTATGGAATGACAGGACACATTGTTCAGAAATGCTTTATGCTACATGGTTATACACCTGGATACATCCCTGGTTTTAAGAGCATCTCATCTGGTTATCATGCTCAGCGAGTAAACACTCCGCAGGGTCTTCCATCTAAAGGTCAGCAACAAAGTCAGCATACTCCGAGGACACATGTTGTGGCGAATGTTACTTCGGCCATGCCTTATGTCCCTCCACCAGCTTTGAATGCTATCAATTTGAATGTTAGTAAAATGACCTCTGATCAGATGCAGACCATAATTCAGCAACTATCAATGCACATGACACTTCCAGAAAATCAGGCTCTTACCAAGGTTTCTTCCATTTCCGAACATGGTGCTATGGCTGTTGAATCTTCTGCTGGTACTATTCCTTTTCCTTCTACTTCACTTCGTTTTGAACATAACCATCTTACTTTTCAACATCAATGTCTCTCATCTCTTCACTCAAAACTCCCACATGGTTCTTGGATTATTGACACTGGTGCTACTACACATGTTTGTTCTGATCTTGCCTTGTTTAGTGAAACAGTTCCAGTTTCTGGTGTGACCGTCTCTCTTCCGGATGCCACTAGAGTTGATATTGCACACACTGGCATGATTCATCTTTCACATTCTCTCATTTTGCATAATGTCTTACATGTTCCATCTTTCTAGTTCAATCTTATATCTGTTAGTAGTTTGCTAAGATCTAGTAATTGTTCAGCACATTTCTTTGCTAATTCATGTTTCATTCAGGAGTTTATTCAGGGCTTGATGATTGGTAGAGGCATCTTATTACATAATCTCTACATACTGCAACTTGATTCTCCTGCATCTCATGCTTCCTCTTCCGTCGCAAGTTCTTCCACTTCGTCTCATTTCTTTGGATCCTTGACTGTCGATGGTGATCTTTGGCATGCTCGCCTTGGACATCCGTCCGCTGACAAGTTATAATTCATTCCGGGTACAATATCAAAAACTGCTAAGACATCATCACCTTGTCATGTATGTCATCTAGCTAAATAAAAAAGATTATCATATATGTCTCATAGTAAACTGTCAGCTTTACCTTTTGATTTACTTCATCTAGATGTTTGGGGTCCTTTCTCAACAGAGTCTGTAGATGGATATAGATATTTTCTTAGTATAGTCGATGATTGTACTAGAGCTACTTGGCTATATATGTTGAGAAATAAAAGTGAAGTTTCTACTTATTTTCAAGATTTCATACAATTGGTACTGACTCAATACAAATCAACAATTAAAGTCATTACAACCGATAACGCTCCTGAATTAGCTTTCACAGATATTGTTAAGAAACTTGGCATTTTGCATCAATTTTCTTGTGCTTATACACCTCAACAAAATTCAATTGTTGAAAGAAAGCACCAACATCTTCTCAATGTAGCTAGGGCTTTACTTTTTCAATCAAATGTTTCCCTTGCATATTGGAGTGATTGTGTATTAACTGCTGTTTTCTTGATTAATCGAACTCCATATGCTTTACTTGATAATAAAACACCTTATGAATTGTTAACCTCTCGTAAACCAGATTATACACTTCTTGCTTGTGTTACGTCTCTACTTTACAAAAGGATCGTCATAAGTTCAGTCCTAGAGCTGATAAATGTGTCTTTTTAGGATATGCATCTGGTTATAAAGGCTATAAGGTGTTGCATTTAGATAATAATTATGTTTCCATTTCTCGTCATGTTGTTTTCCATGAAACATATTTTCCATTTCATGATATCTCTGCATCATTTCCATCCGAGATTTTTCATCATAATATCTTAACAATTTCGATTGAACTACCTGATGATGTGATGCATTCATCGCCTGTTCCTCTTGCATCACCCACGGATGCATCATCTGTGCATCCACCTACGCCCTCTAGTGTTGTTCAACCGGATGAAGCGGGTGTTACCACAGACACTGGAGTTGTTTCTCTTCACAATGCCAGACCAAAACGCATCAGTAAGGTACCAGGTTATTTGTCTGATTATCATTGTGCTCTTGCCCAGCTTACAATTCCCTTTCCTCTTCCAGCCACACATAAAACACCATATCCTCTTTCTTCTGTTCTTTCTTACACAAATCTTAAAAAACTCTATCAGTCTATTGTTCTATCTTTTTCACTAGACACAGAACCTACATCTTTTCAACAAGCCATCAAATGTAAGAAATGGACGAAGGCTATGGATGTGGAGCTTGATAATATGGAGGTAAGTGGCACTTTTGATGTTGTTTCTTTACCACCTGGGAAGAATGTAGTTGGTTGCAAATGGGTTTATACGATCAAATATGATGCGGATGGTAGTATCGAAAGGTATAAAGCTAGATTAGTTGCCAAGGGTTTTACACAACAGGAAGGTGTTGGTTTCTTTGAAACTTTTTCCCCTGTTGCTAAAATGGGTAGTGTGAATTTTCTTCTTGGCTTGGCAGCTAAAAAAGGTTGGAGTCTCTGTCAAATGGATGTCACTAGTGCTTTCCTGCAAAATGAGCTCGACGAGGAGATTTATATGAGCCTTCCTCTTGGTTACACTCCAGCTTCGGGTGTTTTACCGCCTAACCCTGTTTGTCGACTGAAGAAATCTATCTACGGATTGAAACAAGCTTCTCGACAATGGTATAAGTGTTTCTCTTCTGTTCTTTTGAACAGTGGTTTTACTCAGGCTCCCTCTGAGAACACTTTATTTGTCAAGATGACTGATTCTTCTTTCATAGCACTCTTATTCTATGTAGATGACATCATGATTGCAAGTAATAGTGATGCAGAAGTTCTCTCTGTTAAGACGATACTTGCGCAGGCTTTCAAAATCAAGGATTTAGGTCCGGCAAGATTCTTTTTGGGACTTGAGATAGCTCGAAATTCTGCTGGAACATCTGTCAGCCAGCGAAAGTATTGTCTGAATCTTCTCAATGACACTGGTTATTTGGGTTGCAAGCCTAAGAATGTTCCCATGGATCCCACTAAGGCGTTATTCAAAGACACTGGTGTTCTTCTTCCTGAAGCTGAGATTAGTTCGTACAGAGCATTGATTGGACGGCTCTTGTACTTAACCATCACTCGCCCTGATATCACATTTGCAGTCAACAAGCTTAGCCAGTATCTCTCCTGTCCTACGGATGCACATCAGCATGCAGCTCAGCATGTTCTCAAATATCTCAAAGGAAATCCAGGACAAGGTTTGTTTTACTCTGCTCACGATGATATTGGCTTGACTGCATTCTCTGATGCAGACTGGGGTACTTGTCTCGATTCTCGATGCTCTGGTCACTGGTATGTGCACTTTCTTAGGCTCTGTCACTGGTATGTGCACTTTCTCAACCCGGTTTTCCACGAACGCATTAAACATATGGAGATTGATTTGCATCGTACGAGGGATCGGGTACCAACTTGCGGATATCCTTACTAAACCTTTGCAGGCTGGTCCTTTTCACTCTCTTCTTGACAGAATGTCTGTTTCAAGTCTTTTCCTTCCATCATCCGATTCCAGTTCAAAGACTTGAGGAGGGGGTGTTAACACTAGAGTCTTATATTATATAGTCTCTACATTATTAATATAGTGTTGGTGTATTAAGTTTCCTTTAGCTTAATACACTTTGTATATAACTGAGATGTAAGACTCTTATTCCAATTAATGAGAAATCAGATCTTTTCTTCTCTCTCTAACTGTTAACAATTTATATTCATATTTCTTTTTTATTTATTTCATTTCTTTTTTATTTTAATTTATTCATACTTCTAGAACACATATTACTCTTGACTCTTGAATATTCTGTTCTTTCTTTGGTTTATTTTATTTTATTTTATTTTCTTCTTAATACTTTTGTTGTTATTGACAAATCATTTACACAATTGTTCCAAGAAGATAAACAATTGTTGGCCACAGAAAGATTAAATAAAGTTTTCACTTCCACAATAAACGGCAAAAGCCTTCCCACGCGGGACTAGTTTATTTCCGTTCACCTAGCATGCGGATGCGGTTAACTTTGATATTAGTTGTTATGTCCGAATCTATTACCGCTAGATTCTGCACTACGTTTTGACTCACTCAGTTTTGGGCTCATGAAATTTTACTCTAATCGATATGCGTTTGTTGTTAACTAAGACACATATGTGTAATATGTCTACAATATGGAACGGGACTCTAATTTTTTAAAGCCTATGAATTCATCTGACACGTCATTGGTGGAAAACATTAACAAAGACCCGAGTGTTCGTATTACAGTGGCCACACTATACACATCACACACATATGTTTTCTCGACGTTACGATTGAATAGACCTCAGAATGATTTAAACAAATCTTTGCCTTGTATTATATCATACGTAATTTAATGTGTCCATGTACTGATTTAATTGCAATATATACATTTTAACGTATATTATAGCCAGAAGAATAAGCTTATACAGTATATAGTACAATGAGAGTCCTGATCAGTTCAGTCCGGACGGAGATCGATTAAATTGATGTTTACATTTTTTTTTCTGTTGCAATATTAGTAAATAGTGTGTGCGCGCCGCGCCATTCATTCGATCAATAACTTGTTCTCTGTTTATAATATTTTCTATTTATAGAAAGCTGAACTTTAGTCCTATAATATATGATAGATAAAAAAACGGTATGTGAATTGTAAGTATGAGAAAAATCTCGTTTTAGTTCAGACTACTACAATGTTTTGTTATTCTGCTCTGAAGATTTTTTGGAAATATTTATTTCCAAGGAAAGCAAAGATGAGAGAAGTTGGCCGTCTTGTTAACTAGCTTGCAAGGTCCGTTCTTCCGTATTTTCCATTCGCATGTTCTGCATCCAAACTCTTTATACTCTTTGTCTCTACTCTGTTTGTAGATATCAAAATAATGACTTCCATTTCCCCAACTAAAATTACAGAAAAACAAAGTCCGGCCGAATATATGCGGTTTAAATCCAAACGACCACGATCCACCTGGTGCTAAACTCCCGAATCCAACCTCATCATCCCCTGATTTGCAATGGTGCCATAGCGTCAAACCACCTTCAAGATCATTACGAATCACCACTGTCGTCGTTTTTTGGGCTCGAGATATAGTTGCACTTATGAGCATAGTCATAACAAAGAACGCTATGAATGTTTTCATACCACCCATGATGATTCGTCCAACTTTTTTTTTGGTCAATATCGAAGTTTTTCTTTTTCTTTTTTATAGGAATGTGAATATCATATTAATGAAAGAGAGGTTATACAAAATAAGCTTAACCTTGTTCTGTAACTTTTGCCAAAAAAGAATGAAAAACAAAAGTTACAAAATGAGTTGAGTGTCAATCATCAAATCCCTGAATTGCTTCCTGGATCTTCTGGCCGAGATTGTGTTGCGGAGCTCCTTGGTGATACCTTTGAATAGTTCTTCTGGCGTGATGTGGAGCTGATTGTGGAGGATGTTCTGGCTGAGATTGTGTTGCGGAGCTCCTTGTCAATATCGAAGTTTATGGTTGATGACTACTTCAATCAAACTTATTATTTAATATTGTAATAATCTTTCATTAATATGTTAAATCAACACTTTACTCTTTTGACCCATTCACTTTCCAAATTAAAATATATGCATACACTACAAAAAAAAAAGGGGCGTTTAACGTCGGTTTTTTTTATGTCTAGCGTCGGTTAGTGACTGACTTTAATAATATAACGTCGGTTTTCAAACCGACTTAACAAGCTTCGACGTTAACTTTTTTTTGCATCGGTTTAGCAAGTGACGCTATGTTTAACGTCATAAATTTACCGTCGGTTTTATAAGTAATTAACGTCGGTGATTCATTGACGTTAATACTTACGTCGTCTATATAAACCGACGCATTGTGTTGATTTCAATTCTTTATTGCTAAATTTTCTGATTATTATTTATTAAATATAAAAAGAATTAGAAAACCTTGAAAGTAGAAACTATAGTGGACCAAATTAAATTTCTATTAATCAAACGTATAAATTTTACACATAAATGTCTAAATGTTTCATGTAAACATATTATCCACAATTTTATATCTTCAAAACTTTTTTTTATCTGAGTTATTTAAAATTATTTAAATTCACCTTTTGTCCTTTATATTTTTTCTAGAATACAATGATATCTTTTGCCCGTAAGGATCTTCAAAACTTTAAAAGGACGACTCCTGTAGAATATAAATCCTTTCAGCAATATCCAGAGAAGTGAGCGTGCATCCTACAATAATTGCTTTAAACTAGAGCACACATTAAGCATACATATATCTAACTGTGCTTAGAGAATCACACACAATGAAATACTAGTTAAGGGAACTTGATTTCATGCCATTTATAAGACAATAAGAAAGTACCTTAGATTCTGGGAGCTAGAGAAATCTTGGAAAGAGGGTTGAACAATTTTTCTTCTCCCTCCATACCAAAATTGCCCACTCTACACAAAGAAACATAGGATTTATCAGATTCGATGTATGAGATGAGATAAATAAACAGACCTTAACAAGAGATAATTTCAAAGTACCTGCACTACTTTACATAGTATGTTACATGTCAATCCCTTAGCGTTAGATTATATATAAAGTGAGCTTTAAGTACTAATCAAGCTTGAGACATATAACAGAGTTAGTACTAATCAAGTAGCTAGCTTTGTTTTACCTTCCAATAAGGGATGACAACATCTGTTGATGAGATTCTGTGACAAACTCAGGATACCATGCTGCTTCTCACCCAAAGACAATATGAGATTATCACAACATTCAAGTAAAAGCTGGTCATGGCCTATTATTAGTATTTCGTTTTGTTGTCTGATAAAAGAATATATAGTTACCTTAGAGCATATCTAGACAAAGCAAGTCTAGTACAGACTTGCAGCAGATGACTATTCAACCTGGAATAGTGATAGAAGAAGAGTTAATCTGACCTCCAACAGAGGAAATGAGGCTTTCACTAAATCTTACTCACAAGTGCGTACCTCCTCTTCACTTAGAGAACGTGGACTATCCTACACTCGAGAGGCAGGACAAAGGTATGTACCTAAACGCAACTCCAGAGCGATTAGTGAAGAGACTATGGTAAATCCATGAATTTTCATCTCTGCCAGTTCCTTTATACCACCAGTTCTTCAACTTCGAAACTCAATGAAACCAATAATAATTTCTCTATTTTGAAAAATCTATCAACTAAAAGGACCGAGCTTTCAAACACTGAGATTTCAATTTCCCGTGTCAAACTATCACAATCCTCCATCTTAATTTCCGATAACCTAACGGCAAAGATCTCCGATCATGTTCCAAGTTAGAATCAATACCTGAGTTTGGGTGGATTCGATGAGTTAGGATGCTTGTTCGTTTCGATCCGTTACACAAATCATCGGTTTAGAGCTTCTCCGCCTCTGAGCTTGAATCAGAAAAGAGATTGAAATCAATGAGATCGTCGGAACTTCACAGCGACGCGAAGCTAAAAACTCGTAAATGGAAGAGATCATAAGTGTAATCGGAAACTTATAAATTGGATCAATGACACAATTCCCCCAAAAGAAAGAAAAAAAAAAATGACGCAAAAACAACTATCGGCTTAAGTCGGTTTCTAAAGCGACGCAAAATACCTTCCTAATTGAAAGTTTATCGTCGGTTTACTAATTGACTTTAATATTATACCGACGTTATCTGACGCGTTACTTTTAGTGATAGTCTTTGTTACCATACAGTTTATAATTTGATCCATATTATCTGGACACAGAGATATACGAATTCCTTATTCAGCAGCTTTGTCAAATTGAATCGTATCCCTATAATTAATATACAAGTCGATCCATATATTCATTCATTTACTTGTAGCTCTTGAATGTTTTTTTTTTTAGTTTTTTTTTTAATTTTTAATTTAAATAATTTTGTTGTTATTGAAAAAAATTATTTACACAATTGCTCCAAGAAGAAAAACTAAATTATTGGCCACGAAACGATTGAGGGCCCATAAGTTTATCGTTGAATCAGGGCCCATAAATTATAAACCAACAGTAAACCGTATAAAACCATAATATTAATAGGGAAATAGATGTGGATTTTGAAATCGAGGGAGAAATAGCAATAAAACTATCAATTTGGGGTGAAATAGGATTGGAACTATTGATTCGGGGTGACATAGGAAGAGGTTGAAGTTCTGGGTTGATCTAGTATGATGTCATAGTTCCCGGAAGGAAATCGGACGTCTATCCCATCTTTTATGCAGAAAATTAAAATTGGGCTTTTGTCTTATATGAACTTCGTGCCATTTCTCAGCAATGCAAGGTTTACGTATTTCGAACGCAAGCCCACGTGTTTCCCACTTACTCTTTGCCGACGATAGTTTATTCTTTTGCAGAGCCGATCCTCAGCAATGCAAGGAAATTATCGATATAATCCGCTTTTATGGCGAGACGTCTGGACAAGAAATTAACTTCTCAAAATCTTCCATCATGTTTGGAACCGAGGTCCCGTCCCATATACGTCAAGAGATCAAATCTATTGTTGGGATATCACAAGAAGGAGGCATGGGTACATACTTGGGTCTCCCTGAGAAGATTCATGGATCAAAGGCATAAGTCTTTGCATTCGTGAGGGATAGACTCCATAAGAAGGTAAACATATGGACTTCGAGATCTCTATCCAAGGGAGGCAAGGAAGTCCTGATCAAATCAGTGGCGCAAGCAATTCCGACATATATAATGTCGTGTTTTCTCTTACCAAAAGCTATATGCTCAAAATTAACTAGCGCGATAGCCAATTTCTGGTGGAGCAATAAATCAGACAGTAAAGGACTACATTGGATATCATGGGAGCAAATGTGTACTCAAATTTCGGAAGGTGGGCTAGGCTTTAGAACACTAGAAGAATTTAATCTTGCCCTTTTGGCAAAGCAACTTTAGAGATTGCTGAGATATCCAGATTCCCTTCTTAGCCAAGTTCTAAAAGGGAGATACTTTCGATACTGTAGTCCATTAGAGATACAAGTATCGAATTGACCTTCATATGGGTGGAGGAGCATGTTGGCAGCAAAGCATGTTCTTTCGTACGGAATTTGTAAGACCATAAGTTCGGGTTTTAATACGTGCATCTGGACTGAACCATGGATTCCAGATACGCCAGCACGGCCATCCCAAAATTTAACTAATGAGAGAAATCCCTTGATTTGTGTTAACACCTTGATAGATATTAACACAAAAAAGTGGAAAATTGAACGTCTTCAGGAACTCTTTCCCCCGAAAGAAATTACCCTTATTTTGGGGATTAAACCGAGCTTGAATGCCTCGAGGGACAGCTATTCTTGGACTCTGACAAAGTCTGGAAATTATACCGTTAAATCTGGATACGAAGCCGCGAGAGCTATCTCTCGTCCTGCCTGCGACCTCCCTTCTCAGGGACCTAGTGTTACAACACTTAAGACGCAAGCATGGAAGTTAAAAATATCATGGAAGCTTAAGCATTTCGTGTGGCAATGTGTGACTGGGTGCGTGGCAACATGTCAACGCCTGCATTATCGCCATATTGGTAGAGATAAAGGTTGTCCTATATGTGGAGCGGAGGAGGAAACTATAAACCATATGCTATTTGAATGCCCCCCCAGCACGTCAAGTATGGGCTCTATCGACAATCCCTTCCCATCCTATGGTGTTCCCTTCATCTTCCCTATATAGCAACCTCGATTTTCTATATGGGCGTGATAAAGACTCTGGTGCAACTGATCAAAATTTGAGAACGTTTCCTTGGATGATGTGGTACATTTGGAAGGCAAGAAATAAGAAAGTGTTTGAAAATATCTTTGAATATCCGCAAGATACACTGGAGAAAGCTATCCAAGAAGAAGAAGTTTTGAGAAGAGCAAATAACAGAGACTTAGCACCAGCGATAGTAGAAGCATGCATACCTTCGATCCCAATTCCTCAAGAATCTCTTGTATGCTTTATAGATGTATCTTGGCATACAGAGGTGGATAGGAGTGGGCATGGCTGGATTGCGTCTATCGGTGATAGAATCCTGCACATGGGGCTAAAAGGATCGCGCAGAAGCTTATCCCCATTACATGCAGAGTTAGATACCCTTATATGGGCTATGGAGTGTTTATTAGCGTTGGAATTGGATAAAGCTCTTTTTGCTACGGATTGTTCAAACCTCCTAAGGATGACGTCTAATATCGAGGATTGGCCGACCTTTTCATCAGAATTGAAGAATTTTATTCATTTCAGAAATAGATTTGCTAATTTTAGTATTAGATATATTTCCCGAGAGGATAATGTTTGTGCCGATAAACTTGCGAAATTTGCAAGAGCACGAGGTTTCTGTTTTTCCCATGTAAGCTCGTCAGTACCTAATTGGCTCTCTCTTGAAGAGAGTCATCTCCGATAACTTAATATATGGGGTTTGATCGTCAAAAAAAAAAAACTTCGTGCCATTTCAAGCAAAGAGTGCAAGCTTTCAAGCAAATTTACCTCTCTTTTTTTGTTTTTTTTAATAATTAAAATTAAACAGTTGACAGGTTAACTTTTTTGGTAACCAATTTACGCTAAGAGCATCTCCAATGGTCCTTTATTTTTGCTTCTATACTCTATTATAGAGTAACTAGATTTGGACCGTGCTAGAGCACGGGTTGAAATTTTTTTATTTGTATTATAATTTCAAAATAAAATATAATTTATAAGACTGTTAGTATTGTAAACTGAGAAACGATTGTTATTATTATTATTATTATTTTGTATGAATATGAGAGATATATTTTAGTGAATGGAGATCTAAATGATTTATATCAATATTTTTTAACCAGGACCAGATCAACCGGTCGGTTCGATCTAACCACAACCCGATAGGTATTCCAGTCCGGATAACCTCTAAAAATCTAACAAATAAAACCCGCAAAAAAACCAGAAAAACCCATGAACCGGTGGTTGAACCGGCGGGTCGGACCGAGTTATCGGTCTCAAATTAAAATATTTTATTTTGGTCACAGATAAAACTCAAACCAAATTAGAAATAAATGTTGTTGTTTATAAAAGAATCAGTTAGTTATTTTATCTAATCATTTAAAAGTTTAATTTTAGTTGTTTTCAACTTAAATATGTATGTTTTGTTCATATATTTATAGAAAAGTAGATGTTAGATTCATAAAATGTAATCAAACTAATAAACTAATTGACCCGTAGTTCAATCGGTCCGGTTCACCTTGCGGTCCAGTTTTAAAGACATTGATTTGTATTAAAAGTTTGGAAGGGTGTTAGGTCAGATTTTATTTTGAAATCCACAATAAAATCTCGAAATCACGAGTAAGTGTGATTAATTGCCAAAATTTTATTTCTTTTTACGCCTAACAGTATATTTTAATGCCTAACACTATATATGGTGTAACAAATATATGGAATAATCAAGATTTTTTTAGAAATTGTATAAATCATTGGAATATTATCTTTAAGAGGATTCTTTGAGATATTCTTAAGTTTATTCGTAATTTCATATAGCCCACGGATTTTATCTATAACTTTTTTTTGTAACCAACCTATATTTAATATATTATCTATTTTGTAACCAACTAATAAAAATTATATATTCTACAAAAAGGTGGTGTACTTTCTTTTTATGATTGAGAATGTATTTTTATCCCCTTTAATAATTTGGTTAACGTTGTGGTCTATCAATAAAATCTCAGTAAAATAAATTGGTAATATTGTGATTGTAGATCTTTGGAAACAATGTGATATTCCAAAAATAAAGTTTAGAATATCCATGAACTATCAATTCGGAATATCCGTTTAAGATTTTCAGTTGCAATTAACATTTTATTTGTTACCATTAATATATGAACTATCAACTTGTAACCAATTGATATATAAATTAATTTATAACCTATTTCTAACCTATTTGTGACCATTTATAACCATGTATTAAAATTATAAAGTCTATCAAAACAATGTTGTGTGCTTTCCTTTTATTAAAAAGGTGATTTTTGCTCCAATCTATCTCTATTTTCCCTTCTATAATATAGATTGCTATTTTTTTCTCTATATATATAGATGAACTCTATTTTTTCCTCTATAAATAGAGTTGAACTATTTTATTTGCAAAGTAGTCCTCTTAATCTTTAAATTTTTTATTTATGACCAAAATAAATAAAATAAGTACTTTTAAGAACTAATAATATAAACTTAAGTATAAATATTTATTCTAAAATATTGAGACTACCATTTGCAGAAGATAATTTTATGAAGGTGTTACAAAATTTAAAGTAAAATGAGTTAGTTTGCAATTTTTATAAATAAAATGTGTTAATTGTTAAATAAAAATAATATCTATTTAGAATATTCTTTTATAGAGGAATAACTAGAGAAAACCATTGAAGTAAAATTCATCTCTATTATAGATGAAAAAATAGGGAAAACTATTGGAAATGGTCTAAGTCTGGTTGTGTGTATTAGGGATACAATAACCCACATTAGAAGTTGAGTAGATCTTAAGTAGTATATATAAGATATGGGCCTCTGCACTCATTGCCAATTGGTTTTGAGTTGGAAGCCCACAGTAAAACCCGAACTTAATATGGTATCAGAGCCTAGGTTCAAACTTCTCGATTGTGGGCTACCACCCGTGGATGTCCAGTCCCACAAACTTCACGCTGCAGTTGTCCAGTCCTGAGCGTGACGGGGGTGTGTTAGATTATATCCCACATCGGAAAAATTACAAATCCTTGGGCAATATATATAGTGTGTGGCAACTCTGCTCTCTTGAGCTAGCTTTTGGGAGTGAGTTAGGCCCATTACTAATATGGTATCAGAGTCTGGTCCGCACATACTCAACCTAATTTACAATCGGCCCAGTCCAATAGTTGGGCCGCCAATTCATGCCGAACATACCTAGATTGATGCCTAAAGAAACCATCATCTCGAGGAGGCATATTAGGGATACAATATCTCACATTAGAAGTTGAGTACGATATTAAGTAGTATATATATGATATAGACCTCTCCACTCATTGCCAATTGGTTTTGAGTTGGAAACCCACGTTAAAGCCCGAATATTGCAAAAACGTTTAAGTAGGTTTAACATTTGATACTATGCTTTAAACCATTTGTTACGGATTGTATGATAATTTTGTCATTTAACATTTGATAATTATAATATACATCAATCTATTTTGTCACACAGGCTTCTAACTACTCCTTCGTTCCCGGTTAACACTTTGTAAGACGACAATTTTACAAACGCGGACGAGAAGGCGTTGAAGAAACGGTCTTGATCAGCCACAAACGCTTCAGCAAACGGACGTGTGCGTGGGTCAGCTCCAATCTCCGAATCAATCCTGAGATTGCCACGTCCAGCGATGGCTTCATCGTAGTAAACTGTATCAAAGACCACCGCAGTTTGATCGTTGGGAACAAATGTGGCTTCCGCGGCTAGGGAGGTTGGAGAAAGCTCTGGACAAGCAACACGAAGAAACGTTTGGAAACGGGGATCCATATTCTCGCTTGTCGCGTTTGCGTTATCACCAAAACGTGATAGTACGTTGTTGCAATGTGTCACTCCTATTGTATGTGAACCTATACGAGAGAGCAAGTCTTATTATATGAATTCTGTATGCACATAAAAAAAAAAAAAAAAGAATATACCCATGATGGCCACGGACTCTTCCACGGTCATGCCTTTGCAGGCAAAGAGACTTAAGGTGGTGTCCACGTCAGCAGTGGAAGGAGGGAGCTCAGAGTCTGCCACGTGTTTGCTGTAAGTTGAGAGAGAGTCTTTTCTTCCTAGTGGCACTGCGATGAGTGGGCCTCCCGTGAAAGCCACGGCTTCTCTGGCGGCCAGGATGACTACGTCAGAGCATGAGACTTGCTTGGGACACTCCGTCTCTAGTGAGGTTTTGATAGAGCCAATCAGGTCTCTCTTGATTCCGAAGTTCTTGACTGAATCAATCTCCGTGAAATGTTGGTCCCCCGTTGGCTCGAGTAGGATCGATGCGTCACAGCCCTATATAAGCCACATGTTTTTGTTCCCGACAATTAATGATGATGGATGAATTGAAATAAATACCAAGAACAATAATGATCTCTTCGAGTTTTTCTCCATCTCTTGCAAATATTTTAGATACGAAAAATTGTGACATTTTTTTCAACGACTTTTAATATTTCTATTAAAAAAATAGAAAAAAATTATGACTTATACTTCATGCATGTACGTTATTTTCCGTAAAATTATCCCTAAATTGTATCAATTCCGAGTCTCAGACTGACGTATGTATCCAAATCCGATAAATGAAAATAGTTTGCTTTTATTTTGTTGGTAACACACAAGCTTTTTTACTCACGACACTATGTCGTCGTAAGTGATCACGATGCGCACTGATATGAAAAAATACGTCATTCTTCCTACATAAAGTCCACACTGGACCGTGACATGTTTAACTAATCAAAGTGGTCGTCTACTCGTCTTAGCAAAATTTCCGTGTAGTACATATTGTCTTCTAAATTTATTTATTTATTTTCAAAATTTATCGATCACATGGCATTATATATATTACATACTGTAGTTAACAAAAGCATATGTGATATGTATATACGTTTGGCTTGTATATTAATATATAAACAAATTTAAAGAAAAATAAAACGAAAGCTCAGATACGTGTTAGAAAAAAACAATTATAAACTAGATATCATGTACGAACGTCCACTTTTGGCAATTTTTAAGACTGAAATGATCATATTATACATAAATAACGATCAGATTCATGACATGCTGATATGTTTATTCACGTAAAATATATAAATCCGAATCCTTAACATAATTGAGGAAACACTTGTTAAACCAAACCCTATGTATTAAGTTTTTTTTTTTTTTTTTGGTTTTTTTGTTAAAGCAGAACCTTTTTTTTTGGTCAACGTTAAAGCAGAACCTATCAAGTTGAAAACATATATTGAGAATTTTCGTAGAACGAGAAAGAGAGAATGATTTAGCTAGAGATAGAGAACCTGAACTTGGCAGTCATGAAACATAAGCCTTAGCAAGGCTGCAGGAGAAGTAGGATCAAGAATAAACATTGACGAAAGTGAAGATCTCACGATCTCTTCGACTCTGGGACAAGTCTTCTCGTAGTAACTATAAGATAACGCCCCTTCGTAATTAGTCTCCATTTGATCACCATTAACACAGGTACATAGCAAGCTCATGATGACAAGAACACATGATGCAGCTGCAGCTTCTGCAACTTTGCTCTTTGGTTTCATCACCTTTTTTTTTTTGGGGGTACAGAAATCGAGGTAATTAATATCGATAGCTAAAAAGAAGATGAATTGTCTATTTTCACTTGGAAGTGTATGTATAAATAGGAAGTTGAAGAAAGCAAGTGTCCGTGATATTAATAATAATCACAACCGAAAAGAATAAGTTATACCGGTTGATATTTGTCTCCATTTTCTTTGGTAGAACAATTTGAAAAGAAAGTGTAACGCCCGAAAATTGGCAGTATTGATTAAAGTTAATAATATTTTCCGGTTAAGTCTGGGTAACAGTTTCAAAACCGAATATATCAATATTAATGTGATGTTAGATAAAGTATATATATATTTTTGATTGTTTAGATAGTTCGTAAGCCAACCACATCGTATTTTTCGTGATTTTTGTTTGGTTTTGGTGGTACCTGACTATCTGGGAACTGAAATCACGCATTTGCTTTACAGAAAGTAGAGCGAACCAAAAGAAGATAAAAAGTAGCGATCCGGATTGATTCAATAAATGGTTATAGGTAACAATTGATTGAGAAGAAGACAAGACATAGACATGGGTAAAAAGAACATGTATGAATAATGTGAACTGTTAGGTTAATTTTCACGTAAGCGATTATAGTATCTTTTTATCCAATATAGTCTATAACTCTATATACACACACTTGTCAGGTTAGTAGAAAAAGACGATCAAGTAGATTAGGGTTAGTAGTAAACGACGAGCTAGTAGATTCTAGAGACACCAAAGACAGATGGTAATATGGTGGAACTCGTTAATATGAAATTTGCGGTGAAATTGATGTCCATATAACTGTTTTCCTAAAGTAGGATCAACACTGTGCACAGTATAGGGTCGTCATCCTTAAACTCTTCTAGTATTACTTTTTTCTTCTCTGTAATTATCTCGCAAAACATTGGTTATTAATACAAACTAGGTCCACAAGGGTATTAATAGTAGTTGTGGTGATTTAGAAAACGTAAATGCTTCTGTGAAACTCTATCTATATATGACACTGTAATTAACTATCTACTGAGAAAGAAATTACTTCAATCTTATATAATATGAGAAGGTTTTTCTTAACTTTTGCTAATGAGATGACACTTGGCTAACTATTTTTCTGACACCTGTACTTTTTCCTTTGGACCTAATTAACTATAATTTGGACCTAATTAACTACAAGCCCATAAAACCCAAAATAAAAACCATCAACATTTTTTTCCTCTATTTTTTAATAAGAAACATATGCAGCCTTCAAGAATCTAGAGTCACCTTATATAAGTGTGTGGTTGGTTTCATCTTAGAACTAAACCAATATTAAATTAAATTTATAGGTTTAAATTTTTGGGTTTAATTTCTGTGTTTGAATCTTATATAATTTTCATAGGCACAATCAGAATCAAATTTAAATAAGATGGTGGGATGGTATTATTTAAGTAAATTAGTTTAACTTTTTAAAAAATTGTTTATATAAAATTAAAATTTTGAGCTTATTTTCTGGAAACTACGTAAGATTGTGAGATGTTTTAATCTAATTCTATAATTATTTTCTTAGATTCACACTTATTATTTCAAACATCATGGTATTTTTAAATTACATAAAATTTCTAAGTTTTCATATTAGGAATTTCAGAATAAATTATGAACATAATCAGTTATGTTTTAATTTGAAATAATACCATCATTTTATGCATTGCCTTATATCTACCCACTATTTTTCCTCAATTTTCATTTTTGTTTAGATTACTTCTCATTTATAACTTATTATTTTGAAACACTTGCAAATTTATGAAACTAATATTTGATCTCAATCCCTTCTCTCTTTTAAAGGTTCAAACATTCTATAAAGTTTGGTTTTCTAAAAACAACCTATTACTATACAAACACATCCTCTTTCAAATTAATGTAAAAACTAAAACATTTATTCTCTATTCTATCATCGATTCAATTTCCAACAAACAACAAAATACTGGTAACAATAGTATCATTGTTCGGATAATCCGTTTTTGTGAAGTTTCTAACTTTAGAAGAAATATTATCTTACTAAGTCTTGAATATTTTTTCCAAAAATGTAAATTATTTTTATTATTGTTCATCTTTTGATGATTTATGCAATCATTTTAAAATATTTATAAAAGAAAATAAATAATTGTATGTGTATTTGATTTTAAAAGAATTTTAATATATAATAATGATTCTTAGAGTAAGAGTTGAAAGAAACCTTACTATATTATATAATTTAATACTAAAGTAAAGTTTTCTTTTGGCAAGCTCCAAAAGATTATCATTTGATGATCTCTTCTTTCACAAGTGTTATTTTGTTTCTTTAAATATTTAGTGTAATTCAATTGAATTTACATAATAATTTTTCTCTTAACAAATAATTTGCTGATTAAATAATTTAAGGATATAAGATTATAATATATACTAGATTTTAACCTACGGTACACCGCGTGCATATAATAATAATTATTATTTATATTTTATATTGTATTTGTGTATTAAATATTGGATGTTTTACAAATAGAGGAATAACTAAATTTTCTGATTGTTTGTGCAGCTAAATGTTTATATTAATTTTTTAACCCGAAATATACTTTATGAACATCTGTTTGTTATATTTAATTTTTTTGTTTAGTGTTTAAGATTCTATTTTGATTTTAATTAATATAACAGAAAATAGTGGATCTATATACATAGTAAGTCATTTATATACTATGATTAAGTCATATTTTACCTAATGATTTAATTATTTTAAACAATCTTAGTTAAATCAACTTAATTTTTATATGTCAAATATTCTGATATTAATAGTGTTGATTATTTTAAACAATCTTAGTTAAATCAACTTAATTTTTATATGTCAAATATTCTGATATTAATAGTGATGACAAATAATAAAATAAGGATTTAACCCGTATTAGCACAGATTTAATGATATTTTATTAATTTCAACATGTCATTTTTATAAACTATCTACTATATAACCATATTATATAGTATTTTAAAATTTTTAATTTTACAGTAATATTTTAAAATTTTATTAAGTTTATATTTATTAATTATAATATTTAAATAGATGTGAATCGAAGTTTTTCTTACGTTAAGAATCAAAGCTCACAGGTTTTGGAAAACAAAATAGTAATCAAATTGTTGTTTTCTTTCTTTGCAAAAGATTCATAGAAAGAATATCTTCAATACAAAATAGAAGGTGTGGTTAAATATATCATAATTTCTGTTTCCATATTGATTTTGCTGTATTTTTTTTAAGTTGGAATAGTATGTGAAATATTTAGTAAACAAAATCTGATGTAATGCTATTTTTGGAAAATTTTTAGGGATTAACTTTGTAAATATATATAAATAAAAGGGTAGAACCCAAAATATAATTAAAAAAAAAATATATATAGATATTTGGGTTGTATAAAATAATATCGTAATAATTAGCTGTTTTAAAAACTAAAGTTACAGAAAAATATGAAGACAAATCCGTGCGTAGCACGGAGCAACTCCTAGTTTAATATATTGTCGACTAGAGTCATGTAGTAAACTTTCACAAGTAGCATCAAAGCTATAGATTCCTTTTCCTATGTCCCCGCTTCTCATTCCTCACCAAGTTTGAGGTTTCTGGATTCGTCGAGGACAAAAAATGATATCCTATAGATACGAGATGAGGCATTTTATATCACAGCTATATATGCCTATACAACTACATATATTTTGCCACTTTAAAATATTGCATTATACGTTGGAATCAACTAATATACGTACATCGGGTGTGATTGTGTGAACCATGCAGTACATTTTAAGATTATTGATTAATCGAACACAATTTGCAAAAGATCAGACTCCTTAATTCAAGACGTACAGAACGCTAGATACTACGTTGGCTTTTTCGGACTATTCCTTTTATTTATTTAAAAATGATTTTCCATATGTACCAAAGTCTCATAAAATGATTTTCTATGTCATTTTTACCAATAATATCTTGTAATGCCAAATATAAATTCAGTTGGATGTTTTGTAGGGTATAAGCAACGAGGACCGTTTCTCTTGAGATTTTAATGGCTCCTGAGTGAGGTACTTCTTTTGATTACGTTACTGGCAGTTCTTTTATCGATACTCTTATTAAAAGATAATAAAAAATAGAGAAAGAAGAGGATAAAAGAGAGAAACGTTCTTTGGCAGAGTAATCAGAGAACCGATACTCTCAACAAACAAAACAGGTGTCATCTATTTAGTGGAGCAGATTTAAAAAATAAATAAATAATAATAATTTGTAAAAAAGTTAATTTATTTTTATTTTTTGAGGAACGATTAGGGGGTTACTCGAGTAAAGATACTCTTAATGAATGAGCGGTTTATACAGTGTATCATCATTACACAACAATCACAATCTTAACATCTTCATCCTTAATACCAAAGATAGAAATATACTTCAAAGTATTTATCGTCCATTAATCAATAATAAATGTCTAAAAATAAAAACAAAACATTCTAAGTAAAAACCAATTTCTTCCTCCAAAATCCCTTACCTCCCAAAACTAAACAAACACAACGAACAAACCTAAATTTAAAAACCTGTTTTCTTAAATTAAACCTCTTCTTTAACCCATATAATATCTTTCTCAAATCCCCATTCCAAAAAAAAAAACTAGAAACCCCAAGAAAAAAAAAGAAAAGAAAACGATGGGTCATCGAGCAAGAATGATCCTTGTCATAACCCTAGTTGTAATGTCCGTATGGGGTTCGGACGCATCAGCAATGCAAAAGACTAAATTCGATGCACCGCTTCTAACTGAAAAAATCGCAACAAACAGATCAATAATTGTCGATATTGAAGGCAAAGGAGACTACACTTCGGTTCAAAAGGCCATTGATGCTGTCCCTGTTGGTAACTCCAATTGGATTATCGTCCATGTCCGTAAAGGAATCTACAAGTACGTATATATCTACTTTTAAGAGGTTTAATTATTTAAAAAATTTTGATATGCCCAAGAACTTGCTATATATAAATGTATATAGGACCAAGTCATAGTAATCCGATATATACTAACTAATAAAACATTTCTGATTTTGAATTTGATGATTTTAATATTTTTTTTGGGAAAAAGGGAGAGAGTGCACATTCCGGAGAACAAGCCATTCATCTTCATGAGGGGCAATGGAAAAGGCAAAACGGTGATCGAATCTTCGCAAAGTGCGGTAGACAATGTTGCTTCAGCCACTTTCAAAGTTGAAGCTAATCACTTTGTCGCTTTTGGTATCAGCATCAGAGTACGTATCACAATTGAAGACATTCTAATTTTGTTTTTCTTTTCAATTACGTCAAATAATGACATTCTTGCATGTTATGAATGTATAGAATGATGCACCCGTCGGAATGGCATTCACGTCTGAGAACCAATCGGTTGCAGCGTTTGTGGCTGCTGACAAAGTAGCATTTTACCATTGTGCGTTCTACAGCTTGCACAACACTTTGTTTGATAACAAAGGTAGACATTACTACCATGAGTGTTACATCCAAGGCTCCATCGACTTCATCTTCGGTCGTGCAACTTCTATTTTTAACGTACGTTTCTCCTATCACTATACAAATTATCTAAATCATAGCATATATAAAAGAAAATTAATTTCTGATATCGTTACAGAATTGTGAGATATTCGTGGTATCGGACAAGAGGGTGAAACCGTACGGGTCAATCACAGCTCACCATAGAGAAAGCGCAAATGAAGATACGGGTTATGTGTTCATAAGAGGCAAAGTGTATGGAATTGATGAAGTATACTTGGGCCGGGCCAAAGGACCTTATTCTCGAGTCATCTTTGCCAAAACTTACTTGTCCAAGACCGTTGTCCCTCACGGTTGGACCAACTGGAGTTACGACGGCTCTACCGAGTTAGTCTTTCGATTAATTAAATTTTTTACCTAATTTCGACGAGTACAATATTTAGTTAATGTATTAATATTCTTGAGATTTATCAGGAATCTATACCATGGAGAGTATAAGTGTCATGGACCAGGAGCTGAGAGGCAACAAAGATCTGATTGGGCCAAAGAGCTTACAAAACAAGAAGTTGAGTCTTTCTTGTCCATTGATTTCATTGATGGAACTTCTTGGCTCCCTGTTTGGCTTCAGCAAAAGTCATAGAGTTCATTATGCTGTCCCGTTTGGCTTTTGGCTTTTGGCATTTTGGTGTGGCTTGGAAAACAAAAACAAAACAAACATATATGAAGAAAGAAGACTTCATCTTTAATTTCTTCGACGGTATTTTATACGAGACAGTTTTCTCTCTTTTTTTTTGTTTTTTTTTTTCTTTTACTCTAAAATGTTGTTAGAGTTATCGGAAACTCTTGTGTTATTTGCACACATTAATATATAAGATAGTTTCCATTTTAATAATTTATGTAACCTAAAATTAAAACAAATAATTCCAAATTGAAATATTTAAATGGTTGTAGAGCAGAGCAGACCATGTCATGACCTATGTTTTGGTCTTATCTAAGACGAGATATGATTGGATGACTTCGAACGTAACGATGCACTTGACCGCACCAGAGTGTATAGGTTCTCTCTGGCTAAGAATCTCCCTCACAGCTTAAAGCCAATAATATGTGACCACGTGTCACTGAAATCCAATTCAGCTAAAGCCATCCAAAACTTTAGTAAACGTGGCCGGATATTGCACAGTAGAATCTACCATACAATGACCAAATCACCCTTAATATAACAATGCATGATACACGAAAGCTTATATTAATTTAGGGGTAGCTTCGTCATTTGAAGGACCATCTTCTTCTTCCCCGAGCCCGCCTAGCTTCCTTCTCCGTCTGGGTCTTCCTCCATGAAAGCTCCCGCAAACCGTTTTATCAGTTAATTTAAAAACAATGCACTTCTTCTTCGTCCCGACTTCATCGTCTTCATCACCTTCTCAGGCGAATACTTCTTCGTTCTCTCTCTTGTTTCTCGCTCCTTCTCAAATTCCTGAGAATCTCTGTAAATTACCGGCGAAGATCCATATCGGAAGCCATGGATTCTCCGGTCAATCGTTTCTCACGCATCCTCCGTACTCATCTAAGAACACGTCTCTGTGTGCAGTCGTCGACAGGTCTTCTTCAGGTGTATCATCGCAGCAAAAGGAATTTGCGAACGGCGAGGGAGAGGGAGAGGGAGATGAATCTAACACGGAGGGAGTGTTGGTAGTCCGACGGCCGTTGTTGGAGAATTCCGATAAGGAGGAATCTAGTGAGGAAGAGGGAAAAAAGTATCCAGCGAGGATCGATGCTGGTCTGAGTAATATAGCGAAGAAGATGCCTATGTTTGAGCCGGAGAGATCGGAGTCTTCGTCTTCATCTTCAGCCGCTGCTGCTGCTAGGGCACAAGAGAAGCCACTTACGGTGAATTTGGACTTATCTCTGTACAGAGCAAAAGTTCTGGCTAGGAATTTCAGATACAGAGACGCTGAGAAGATTCTGGAGAAGGTAACATCGCTTTATCATTCAATTCTGGTTCTCGAATTCAGTGACTCTTTATATAGTTTAGTTTAGAGAGGTTAATGTAAGGAGTAAGACGTCTACTGAATTTAATCCTGTGTTGTTGGGTTTTAAGTGCATAGCTTACTGGCCGGAGGATGGGAGACCATACGTGGCATTAGGGAAGATACTGAGCAAACAATCCAAGTTAGCTGATGCTCGGATCGTGTATGAGAAGGGGTGTCAATCTACACAAGGAGAGAATGCATACATTTGGCAGGTGCTATATGGTTTTAATTTAAGCAGTTTGCTTGATACACTTGAAGGGTAACTTTTTGTTTTCTCATACATATCATATAACTGATTCTTTGGAACAGTGTTGGGCAGTCTTGGAAAAAAAGTTGGGAAATGTAAGAAGAGCGAGAGAATTGTTTGATGCAGCTACGGTTGCTGACAAGAAGCATGTAGCAGCCTGGCATGGATGGGCAAACCTGGAGATAAAACAAGGAAATATTAGTAAAGCTAGGAATTTGTTAGCCAAAGGCCTTAAGTTTTGTGGCCGAAACGAGTATATCTACCAAACACTTGCCTTGTTGGAAGCCAAAGCTGGCCGGTATGAACAGGCAAGGTACCTGTTTAAGCAGGCCACTATATGTAACTCGAAGAGCTGTGCCAGTTGGTTGGTAAGTGTCTTGCATCATCAGATGACTGTGATAAGAGCTGATAGGACAATGCCATTCGAATAAGTTTCACCCTAGGATTAATCCTCTTAGATAATTGTGTAAAAGGAGAATGCTACTGTACTACTTGCATATTTATGACACCTAATTCTGGCATCCCCTGTCTTTTCCTTACCAGTCACATGATTTAGTTTCAAAAGGTTGCTTGTATCTAGATGTTAACAAAATTTTCCTGGATGAGCTTCTCTTTTCTCACTAAATGTTCACTCTTATGAACAGGCCTGGGCTCAGTTGGAGATACAGCAGGAAAGATACCCAGCTGCTAGAAAGCTTTTTGAGGTAACTGCTACATCGTTTTTTTTATATATCCCATTCACAATGAGGTCAAAGCAGCAGTACATGTGACTTACTACATGTGAAAGCTCCAGGCTTTAATCACACTTTTTTTTTTTCCACAGAGAGCTGTCCAGGCAAGCCCCAAGAATAGATTTGCGTGGCACGTGTGGGGGGTGTTTGAAGCTGGAGTAGGTAATGTTGAGCGTGGAAGAAAGCTCCTGAAGATAGGTCATGCGCTCAATCCTAGAGACCCTGTTCTCCTTCAGTCTCTTGGCTTACTGGAGTACAAACACTCATCTGCTAATCTTGCCCGGGCTTTACTAAGAAGAGCATCAGAGCTCGATCCTAGGCATCAACCTGTTTGGATTGTAAGTGTACAAGATTCAGTTTGATTGCTCTTCACATGATCTATCTGCTCAAATAGTTTTGGTCAATAGGTTTTCCTTCTATTGGTCTTTAAGTTGTATATAAACTTAAACCATTTACTTAGTAGACTTTGGTTTTACCCAGTTCTATCTGGCTAGCGAATTCAAGAGTCTTTATAATTGTGTATGGAAGGGGAAATGATTGGTGAAAGTGTATTCCGGTTTAGGCTTGGGGTTGGATGGAATGGAAAGAAGGAAACACAACAACAGCTAGAGAACTTTACCAAAGAGCTCTCTCCATTGATGCAAATACCGAAAGTGCTTCTCGTTGTCTACAGGTATAACTAATAAAATCTTTCGTTTGCAACTTTATGTGTCCTCTTAGCCAATGAACGTAAACATTGTAAAAATGAGGGATTAAGACTTATTTAGCTAGCCAAAAACTTGTTGGAATCATAAAATTGGAGGACGTGCTGAAACAAATTATTTGTCTCTACAGGCGTGGGGAGTTCTTGAACAAAGAGCAGGAAACTTATCAGCAGCAAGAAGATTATTCAGATCTTCATTGAACATCAACTCACAAAGCTACGTTACATGGATGACATGGGCACAACTTGAGGAGGATCAAGGAGACTCCGAACGTGCTGAAGAAATCCGTAACCTCTACTTCCAACAAGTAAGCTCTTGTACACATTCTTTGATTTATAGCAGGATCTTCTACTAGACTTTATATTCACCTGTTCTTCATTGCAAAACAGCGAACAGAGGTTGTTGATGATGCCTCGTGGGTCACAGGATTCTTGGATATCATCGACCCGGCTTTAGACACCGTTAAAAGGCTCTTGAACTTTGGTCAGAACAATGACAACACCAGATTAACTACTACTCTTAGAAACATGGGTGGAGCCAAAGATAGCCAATCTAATCAGCAAACCGAGAGCTCAGTGGGACGCGAGGACACCGAAACTGGGAGCGGGTTTAACCTCGATGCGTTTTTACGCGAGAAGCTGTCGTTGGATCCTTTGAAGCTGGACGTTAATCTTGATTCTAAGAGGTTAGAGAGATTCACTAGAGGGAGAGAATAAATGGTGCTTTGAGAAAATATGTGGGACATTTATTGGGGCGGTGTAAAGATAAAGGATTCGAATGTGTAATTTTGAGAAGAATGATAATATAGCAATTGTTAAAATTTTAGAAAGATTTTGGAATTCACTAATATTAGTTAAACCGGAGGAAAAGATTATCGAAAATAAAAAATATAGTGGAGAAATGTGTAAAGAGTTGAAACGTAGGGGTTTTTGGTAAAAAATAACAAAATTAATTTGTGACATAAAATTAGTTGAGAAATTTCTTTAAATACCATCAAATTTTTTTTTTCCAAAAATATCACATTTTAGTTTTTTCTCCTAAAAATACTATAAAAGTTTTTTTTTCCAAAATTACCACTAACACAAAAAATTGAATTTTAAAAATGTAGAATTATTGACCGTCAAAAAAAAAAAATGTAGAATTATTTTTTTTTATGTTTGGGATTATAGGATGAAAAATTTAAGATTTAGTTTTAGGGTTTAGTTTTAGTGTTTAGTCTTTAGGGTAGGGTTTAGTATTTATAATTTAAAAATTAGTTTTTAGTATTAGAACTTTAATTCAATTATGTAGTATTTTTTTAAAAAATATATTTTAGTGGTAGTTTTGGAAAAAAAACTAAGTTGTGATATTTTTGCTATAAAAATCTATTTTAGTAGTATTTATGACAATTGACCAAATTAGTTTTAAATTTGGAAATTACCGGCGAATTGATTTTTTCTTTTAGTTTTAAATTAATTTCCCCGGGAAAGCATGAAGTAGTGAAATGTTCTGAATCCCTGAAAAACCCGGGCAATTTCAGTAACGGCAAATCTAGGGTTTTGAATTGGAATCGGAGCTCCGATGGGGGATACAAACGGAGCAATGTTCATTGAAATCGATGGCCAGGAAGAAGTCGAAGATCCATTTCTGGCGTTTATCGATTACGCCAGAACGGTGATTTCATCGGAAGAAGACGACGATGAGGAAGGTGAGAGCAAAAAGGATCTCAGCGAAGCCACGACTGAGGCTAGCGGTCCGGGTTGGGGCTGGGTTGCCTCGCGTATTCTGAAAACCTGTACCGCTTATTCAAGCGGTGTCACTGCCGCGATTCTCTTGTCCGATCTCTCTCAGGTGATGCTAATCTCTCTCATACTTCGATTTAGACTTTTTTTTTTTTTTTTTTCAATTGGGGGTGTGTAGTAGGTGGGAAGCTTCGGTTTGATGAGCAGTGTATACTTATGAGATTTATGTAGTGATTCGGTAGTTGATTTTGGTTGTCTGTAGGCATGGCATGAGCAAAACAAACCAGGAATGTCAAAGAAGAAGCCGGAAGTCATTGTTCAGTTGAAAAAGAGTCACAGAAGAAGAAGACTAGCCAACACTGTGACGATAGACTCGATTTATGAGAAGAATTTTTTGTCCATGAACAGCGTTTTGGAAGCTGTTATTATCAATGCCGATGTTCTTCCTGGTAATCTTTTGAATCCTGGCAGTAATTTCATTTCCTCTGCCCCTACTGTGCCAAATAAGTGGGTTATCCATTTATGTATGAATTCTCTTTCAGGTACAAACATATTCATGCTTACACTAGGAGATTTTTGGAGCTCCAACACCATTGATCTCTATCTACATCGCAGGTATGTTTATTCGGTGGAGATGAATTATCATCAGATGAGTTGTTTGACTGCTTGTTTATGATGCATGTATAGAGATTCTTATAAGCATCTAATGCTTCTTGTGTAGGTATTATGAGTTGGTGGAAACACCAAATGGGATTCTTGGGAAAGGCAGAGAGGTTTTGCTCACTGGGTGCTACCTTCGTACCGCGAGAGAAGGGTTTGGCACTCCACGTTTACTTCCAACAGAGTATCTTGTCATTTTGCTAGATGAGGTTTGATTTCTGCCAATCTTTCGAAAGAGAAATTAGAACTGCAATTTTGGATTTGAATGTAGTTAGTACTAACACATCACAGTCTATGTATGAAATTTTATACAGAAAATAATGTTTTAATCTTTACCTGACTTTCGAATACTGCAGGACCAAGATGATGATGCAATCCTCATAGCAGCTCAATTTTGGTCCGATACTTTCTCATCTGTTTCTCTTGAAGCTTTCAACAATGGAACTTCCTACTCTTTGTATGCTAGGTAAGAGAGTATATGCGTGTGATATCACTGAATACTGATTTTGGTAAAAGTAACGTACTTAGTTGCAAACAGGTTCCAGAAACTTTAAACACTATTACAGAGATTAGATTTATCAGATGAAAACCTTTTGGAAGTAATAACGACTATCACTGATGTCGTGGTTTAATAGTAAAATTGTTGAAAGACGCATAAAGTACCTTATAAAAAAGGATGTACCGTGTACAAAGTATATGTTTTAAGAGATTGAGTGGACTTAACTTCTATTGGCTGTTTATTCTAAAGTAATATTCTATTTTCCCCTCTTGGTTTGGGAGCAGGATTGAATCTATAGGTCCTCTGGAATCTGAACTCAAGTTTAGTACTGCACATAGAAGGCAAATTGAACTTATAGATGGTGACGGTGATAAGTTAAAATTTGTCTTGTGGGGAGAGCAAGTCATTTTGGCAAACCTTCTGAGGTAAACTCCTGGCTTGTTGCTTTTACCTTAATTTTTCTACCAACCTTTTCTTACAGATTCGTTTTCAGTGTGGGAAGTGTGCTTGGGCTTGAGAGACCTTATATTTCTAGTCTCGAAGAGAGTGCAGTGGACGGAAAGGATGAGTTTTGCCTTGAATATGGTAGTGCAACACATCTCTATCTAGTGCCGTTAACCTTACAAGAGGAACGGGTGGGTGAACTTTGTTTTTTTTGTCACTCCTCTTTTTCTGGGTCAGATATTTGCGTTGATTTTTATGTCACCAATGAGTGAGTATTTTTCTTCTTCTTCAGGTTTGTGTAGCATTTTCCCAAAATCAGTGTCAAGGATCTAAACTGCTTGGTTCAGGCGGAGTTTCGCAGGTGACATTGCCTCGTGATGCCGAGGGGTCGATAGACTATAGTAACTATCCTTTTCAGGTGAGTAGAAGTTGAGATACCATTTTATTCAAGCATGATATTAACAGATGTTTTATAAATCTAGAGGTTTAACTTCATGGGTGTATGGTAATAGGTTTTTGTAAAGTTGTCAAAATCCCATGCGGTGATTGGAATGTTTTATTGAAAGTGTGGCAGTATCTTTTAGATATATATCAACCAATCCTGTGTCTAATTGGTGGCTTATCTTTCTGTGCACCTTCTGTTTAAAAATCATGTAACAGGGTAGCTATTCCACAATACCGTTTTATTTGGTTCACAACTTCACACTGAATTTAAGTTCATATCACTACAATCCTATTCTTTGCATGTTTTTCTAGCATCAAACTTATTCATAACGTTTACATTTTTGCTTGTATTTTACTTGTGCGCACAATATGATCTCTGTTGGGAATTCACTGCCTCGTAGGCCTAGTAACATAAGGAAAAAACCAATGGTCGAAGAGACAATATGTTCATACGTAAAGCCTGCTCTGGCCATTAGATTTGATTCTATCGCTTAGCTGCATCTGCTAATATTACTCTCCTTGGTTGAAGTTCTGCAGACGATTATAACGGACATTCGCGACAAAACCACTGGCATCAGTCTCTATGGTGTCGTAACAGATATCTTATGTGATGATCCAAATACCACAGGAGTGGTATTTTCTTTGAAAATTGAGGACACAACTGGTGCAATATGGGCAAAGCTCCATTTTACTAGTTACTGGTATCAAACTGGTCTGTTAAATGTCAGCTAAACAGCGATTGGGAGCCTCGAACATTCTGTTTAATGAGCTGTTTATTTTTATGGTTTTCAGGTCGTTGGGAAGGTTAGGGGTTGGTCATGTCGTGTACGTGTCTGGGTTATCATGCAAAGTCACAAAAGAGAATTGGTAAGAGTCTCTCTTGCTTTGAAAGTGAGAGCTATCCGTCACTATTGACAAACTGAATTATCTCAAACATGAATGGAATACTTGTCAATAGGTTTCAGTATGTATTGGTTTTATTGCTTTAGCTTAAACAATAAACATTAATGGAATTCTTGTTTGGTTGAGCAGCCTTGAGGTGTTATGGCATGAGAAAGACGAGAAAGCTGCATTCGTCAACCTTAGCTGCTTGCCCGCATTTCTGTCCTCTTCTTGTCTTCACAAAATTTCTACGCTCTCTCAAATTACAAAACAGAGAAAACCTGCAATAAACGTACGTTTCATAATGGTTTACAGAGCTTTATGTGTTTCCTTTGAACATCTCACTCATATGTTTTTTTTTGGGGGTGACAGATTTGTCGGGCTAAGCTGGATGAGATGGACCAATGCCATAACATCACCAGATTATCGCATAGCGTTTGTGGGCATTTCATAGATGAAGAATCATCATCATCAACATCATCACATGGAGGGAAACTGCGATGTAGCTTCTGCGGAGTAAGCTGCAACAGGAACACAGGATCAGAAGTAGTGAGAACATTCCACATAACGATAACACTTGCAGACGAGGAAACCAAACTATACGCATGGTGTACGGGTCAATCCGCATCAGCTATACTTCAGATATCTGCTGATGAATTCTGTGACCTCCCAGAGGTAACAAGACAATTCCTTTTTTCTTTTTATATTTGTGTATGTTTGGTAAAATGAATAATAGAAGCGCAATGTTAAAAAAAAATTGGTACAGGATGATCAGCAAATGTATCCGTCGTCATTGGAGAACGAGTGGTTCCTAGTGACATTAGCAAACAGCGGTAGGCGGAACTCGGGCTCCGGCCTTCGGTTGTCTCATGAAACGGAGGCTACTTGCTGGGAAATCACCCGCGCTCTCAAGATTTAAAAGCTCTGCCTATTTTTGTAACATCTATTTAAAAAAAAAAAAAAAAAATTCTGGTCATGATTAGTTGTTAAAACGAGTGGAGAGATTTGTTTAAAGTTAAGAAGGTGATTTGATTGATGGTTAGTTTACTTTTGGTTTACTTTGGACCGCTGGTTTAAAAAGATGGTGGGCCCAGACTCCACTATTGTCTTTGTCCGTTACATTTTTTTTTTTGGTTGCCTCCGTGAAGATATTTATTCACCCACTGTTTATGTGAGCTGTTTTAATCCTATGGCTGCGATCGGTCGTGAGCTCCATACAACGGCCAGGATGTATCCAGATCGTTGGACAGCGAATATTTATCATTACAATATTCAATCGTTGAATTTTCAATACTTTTGTTTAGTCTATTTCCATCTTCTTCTTCTTCTTCTTCGTCGTAACTCATTTTTGTCTTCGAGTGAGAGAAAGAGAGAAGCAATATCAGCTTGCACAGGAAAAAAGTATACAGAGAGAGAGAGAGAGAGACTATGGCGGAGAGTGGTGGACGGAGGATCGGAGTGGCGGTGGATTTCTCGGATTGTAGCAAGAAGGCTTTGAGCTGGGCGATCGATAACGTGGTTCGTGATGGCGATCATCTCATCCTCATCACCATAGCTCACGATATGCATTACGAGGAAGGCGAGATGCAGCTCTGGGAGACCGTTGGATCACGTACGTACCTTCTTTATCTCTTTCTCTCAACGTCCTTTTCCCCTTTTGTGTTGCTCATGTAGAAATCGTGATCGATGATGATTACTTTTTATGATTTTTTTTTTTGGGGATTTAAGGTTTACGATATGACACTTGTTTAGAGCCTTTGTCTGATGATCTTGTATATTTGTGTTGAGGGAACCTGACCTGAGCTTACTCATGTCATGCATCATTTGATTTACAATTGGTTTATGTCTGATTTTGCATGTTTAAAATTTGGATCTACTCTGTTTCATTATCAGAAGTTGATCGTGTGTGTTCGTGTTGTATGAACCCCTTTCTTCACTTCTCTGTATTCAATCTTGTTGTTGTTGTTGACTCTGGTGGTATTTGTGTTTGTAACTTTTTCAGCTTATATTCCGCTGAGTGAATTCTCTGATGCTGCTGTGATGAAGAAGTATGCTGTCAAGCCAGATGCTCAAACCCTTGACATTCTCAACACTGCCTCTAGGGAGAAATCTGTAAGCTCCTTCTTCTTCTTCTTCTTCTTCTTCTTCTTTCAAAAGGAACAGTCCATGAACTCTCTCTGCAACTTGAAACTCTTTTATCCTTTCAAACTTGTAGTTTACTGATGTTCACACCACTCGCTATACCTGAATATGAATTTCAAGTTTATGAATGTGGTGATTTTCCAATTGCAGATAGTAAATGAATATGCATATTATTTAAGAGTAACGATTTATATCTTTGGTGCTGACTTCTATTTACTCTTTTTATACATTTAATTTGATGTCGTTAGGTCTATACCCTATTTGAGTAAACCTGTAACTGTGCTGACATACAATATGTTACACCTATCAATACATAGTATTATTCAGAAGTTCATTGAGAGCTTTATGTTGCCTTGTGAATTGAGTGACCAAGCAAAACAAACATTCCAACTCATATGAACGAGACTTTCTTTACATGAAGTGTTTGTTTACTGTTAAACTAAGATCCAACTTTTATGAAACATGGACAGATTACAGTAGTGATGAAGATATATTGGGGAGATCCTCGTGAGAAGATTTGTGCAGCAGCTGAACAGATTCCCCTCTCAAGTCTTGTCATGGGTAACCGAGGCCTTGGTGGTCTTAAGAGGATGATCATGGGAAGCGTGAGCAACCATGTGGTGAACAACGTCGCATGCCCTGTGACTGTTGTGAAGGGTCACATCTGAGCTTGGTCGGACAACTCTTCTAAATAACCACCGTACATTTGTGTTCATGGTTGGAATTTGTATTGTTAACTGTTGTGTGACTGCTGTATTGTTCATCTGTATGGGTAAAAAACACTTCATCTTCTAATAAATAGACTCTTTTGAGTTTTGAACCAGCTTCAACCATGTCAAATGTGTTTTTCTCATTATAATGATTTCTGTTTTTGTAAGAGAAGAGGAGTCACACTTGACCAGTGACAACATTAGTTTACAAGTTACAACAACGCACTTTGTTAAAGACAGAGCATGCCTACACTTGTCACTGCTGAAGGAAACGATTGAAGCATAAGATTGATAGATTTGCATAATAATCCTAAGAAGAATCTATCACATCGTAGTTCAACAGAAATTATAAGCTAAAGAGTACTCTCAAGGAAACAACAAACACACAAAACAGAACAGAATAAGCTTAACCGTCATAAATACATAAAAGTGATCTAAATGTCTCCATAGATAAGAAAGCAAAAGACACTGCTTAACAAGATTCATTCCTCAATCGATCATGCAGTGAGTGATCTCCTCTCTAGTCTTCTTGGGGATATCTAGCACAAACTCGAAGGTGTCGATGAGCTTGAAGTTGCATTTGTCACCAACCGATATAGGGAACTCCCTAGCCAGTTTCGAGTATCCACCTGAGAAGATTGTCCGAACCTCCCTCACCAAACAAAGCACCTTCCATGACTTCCCATTTGGGTGACGAATCGTGAACATCTTAGACTTCTTCGGGAGATGATCATCCACAAACTGTTTCGGGATTGCCTGAAAGAAAAATCAGAGATTCACATATCATTACATAAAACTGTGTGGTATAGTACTGTTCATTCAAGTCTTTTGTTTTTAAAATCTTACCAGGAACTTGAGGTATGATTTCTTAATGGTGATTTCGAATTCTGGAACACCACCAATGACCTTTTTGTTGCTCTTTCTCTTTCTCTTCTTAGTCTTTGATGATATGGAAGCCTCAGCTTTCTTCTTCATAGCTTTAAGCTCAACTCCTCTCGAAGATTCACCTCTTTCCATACCATTCTTCACTTTCTTGTTCAACATCTTCTTCTTGGATGTTTTGGTCTCTTCAGTATTCTTCTTTCTTATCTCGATCTCAACTCGTCCAGGAGATTCATCTATTTCCTCATTTTCCTTCTTCACATCTTTGTACCTGCAATCTCCTTCTCTATTGATCCCACCTGTTTTCATCATCAAAGCAAAAAGATTTAGTCTTCTTCTTCTTCTTGAACTTCTCTGTTCTATAAAGCAGTGATTACAAAGCACAAAAGCTTACTAGAAGAGCCCATTGAAAGGAGATTTCGAGGTATGAGGATCTCCATGCAGTTCTGCTCGTAGATGTAGACATTAAAGATCATCTTCCCTTTGTGAATGAAAGTAATAAACTCGTTTCTTCCCAAAGAGTTATCACTCACAAACTGATCCCATCCAGGCTTCTCGATGTAGTAGTATCTCGTATTCTTGGAAACTTTTACATTCCAAGACATTCCCCACTGCGCTCTTATCACCATCTTGTAAGAGAAGTCTTTCTTAGAGATTTTGCTCATGAAGTTGTACGGAAACGCTCTCTGTTTTGACCATACAACGAAGACTGTTAATTACTAACAATTCAATCTTTTTGTCAAATTACATAAACAATTTAAGGCCAAAGTTTCACTCTTTCAGTCTTGTCACAAAACAAACTTTGCATTGAGAAAAGCAAAGAAGATAGATCTGAGCATACAGACAGAGAAGCAACAACCTATTATGTTTTTGAGAGCAGAGAGGTGAACAAAAGAAACTTACTCAACGTGAAAAGCTAGTTGAAAGATCCGAAAAGATAACCAGACTCAACTTTTCAAGCAGTAAAGATTTAACGTTAAGACCCATTCAACAAACAGAAAACCAACAGATTCAACGTTTTAAACTATGAGAGCCCAAAGATTCTACCAACCTAAAACAAGATTTAACTTTACAAACACAGAACATAAAGATTTAAACGTTGTGACCCATTAAACACCAAAGAACCAACAGATTTAACGTTTCAAACTCAGTAAGTGTAAAGATGCAGAGATCCAGAGGATAAACAGACTTAAAACCTTTTAAAGAAAAGAGAAAACCAAAAGACTAAAACCGTGGAAACCCCATTAAACACAACGAACCAAAAGATTCCACCTTTCAGAAAAAACGAAAGCTATCAAGAACAACGTTAAAAGCATGATATGATGTTTTAGAACAAAGTTACCATGTACTCAGAAGACAAGTCTGCACTCTGAAAGATCTTGAAGAAACCCAAGTTCTTCCGTTCTTGTTTAATCTGATCAAAACCAGTGTTCCAACCCATCTCTCTTATCTCTTCTCCTTCTATCTCGCTCAAAACCTCCTCACTTTCGGCTTCTTTCTCTCTCTCTCAAAACCTCTTCACTTTCTATCTCTCTCTCTTTCTCTCACTCACTTAGATATTAGGAATGGTCAAAGTCAGTATACATGTATAGTTTGCCTTGTTTTCATTTACTAAAAAACAAAGGTGTTGATTGTGAAAAAAGCATTCATGTATTACCTAAGTGATTATTTTCTGTTATATTTTGTTTAAATGGTAATAAGATAGAACTATGGGACAAGAGGGCTGTTTAAGACTGACTTCACAGACACGCAAAAGCAGTGTTTTTGCTGGTTTTAGTACCTGAGAATCTCTGAGGAGAAAGGACGTAGACTTCAAACTTACTACTTTTGTGTGTTGTTTTTGCCACAGTAGTACTGTCACAGTACCTATGATGATATCTATATTGTTAACTTTTATTTATTTATTTTTTTTATTTTTGTATTACGAACATTTATTATTACATTTCAACCTTCGGTAACTCTTTTCTTTATAACGTTATTACACAGTCAAGGGTCAAAAGTTAAAGCTTTTTTCTAAACAGAAAAGTGAATACTACGGTACATGATGAGATCACTCTGTCAATCACACCACCGTATCCTTTTGTAACTTATAATGTAAAAATACACACAAAAGAGACTGACTACATTAAATAATTCAGATTTCAAATAACAAAAAGCTTACTGTATTAATAAAAAGTAGTCGGTGTCCAAATCGAAAATACATATTGTTGTTAACTTTGTCACAAGTTAATAATCGGAATCTATCAACTAAATTTGCAAGACGATTTTCACACATATTTACCCAATTTTATGCACTTTTAAATCATATTTATACATTAAGCAGGATTGTCTTTTCATGTTTTCATCCATCGATCAACTTTGACTTTTTACCTTAAGGATTGACGATGTTCAGGACTGATCTATAAACCCAGCACCGTAACCACTTGATCGTATGAACTTCTTCAGGAGAAGAACCACGATTGCGATTGTGAGTCCAACCGCAGCCCACGTGAATAGTCTATCATCGACTGGCTTCTGAGCCGCTCTTCTGGTTACCGTTGTTTGCTCACCACTTACAGAAGCTCTGTCTGCAACTTCAACCGCTGTTAATGCTGCTGCAGCAGGAACCACATTAGCTGCTGCAGTGACTGCTTCAGGTATCTCTTCTATGATTTGATCATCAACTATGGTGTCTGTTGTAGCGATGGATAGCTCTTCCACTACCGTTATGGCTTCCTGTGGCTCAGTTTGGGACTGAGCTACTGAGTCAGTTGACAGTGCTTGGTTACATTCCAGAGGAACAGCTTTTGGAACCACGGTTGCTTTGCTAAGGATGTAGTGATGAATCTGCGGTTATTAAAAGGACATGATCAGTTAAGTTGTTTCTAAAGCTGAAGACAAACCATAGAAAGGAAACTTAAGTCATATCAAAATACATGAAGAAAGGGTCAAGAGTTTAAACCAAAAGGAGTTCGCTAACACTATCTTTGTCTAACACTATCCTTTAGTTAAGTAGAATAGCACCATCATTTATTGTATGCAGACAATAGCAGCTGTGATGCGGTAAAAAGTAAACACACGCTCTTTGAGAAAACATTAGATCTTAGCCGCTAGAGATATGCAAGCTTATATTTTGACCAACAGCTATTCTAAGGTTTACAATGGCGAAATGGTATTAGCACATACTCAACAGGTTCAACAAACATATAGCCAAATTCATATAATTACACCAGAATATTAAGCATAAGCACAACACTTAAAAAGGGTGTTCCAGTGGGGGGGATTGAGTAACTATACCTCATCAATAATTTTTTGCCGCTCAGGAGAGCCATACTTGGGTGGTGCCTCACGTGATTTAATGGCTAGTGTACGCCTCTCCTCCTTTGGATAATCTACAGAGCCCAGAGCTCCATTGGGACTTGTGGGCATGAATGCAATGAGAGCCACCAAAGCAGTCCGAACTGCAAAGAGAAAACGTAATTTGAATAAACGTAACAGTTAAGATATAAGGTAATCTTGTGACATGTTGTTGGTGTAAGGAACAATGAATTATAAAAGTCCAAGACTTTTACCACTCCATGAAGGTTGCCAATGCTCGGGGTGGTAATTAGAAATGCTCAAACAAATCTTGGTATTGGTTTCAAAGCGACCATTAGGCTGAAAACAAAAGTAGAGAGAGATTCATTAAATAAAAGACTCTCCCTTTTCCCTTGCAACATATGTGTGTTTATGAGTAAAAGAAAGAGTAAAAAAGATCCTTACGGTCAATAACATGAATGAAGGAGGTTTGAAAGGGTAATCAGCAGGCAGTTGAATTCTCCCATGATAAATCCCTCCCTCAAATTCAGTATCACCAGGACCACGGATAGCGAATTGCCATTCAAATATATTCTCCTGAAGTTAGTAGAATAGATAAATGAATCATGTAAGTAAAAACTATTTGGTATCACACAAAAACTTGTAAATAAAAGCTAATAACATTTGCACACACAATCTATATCGATCACAGAACTAGCATGACAGCTGCAACAGAACACCATCACTCAATGACAGATACACAATTTATACGATACAACACACCATACCTAGAGATCTACAGAAACACAAATCCAAGTACGAAACATGAACATTAATATTAACGAGGCTTCAGAGCAGATTTTACAAATTTCTAATTCCAGTTAACCTAATCTCGAATTAGAACCACAAATAAAACTGAATCAAGAGAGAGATTAGGTGAAAAAAAAAAAATCAAAATTTACGATCTCAAAAGCTCGAATCGGAGATTAGGTGAGTATAACCTCAAGAGGGAGAGACATAAAATCATCAGAAGGATTGGCTTGCATCTCCTTAACCTCCTGCAAAATCCTCTTCACCGCCGGATTCTTCCGGTTATACCTCTCATCCGCCATCTTATCTCTTCGCCCAACAGATCTTGCCGGAAAAGTGCAAATCCGTCGCTTGTCCCGATTCGTCTTTACAGATAAAAATAATAAATACACCAAGTTAAAGAATTCATTCGGACACAGCTTCGAGGAGGTGAGAGATTGATTATAAAAAAAAACAAAAGTACTATATAATTAGAAAAATAATATTATCCACGTCATACACTCTTTAACTATAGGATAAGTGACGTGTGACCATTACTGTCTGCTGAATAGTAAACTTATAGTCGTCATCCCAAGCATCTTAACGGTTCAGATTTTCCCACGTCGTTTACGAATTGGCCAGCGTGTCTTTAATCACCGTTGATTTAGAAGAAATCATTAACTTATCGTTGTGAGAGACTTTAATAGGCCTTGGGCCATCTCTTTAAAGCCCAATAAAACGCGCACGTTACAACAAAAGTCAAAACGTTGACAAAGATGAACCCGATGACTTTAAAGATTCTTGTAAGAAGTGACAAGAAGAAGAAGAAGCAATTGCAATGGAGAAGAAGAGAGGGGTGATCGACACGTGGATTGATAAGCACCGTTCGATTTACACGGCGGCTACACGTCATGCCTTCGTCGTCTCCATCCGCGACGGATCCGTTGATCTCTCCTCCTTCAGAACTTGGCTGGTACTGTTACTGTAATTAGTAATTAACTGATGAAAACAAAGCAAGAATCTGAAGACTTTGATAACGAAGTTGTTTTGTATGTGTGTGTTGCAGGGGCAAGATTATCTGTTCGTGAGAGGATTCGTGCCGTTTGTAGCGAGTGTATTGATCAGAGCCGGCAAAGAATCCGGCGAGAGTTCCGATATGGAAGTGGTGCTTGGTGGTATGGCGTCGCTGAACGATGAAATCGAATGGTTTAAAAGAGAAGCATCGTTGAAAGGACTAGTTCGAGTTTCTCTTTGTTTATTCAAGGTTTCTGGAAGCTCTGATGAGTAGTGAGGTGAAGTATTCAGTGATGATGACAGCTTTCTGGGCAATTGAAGCAGTGTATCAAGAGAGCTTTGCTCATTGTTTAGAAGACGGGAACAAAACTCCTGTTGAGCTTACTGGTGCTTGTCATCGGTGGGGCAATGACGGGTTTAAACAGTATTGTTCTGCTGTCAAGAACATTGCTGAACGGTGTCTGGAGAATGCCTCTGGTGAAGCTCTGGTCCAAGCTGAAGATGTGTTTGTACGTGTTCTTGAATACGAGGTCGCGTTTTGGGAGATGAGCCGGGGAGGAGAGTAGCTAATGTTTAGGTTCAGTTTTTTTTTTTTCTCGTTTGCATTCAGTTCCCAAAGAGAAACAAGTTTCAATCTTTATGTTTGGTGTGACTCAAGTTGGGATTATGATTTCATAACACGACTAAATAGCTCCTAGAAGGTTGTTCCCATCATTCCACATCTTACACTTACTGATAACTACTTTAAACATCAATATCCTTAACTCATCAAAACATAGGTAGATGATTGAACAATTGAAGCTATAAAAGCTATCTACTCTCTCCAGCGATGACCACAATTCGGGTTACAGCAGACAAAGAACAATGTCATTCCTTCTTCACCTCTAGCAGTAGCCTGCACATTCAATGATAGCTATGTTAAAATTCTCGGGCGGTATTCCAAATTTGAGAATACGTTTTGGGGGGGAACAAACAGAGAAGATGTAGCATAAAAACCAATAGTTATACCTGGAAGAAGACGGCCTCGCTATGCTGGCACTTGGCACAACGCACAGCCTTGGTTCTGGGAAGAGTAGGGTCAGAAGCCACATCCGTTAGGATCTGAGTTCGTTCACTTACAGAGTGATGAACCTCGTTTCTGTACACGCAGCTATTATCAGCAACTTCCTGCAAGCCAGTGCCCCCAAAAAAGTATAAATTATGATCGTTGAGGACAATTCCATGATCCAATCTAATAATTTATAACAACAAGATGACAAATGCAGCTTAAATACATGTCAATAACTAGACTCAGTTTGTGCAGTCATCAATAAGCTAATCCTTTCCACAAGCTAAAGAGTCCCTTCAAAGTATTCATACATAACACAATACTAGAAAGCTAAAACCATAAGAACGAACTTGTTGAATGTAGAGAAGTTGGTAAAACTAAGGAATCCCAAATCACTAAAGTCTCTTAATTGTGCAATAAGTCCCACTCACATTATGTGCACTTCATTGAATGCTAAAAACCCTAATTTTGGACCCCACACACACACATAATGAACCAAAAAGCTTTATATAGACACCTGGTGATCACAATTACGGCAAGCGTAGAGGAGGATCTTCTGCTCCTTGTCCTCCTTAGGATACAGAATATTATTACTGAACAAAAAAAAAATCAAAACAGAAAACAACAATCAAAGACGACCCAATAAACAAAATTCGAAAAAAGGTCAGAGCTTTAAGGCGAAATCGACACATTATCCCAGGTGAAATCAACAACCATGGATGGTTCGATAGAGGGAGCAAAACAACATAACAAAAGAAAAGAACAACGAAAACTAAAAAAAAAAAAAATCATGCACAAAACAAAAACAACATAAGTAAGGTACGGTGCAATTCCAAATAAAACTACATATAAGAGATGAGAGCCGAGTGCTTTTTTTATTTACCATTCGCGGCAAAACTTCATAGTACTCATCTTCGCTGAATCAGTCGAGAAAAATTTAGGTTCGAGAAGTGAATCAGAGGAGTCTCAAAGATGAGATCGTCGTTTTCGTAGAACAGAGTACTTTAGTAGTTATCTTCCGACGGACGGTAGTTTTCACTTAAAGCTTATTGGGCCTGACTTATTAGGCTTTATTGCTATGAGAAATATATTTACACACAAAGATTTTACTTTTGACTATATATTTTTTCATGTACAGTAAAACCTCTATAAATTAATAAGTTCGGGATCATGAAATTTTATTAATTTATAGAGGTTTTAATTTATCGATAAATTAGTAATTATTAATTTATCGATAAATTAATATTTTATTAATTTATAAAGAGATTTTCTCATTTTCACAATTTTGAAAATTTTTTATTACAAAATAAGATACTTTTCTTATCATTCAGATTTTTAAAGAATATGTCTAATTTATAGTCTTGGCTATTGTAATAGGATGAATTTCAATTGTTTACTAGATTATCTAGGTAAAAATGTTAAATGGTAGAAGTTCAGAGTTTAGAAGAAATTGCTACTACTATCATTCTTGATAATGATGAAGTCGAAGAAGATATTGCAGTTACTAAAGAAGCAGTTACTAAAGAAGCAATTATCACATCTAGGATTCTTCACAATTTTTGGATGAGATTTGAGAAGATAACAATGAAAAAATTTAGAGATGAGCTCTAGAAAAAATGCAAATTCAAGAATATGCAAATAACAATAGAGTCATATTTCACTATATATTTTTAGATAGGCAAACAACAATAGAGTCATATCTCACTAGATTTTCTTAGATATATATGTATGTATATGTATATATATTAGTTTACTTGATTATTAATTTATGATATTGATGGGACCATATTTTTGCATAGGATTTCCAAAAAAAATATTATCTTATTATTTTATCGAAATGTGTTATTTTTTACACCGGCCCAACTCGGAACCGGAAGAATTTATTAATTTATAGCAATTATTAATTTAAAGAGTATTAATTTATAGAGGTTCTACTGTATTAACAAAGATAACTATCATAACATTTCATTATTAAATTTGATTTGACCACAGACCACATACTAATATTCTTCTCCGTTATCAGGTCGGTGATGATGTTCTTCTTTACGCCAGCAAAGTCCAACCAACATTTCACAATCTCCCAGGTATGTACTCTAAATGTTTACAGTTACAGATGTGAGCTTTTGGTTATCTGAATTTCGTTTTCCAATTGCATGAAGCTCTCTTGGCCTTGATTAGAAGAGCATATAAGGAAGTTCTTTTTTAATTTTATCATCTAATCAACATTTATTAAGAAAGCATATAAGGAAATATTTAGAAGCTGCAGATGCTCTTATATGTTCTTTTTCTATATCCTCTCATTTGAATCACTTCCCAACCATTTAACCCTAAAATAATTTTAAATAATAAATTTATTTTTGTAAAAATAGAAAATTATGATTTTATAAAAGATAAATTTATTTGTTATAAGATAATATATATGAGAAACTACTTAATGTTATTATTTAAAATAATATAATAATTTATTTAATACATTAAAATATTAATGTGGATATAACGTTTATAATATATATTATTGTTTTTAGTTTAATGTATTATATTATATATATTTAAAAAATTTATTGAAATTAAAAATGTAAATATAGATATAAACTTTTATAGAAAATTATAATATATATTAATTATTTGTAATTAATGTGTTACATTATAAATATATATAATTAAAAATTATTAAATTACACATTTATATATATAACAATTTATAAAATTTATTAAATGTAAGATAATTTTTTAAAAATTATATAGTAATGGGTGATAATTAATTTTTTAATGAAACACATTTAAATTATGTTTTTTAATTAATATAATATATTAAATATAAATATAATATATAATACTTCACTACTATACCAATCAACTAAATGTGTTATATTAATCAGAGCATACAGCTTATGAACCTTAATGCTTATGCTGCATAATGCTAATGCTCTAGTATATGTGGTTCCAATCAAGCCCTTGGCTTTTTGTTGTTTCTGATTCTAATTAAAAAACATTCCCGACCCGAGCTAGAATTTATAATAATCGGAATGTGAATTGAGACAAATCACACATCCCAACAGATGAATTGAAGGTCAAATGGTGAATCATGTGTTAATCTAATTTCAGTCAAATGTAACTTAGATTTCGGAAATCTTAAGTTTATGGTTCTCTTAACTCTATTCTTATACATCACATAAATGAAAAAAATGTTAGGAGAGATCATAATTATCTTTAAAAGTTAACATATTAAACTTGAAGATTTAGCTAAAAACTGATTGTATTTATACTAGTATTTTTGCAGCAGTTTTTGCTCAAAAATACATTTTGGAAAGTTTTTACATTTAATGCATTGACTTTAATATTAGTTACCAAAACTTCAAAATTAATTATAGGTAAGATTTTAAAAAAATAAAGAAATCTTTCTACCTCATTCAAACATAAATATATGATTCTTTTTCATTTGTATTTGAATTTATATTTAAATTATCTTGAATTATTCTATAATACATTTAGTTAATAAAAATTGTGATTTTTTTCCTGCAATGATGTAATACAAAATTTTTAAAACAGACATATATTACTCAATAGATGAATAAAAAATACGGGTACAATATCCCACATCGTCTAAAAAAATTGGGCAATGATTTAGAGTCATACTATTAAAGAGACCAAAAATGATTCTGAATACAAATGAGTAGAAACCTAGATTTATCAGGCATTCAAACTTTAAAAAATTTTATTTGGTTTATTCCGGTTATTTATTTTAAAGATTTTTAAAAGGTTAAATATGAAAAATATTTAAAACTTATAAAAAGTTAAATATGATAAATATTATACTGTAGATACACAATAAATATTAGAAATTAAGATGATATAGTGTGAGTTAAAATATCTTGGGATGAGGTTATATAGTGGGACTTGTTTTATCGATATTTATATAAATTAAAAATATCATTAATTCGGTGTTACACGGATAAAACATCATTTCATTATTTTGTTAACATTGTCAGTATCAGAGAATAGACATATCTAATTAAATTGATTAAATAAATATTATGTAAAAAATAAATTATATTGCGGTATTATATGGTTTATTTAACAATTATTATATAATTATAACATATTTAACCAACAAATACAACTTATAATTTAAATATTTTAGTTATAAATAATTTTGCCCCGCGGTGTACCGCGGGTACTAATCTAGTTGACTATTGATATTAGGGATGCAATATCCCACATTGGAAGTTAATAGGATCTTAAGTAGTATATATAAGATATGGGCTTCTCCACTCATTGTCAATTGGTTTTGAGTTGGAAGCCCACTATCTAACATGGTATATGAGTCCGGTCCGCACATACTCAACAAAATCCACAATTGGTCTGGCCCAATAGTTGGTCCGCCGATTTATGCTCGAACATATCGAGATTGATGCCTAAAGAAGCCATCATCTCGAGGGAGCATTAGGGATACAATATTCCATATTGAAAGTTGAGTATGATCTTAAGTAGTATATATAAGATATAAGTCTCTCCACTCATTGTCAATTGGTTTTGAGTTGGAAGCCCATTATTTAACAATTGAGTCACTAAATCAATGTAAATATGTTTAGAAAATATTGATCTTGATATATCAAGAAAACAATTATAATCACAGAAATCTATTTCGAGAGATGCATGGATCGAACAATCTAAGGTAGAAACATAAAAAAACAAACGATATTAGTGAAGAAAGTATAAGTAATTTTTTTTTTGGGTTAGAAAACAATTATAATCACATAAATCTATTTCGAGAGATGCATGGATCGAACAATCTAAGGTAGAAACATAAAAAAACAAACGATATTAGTGAAGAAAGTATAAGTAATTTTTTTTGGGTTAAATAATACACATAAAAATACACGTAAAATTAAAGTAGAAGTAATATTATTAAGCTATGAAAGGAGAAAAAGATGAAAAGAAAAGTAGTGAGTGAGTAGGCCTGGGCCGGAGCCGGATATCCGGCCTTTTTGATGGTATCCGGATCCGTATCCGATCCGGCCGGATACACAATTTCACTCTCCGAATCCGGCTCCGAAATGCCGGATATCCGGTTCACGGATAACCGTTAAAATTTTAGTTATCCGCCGGTTATCCGATATCCGGTTTATTTTGTTTTATGGGCTTTTATTTAAAAACCCAATAAACATAAGATTGTGAAAACGTGTGCATGGGGCTGTGAGGTTATTTATAGAGAAGAAGGGGAAGCTGTTTTTCTCTTCCAGTCGATGTGGGATTAGGAAATGACAAAGGAAGTGGGAATTGAAAGGTCCCACATCGGCAAAAGCAAACAATTATCCTCTCAACTATGTTCTATATATACATGTGTCTCTTCCTACGTTAGGTGAATGAGAAATATACATATATATAATATATATAAAATAAAAATATAGATTATATGGTATGTATTGGCGGATCCGGATATCCGGCCCGAAATATTTTTAGTATCCGGATCCGTATCCGTATCCGACCAGATATATAAATATGAGATCCGCATCCGGCTCCGTTTTACCGGATATCCGGTTTTTCGGATTGGATACCGGATCCGGATCCGGATATCCGATGGATCCGGTTATTTGGTCTCAGGGCTAGTGAGTAGAGATAATCTTTGTGAGCAAAATCAGTTGCTCACGTTTCCAAAGAAATCCAATTAAGCAACTAATTAGAAAGAAAATCACTGTAATATGTTTTTTCTTGGAATATGCAGATATGCTAGGAATTTGATTATCTTTTGGCGTTTAAATTTGTTTATTTAATTTGATTTTTTAACATATATTGTAGGAGGAAAATAATCTGAAATCAATGTGTTGAGATTGAAAATCTCGGCTGAGATCTTCCTTCAAGGGAAATCTGACTAAGAGAATTTCAATATTAATTATAATTTTAATATTTAATGTCAATGGCAGTAGTTGTAAATAACTATAAACTCCAAGATTTTTTTCCCCAAATGTACTTGGAAACTTGTATATACTAGGATTTATCCCGTGGTACTACATCACAGATCCATTTTTTTTTTTTATATAAATCAATAACCCCATGCATTATGAAGAAATTAATTCAAATATTTATAACAAATAGATCAAAATTTAAGTTATATTTATGTGTTAATTTTGTTTAGTGTAAGATTATATAATTGTATTTTACTGTTAGTAATAAGATTTAACCCACAGTTTACCGCAAAATAATTTGTTCTTTATATTATCATAAATTACTCAATTTAATATATCTAATATTGATAATGTTAGTAAAATAATGAAATGATAAATTATCTGTATAACACCAAATTAATGATAATTAAATTTATATTCATATTGATCCAAATCATTCGCACAATATAATTTCATTGCGTGTTATTTTAACTTTTAATTGTAAATATTCATTATATATTAAAATAACTCAAATGTAAAATAATATATATATCTGGAAATACTTGTTTGGTTACAAAAATCCTAAAACAAGTTTTAAAATATATACCCGAAAATTCTAATCACATCATATGCTGAAAAAATCTAAAATTTAATTAAATTTATATATTAAATAGTAATTCAAATAATTAAATATAAGATTCAAATAATTTAATATGGGAAGTGTCTTTAGTCAAGTGGTTACAGCACCACCTCTGCGACCGATCCCACCGGAGTTCGACTCCACTAAGTCGCGTTACCCCGCGTTGTAGGGATTGGCTATGAATCGGGCCTTGTCGATTCAATGATGACAAAAAAAAAAAAAAAAAATCTATTTTAATATAAAATATTGCTTTAAATTAGGTAGATAGATTTTAGGAAATTAATATTATCAAATAAGGAAATAATTGTGTTTGGTTGTAAGGATTGTAGAGAATTTAGTTGGGATTTGTTTGGATATAAAGATAAGAGAGGATGACACAAAAATGTACTTCAAAAATGTTAAGATAGATAAATGAATATCGACTGAAAGCGTAGTAATCCACATCCATATACAATACTTTTTCATATTACAAAGAAAAAAGAAATGAGTTCTCTACTAGAACTTGCGGCTCTCTTAATTATCACGACTATGTGTGTTAATGTAGTATTGATATGTGGCGCTCAAAATGTTAGGGTTCCTACACCCGGTTTCGACAACCCAAAGACAACAGTGTTTATACATAATGATCTTGGTGGTCCGTTGCCGCTGTGGTATCATTGTAAATAAAAAAAACGATGATTTTGGAGTTTCGACTATGCTACCAAATGGAATGTGGTCGTTTGATTTCAAACCTAGTATTTTTGGGGGCACTTTGTTTTTTTGCAGTTTTGGATGGGAACATGAGGTGCATTACTTCAATATCTACAAACAGAACAGAGACAAAGAATTCGCCAAGTTTGGATGTAAGAATTGCCATTGGAAAATCCACAAAAATGGAGCTTGCAAATTAAACAAAGACACTAATTTGTATGATGTTTGTCATCCTTGGAATTCTTAGTTGCTTTGATAATAGTTTAACAATGTAGTCTTCTTGTAGTTCTCTAATAAACAACAATCAATAAAAGTATTTCGTTTTTTTTCAATGAAAACACTGTTATTTTTTGTTTTATTTTACGAACACTTATTAGCCGTGATGAGGTTTCCTTTAATATAACATCATATATTTCATATATTGAAACAAATCATAAACGATATCAGAAATGACTCTAATGTATATCCAAGTATTATTAACCATGATGAGGTTTCCTTTTATACATAAGTTTTACTTTGACTCATATTATCCAAAACACTAAATTGCATTAATTATTTTTTTAAAAAAGTCAACAAAAAAAAAACTTACTACGGAAATATAATTAATATAGTTTGGTAATAAATACACAAATGTATTGAGTGAAAGAGTCATCCATATCCCATACACAATACTTTCACATTGCAACGAAAAAAGAAAAAAAACACAAAAACAATATGGGTTCTCTAAAAGAACTTGTAGCCTTCATAATCATTATGTGTGCAACAAGTGTAACGATGACCCTCGCTCAAAACACCATGGCTCCAGCTCCGGCTCCACCAAGTTCTGACAACCCAAATACAACAGTGGTGTTACATAACGGAGGTTCAGTGCCAATGGTGTTCCATTGTATGTCATTAGACGTTGATTTTAAAAGTCGGATAATGATGCCAGGTGGAACGTGGTCGTTCGAATTCTTACCAAGTGTCTCTGGAGATACAAAGTACGCTTGCAGTTTTACCTGGAGGCTCGAGTACCATTTGTTCCGTATCTACTGGCAAAGCAGAGACCAAGTATCTGGAGATCATGGTTGCAAAAGATGCGAATGGAGGTTACGCCCAGAAGGACCTTGCCAAATCAACGAAAAGACTGGAAAAATTGATCATTGTCCTCCTTGGGATTCTCAATTGTTCTGAAACCAATTACTAAAACATTTGCTAATGTACTCATTATCTAACAATTAAGTAAAACTATTTACTGTGGCGTTTTGATTCGGTTAAAAGTTAAAATCAGGTTTGAAAAAAGTGAAAAAAAATGAAAAGCAAAAGTCGTAAATGCCACGTGTACAAAAAAAGTGGTTAAACAAACAAAACAAACGAAAGGCGCTTTGAAAACTCCGCCTCCGTTGTTAGCTAATTTACACTCTCACTCTGTCTCCGCCGGGTTTAATTTTGTCATCTGCGTCTTCCTCTGTTAGATCTCTCTCTCTCTCTCTCTCTCTCTCTCTTTCTCTGTCTCTTACAATGCAATCAGCTATGACGCTTTCGTTCTCCCAGACGTCGTCGTTTACAAGACCCAACCACGTGTTCGGATCAACTGCTTCTGTTTTCTCTACGCCCAAGAATCTCCGGTTTTGCGGACTCCGCCGAGAAGCTTTTGGTTTCTCTCCGTCGAATCAGTTGTCTTTGCGCAGTAACCGAACTCAGAGTAGTGGATTCCAAGTCTCTGCTTCTGCTTCGAGTAATTGTAATGGTAACGGTGCTCCTCCCAAATCTTTCGATTACGATTTGATCATCATCGGAGCTGGAGTTGGTGGCCACGGTGCTGCTTTGCACGCTGTTGAAAAGGTTTGAACTTTCTGCTTATGACACAATGAGTTGATGAATCATGCTGTGTTTTCTTTTATGATTGTTATGATCTTTATGTTTATGGAAATATTGGGTTTTATTAGGGACTTAAAACTGCCATCATAGAAGGAGATGTTGTTGGAGGGACTTGTGTTAACAGAGGATGTGTACCTTCTAAAGCTCTTCTTGCTGTTAGTGGTAGAATGCGTGAACTTCAGAACGAACATCACATGAAGTCCTTTGGTCTCCAGGTAATCCCCAAGTTGTTAGCTTTGAGCTTTGTCTTTGGCGTGAAGTGGCTGTAGATGTTTCAAGTATGATGCTAATGAGCTATTTTTTTTGGTTTAACCTTGGAAAAACAGGTTTCAGCTGCTGGGTATGATCGTCAGGGTGTTGCAGACCATGCTAATAACTTGGCTACCAAAATACGAAACAATCTGACCAATTCTATGAAGGCACTTGGTGTTGATATATTGACAGGATTTGGCAGTGTTCTGGTCAGTACGTGTTTTTTTCGTTCACGTTGACTTACTAGACAGGAACAGGATACATTTCTGTTGAACGATGATCCTAACTCTTTGTATTTCTTCTGCAGGGACCACAAAAGGTTAAATATGGGAAGGACAATATTATCACTGCAAAGGATATAATCATTGCCACTGGATCTGTGCCGTTTGTTCCTAAAGGAATTGAAGTTGATGGTACGTTTCTTGTTTTCAATGTAGACTTGTTTAAGGAGAAGCCTGCAAATATTCATTCTCTATTCTTTTGAGTGCAAAAAGCAAGCAGACTTTGATTCCTTGAATGTTTATATTTTGGTGCTGCAGGAAAGACAGTAATCACCAGTGACCATGCCTTGAAATTGGAGTCTGTTCCTGATTGGATTGCAATTGTAGGAAGTGGTTATATTGGTCTTGAGTTCAGTGATGTTTACACAGCACTTGGAAGTGAGGTAACATTGTTTCTCTACTAATGATATTACTTTTGATGTTGTGTCCTTGTAGTTGAGATTGTAATAACTGCAACTTAGTAATGTTCTCCAATATTCTAGTTTTTGTCAGGTCTCATACAGTATTGAGCTTGTTGTTGTAAAATAGTAGTAAACTAGGTTTTAAGCTACCAAATCTATTGGTTTCTCGATCTGAATTGAATATGTGCCCTTTCCATGTAATGTTTCATTACGTTTGCTCGACCTCTATAATTAGTAATCGAAAACGGGAACCTTTTGTGCAGGTAACTTTTATTGAAGCACTAGACCAGCTAATGCCTGGATTTGATCCTGAGATCAGTAAGCTAGCTCAGAGGGTTTTGATTAATCCAAGAAAGATTGACTATCATACTGGAGTCTTTGCGAGCAAAGTGAGCCTGTTGAAATCATGCATTGCAAATACTGCTTTTCTTTCTCTATACAGTGTGTCCATGTTGTATTCATCTTTTAAACTTAACTCTATTCTTATCCAGATTACTCCAGCAAAGGATGGGAAACCTGTTTTGATTGAGCTTATTGATGCCAAAACCAAGGAACCTAAGGATACTCTGGAGGTAACCATCAGATCTCTCTATGTTTTATATGACGAAGAGAATATTTAACAGTTACTTAGTATTCATGCCTGAATTAGGAAAATATGTGCCGTTGGTAGTTTGTAGTGGGTCCTTAGAAGTCTTGTGTTTCCACTTTTTTTGCCTTTCGGTGCGCTTAAACATAAGTATACACATTATGACATAAGTGGATTAGTAAAGCTTCTTATTTTCTGATTAAATTGTGAATGAGAAGCTACTGTTATGTATTTTCCTCCCCAAAAAGAGTAGATATAGTCATGTCTATTGGCTTCATTTCCTTTTACCATGTGATTTTCTGCGCTGAACGTGTGAGTTTGCTTTCCTTCTCCAGGTAGATGCTGCTCTTATTGCTACTGGAAGAGCTCCATTCACCAGTGGACTTGGCTTGGAAAATGTATGAGTTGACATTAAGTACCACCCCCTAGTATTGTCATTTTGGTTACCAGAGAATATTTGTTCGTCAGAAAATTAACTTTGAAGCCGTCATCTCAATGCAGGTCAATGTTGTGACGCAGAGAGGCTTCATACCAGTTGATGAGCGAATGCGTGTGATCGATGGAAATGGGACTCTGGTCGGTTTTATTTGCATATACATACCTTTTTTTTTTTTTAATCAGCGATTCTTTTATATGCTAAAATTCATTTTTACTTGATAGGTTCCCAACTTGTACTGCATTGGTGATGCCAATGGTAAATTGATGCTTGCACATGCAGCCAGTGCCCAAGGAATATCTGGTAAATGGCTTATTAGTAGGCAGGCTACTAATAATAATGCAGTGAATACTTTCCCTTTTTTCTTCATGGGACCTGTATTAAACTCTAAGCTTTTACTCTTTGGTTAGTGGTCGAGCAAGTCAGCGGTAGAGATCATGTACTTAATCATCTAAGCATCCCAGCTGCGTGCTTTACTCATCCTGAAATCAGTATGGTGGGATTGACAGAGGTAATATTCTGAATCCTAGTGCTTTCTGTACTGAAGAGGGTCAAAAAGAAGAATATTATGAACAGGATATGCTTACTGTAACTCCTTAGGTTTTGACATTATTCCCTTGATTTGTCAGCCTCAAGCGAAAGAAAAAGGTGAGAAGGAAGGATTTAAAGTAAGTGTGGCCAAGACAAGTTTCAAGGCTAACACAAAGGCCTTAGCTGAAAATGAAGGAGAAGGAATAGCAAAGGTGGGAGAAGCAAAATTTGTTGGTTATTTGTGGTTTATAAAAGAAGAAAAGAGATCTCATTGCTTGTGTTATGCCAGATGATATACCGACCTGACAATGGTGAAATCCTAGGAGTTCATATATTTGGACTGCATGCAGCTGATCTAATCCATGAAGCGTCCAATGCAATTGCTCTTGGAACACGCATTCAGGTATGATATTCAATACTCTGGCTGCTTATATCCTGATTCCTATTGTATTGTAGCTCTTAGTCTTTTTGATATTCATGATTCTCGACAAGGTAATCGAGTCCTATACGTAGTACATTAGCTGTTGAGAATACTAAACGCATTAATTATATCTATTTCTTGATCCTGGATGGTTACTTTATCTCTGCAGGACATAAAATTGGCAGTTCATGCACATCCAACACTGTCTGAAGTCCTCGACGAACTGTTCAAAGCAGCCAAGGTAAAGCAAAACAGTCTACACACACTCATGACATTGACCGTAGTGCCCCTTTACTATTAATTGCAATTAATAGATTCAAATTCTCTACTAGAAAGCAAAAGAATCTTACGCCTAAGTTCAATTTCTAGGTTGAAAGTCAAGCTACGACAAGGACAGTAAGTGATAAAGTGGCTGTATAATAAAAAAACAAAAACAAAAACTTATTGGGGGAGGAGAAACATCTTGAAGCAAGAAAATTTGTGGTTGTACTTTAGGGAGATGCAAAGATAAAGCTTAACACGAAACGGGAGGATCCAAGAAGAGGAGGAGATGATGAGAGACAACCTTCAGTAAGTGAAGACTTAGAAGATATATCTACAAGGCCTTCTTCTTTCTTTGAGAATATTTATGTTGGAGTCTTGTCTCTGCTTTCACGTGTATTTGTTTGATTGTTTCATGATTTCCATTAGTAGAGCCCGAAATTGTGCTTTTGCTTTTTGTATGTTTGTTTGAAGTGAGAAACCACTTTTGGAAGATTCTTCTCTTTTTACTAGTAAAATCACTTTTCTGGTCATTATTTTCATCAGATTCAGACGTGAGGTCGCAGAGGAACCTAGTTTAAGAATACAAATGTACATAAGATTTTCTCTGGTTACTTGCAATTTCATTTTACAAAACATAAGTGTAGGTTACACCAGAGTCCTAGAAGAACCCAAAAAAAAAAAGAAAAACTATATCTAATTGTTAATTCTGTCTGTCTCCTTTTTCATACATCAATCAACAACAAAGGTTGGTGGTCTCGTTGTGAGAATACTTCTGTAGTTTATTTATAAACCAATTTCAAGAAGGTCGAGTACCCTCTACCATTCACATAATTTACAGATCAATACAATCCATGTTCAACACCAAACTCTTTTTGACTCCCCTCTCCATAGCCATATCAATATCAAATGTCGTCCAGGCAATTGTACTCCAACTGCATCACACCATCAACAAGATTCGTTACTTTATGTATTCTCCGTTTTATGTTTTTTCCCCCTAAAATGAGCTTTAAAAAAATGTAAGAAACAAAAAGTAGACTTCACCTGAGTTTCTTCATGCGTGAGTTTCATCCTCCTGTAATCCTGTTGAGCCTTCTTAGACCTAAACATGGCTTGGACTCGCACTACAGATCTCTCCAGCCTCTCCTCTGCTTGCCTCTGGCTCGTCTTGTAGAAATCGTCCTCTGTCTCACCTGAAGAATCCTCCGTTGCTGCAACCTGGAGTCCTCTAAACCCTTTTCTCTTTTGTCTCCACCTCAAAACTGCCTTCTCCAACACTCCTACCGACCATACGATCTTCTTGTACTGCCTCCGTGCTTGTAATCCCCTGAAAGCAGCCTGCAAACGAAGAGGAAAGACACTTATATGTGTTGCAAAATTCAGACAAACGTTATGGCATATGTGTGGACTTCCACTGTCTTATAGATTGCAGAATTCAGAAAAAGGTAATGATTTTGAACAGCCAAGTTCAGAGTAAACTTATAATCCTGGTTGCTGAATCTTGTGTGGTTCTCTTAGTTTTTGCTCAAATGAGTAAGAGTAACTGTTCACTTCATACCTGGATCCTAATTGCTTGACGCCGCATATTAAGATACTCTCTTCTCATTTTCCAAGTTTGGAACCTGCACTGAATCCGGTAAGCAGCTTCTATCTTCCTACGCGTATCATATTTCCGGAACGCATTCTGAATCTTCATAGCTGCAATTATGCTCTTAGCCTCTTCTTCTTTGTTAGCAAACTGAATCACGCTGGACCGTGCCGCCTTCAGCGCCTTTTCCCTAAACGCACCCTGAATCCGAGCCGCTGCTTCTGCAGCTGTTCTGTATGCTGCCAGAGCGTCCTTGAGACTCTGCTCATCTTCCGGGAGAGTGCCTTGGTTCATCATCTCCGCCTTGCAGGCCTCCAGATTGCCACTGATGTTTCCAGCAATTTTCATATCTCTAAACTGAGCAACCAAACATTTCTCAGCAAGATATGCAGCTAAACCATCATATCCATTTTGCTGTGCCAAATCAGACGCCATGCATCCGTCAAGGTTATGTTTTGTCGGGTCTGTCACCAGATTTGGTCTCGCCCCAGCAGAGAGAAGAGCAGCCACCATTTTCTCCCTTCAACACCCAAGAAAAAAGAGTATACAGAAATAAGTAGCTTACAACAAAGTACATATAACTTTTTGAAAGGGATCATTTTTACCTTCCGTAGTATGCTGCCCAATGAAGAGCAGTCCACCCTTGTTTATCACGGAAGTTCAACGACAAACCTGATAACGAGAACAGCTGGATCGACCAAGTGTATCCAAGAATGGCACAGAGGTGGATCACACCGAGGCCTTTAGAGTCATAATCCAGTGTGCTGCGACCTTCGAGCACTTTCTCCATAAGCCATTCCTTAAGCCTGTTCTTCAGAGTAAGCTCGAAGAGATGATCTTTCGCTTGATCAAACGACACCTTATTCCCCTGGATTGACTTGAGTAGATAAGCCCAACTGTTTAAAAGATGGGATGTTTTGCTAGCGAGTTTCTTGGCATCTCGCAGGTTAGTAGGTGAGATTTTGCTGGAGAGAACGTTGAGTTTGTTGGAAGACGTAAACAGAAGATGAGAAAGTCTGACTTGGAACTCGAATTCTTCCCATTTGGATTCTTGATTGTCTTCAGTGATGGTCTTATCAAGAACTGGGACTGAACGGTGTTCGAACCTGAAACACTGGCTGATCGGTTTGTTGCCGTCTACACTAAGATAGAGGTTTACCAACCCAGGCGAGTGTGGAGGTATGATGCAACGGTAGACTCCCGTCTGGATATATTCCGCAGGGACACACGAGTCACCACAAATGCAGAACAGGTTTGATCTTTCGAGATGTTGATAACTGTTTTGCAAGAACCCAGTTACAAGAATCTGCAGAATCAGTATGTAAGAAAGTTATGCTCTCCATTTTGCATTCCATACCTATCAACTTATTCATATGATAGCACATACTATCTCTAGATTGAGATCTTCTTACCTTTGTTTTCTCTGAAGAATAGGCCCAAGAAGGTGAAACATCAGTTATGTTAAACACTTGCTCAGGTATGTTGGAGTGCGGTTGAAATAAAGCTTGAGAAGCTAATGGATCCTGGTCATGCGTAACCATGGGGCTAAAGGAAGGACCCTCCAGTAAGTCATTAGATTCGCCGATAAATGAATTCATCCACCTTCCAAAACTCTCTCGACTTTGTGGACCATTGTTAAGCAAAGCATCAAGAGATTCATCAGCCACTGTCATGTTCACAGGCTCTGCAGAACCGTTTGCAGCATTTTGGAGTGGTTCTGTGAAGTATGACAAATCATCTGATCACAGAAAAAAAAATATCTTCAACATCATCCCATTGTTCTTTAACTGCACAAACTGACATACTCAGATCCTGTGTAACTTACCTACGGTTGGTGCAGATAGGTTGTTAAGATCGGTTGGTATCAGCAGCTCATCCCAATCAAGCGTATTGATATCATGAAGGCTAATATCATGATTTCTAACAACTGGACTGTTGTTGCTTGCTGTGACCCGCCAAAAGAAAGAGTGATAAGTGTCCAGATGAAGAAATCAGAGCAAGCATTCAAAGTTTCCAAGCATCAGGTCCCAGTACTACCTAGTAAAACTGTGAAAAACCGAGATCACTTGAAAATTGTTTCTCACCTAGATAACGTGAGTTCTCGATGCTAAAGTCAATATTTTCAGGTGCCACGAGATTTGGGAATGTCTGATCAGAGACAGAGATAGGACTAGAGTTTGACTCCCCCGATGATGTAGCTGCCTGAACATATCAGTTCAACCAATCAAAATATCAAAGAGGAGTGCGAATAAAGCCTACCAACCAGAGACAGTGACTATTCAATAGAGAAAGAGAGAATCCAAACATGGACAGCAAAGAAATACATCACACTGATCCAACAATCACTTTGTAACATAAGAAACAGAAGTGAGAGTTGAGAACAGGTGGAAAAGAAAACAAACCTCCTGTGTATCACGGTAATGTACAAGGACGATATTCTCTCGAGCCCTGCCATAAAAAAGAAGAGATGATTAACTTTCATCACCTTCTGAAGAAAAGGGCCTCTAATCAAGTAGTTTCTAAAAGGACATATAGTAGACAAGTCAGTGATCTTTGCTTACTACATACTTATCCAGTAACCAGTAACACCTCCGAACAAAAGTAGTTTTATCTTCACCATGCGCATAGTATACGTGAATCCTTTCCTCGTTACCAACCTAGCATCATTCAAAGGACATTAATTAGCTGGGGAAAAAAAAAAATCATGATATGAGCTTTTAAGAAGATATAAGCTACAGAAAATAAAAAACTCACTTTAAGGTGTTCGTGAGCCTCTTTAACAGTCCTTCCGTCTTTCTTCTTTTTCCAGTTATGACCATCCTTTCTGAAGTTCCTCAACATCTTACGGTCGAACAATATAAGTCTGCCACCTACAAAATAATGAAACATAACATCAGTGTATAGAAACTTGAACAAACATCCTCAAATATTTGAGTGGCTATTTGAGGGTAGAAGAGAATGATTACTATTGGGTAAGTTCACCGGCTTGACATTGATGGTAAAGTATTTAGGGTTAGAGAGGATAGCATGGATCTCGTTTGGCCGGAGCCACCTGCTTTTTGCTTCCTCCCATGTTGTCTTGACATCAAGATCTGCAAAACACAACCAGAACATATGTCAAGGTACATCAAAAACTTAAAGTACAACTTAAACATGTATATCCATCAATCATCACAAATATGTAGATATGTTACTAAGCTTTTGTGCTTAAAACACACAACGTCATCACTTCCTTCCAAAAACCTCTAGAGTTATCCAAATTCAAATTCGACAGATGCCAAAAAGTCTATAATTTCCCAAAAAGATTGCACACTATAAACTTATGAATCATACACTAAATCCACATATAAAAACTTAAGGAACCTCAATATTTCACAGTAGCTAACTACAAATTCAAGTTCGATGGCTCTGCAAACAAAAACGGCCACGTCATCTAAACAAATATATACAAAGTGGAATAAAAAAACTCCAAAAACCCAATAATAAAAAGGGTATACAATTTCATAAAAATTACATTTTTTTTTATATAATAACAAAGCCTCAACTATACCACACAGCTTGACCAAAACAACAAGACTCACTGGAATAAACCAAAGAACGAGCGAATCAAAAAACAACAAAACATATAATAAAATAAAACCAAAGAGCTAATGGGTCTTAGTCTTATTACCTTGTAAGGTATGGAATCCATGAATCTCCGAGCCGATAAGCCTGCCGGAACCGTCGCCGTCCATCTTGATGATTCACACTCGAATTCGAGGCTCTTTGACCCAAAAAAAAAATCCGACGAAGTAGAACCAACCCCTAAAAGAAACTGAGCAACGAAGTCAAAAAGTAGAAGAGTATTATTATCAGGTCAGACAGATTTGGTCGTCGTGAGATTGAGAAGAATACGAGAGAGCCTTCCGATGGTGTCTGTCTGTCTATGTAATGATGAGAGAGTGAATCGAAATATTAAAAAAGTTGGAATGTTCCGTTAATTTTTGGGTATTTTTAGGGATTTTTTTATTGAGTTCTCTATTTTTTTTTTCTTTTAACCAAGACCATCACCAATATATATTTTTCTATTTTTTATTTAAACTATAAAAACTCTATTGAAGTGAGTTTTATTACAATCCACCTCTATTATTAGCTCTAAAATAAAGATTGTTATATTTTTTTCTATAAATTTTGAGATTTGAATAGAGTTTTAAAGATTTTCCTCTTTTAAATGTTATTTAGATTCTATTGTTATTAGATCAAGATTTTTGTTAAATTTTGTTATAGATTAATGTTATTAGTTTGTGATTTATAAAAAATCAATTAAAATTTTATCAAATTTGGGTGATTGGAATCAGACTTTTATAAAGCTAATAAAAGTTTTGTGTTATTCAATTATAACAAAATAACTTAGGATTATTAATAAATTCAATTATTCTGTTATTGATTCATGATTTTAAATATTTTCTTTGCAAAATAAAATTATGGAAAATATCACAAAAATACAAAAATTGTTTGAACTATTTTATAAGATTTTAGAATATTAATCAACAAAACTATAGAATACTCTCTAGCAATTCTTAAAAAATCTTTTACTTATTCACTTTTAATGATTTTGTTGAATTCTTTAAAAATCTTTATAAATTATAATCCAATATTACCCCATAAAGTTGAATTTTCAACGAAATATTTTTATGAAATTTGCAAGTTTGATCCCCTACCTACTTTTATTTTCCACAATATCCCTTAACCTTTCTAACTATTCTAATCGGACTAGTGAAAATCTACCATTCATGATTTTGTTTCTGTTTTTGTTTTTTTTTTGGGCTTGTAAAGGTTTCTTGGTTTGTGTATTCTCTAAGTGATTGATTAATAAGATATTACTGGTTTAAATTTTTAATCATGTGAACGTTCAAAATAATAAAGTTTATTCTCATATGTATTTTTGTTTTTTAAACTTTTGGTAAAAATGTACTATTGGTAACTAACTTGAATCTCATCCACAAACTTGTTAAAAAAAATATAATATAGAGTCAAATCTCATCAATGAGGTTTGCTTTCCTCCCTTTCAACTCTCAAGTAACACAAATCATTTATAAGACGGTTCCACGCAAGATCTCTTCTCTCCCTGCTATACTACTACACTGGTTCACTTCACTATTCACATAAGCTCCAATTACTTCACTACATATAATTTTTTTTTCCCAGTTGTGTAAGCTTTCTGATACTTAATTCGAAATCATGAAATGATTAACGATACTAAAATTTGATACTTATTAACACGAGACTTTAACAACCTTTTTAAAATTAGTATTCTAGTAATTAACACGAGATCTAAATCGAACTAAGCGGTAGACATACGGTGAGACCTATATATACCACTCATAAACTTCATAGATACAGTATTAAAAAAAATTACACGAAACTTTAAATTTTTTTTTTTTAAATAGTGTTTTAGTAACATGAAATCTAAATCAATAATTGAACTAAGTCCTGCTGTACCACTGATAAAACTCATTTAATATAATTTCATGAATTAAGGTATGTTTTATTATGGCATGCTTAACCATGTATCGATATTCCTTTTTTGAAAAAAGAAAAACATATATCGATTTAAAAATAACTAGGTTCGGACCCGCACGTACGTGCGGGATTAATTTCAAAAACTAAATTTGTAATCAAATTTGCAATATATAATGTATATACGGATTATTTTTGTAAACCTATTTTTAGTAAGGTTGGACCTTCGGGTAATCCGTTCAAGTTAGGATATTACCCGATCAAGTTTGGTTAAACGGGTTTAGAAAAATAGAACCTAGTAAGTATTTTTCAATATATATAGGTTCGGTTTAGTTTGGGTACTATCGGTTTCAAGTCAGTGCGGGTTACAAATTTGAAAACCGATTAGTACACCGAGTACCCAAAAATAATGACTTGATATAGCATTTATATTATAACTTTTGTTTTTTTTTAAAAAGACATAAGAGTATATGCAAAAAAATATAAAATAATTAAAACATGTTTGATACAAATATTTTAGAGTGGATGTAATTCATGTAGATTGTTTTTCTTATGAGAATTATGTGTTTTTGTAAATATTATTTGTAGACAAAAAATCTTAAATAATTTCAATATTGTTTTTAAGAAACAGTTGAGAACTTTATAACATAAAAACAGAAAAAATGAATAATAATGAGAAGGCAGAATATATAAGTCAAATTTCATTTTTGATGTCTCAAAATTCATTACAAATTTTAAGTAAAGTAAAGAAAAAAATGAAATGTCAATTCGAAACTAAAATAATTCCAAATGGCTCTTACCAATTTTAATTTTAGACTAAAATAATTCCAAATGACTTTTATCTCAAAATATATAACTAAATTAACTATGTTTACATATATAAGTTTAAATTTAATTGCCCGATTTTGAAAGTAACAAATTTACTTTTTATAAATTTGAATTTTAAATTAATTGTTTGTAATTGGATAGTTTCATTTAAATGTATTAAATAGTTTGAGTGATTTTAGGAATTAAATATGCTTGTAGTGAGTATTATTATTTTACCCCTGCTAGATAGGATCCAAATCTTTTCAAACCGGATAGCATAGGATCCGCGTATTTTTTATTTAACCCGACTACAAACGAACCGGGTCACTTTAGGATCCACGGGTTTTTTTGTTTTTATTTTGACCAAACTATCATTTTCTCTGTTTTTTGTTTGTTCTAACTTGAAGGACATTACATTTAATAATAGAGAACTTTATGACTATATAATAGTATAAATATATTTAGCTAATGTGAGACTCTACATACACTTTTCTATATCTTTTAATATATAATCAAATTAAATTTTTTTACATATATAAAATTTTGATTTTTAATTATTTTTTATCTATACTAATCGTGATTAATTACTTAAATTTTGTTTAGAAAATATTGCAAAATCTAAACTAAATAATTATTTGTTTTTATCTAATTGTATTAAATTGATTTGTTATTTTCGTAAATATCTTACAATATAAAACCAAATCAAATATGTTTACATATATATATATATATATATGGAACCAAACTTTAAATAGCTTTCAAAGATATTGAGTAATTATCGGTTCTATTTATATGGCTGTAGAATTAAATTGTGAGTTTCTTATATATCAAACAAATTGATTAAATTCATTTTTTGAATAAAATCTGTTTGTATACGCATCTATACTAACGTTTTCATATTTTAATAGTAAATATATACTAAGGTTTTCATATTTTCTGTTTTTTTCCATATTTATTAAGATGAATTAATTAACATAGTTTTCTTAGTTAAGAAATTTTAAAAATCTAAAATAAAAGATAATATTCAAATATTAAATTAGATTTCTATAAATATCTCAAAAATCTAGAACCATTTACGTTATATATACAATTTCAAATTTAATAATTTGCTTTTATGGTAACAACTTTAAATCATTTCCAAAAATATCGGCTAATTTAATTTTATAATTAATTTCGTAATTATTGTTTTTGTAAATATTAGATTTTCGAATAATAGATTTTGTTTACTATATATTATTTATTTTTTTAATTATATAAGTAATTGGACATGTTTGGCAATATGGATATATGATATGTTTTTTTTTTTAAAATATTGTTTTGTACTCCCCAATTAATAGTATAGATTTTTTTTTTTTTTTTTTAAACGAGGCAAAGCAAGCAACTCCAAAATGTGAACATGTACACTAGAAAAGTGGTTGTTGATAAAGGGTGAAATAAAGAGCGTCCAGACCAGAGCTTTTTAAAACGATCATTCAGTATCTGCGGCGATTGTACGAATAGACGTGGACAGTAGTAGAGACGTGGCTTGACAATTATGGTTCATCATTTATTCTGGGGTCTTAATATTTCTTTTTGGTGTCACACTGTCACCCCCTTTATTTATTATCTATTTTCTTTAGAAGAAAAAAATATATTTGACCTCATTTTATTGATAACAGATTAATTAACAATGGATGGACCAAACGGATGTTAGTTGCTTCGTTATCAAATTTTAGCGACATGTTTAATTGGCTTTGTCAACAATATTTTTTATTAAATTCATGGTTTAAATGATATTTTTTTTTTTTCAAATCCTATCAAAATTCTATTTTATTCGTTTCAAAGATGGAAATGATCTAACAACCTAGATATTTTTTTTGACTAGTTCATTATTAATTGAAAAATGGTGGATTGAATACCATTTTGAATTTAGTTGAAGAAGAATTTCATAGATTTATAAGGATATCTTAGATTTCAGATCCAATAAAAATGGATTTTCTAAAGAAAAATATGTCTTCCCAAATGAATTTGAGGCAACAATTGACTAGAATAAACAATTTTGGGTCACAATTCATTAGCCTTACACACCAAGATACAGCTTGCCAAATAGGAGTTACACATTACCACGTTTGCCATCCAAAATTATTCTCCACATCCACGACAATGGTTTTTCCTTGCGTCAAAAGAAACATACTTAAGTTCTTCCTCTTCTCCTTCTTTTATCAGTCACTCCTTTGTCTTCATCTTTGTCACAAATGAATCACTTAACCAAATAAACACCACCTTCTACTTCTCTTGGCTAACCACTTATCCAAAAACGTTAACCCTCGACTTAAACGGTCTTCTCGGTTTTGTCTGATATGCTCAAATTTAACCCTGAGCCACTCTCTCAAATTAAGAGGTCAATTGTAGTACTTAGGGATCAAATCCACAGAGACTCTAGATTCACACAATAGAATTAATAATTTTTTAATTATGCTAAATCAAAATATTAATTTAAAAGCAATGCGGAAACAAAAAATAAAGGAGTTGTAAATCAATAGGAATAAACGCTAGGCCTAGGGAAATTCTCAGGAAATCATGGAAAATCATATCAGTTAATTAAACAAACAGGATTCAACAATTAAACACCGTTCTTGAACTCTAAACACAATTATAAAATAAATCAGTTCTCACTGCAAATATTATCTAAATTTAAAACCAGAATATCCAAATCTCTTTGCAAAATTCAAGGTAATAAATCAGCTTTAAAATCAGGTTTAGATAAGTTCACAAAATCACTAATTCAAATCTCTTTGCAAAAAGTAATTTTGCTCACCAAAGGTTTTTGATATATCATGGTTTTTATGGTTTTTAACCATGATATAAGGAGTCTTTTAGAGTCTTTTGATGTGTTTTCTAGGATGTTTTTGAGTCTTTACAGGTTTTCTAGGATTTTGGCATGAAAGGAGCGAAGTGGAGCAATTTGGATCGTTTTGGAGCATAAATCTCGGATCAAAGCACGGGCATCGATCGACACTGCCTTAGCATCGATCGACACCCTTCTCTGCCGACTCAAGACCCAAATTTGGAAGTTTTACAAATCTGCCCCAAAGTTTTCCATATTTGCAATACAAGTCCCTGACGTGTTTTAGGACATATAAATAGTGTTTTTAGGTTTTGCAAACCCTCAAGTCTTTTTCTAGAGAGTTTTATTTTTCTGCAACCCTGTGAGATTTTGAGAGCTTTGGGAGAGAGAGATCAGATCTGCTTTGTAGAGAAGAATTCTTGAACTCCTTCTTATTCTTTTAATCTCTATTGCTTATTATTCAGAATCATGTCTTGTTCTTCTTTGATTATGTCTGAGTAGTTTGCTTGTTAGGTTTAGGGTTTTTCATAGGGATTTTATGAATTATTAGATCTGTTTATTTATGATTCATTATCTTGCTAGATCTTCATCTTAGGTTGTTCTTCATATTAATCCTTGATTGGCCATCTAGAATTAATACTCTAGGAAAATAAATTGATATGAGAATATAATTGATTTTCCTGATAAAACCTTTTGATGAGCAAAATTATTTCTTGCAAAGAGATTTGATTTAATAATTTTGTGAACAATCTAAACCTGATTTTAAAGCTGATTTATTACCTAGAATTTTACAAAGAGATTTGGATTTTCTGGTTTTAAATTTAGATATTATTTGCAGTGAGAACTGATTTAATTTACAAAAGTGTTTAGAGTTCTAGATCTGTTCTTAATTGCTTGAGTCCTAATTTATTGATTGATTTAATATTTCATAATTTCCTGAGAAATTCCCTAAGCTTAGCTTTTTGATCTTCTGAATTTACAACAGTTTTATTTAATATTTTGCATTGCTTTTATTTTAATTCAATTTAATCTGTTTAGCATAATTGAAAAACTCTATAATTTATTGTGTAGTCTTGAGTCCTTGTGGAATTCGACCCCTAAGTATTGCATTGATCTCTTAATTTGAGAGAGTAGCTCTAGGGTTAAATTTGAGCATATCAAATTTTGGCGCCGTTGCCGGGGACTCTCTGATCTACCATTAGATTTGAGTTTTAGATTTTGTCTAAATTTTTCTTTTTATTTTCAAACTAACACGCTTTTGTTTTCTTCTCTCTTGTGTGTTTCAGGTGTATGCCTAATAAGCCTAACACAAGGAGCAACAAGACTGGTCCAATTCTGAATCTTTCAAACCAAGAGTTGGGAAAACTTGAGCGTGAGAACAGAAAAGCATCTAAGTCTCTGAAGATGGTTAATACGATCATTCTGATGCGTGATGAGGCTGGTGTTTTGAGGGATCAAGAGGGCCACTTGCGCAATGAGCAGGGCCAAAAGATTGATGCTGAAGGCAATGTGATTGCCGAACCTGTTGTCATTGAGCAGGCCGTCGTGAATCAGCAAGCTGCTGCTGTTGATGATCCAAACCTTGGTGCCGATCGACACCAACCAGGTGGCATCGATCGACACCAAGGTGCAGACGGACGTGGAGCTGCCAACCACGTCCAGAACCCAGTTCGAAGACAGGAGCACAACCGGGATCTGATCAGGACCATTGCTGACTACAACCGGGCTGATTTGGTGTATGAGAACCGGTCTGCTATTGTTCCTCCCCCTTTTCAGAGGAATGATTTTGAGTTGAAACCTGCGTACTTTCAACTGGTTGGACAGAGACCTTTCTCTGCTTTGCCCAATGAGAAGCCTCTGGACCATATTGAGCATTTTGAGGATCTTGTGACTAGTATCAAGGCTAATGGAGTGACTGAGGACTTCATATTCTGCAAGCTATTCCCATACTCACTTGCAGGAGAGGCATCTCAGTGGTTGAAGCAGTTGCCAGCTGGATCTTTGACATCTTGGCAACAAGTCAAAGTGGCTTTCCTCAACCACTTCTATGATGATGCAATGTCAGATGAGCTGCGAGTCAAGCTATCCACTTTCAAGCAAAGACCAGATGAAGCTTTCAAGGCAGCTTGGGTGAGATTCAAAGCTTATCAGAGGGATTGTCCGCACCATGGTTTCTCAAGAGTTCAATTGCTGAGTATCTTTTTCAGAGGGTGTGACTGGAAGTACCAGTTAGCTTTGGATGCTGCAAGTCATGGGAATTTCAAGACAAGAATGCCAGAAGATGCTGAAGTTTTGATTGAGAATTTGGCTTCTAGCAATAGCACTAAGGGAGCAGATGCTGAAAGGAAGAGATTGCATGGAGGATTTGATTCAAACCAGTTAGCTTCTGTTAATGCTAAGCTAGATTCAGTGCATAATCTCCTTATGGGTAAGAAATCTGTTCATTTTGCTGCTGAGGTTGAGACATATGAGCCAGAACCTGATCAAGGACACCAAGAGGAAGATGTGAACTATGTGTATGGGAATCAGGGACAGCGGTTTGGAAATCAGCAAGGCAATAGGCCATACAGTGGGAACTCTTCAGGCTACACTTCCAAGCCAGAGTATCAGCAGCAACAACAGAACAATGGCTATACAAGGACCTATGGGAACTCATCTTACCAGTCTCCCCTCCTAAGACTTCTTGAGAGTAGAATGGAAGCCATGCTTGAGCAGCTTCTGCAAGGACAAGAGAATTTGACAGTGACATTCAATGGAAAGATTGACAATGTCTACACTGAGCTGAATGGGAAGATAGAAGCATTAAATGTTCATGTTAAGAAGCTAGAGGTTCAAGTTGCACAGACTGCTGGGTCTGTAAAAAGGCAAGAGAATTATCTTCCAGCAAGAACTGAGTCAAACCCCAGACATGCTTGCAATGCCATATCAGTGAGAGATGAAGATGATGGTGAAATTTTTTCTGCAGAACAAGGAGACAAATCAGCCAATCTGTCGGATCCAGATGTGAGCATCGATCGACACCACCTGGGTGTCGATCGACACTCTTCTCAGACGAACCCAGAAACTGCAAAATCTCAGGTTCCAACAGTTGAAAGGGTCTACAAGCCTAAGGTTCCTTTTCCTAAGCCACGAAAGTCTAAGCAGGAGATGGAGGAAGCTAGATGCAAGGCAATGCTGGACAAGGTGATGATTGAGATGCCTTTGATTGATGCAGTAAAGCTTTCACCACCACTTAAGCGCTATGTTAAGAGAATGGTATCAAATGGTTTGAGCCCTGAGGAAGGAGCCTTGCTAACTAAGGATGTTAGTGCAATTCTGTTGAACCAGCCTCCACAGAGGAAGAAAGAGAAGAAGCAGGAGGTGGTTGTATCTAAGGAAGTGAGTGCAATCATTCAATGTAAGACTGCTAAGAAGTTACCAGATCCTGGAAGCTTTGTTCTTGATTGCTCTATCTCTACAGGAAGGTTTGCACACTCACTTTGTGACCTTGGTTCTAGCATCAACTTGATGCCACATTCTGTTGCTGTGAGACTTGGGATGACAGAATTCAAGCCAACTCCGATTTCTCTAATCCTAGCTGATCGCTCCAGAAGAATTCCTGAAGGTGTTATAGAGGATATTCCAGTTAAGGTTGGCAACTTCATGATTCCCACTGACTTTGTGGTGCTGAAGTATGATCAAGAGCCTAAAGATCCTCTCATCTTAGGAAGATCTTTCTTGGCTACAGCTGGTGCCATCATAGATGTGCAGAAGGGGCACATAGCACTGAATGTGGATGGTTTGAGTATGAACTTTGAGATGGATAAGCTGAGGAGGGCTCCTACTATTGATGGACAGACTTTTTCTGTTGAAAAAGTTTCTGATATTCGAGCATCAGACTTAGTATCGATCGATACCCCTTCAGCATCGGTCGACACCCCTCCACCTCCGAGCCAGAACAACTCAAAGACTGATGCTCCAAGTAAGAAAGCTGTTCCCAAACAGAAAGTCTCCCATTCCACCCTCCAGAGTCCTCAGGTAAGGCCAAGGTATGCATTTTCTTCTCCTAAACTTCCTCCTATCATCAATAGGATTTTCAAAGATACAAAGACTGTTTTACAGTTAACCAAGCCACGAGATTATCGTAGAGCGCTTGTTTCTTCTATTGATGATTTTGCAGGACAGAAAAGATACCCTCCCATACCTAAGTCCCGCCCTGGTCCTGTTCCTAGCATCCTTGGCAAGCCTCATGCACCTAAAGCTTATACACCACCTTGGATGAAAAGGATTTCAATGCCATGTTCTGATCCACCAGATGCCTGAGCCTCAACAAAGTCCAGCTAATGACTGAAAACAAGCGCTTAGTGGGAGGCAACCCACTGTTAGGTTTTTCTTTTTCTTTTGATTTTGATTTTGATTTTATTTTATTTTTATTTTTGCTTTCCTCTTACTTGATAACACTGGGGACAGTGTTGTTTAAGTCTGGGGGAGGTTAGTACTAACTATGTTTCTGTTTTTGAGTTTCAGTTGTGTCAGTCAAAACCATAAAGTTTGAGTCAAATTTTTCAAAATTTTTCTTTTTATCTTTGGGAATTATGATCTTGATTAATGATTTCTCTTATTTGGCTAACACTCTAATGATTATTTGTTTATACTTGATCTCAGAACTGAAGCTTAGAAAGACTATGAGCCTTATCAACAATCCTGAAAGCCCTTATTCAATGGATATCTGATTGATCTAACGTTGTCTCAACTTTTATCAGGATTTTAACCGGACTTAATCTCTTACTTTGGGGTTGGAAATCAGTGGACTAGACTTCTTCTTCGGGCCATACAAGACAGTGCAATTTTTCAAAGTACGTCTCCCCTCTCTCTTCCCTTCGGTGCTTTTAAAAAAAAAAAAAATAAAAAGAAAAAAAAAATGGAAGTGAGAAAAGGGAGAGGAAAGGAGATGTAAGAAGAATGTCTTGGCCTGAAAAGAGTCCATATGCCACTGTTCGATACACCCAAGGTAAGAATTCACCTTATTTGTGCTTTAATATTGACTAATGAGATGACAATGGAGATTTCAGAGATTCTAGAGGATTGTGGGATTTGAGTACGGAATGTTGATGCTTATCATGGTTGAGTATAAGAAGTAAGTTCTTGAGTCAGGTAAATGAAGAGTGCGAATAAGAATAATCTGCAATTGAGTGAGTTCCCTGTTTTCAAACCTCTTTCACTGGTCTAAGCTTATGTTTTGCTTGAGGGCAAGCAAAGGCTAAGTCTGGGGGAGTTGATATATCATGGTTTTTATGGTTTTTAACCATGATATAAGGAGTCTTTTAGAGTCTTTTGATGTGTTTTCTAGGATGTTTTTGAGTCTTTACAGGTTTTCTAGGATTTTGGCATGAAAGGAGCGAAGTGGAGCAATTTGGATCGTTTTGGAGCATAAATCTCGGATCAAAGCACGGGCATCGATCGACACTGCCTTAGCATCGATCGACACCCTTCTCTGCCGACTCAAGACCCAAATTTGGAAGTTTTACAAATCTGCCCCAAAGTTTTCCATATTTGCAATACAAGTCCCTGACGTGTTTTAGGACATATAAATAGTGTTTTTAGGTTTTGCAAACCCTCAAGTCTTTTTCTAGAGAGTTTTATTTTTCTGCAACCCTGTGAGATTTTGAGAGCTTTGGGAGAGAGAGATCAGATCTGCTTTGTAGAGAAGAATTCTTGAACTCCTTCTTATTCTTTTAATCTCTATTGCTTATTATTCGAATCATGTCTTGTTCTTCTTTGATTATGTCCGAGTAGTTTGCTTGTTAGGTTTAGGGTTTTTCATAGGGATTTTATGAATTATTAGATCTGTTTATTTATGATTCATTATCTTGCTAGATCTTCATCTTAGGTTGTTCTTCATATTAATCCTTGATTGGCCATCTAGAATTAATACTCTAGGAAAATAAATTGATATGAGAATATAATTGATTTTCCTGATAAAACCTTTTGATGAGCAAAATTATTTCTTGCAAAGAGATTTGATTTAATAATTTTGTGAACAATCTAAACCTGATTTTAAAGCTGATTTATTACCTAGAATTTTACAAAGAGATTTGGATTTTCTGGTTTTAAATTTAGATATTATTTGCAGTGAGAACTGATTTAATTTACAAAAGTGTTTAGAGTTCTAGATCTGTTCTTAATTGCTTGAGTCCTAATTTATTGATTGATTTAATATTTCATAATTTCCTGAGAAATTCCCTAAGCTTAGCTTTTTGATCTTCTGAATTTACAACAGTTTTATTTAATATTTTGCATTGCTTTTATTTTAATTCAATTTAATCTGTTTAGCATAATTGAAAAACTCTATAATTTATTGTGTAGTCTTGAGTCCTTGTGGAATTCGACCCCTAAGTATTGCATTGATCTCTTAATTTGAGAGAGTAGCTCTAGGGTTAAATTTGAGCATATCAGTTTTATCAGGAAAATCAATTATATTCTCATATCAATTAATAATCCTAAGATCTAAATCTAGATGACTAATCAAAGATCTAGCATTAAGAACAACCTATGGTGAAGAACAAGAAAGATAATGAATCCTAAATAATAACAGATCTAATAATCCATGAAATCCCTAATGAGAAACCCTAAACCTAACTAGCAGATTTACTCAGACATGATCAATGAAACACAAAACATCTTCTGAATAAATTGCATTAAGAAAGAGATTAAAGAAGAAGTAAAGGAGTTCTGAATCTTCTCTGAAGGAGTCTTGATTCTTCTCTCCAAAAGCTCTCTAAAAATCTCTCAGGGTTTTGCTGTCAAAAGTTGCAGGGAAAAATAAAGCTTATGTCTAAACAATAACCCAAAATCCTATTTATATTCCTAAACACGTCCAGGGACTAATGATGCAAATATGGAAGACTTTGGGGCCGATTTGTAAATCTTCAAAACTTGTGGGAAAACTTCCAATTATGACTTTGGCCTAGCATCGATCGAAGCACATACTGTGTCGATCGATGCACTCTCTAAATTTCGTCTCTCAACTGCCTCAATGCTTGATTAAGCTCCAAATCTTCATATTTAGCTTCATTATGCTCTCATCCATGTTAAATCCTATAAATACTCAAAAGACTCTAAAACACCAAAAAGACTCTATAATTAAGACTTATATCATGGCTAAAAACACCTAAAGACCATGATATATCAACTCCCCCAGACTTATTCTTTGCTTGCCCTCAAGCAAAACATAAACTTCATCTGTGAAAGAGGTTTGAAAACGCAGGAACTCATTTTCTTTTCAAAGTAATGCCATGATCATCCAAACCTTAATCCATATGCTTAGCAGATGAATCCAAATCGAACCACCATGTACTTCTCCGTTGACTTTCATAGCATCTCAAATTCAAACCAAATTCCACTACTTCCTCCATTAAGCTTTCATCGGTGAGTCTCATCAATTTGATCAATATCAAGAACCTTCTAGACTCATTCCCGTACAATACCATAACAAGCAAGACATATCTTTTAAACACATGTGGTACTCTTTCTCTCACCCAGACTTATTCTTTTTATTCTTCCTTAGAGCTTTGCTTTGTTTTTTTTCTTTTTTTTCTCAAAGTTGTAGGCGAATAATGGGGTCATCGTTAATTTACCTACCCCTCGCTTCCAAGCTTTGTATGATCATTTGACTCAAGAGTAGAATAATGGGATCACATGTAATTTACCTAACCCTCTAAACTGATCAAAATCATCTCATCTTTTATTCTCTTTTTTTTTTTTTTTTTTTTTTAACAAAACTCTCAGGAAAAATCTTTTAAACTTAAATAAGGGAGAGGAGTACCATTTTTTTCTTTTCTGAAGTCTTACTTGTCAGGTATGAACAAGGAGTCAAGCTCTATGAAAATCAATCTCCTTGATGAGGTAAAAAGAAAAGTACAAAAATTACCTCAAGTTTTTATGGATTCTGTTGGAAATTTGGATGTTTCTGGTTCACTGGTCAGCCATTGGATTTTTCATTAGTCGGATTCCGGATTCAATCTGCAGCATTAATCAACCAAGGCAATACACTAAAAAGAAAAATCATAGTTCCCAACAAAATTTTGACTCAATAAAACATTTTTTTTTTTCAAAAACAAAAACATAGTTAGTAACTGCCTCCCCCAGACTTACACAACACTGTCCCCAGTGCTATCAAGTAAGAGATTGGCGAATAAAATGAAAATAAATGGAAATCAAAAGAAAAATGAAAAAGAAAAACCTACCAGTGGGTTGCTTCCCACTAAGCGCTTGTTTTCAGTCATTAGCTTGACTGCGTCGGACCTCAGGCATCCGGTGGATCGAAACATGGCAGTGAATGCTTCTGAGAGGATGTCTTCTTCACCCAAGGTGGTGTGTAGGCAGCAGATGAATGAGGTCTACAAGGGACATGAGGAACAAGACCAAGGTGGGACTTAGGTACGGGTGGCTTCCTTTTATGTCCTGCAAAATCATCAACAGAAGAAGCAAGCGCTCTACGATAATCTCGTGGCTTGGTTAACTGCACAACAGTTTTTGTACCTTTCAAATTCTTATTGATGAATGGAGAAGGTTTGGAAGAAGGAGATGCATACCTTGGCCTTACCTGTGGGTTATGGACTGTGGAATGGTGAGCTTTCAGCTTTACAACTGGTCTAGGACTTGCAGTTAAGGATCCAACACGAGAATCTTCGATTTTGGACAAGTCCGAGCTGACTCTGGAAGGTGTGTCAATCGATGCAACAGCTGCATCGATCGATGCTTGGCCTGCAACTCGTGTTTCTTGAACATTTCTGCAGCTTTCCTCAGCAATCCGTGTTTCCAGCACAAAAACGTCATCTACCAGCAACTTGTCATGCATCAGAACCTCATCATGATCTCTAGTACTGATTAGATGACCTCCACTCCAATCTTCAAGCTTAACAGCTTGCTTACTTACTTTCTCAACAGTCTCCAACTCTTTGACATACCCAGCAGAAATGTCGTCATGAAACTTTATGAGTGGATCATCATCAGAAGCAATCTCCACAGAAAATGTCTGACCATCAATGGTGGGAGCTCTTCTCAGCTTGTCCATCTCAAAGTTCATAACCAAATCTTCTACATTCAGAGATATGTGTCCCTTCTTAACATCAATGATAGCACCAGCTGTAGCCAAGAAAGAGCGTCCTAAGATGAGAGGATCATTAGGCTCTTGGTCATATTTCAGCACCACAAAATCAGTGGGAATCATGCAATCTAAATCCTGACTGGAATATCCTCTAAGACACCTTCAGGAATCCTTCTGGACAGATCAGCTAAGATAAGAGAGATCTTAGTTGGCTTGAAATCTGTCATCCCAAGTCTCACAGCAACAGAACGTGGCATCAGGTTAATACTAGAGCCAAGATCACAGAGAGAGTGAGAAAACCTTTCTGCAGAGATAGAGCAATCTAATACAAAGCTTCCAGGATCTGGTAACTTCTCTGCAATCCTACTCTGAATCACTGCACTTACTTCCTTAGAGACAACCACATCCTTCTTCCTCTGTGGAGGCTGCTTCAACAAAATTGAGCTGACATCCTTTGTAAGCAGTGCTCCTTCCTCAGGACTCAAACCATTGGTGACCATTCTCTTGACATACCGCTTAATCCCAGGAGAAAACTTGACAGCATCAATCAAAGGCATTTCTATCATCACCTTATCCATCATAGCCTTGCATCTAGCTTCTTCAATCTCCTGCTTGGATCTCCTAGGCTTGGGAAAAGGAACCTTAGGCTTGTACACTCTTTCAGCAACTGGAATCGGAGTTTTCGTAACTTCCTTCCTGGTCTCGATGTTGCATCGGTCGATGCTAGAGTTGCATCGGTCGATGCTGTCTCGCAAAGTCAACCCTTCTACGACCACTGAAGGTTGCGTCGATTGATGCTTAGCAGCTGCATCGGTCGATGCTGGATCAAGTGACGTATCATCGTCTCCTTCCTTCACCAAAATTGCATTACAAGCATGCTTGGGGTTCTCAGTTCTTCTAGAAAGAAGTTCCTCTTGTCTTTTAACAGACCCAACAGTCTGAATAACTTGATTCTCTAGCTTCTTGACATGAGTATTTAATGCATCAAACTTCCCAGTCAGCTTAGTGTATACAGAATCAATCTCCCCATTGAAGTCCACTGTTAACTTCTGTTGACCTTGAAGAATCTGATCAAGCATGGCCTCCATCTTGCTCTCTGAATTGGGTGGAGGGAGGGGTTGGTAAGAAGAAGATCCATAGTTCCTTGTAAAATTGCTGTTTGGATTTCCTGTGAAGGAATTCTTCTGGCCAAATCTCTGATTTTGATAGCCAGCTCCATACACATAGTTGACCTCTGCTTCTGCATTCTCTGGCTGTGGCTCAAAAATCTCAACATCTTCAGCAAAATGGACAGACTTCTTTCCCACAAGAAGATTATGTACTGTATCCAACTTAGCATTCACTGTAGCAAACTGATTTGAACCAATTCCTTCATGTGCTCTTTTCCGCTCTAAATCTGCATTCTTAGTACTGTTGCTTGATGCTAGCCTTTCAATCAACTTTTCAGCGTCATCTGGGTATCTTGTCTTGAAATTCCCATCACTAGCAGCATCCAAAGCCATCTGATACCTCCAGTCAATCCCGCTAAAGAAGATACTGATCAATTGCACCTCTGAAAACCCATGATGCGGACAGTCCCTTTGGTATGCTTTGAATCTTACCCAAGCAGCTTTGTAAGATTCAGTTGGTCCTTGTCTAAAGGTGGAAATCTTGATCCTCAACTCATCAGACTTCGCATCATCATAGAAGTAATTCAAAAACGCCACCTTGATGTCATGCCAGGTTGTCAGAGATCCTGGCTTCAGCTGCCTTAGCCAATGAGAAGCTTCCCCAGCAAGAGAGTAAGGGAAAAGCTTGCAGTAGAGGTAGTCTTCAGTGACTCCATTAGCCTTGATGCTTGTAACTATGTCCTCAAAGTGCTCTATGTGGTCTAGAGGCTTCTCATTTGGCAAGTTCTGGAATGACCTTTGTCCAACAAGAGCGAAGTAGGCAGGCTTCAACTCAAAGTTATTCCTTGGGAATGGAGGAGGGACAATTGCGGAACGGTTCTCATAGAATAAGTCTGGTCTGTTGAAGTCCGCAAGAGTCTTGACAAGTTCTCCATTGTTGTCCCGTCGCCTCTGAACATTCTCCGCATCGGCTCTAGCATTGCATCGATCGATGCCATCGTTGCGTCGATCGACACCATCTGCATTCCCATCGGCCACAACGAGTTCTTCCTGAATAATTCGTCCTTCAGCATCAAGTTTTTGGCCTTGCTCGTTGTACGCATGACCCTCTTGATCCCTCAAAACTCCAGCCTCATCAGGTCTCAATATGATTATGTTGGCCATCTTTGCTGATTTGGCTGCTTTTGTGTTGCACGCTCTAGTTGTCCTAACTCTTGGTTTGTAAGCTTAATAACCGGACCAGTAGGATTTTTCCTGATGTTAGGCTTAGGCATGTACCTGAAACACACAAGAGAAAGAAACCAAAGCGTGTGATTAAAACAGAAAAATAAAAATCTAGACAAAATCAAAGACTTTAATCTAATGGTGAATCAAAAGAGTCCCCGGCAACGGCGCCAAAATTTGATATGCTCAAATTTAACCCTAAGCTACTCTCTCAAATTAAGAGGTCAATTGTAGTACTTAGGGATCGAATCCACAGAGACTCTAGATTCACACAATAGAATTAATAATCTTTTAATTATGCTAAATCAAAATATTAATTTAAAAGCAATGCAGAAACAGAAAATAAATGAGTTGTAAATCAATAGGAATAAACGCTAGGCCTAGGGAAATTCTCAGGAAATCATGGAAAATCAGATCAGTTAATTAAACAAACAGGATTCAACAATTAAACACCGTTCTTGAACTCTAAACACAATTATAAAATAAATCAATTCTCACTGCAAATATTATCTAAATTTAAAACCAGAATATCCAAATCTCTTTGCAAAATTCAAGGTAACAAATCAGCTTTAAAATCAGGTTTAGATAAGTTGACAAAATCACTAATTCAAATCTCTTTGCAAAAAGTAATTTTGCTCACCAAAGGTTTTATCAGGAAAATCAATTATATTCTCATATCAATTAATAATCCTAAGATCTAAATCTAGATGACTAATCAAAGATCTAGCATTAAGAACAACCTATGGTGAAGAACAAGAAAGATAATGAATCCTAAATAATAACAGATCTAATAATCCATGAAATCTCTAATGAGAAACCCTAAACCTAACTAGCAGATCTACTCAGACATAATCAATGAAACACAAAACATCTTCTGAATAAATTGCATTAAGAAAGAGATTAAAGAAGAAGTAAAGGAGTTATGAATCTTCTCTGAAGGAGTCTTGATTCTTCTCTCCAAAAGCTCTCTAAAAATCTTTCAGGGTTTTGCTCTCAAAAGTTGCAGGGAAAAATAAAGCTTAGGTCTAAACAATAACCCAAAAATCCTATTTATATTCCTAAACACGTCCATGGACTAATGATGCAAATATGGAAGACTTTGGGGCCGATTTGTAAATCTTCAAAACTTGTGGGAAAACTTCCAATTATGACTTTGGCCTAGCATCGATCGATGCACATACTGTGTCGATCGATGCACTCTCTAAATTTCGTCTCTCAACTGCCTCAATGCTTGATTAAGCTCCAAATCTTCATATTTAGCTCCATTATGCTCTCATCCATGTTAAATCCTATAAATACTCAAAAGACTCTAAAACATCAAAAAGACTCTATAATTAAGACTTATATCATGGCTAAAAACACCTAAAAACCATGATATATCATTGTCCTCCGAAGGACGCAATATTTGGAATATAATAACCTAGCGATGATGAAAGGGTTAGCAAGAACCACGACTGATCCGAAGCTCAAGATATCGTATTGGTCTTGCATAACATATTATGAGTCAGCTGTTAAATCGAACGCGGAAGCTATAGGGTTTGCTAGCTCTAAGAACTACCAGTTAACATCTCAGGCGGCTGCGAAAGCCTTTGTTATTATAGCTATGTGAGAAGCTGTTCTTACAGGACGTCATAATGTGCCGTCTTATGTTCCAGAACGCAATATAGTGTATAACAGAATGTGTAACATTGGTAGAGTTTTCTCTGACGTTTGAGATCATGATCCTTTGTGTATCTTTCACCTGCAAGACGACAAAATACTATTAAATGAATAAATTCATAGTTAAAAATTAATGTGTCTTGCAACTTCAATAAGACTTTCATATCTTGGTATTTCTGGTGTGAATTTTGTGACTATCATATCCATAGAACCTTTAAAATTACCCTATATAATAAACCTTTTTAGCACCAAATATAAGAGAATTCGGGAAAGTAAAGTAAGAAGAATACTAATCAGATAACTCTCTACAACAATGATAATGGAGAGACACTTGGGCTGGCCCTGAGTAGTTGAATACAAGTATGATTAAAATACCCAAAAGAAACATACAAACATACTTATGTACTTTTGTAGTCGGAAATCTTGATACTCATCCATATAAATATAATATTTATGAGAATTTTGTATGAGTATAGCTCTGTTCTTTTCATGATCGCTGATCCAGTGATCGGAAATACAAGTAACTTGAGAGTCAAGTTTGTGGAGAATACACCGGCAACACCGTAAACACTAAAACTAGTCGCAGCGACACTTTTTAATCCATCCAACAGTTGCTGTTATTTTTAGCGAAAATGATGACACCAGCTGACCAGCAGCTCTTGTAAAAATAGTCGCTGCGACACCTAATCTCATTTTTGACAATTACGAACGCGATATCATTTCAGGAGAAAACTAATGAAAAGACCGGTCTCCTAAATCGGTCCGACATAAGACAAATCACCAACCAATCTTATTTTAGATTAGACACACATATGTACGATGGTTTTGAAAATTTTGTTTCTGTATATATTGTTTCCTAAAAGGATTAATAATCATATATCTTTAAAACTTTATCAAGTTGATGTTTGTGAATCACTTTGTTAAGATTAATAATCATATATCTTTAAAACTTTATCAAGTTGATGTTTGTGAATCACTTTGTTAACATTATCAAAAGAAACAAAGAAAAACAAAATGGAGTTCAACAAATCATATTCCTTATTTAAGTTTTTAGTACCACTTTAACGTATTCAACAAAAATTTCGGATCATGTTTTTTTTTTTTGGTTTAGCTCCTATTCGGCTTAAGATCTGGTTCAGTTTCCTTGAAGGAATATTTTGGTTGTGTAAAAATCGCATTCAGTTTGGTTTATCTGGAATAACCACCTATGGAACGAAGAGTTAATAATTTTACAAATTACTATATATAATTTTTGTTTTCATTTCTTTTCGATATCAATTGAAATCAATTTTTGTTTCATTTATGAAATAAATCTTGCATTTAACTCAACATATAGGGTGATCATAATGATAATAGAAAAATTTGTTAGAAATACTTTTTGTAGATATTTCTTTTCAAAAATACATTTTTTCTCATTTTCATTTTTGTCATATTTTATATATTTACAATATGTTAAATTAACTTTTAGAATTTTTTCATAGGTTTGGGTTCTCTATTTTACATTTAGTATATATTCCTTCCATTTTTTATTATTTGTCGTTTAAGTTTGTTTCACATAAATTAAAAAACCATTAAATTTTCTATTTTACCTTTTTAAAAATATTTTCTATTTTTTTTATTGGTTAAAACATTAAAACAGTTAAATAAAACTGGAATTTTTACCAAACATTTGTATTGAAAAACAAGTAATAAAATCAGAGTGAGTAGTTTTTAAGGGTATGTTTAGTATTTGGAGTTTATGATATAATTGTCTGTTACTGACTTACTGGTATTGGTATGTAACATATGTTAGTACAAGATCTAGGGACACACACATGTTTACATCGATTTTGTTTGATATATTTTTCCGTGACCGTTGTGTAGATGCAAAGAGCAAAAATAAATTCTCATTTGACAATTGCAATACTTTGTGACTGAATGTTACCTGGCTGACTTTAACAATGGTAGAGAATGTACTCCTTCTCCTAAAGAGCCTAAAAGATGTTGTTACCACAAGTAATATAAACTTTATATATTTCCTTTCTAAAAAGTTATCGGTTCTCCAAGTCATGGACTCAATTTGTATCTTGTGTTTACAAAAAAATGCAATGATATCATATACTAGTTATAGCAATGCGTACCTTTTTTTTTGAAATCTATATTATCATTAAAACATATTATTAATGATACATAGATATTATAATGATTAATGATTTTATCTTTAACAAAAAAAAAAGTTAATGATTCTACATATGTAAATTTCCTTCCAGTTTCTTTTTTAGTTATCAGTTTTGAAAGAAGAAAAAAATACTGCTAATACCTAATTATAAACAAAAAGAATCAACATTGATGAATTATGAAATAATAGTTTAATATTTAACTAAGATGCTGATTTATCATAATGATAATTTATCCAACAAATTGTCTTTAACCATATATGTTCACAAGTGTCAGACGCTTTTTAAAATTTTAAGTTTTCATTTATTATCATTAACTGTAAATATTTACATATTCATAGATTTGTATAATTTTTTCCTAAAAAAAACATTCAAACAAAAAAGATGAAAAATCAATTAAAAGTAAATAAAGAATTTTTTTTTTATATATAGAGTCAATCTCTAAGATCCGAAAAAAACAAAAACATTTGAATACCTCAATAAAGTTTACAGAAGAAAATGGGTTGTACAAAAACTTTGGTGACTTGTTTCCTTGTAATAATACTTGCAGTTTCGTTATCTAGCCACAACGTTTTGGCTTCAGGTATATTAAAGTTTGATTTAGTTATTTTGAAAATTAGTAGTGATCACTTCATAAGTTGTTTTATATATATATATATATATATATATTGTAATGACCATGTTTTGTTATGACATCTATTTAAAATTTTCTATTATACAGACATATTATATAACCATCTTTTTATTGAAATGTTATATAAGATTAATACATATTTATCTCGATTATGTTTGATATACATGTGGACTTGTATAGATGCAGGGATCAATGATTTTTTTGACCATTGTGATACTCAGTGTGAGGGATATGCTGAATGTAAGAACTATTGTATTAAAGCTGGATTTAGAACTGGAGAATGTGGTTCTCGTTGTTTATTATGTCCTGTGAAATGTTGTTGCCAAAAGTAGTAGAAATTTATATATCCCCTCTTTCTCAAAATTGACGATCCTAGCGTTGCATTTATTTTCTCTAAGTTATTGGACTTGTATCTTATTTTCAAAAATAAATGCAATGAAATAAGAAAACAATTTATTATAATATATATTTTCTCTTGAAATCTGTATATCATAAACGTATCCTTGTTCACTAATAAATCGACTAATTAAACTCATGTTATCATACGTAAGTAGCATTACAATGATGGACTTCATCAAAACTTTTTTTGTTTCCGTCCAAATAGAGTTGTAATTAGTTTCTCAAATCATATACATAAAAGTAAGGTTTTATTCTCTCTTTATTAACCCATTTAACATTTAATTTCTAAAAAAATAACATTTATCTTTAATTAAATAAAAATGTAATAATGTACATTAATTCATACTTTAAGTCCACACTTTATTACTAAATTGTAACTGAAATTACATAAATTATGAATTGACTATTTTTTCATTCATTTTCATTCAAATACACTAAAAATTATAATTGTAACTCCTTATTTTAGAAATGTAATTTTCATCTCTTCCTTGAAATCCTATAAATAATTATTCTCACATCATCATCCACCATATCTCAAATTCTATGATTATATATTTTGTTAGGTATCTCAAATTATGTGATTATATATTTTGTTAGGTATCTCAAATTATGTGACTATATATTTTGTTAGATTTATCTTATATTTTGTTCAATTTTATTTCTTTGTTTTTCTGCATTTCTTCCTTCCTTCTCTGTCTTCTTATTATTTTTAATTTTCTATTACATATGTATAATAAAATATTTTAGAAATGTAACTTTTATCCCTTGAAATCATATAAATAACTATTCTCACATCATCATCCACCATATCTCAAATTCTAAATATTTTTTTTTTTGTTTTGTTTATGTTCTTGCATGAGTTGATCAAAACTCATGGTAAGAGTGTGATTATATATTTTGCTAGATTTATCTTATATTTTGTTCAATTTTATTTCTTTGTTTTTATGTATTTTTTCCTTCTATCTTTGTCTTCTTATTATTTTTGATTTTCAATTGCATATGTACAACAAAATATTTTAGAAATGTAACTTTCATCCCTTGAAATCCTATAAATAACTAATCTCACATCATCATCCACCATATCTCAAATTCTAAATATTTTTTTTTGTTTTGTTTATGTTTTTGCATATGTTCAAAACTCATGGTAAGAGTGTGATTATATATTTTGTTAGAATTATCTTATATTTTTTTTCAATTTTATTTCTTTGTTTTTATGATTTTTTACTTCCTTCTTTCTCTCCTTATCATGTCAATTATCAGTTACATATGTGATATGTGTAATAAAATTTTGGTGGCTGTAAAAAACAACTATCGATGCAGATTCAACAACACTAATTTTAATCAAAGCCCAATGAGGGAACAAAGCTAAAGAAATCAACTTCAATATTTATTTTATTTTTAAAAGTAAGCAATATTTTAACAAAATTAACTATTATAATAGAATTATTAAATCAAATTTTTTAACTCTCTTTTACCTCCAAAATATTTGTAGTACATTTAACGATACCCATTCACCAATTCCGAACTTTTCACATTACATTTGTGTATATTTATTGATTAATATTTATGTAAATAATAAATAATATGAATAACGAATCTAGCACTCCACATTAATGATGAGATGGACTTGGGTGTCTCCGAAAATATATGGATTTGATTAGCCCATGAGTGGTAAGATGTTTCATAATTGTAAAGAATTAAAATAAGATAATTAATGAAAATATTTTTAGACACAATTAAAAAATAAGCAAACAATTTGAGAAGAATAAGCAAAATCCCCTTTATAATAAAAGGGAAGTACACAACATTGTTTTGGTAGACTTTATAATTTTAATAAATGGTTACAAATAGGTTATACATAGATTATAAATTAATTCATATATAAATTATAACAAATAAAACCTTAATTGTAACAAAAAATCTTAAATGGGTTATTCCAAATTGATAGTTCATGATATTCCAAACTTTATTTTCGGAAGATCACGTATATGGTTCCAAATATCTATAATCACAATATAACCAATTTATTTTCCACAGATTTTATTGATAAATCACATCGATAAAAAATTTATTAAAGGGATAAATATATACTCTCAATCATAAAAAAAAGAATGAAATTTCGCTAATTTAACAAGATTAATCGTGATCTTCGGGATCGTATTCAAAAATTAAAAATTAAACCTTAATGCTAGATTAGGACCGTGCTAGAACACGGGTTGAAATTACTTTTATTTATATTATAATTTTAGAATAAAGTATAATTTATATGATTGATTTTAAAAGTTTTTAAAGTCCTAATCAAGCATTAATCATGATCTTTGGAATCGTATTTTATTCTAAAATTATAATATAAATGAAAAAAATTTCAACCCGCGCTCTAGCACGGGTCCTAATCTAGTATAAGTAATTTATAAGCAAAACATAATTAAGTAAAATAAAAGAAAACCTAAGAACATACAAAAAAAAACATTAATATTTTTAAAAATGAGAGTCTAGGTTATGTAAATTTTAGAGAGTGCCTTCGTAATCTCTTCAAAATTTTAGAGAGCTTTTGATCCCTACATGCATTTGCGTAGAAAACGTTTTTTGACTGGTTTAAATTATTGACTAGAAAACGTTTATGTAATAATTAAAAAAAAATTAAAGTAAATAAACTAACCTTCCATATCCTAACAGTCAGATCAACTTGAGTGCCTCCTATAACAGACGTTTGAGATATGGCCCCTTCAATCACAATCGTGCGGCTGGTTTGGACAAAACAACCGCCTCGCAAGTTGTAACATCCTGTCTAATTTTATGCATCCGTCTACATTGTTTTGTTCTGATGAGAACTCAGCCTTCGTACTGGAATTGATCCCTCCGGACATTTTGTCCCGTTCTTGTGCCAGACTTGCCATCCATATGTTACATCTTCTTCTTTTTTCACCGTATATGGCATGTCCGTTGGTGTTCTGTATCATTATTTTATAAAACAAGAAAATAAAACAAAAACATGATTAATTTTTCCACGTCAAATATATAACCCATGCATAATTGGTATGTCTGATGGTGTTTCATGTGTAAATGGTTTTTGAGAAGCGGATGGCGGAAGGCTATTTGATCGTCTCGCCTGATGTAGTCGATGAGATCCCTGTCGGGACTCTGAAACAATTAAACCAATGCATCTTTAAATGCAAACAGAAAAGGGAAAAACAAACAAAAAAAGAGAGTCTCGATCGGTTATGTACCTGAACGGTCAAGGTTGGGACGACTGACACTCCTCCTAGCGGAGAGAGGAGTCGAATGATCACTAGAAGCAGCATCAATGAAAAGCCCACCATTCTTTTTATCAAATTGCCTCTCACACTCTAGCACTCCCCTGAGAAAACATATAAATCATGAATTTTAACGGAAGAAAATATATATATATATATATATATATATATATTCATGTGGCGGGTGAAAAATACAGCTACCTAGCATAATCTTGGTCCGCCGGTGATTCCTCCGGTTGGCTAAACCAAAGCGAGGCGGTTTCCGAGCTATTGCCAGTCGTTACGTTAATACTTAGCCACTAAAATTCAAGGAAAAAAAAGGGTTTCTTGGTTTGGCTTACCTGACAAAGAAGTGCCTTCCTATCTCTTAAGATCTTGTTTTGATAAACGATTTCAAAATATCTATCTTAAGTTCTTCGGGGTTAACATTATTTTGTTATCAAATATAGATAAGAGCACTAATTTAGCTTCATTGTATGGACGTCCATATATAGAAGCCTGCGTACCAACTGAACAAGTGGACGATAAAGTTATTTATGCTTTACTCTCTCGGGTAAAATAATAGATCCATGCAATGCTTATTAGTTTTGTAATGTTTATTTTATTTTGACAAGTTTTATAATTAATTAATGATTATTAGAACACTCTTAGTTGACTCTTACAATGTAAAAAAAAAAAAAAGGTCTACTTACGTATCAATAATTGGTCGCTACCTTTCTTTACGTTGATCATGTATAATCTATTGGGAACTTTGTTAGATCCAATGGTGTTAAGAACACTATATAGTACTTAGCTAGTTAGCTTACATTGTGGCAAGCAAACTGTCATAGGTACGCGATTATAGTAATGCTAATGAAAGCGGTTATAGTTTTACCTTTTGGCCTTTTGGGTAAAATAAAAGCTGTTATAGGTTTTTTACTTTTTTTTAAGCTTTTATAGCCAAGAAGAGTTAATATATATGTAACTGCATATAAAACTATGCACCAAGCCCCCAATGGCCAATGGTAATTTGTCACTTTACCACCACTCCTTTTTTGATTATAGTAAAATGTCTATAAATTAATAAAATCGAGATCTTAAACCTTATTAATATGTGAAGTGACCTTGGTGCAGTGGCCAAAGGTAAGTCCTTAATGCACAAGGCACCATCACACCCGGGATCGAGTCTCGGCTCCTATGCATGTAGGAATTTGGCTAATGGACCGGCCAATTGTGGCCCATAATGCAGAAATGTTGAAAAAAAAAAAAAAAAAAAACCTTATTAATATATAGATTTTTATTTATTAATAATTAATTTTTAAAATATCTAAAAAATATAAAATTTAATTGTTATTATCAATATATATTTTAGAATCAATCACAAGAAAAACAAATAACTATCATGTTCTGAATAAAACATCAAAAGTTTACGATAGAGTACAAATATAAGAAATGAACTCTAACAAAAATTAATGTAAATTTAAGAAAAAACAACAGCATAAAACTCATATTTAACTATATAATTTTTTATATGTATTGTTATTTGATTATTAATTTATAGTTTTGTTATAACCATATATTTATATGGGTTTTTCAAAAATATTAATATTTTATTATATGCAACTTGAGAAATATTAATTATTTAATTTATGGAGATTTTATTGTACTAAGCTAGCCTTTTGCCTTACGAACCTTAATACATTTACATATACACACTTCCACGTTTTGACCAAAAAAAGAAGAGAAAAATCAATTTTTGTTTTTTTTTGAAAAAGGCTATCTATTTTTTTTTTTTTTTAACACTGAATCTGATTGATATTATAAAATGAAAAATTAAAACACCAGGGAAAAGATCAAAAGCAAGATCTAACAAAAATTGAATAACAAAACCGGATTAAGCTTTATGCACTGCTCCATTCTCCTCCACATCATTATTATGCTTAACTGTAACATCATCTTCAAGTTCCTCTTCTTTCTTCCTCAATCTGATCATGCAGCCACAAAGGGCCACCCAAAGACAAATAAGAAGAGAGCCTTCCATTTCTGGTGACACTATGAGCAATGTCCCTAGCCAGCGAGTTAGTTTTCGGTGAAGAAAGTTTAAACGGTACCACTCCCATGCCCTTTATTACGCCTGCAATCTGGTTCACCTGATATCGATATTTTGGCCAGCTCAAACGGTCCTCTAAGGCAGATAAGGCAGCCTGACAATCCATCTACACCTCGCATGAATTAATTTGAAGAGTACACAGACTTTGCAGGCACCATAAAAGGCAACCTAGTTCCGCAGAGATCCTATTTACTTTTGGAGGAAAGGCATCCCGAGCATGAAATTTGGTATTTCCTGCGTCATCCCATAAAATCCAAGTTCCACCACAATAATACCTAGCATTAATCCAAGCAGAGTGGATATTGCATTTTAAAACTCCCGGTGCAGGCTTAAGCCACCGTCCTATTCTTCCCGATCCTCTTTGTTCGACTCCAATTTTAAAGGTTATCTATTTAAAATGCAAAAAGAAGAAAAAGTTATGTTTATAATGTTTATTTTGTTTAATCCCATAATGGTTATAAGTCTTACGCGACTTGGTTGTAACAATGAAGGGTAACAAGGGCTTATATATAAGATTGTAATAAGTCGTGCTCGCCAACCTATAGCGGAAACACGTTTTCATAAAGTATACACCACCGGTTGGGATTAAACATAGCAATCTATTATCACATAAATAACCTTTCCAACAAAACTAAAGATAAAATTGTTCCTTGTCCTTTATTCTTGTGTAACATACTCAGAAAGATAAAGCTCTTAATTATAACCTATAAGCACATAAAACATATATAAAAAAAAAAAGACCATCTAATCTAGGCAAATAAGCTTTTGTATGTAAAGTAAACGTGACGAAAATACTTTTTTATTGGAGTTAGTAAAAGAAGGAAATCAAATGGATAAACAAAAAGAAGAAGATCGGCAAAAATCTACTAATTTACCAAGGTGTGTTTGGCTGCAACCTGCCAACCTCCATGAGATCTTGTCTTTTCATTGTGGACCGGAACCAACACATCAACTTAATTGGAGTGTTGTTTTTCTAAATAACATGCGATTTAGTAACATATCAAAAAAAAAAGGTAAAATAATTGTTAGTTCAAAATTAATTCACTTTATACAAATTTTGAATAACTAGGTTTATATATATAGCCATACTGGCTTTTATAAATGAATTAACTAAATTGATGCATGAACTCAAATATAATATGAAGAAAATGGATAAGTCTGACTCTGGCTGTGTACCACCTTAACATATTAGGCCGCTAAAATTTGTTTAATTTCATTTTTGTGGGGTTGGTCTCAAGTGTACACGTGGGTCGGAGAATCAATAAGAACACCTAGGTTCGAGTTTCCCATATCGCTAATTCGTTATGAATTTGGTCGCGAAGACTATAAACCTCACTTAAATTATACTTCGCTGTGACCCTCATTAACGGCTAATGGGATATATATGACCTACGAGGGTCTAACAAACTGGTCTATGTGCCTTAGTCTTCAAGCGCCTGAGTCATTAGTCATTTACTTATCACTTAGTTCCAACTTTCAAGTCATTATATAGACTCATTTACGTATCACTTAGGGGTGTATTGAACTTGGTATTTTAAGAGATTTTGGAGTATTTTTAAATCCTCTGTTATTTAATTGGTGATTTTTAAAAATCATCTGAAATCCTATGTTATTGGATGTGAAATTGATAAAAATCATTTATAATCTCCTGTTATTCAACCAATAATTTATAAATCTCATCTCAAATCTACTGTTATTCAAAAAATCACAATTTTTTTATAAAAATTCTATTGAATGGGATTCTAGGAGACTTTTCTAACATTTTTAGTTAAAAAATATGACTTACAAAATCACACCTTTGAAGGTGAGATTTTGGAAAAAAAAAAATCTTCTAAAAGAGTCGACACCTACTGCAATTTTTTTTCTTTTAACAAAATCACACCTCTCTTCTCTCTTTCTCTCTCAATTACGAGAGCTCATCTCCTTCTCTCTCAATTACGAGATGTCATCTCTTCTCTCTTTCTCTCTTTCAATTACGTAAGAGCTCACCAATATATTTAATAACCAAATCTCAACAATATACAACGAAAATATATTGTTGACCAAAAAAATATATATTTTTTCGTTGTATTTTAGTTGACTAAATGAATAAATGAGTTCAAAGTATTCTTACTGGAGCAACAAAACCGCTCAAATGTATAATCCGTCTTGTGATGTCCGATTTCTATCCTATACTTATTTCTCAATCTTTTTTCTTATTTTTCCACTGAACTTATTTCTCAATCATTTGTAATAATCAGGCCCATAAACCGAACATTTTTTTTTTCTTTAAACAAAAAAAAACCTCTTTTGTAAAGTTTAATTACGTTGCAGGAGATTAACCATATTGCTATAAAAATAAGGTTTATAGTCAGTTACGTGTCCAATGCTCCGACCAACCTTCTCAACATTGTAACTTCCGAGCAAAAAACCTCGCCAAAAGCAACTCTTCTCCTACCACCAAATTCCGAAAACCTAATTCCTCCTAAAACGAACACGACACTGCTCTATATGCATATCTATTTGTATTTATAGTCATTACAAACAATGGTCTTATTGATAAGAAAAAGACAAAAAAAAATTGACCAACCATGGTTTCAAAACCGCTGTTCCTCGTGCTGCTTCTCACGGTGGCATTGGTCGTGTGTCAGACCGGATCTCTAGTCACAGCGGAAGAGGAAGGTTCCGAGACTTCTAGTTCAGCGAGAAAGCCTCTGGTGAAGATTGTGAAGGGCAAAAAGGCTTACGACTTCATCAACGTCTTTGGGTTTCCCCAGACTCGGTTCTCCACTCACTCCAGATTTGAATAAACGAACCCAAAAAAATATTGAGAGAGAAGAGAGAGTCGGATATGGCAGCAACGAAGTGGCGTGACATCGACGATCTTCCCAAGATTCAGGCCAACTACACGGCGTTGACGCCGCTCTGATTTTTAGGTTTTTCGATGGGAAGTTGTTTGCTGAGGATGAAGAATATTAGGAGCTCTAATGGAAGCTTTGGTGATTCAATCCCTGGAGTTTTGATTGGAATTGGAGTTCTTAAATATCAGAACAGATACCGGCGACGATCGGCGACCACCTCTTCTCCTCCGTCACATGCGTCATCTTTGTTCTTTACACGACGCGTCTCATCTGTGCTGTGGCACCTACAAGCCTCTTCCCTAGCGGTTTATTTTGGTTTGGGGTTTTGTTGGTTTTATTGGGTTTGTTATGTTTGTTTAATCAAGCATGCTCAGTCATGTTAATCTCCGAAAGTTTAGGGTTAACTAGATTGCACTCATAGCTCCGCCAGGTCTTAAGTTCAATTTTCCAAATTTCTTGGTCTTGTTTCTACTTAGTTAGTTTGTCTGTAAATTTTGGCTTTGTTGTTACTTATACCTTTTCTTTAGGGTTTTTTAGGGTTGAATCTGGCTCCTATTGAGAATTGAGTTCTTGATTAAATCTGCAACGAAGAGAAAGAAGAATCTGTGAGAAGATGATGAAGAACAAGAAGCATGGAAGTTAGATGGAGAAGAAGAAGTGATCGTACAGAGAAAAGAAAAGAAGAAGGAGAAAATTACTGTTTTGTTGTTGTGGACTTAGAAGACTAATGGGCTGGAGTTAAGCCCACTTAAAGTTTGTGTTGTTTACTTGTTAGAGTCTAAAGAAGTGTGTTGTGTTAGTCATAGTTAGAGTTATAAGTGAGTTGTTGAATGTGTAAGAGTGAATCAAGGAACTAGAGTTCCAATGAGTAAGAGAGTAGAGTAGAGTAGCTACTAGTGTGGCTTGTGTAAGAGAGTAGAAGTATGGCCTAAATGGGCAAGTGGAGATAAACTACTATATGTATGTGTGCTTGTGTTGTAAGGAAGAAATCCTTGAGATCCAATAAAGAAAATATAGACAATTAATGTGTGTTCTCTCTTCTCTTTTACAAATCGTTTGTCATATAAAAGAAACAAAGCAAGAACAAGAGAGTAAAGAGAAAGTCTTTATGCTTCTGCTAGAGTAAGAGAAATAGAGCATACAAGTGAGTGTAAGGTAGATGGTGAACCTCTTAAGAAAGACTAAGAATAAAATCCTGAAATGTCAACAATATGGTTCAGTTTTCGAATGAATATTTTGCTTTGGTTAACGTCGGATTGATTTGGATTATTTTGGTTGAACACCTCTATAACAAAAAGTTAATGATGTTACCTTTAATAAAAGAAATAAAAAATGATTTTTACTGATAATAATTCAATTTCATTTCAGTTTTTTGTTTAATATCAATTTTTGAAATCAAACAAAATTTATTCCATATTCCTAATTATAAGCAAAATCTTCCAACATTAAATTATGAAATAGAATCTTGCATTCAACATAAGATATTGATATTATGATAATATATCCAAAACATTGTCTTTTACCATATTGGCCGTGTAAGAGGGGGTATTAAACTTAGATTTTAAAGGATTTGATAGGATTTTAAAATTTTAGAATTTTAAAAAATTTGAGTGAGATTTTAGGAGATTTGATTATTTTTTAGAGTTTTTATATTTTTAAAAAGAAAATGAAGTGTGATTGTGGGAGATTTTTATCATTAGACTTTGGATGATTTTATTAGAATATTTTGTCAACAAACCTTTGAACTTCTTTTACATTGTCGTTGACTTTTAGTTGGTTGCTTAATTATTGTTCTCCATCGTGACTTTGAGATTTTACTTGGTCGTTCTAATGCCATGCCTCTTTCAACTACACTAATGTTTGAATGTAGGAGTTCTGTTTTCATCTTTTAGTAGTTAAAATGTTTATCAAAACTGTCCTGTGTTATTCTTGGCAATGAAGTTCGTAGAACTGTCCTGTGCCCACTCGTATGTCTAACTGTGACTATAGGCAACTTTGCAGTTAATCATTGTTTGGACTTTCTGGTCAATCTTGAGGTAACAAACTCCTCATTCTCTTTGCTATCTGTTGAGTTTTCTGCAGTTTGTTGTTTGTTTTTGATTTCTGAGATGAAACAAAGAGTAAGAGACCTTTTTCTTAAACTTCTCTCATTAGAAAAACATACATCATACATCTTTTCAATACAAGATTATAACCAAAAGCAAGCTAACAACTAACTAATACACGACATGCTCTATTTCTTACACACTAAGCTTAACTTTAGATAGTCAAGTTGCACACCTAAAGCAAAAGGTTTAGTAATGACTTAGAGGTTTAATTAAGATCTTTAAAAAGGCTGAAGTCATGGAAGCTCTTAAAACAGCTCGTAATATCACCGCACAATCGCCAATAGTTCCACCTAATTAAAACACCTACACAAACTCATGATTACATTTATTATTGACATGGATCATAGAAACTTATATAATAATGATTTAGAGGTTTGCAGCGACTCTTGCCTTTGTCATGAGCATCGAGCACCAAGATGTTTCCTTTCTCTTTCTAATAGCTCCGAAAGAAGTATTAGGCTCGTGGTCATAACCTTTTCAGAGGTTTGCTGGGAGAATTGAACATGGATCCTTTACTGAAAGTGAGTATCGTCGTGACATCAACCGGTGAGGTTTCGTCGGTTGTCCCAAGACGACCTTAAGGGCACTAGCCAAATCTTCTTTCTTTGCTTGTTTTTTCAAGCGTAAGTGATTGGGAGAGAGAGAGAGAGAGAGAGTGACGAAGAAGATGAACAAGCAAGTGAAAAAAGAAAAACCATTACCAGCTCCCAATATTCTCTTTGCAGTCATCCTTCTCTCCCAATTTTGATTTCCCAGAAAATTATGTTGATTGAGGTATATCGTATGTCTATGCACTTCTATTATATCCTATAGATATTTTTTGTCTCAAAATCCTACAAAATTCTACCTCATACCCTAGGATTTGGTTAGTCATATTTTTTGACTAGAAAAATCAAAAAAGTCTCCTAAAATCATTCAAAGTAGCATTCTAAAAAAAAGTTGTGATATTTTGAATAACATTAGATTTTAAGTGAATTCTATAAATTATTGATTGAATAACAAAAGATTGTACATGATTTTAAATGATTTTATATAAATTCCAAATTGAATAACATAGAATTTTTAAAAATTTTTAAAAATCATTAATTGAATAACAAGTGATTTTAAGAATCCTCTAGAATCCTTTAAATTGTTAAGTTCAATACCCCGTGTCCGACCTTTTTGTAATTTTATTTTCTCTTTGACTTGAAACTATTCTTGGTACATATGAATCTAGCAGTTATTCATATCAATGAAATTGATTCTTTGCTTAAAAAAACTTTGACTAACGAAAAAGGAAAATCAGTTAATAATTATAAAACTTTGAAGACCACGAAGTTATATAAATAGAGTAGATTAGCCAAAAATTAGAACATTTGAGTTCCTCCATAAATTTCATAGGAAAAAAATACTATGGCTAGTATGAAAGCTTTAGTGATTTGTTTATTTGTTATAATATTTGCAGTTTTATTGTCTAGCCACAACACTTTTGCTTCAGGTACATTTAAAGTTTGATATAATTTTTATGAAATTAGTAGTGATTATTTCAAAAGCTATATTTAAATATATAGAATTTGTAGTGATCATTACCTTATTTTAATTCTATGTGTGTATATATATATATATATGGACATGCATTCAAATTTTTTGTTAAAATTCTATTATAGAATATATTCGGACATGTTCTATGACTATCTTTTATTGAAATATTATCTAAGATTAATTTACACATGTTTATACCGATTATGTTAACACATATATATATATATATGTGTGGACGTGTATAGATGCAAGGATCGAAAAATTCTCATTTGACCACTGCAATACTTTGTGTTCGGATCATTACGGATGGTTTGAATGTATGAACGACTGTGAGATGGCTGGATATTCTAAAGGTGGACAGTGTGCTTCTCTTGGTATTGCAGCTCCTCTGAAATGTTGTTGCCAAAAGTAATCCAAAATTATATCATCTCTCTCAAAATTGACAATCATAGTGTTGCACTGATTTTCTCTAAGTTATTGGACTTAATTTGTATCGTGTTTTTACAAATAAGTGCAATGATATAAGTAGACAATTTATTATAACACAATGATGGACTTCCTCACTCTTTCTATAATTTCACTAGCAATAACTCAATATTTTTATATTATTATATGTTTTGAATTTGAAGAAGAAGATATAAAGATTTAGTCAAATTTACAATAATAAAAGAATTACTAGTTGCTGATTTTAAATAAATAGTGACGGGCAATAGCTTGGTAAAAGGATTGGTTTGTATTTGGCAATAATAGAAATGATAGCCAACTATGACTGATCTATTTCTCCTTGAGAACTATTGTACCAGTCTAGATATAAAGCATGTGTTTTACTTACGATTACAGGATATATATTCTCCAAACAAAAATTTGAAATCTATTTCACTCCGTATCGAAAGTTTGAAATATATTCTGCATCTAGATTATATTTTTTTAAGTTCTTAGCTCGAAACCAAATTATCGACCTTCAAAAATAAACTAAAATCAAAATCTGATTCATTAATCAAATACGACATATTGTCATAAAACCCAAAAAATCCCCAAATTTCACATTTCAAACATCAGATTTTGAACACCATGACAAATTTTGTATCAATGTTATTTAGTATCTAAAATTTGATCGTCGCGCTCGGTCAAACTGGGAGAAAACTCTAGCACAAAAATTAAAGATTTTACTTTTAACAAAATAAAAAAGAAATTAATGTTTTTACATATAATATGTAACTTTCATTTTCAATATTATTTTGAAGTCAAATAGAATTTTATCACATAAATACCTAATTATAAACAAAATTTTCCAATATTGATTATAAAATAAATCTTGCATTTAAACTAATATTGGATTTTTAAAAGAAGATACTGATTGGTCATCATGATAAATATCCAATAAATTGTATTTGACCATATTCACAACTCACAAGTGTCAGACACTTTTTTTTAATTTAAGTTCTTGATTTCATAGACTATCCATACTATGAATCAAGCAATAATTATTCAAATAAATGTAAATATTTTGTTTCTTAAAATAAAAATAAACTTTGACTAACAAAAATGGAAAATCAATTAATAATATTAATTTTTGAAGACCAAAAGTTATATAAAGAGGGTCAATCCGTAATAACAGCAAATAAAAACATTTGAATTCCTCACTAGTAGAGCTTATAGAAAAAAATACTATGGGTAGTATGAAAGGCTTGGTAACTTGTTTCCTTCTCATAATATTTGCAGTTTTGTTGTCTAAGCAAAATGTTTTGGCTTCAGGTATATTTAAATACATAGAATTTGTAACGACCATGTTTTTGATTTTATGTATATACATAGACATGCATTCAAAAGTTTCGTTAATTTTTTTTATTTGGACATGTTCTATAACTATCTTTGCATGTTTATACGATAATGTTTAATATATCTGTGCACATGTATAGATGCAGGAATCGAAAAATTCTCATTTGACCATTGTATTCATTTGTGTACGGATCGTTTCGGATGGTTTGAATGTATGAACGACTGTCGGGAAGCTGGATTTTTTAAAGGTGGACAGTGTGGTTCTCTTGGTATTGCAGAACCTCTGAAATGTTGTTGCCAAAAATAATCCAAACTTATATACCCTGAATATAAAATAGAAAACCCAAACTTGAAAAAAAAAGTTTTAATTTTAATATATTATAATTATATAAAAGAACAACAAAAATAAAAATGAGAAAAGATGTTATTTTTGATAAAAGTATCTAGGAAAAAGTATTAATAACAATTTCTCTAATAATGATGCACTTCTTCAACTGTTTTTATAATCTCACTAGCAATAACTCAATACTAGGTAACAACCCGCACTATATGCGGGATAAATTGGCTCAAATAAAATTATTACAAGTAAAATTACTATTTGAAATTTAAGGTGTTATATCAATAATTTTACACATAATTTTTTTATTTTATTCAAACCTACATTAAATTATTTTGTGTAAATAATATTAATTATTGTGATAATTGTGATAATGTTGTTTATTTTCAAGATTATTGTAATAATTTATTTTTAATATATACTTCCTTTGTTTCATAAAGAGTGTTATTTTAGAATTTTATTTTGGAAGAGTTACTATAATATTGCATAAAAGTTTCCTTATTACAAAAGTAGCACACAATTGTTGGTAATTATTAGACTAAGTTTTGTACCCTTAGTACCCTTGAAACTAGTGTTGGGAAAAAACGTAATTACGGCCAATGCCATTAGTGAAAAAAAAAACATTGGAAACTGTGAGAAAGTCTACCAATTCTTTGATAGTACATTTATATATTTTGTATAGTTGGGTGACTGACTGAAGGTGTACGTCAGATATTTTTGGTACACTTAGTTGTAGTGTTGGTACACTTATCGTCTACGTAGATGGTACACTTAGTTGTAGTGTTGGTACACTTATCGGTCCACGTATATGAAATCAAAAGATATAGTATTTCGATAGATAAAGTTGCCCTTTGATGATAGACTTATGTTTTTAGTGGGTATAGCGATAAACGTAAAAGGGTGGAAAGATATTTATGGTAGAGTAATGGCTTGTTGCAACAGATTTATGCGACAGCCTTTGACCATTACAGAAATTTTTGGTATACTTTGTTTGTTTTTTGAAATAGTTTCGTAGTGTAATGGTAGACTTCTAGTTTGTGGTAGATTTAGTAGGCATTTTTTACAGTTGTAAAGTCTTACCAGAATAATACGAATTTGTTTGAGCTGGCAAAGACAGTCTAGCGTTGTGATAGACTTATTGAGGGATCTATATAACTCACTTTTTATAGGTTTTTAATTTAGAAATCAGATGTTGAGATGAAAATCTATATAGTTGAGTAAAAACCCTACAAGTGAAACCAAAAAAATAGACATAAGTCGTGAAAAAATAAAGTGAGGCAGGGGAAATTAGGGTTTTCAGTCGCATGTTAGAGGTAGAAGACGAGGATATTATGGTAATTTTGGGTACATATGAACGCATACGTACATAACGTTCTTGAGATTAGTGTACGTACATATCGTTCTTTTGCTTAGTGTACATCCATAATCCGTTTTAATGAACGATATTATTGTAATTTTGTAGTCATCTTCAACATATCTTATTCTGCAACCCTAACTAATATTGTCGTTATTGTTCATCGGAAATGGAACAAGTAAGAGATGTTACTAGAACAACCTATGTAATTCGTAATTATTTATTTATTTATTATATTTCCAAGAGGTAATGAATAATAACCACAAAAAATTACATTTTAACTATAGAGGGTAATAGATAACATAAATATATAATACTCAATTCAACTAGGTACAACTAAAAATATATTTAGATTTGCATTTATATTTAAAATATGAAAATGATAATTAAGGTTTGCAAGAATTTCTTTACATATTGAACTATTAAATAACCATGTTTAATCAACAATACAAGAATTTATCACTTTCTAATATATACTATCGTTTTCATAAAACACTCTTTATAGTATAAGGAAGACTTAGTAAGTGATCACCCCAAATGAAGCAAAAGAGGTGAAAACTAAGTTTTTATGAACATTGTGTTATGAAAAACTTGTATATGCTAACTAATAGTGATAAATTTTGTGGCCAACTACTAATTAATAATTTATATTATAGTCCAACTAGAAATACGAAAAAATGCAAAAGTTCAACTATGAATACGAGAGTACAACTGAACAACTTTGGAGTCACAAACTTTTTGATTGAGTACCCTACAAACTTTTTGATTTTTCCTTGAAAATGTTAGGGAGTGTTACAAGAATGGACACCACACTTGTGAGCACACTAGTACGAGACGACTTGTGGAAGTGTCGAGGTGGTGGTGATGAAAGTGAATAGAGTATCCGGTTTTGAGGCTTTATCTAAGGAGAATCCGCACAAAGATAAAAGACTCAACGAATCAGCCAAGTGAGGGGAAACCAGACATACTTAGAAGAAACACAAGAACAAGACTATGTTTTGAAGCCAACGACAAACTGATTTTTTTTATTACTTAGAAATGCGTCCAAACAAAATGCTGAACCAAACAGTCATAAAATATGCAGAAAAGGAAACTAGATATGCGAAGTAATGGAGGAGAACGCTGGAGTTTCTAGCTGTTTGGCATTGATGGTGGAGCATTGACGATGGTGGCTGAGAAGATACTCATATCTTTAGGGTTGAATGGAAGTCCTGGATTGTATTGATGAAATGAAGGGCCAGGATCAAAAGAAATGGGCATGGACTTGAGAAGAAAGGCAAGAGGATCACCGAAAAAAGAAAGTTTCCCTTTTTTTGAGTCTTTACGTGTAGCCAAGAACCGTTAAGCAATCTCCATGGAAGTCCAAGTCACTAGAGGAGAATATTAGGCCTGCTATTGATCTTGCAAGGTCAGGGACATAGCTGAAAATCTAAGAAAGATAAACACCAACAACAACAAAATCTTTGGTCAAACCTGTCGAAATTTAAGAGATTGACACTAAAAGTTCAAAACAGAATGACCGATATAGCACCTTACGAGCATGTGAGCTTAGAAGAAAACCTCATTTTTAGCCTTCAAATCATCAAATTTCTCATTCGAGAAACACATGTTCATCTTGATAATTCACATTCGCCAAGATCAAACCATAACTTTTCCAGTCCATCTTTCTCAATGCACTCAAGGCAAAATGTGGAACTGGGGAAGGTGAGAAGTTGTCAAAGTATAAAACCTGGGAAAATCCAACATTTTAAATTCAGCCAATCATACGTTACATCTCATTATGAGCTATTGTATTAGTTTGAGACTTAAACAAACCTTTGTTTTGCCGTTGAATGATCTGCTGCAATGATGAGTTGTCTCTAGCAAGTCACTTATCACAATCACCACTTCAACCATCCCTCCAACTCTCTTATGTTGGTCTTCATGGCATATAGTTCCACTTCCAACTTTTAGATGCTCTCTGAAAGTAAAATATACCCAGATTTTTAAGACTTAACTTGCAGAATAACTTAACAGACACTTCAATTAGTAGAAACGAACTAAGTTATGTATTAAATGTGCCAGAAACAAGAATAGTGTTACATATTATATACCTATCAGAGAAGTAATGGTCACACATTGTATCCAAACAGTTCCCATGCCTTAATACAAAGTCCTCAAGACCAAACTTTAACCGTTCAAGATTGGAGGCAGTAAAGCATGGAGTTTTCTCATCGTTCACTGCAAAGACGTATTGAGTTTGAGTACTAGGAGAAGCCCCTTGTTTAACCATTAGATCCATTGTGACATTCTGAGAGAAAGAATGAACCAGCTTTTTAGTTCCATGATTTATGAGTCTGTCACCAATTTAAAAGATATAGGAGATCATCAATGGCCAAAGCTCTGCAGTATAGATCTAACCACTAAACAAGCTTTAGAATTCATGACACTGAGTCATTGCTTTACCTAATTAAAGCAGTAATCTACTTGTTGACTAAAGAGCGACCCTCAAAGAATTCAAAGAATAAACTGTCATCCCAAACTGACCAATCGCCATTGGAATTCAGAACCGTTCTTCTCCCTTAGATAGGGGATATGTATGATTTTAACTTTGGTTCTACAACAAGTTGGCAGCAGTATTTTTGAAATGTTATATGTCTTTAACTTTGGGTCACATCATCCCATATTCTGAACACTAACTACCAATAAGCATACACTTAATTTCAGTTGAAATCAGTATGTAAAAGATAAAAAAGGATTTATAAGAGAAAGGAAGAACTTTTGAAAGAAGCCAAGTATCGGGGGCACAAGAACATCCATACTCCCAAAAACACTCAAGGATACTTCCGTCCCACTGAAAACAACACAAACCGAGAATATACAAACAAGTCAAGACACTCACAACGACTTAAGAATCAATATATAAAAAAAAAAGATATAGATTGAAGAATCTACACACCTAAACTTTACACCATTCTTAGACTGAGAAGGTTGCCTTTTAAGTCTCTTGTTGGATATATACTCATCAAGATAGTATACCTCATCGCCAGTCAAGCTTGCACTTCTAGAGAAGAACAATAACAAGTTCCATAGTGGCTCAACATGTTCCCCTTATTGAAATTATAATAGGCAAATCTAAAGGCCATAAGCAAAATCAATCAGAGGGACCAAAACTTACAAGTCGTCTTGACAGAGAGTAACCCATCTGCATCACATAAAACCAACACCAGTCAGAATCTCTTTAAACTTAGAGAATTTGCATTAAATCAAATCAAATCAATACAGACCCCAAATCTTCATCTATATATAATAAACCGTAAAATAAAACCCTATGAGAAAATCCTAGACTTTTGCCTAGAAAACTTTAAATCTCCAAGACTTTTGTTTACCATTTCTTTGCCTCATTCTTTTTCTTCTGTGGGCCATTTGGTCGAACAGGTTGTGAGCGGATTTTGCTTTCACCAGCCTCTTATTCTTCTTCATAGCTATGAGAGGGAAGCGACACTATATTTAGCTAAATAGAAAGAAAAAGACATATAGTTGGAGGAAACTCGATGATAGAACAACAACGTTTTGCAATTTCATATCTTTAATGAATCAAACGTATGTAGGAAACTCGATGAGCAGTAACAATCAACAGAGTGGAATCATCGAAATATCAAATCGAACAAAACATAAATCACGAAAAGGTTTAGGGTATTTTTGGTATCCATACCATAGAAGTAAACGAACCTCCTCCATTGACGGGGATTCTCTTAACGATCGACCACTTCATCATCGTCCTCTCTGTAGCTTTCTCCAGAGAGCTTCTTAAACAATTTCAGGTTATCAGCAGAACATGAAACCTCTGAAGAAAATGATCTGTTTCTTCTTTCAGGTTGCAAATGAGCCAAAGCAAGACCCCTGAACCTTTTCTCTTCCTTAGCCCGCTGAGGATACCGACGGTTTCGGTTCTTGAGATTGCTCTGTTCATCAAGCTCATCGCCATTGTATCTCGCTCTATTGTTGTTTCACACCCACTGTTCAAGATCGGCGACTGAGGAGGTTGAAGAGAAGGAGAGAACAACCCACAAGTTTTGGACTCACGCAAAATAAAAACTAGATCTACAACAATGAGCCCACTCCAGCTCTGATAATTTTTTTTTGCCATATTTTAGTAGAAGAAGATGAATCAAATTTGAATCAATCTCATATTTTTTTGCAACCTAAATTTAAGAGAATCCAAAAAAAAATCAGGAATGGATCCTTCAGGTTACAGTTTTAAATAGCCCTGAGATTATTATCCGCTATCCACGAATATCCGTATTTGTATCCGAATCCGCTTCGAAAAAACGGATATCCGGACAAACGGATACGAATACGGATAGTGAAATATCGGATAAAACGGATACGGATACGAATACGGATAGTACTAAATTTCAAAACGGATAACGGATATCCGTTTTTTCTCGAATACCATGTATTATATTCGGATACGGATAATACTAAATTTTAAAACGGAAATCGGTTTTTCACGGAAATCCGGTATTTTTGTCCAAAATACATGGTATTTTATACAAATACGATGTATTTTAGTCCAAAATACGTATATTTTTTTTTTATAAAAAAATTACGGATATCCGCGGATATTTGCGGATAATCGAATTTTTAACGGATATCCGCGGATATTTGCGGATAATCGAATTTTTAACGGATATCCGAAATTTTCGGATACGAATACGGATAACAAATTACGGATAAAACGGATAATGATACGGATATGGATATCTCAAAAAAACCGGATATCCGCTCTGTTTACAGGCCTAGTTTTAAATATAAATGGCATAAACCATAATAAAACACACAACTTGGTTTAAAAGTAAAGAAAAAAAGCTTAAAAATACGCCGTTTAATTTTTATTTGGAAGTTTAATACCCCGTACTTTTAAATTGGAATAAAAATACTTCGTTCAAATATTGCTGGACTAAAAATACCTTATCTTTATAATATTGGTAGATCTACACTCACGATTTAACATTTGCAAAAAGACGTGACGGAAAAGTGTAACGGTGTTAAATTACAATTCAAGTGTTTTTAGTAGCTATATAAAATCTATTTACATACGATACAATTAATGTTGGCGTAGTATGGTGGTAAGGATTTGATTTTTAATACCGTTACGCGGGTTCGATTCCTATCGCGAGTTCAGTTTTTTTTTTTTCTTTGTTCTTTTCTCTAACCCACGAACGGTGGCAGTGATCTCGGCTCGGCGGACCATCGGCGGAGGAGGAGGAGCTTGGCAGTGATCTCGGCTCGGCAGACTATCGGCGGAGGAGGAGGAGCTTGGCAGTGATCTCGGCTCGGCAGACCATTGGCGGAGGAGGAGGAGCTCTCGCGGCGGGAGGAAGCATAATCACTAATCAGCAATCTCCGATTGAATATCTCAGATCTGTCTCTCAGTCTGATTTTTTTTTTTTTGTAACAATGGTTTCTGATTTAGTAAAAGCAATGGAGGCTTACCAGTTTCGTTATTTAACTGATTCTTTTCACCGGAAAATCCATTACTGTGGTCTGTGTCTAATGGTCGCTGTCTCCTCCGTCGTTGCTCTCAGTGGTGGAAGATGCACCGTCACGTGGGTTTTAGAAAAATAAAAATAAAAAAAAATTATGTAGGTTCTGGGTATCGAACCCGTCTACGGTGGGTTATAAAATTGAAGCGTTACCACAAGACCATAGCGACACTGACCAATTAGTTTGTAATTTGATTGTATATACCTACTAGAAAACTTGAATTAAAACTTAACGCTCTTACATGAGTCCGTCATGCCAGTTAACGGATGTTAAATCATGGGTATAGATCTACCAATATTATAAAGATAAGATATTTTTAGTCCAGCAATATTTAAACGAAGTATTTTTATTCCAATTTAAAAGTATGGGGTATTAAACTTCCAAATAAAAATTAAACGGCATATTTTTAAGCTTTTTTCCCTTAAAAGTAATAATCAAACTTTTCTCAAGAATCATAACATGTTATTATAGTAATAAACCTACTTTTATGTAATATTTTAGGTAATTTTCCTTTTATGGTATTCTAGGTAATTTCCTTTTTATTTTTCTTTTACAAAAAGTGTCATTTTACATTTCCAATGCACCATTTTATATTTTCAATGCATATTTTCATTAGATTTTCTGGTTTTACCTTTAATCTATGACTAAATAACCAATTAAACATTTATTAAATAAAGACATATATGTATATTTTAATATTTTTTTAATTTGTGTGAAATATATCAAAATGACACTTATTGTTAACACAGGGAGTACTTGAATAGTCATCAAATTTTTAAAAATCGGAGAATAAGTTTTGTATTCAAAAAGTTAAATAGATGAATAAGTTTTTTAATAGTTTATGAAATGTAATTTACTTTTAATAACTAAATATGTTACGAAAATGATAATTAAATTATTAACTATATATATATTTTTTAATAGTTGATGAAGTCTTTCATTTAAAAAAAAAAAATAATAGAAAGAAATATTATCCTATATATTCTAATGACACATTTATGTAAATTATAATGAAATAAAGATTTCCTTATATATTTTAATGGCACATTTAATAAATCAAAAGATTTATTTTTGTAAATATGTTTATTTTGAGATGCTTAATTGCAATTAAATGTCTAAATCGCTCTGGCGATAACACATCAACATTTTCAATAAAATGCTTCTCTATTAATATATAGGGGATTAACATATTATGATATTTTTTGAATTGGAAGACGAGGAGGAGATATTTAGTCTAAGTTACAATTTTAAATAGAAATTATAAAATTATTATAATAAAAGAAATTATTGGTTGGTGACTTTATATAAATGATGACAGAAGAGTTGAATTATGATTTTAAACAACCCATAACTAATTTTGTATCAATTTTATTTAGTTATCTGAATTTGTTAGTGCGGTACGGTTCAACTGCGGTACGTGCGGGACAAATGTATTTGCGGGACAAGTGCGGTTATTCCAAAATAAGCGGTACAAAATAATGTTTGATTGGTGAAAAACTATTTGTGGTGCGGATTTCATATTGATTTATTAATAACTAGTATAATTATCTATTTTAATTTGTTTTGTATTAATAAATAATTTATTTATTATATATATATATTATTGTAACAACAATTATATGAATAAATTTAAAATTATAAATAATTAATATAGCTGTAAATTGTTATGTTCTTTGTGTTAATAGAAAAATATTAAGAACTTTAAATATCTAAATTTATTCAATCATCTGAAATTTGTTTATGTATAATATTAACTGGAGTTATTTATAGTTATATATACATACAATTAAATTATTTATTAATAGTTATATGTTTCTTTGTATCTGTATTTAATTGTTAAAATAATATTGTAGTGTTAATGCAGTTTGTAGTTGAAAACCGCAGCATAAATCACATATTGAACTACAAAAGCGGTCCAAGTGCAAAAATCATTACATAAAACCGCAAATCACAAAAAGAAAAAAAAAAATTGGAAAACGCAAATTTATAATATTCTGGGTGATTGGTAACCAAGTGCGGTTTTGTCAAAAAAATTCTTGAAAACCGCTTATCCCATGTTTCCATTCACGCCCTTAATCATCTCGCTCGTTCAAACCAAGCAAACCCACGTCTAGACAGTATACTAGGTGCTAGCCTAGCCACTTATACAAGTAAGGCAAGTAATATCAATAAAACTTTGATTTAAAGTGTAAACGTGAATGGAATATCAATAAAAAAAACGTTGACTAACAAAAATGGAAATCAATTAATACTAATAAAATTTTGAAGACCAAAAGTTATATAAATAGAGTCAATATGTGAGATCAGAAACAAATAAAAACATTTGAATTCCTCTATAGAGCTCATAGGAAATGTTACTATTGTAATACTCCACTGATTGCATTTATTTGTGATGATTGACTTGCTCACTCTTTTTATAATCTCAGTAGCAATAACTTATGTTCCCGAAACAAAAAATTGTAATAGTTCATGGACCCAGATATAATTTTCATATTTACAATTATTGCCATTTTGTATTTTTTTTTTTTTTTTTTAAATAAGGTTTGTTTGTTTGGGGGCTCCGACTATCATTTAATTACTCTGAGGGAGAGGTAGTTTCCGGCGAGGGTAAGGTTGTTCTTTTGCGTTTGTGGAGATTCGATTAGGAGTAAACTAAAGGAAGTGCTCTACTAAATTTCTCTATCTCAAGGCGAATCGACGGACGGCGACATATGTCTCTTCAAATCGACGGCTTATTAGTAGATAAAGGTGAACTTAAAATTTCTGAGTTTTGGTTACAGATTTCATAGGATTTTGAGAGATGGTACTCAAATCGACGGATTCTGAGTTTTGTTTTGTTGAAACCCTAAAATCTATTTGGCAGATTCGAACGAGATTGGGAAGACGTAGCAGAGAGAGAAGAGGCGCGTGGGGGACTCCCGGTGAAGGTTACCAAATTCATTGTCCTGTTTAGTTTTTTTTTTTTCGTTTCGGCGAGGTGACGACGGAGACGTACGGTCCATGGATTTCAGATGTGATTGTGGTTGCGTTCAGTACAATCGAAAAAGACAAACGTCGATAGTGTTGTCCCCTTTGGTTTCATGGGAGAAAGAGAAAGATGATTTCCATTTGAGGATTCATTCGTGTGCCTGATAGGCTTCAGACTGGTATGAGAGTTGCTGCTTTTTGGCTCGTGTTGCTTGCTATTGGATAAGTGCTTCTGTTTGTTCGTTGCAAGGATGCTCAACTTGAGGCTCTTCTTCCTCAAAAGATTATTGTCAGCAGGTAAGTGGTATTATGTTTAAAGATCCTTCTTTCATTGTTCCACTGGTTTTTAATCTTTACTTCTTGATTTTTGTTTCTGTATTCTGCTATGCTTTGTGTACTAAGAGTCTACATCTCGTTAGTTTCAATACGGAAGATCCTATCCTATGTATGTGTACGTACTATTTGTTATTGTGATGTTTTTTAATCAAGTATGTGTTGGTATTTCAGCTTGATTACTATCTCCGTAATCATTGATTAGTGGCGGTAAATATGATTTGTTCTCCAAGATTTATGCAAGTTAAGACCATTAATCATGTAAAATGTCTTCTTCTTAGGGATGGAATGGGTCTAAGAGACAAGAAATTCACTTGTTGTCACTGCAATTGTGTTTTTTTAGTTGCGTAGGTTATGTCAATGCTATGAGTATGAGAGCTTTGATTTACTTACACTTGCTTGACTTAGAAGAGCTTGATCGATCCATCCGAACAGAATAACCGAACGATATTGGCAAAGGGGGATATTAATGCAGACCACGCCGAGATTACTAGTTATGAAACTTTATGTATTTTCAAGTGTCGTTAGTCTCTTGTACATGCCAAAATCATGGAGTATACTCACACAATGACAAGGCATGCGTTGGAAGTTTTTAGCTTTCATTTCATACTATACACACTAAGGAAATTAACCCTCCTTTATACACACTCTAGTAGTATCTAGCTTTTTATCTACATGAAATTTAAGAAGATAAATGATCTAGTAACTTCACAATCAAGCATTCTGTTAGCAACTACAACAACCAAACACCGCCAAGTTTTTTTAATCAAACCGTCTTTTAAGTCACACGAAACAACAACCTAAAACAAACCGATAGAAAAACTAAACAACCAAGAACAACAAGCAGAAACATAGATATAGAAGGGTAGAGTCCCATGTCAGGTGAGCTGCAGTAGCATATTTCGGCCCACCATAGAAGAAATGCGTCCCGAACTCAGGGTTGTTGGACGTATTGGCTTGGTAATAAGCCGGGTTAGTTCCTCCCACTGCAAGATTTTGAAGCGACTGGAAACCTTCTCCGGACAATAAAACTTCTATGTTTCGCATATATGCGGCTTTTCCAAAACCGCTGTCGGGGAAATAGCCCGACCCCATCTCCGTTGTCGTGTGCCGGCCAAAAGTACGCCTGTTCGTGATCTCCCCGCCCCACTCCACTTCATGTGCATAATCCTTCTGGAGGCTGAAAAGAATGTCCGGCCAATATCCGACGGGCTCCAAAACGCCATGTCCAAGGCCTACAGCCAGCCACCAACTCCCAAGCTTCTGATCCTACAATCAAAAACGCATTTGTGTGTTTACATAACTTATTGACCAGAAAACATTTATGTAAAAATAAAAACCAAAACTTAAGCAAATAATCTAACCTTCCATATCTTGAAAGTCAGATCGACTTGGGTACCTCCTACAACCGACGTTGGAGATATGGCCCCCTCAACCACAATCGTGCGGCTGGTTTGGATAAAACCACCGCATCGCAAGTTGTAACACCCGGTGATATTGTATGCGTCCGCCTGCATTATCACATAATTAAATCTTTAAATTAAACTTTATTGATAACCGTATTTCTTAACATCATTCAAATCATATGAAAAACTAATATTTTTAAAAATACTTATGATATATGAATTAATCGAACGTGTACCACATCTAACTAGTTAATATATAGTCATATATGACAGTTTGTGGGAAGTACATTTTTCGCTACTACTAGTATCCGTTATTATATAGGGGATTATAAGATAAATTGACAATAGACAAAATTCAGAATGCATATAAATACTTATATTTCTGTCTTTGACAGAATATTTAGCTCATAAATGATAATACTCTGATATAGTTTAGAAAACATTCCTACATCTATAATAATGTAATATTGATCTTTAATTTTTTAAATAATACTCTCTTCTACTTCGAGGTACAGAACAGAATTAGACTAGGCTTAAGATTATTACTATTTTTTTTTTTGTCAGTATAATACTTGGCATTGAAAGTTAAATAAAACAAAATTATACATACCGTCCAATATATAAACAATCTCGGCTGGTAGTCGAAATATATCTTCGGATAAACCTGAAAAGTCAAATTATAGTTATTCATCATTTATATTATTTTATATGAATAAAGTTTTTTTGACTAAAATATATTAAGACGATATTAGAAATATTAGTTACTAGTGAATAATTTTTTATTTTTCTGTATACCGACCTGCCAGCCCGCCTCGATACTGTTGATACTGCTATCGCCATAAGAACCTGAGACCAACCAGATCTGCCCCAGGCTAAACTCGTCAAATCGTTCTATCTTTGGCTGCCACACATTCATCGTCACCTGGGTTCCATAGATTGGTTGGCTATTATTGGGACGGCCAATTGCATACTGTCAAACAAAAAGCAATCGAACAAAGTTATTTGTTTATAACATATTTTACAGATATTGTTGATGATTTATGTAAGAAAAACTTATTTTATAATCTTCTGAAAATTTGTATGATTAACTAAAAATGGATGTGTGCTAGACATTGAATTTCAATAAACAAACAAAAGAAAAAAGAACCTCATAAGAAACTATAAGAGACTCTTAACTCTTAATCAGATCGATCTGGTTTAGTATTATTAGATTGTTAAATAACAAAAACAAAATATGACACAAGTGGCCAGCCAGGCCCATTAGTCGAGCTTATAATTTAAGCCCAACAAATCAAAACCCATTAAGAGTTTCTTGATTATAAACTAAAAAAGAAAAAGTTAGAATCCACCAACCAATAGAGAGTGTTGTTTGAAAGTTGAAACCCACTAAAATGAAAACCCGCTTATAGAACTTGTATGAAACCCACCAAAATAAAATTTAGAATTTGTAAGCCCACCAAAACGAGAACAGATCAAATTACGTACCTCATGTCCATTGGTGACTCTATCCGCGGCGTTAGAACTGATAGTCTGGACCGTCTGGTTCTGATGTAAACGTCGTACTGGAATGGACCCCTCAGGACATTTTGTCCCGTTCTTGTGCCATACTTGCCATCCATTTTCTTCTTTGTTCACCGTATATGGCATGTCCGTTGGTGCTTCCTGTATCATATTTTTACAAAACAAGAGAAAATAAGAAAAAAATGATTAATTTTTCCAATTTAACACATGCATAATTGGTAATATTAAACAAGAGGGGCGGGAAATTAACCTGGATTAAATGGTTTTTGAGAAGCGGATGGCGGAAGGCTATTTGATCTTTTCGCCTGATGCAGTCGATGAGATCCCCGTCGGGACTCTGAAACGTAAAATTTTTTTGTTAAAATACTTAGTAAAAACATACGTAGTAAAAAATAACATGCATACGTATACTACAAACAGAAAAGAAAAAAAGAAAAAAAAAAGATCAGTCTCGTTACATGGATTGTCAAGGTCGGGAGTGACACTCCTCCTAGTGGAGTTAGGAGTCCACCGATGATTAAAACCAGCAGAAGTGACGACAAACGCTCCATCAAGTTACGTCAAATCTTCTTCGGGATGGAATCTCAGACCTGCCAGTGCCAGATCGAGTTAAGCTGAGGTTTATTTGTTAGTTTGTTACTGACGGCGACCGGCGAAGCTGCTTTTAATCAACGGTTGGGTTTGGGTTTGTCATCGCGTTGGATCCTGAAGAAGATTCGATTTCATCATATATTAAACGAATTGAACACCATATCCGTCAACTCGATTTCACTAGATTTAATAAAAAAAACCTGAGAAGATGATAGGAGGTGAGATGAAGTCGAAGTTTTGTAGATTTCTTCCGATTCGCCAAGAGAAGAGAACGAGAGAGAGAGAGAGAGAGAGTCGCGAGGGAGAGAGAGTTGCAGAAAAAAAAAACTTTTTTCTTCCAGCCAATCACCAATTGACACGCCCGAGATCCTTGTTTTCTTTAACGATCGATGCTTAGCAAAGTTGAACTATTTAGATTATATTTAATCTGTTTTATTACTAAGCAACTCACTAAAATACTTCAATGATTCATCTACATTAATTTGGAACGTCCAAAAATAGAAACCTGCATGCGAACCAAACTCCAACCACTTTGGATTAGTGGACTGTGGACAATGATGTATGTATTTATGCATGCTTTTATATCTCTCTCTCTCTTGGGCAAAATAAAAGCTTATCGTTTTTTTCGGTAAAAGGTATGCTTATTGTTTAAATTTGTACGAAATGTTATTTTATTTTATTTTTATAAGTTTTACAAAGTTAAAAGAAAAACACTATTAACGCATCAATAATTGGTCACTAAACTTTCTTTATATCGGACATGTATTGGGAACTTTGCTAGAACATCACCATCTGGAAATCTCTAAAAATGGGATTTTCACATTTAATTTAATATTTTCATATAATCACGTTATTTAATTAAAATTTATTATGTAAATGTTTTAATGAAAAATTAGTGTGGACTGGGGAGGTTCCTGAAGGTTTCTCATGAGTTCTCTTTTGAGAATCTATCTCTCTCTCCTTATTTCTTTCCTTCTTTTTAATTTTTTGTCACCCATCTCTTCCATTTCCATCCAATGATTTTAAGAAAACTAATTAGTACAGTATCTGTTGAGAGAATAATTTAGAATATTGCAATGCATATATATATCTATATATATATATATATATACTTTTGGGTAAAATAAAAGCCATTATAGTTTTTTTTTTTTGGTTAGCCGTTATAGTTGCCAACGAAGAGTTAATAATAGTGATGATCTGTCGAATATGTATACTAGATGGTACGACTCGAACCCGATCATCTAAATGTATAACAACTATGCACCAATCATAATTTTTCACTGTACCACCACACGTCCGTTATTTTTTTTTTTTGCTAACAATGTAAATAATTCATTGACATGAAAAAGGTTTAGGTTTACAATCATGGATTATAATCCTATAGAAATGGTCCCATGGCAAAAAAAAAGGTAAAAACATGGAAGCATAATACATAAACATGATCTCAGTCCGTCCACTCGACATAGGCACGAGGTGAATAGAGTTGGACGAAGTGATAACGATATTGGTGTTCTTCCCGTGTGGTAAGCTCGTGATGAAGGGCGGGTACACTTTGTAGAAGCCAAATTCCTCAAGCAATAAACACACTAGAAGCCTTTCAAGGGAGGCCCGAGACTAAGCCGTCAACGGCGAAGTTTACAGAGCCCTCGATCACATACGTCCCCGGCGTCCTGTGAGAGCGGCTCATCAAACAACTTCCATAAGCTTCCTAGAACGGAACCTCACGGACTAAATTATGCAAACCTCACGAGCACACGTCCGTTATGATCACGTGTTTTATTAGGATATTCTTTATATTACAACGCTAGCCTTTTACTTACGAACCTTAATACATATACATAAGTTCACGTAAATGCAATGTGTACATATAACGTCATTCCTTTTGAAAAATGAGAACATACACCCCCAAAAGAAAAAGAAAAAAAGTTAATATGTATATATATATAGAGATTATCATATAATTAATATATTTTGTTGCGCAAGTATACTATTGAAGAATTATCATATACCACTAAAGAATTATGTTAGATAATACATCTTTTTCGTCTAATATGACTCACGCCACTTGTGTTGGTGAACCTATTTTGTGGAAACACGTTTTCATATAGTCTACACAACCGGTTGGGACTAAACATAGCAATCCACTAACACAAAAACAAATTTTCCGACACAACTAAAGATAGAGTGATTCCTTCTCCTTTATTGTTTATGTAACAGAGTCAGAGAGTTAAAAGCTCTTGATTATAAGCATGTAAAAATAAAAGAGATCATATACGTAGTCGAGGCAAATAAGCTTCTGTACAGAAATCAAACGAGAAGACCGTACATTTTTATATGTGAGTTAATAAATGTGGAGAAAAGATCCACATCTGATAGATGTGAATGGACTTGAGTAATATATAAAGAGTTAGGACCTCTCCACTCATTGCCAATTGGTTTTGAGTTGGAAGCCCATAGTAAAACCCAAATCTAACAATAAACAAAGAAAATCAAATGGAGAAAAAATAATACATATATATATCTACCAATTTACCAAGTTGTGTTGCTGCAACCTCCATGAGGATCTTGTTGTTTCACTGGAACCAACACATCAACTTAATTATATTTTGGAGTATTATTTTCGAAATAACATGCTATTTAGTTCATAACTAATTAAGAAATTAGGCCAAAGTTCATTATTAATTCTCAATCATTTGTTGTAATCAGTCCCATAAAACGAACACTTCATTATTATTCTTTAAAAAAGAAAATTGAAAGTTTGATTGCGTTGCAGTAGATAACCATTTGCTAGAAATATAAAGTTTGTAACGTTTATAGTTCTACGTGTCCATGCTCCAAGTCCAACCAACCTTCTGAAGATGTAACTTCCACTCTAAGAAACTTCAAAACCAAGCAAAAAACCCCACCGAATCCCGAAAACCCAATTCCTCCTAATACGAAGACGACACTACTCTATAGTCTCTATGCCTATATGTTTGTATATATTAACTATACACAAACAATTAATGATCGCATCGTTAAGCAAAAAAGACCACCAAATTTTTGATAAACCATGGTTTCGAAACCGCTATTATTCTTCGTGCTACTTCTCACGGTGGAATTGGTCGTGTTTCAGACCGGATCTCTAGTCACTGCGGAAGAGGAAGGTTCCGAGACTTCTAGTGCAGCGATAAAGCCTCTGGTGAAGATTGTGAAGGGCAAAAAGCTATGCGACAAAGGATGGGAATGTAAAGGATGGTCCGCGTATTGTTGCAACCATACAATCTCCGATTTCTTTGACACATATCAATTCGAAGAACTATTCTCTAAGCGTAACAGTCCGGTAGCTCACGCCGTCGGTTTTTGGGATTACCGATCATTCATCACCGCCGCCGCTGAGTATCAGCCTCTTGGGTTCGGTACTACCGGCGAGAAACTTCAAGGGATGAAAGAAGTCGCTGCGTTTCTTGGCCACGTTGGAAGCAAAACCTCATGTAAGTTTAAGACATTTTTATGATCCAAAACCTCATGCAACCATACAATCCCCGATTTGTCAACCGGGAATTGGAATCGCTAATAACCGGTACAATCATTCGATTTTAAAGGCGGGTACGGGGTTGCAACGGGCGGACCATTAGCTTGGGGATTGTGTTACAACAAGGAGATGAGTCCTGATCAGCTCTATTGCGACGATTACTATAAATTGACGTATCCTTGTACTCCCGGAGTCTCGTACCACGGTCGAGGAGCTTTACCGGTTTACTGGTACGTAGTCTTACAATTAAACAGTTCTGGTTTACTCTAATTTAATTCCCCGGTTCAACTTCGTTTACATTGATCTGGTTTTAGGAATTACAATTATGGTCAAACCGGGGAGGCTTTGAAAATGGACCTACTAAGTCATCCAGAGTATCTAGAGAACAACGCCACGTTGGCGTTTCAGGCGGCGATTTGGCGGTGGATGACGCCACCGAAGAAGCATTTGCCGTCAGCGCACGACGTATTCGTCGGGAAATGGAAGCCAACGAAGAACGACACGGCGTCGAAACGAACCCCCGGGTTCGGAGCCACCATCAACGTTCTTTACGGCGATCAAATCTGCAACAGTGGATTCGATAACGATGAGATGAACAACATCGTTTCTCACTACTTGTATTATCTTGATCTGATAGGCGTTGGACGAGAAGAAGCTGGTCCTCACGAGTTTCTATCGTGCGCCGATCAAGAGCCTTTCACTTCCTCCTCATCCACTGCTCCTCCGACCTCTGGTTCCTCTTCTTGAGTGATGTTTTTATGAAATATGGTTCGGTTGACTTTTGAAAAAAGAACTCGAGTTTGGTGTATATGTGTTTTGACTTTTGCATGGGCTTGGTTTTTATATATTTTGTAAAAATATACGTACGAATTACAATATTTCCCACACCAAAAGGATAAAGATAAAATACTAGTTCGAACAAAAGAAGTGCTATATGTTTTAATGGATCCGAAAACTCTTATTCACAAAATTTTACGATCCAAAATTTCAGAAGTATTTATAATAACGAAGGTGTCACTTTGAACCACCAACGGACTTGATAACTATTGTGGCGGTGATATGGCTCAATTTTTCCGAATGAATATTTTGTTTTGGTTAAGATCGGATAGGATTGGTTTTGTTTGGGTTGAAGCACCTCTAGCACAACAATTTAATAATTTTACCTTTAACCAAAAAAAGTTAATGATCTTACATATAGTATGTAATTTTCATTTCAGTTTATCTTTTTTATTTAAAATCAAAGAAAATTTATACCATATACCTAATTATAAACAAAATTTTCCAATATTGAATTTTGAAATTAAATTTAGCATTTAACTTAAGATATTGATTGATCATAATGATAATATATCCAACAAATTGTCTTTAGCCATATACAGTAAAATCTCTATAAATTAATACTCTATAAATTAATAAACACTATAAATTAATAAATTTTGCTCGTCCCAAGTCGGACCAGTGTAAAAAATAGCAAAATTCGATAAGATTATAAGATAATAATTTTTCTGAAATTCCCTTGTAAAATATGGTCCCAATAATATCATAAATTAATAATCATGTAATTTTCATATATATATATATATATATATATATACTGATCTAAATGTATGCTTTATAATTTGGATTTTTCCAAGACCTCATATATAAACAATTGTTATGTTGTATTTTCAAACTATATTGATATAAAATATTATCTAACATGTCATAAAAATAGCTATTTTTTTCAAATTTCTAGATATGCATCATTTTCATTTTGATAGTTTTATAGGTTATTAAAATACGACAATTAATATTATTATCCATCAATTTAAATTTATGTATGTTATGTGTATAATTGATATTGTTTATAATATTTGTAATTTATAGTCAATAATGTTTTCTATAATTTAAAAATTCAATTCTAAAACCATAAAATTTATAAAATCCAAAAGTCTAATCTTCTTTTGTTAAAATTTTCTCAACTAATAAATTTTAAAAATTTAAACAATTAAAATATATATCTATAAATTAATAATTATTAATTTACACTATAAAATAATAAATATTAATTTATAGATAAATTAATATCACTATAAATTAATAAAATGTCATGGTCTCAACATTATTAATTTATAGAGGTTTTACTGTATATTCACAAGTGTCAAATACTTTTTGAAGTTTAAGTTCTCATTTATGATCATTATCTGTATATATTTACATATTCATAAATGAAAATGAATTTTTCCCAAAAAAAAAAGACAAATTTGACCAAAAAGATGGAAAATAAATTAATAATAATAATAATAATAATAAATTAAAGACCATAAGTTATATAAATAGAGTCAATCCTCCAAGATCTGGAAAAATATAAACATTTAGATACCTCAATAGAGTCAATCTCCAAGAAATACCTCAATAGAGTTCATAGAAAAAATTATTATGGGTAGTACAAAATCTTTGGTGATTTGTTTCCTTGCAATGATATTTGCAGCTTCATTGTCTAGCCACAATGTTTTGGCTTCAGGTATATTTAAAGTTTGGTTCAGTTTTATTTTGCAAATTAATAGAGATCATGTCAAAAGCTATATTTAATTTAAATATCTATGTAGAAATTGAATTGACCATGTTTTTGTTTTCTATGTATATATAGACATGCATTCAAAAGTTTTTTTTAAAATTTTTTTATCATTTGGACATGTTATATAACTATCTTTTTATTGAAATATTATATAAAATTAATTTACAAATGTTTGCATCCATTGTGTAGAAAATTTTTCATTTGACAACTGCCGTAAGCCATGTTCAGAATTCTATGGACGGGAGGAATGTATGAAGGACTGTAAAAATATTGGATTTAAAGGTGGAGACTGTGGTTCTCCTTGTATTCCATGTCCTGTGAAATGTTGTTGCCAATTATAGTACACTTATATATGCTCTCTCTATCTCTCAAATTTGACGATTCTAAGATCGCATATATATTCTCTAAATTATTGGAGTTAATTTGTATTTTGCTTTTAAAAATAAATTCAATAAAATAATAAAAAGTTTATTATAATAAATTTCTCTTGAAATATATATATAAAGTTAACTTTGCTCACTTCTCCTTCCTCCACATCAGCATCCACCTAATCATTTTTTATTTATTTTTTTGCATAAAAAATATTATTTTTAATATTCATTAATTGTATATTTATTAATTATAATTAATAACAGTAAAAATAAATAAAAACGAATTAACTAAACTTAATTAAATTTTAGAATAGTATAAACAATAATATATTTTTTTAGTAAATAATAAAGTTAATAACTATCTAAAAAATGAATTAAGTAAATTCAATGAAAATTTTAAAATAGTAAAAATAATACTATAAATTTGTTTTAGTAATAATATTATTATTAAAATTATAACCAAAAAATGATTATATTCCAAAATTTAGAATGGGTTAATGGGTTTTAGAATGTAAGTAAGATTTTAATGCATGGTAGAATAAAAAAAAAAGTTATGTAATTGTATTTATAAAAATCTAAACATGAAAATAAGTGAAACATTAGTTTCTAAGAAACATATACCATAAAGATTTATTATTAAATTTTACTTATAAGAAAGAAAATATTAATTACTTAACTTAACTTAACTTAAAATTTTTGATCTAAAACAAAGGGGCACACTTTTTCTTGGGAAAACTATGAAAAAGAATTTTGAAAAAATAATCTATCTAAAAAACAAAATCAATGGTCAGGAAATATAGAAAAAATAATATGCAAGCCATTACAAAAAGTGGCATGTGATCTGTGTAGCATATCTCATAAGGTGGAGCTACAATTTTATAACATAATATAAAATATATATAACAAATATCACATATATATATATATATATCTATATATAATCAAATGCTTTTAACCCAAAACATTGGAATTTGTTCAAAAAATAAAAACCCAAAACATTGGCAAAAACAACATATTTAAAGTATACTATATTTTTTTTAGAAGATGAAGATGGGGTTACATCACAATATTAACATCTGCAAATAGCATATGATATTTTAGATATATATGTAGCTTGGATTAATGAAAAAATATTCATTGTGGGGTTTAAATGTTTCATCATTTAAGCATTTTTTACTTAGTCTGAAATTGTATTATGACAGATGATGCATTTGGACAACCTCATTGTAGCGACATAACAGTAAAACTTTTCATGAAACTTTGTATATTCGCATTTAATGTTGTATATCGATATGTTTAAATGGTCTCTATAATTAGGTCAACGATCGATATTGATGTTAGAACTTTTAAAATTATGTTTTCATGGATATGAATATGAAATGAACTCTTTTAAAAATAAAATGTCAAAAGATTATCGACAATATTATTGCCACACCAGTAGAGGTGTCAAAATGGGTCAAATTTAATGGATCAACTCAACTCAAATCAATCCATAAACCCTAATTAGTTAAAAAAAATTATCCTAATGAGTTCATGGATAAAATGAGTTAGTGGGTCAATTGGTTTAGTGAATCAAATGAATTGAGTTTTAATGGGTAATGGTTTAACCATTTAATCCATCAATTCTACTTTGAGTGAGTCAAAATAACTCAAAATGTTTTAACCGGTTTAATATAACAAAAAATCTGTAAACCAATTAAATGTATAAACCGATTAATGATTTGTACAGTTAATCTTTCAAAGGACTAGCCCAACCTTCGCTAATCACATGTACCCACTCAAGATCAATCTTCGTCAGCTTCACTTTCGGCATCGTCTCTGATTCAGCTTTCTTTGCCGCAATCTCAGATTCCGGTACAATCAATTCCACCAATTCACCACCGTCTGGGTCAATCAAGGAGCTCTTAATAGCCATTTTCGAAGAAGAAGAAACAGATTATTGCATTGTTGGGTTTCGTTTAAAGACCAAATTGACAAAAGGGTTGTGATTAAAAGACGAGAAGAAGGAGATTTGGTTGGTGAAAGAGGATGATTTTGAGTTTCTAGGTTGGTAGAGAGTGAGGTGTGAAACGTAAGAGGATCTGATCAGAAGAGACATGGATCTTTGTAAAGATAGCTACTTTGTGAAAGAAGCGAGAGAAGTGGAGAGTAGTGAGTGAACAGTGATGGTGAGATTTGGTCGAACATGTTGGAGGAAGAAGACGAAGACTGAAAGAGATCCACCACATGTTTCTCCACTTTTGGCTATTTCGCTTCTTTTTTAGTTTGCAGAGCATTTTTGATTTGTGGATGTAATTATTGCCTTTTCATTTAAGTTAACCAATTAAATGTACAGTTAACTTAAGTGACTTGTGTATTGATTTGCGATTCTTGGTGTTTGTGTATCTATGTGATTTGGGTTGTTAACCAAAAGATTATAGTGACTGATTTGGGGATGTGAATAACTCAGTTTAATTTTAATGTATGAACTCACTAACATGGTTAATCATTTAACCATTTAACTCATTATCAAAATGAGTTTGATAAATGAGTTGGGTCAACCTATGAACTCATTTGTTCTAAACTCATTAGGTAATGAGTTGAACTGAGTTGAGTTAATCATTTTGACATCTATACACACCAGACAATATATGTTATATATAGATTTATCTTTTAATCTTTAAATTATATTCATATTTAATGATTCTTATTGATAAAAATTTTAATTAAAATCCCACGTAAAATCGCAAAATAGACATAGCAAAGAAATATTATCTTAAAATGTATATATATATATATATATATGTTGTATATTATTGAGTAAAGTAAGTTATATTTATACTTAAAAATTGGAATTATTATATTTTATTATATTTGAACTCAACAATTTCTGTTGATAAGAAATATTTTAAATTAAAATCTCGCACGTGCGCGGGTGCAAATTCTAATCTGCTTTATAATAAACCTTATACTAAACCTAACGTAAATAGCATAATAATGATGAAACTCATTACAACCAAGGGCGGACGTACGATACGGTGAACCGGGGCACTTGCCACGGGTAAAATTTTTAAGGTTAATGTTATTTTACATTAATTTTTAAGTATGCCCCTGCTAAAATATTTTGTGTTGTGTATAATACTAAAAGATCATACAAATACAATACAAAAACTTAATTTTGTTTATATTCCCTATATTAACAAGCCCATATTCTATAAATAAAACAAAATATTATTACTTATCTTAACTTAACAAAACTAATCAAATGTTTTAACTGATATAATTTTATTTAAAAAATAATAATAAATAATTTAATATTATTTCCCGGATAAAATTATTTTCTGGATCCGCCACTCTTATTATATAACCTCTCGCGAGCAATAACTCAATATTATCATATTATTATAGTATATGTTTGAAGATGAAGATGGAGAGATATTAATATTAGTCAAAGTGACAATTTAAGATAAAATTTAGAAAATCCATTAGTTAAGAAAATAATCGTTGGTTTAAGCAAACAATGTCAGAAGAGTTTACGATGTTGGACACCATAAGAATTTTTCGTATCAAATTTATCTAGTGGTTGAAACTTGATCAGTCAAACCGGCAAACTTATGGCCTCGACACCAACAGGGCCGGTTCTACACACATATGCGGGGAGTGCATTTGCACAAGGTTCATTTTTAAAATAATAAAAAAAAATTTAAACATTGGAAATAAGAGCTTATTTCTTTTTTTCAGCTCAGGGTAGGGACACCAGCCTAGTTAATTATACTAGTAAATATTTATAGAATTGTGTTCTAAATTAAATGTCAACCGACGTTTGCCTTAGAAAAGAAAAAATATGATGATATTTCAGATTGTAACATTGCTCTCTCCAAGCTATATCTCTCGATCACTTAATGATGAAACGCTTTCGCGTTATTGCAATGAATGAAATAGTCCTCAAAACCTTAACATAAATTTGGAGACCTCTTCCAATTAATCTTTCGCTTGCTATGATACAAAAGAGTGAGTAGTATATACGCTTGTTTAGATTGTGGAGCTGCTGGAGAAGGGAGCATATGGGAAAATGTTTACTTCAAGATAATTGAGGAAAAGGAGCTGGTTAGTGGTTAGTATGACGATCGATAATGATGTTCAAGCTCCAAGTAAAGGAGATGTGAAGGTAATTAGCTCACATCTTAATAATTGAATGAAACATGAGTTGGTTTGTAGACTTTAATTATGCCCAGCTGAGGTTATTTAAGATATCATTTTAAGTCATAAGGAACAATAAACAAATTTTTTTTAAAAAAAACAAAAAAAAGCAAGCAAGAAAAATTAAAAAATCAGGAAAACAAAACAAGCAAGAAGCCAAGAACAACAAGCCGAAAATAGAAGAGTCGAATCCCATGTAAGATAAACTGTGATCGCATGTCTCGATTCGATTTGAGGTGTCAAACGGACCGGTCCACGTTCGTTTGAAACACTCGAGTTACTCAGAAATGCATTTTATTAAAATTGTACTCTTGTTCTTCATATATTTTTTGTCTTTATTTTTATCTTGATTATGTCTGTTTGTGACTTTTGGGGTGTAGTTATTAAAGAAGATAAATAAGTAAACGAGTATGCAAACCCCTACTCAGAATGTTGATAACATAAAATCATGCGAACAAATCTGGATCTGAGTTATCCATAGCAAATTGTGTGATATGAATTCGATTCAATGATAGTGTCTTCTTCGCGATGATAGTGAGAGACAAAAAAAAAATCAATGGAGATGAGAGGCTATGGAGGAGAAGAGTTGTGAAATGTTTTTTTTTCTTTGGCACTTAAAAGTATTTTATGTAAGGTCTGAAAATTTTCCCTAAATTTTGGGAGAGCAAGTGATTTTGTCGTAGCATTGTTTTTAGTGTTATTATATAGTAATCAAAAGAAGACATCCATTTTTATAGCAGTTTAGTAAAATGAGCTATCTTCTAATGTTATCAATGTAGACTTTCTTGTAGTGTTATTTACGATTAAATTGAGCTATTATTTGCACCAAATAAAATAAACTTACTCCAAGATAATATTATTATTATTATACTTTCAAAGATAACATGTTTAGTTTACATAGCAAGCGCAAGTTTTTTCAGGAGCATCAGGTGTCACATAATAACATTTTCCGTGCTTCAAATTTACCTTCATGCATTTTATGACGCAATCTTTAGTTGTCGTGCAAGAACCTACCCAATAATCGATATTCGGTGTAACATCAGCTTCTGCAGTATCTGTAATATTTAATAAAACAAATTAAAAATATAGTATATATATAATATATAAATAAATATATCTTAGAGGCTTAAATTAAAAATGTAGATTTCTTATGATACATACTTGGGATCAAGAGAACAACCAAACACAAGAATATAAAACAGACAGATTTGTATGAAAAAGCCATTTTTTTTTTTTTATTTGTTTTGTCAATGAAACATAATAGACACAATTATGAGTTATATATATAGAGATGTTATCCCTCCATAGAGTACATTCCTAGTATCTTTTTTAGAATAATTATATCAAATCAACTTTTAATTTTTAGATATTGTAGGATATTGTAGTTGACTAAATAATTTCATACCTATTCAGATATGGAGTCGATATACTCGAATCCTCCAAATCTGCAAAACAATGTACCCAAAAAATATTAGTAATATAAACACTTAAGGAAAGTTTTGTCCGAAAAAAATTTTAAGGAAACAAAATCAAAACAGTATTCCTAACTTTTGACTGAGAGGATTAATAGCAAATCATTCATATCAATTATGTCATTCGAGAAAACTAACCATATATATTTGATTTAAACCGAAAATATCATTAATATAAACATTTAAAGAAATCAAATCCAAATCAGTATCTGTGATAATTTGCGATTCAATTTGACCCGAGAGACATCAAAATTTTAGGAATTCAATATATAAAAACGGAATGATTTACTAATGTATTGCCTAAAACGTCGTTAACAATCTTAACTACGAAGTTTTGTATCTGCTGACTGATCCTCCTTATAAATAAGTACTACTTTTATTATCTATATCTATATATACATTTTTTAAGTATATTTTGGGGTTTACCCTTTTAATATTGCTTATTTAAAATTTTAGTCCCTATAAAATTGCACTAAAAGCAATAACAATATTGTAAATTGACAAAATCGATTTTTTTATAGAAACTAATTAATTTTACCTAAATTTTTTCTTAATAGCAATTTATATATATGTGTCCCAAAGTAAAATAAAAAATACAAAATCAATCATTAAACTAGACTGTATACACTGAAAAATAAAATAAAATCAGTTAAATAAAATAATTATATATTAAACAAAAAATAATAGTATTATTTTAAATAAATACAAAATATTATTCTGATTAATTATACATTATACAGACAGTTATATTTCATAATTTTAGTGTTTTATCCTGATAAAATTATAATACTTTAAGAATAATTGTATCACCGTTTAAATATAAATAATACTAAAAATTTAAAAATATATAATTTTATTACTACATTAAATACGGTTAAAATCAAACATCATTATAAATAAAATTAAATAATTTTCCCGTGCTGTACCACGGATTCAATCCTAGTTCTTTTCACAAACCAAACCACCTATTACTTCGATATGTTTAAAAAAAAAATCCTTAGGTTACTAACTTTTTTCTTTTCTTATGACAACTTTTATGAATGTATCGGACATATACAATACTCCGTGTTATTTTTGCTTTTTGTTATATGAAATTTCAAGTTTTATGATTTGTGAGGGTATTAAAAATTTGATGTGTTTTGCAGGTATAAATCACTCTCTAGGATCGGTAAACATTTGAAACCAAGAGGTCTTTCAAAGTGATAAATGCTTGGAATTAGGTAAATCACTCTTTACTTGGGAAATGATTGTAATTTTTCCATTCATATAGTAACTCTGGTCTATAGTTGTCCTAATTTCAGGTTACGACTTAGATAATTTGAATATAAGACTATAAATGCTTTTTTCCATCAGTTGTTCAAATTCGGTCATCCATCTAAAACTTGCACGAGTATGTTCATATACTGTAGAATATCTTTCAATAAAATGCTCTAGTCTAAATGTAACATCCGCGAACCAGATTTTTGTGATTTTGGAAGGAGTGTCGATCGACACCCTAGTAGCATCGATCGACACCACTAATTTCTGGGTTCGACCGGTTTGATTAATTGCCGAATTGGTTCGGTTTGGTTCAGTTAAATCCCTAAATCGTGTTATAAGCGTCTAAGGACAAATTTAAGGGTTTTTGGGAAGTCTTTTAGTCGCCGCTTAGTGAGAAAAAAAAGAGAGAGTCAGAGAGAAAACGTTTTCTGAGATTTCTGGGTTTGTTCTTGGTGATTTTGGAGAGATCTGAGGCTGTAAGAGGGTTAGCTGTTGCTGGAATCGAAGGGGAAGCTTCTGGAGGTGTTGTTTTCCACGTTTCTCAATCCAATCTTCCTGTTCTTGAGGTGAGTGCTTGACCATGGTTGATCTAAACATGAGATCTCTCTTGTTTGAGTGTTTTCTTTGCTGTTTGTGTTGTTTTGTTGCTTGGGTTCGTTGTTTGTATGTTTTTTAGTGATTTCTGAGGTAATTGCTTGAGTTTGGGACGGATTCGAGACGATTTGGAAGGAGAGTTCGATGTTCGGATTCGCGCAGTTCGTGTCTGCAGAGGAGGCATTGATCGACACTGTTTGGCAACGGTCGACACCATTTTGAGGGGCATCGGTCGACACTGTTTGGCATCGATCGACACCGTTGTCTGTAGCATCGATCGACACCGTTGGGCATCCGTCGACACTGGTCTCAGCCGAGACTTGTTTTTTCCTGGTTTGATGTATTGTTGTGTGCTGTTTGTCTTGCTTAAACTTGAGGTTCTCATATGCTTGTGTGTATAACCTAGTAGATGGGAGGACGGCCTCACTAAGTATTTGTGATAATACTTACGCATCTCAATTGTTGTTTGTGGTGTGCAGGTAAAGGAAAAGTGTGATCGTGGAATCAAAGGCGATGAGGAGGAGGATGTTCTAGAGGCTTGATTGATTGTGGTCTAGCTATTTTTAGGTTGCTAGATTAAGTCAATGGAACATTGTAGGATGTTAGTTGTTGGTTATTTCTTTCCTTGGTTTATGTTATTGGTTATTGGTTTGATTGTTGGAAATCTTTTGGTTTAATGGAATTTGTTTTATTTGGTTATCCGCGGTTATTGATTGATCTTAGGATGTTAGTGGGTATGGGACCACTAGTAAATTAAGGTATTATAAAAAAAAAAAAAACGGGAAGGGTTGTTTCATTTTGGTATCAGAGCCCTTACGGTTCTAGGTCTAGGGTTCATTGTGCTTTTGCTGTTAATGTTTAGGATTCCATGCTAAGATTGATTGTGTGAGTTGGTCAATTGTGTGTGGCATGAAGTCCTAGAACATCTCCTTCGAGCCTATTTGTGATTCCACGGTAAGTTGTGTTTTTGTGTATTAGAATTATTGTTTGCTTAGCCTTCTGTTCTTGGATGGCACAGATGGTTAGAGGTGAGGATGTTGTTGGTCGCGGTCGTGGTCGTGGTCGTGGTCGTGGTCGGGGACGAGGTCAGGTTCCTGAGGCCAGTGTGAGTGTAGCCCAGAGCATGGCCAGTGAGGAGGTGGCAGAGTCACAGGTTCATCCTAGGGTGTCTGGAGACCAGGCTGGTTTGGGTGACGGCAGGGCGGATGGGCCCGGTGTCGGTCACGGTGTTGCCCCGGGTGTGGGGGTTGCAGCAGGAGGTGCTCCAGGCAGGGAGGATGTCTTGATGGACTTGCTAGCTCAGGTAGCTCAGGCTTTGCAGCGACTTCCAGCAGTTGTGCCACCAGTGGTTGGTGGGCTGGATCCCGTAGTGCCGCCAGTGGTTGGTGGGCAGGATCCAGTAGTGCCGCCAGTGGGTGGTGGACAGGTTCCAGTGGTGCAGCCTGCAGCGGGTTTGCAGGCAGGTGTGCAGCCGGGAGCCGAGGTAGTGGATGCTCAGTATGTTCGGATGATGGAGCAGCTGCGGCATGTGGGAGCAGGGTATTTCTCAGGGAGTACCGATCCGAGTGTAGCGGATGAGTGGAGAGAGCGGATGGAGGATATTTTCCTTTCGCTTAGGTGTCCCGACCGGTACAGGGTGGATCTGGCAGTGTTCTACTTGTCAGGAGATGCACGTGTGTGGTGGAAGTCGGTGACAGCATGGAGGGTGCAGCAGGGTATGTCTTGGGGAGATTTTGTGAGGGAGTTTAACTCCAAGTATTTTCCTCAGGAGGCTCTTGATCGCATGGAGGCACGGTTCTTGGGGTTGACTCAGGGAGACCGTACAGTGCGGGAGCTGGATGCAGAGTTCAGTCGGCTTGTGGGGTATGCAGGCAGGGCATGGGAGCCAGAGGCGGCTCAGGTGCGGAGGTTTTTGTTGGCTCTGCGGGATGATTTGAGGACTCGGTGTAGAGTAAGGAGTTATGCTACGAGAGCGGAGTTGGTTGAGGTTGCAGCTGGGATAGAGGATGACTTGAGGTCACAGGTGGTTGTGGTCAGTTCTTCGGTGCAGCCACAGCAGTCTCAGCCGCTTTTTGTTCCTAGCAAGAGCGGCAAGCCTGCGCAAGGGCAGAAGCGGAAGTTTGATGTCATGCAGAGATCGAGGCACGGGGGTGCGAGATGCTTTGGGTGTGGTAGCAGGGACCACAAGGTGACTAGCTGTCCACAGAGAGGTGAGCAGCGGGCAGTGGCAGAGCAGCGGGCGGTGACGGAGCCGCGGGCAGATACTCGAGTGTGTTACTACTGCAGAGAGACGGGGCATATCAAGCCTCGTTGTCCCAAGTTGCAGCAGAGGGCAGTAGCAGTGTTGCAGGCTGGAGCTCAGCCAGGGATGCAGAAGGTTGTGCAGCACGATGTGCAGCCGGTGGGTTGGATCGAGCCGACGTCTCAGGTGTATTCGACCCAGGAGCCCGGTGGCACTAGTGCAGGAGCGATCACAGGTATAACTTCTGAGATTCGAACTTGGTTAATTCAATAGTTCAGATTATATTTGTTTTTGCTTGTGGTCAAGTGTTAGGTTCTCAAAACATGAGGTTTGTGTAGGGACCTTGTTGGTGGGCGGTTTAAGTCCCATGTTATGTTTGATTCTGGAGCTTCTCATAGCTTCATTACTCCGGAGTGTACCGAGAGTGCGGGGATCAGAGGGGATTCTGGAGAGCGTTCAGGAGTTGTCAGAGTTGCGGGAGGCAAGTTCCTTAGGGTTATTGGACGAGCTGGAGGAGTTGATATTTAGATCGCGGGAGAGTCGTGGCCAGCGGATTTGCTTATCAGTCCAGTGGAGTTATATGATGTCATTCTTGGTATGGATTGGTTGCATCGGTATAAGGTGCATTTGGATTGCTATCGGGGTAGAGTGGAGTTTTAGCGTCCAGGAGGGAAGTTGGTTTTTCAGGGGATTAGACCGACTTCGGGGAGTCTCGTGATCTCAGCCATTCAGGCCGAGAAGATGATCGAGAAGGGCCGTGAGGCTTAGCTGGTTACTATATCTATGCCAGAGTCAGTGGGAAAGTCTACGGTTAGCGGTATTCCGGTTGTGGAGGACTTTGAGGATGTGTTCCAGTCATTGCAGGGATTACCACCATCTCGGTCGGATCCTTTTACTATTGAGCTGGAACCGGGGACGATGCCGTTATCCAAGGCTCCTTACAGGATGGCTCCAGCAGAGATGGCAGAGCTGAAGAAGCAGCTGGAGGATTTGTTGAGTAAGGGTTTTATCCGTCCTAGTTGTTCACCGTGGGGAGCTCCGGTGCTGTTTGTTAAGAAGAAGGATGGGAGTTTTCGGTTGTGTATTGACTATCGGGGTTTGAACCGAGTTACTGTGAAGAACAAGTACCCTCTCCCGAGGATTGATGAGTTGTTGGATCAGTTGAGGGGTGCTACTTGGTTCTCCAAGATCGATTTGGCATCAGGATATCATCAGATTCCTATTCATGAGGCAGTTGTGAGGAAGACAGCCTTCAGGACGAGGTACAGGCACTACGAGTTTGTGGTGATGCCGTTTGGGTTGACAAATGCGCCAGCTGCGTTTATGAGATTGATGAAAAGCGTGTTCCAGGAGTTTCTAGACGTGTCAGTCATCATTTTCATCGACGACATCCTGGTATATTCCAAGAGTCCTGAGGAGCATGCCGTACATTTGAGAGCAGTGTTGGAGAAGCTGCGGGAGCAGAAGTTATTTGCTAAGTTGAGCAAGTGCAGTTTCTGGCAGCGTGAGATGGGGTTCTTAGGACACATTGTTTTTGCAGAGGGAGTTTCAGTGGATCCAGAGAAGATTCAGTCCATCAGAGAGTGGCCGAGGCCGCAGAGTGCCACTGAGATTCGGAGTTTCATGGGGTTAGCAGGTTACTACAGGAGGTTTGTTCGGGGTTTTGCGAGTATGGCTCAGCCGATGACTAAGCTTACAGGGAAGGATGTCCCTTTTGTGTGGTCACCAGAGTGTGAGGCGAGTTTTGCAAGTCTCAAGCAGATGTTGACTACCACGCCGGTGTTACCACTGCCTGAGCAGGACGAGCCTTATGTTGTGTATACAGATGCTTCTAGAGTGGGGTCGGGTTGTGTACTTATGCAGCAGGGGAAGGTCATAGCCTATGCTTCGCGGCAGTTGCGGAAGCATGAAGCTAATTACCCTACTCATGATTTAGAGATGGCAGCAGTGATCTTTGCTCTTAAGATTTGGAGATCCTATCTGTATGGTGGGAAGGTACAGGTATTTACAGATCACAAGAGTCTGAAGTACATTTTTACTCAGCCTGAGCTGAATTTGAGGAAGAGGCGTTGGATGGAGTTAGTAGCAGATTATGATCTGGATATAACTTACCATCCTGGTAAATCTAATTTGGTTGCAGATGCCTTGAGTCGGAAGCGGGAGGCTTCGGCTCAGGAGCAGGATATGGAGGCATTGGTAGGTGAGATTAGTGCATTGAGTTTGTGTGCTATCTCACAGGAACCTTTGGGTTTGGAGGCAGCTGATAGAGCGGATTTGTTGAGCAGAGTGAGGTTAGCTCAGGGGAGCGATGAGGGGCTGGTGAATGCCTCTAAGGCTGCGGGTGCAGAGTATCAGGTTTCTACTAATGGTACTATCCTTGTGCATGGTCGGATCTGTGTGCCCAAGGGTGAGGATTTGAGGCAGGAGATACTGAGAGAGGCTCATTCGAGCAAATTCTCTATTCATCCAGGGGCGTCCAAGATGTACCGTGACCTCAAGCGGTATTATCACTGGGTCGGGATGAAGAAGGACGTAGCTGACTGGGTGGCGAAGTGTGATACTTGCCAGCTGGTGAAGGCGGAGCATCAGGTTCCTGGAGGGTTACTTCAGAGTTTGCCCATTCCTGAGTGGAAGTGGGATTTGATCACGATGGACTTCGTGGTGGGTTTGCCGGTGTCGAGAACGTTTGATGCTATTTGGGTCATTGTGGACCGTTTGACTAAGTCTGCACATTTTCTGGCCATCAAGAAAACTGATGGAGCAGTGGTTTTGGCCAAGAAGTACGTGAGGGAGATAGTCAGATTGCACGGTGTGCCTGCTAGTATTGTGTCTGATAGAGATTCCAAGTTCACTTCGGTGTTCTGGAGGGCATTTTAGGCGGAGATGGGCACGAAGGTGCATATGAGTACAGCCTATCATCCTCAGACGGACGGTCAGTCAGAGAGGACGATCCAGATTTTGGAGGATTTATTGAGGATGTGTGTGCTAGATTGGGGCGGTCATTGGGCAGATCACTTGAGCTTGGTGGAGTTTGCTTATAACAACAGCTACCAGGCTAGTATTGGGATGGCTCCTTATGAGGCTTTGTATGGGAGGCCGTGGCGTACAACGTTATGTTGGACTTAGGTGGGGGAGAGGAGCATATTTGGTGCAGATTTTGTTCAGGAGACCTCGGAGAAGATTCGGGTTTTGAGGCTGAACATGAAGGAGGCTCAGGATCGGCAGAAGAGCTATGCTGATAAGAGGAGAAAGGATCTTGAGTTTCAGGTTGGTGATAGAGTGTACCTCAAGATGGCTATGTTGCGGGGTCCGAACAGGTCATTGTCAGAGACTAAGTTTAGTCCGAGGTACATGGGTCCGTTCAGAGTGGTTGAGCGGGTGGGGCCAGTGGCATATAGGCTGGAGTTGCCTGAGGTTATGCGTGCGTTCCACAAAGTATTTCATGTGTTGATGCTGAGGAAGTGTCTTCACGAGGGTGATCAGTTGTTGGCTAAGATTCCTGAGGATCTTCAGCCTAACATGACTTTGGAGGCGAGACTAATGAGGGTGCTCGAGAGGAGAGTCAAGGAACTTCGGAAGAAGAAGATTCCTTTGATGAGAGTCCTGTGGGACTGTGACAGAGTAGAGGAGCAGACTTGGGAGCCCGAGGCGAGGATGAAGGCAAGGTTTAAGAAGTGGTTCGAGAAGCTGACCGCGACTTGAGCTTGTCTAGTCGGGTCCGAGTTGTAGTCCGTGGCTGGAGCGGGTACGGAGTATTCCAGCCCATCTCTCTTGATATTTGGTCGCTTAGGGGTGGTTGGTTGTGCGACTAAGTATCAAGATGAGGTGGTGCTCGGGATGCGGGTTGATGGCTCCGGTTGTTGTATTTTTGGTTTTCTGATGTAATTTCGTTGAGTTTGTAAAGATTATGACATTTTTTTAGATTAATAAGATGAGTATTTTTCTTTATGTTGACTGTGGTTGTCATGGGAAAAGAGAAATAGCTCGGGTTTCAATTTTTGGAAAGTTTCCATAAATAGGAAGTTTCCACAAAAGGAAAGTTTCCAGAATTAGAAAGTTTTCTGGAAAGGAAAGTTTTGTGGAAATGTTGAGGAAGATCTAGCCGGGAGATACTCGTTGGCATCAGTATTTGTTTTGCTCAAGGCCGTGTGGGCCCAACTCACGTGATACCGATAGCTCGATGGACTTTGTGGCCAGAGAGTGGGAGTGGTATGTTGCTTCGGATGACGATCCGAGAGCGCGCTTGAGGGTGACGACCCAAGAGCGGGATATGTGAGACTCCCTGGATACCGTAGCTGTGAGCCGGTATGTCTCGAGGGTTGCGACCCGAGAGCGGGGGGAGTGTGTGTGAGTGACTTCCTGGATGCCGTAGCTTAAGGCGGTTGGCCTGATAGCGAGCTGGCATGATTCGTTGGTTGCGACCACGGACGGGGGAAGCACTGAGTTGTGAGCAAATAGTGTTATGATGCGAGTATATTGGCTAGTGGGAGACCTCAAGGGTCAGTCGGAGGTGTGCGGGCTGTTGCGACAGTGGCACGGGAAACCTTGGCTGATGGTTTTAGTCCGGTATGGGGACGTGCGGGCCGTGCTGACGGTGGCACGGAGGTCCTTGGCAGATGGACGGTATTGCGGGATTCGGGGACGAATCCATATTGGTGGGGGAGAATTGTAACATCCGCGAACCAGATTTTTGTGATTTTGGAAGGAGTGTCGATCGACACCCTAGTAGCATCGATCGACACCACTAATTTCTGGGTTCGACCGGTTTGATTAATTGCCGAATTGGTTCGGTTTGGTTCAGTTAAATCCCTAAATCGTGTTATAAACGTCTAAGGACGAATTTAAGGGTTTTTGGAAAGTCTTTTAGTCGCCGCTTAGTGAGAAAAAAAAGAGAGAGTCAGAGAGAAAACGTTTTCTAAGATTTCTGGGCTTGTTCTTGGTGATTTTGGAGAGATCTGAGGCTGTAGGAGGGTTAGCTGTTGCTGGAATCGAAGGGGAAGCTTCTGGAGGTGTTGTTTTCCACGTTTCCCAATCCAATCTTCCTGTTCTTGAGGTGAATGCTTGACCATGGTTGATCTAAGCATGAGATCTCTCTTGTTTGAGTGTTTTCTTTGCTGTTTGTGTTGTTTTGTTGCTTGGGTTCGTTGTTTGTATGTTTCTTAGTGATTTCCGAGGTAATTGCTTGAGTTTGGGATGGATTCGAGACGATTTGGAAGGAGAGTTCGATGTTCGGATTCGCGCAGTTCGTGTCTGCAGAGGAGGCATCGATCGACACTGTTTGGCATCGGTCGACACCATTTTGAGGGGCATCGGTCGACACTGTTTGGCATCGGTCGACACCGTTGTCTGTAGCATCGATCGACACCGTTGGGCATCCGTCGACACTGGTCTCAGCCGAGACTTGTTTTTTCCTGGTTTGATGTATTGTTGTGTGTTGTTTGTCTTGCTTAAACCTGAGGTTCTCATATGCTTGTGTGTATAACCTAGTAGATGGGAGGACGGCCTCACTAAGTATTTGTGATACTTACGCATCTCAATTGTTGTTTGTGGTGTGCAGGTAAAGGAAAAGTGTGATCGTGGAATCAAAAGCGATGAGGAGGAGGATGTTCTAGAGGCTTGATTGATTGTGGTCTAGCTATTGTTAGGTTGCTAGATTAAGTCAATGGAACATTGTAGGATGTTAGTTGTTGGTTATTTCTTTCCTTGGTTTATGTTATTGGTCATTGGTTTGATTGTTGGAAATCTTTTGGTTTAATGGAATTTGTTTTATTTGGTTATCCGCGGTTATTGATTGATGTTAGGATGTTAGTGGGTATGGGACCATTAGTAAATTAAGGTGTTATAAAAAAAAAAATGGGAAAGGTTGTTTCACTAAAGCTCAAACAAATAATTAACAGTCTGAAATAGTCTCTTCTCTCTTAAGTGAAATGATTTTGTTTGTTTCACTAATAGTTTCGATATTCTTAAGTGAATGTCTCATCAGATGAATACTAATAGATATAGCATCAAAAGAATTAAATAACTGACCTTTTTATAGTGCTTCCATCGAAAGAGTTGATTGTAGCCATAAAGTCTGATTATTCCAGATTTTCCAAGAATTATAGCTTCCCAAGATTTTTTTTTTTTTTTTAATAATCTTCTATACTGTTTTCAAAACTTCTCAATTTATATATCCTGAAATTGAACAAAATAATATGAATGGTAATAAGATTTTCATGTGCTACTGAGTCAAACTACCCTCACATGATTTATTTTCTCAAAAATAATATGTTAACAGCAAACTAAATAAAAAACTTATCTGATAGGTAGATTTATTGAACAGCCAAGCTCTCGTGACAAACAGCCAAAATCAACCCAGATTATTTATCGAATGATTTTTCATATCCAATCTATGATACAATACATTTATCAGTCCAAACTAACTGATAATTTAAATTTCTCACCTCAACTTTATAAATTTAGCCGATTTCAACATCTTTATAAACAGTGTTAGTTGACTGTTTAATGGCACTGAGTCAGACGCCAATGGGATGACATGTCAAATAATAGTAAAATAAAATGTAACTACAAGGATTTGAACCTAACTGTGCTGGTGGTTCATGAAAACTGTAAAAATCAATATGTTTCGTGGTTAAGGTGCCAGTGTGTTTGACTGTGCTTTCTTAGGTTCAAATTCTTGTAACTAAATTTTGTTTAGTTTTATTTGAGCTATCAAAATGACGTTGTTTTGATGTCTACATGCCACATGGTCACTTCATTGCGGTTTGACTAGCGTCGTTAAACGGTTAACTAACACCGTTTATAAAAATGTTGAAACCAGCTAAAAAGTTTTAAGTTTACGTACGTAGAAAATTTTAATTATTAGACGGTTCAAAATGATAAATGCATGATATCATAGATTGGATATAAAAAAGCGTTATGCAAATAATCTGAATCGAGTTTGACCATTTTTCCGTCAAAATATAACTCAATTAGTTATTAACTACAATATGACCCGTGCTATAGCACGGGTATAAATTCGTTCTTTTTGTTTATTTGGTAATTTTTATTTAAAACATCGTATATGTGATTATTTTATTTATTTTGAAAGTTTTTTTTGGATGGAATATTATGGTATGAAATCATATATTGAATATGACTTATAAAAATAACATTTCTTCTGTAAGATATATTTTACTATATCTATATTTTGACCTGCGGTATAACGCGGATTAAGTTGTGTGATAAAAAAAATAATTTTTGTTTGTTAATTTTATTTGATTTTTTTAGTGTTTAAAATTATGTATTGTATTTTTATTGTTATTATATGATTTAACCTATAGTATAGCGCATATTAATTTTAGGACCAAATATATAACATATCTTTGTCAAAATTATCGTGACCGAGAAAACCTACCAAACAACATTATTCCAAACATAAATTTAATCCGAGAAATCATATTTTTGAAATTTTAACCCGTTCTCTCGCAAAAAATCATATTTCATGAAATTTTTCATATTATAGTGATATATTACTGACTCGTTCTGTAACAAATCAAATTAGAGTGTTTATAATTTTTAACTCTTTGATCTATCATATATTTATGATATTCTTAATAGTATCAAATTAAACTATTTCTAAAGATTCCAAATTAAATTATTTAAAAAGTTTATTATAGTATATAAAACTGTACAATTCAACAAAAGAAATATATGAAATAAATTTACATATTCAAATTTTGACATGTTACTCACTCAAAATTATCTGATAAAGTTAGGGAAGATTTTATTTTTTAGTATAATCGGAAATCACTTGTAATATATAGAATAGTAATTAATTTCTGAGATTTTTTTGTCTATATATGGTTAGTTAAATATTCTTTTATATTTTATTTCATTCTTTAGAATATCTTTTTAAGAAGATCATAATCTCAAATCTATATAACTTATCAAATAATTAATCCATATAACCTATCAATTAATTAATCTTAGTTATAACCTACATTAATATTATATGGTCTACCAATTTGAAGTTGTGTACTTCCGTTTTATTTAAAAGAGGATAAAATGATAATAAAAATGTTATTTTTATTAACTCACCGATGAGGACACTCACTGACTCACACATCAATAATTGGTCCTGATCAGCTCTATTACGACGATTACTATAAATTGATGTATCCTTGTTCTCCCGAAGTCTCGTACCACGGTCGAGGAGCTTTACCGGTTTACTGGTACGTCGTTTTAATCAAACAGTTCTGGTTTACTCTAATTTAATTCTCCGGTTCAACTTCGTTTACGTTGATCTGGTTTTAAGAATTACAATTATGGTCAAACCGGGGAAGCTTTGAAAATGGACCTACTAAGTCATCCAGAGTATCTAGAGAACAACGCCACGTTGGCGTTTCAGGCGGCGATTTGGCGGTGGATGACGCCACCGAAGAAGCATTTCCCGTCAGCGCACGACGTATTCGTCGGGAAATGGAAGCCGACAAAGAAAGACATGGCGTCGAAACGAACCCCCGGGTTCAGAGCCACCATCAACGTTCTTTACGGCGATCAAATCTGCAATAGCGGATTCGATAACGATGAGATGAACAACATCATTTCTCACTACTTGTATTATCTTGATCTCATAGGCGTTGGGCGAGAAGAAGCTGGTCCTCACGAGTTTCTATCGTGCGCTGATCAAGAGCCGTTCGCTTCCTCCTCTGCTCCTCCGACCTCTGGTTCCTCTTCTTGAGTGATGTTTTTATGTAACAAGTTCTTCTTCTCCAGCTTGTAACAACCTCAATCAGAGGAATTATGAGGAAGAAGGAGATAGAAAAATATATTCATTCTCATTAATTGTAAAGTATACAGTATTGTTTGTTTATATACAAGCTAATGTTAAATGCTAACATAAGCCTAATTAATCTTAATTATAATAAAGTACTTGTGCTAACATGCACCCGTGAACAACCATATATGTGATACCCCCCCTCAAGTCGTACAGTCTGAACCGGCTGAAGGACTGTAAAGACTTGACATAGATAAATGATCAAGTAAAGAATGGAAGGGACCTGCATGGAGCGGTTTAGTCAGTATATCCGCCAGTTGGTTTTCACTTGATACATGAATTGCCTTGGGAGTTCCAAGCTTCAATTGGTCACGCACAGTATGACAGTCAAGTTCCACATGCTTGGTACGCTCATGAAACACTGGATTTGTGGCAATATGCACAGCCGATTTGTTATCACAGAACAGCTTGGCAGTGTGAGTAACTTTGACCTTGAAATCAGCCAAAAGCTGTTGAATCCAGAGTATCTCTTGTGTAGCATCCGCCATACTACAGTACTCTACTTCGGTCCTGCTGCGACTAGCCACCTTTTGCTTCCTAGACTTCCAGCAAATCAAAGAAGTACCAAGGAAAACACAATAACCTGTGGTAGATCATCGCGTGTCGAGACAAGAACCCCAATCCGCATCTACAAAGTCATTAATGCAAGGTTCAGAGTCAACAGGGTAGAACAAACCCGGATTGCCTTTTAGATACTTCAGGATACGATGAGCAGCATGTAAGTGGACAACGGTTGGAGATTACAAGAACTGACTCAACTTGTAAACAACAAACGTGATGTCAGGTCTCGTTATTTTCAGGTATAAAAGATGACCTATCAGCTCCCGATAAGGTTTTGCAGAATCTAAAAGAGTGCCAGTATCTTTAGTAAGCTTCACATACGGATCCATGGGAATGTTGCTTGGTTTGCAACCCAACAATATTATATCTTCCAATAGGTCTAAAGCATACTTCCGCTGACTAACTGATATTCCCTTAAAGACCTTGCTATTTCTAATCCGAGAAAGAACTTCATAGGACCCAAATCCTTGATTTTGAAAGCTCTCGCTAAAACAGCTTTGAGATCAGCTAAATCCTCATCATTATTACTAGCAATAGCAATATCGTCTACATAAACCAGTAAAGCGATAAAGCTAATCCTAGTCTCCTTCACAAACAATGTTGTATCAGCATGCGATTGTTCAAATCCAGCAGCTAGAAGAACAGAAGTAAAGAGACGGTTCCATTGCCTAGATGCTTGTTTAAGGCCATAGATAGATTTATGAAGTAAACATACCGGATTAGGAGGAAGAACTTCACCATCTACCGGAGTATAGCCTTGAGGAAGACTCATATAAATTTCCTCATCGAGATCACTATGCAAAAAGGCATTCAATACATCCATTTGAGTAAATCACCATCCTGCTTTAGCTGCCAAGTCTAGCATCATCTTCACACTAGTTAGTTTGGCAACAGGAGAAAAAGTTTCAATGAAGTCAACACCTTCTTGCTGAGTGTAACCTTTGGCAACAAGACGTGCCTTATATCTCTCTAAAGAACCATCAGAGTTGTACTTTATAGTGAAGACCCATTTGCAGCCTACCACATTTTTCCCTGGTGGTAATGATGTAACACTGAAGGTTCGGTTCCCCACCATAGCATGCAATTCCTCATTCACAGCCCCTGTCCAATTCTGAGAAGCCATGGCTTGTTTGAAAGTTTTCGGTTCTGTTTCCACAGAGTAGGACAGAATAGAGGCATAGGAAGGAGAAAAATGATCATATGAAAGGTATGAGGAAATGGGATATGGTGTAGTATGATTCGGTGGTAAAGATGGAGAAATTTGTGCAAGTGCACAATGGTACTGGGATAAGTAACTAGGAGCCTTGATCGTACGTTTAGGTCTATCAACAGGTAAAGAAATCCTAGTACTATCAGATGCAACAGAACATTTGCTTTTTGATTAAAAACGGATGGTAAATTTTCAGTGATAACAGGTGAAAGAGCAGGATTAGCATATGATCAGAAAGGGGACTATCTACAGGTAAACTATCTACATGTGTGTCAGAATGATAATATGCAACATCGTTGTGATTAACAGGTGGATGAACAGATGATGCAGCAGGAGATGAAGATAAGGTAGATGATGACGATGACGAAGCTAAATCAATCACAGGAAATGACTCAAAATGATCAGGAAATGGAAGAACAGCATGAGAAAAGAAATCTGGAATGATTGATTGTGGTGTTTTGAAAGAAAAAATGTTTTCATGAAAAACAACATTGCGAGTAATAGAAATGACATTAGTATCTAAATCAAGAACCTTATACCCTTTATAACCAGATGGATAACCAATGAAAACACAAGAAGAAGCTCTAGGACTAAATTTGTTCCTATCTTTCTGAAGTGTGCTAACATAACAAAGGCAACCAAAAGTTCTAAGCAAAGAATAATCAGGTTTCTTGTTCAACATGAGCTCAAAAGGTGTCTTATTATTCAACAATGGTGAAGGAGTCCTATTTATTAAGAAAACAACTGTCATTATGCAATCACTCCAGTATGCAAGGGGTATGTTAGATTGGAAAAGTAATGCTCTAGCGACATTTAGTAAATGTTATGTTTACGTTCTACAACAGAGTTCTGTTGAGGAGTATATGCACACGAAAAATAGTGAACAATGCCATTTTCTTTGAGTAAATCCGTAAAAGCTAGTTCAGGGGCATTGTCACTTCGAATAGCTTTGATCTTTGCACTATATTGTGTAAAAATATACTTTAAAAAGACCGGGAAAATAGTAGTACCTTGACTTTTATTTTTTAACATATAGACCCAAGTTACACGAGTACAATCATCCACTAAGGTAAGAAAATATTTGAAACCATCGACAGACTCTGTTGAAAAAGGACCCCAAATACCAACATGAACTAAATCGAAAGGACTAGCAGACAAATTGTTATTAAAAGGAAAAGCTAACCGTTTTTGTTTTGCTAATGGACAGACCGAACAATGGTGATCACTAGACAAACTGACTCTAGGAATAGATGCATTACCAGACAGAATATGTAACTTGGCAGGCGACGGATGACCAAGGAGTTGGTGCCAAAGACTCCCATCAGCTGATGACAAGGATCCAATAAAAGCTTGAACTTTAGAGACTTGCGATTCAGAGACTTGAGATTCAGGAACAACTGGTGGTGAGAGGGACTGAAGATCAAGAACATAGAGACTTTGTATTAGATCACCCCTCCCAATCATCAAGTCCCGAAAAAGTCCCTGAAGAAAGCAGAAAGAAGGATAAAAATGAGTCGAACAGTGATTATCACGAAGTAAGCTACTGACACTAATCAAATTGAATCGAAATGCAGGAACATGCAAGACATTGTATAAAATCAAAGAATCAGACAAGGCAATCGTTCCAGTATGAGTTATGGGTAATTTTAAATCGTGAGGCAATGCAACAGTTACATCAGATACTACCGAAATCTCCCTAAATTTTGACAAATCACAACATACATGACCAGTGGCTCCACTGTCTATTATCCAAGCACCATTAGGCAATGCATTTTGTAGATAAGAGAGAGACAAATGTTGAAAAGTGAGATAATGATTTTCATATCAAAGATTAGAAGACAATGTGGAAACATTACCAGATAAAGAATTACTAGCCATGACACCTGTTGCAGAAATGGAAGGAAGAGACTGAGAACTCGAAACTGCAGGCTGTTGAGGACGAACTGTCGAAAGCTGATTGACCATATTAGGAGTAGGTAATTCTGGAACTCGAGTATGCACAACAAGTTGACGAATCAAAGACTGGAGTTGATCTTGAGAGATTTGACTAAAATCCAAATTCAGCACATTAGCAACAGGAGGAGGATAATATGGCATTGACTCAGAGGAAGCTCCAGTAAAGACATTTGCAACATTAGCCACAGTCTTATGTTGTGACATAGTATTCTGCTGTGGTGGCCTGGATGCAGAGGAGGAGAGGAATTGAGTAGATTGACCTCGAGGATTATAAGAACCTCTCCCACTGTTGTTGTGCTTATAGCCAGGCGGATATCCATGAATACGGAAGCATTTCTTGACTGTATGTCCCAACTGACCACAATAAGTACAAAGGGGCCAATTAGTATTGTTCCTAGGCCTGTAAGTGTTATAAGCAGCAACAAACTCAGTTGAGTCATACTGAGATGCATCGACACTCCCACTGGTTTGAAAAACCACATTCTCAGACTTGATCACCGGCTTGACAGTCCTTTGCCTCTCATCTTGAACAACCATATTAAAGACTGTTTCGATGGATGGTATAGGCTTAAGCATCAAAATATGCCTCCTCGTCTGTTCAAAAGATTCATGAGCCCCATAAGAAATTTAGTAACTTTGCTACGATGCTGCAATGATCCCCATAACAAAGCAGCATTGCACTCGCATTTACTGCAGGTACAAACTGGCAGCTCAATATAATTCTGATGTTCTTCCCAAAGAGTAACCAAAGAAGTATAGTAGGAAGTCACATCCATAGAATTCTTTGTTGTAAAGTACTAAGTCGCTGCTCTATCTCATATACACGAGGGGCATCATCCTGCTTAAAACGAGCTATCAAAGTGTTCCATATACCTTCATCTGTTGGAATATACAACAAACTTTGCCCTATCTTCTTAGACCATCTCCAATGGTTTTCCCTATTTTTACCTCTAAAATAGAGGAACTCTATAATAGAGGTGATTTTTGCTCCAATGGATACTTCTATTTTTTCCTCTAAAAAGAATATTCCGTAGAGATTCCTTTTTTATTTTACTATTAATACCTTTTACTTATAAAAGTTGCAAACTAACCCATTTATTTTATTATTTGTGAAACTTTCATAAAATTATAATATTATATAAATTTTTAACATTCATATATATTATTTAAATACAAAACCTCCACTTCATTAAATTATTATTAAACTATTTAAATATATATTTTATTTATTTTGATCATAAATATAAAAGTGTTAAAAGTTCAAGGACCATTTTATAAATAAAAAAGTTCAACTCTATTATAGAGGAAAAAATAGAGTTCCTCTATATATAGAGGAAAAAATAGAAATCTCTATTATAGAGGTAGAAATAGAGATGGGTTGGAGTAGATGTTACTCTAAAATAGAATTAAAAAGCAAATATAGAGGTGGGTTGGAGATGCCCTTAGCAACGGAATTGATCAACCAAGTAGTAACAATATCGTTACATCGCGACCAAGAACTAAAATTAGGATGATCAGGAGGTGGTTTAGGGATTGTACCGTCAATAAAACCCAGTTTATTACGAATGTTTAACCCAACTCTCACTGACCTCCTCCAAGAATGAAACTCAGCTCATGTGTCCAATCTATCAGTAACAAGTTGAAGACCTGCATGATCGGAACTATGAAGAGAATACAGACTCTCATAAAGATCCGTATTAGGTCGAATTGAATCAGTTGTAACCGGAATATGATTTTCTTGCGACATTGCAGCTCGCAAAAACGAAATTGAAGCTATAATAGCAATATTGATGAAAGAGATTGAGTCGAGTGAAAACAAAGAACAAGAATCGAACTCAATTAGGTCAAAGAATCGAAAAACAAAAACTCAGAAAAGAATCGCGAACACGAATTGAAGAAACACGAGAAGAATAAAGCAACAGATTCGTGAGAGAATCAAAATGAAAGATTGAATGAGAATGAGTCTATATCTGGAAACGCTCATGGTTGGATCGTGAAAGCTCTGATACCATAACAAGTTCTCCAGTTTGTAACAACCTCAATCAGAGGAAATAAGAGGAAGAAGGAAATAGAAAAATATATTCATTCTCATTAATTGTAAAGTATACAGTATTGTTTGTTTATATACAAGCTAATGTTAAATGCTAACATAGGCCTAATTAATGTTAACTATAATAAAGTACTTGTGCTAACATGCATCTGTGAACAACCATATATGTGATATTATGAAATATGGTTCGGTTGACTTTTGAAAAAGAACTCGAGTTTGGTGTATGTGTGTTTTGACTTTTGCATGGGCTTGGTTTTTATATATTTTGTGAAAATATACGTACGAATTACAATATTTCCCACACCAAAAGGATAAAGATAAAATCCTAGTTCGAACAAAAGTAGTACTATATGTTTTAATGGATCCAAAAACTCTTATTCACAAAATTTTACGATCCAAAATTTCATAAATGTTTTATTTATAATAACGAAGGTGTCACTTTGAACCACCAACGGACTTGATAACTATTGTGGCGGTGATATGGTTCAATTTTTCCGAATGAATTTTTGTTTTGGTTAAGATCGGATAGGATTGGTTTTGTTTGGGTTGAAGCACCTCTAGCACAACAATTTAATAATTTTACCTTTAACCAAAAAAAGTTAATGATCTTACATATAATTTTCATTAAATATGAAATTTTACCTTTAACCAAAAAAAGTTAATGATCATAATATGTAATTTTCATTATATTTCGATTTATTTTTTATATCAATTTTAAAATCAAAGAAAATTTATACCATATACCTAATTTAAACAAAAATTTTCAATATTGAATTATGAAATTAAAATTTTGCATTTAACTTAAGAGATTGATTGCTCATAATGATAATATATGCAACAAATTGTCTTTAACCATATATATTCACAAAGTGTCAAATACTTTTTGAAGTTTTAAGTTCTCATTTATGATCATTATATGTAAATATTTACATATTCATAAATGTAAATGTAAATGATTTTTTCCCCCAAAACAAAAAGACAACTTTGACCAAAAAGATGGAAAATCAATTAATAATAATAATAATAAATTAAAGACCATAAGTTATATAAATAGAGTCAATCCTTCAAGATCTGGAAAAATATAAACATTTAGATACCTCAATAGAGTTCATAAAAAAAATTACTATGGGTAGTACAAAAACTTTGGTGATTTGTTTCCTTGTAATGACATTTGCAGTTTCATTTTCTAGCCACAACATTTTGGCTTCAGGTATATTTAAAGTTTGGTTTAGTTTTATTTTGCAAATTAACAAAGAACATGTCAAAATCTATATTTAATTTAAATATCTATGTAGAATTTGAATTGACCATGTTTTTGTTTCTATGTTTATATAGACATGCATTCAAAAGTTTGTGTTAAAATATTATCATTTGGACATGTTATATAACTATCTTTTTATTGAAATGTTATATAAGATTAATTTACACATGTTTGTATTGATTGTGTAGAAAATTTTTCATTTGACAACTGTCATGGCCCGTGTTCGGAATACTACGGACGGGAGGACTGTAATAACAACTGTAAAAATGCTGGATTTAAAAGTGGAGACTGTGGTTCTCCTTGTATTCCATGTCCTGTGAAATGTTGTTGCCAAAAGTAATACACTTATATATGCTCTCTCTCTCAAATTTGACGATAAGATCGTATATATATTCTCTAAAATATTGGATTTGTATCTTGCTTTTACAAATAAATGCAATAAATAATCTGTGATGATGCATTAAGGAAACGTGATTATAAATACGCCAATGGAAGCACAATTACAATATAAGGTAGATAAGAAAAAGAAAGAACGCCGTAAAGACGATTCAAGAAATATTAGAGTTGTTTGGTCTACGTACGTACGTCATTCTATCTTTATCTAGTTAAGTAGGCTTTCCCGATCAGATCTAGTCAGGTCAAATCTAGTAGAGCTCTTGGTATTTTTAATGTGATCGATGGATAAGGATATAGAAAAAAGGCTTTTTGAGTAAGATAGATAATGTTTAACGCCAGTTTTGGTAAGAGAACGTGGTGATAAAATTGTAGCTAAATGGTGTACAAACAAAATAAAAATTGTACCATGGGATTTATATAATTATATAGTTTTACTTATTTTTTCTCTGAGTTATAAAAGTCTCATGAGAGTTTACGGATAAAAATATGAAATAAATTGAGACAGTCAACTAAATTTTGATTTCTATTATTTTATTACAATAAGTGAGCATATATACAGTAAAACCTCTATAAATTAATAATGTTGGGACCAATATATTTTATTAATTTATAGTGATATTAATTTATCTATAAATTAATAATTATTAATTTACACTGTAAATTAATAATTATTAATTTATAGATATATTTTAATAGTTTAAATTTTAAAAATTATGAATTGAAACAATTTTAATAAAATAAGATTAGACTTACGGTTTTTGTAAAATTTATGGTATTGGAATTGAATTTTTAATATATAGAAAATATTATTAACAATAAATTATAAATACAATAGAAAAATTCACTTATACACATAAATACATAAATTCAAATTTATGAATAGTAATATCAATTGTTGTATTTTAATAGTCAATCAAACTATCAAAATGTAAATCATGGATATCTAGAAATTGAAAACTTAAAGAATTTAGCCATTTTTATGACATGTTACAAAATATTTTATATCATCATAGTTTGAAAATACAAAATAATAATTGTTTTATAGATATGAATTTTAGAAAAACATACATTATTATGTCAACTTATATATATATATATATATATATATATATATATATTGACATGATTATTAATTGATGATATTATTGGGACCATATTTTATATGAGAATTTCAAAAAAATTATTCTCTTATTATCTTATCGAATTTTGTTATTTTTTACACTGGCCCGACTTGGGACTAGCAAAATTTATTAATTTATAGTGTTCATTAATTTATAGAGTATTATTTTATAGAGGTTTTACTGTATACATATTGCTATTAGTCAAACAATACCGAGACCAGCAAAATGGCAAATTAATAATAAGCACTAGATTAGATTAAGATCCGTGCTATAGTACGGGTTAAAATTCATTTTATTTATGTTATATTTTTTACATAAAATATAATTTATGTTATTGTTTTTAAAAGTTTTTTTTTGATAAAACATTATGCAATAAAATCATACGCTAAATATGAAAGCTTGAAAAAAACACTTATTTTGTAAGTTTTATATTGTTAATGATTCTAGATAAGTACCCGTGCTATAACACTGGTAAATTTTATTTTGTAATCTATCTTGTAACCCACTATTTAACTTGTAACCAATTAATCTATCAATTTCGTAATTTATTTTTGGCTAACGTTGTGGTCTATCGATAAAATCTGTGGAAAATAAATTTGTAATATTGTGTTTAAAGATCTTTGAAAACAACGTGATATATGACAAAAATCTTCAAAAATTACAGTTTGAAATATCCATTATTTTATGTGTTAGTATTAATATATCAATTATCAATTTGGAATATCTTTAATATTTAGGTGTAACCATTAATATTAATATATGGATTAATCTATAACATATTTATAACGTATTTGTAACTATTTGTAACCACTAGTAACCATTTATTAAAAATATAAAGTCTACAAAAAAATATGTTATGTACTTTCCTTTTATTAAAAAGGGATTCTTTGATTCATAAAAGTCACGGGAGTTTACGGATAAAACAATATGAAATAAATTGAGACAGTCAACTTACTTTCGATTTCTATTATTTTATTACAATAAGTGAGCATATATATACATATTGCTATTAGTCAAACAATACCGAGACCAGCAAAATGGCAAATTATTAATAAGTACTAGATTAGATTAAGATCCGTGCTAGAGCACGGGTTAAAATTTATTTTATTTATAATGTATTTTTTATATAAAATATAATTTATGTTATTGTTTTAAAAGGTTTTTTTATAAAATATTATGCAATAAAATCATATGCTAAATATGAAGGCTTGAAAAAAAACACATATTTTGTAAGTTTTATATTGTTAACTAGAATTTGTACCCGCACACGCGCGGAATTTTAATTTAAAATATTTTCTATTAATCTAAATTCTTGAGCTCAAATAAATTTATTCAAAATTTTAAGTATAAATCTATATAAACACTAAACTTACTTTACTAAGTGATATACAACAAATGTATTGTTGAAGATAATGTTTCATTGTTATATTTATTTGGTTGAGATTTTAGTTTAATTTTTTTAGGAATAAGAATCATTTAATATAAAAATAATTAATCATTTGAAGTTTAAAAGATTAATCCATATAAAAGTCATTTTTATTTTACTAATTTATATATAACATATATTGTCTAGTATCGCAATAATGTTTATTTGGCAAATTAACAATATATCACATAGTAACAAAAAAAATGACTTAAAAACCTCCCTAGAAGAGTTTATTCCACATTCATATCCCACGAAAACATCTTTTTAAAATTTCTAACATCGAAAGTCGATGGTTGACCTAATTATAGAGATTATTTAAACATAGCGATATCACATTAAATGCAAATATACAAACTTTCATTAACATTTTATTGCTATGTCACTACAATGGAGTTTTCCAAGTGCATTACCTGCCATAATAGAACTTCCGACCAAGTCAAGAATGCTTAGATGGTGAAACGATTAAACTCGACAATGAATATCTGTTCACTAATCTAAGTTACATATTTGTCTAAAACCCTTATATGTATGTTATTTTCAAATGTTAATTTTGTGATACAACCTTAGATTCATCTTCTCAAAAAAATATGGTGTATTTTAAATATGTTGTTTCTGCCAATTTTTTCGGTTAAGAGCATTTAATAGAATTGATTAAATCTCAAGCATGTTTTATATTTTATATTTTATCATGTTATAGAGTTGTAGCTCCGGTTGATAATATGCATTGTGAAATATGCTATATAAATCACATGTCACTTTTTTTGTACGGCTTACATATCATTTTTTCTATATTTTATGACCATTGATTTTGTTTTTTTAGATGGATTATATTTTCAAGATTCTTTTTCATAGTTTTCCCAAAAAAAAAGTGTGACCCTTTTAATGTCTTCGTTTTAGATCAAAACTTTAAGTTGAGGTGAGTAATTAATCTTTTTATTTTTCTACAAGTGAAATTTCATAATAAATCTTTGTAATATATGTTTCTTAGAAACAAATGTTTCACTTCAATTTTATTTTTATGTTTAGAATTTTATAAATACAACTACATAAATTGTTTTTTTACTCCACCATACATTAAAATCTTACTTCTATTCTACAACTCATTAACCCATTCTAAATTTTGGAATATAATCATTTTTTGGTTAAAATTTAAATAATAACATTACTACTAAATTAAATCCACAGTATTATTTTTACTATTTTAAAATATTCATTTATTTTACTTTTATTATTTACTAAAACAAAATTTATTATTGTATTTACTATTTAAAATTTTAAGTAATCTTACTTAATTCGTTTTTATTTAATTTTTATATTATTAATTATGAGTAATAAATATGCAATGAATAAATATTTAAAATATTATTTTTAATGCAAAAAATACATATATCATTGCTTAGGTGGATGATGATGTGGAGGAATGAGAAGAGAGAAAAGTTAACTTTATATATATAGATGATTCTAGATAAATACCCGTGCTATAACACTGGTAAATTTTATTTTGTAATCTATCTTGTAACCCACTATTTAACTTGTAACCAATCAATCTATCAATTTCGTAGTCTATTTTTGGTTAACGTTGTGGTCTATCGATAAAATCTGTGAAAAATAAATTTGTAATATAATGTTTAAAGATCTTTGGAAACAACGTGATATATGACTAAAATCTTCCAAAAATACAGTTTGAAATATCCATTATTTTATTTGTTATCATTAATATATCAATTATCAATTTGGAATATCCCTAATATTTAGGTGTAACCATTAATATTAATATATGGATTAATCTATAATCTATCTATAACGTATTTGTAATCATTTATTAAAAATATAAAGTCTAAAAAAAATATGTTTTGTACTTCTTTTTTATTAAAAAGGGATGCTTTTTATTACTAAATGATACGAATATATTGAGGTTTATTATTGCTATCTTCTTAATTTTGTAAATTAAAAGAAAATAGAAGCGTTATAATTTGTTAATAATTAAGAAATTGTAAATCAAATACACAAACTAATCTCCAACACATATAAACAACGTGATACTCTTGCCATTTTCTTCGTAGTAGAATAGTGGCCACTAGTATATTTTAATTAACAATATAAAATAGAATCACTCTTAATTCTTTTTTGGTAGATTGGATTACCATCATATATAAATAGAATAGAAAAAAAAAAATCCAATAAAAACCTTCCCATTTGATCAGTAACAGTCACAGCCTGATCCTCAATTTTGCATCGACGACCTTACAAATGTTGTTCGGTTCAAATTAATGTTGAGTATTTTTTTTTCCGGTCCGCTAAACAAAATTAAAACCGGGGGAAAAACAACAAAACGACACGTAGCAATTACACCTCACCCAAAAACAACCAGACACACTCCTCCATATAAGCTCTCCTCCTCTTAACGTTTACGACTTCTTCTTCATCAACGTCTTTGTGATTGGTTTCTCCACTCACTCTCCCAAAAAAAAAAATTATTGAGAGAGAGAGAGAAGAGAGAGTCGGATATGGCGGCAAAGAAGTGGCGTGACATCGACGATCTTCCCAAGATTCAAGCCAACTACACGGCGTTGACGCCGCTCTGGTTCTTAGACAGGGCTGCGGCGATTCATCCGACGCGGAAATCGGTGATTCACGGATCCCGGGAGTACACGTGGCGTCAGACTTATGAACGGTGTCGTCGACTCGCCTCCGCTCTCGCGGATCGATCCATCGGCCCCGGTTCCACGGTAATCGCTTCTTTTCTTCTTTTCCAGAACCTCCGGTGGATTCTTTGGTGTAGATGTTGACTCTAGCTGATATGTTCTTTTCCGATAACATTGAATCGTTTTGATTTTGAACAAAATCAAATATTCCGATGTTTCCATAATTGAAGAAACGCATATGATTGGCTAGAAGAAATTGAGTCACTGTAGATTTGGTCTAATCTATCACATAGGAGACTGTAATCGATTTCATATAGAATCTGTGTTGTGGAATCATATCATGAATCTTGTTCATTGATGCACTGGTGATGATGTCAATTTCATATTGGTTTGGTTGCATTGTTTCAGGTGGCTATTATTGCACCAAACATTCCAGCAATGTACGAATCTCATTTCGGAGTACCAATGTGTGGAGCCGTCTTGAATTGTGTTAACATCCGTCTCAATGCTCCAACAATAGCTTTCCTTCTCGGTCACTCTCAAAGCGCTGTGATAATGGTGGATCAAGAGTTCTTTACTCTGGCTGAGGAATCTTTGAGAGTTATGGAGGAGAAAGCTGGAAGCAGTTTCAAGCGCCCACTTCTAATTGTTATAGGTGATCACACCTGTCCTCCTGAGTCTCTTAACCGTGCTTTGTCGAAAGGAGCCATAGAATATGAGGATTTTCTTGGAACCGGAGACCCGAACTATCCGTGGCAGCCACCGGTTGATGAGTGGCAGAGCATCGCTCTTGGTTACACCTCGGGAACAACTGCCAGTCCGAAAGGAGTGGTGCTTCACCATCGAGGAGCATATATAATGGCTATGAGCAATCCACTCATTTGGGGAATGCAAGAAGGTCCTGTTTACTTGTGGACTCTCCCGATGTTTCATTGTAACGGTTGGTGTTTCCCTTGGTCCCTTGCTGTGCTATCCGGTACTAGCATCTGTCTCCGTCAGGTAGTACTTGAGAGTCACTTATGAAAAGAAGTTGACATAAATTATAAGTCCTGATTAAATTTTGGTTTCAGGTCACGGCTAAGGAAGTGTATTCAAGCATAGCCAAGTATAAGGTAACCCATTTCTGTGCAGCGCCTGTGGTCCTCAACACTATTGTTAATGCTCCTCAGGAGGATACTATCCTTCCTCTTCCCCATACAGTCCATGTCATGACCGCAGGAGCTGCTCCTCCACCTTCTGTTCTCTTCTCCATGAGCCAGAATGGCTTCCAAGTTGCTCACACCTATGGGCTTTCCGAGACTTACGGTCCTTCCACTGTTTGCGCTTGGAAACCTGAGTGGGATTCCCTCCCTCCTGAGACTCAGGCCAAGCTCAATGCCCGCCAAGGTGTCCGCTATACCGGAATGGAGCAGCTTGACGTCATCGACACTCTGACTGGCAAACCTGTTCCTGCAGACGGGAAAACCGCTGGAGAGATAGTTTTCCGAGGGAACATGGTGATGAAAGGCTATCTAAAGAATCCGGAAGCGAACAAAGAGACTTTTGCTGGCGGATGGTTCCACTCGGGGGATATCGCTGTGAAACATCCGGACAACTATATCGAGATCAAGGACAGGTCAAAGGACATTATAATCTCTGGTGGTGAGAATATAAGCAGTGTCGAGGTCGAAAACGTAGTGTACCATCACCCAGCTGTTCTTGAAGCCTCTGTTGTGGCCAGGCCAGACGAGCGATGGCAAGAATCTCCTTGTGCATTTGTAACACTTAAGAGCGGTTACGAGAAGCAAGACCAGAGTAAGTTGGCTCAAGATATAATGAGATTTTGCAGGGAGAAGCTTCCGGCGTATTGGGTCCCAAAGTCTGTGGTGTTTGGCGCATTACCAAAGACTGCTACTGGAAAAATTCAGAAGCATGTTCTGAGGACTAAGGCCAAACAGATGGGACCGGTACCAAGAAGCAGGTTATAGGAAGTGATAAAAGCTCATAAAGACATCATTTTGAAAATAATGTGTTTGTATGTTTTGTGGAACGTTGTCTTTGTATACTTTCATATGATCACAGAGAATTTCCAAATTGTTTTTTTTTTTTTTTTTTTTCATTCTGTCAACAGGTTTTTTTTTCTGACATAAAACTCAAAACTATGGTGCTTTCTCGTAACAAAAATATCATACGACAATTGAGAGATACATATAAACACACAAAAATATGACAACATACATTGGCCCGGCCACGAAGATGACATACACACACACACATACACACATTTACAGATAGACAATAGTATAAATTGTCAACTGTTTCCTCATAATAATAGTAGTAATCAAATCCCAGCCCCAACCATATTAATGAGGTCAAATATAAAGATAAGTGTAACGATAAAAGCGTGGTCAACATTGGGGTATATTGTAGCCACTAGTCTCTTGTCTCCTTCATGTACCTGAGCGATGATTTTGGTAGAGTCTCCAACATAGATTGTACATGCACGTTTCATAAACCGGCCTTTAATAGTGAAATCACAAGAGGCTTCTCTGGTCTGGTTATGTTTCAAGAATACTTCAACTCTTGTCTTCAGTTGAACCGTAGAAGATCTTTTAACCGTGAAGATCTTATCATCTAAATCATTTCCTCTATACACTTGCCATCGATCGTGCTTACTAGTCACCTTTTATTACATTTCACATAACCAAGAATCAACTCATGGAAAACAAGAAAATCAAGAAAATATTCATAGTAATCAAGAGGGAATTAAAAACTAATTAGAAAACCTTCATTTTCATGGTGAGAATGGGAGAGTCATTAGGATCAAGCAAGATTCTTTTGTTGTGGAGACCAAAGAGAGGCGTTTTGACTTTGAAAACTTTGTTCCCGGTGGTGTCCTTCACTGTATCTCCGGTGATGATAAGATCTAACGTTTGAGGACGAACAAACTCAGATCCTACGAGTGGTGGTGGTATTGGTATCGTGTTGCTGCTGCTAGTGGGATCTTTTTTCGCCATTTATTGTTTTGTTTGTTTCAAAGGAGATGACAATAAGCATCATCAAGCTCGAATTTATTGATTTCTTTGGTCGTCACATGACTTTTTCTGGAACTATAAAATTAAAATACTTAAATTCAATTCGAACGCATTTGGTGTATAAACGACATCGTTTTAAGAAACATCGTCTTCAGGTTTAGAGAAACCAAAAGCAATGTTTTCACTATCACTCAGCTCCGTTCTGGTGACTCTCGAGAACCGTACTGTTCTGACATGAGAGGCTTTGCTTCTTCAGCATCTAGAGTAGCAGCAGCAGCAGCGGCGGCAGCAACGAAACCTACCAAATCCCTAAATCCCAAACCCTCAAAAACCCTAAATCCCTCAGGTAAACCCACAAATCCTCTAAACCAGCGTTACATCTCGCAAGTCATAGAGAGAAAAGATTGGTTTTTGCTTCTGAATCAAGAATTCACAACTCAACGAATCGGTTTAAGCACTCGATTCGTCATCAGCGTTTTGCAGAATCAAGACAACCCATTACACTCCCTACGGTTTTACCTCTGGGTCTCCAACTTCGACCCGGTTTACGCCAAGGATCAGTCTCTCAAGACCGTTCTAGGGAACGCACTTTTTCGTAAAGGTCCTTTATTGCTGTCTGTGGAATTGCTTAAGGAGATTAGAGAATCAGGGTATCGGATTACAGACGAGTTGATGTGTGTTTTGATCGGAAGCTGGGGGAAGCTAGGTTTAGCTAAGTATTGTAATGATGTGTTTGCTCAGATATCATTCCTTGGGATGAAACCAAGTACAAGGCTTTATAACGCTGTGATTGATGCGTTGGTGAAGTCTAACTCACTTGATTTGGCTTACCTGAAGTTTCAGCAGATGGGTAGTGATGGTTGTAAACCTGATAGGTTTACTTATAATATACTCATCCATGGTGTTTGCAAGAAAGGTGTGGTTGATGAGGCGATTCGTTTGGTTAAACAGATGGAACGTGAAGGGAACAGACCTAATGTGTTCACTTACACGATTTTGATTGATGGGTTTTTGATAGCAGGGAGGGTTGAGGAGGCGTTGAAGCAGTTGGAGGTTATGCGGGAGAGGAATCTGAATCCTAATGAAGCTACGATCAGAACTTTGGTTCATGGGGTTTTCCGTTGCTTGCCTCCCTGTGAAGCATTTGAGGTTTTGCTTTTGTTAATGGAGAAAGACTCAAACTTGCAAAGAGTAGGTTATGATACTGTGTTGTATTGTCTTTCAAACAACTCGATGGCTAAAGAGACTGCTCTGTTCTTGAGGAAAACAGGTGAGCGAGGTTATGTTATTGATAGCTCAACGTTCAATGCTGCAATGAATTGTCTTTTAAAAGGGTATGATCTTGTTGAGACGTGTGGGATATTTGATGGTTTTATAAGCCGTGGGGTTAAGCCAGGATTCAACTGTTATCTTGTTGTAGTTCAAGCTCTGTTGAATGCTCATATGTTCTCTGAAGGTGACAGGTATTTAAAACTAATGGGTGTTGAAGGGCTTCTATCGAGTGTGTATACTTATAATGCGGTAATCGACTGTCTCTGCAAGGCTCGACGGATAGACCGTGCAGCTATGTTCTTAACGGAGATGGAGGATAGAGGTATTTCTCCGAATCTTGTAACTTTCAATACCTTTCTGAGCGGTTATAGCGTGAGAGGGGATGTAAAGAAGGTTCACGGTGTACTAGAGAAGCTTCTTGAACATGGTTGCAAACCAGACGTGATTACTTTTAGTTTGATCATAAACTGTCTTTGCCGAGCGAAAGAAATCAAAGATGCATTTGATTGTTTCAAGGAGATGCTGGAATGGGGGATTGAGCCTAACGAGATCACGTACAATATCTTGATTCGCTCCTCTTGTTCCACTGGAGATATTGGTAGATCAGTGAAGCTGTTTGCGAAGATGAAGGAAAACGGGTTAAGTCCAGACCTTTATGCGTGCAATGCGATTATTCAGAGTTTTTGCAGGATGAGAAAGGTTAAGAAGGCTGAGGATTTTCTTAAAACAATGTTGAAGATTGGTTTGAAACCAGATAACTTTACATACAGCACTCTCATCAAAGCTCTAAGTGAATCTGGAAGAGAGAGTGAAGCAAGAGATATGTTCAGTTCAATGGAAAGACATGGATGTGTTCCAGATTCATATACTAAGCGTCTTGTTGAAGAAATTGACCTGAGACGAAGTGGACTCTCGAGAGAAACCGAGTCAGCCTCATAGAAATCTAATCCTCGGGAGTTTGAAAACCCGATGAAGGCTTAGGGACCAGAAAAGTGGGTTCTTACATTTGAAAAAATGTCTGAGAAAGAACGGGATCTTGCCATGGTTTGCCTCTTTGATGCAGAGGCAAGAGAAACAGAACATGAGCGAAAATGCAGGACAGAGTATTAAGTTTTGTTCTTTTGATTGATCAGAAGCTTTTACATCTTTCTGTGCCCGAGAAAGTGGCGGCAATGGTAGTGGCAGTTGATTGGTACTTGACAGTCAAAGTGCAAAATATTTTTGTATGTTTAACACTAGATACAGATGGCCTCGTCCCTAATTATATACCCTTACCGTGTAAAAGTTCTAAAAGTTTAGGAGACAACAGTTTTTTTTGGCCAGATTATATATTGAATAGTTTTGTTGTTTCCATCTCAAGCTAGTATATTACGACATGCATGAATGCTTTACCAAGCATCCACTTGCTCTTGTTTAAGCTACTGATATATACTTGAACTCGAGAGATGACTCAAATTGGTCTTTTTCATGTGGGATACAGGCTGAGAATTGAAGACAAAGCACGATAGTAAGCAAACAATGCTAACAAAAACTCAGGTACTACTGTAAATAGACTAACTGCTTTTGCCTTTCGAAAGTTGCTTGATTTGCACTGAACTTGGAACATAAGAAGAGCACCCAAGCGGTAAACAATATCTGTGTGCAGATTCTCCGAGATCTACACTTCTGAAGTAGCCATTCTCTCTAATGATATAAGCTCTGTTGCGGGTTGTTTTTAGCTTCATTTTGTCTGTATCAAAAAGCATAGCGGCTTTTATCTCCTCGTCAACGAAGAAACTCCAACGTGTAGTAGGTTTAGACATAAGACCAATGAATGGTTCCATGTCCACTGCTACGTGCAACTTTCTCCACGACACATCATTGGGTTCAATCGTGTTAGTAATCCATATCTCCATCTTAAACATATACCAGTGCACAAATAACACCGCAAGTTGTTCTTCTCTAACACTAGAGAGAACCACAACATCTCTACTACGAGAGCGAAACGGCAGAGGCAGAGCAGGTCCAAATCTCTCTGTTGTAAAATTAAAACAAATCACGTATTCACCCATACTTCCTTTTGGAGTGTACCAATAAGTATTTCCATTCACAGAGACACCACCGTCTCTATAAACATCTGTCGCCCAATCAGAAGCGACATTAAGAACCCTCCATGAATTAGATTCTAACTCATAGACTTCGTACTCAAGACGGCTACCAGCAATATAGAATCCACACAAACCAAAAGTTTGTAGCTGCGGTAGGAGTTTCTCGTCTCGTATCCAATAGCATACATATGTATGCGACGAGTTCTAGGTTCGATCCAACGACTTTGCCCCCAATATGGATTCCAAACAACAAACCTAGTGTAGTATTTTGTGATGAGGGATGCCAATAAACCACCGCAATGATAGACTTCAACCGCATTCATTAGGTTAATAAGTTCACCTTTACACTCTATAGATGATTCAACGTCTCTTTCCTTGTGAATTCCATGGAGATCGATGCTCAGCAAACAAAACTTAAAATCCATCACTACGACCACCATAAACTCCCTAGCAGCTTTCACTCGAACGAGGTGCTTCTTTGTCAAGCTTTCTTCTTTGGATAAAGTGTTCCATTGTTTGCAAGTCAATCGTACTGATCTCATAGATTGCACTGGAACCCTAGCGAGTAAAAATGTTTTGATATAGTAAAAATGTTAGAAATAAGCTATAGAAATTTTATATATATATATATATATACATATATTTTGATAATTTTATATAATTATCAATTTATATTAATGATGTGACTATAGATTTACTAAGAATTTTCAAAAAAAAATTATCTTATTATTTTATCTAATTGTGTCCAAAATTACATTAGTCTAATTTGGGACCTGATTGGAGAAACTATTAATTTGTAGATATTATTGAGGAGGATACAAAGAAAGAGTATGATCGCATCCAAATCTATGAACTAATGTTTACCAAAAACTATGACTCTTTGAGGACTTCAAGATTCTATATGCAAGATCACAAAATAAGTCTTACAAGGCATGCTATGCTACCAAGGTAAATTAATTAAGACTCAAAGGACAAAGACGAACAAAAAAAAGAAAAATAATTTTTGTAAATAAGAACAGGTGCTCATCCATACCTGGCAGTGGCAAGTCAACAACATGCTTCACAACAACAAGTCAACAACAACAAAAATAAGTAAATAACTTTTGAAGTACCTATACAGTTTGCTCCCTAATGGAAACAATATTGTACCTTATCTCGCCTGGAGGCAACAGGACTGTAGGACATTTATGTTCCAGATATTTATTTATACTTATTGGCTTGTAATATGTTTGGGGATTTCTGACAACTTCCGTTTCTTGGTTGCAGGCCACACCAATAATCAGTATGACAATTGTTTTGGATGTTAGTTACAAGTAGAAAGAGCATAAGTGAAGCACGAGGTTCATAGAGTTTACAGTCCTATGCTTAATAGAATCTAATGTTTGTTTCTCTTCTTGGAAAGGTACTTCAAACCAGCTCCTAGATTCGATATAAACAGCATGTGTTTGTAATTCTTCTGGCATTGCCTTTAGCGGTAAAGAAAACTCATCTTCACCTGCTTTCTCTATCTTTCTAGTTATGTCAAGGTTTCTAGTTTGGCACAAATCAAGATTACAACTAAACCTTTTCTCCATTTGTAATTTCTACTTCTATTTTAATATGCTTTTGTGTTTTGTATGTTTAAAATTTTATGAAATGAAATAATAAAATCTTCATTGTTTAAACATTTAAACATTAATTTTTTTTTTCAAAACTAAGAACCTCACTATAAGAGTTTACCATTGGAGGAGTACATATTTAATTAACAAACAAAAGGTTCTTAGTTAATACTAAAAAAGGAAAGAACCCCAAAAATACAAACCTACCAATAAAGATGCTTTAACAAGAGGAAAGGGGATCTAGTCTACTTTGTCGACAAAATTGTCTTACGAATAATAAAATCAACTTCGAAACATAAATACATGTTAAAGTGTAAATTGAACACAAGATTCAGTCTCCTACATTAAAAGTCTTGATGACTAAAGAGTAATAAGCGTTTAGATCTATCGTTCAAACATATTTTTGAATCTAAGTATATATATACCAATAAATATGAATCTTTTGACAACTTTAAAATAACTACTAGGTAACAACATTCACTATATACGAGATTTATGGATAAAAGTATAAAAGTATATATTATGGATAAAATTATTATCCTGAAACCAATATCCGTTTGTGTAAAATACGTTTCATCCGTAAAATATTTAATGGCAATTGACAAAAATATCACTAAATTATGTTTTTTCCAAATCTAGCACCACATTTATAAAGTTCCACTAATAGCACTTTTATATATAAATCTAAATTAATTAAAATAGAGAAATAATTATTCCTTCCTCAAAACACAACCGTTTGGCACTTCTTCTTCATCCTTTCTCAAAACAAAAAATCGATCTTGTTCTCGAGGAACTTTCTTCGCCTCGTCGTTTCTCTCATCGCCTCATCGGATTCATGTTACTATTGTCTCGTCACTGGTATATCATTGTTTCGCCGGAGAAAATAGAGATTTGTAAGATTCAGTTAAAAACAAAAAAAAAAAAAAAAAAAAAAAAAAAGACAAAGAAGAAAGAGAGATTTGAAAGCTAGATGAAGGTAAGCTAGTCTATGATGCTCACGATTGTGGTTGTTGGAAATTTTGCTTTTTGTGATTGAAGGGTGTGATTAATTTGTGATAAATTAAAGGGTGTGATTGAAGGGTGTGAAAAATTCTCGTTGTGTGTCCTTTGTAAAATTGGGGATACATTAATCTCTCCAAATTTGAGTGTTGGTAAGAATCGGCGCTTTGAATATGTTGGGAATAAGGTTTTAATTGTTTATTGTACATTTTTATTACCCATTTCATGAATATTTTAGAAAGATTGAAACAAGATTCCAGTTGGTAAGAATCGGTGCTTTAAGTTTGTTTGTTGTGTCGTATGTCTCCATTTTGATCTTTAGCAAAACACTTATTAGCATCCTTTGCATATTATTTATGTGTCTCTACTTTTGTATTTCTATAGTCATAATTGAAGCTGTTTTTATATTCATTCCATGATAATTTAGAGAAACTTGAGATGAAAGGTTTTGTCATTCTTATTGGCTTAACTGGTAGGAATAACTCAAATTGATTTGGATCTAGTTTGAAATTCTGATTTTGTATAAGTTAGCTTCTAATTACAAAGTAGACTAGTAGTAGTATTGCACTAGTTGTAGATTACAACTTTATTTTACTCAAGATCAATGCATCTAATGCAAACATTATGTGTTTGACTCTTATTATTGTGGTAACATTGGTAGTTCATGTGGTAACTTTGTAGAGTATGCGGATTTGGTCAGAAGAACTGGAGTTGCAACAACACTCAAACATTCAGGAAGGATGTTTCGAATTTCAGGAAGGCTTTCATGAGAAAGGGAAAAAAAAAACATACCATACACGCCCCCCACAAAGATTTGAAACCAAGACTTTGAGTATTGTACTAGTAAGGCAAACTTTTCATTCAAAGATTTTATAAAACTAGTTTTCATAAATCATAACCTTTAGTGAAGTGACCTTAGTACAGTGGCAGGAGGTAAGTCCATTTGTAGAAGGCACCATCACACCCGGGATTGAGTCTCGGCTCCTACGAATGTAGGAATTTGGCTAATGGGCCGGCCAGTTGTGGCTCAATGGTTGACAAAAAAAAATCATAACCTTTAGTAGTATTAAAGCAAGTGTATGTGTATTTCTCCTTTATGTTTTTCAATTTTTTGTAGTAATGCTGAGTTTTTATGTTGAAGTTTCCTTGTTTTATGAATTTTTTTTTATATAAAATCATTATTCATAGATGCTCTCTTGCTCAATTCAAAGTTTTGTTGATAGCTCGCATAATCTCTTCTCATGTTCTTGTAACTTTAAAAATCATCATCCAACATTAATCATTCATTAAAAATTCAGAAAGGATTCTATGAAATTTAAGAAATATTTCTTAAATTCCAGGATGACCTTCATAAAAAGCCTGATATTGGTAAACACCTAGATATGCACAAAAATGAACTTATTACCCCTCCCTAATAGAGTAATCTTTCACATATAGAGGCAAAACACCAAAAAGAGTTTTAGAAACAGATTCATATAAATTTAGGAAAGATTTGATAATATTTAGAAATGACACCTTAAATTCCAGGATGACCTTCATAAAATATTTAGAAGACACAAACTTATTACTCTTATATGTATATATATATATATATATATATAACTCTTATTCAGCATGTTCACAAAAATGAAATCAAATATTTACTCAATAATTGAGTAATCTGTGATATATTAAGACAAAAAAAAAAATCTAAAAATTCATTTCTTTAGTGTGTGAAGGATTCCATAATGTTTAGGAAAGCATCCTTGAAATTTAGGAAGGTTTTACTAAAAATTCAGAAATCTCAAAAATGGTGATGATGAGAACCAGAATATCCTCCTTCAGGGTACCTGTGTATTAAAATGCAATGACAGAGGATGTACTTGTGTCAAATCATGAATGAGCTCTTGATGTTAAGTTAAAGTATGTGAGACCATTTCTGATCCAGCTGAAGACACCCATGCTTGCATCTGGGCGTTCACTTGTTTTAGTTGCCTAAGAAGTAAGTTAATCCCAGCTTCAAGATCACTCTTTGTACCATCTAACTTTCTTAAAGCTTTTGTGGAAACAAGTCTATGATAAGAATGCATTTGCTCGTCGAGCTGAACTTCAATCTTTCTATCATGTGGGATTCACATGAAAACTACACAAAGACAGATTCTTTAATCTCCTAAACAATATCGATAATATATAAAGCCTCCCTCTAATTCTCAACACAAACTCTCAACTAAACAGACAAATATATGAGAACACAAATTCAGATTCTATGACAAGTTTAAGCATTTTGTATAAGAATCAAAATTAGCATAAATATGGGAGTGGATAAATAAAAAAAAGTTGCAATAACTATCCAAAATTGAGTTAACTTGTTGTTGTTCTCTAAAATATAAAACATAGAAAGGAGAAGAAGAAACTAAAACCTTAAATAGAAGAAGTAAAAACAAGCAAACCTCATCTCAATTCTCAGGAACTTCAACTTCACCATCTTGAATCTCTTGTTAAATATCTTTTGGATCTTTACCATTCATAGTACACCAAACAGAAACACAAGTCCCCAAGATCTCTCTCACTAAAAACCACTAAGTTCCTTAGCATTAGATATAGGCCTCATGATCCTAGCAATCTCAATCACATCATCAAACATTATGCTTAATGTTCTTCACCTTCTTCTTATCTTTCTACAGCTCTTTTAACGCCGTCATGACCATTGCCGGTGCCGGCAAACCACTATGACCTTTGCATCACGGTTTTGTACCCAACAGCGCCGCCGCCAATGGTTCAGCATTGTTAGCCTCTCTTTAATTCGACCTTGAAGCACAATTTCAAGAGATTTTATCAAATCCACATTGTTAAATAGTAGATTTAACCAAAATGACAAAATTGCAGGGGAGAAGAACACAATCTCTGGACGATTCGCTCAAGGGGACAAGGAGGAGCTTGTGAGAACCAATAATGAGAATTGGGTAATCTCCGGTGAGAACACAAGAATTGGGGCTATCTCCATTTTAGATCTTTCGTGAAAGGTTAGATAGAAGAGACGTATGATGAATCTTTATATTGTATAGAACCCAAAATGCAAGTCTTTATGTTTGTAAGAGTTAAATAGCTTATTTGTTTTGCATATGGCATACAATATGATAAAATGCAAGATACAAAACAAAATTAAAAATTAATTGCCTAATCTTTTACCAAAGAAGATCACGACGAAAAAAAAAAAAAAAAAAAAAAAAAAAAAAAGCCAAGAGTATTTTAAATTTGCAAGAAATTAACTGATGGGTAAATAGTAAACGGAGTTATTAATAGTGTTCTTTTTTCCCCTTGGTGGTGGAGATTGCTAGATTTGCACTTAACTTGGAATATAAGAGGAGTGATAGATTATGGTTTTTGTAGTTTTTAACCATGATATAAGGAGTCTTTTAGAGTCTTTTGATGTGTTTTAGGTTCTTTGAGAGTCTTTACAGGTTTTCTAGAATTTTGGCATGGATGGAGCAAAGTAGAACAATTTGGATCATTTTGGAGCATAAATCTTGAAGAATCAATTTGGACTCGGATCAAAGCAATGGCATCGATCGACACCACTTAGGAGCATCGATCGACACCCTCTTTAGCCGATGAAGAATCACAAATTTAGAAATTTTACAAAGTTGTCCGAAGTTTTCCATAATTGCAACACAAGTCCCTGACGTGTTTTAGGACATATAAATAGTATTTTTAGGTTTTACAAACCCTTATGTTATTTTCTAGCAAGTTTTATTTTTCTGCAACCCTGTGAGATTTTGAGAGCTTTGGAGAGAGCGATCGGAACTGCTTTGTAGAGAAGAACTCTTGAACTCCCTTTACTCTTTTAATTTCAATTGCTTATTATTCAGGAAGATGATTTGTGTTTCATTGAATATATCTGAGTAGTTTGCTTTTTAGGTTCAGGGTTTTTCATAGGGTTTTTATGAATTATTAGATCTGTTTATTTAGGATTCATTATCTTTCTAAATCTTCATCATAGGTTGTTCTTCATATTAATCCTTGATTGGCCATCTAGAATTAATAATCTAGGAAAATAAATTGGTATGAGAATATAACTGATTTTCCTGATAAAACTTTTTGATGATCAAAATTACTTCTTGCAAAGAGATTTGATTTAGTAATTTTGTGAACAATATAAACATGTTTTTAAAGCTGATTTTTAACCTTGAATTTTGCAAAGAGATTTGGGTTTTCTGGTTTTAAATTTAGATAATATTTGCAGTGAAAACTGATTTATTTGACAAAAGAGTTTAGAGTCATAGATCTGTTCTTAATTGCTTGAATCCTATTTATTTGTTGATTTAATAATTTGTAATTTCCTGATAAATTCCCTAATCTTAGATTTTTGATCCTCTGAATATACAACAGTTTATTTAATATTTTGCATTGCTTTTCTTAATTTAAATTAATCTGTTTAGCTTAATTATAAAACTCTATAATTTATTGTATAGACTTGAGTCCTTGTGGAATTCGACCCTTAAGTACTGCAGAGATCTCTTAATTTGAGAGAGTAGCTCTAGGATTTAATTTGAGCATATCAATGAGCATACAAATGGAGACATCATAAGTGTGTGTGCAGATGTTCTTAGCAAGGCGGGCTTAGACATAGCATTGAAAATATAATTTTAACATTTTTTATGTTCAAAACAGTTGAAAAGGGGTCTCACATCACATACAAGTCTACATGGTTGCGGGTTTTAACAGGCAAGCCCATGCGGGTCGCAGATTTAGTGGGCAAACCTATACGAGTTGCAAATCTCGCAGACAAGTCCAGATGGATGTGGACTGGTTCGTTTAACATATATAGTTTACACAAACAAAATGAACACAAAAAAAAAATAGACAAAACAATATATAAATTTAAGAATGTGTGATATGCCTCAACTATACCGTGTATCAAAACCAAACAAAAAATAAAATATATTTGATTTTCATTCAATAAGACACAAAATATATAAAACACTTTATTTTACAATTTAATCTAAACATGAAAGACAAAACATTAACAAATATCACATCTCCAACAAAATAAAATAAAAATACCGTGGGTCAGTTTGGGTTACAACATTTAGAACCCGATCACTACCCGAACTACCAAGTATCCAAAAAATATTCAAATAATTTTAGCTAAATTTTGGCATATTGATGCGGAGCGAAAGTGGTGTAACGGTGGACTGAAGATGGTGAGGCGGTGAGACTCTGTTTTGGGGAGCAAAAACAGAGCAAGTGGAGTGTAACGGTGGAGATGACAAATCGGAATCGGGTGAGAGTCCTCCTCTCAGGTCTTACACGACGCAAGATCCTTTGGGCAATTTAAATTGCCTCTTTTTTGGTTTTTTTCTTATTCAATTCAACGATGGGTTACATAGGTGGTCACAAGCTCTATTTATAGAGTTGTGTAAAAGACTCACGAAACTGATTCTAAAAGAAAGAGATAAAGCCAAATAAAAACCAAAGTGTATCCTAATCTAAACGAAACTCAAAAGATAAGATCAAAAACCGACTCTAACTTGATGGGCAAGCAAACACCGATGAAGGCCCATCAAGAGTGTAAACCCCGCTACGTCTGGTCTCCCCAGGTGGGAGAGGATTCGTCCTCGAATCCAAGGCGTCATTGTCACCACGAAACAGAGACAAATGCTTGACATTGAACACATCCGACGTACGCATGTGAGGAGGCAGTTTGACGCGGTAAGCATTAGCGTTGATACGCTCCAAGACTTCGACAGGGCCTATCTTGCGCGACTTGAGTTTGTTATACTCACGGGCAGGAAAGCGCTCCTTCGTCAACACAACCCACACCATGTCTCCCGGCTGAAAGATTAGCTCACGACGCTTGACATCAGCCACTTCCTTGTACTTGTCTTGTGCGATCGTTAAGTTATCCTGAGCCTGCTTATGAAGGACCTGCAAATGATCAACAAAGTCCAAAGCCTGACCATGAAAACGGTCACGATCGGGGAGAGTGGTGAGGTCCATCGTACACCATGGCACAATGCCGTAGACCACACGAAATGGCGAAAACCCAAGATTTCGGTTCAACGCATGATTATGTACGAATTCGGCTTGGCATAACTTCGTGTCCCAACTCCTAATATTGTCACCCACCAAACAGCGAAGCAAATCTGCCAACGAACGGTTCATAACCTCTGTCTGACCATCAGATTGAGGATGGTATGCGGAGCTCATGTCCAAGCTGGTGCGGAGAAGCTTCCACAAAGATCTCCAAAATTGACTTAAGAAACGGGTATCCCGATCAGAGACAATAGACAACGGCAGACCGTGTAAGCGATAGATCTCCCGGAAAAACAAAGCCGCGACCGCAAGAGCATCCGTAGTCTTCTTACAGGGAATGAAATGTACCATCTTGGAGAACCGATCAACAACGACAAAAATAGAATCGTTACCGCGTTGAGTACGAGGGAGACCCAAGACAAAGTCCATACTGATGTCAGTCCAAGGCTGAGAAGGCACCGGTTACGGCATATATAAACCTGCATTCGTCGCTTTGCCCTTGGACGTTTGATAAACACGACAACGTTCAACGAAGCGCTCCACGTCACGACACGAGAGACGGCCTGTATTAAGACGAGGCCACAAGATGAAGAGTACGGTCTCTGCCGACATGACCCTCGTTGTGAAGCTCCTAAACTATCTGCAACCTCAAGCTACACTCAGGCACACACAAGCGTAAACTCTTGAAAAGGTAGCCTTCGTGAACAACAAACTCGGCGGAGGTACCGTTCTCAGCATCTAAGAAAATATTCCCAAAGAAAGGATCAGCTTGATACATATTAGCAAAGGCGGCAAAGCCAGAAGCCCCCGCATACATCGTACCAAGCAAGTTATGACGACGACTCAAAGCATCAGCGACACGGTTCGTAGCTCCAGACTGGTGACGAATTGAGAACGTGAACTGTTGCAAAATGGCAATCCATGAGGCGTGACGGGAAGAAACCTTAGCTTGGCTATCCAAATGGCGCAAAGCATCATGGTCCATGAAGAGGATAAAGTCGCGGTGAACCAAGTAGTGATGCCAATGCTTTATGGCTTGAACAATAGCATAGAACTCCATGTCATATGTGCTATAGCGCGAACGGGCTCCAGCGAGCTTCTCACTAAAGTAACCAATGGGACGTCCCTGTTGACTTGAAACAGCGCCAATACCGACCTTCGAATCATCACAATGTAGTTCAAAGGCAACAGAAAAATCAGGTAACACCAGGATAGGAGCGGATGTGAGCTTGGCCTTGATCAACGTAAAAGCAGCAGCTGCCTCGGAAGTCCATTCGAACTTAGAGTGATTCATGAGGCTAGTTATAGGTGCCATAATAGAACTGAAATTAGGAACAAAACGCCTGTAAAAGGAAGCCAACCCATGAAAGCTGCGGACATCAGTCACCGTACGAGGGGTTGGCCAAGAACGAACAGCTTCAACCTTAGCCTTATCAACGGACAACCCACGACCAGAAATCACGTAACCAAGAAACAACACTTCTTGCGCTCCAAACTCACACTTATGTTGGGCACCAAACAGCTTCTCACGACGCAAGACACAAAGAACCTCACGTAAATGTTGTGCATGCTCGCCCATAGAGGCACTGAAAATAAGGATATCGTCAGGATAAACCACCACAAATCGACCAATAAACGGGCGGAGGGCTTGGTTCATAATACGCATGAATGTGCTTGGAGCGTTGGAAAGACCAAAAGGCATGACAAGCCACTCGTAAAGGCCCTCGCGCGTTTTAAACGCAGTCTTCCACTCATCACCAGGCAGAATGTGAATCTGACGGTAGCCGCTCTTGAGATCAATTTTGGAGAAAATATAAGCTTTCCCTATTTGATCTAGGAGATCATCTAACCGTGGAATCGGAAACCGATAACAAACCGTGATCTTGTTGATGGCCCGACTGTCAACACACATCCGCCAAGTACCATCTTTCTTGGGAATTTGTAAGGCGGGAACTGCACAAGGACTTAAACTTTCTCTGATGTAGCCTTTGCGGAGAAGATCCTCCACCTGACGTCGAAGTTCTTCATGCTCCGTGGGGCTCATGCGGTAATGCGGACGATTAGGAAGTGTAGCACCCGGAATAAGGTCGATACGGTGTTGAATGTCACGTAATGGCGGTAATCCGGTGGGTAACTCAGATGGAAAGATATCCATAAAGTCAGCAAGAACAGAGGCCAATATCGGAGGAACAAAAACCTTCGCGGAAGTCTCGGGAGAGGGAGATAACAACAGCGCAAAGGCTAAGCCTTCTTCACGTAACTCGGTTTCAAAACGAGCGAATGAGCAAAGTAAGGACACATCGCGGTTGGGAGGAATAGAAGACGGCGGAGACGAGTCACTAGGCGTTGTCGGAGGTGGAGGAGACAAAGATGGTTCACGAGACGGAAGCAGGACGATCTTGTGCGTCTCCCAAATGAACTCATGCGTGTTCTTGGCACCATCATGTATGATCTTACGATCGTATTCCCAGGGTAGACCAAGAACCAAATGGCTCACATCCATCTTAGCAATATTGAAATAACAACGATCCTTGTAGAAAGGACCTATCGAAAATGGAACAAATGAACGGTGGCTGACACGGGCCGCGACACCGTCTTGCATCCACGATAAGGTATAGGGAGTGGGATGAACCTCGACAGGCAGACCCAACTTCTTGACTGCGGACTCAGCAATAAGATTTTGGCAACAACCGGAATCAATGACAAAAGTGCAAATCCAGCCGCGAATGGTACAGGTGGAGCGGAAGATATTAGTACGCAGCCAATGGGATTCACGTTGTTGAGGTGTAAGGCATATGTGACGTGCGACTAACATCTTGCCCTGGTCACCAGAAGTGGGTTTGATGTCTGACTGATCAGGAAGAAGATCGTCATCATCATCCTCCTCATCCATGATTTCTGTATCGGCTAGTAGACCACGCTTAAGTTGACTAGGACACGCGGTTTGCCGATGTCCAGGCTCGCCACAGGTGTAACAACGGAGCGCATTCCGAGCAGATCGACGCAAAGCAGGATCCTCAGTTGTCTTGCCCACACGGTCATTGGGTTGTACTGACTCATCGATCTGAGAGGAACCACTGGGCAAAGAATTAGTCTCTATGGGTCGAGAACGATAAGAGGAGCTCCATGTAGTGGACTTAAGCTGTTGTTCGAAGGAAGCAGCGCGGCGATGAGCTTCCGCAACCGTAGCTGGATCGAACTGGGATAATGAATTCTAAAGTTGAGGGCGAAGATCACCAATGAAGCGAGACACCCGCTGAATGTCGCTATCATGAATCTCTGTTTTTGTTAAGAGAAGATAAAATTCCTCTGCGTAATCATCCACTGTACGGGTCCCCTGTTTCAGATTATGAAGGCGGGTGAAGACAGTGCAATCGTAATTGTGGGGCAGGAAGGTTGCTTTGAGCTTACGCTTCAGTTTCTCCCATGAATCAATTGGTGTTTTTCCGCTACGAGACCGGGTTGTCTTCAGTTGTTGCCACCAAGAAGCAGCATGACTACGGAAACATGTGGCAATAAGCGGAACACGACGATCATCCGGAACGTTTTTAAACTCCAAGATTTCTTCGACTGTTACGATCCAATCGAGAAGGGAATCTCCCCGAATGCCTCAATGGAACTCCGGAAGCTCAATCTTAAATCCTGTCTCCCAACGGTATCGTTGTGACGGGGACGAGTGTTGTCATCAAGGACGCGGGGATCACGTAGGGCTTGACCGTGTTGATTCTGAACGTCCGGGACAAAAGCAAGCTGGTTGTGAGGATTGGGGCGATTGGTTGGATCTGCAGCACCCCCTTAAATAGCTTGAACGATGGTTGCACCCAGCTCTTGGAGAGAAGCGTGGAAAGCACGTTGCATGTTGAGGTGCATTGTGGGCAAGTTTTTCTGCAGAGAGGCGAGATCTGTCGGATCAGTAAGAAGCACAGGCTTGTCGTCTGTGTCAGTAGTCTCGGTCTTCGTCGGTGGAGCCATCAGAAACGTGCAGGATCGAAGTAAAGCTGATACCAAATGATGCGGAGCGAAAGTGGTGTAACGGTGGACTGAAGATGGTGAGACGGTGAGACTCTGTTTTGGGGAGCAAAAACAGAGCAAGTGGAGTGTAACGGTGGAGATGACAAATCAGAATCGAGTGAGAGTCCTCCTCTTAGGTCTTACACAACGCAAGATCTTTTGGGCAATTTAAATTGCCTCTTTTTTGGATTTTTTCTTATTCAATTCAACGATAGGTTACATAGGTGGTCAGAAGCTCTATTTATAGATTTGTGTAAAAGACTCACGAAACTGATTCTAAAAGAAAGCGATAAAGCCAAATAAAAACCAAAGTGTATCCTAATCTAAACGAAACTCAAAATATAAGATCAATAACCGACTCTAACTTGATGGGCAAGCAAACACCGATGAAGGCCCATCAAGAGTGTAAACCCCGCTACATCACATATCATATATTTAACAAATATTTTTTAGATATTTTGATTATTTTTGGTATTTAGGTATAAAACTAATTGGTATATCCAAAATTATAATTATGGATAATTGAATTATATCAATGTTAAATATTATTAATATTGCAAATATTACTATATTTTTGGGTTTTATAGATACCCGTTTGGGCAGCAGTATTACCCTAATCTGAATCCAAACCCACGGGTTAGCAATATAAAACTCAATAGTGTTATTTAGGTATACTCGTACTAACCCAAAACCTGTCTTTCAGATCGGATACTGGGTAGGATATTCGGGTACGGTTTCTTTTGTCTAGCCCTATGTAATATGTACTCTGAATTTGGGCCACAACACCGAACGACAAACCGACTATTCTAATATCTAATGTATAACAAAATATGATATACAAAATAATGGAAAACATATATCTGCGGTGTACCGGCGGTGTATTATAATTGTACTAACTCACTTCAAAGTTATTGCTATTAGTTTAGTATATGTTTACATTATATATTAGTATATAATATATTTAATATGTACAACAATACATATACCATTAAGAAAACACTAAATAATTAAATCATAAAATAATCAAAAATAAAATATGATCCCGTGGTATACCATAAAATATGATTCCGCGGTATACCGCACGTGTGTATCCAGTAAATCTTACAAGGCATGCTACCAAGGCAATTAATTAAGACTCAAAGGACAAAGACGAACAAAAATAGAAAATTAATTTTTGTAAATAAGAACAGGTGCTCATCCATCCAAACCTGGGAGTGGCAAGTAAGGTCTCAATTGCACACTAAACATGCTTCACAACAACAAATGGGCTAATTATTGTACCCTGCCCGTGTAAGGTTATGGAAACAATAATCCAATTTGCCAGATTTTGACATGAGAAATGAGTTTCTTGTAGTAACCTCAAACTAGTCTTACTCAGGCCTTCCCCAACGGGGAGTTTTAAAAGAGGATATAACTCAAAAGAAGGAAAAAAATAAATCAGAAATAAGAAAAAAAGTTAAGAGGCTCTCTTATTTAGTATACTGGATTTGAGAATAAGAGACTGTACGTGTCACTTATTTATTGGGCAGACCAAAATAATAGAGATACAATTATTTTGATAGCCGAATGATTATTTTTCTTTCTCTTCCTCTCCCTCTCTCTCTGTCTCTCTCTCTCGATCGAAGTCACGAATTGGTAATGGAAGAAGATGGAATCAATGGATAATTGGGTCGGAGGAGATGCGACGGTACTGCTAAATCAGATTTTATTTTCAACCATCTTCTCTTCTTTATCCGCCAAATTGTTCATCTTTTGAAACTGCCTAATCCCGGTGAGTTTTTCGATTTCTAATCTTCTTTATTCGCCAAATTGTTCATCTTTTGAAACTGTTTCATGTTTGTTCTTTTCGCAATTGGCTAAATCCTAAACCGAGAACTCTCAATTTCAGAGATGCAAGAGATAGGCTAAAACATTATAATCCTTGATAAGCTTGTTGGTAGGATTCTTTATCTGTTTCCATGTGAAATTAAGAAGCATTTTGATTGAACTTAGCAGGATTCTGAATCTGTTACGATTTCAACTTGAGCAGCATGTTTATTAAACTTAGCTGGATTCTGAATCTGTTCTGCGGAAAAAATTAGTAGAATACGTGGAATTGATGTGATCTGAAACTACAATTTTAAGAAATGCTAGCTGAGTTTTGATATCACTCTTATCTAATTTGGCCTGAGTTTACTTGTAAACTAGATTTTGTAGTTTGATCCCTTGTTTTGTTCGATTTCATTTGAGAAGCATTGTGTAGCCTCCATTGTAACTTTAACCCTCTCTCTCTCTCTCTCGCCCTCTGTCTTGCACTGCCTTATGTTTTCTCCTTCAAGACAGGCAGTTCAAGAATATGGTATGGGACCTAAGGGGTTCTGCGTTAATTTGTGGTTACACCACTTATCATCGTTTGCAAAATGAAGAGGAGAGTCGTGGTGACTGATAGGTCAGTCTCATTTGCAACTTACTGCTCTTGTTCTTATTTGTAGCTGTAGTATTTAAATGCCCCAATCTGCTTTCTTATCTGATCATGGTTTTTTCCTTTTTGCTATTCATCTACATGTCGCTATTGATAATGCTAACTACAAAAGTACAAAGGCCAAACATTTCAGATTGCTTATTAACGCCTTTGGTGTTTTGAGACTGTGGACATATGAAAGGAAGTTCTTATGGTTGAATCTCATTTTGGTTTTGACAGCTTATTAAGTATGGACGGTGACTTTGCACCAATGGAAGAGCTCTCTCAGCTTCGGAGGAAGTATGGCTTCCTCTTAGTTATTGATGATGTGAGTTGGTTGACTCTGTTCAAGCAAAGTTTTAGTATGTTGGTGTCAACTACTTTTTTACAGAAGCAATTTGATATTGTCAGGCCCATGGAACATTTCTTTGTGGAGAAAATGGAGGTGGCGTGGCTGAGGAATTTAACTGTGAAGCCGTCGTTGATTTATGTGTGGGCACTTTGAGTAAGGCAGCAGGGTGTCACGGCGGATTCATAGCTTGCAGGTATCCATGCCTATGTGATCTTAAATTCGTGAATCAAGAATATGTTTTAGTGTTGGTTCATAGCTTTGGACATCTGCTTTTCATCGAAGGACCTCTGCTTTTCCTTTTTGTTCGATTACAGAACTTGTTGGTAGTGTGAAAAGTGATGCGTGTTTCTATCCTTCAAAAGAGACAATTTTAGCAACAAAACTTCATGATGGTCATATAGTAGAACTTAATATTTCATATCAAAGATGGACAATCAAAACAACTTTACTAAAAAAAGCCAACAAGTATTTCTCTCCCATTCGTAAAGGAGTCTTTGAGCTATTATTTGAGTTTGTACCAAGCTCCCTCAAGAACAAAGACTATTAATGTTTAAAAAAAAAATTCAAATTAAGAGACTCAAAATTACAACCCACCATTGGAGGGAAAAATTTTCATTAAGATTCCTAAAGTTCTTATTCTACTAAAAGTACATAATATAGTAATTAAAAAATTTAAGAGCTCCAAAAATATAACCCTCCATTGTGGATGCCCTGTCAGTTCCTCGTACTGGCCATCAAATTTTTGAATAATCTTATACTTAGTACTGTAGATCCTTGGTTTTAAGAAGTTAACAAATAACAATAGACTTATTACTGCATATGGCATACAATGCAATATGAGAAACAAAGTTAACAATTGACTTTTATTGATCTTGTTGGAAGAAGATTACAAAAGAAAAACAAAGCAAGAGTATTAATAAAATTTTTCTCAAAAAAAAAAAGAGTATTAATTAAATATGCAAGAAATTAACTTATGCGTATATAGTAAACGGAGTTATCAATATATAGTTTGTTTTTTCCCCTTTGCCTGGTGGTGCAGAGATTGCTAGATTTGCACTGAACTTGGAATATAAGAGCACACAAATGAAGACCAATGAAGTTTGTGTGCAGTTTTTCCCAGATCCACTTTTCTAAAGTATCCATTCTCTCCAAAGATGTAAGCTGTGTGCTCCATCCCTTCACTGATATCAAAAACCACAGCTACTTTCTTCTCCTCGTCAACGAGGAAATTCCCATTTTTAAAGTCAAGTTCACGTCGTCCAGCTAGTGGATTCATATCCACTTTTAAGAACAACTTGTTCCACGATACGTCATTGGGTGCAATCTTATTAGTTATTAGTAATCCATATCCTCATATTCCAGCCCGAGCGCTTACATAACACGGCAAGTTGCTCTTCTCGAACAGTAGAGATAGTCACAATACTATTTTCAGTAGTCTGAAACGGAAAAGGCATAAGCGGTCCAAATCTTTCTCTTGTAAAATCAAAACAGAACAAGAATTCTCTCGCCTTTCCGTTGAATTTTTCTTTTTGATAAATATACCAATAAGAATTTCCTTTCACAGAGATGCCATTATGGTGAAACCATGTTTCCCACATGGTGGACTTGATATCAAGAACCCTCCATGAATTAGAGTCTAACTCATAGATTTCGTACCCACCATATTTCCTATATCTCAAAACTTTGTATTTGCGGGACGAGTTTCTCGTCGTCTCGTATCCAATAGCATACCAAGGAAAGGTCAATCCGTCACGACTTCTAGGTTCGATCCTCCGAGATTGCTCTGTATACGGGTTCCAAACCACGAGGCTAGTATAGTCATCTCTGGTACATAACAATAATCCTGAACAATGACATAATACTCCTGATATACCGACTTGATCATATGAATCGTCGTGAAGGTTAATAAGTAGACCTTTATGCTTTACCTGGTTTAGAATTCCATGGAGGTTGACACTCATTAGATAAAGTCTAAAATCCCTAATCATGACCACCAGAAACTCTCTGTCGCTTGATGTAGCTTCTTGAGCAAGGCGTTTATTTGTAAAGCTCTCATCTTTGGATAGCTTGTTCCACGTTTTGCAGATATATCGTACTACTCCCAAAGATTCTTTAGGAAGTTTAAAGAATATCTCCTCCAATAAATCCCTTGGAAGATTTGATATCTTCGTCATTGTCTTCTCTCTCAGCAAAGGATCGATGTCGTAGAAAGCTTAATTAGGGTTTTTTTAATTAGAAAGAGTTGTATAGGTAAAAATAAGTTAAGGTTACAGTTTTCTTTTTCTTATAAGCGACCTTCAGAAATAAGCTATTACCAATTCCAGTTTTGGTGTATGTTATTACTAATTTACTATGTCTTGTGGTCATGGGCTTGGACTATCAAATTAAGCCCAATAATTTTGGCGTATTTATTAAAAAATGCGGCGCCACTTTGAATCTTGTTTTTTGAAAACCAAAATTAAAAAATTAAAATCTTCCCTCGTTATTTCCTTTTTGTAATTCAGTCTCTAGTTTAGATTTTTTTTTTTTGTGGTTGGCGGGTGGTACAAAAGTAATAAAAGCTCCCGCTCGAGGGTATAATAGTAAATTCAAGTAACCCGAAATACTAGGGTTTCTCCGCCCCCCCGCCTTCCTCCTACACAATTATAAAATACCTCTCCGTTTGTTTTATCAGTTGCCTCTCTCATCCCCTCGCCGTCTCTCTCTCTATCTCTCTTATAATCAAAACTTATTAGCGATCATTTTCTTATTTTCGAAAGATGTCTGAGAGATCAGAAGAAACCAAAACAAAGCTAGACTCTGCCGGAGAGTTATCCGATGTTGATAACGAGAACTGCAGTAGCAGCGGAAGTGGCGGCGGTGGTAGTAGTAGTTCCGGTGATACCAAGCGCACTTGTGTTGATTGCGGAACTATCCGAACTCCTCTTTGGCGTGGTGGCCCTGCCGGTCCAAAGGTTAGCCCCCTTTTTCAATTTCAAATCCTTCTTCTTTGAGTTTCCGATTTTACTAGATCTGATCACTAGATCGCTATAAGATCATCTTAGTATGATCCGATCTATACTTATGGTTGGTTTGATCGTTTCCTAAAGCTAGTTTGAAGAAATTTAGTGTAGTAGGAACTGATCTCTTCACATTTGAAATTGGCGATCTAATAGATTTTTATTTTGTTTGATTGTGAAATATGCAGTCATTGTGCAATGCTTGTGGGATCAAGAGTAGGAAGAAGAGACAAGCGGCTGCTGGGGTGAGATCAGAGGAGAAGAAGAAGATTAGAAAAAGCAATCAGATCTGTAGTAATGATCTTAACCTTGAAGATCGAAACACCAAGAAGAACAACAAAGACGATGATGAGGATGATGATCACAAAACTAGTAGTAGCAGCAACAATAATAACAACAAAGGAGTGAGTAAATTTTTGGATTTAGGGTTTAAAGTTCCGGTGATGAAGAGATCAGCGGTTGAGAAGAAGAGACTATGGAGGAAACTCGGTGAGGAAGAAAGAGCCGCTGTGCTTCTCATGGCGCTTTCTTGTAGCTCTGTTTACGCCTAAACCGGGTTCTTGTTTTTGGTTTATTAGGACTTAATAATAATTAAGTGAGAGCGATTTTGAATTAACTTTTAATTAGATAGAGAATATTGTATGAAATGAATGTGTAAAAGTTCCCTAGTGATGTCGTTTTTTTTTTCCTTTCTTTTTCGTTTCACTAATGTTATGTGGTTCATTTTCTTAATGAATTTAAACATTATTAACAAAGACACTTTTTTTTTGGATTGAATTGAATATGCCTACACACAATGATGAGGAGTTGGTCGTAAAAAATTTGGAGCGTCAATGTACCTTTTTTTTTATGGGCCCGACTAGCCCACGGAATTGGGCTTTTTTGAGAGAATCGAGGCGCGTGGTTTTAGTTGTCCTGTCTCCATCAGCGCCCCCCCCTTTCTTTTTGTTTTTGGTCCATTGAAGACGTATTTGATTTGAATTTTTAAAATTATGTTTCCTTCCTTTTTGTGCAAATTCAAATTTCAAATTTTGTCTGGTTTTGAGTTTGAGATTTTTTTAAAAAATATCTTCAAATTTCGATTTTTTTTCCTTTGTGATGGAAATTGTTTTGGTAACTTTGTAATAGTGAAACTGTAAATTGTAAGTTTTGTAACCCTAGTATGTAGTAGAATGATTTAACCTTAATAAGTCATCACATAAAATATCATCAATGAATTATGAAATTACAAAAATCTAAACTGGTGACGAAACAATCATTTTTAATTTAAAATTAGACACTGTGGTGGTCAAATGGGGCAAGTGGCTAGGTGAAAACCACGAGAGAAGGATTCAAATAAACGGGCCAAGTGAGTGGACACCTCAGGCTCAAACCGACCTCGCTCGCTCAACGGGACTCTCTTTGACCATTTCTGTTTTCACCCTTAGATTACTCACTTTCTTCAATTTAGTACCTATAGATTTTATAAACTGACTATTTAATCCTCCCTTTGTATCATTTTTTTTTTTTTTGAACAAATCCTCTCTCTGTATCATAAATAGATGATTTTTTTTTTTTGGTATGAAAAGGGGAGACTAGGTCTCCCATTTATTAATAACGAAAAAAGAAACAATTACACAGGAACATGACGAGGTTGTGCACAACCCATGACGTCCTCTAACAAAATAGACCGGACAGGCTCCGGACAAACAGCAAAGGAATAAAAACCTACAGGCAAAGTAAACGCATAGTTTGCTAATCCATCGGCAAGACGATTAGCTTCCCTATACACATGACTAATACGGACTATCCAGTCCCTCGATATGAAGCCATAGCACAGACGTACTAGGAAGGACAGCGGATGGGAATCCCCAATCCCTGTCGTAAGAAAGCCCACCACCATCTCTGAATCCACCTCTAACTCAACCCGCGTAACACCCTTCTCCCAAGCAGTATATAGGCCATAGTAAACTCCCCACAGTTCCGCTAACGGGGCCGAGCACATACCTATATTCAAGACGAAACCACCAAGCCAATCCCCATTACCATCACGCAAAGCACCAGCTGCAGTAGCCAACCCCGGATTGCCATGGGATGCCCCGTCGGTATTCAATTTAACCCATCCCACACTCGGCAACAACCACTTAATCCATCTCACCTCGCGTGCCACCCTCGGCACCTCACCCCTCTCTGCTTGGTATGCTGCATAAACCTCCCCCGCCGAATCCTTAAGAAACTGTACCCTATCCCGGAATCTTCGTTCACTCCCAAAGATATCCCCGCATCTCCATTTCCAACTCCACCAAACTGCTACCGCAAATAAAGTAGCCCATGAGTAGTTCTCTCGCTCAACGTTTTCACATAAGTTCCCATAAAGCCATTCGAGTAGAGAAGCATTAAAGAACGCATAGACTTTCCCTTGGGGCACTAACCTTCGCCACACTCCCTCCATCGCAGGACAGTCCCGTAACACATGTAGGATGGTCTCCTCGGCGCTCCCGCAAACAGAGCAGATATTCGTATCACACAAATGGCGCCGAAACCTCTCCACATTTGTCATTATTGCTTGATTTACAACTAGCCAGAGAAAGCAGCGAACTCGCTCAGATCCCTTCACCCTCCATACACACGCAAAAAGTTTCTCCATATCTTGTCGTGGCCTATCATCCTGTGTCACAAAATTGTATGCGGATTTCACTGTAAATCTACCATCTGCAGTTTCAGACCAAGATAACCTATCTGGTGCACCTGTAACTGTATCCACCACGATCGCACCAAGCTTCAACCGTGTAGCGTCAGATGTATATGGCAAAATAGTAGCAAGATGCCACCCCGTATCATTCCTCCACAAGTCTCGGACCCGAATGTCCTCAAAACCTAGTGGTAAACCTCCAATCTCCGCATGAACGAGACCAGAATTAGGGATCCATTTATCACTCCAAAATCTTACCTCCTTGCCGTCTCCTAGGACCCAACCCAATCCTGGTATAACCACCTCTCTCAACCCGACGCTTACACTACGCCAGGTAGATGACCACGTGCCTTTCACCACCAGCCACGATGCATCATGAACATCACCAACTTTGTATTTTGATCTTAAAACCTTTGCCCATAGGCTCTCTTTGTCCTGAAGAAGGCGCCATCCCAACTTGCCAAGAAGCGCCTTATTCATCTCTTGAGAAGACCGAATCCCCAATCCCCCTTCCTTCTTTGGTTTACAAACCCTATGCCAAGAAATAAGGTGTTGCTTTCTTTTGTCCACTGTACCACCCCACAGAAAAGTTCTCGATAATTGATCTAGCTTTGCCAGTGTGGACCGCGGTAAGTAGATGGTGCTCATGGAATGGACCGGGATCGACGACAGTACCGCCTTAGTTAAGGTTAACCTGCCTGCAAAACTCAGGAAGCGTCCCTTCCAACCTGAAAGTTTTGACGATACCCTTTGGAGTATCTCCCCAAACGTCTCCTTATTAAGTCTTTTATGGAGAACTGGCATCCCAAGATATTTACCCAGATCCCTTGTTGACTTGATTCCACTTTCATCACTGATTAATTTCTCCAAATCTCGGCTCACATTATTTGAGAAAAAGATCTTCGACTTCTCCAAGCTCACCTTCTGACCCGATGCCACACAAAAACGTTCCAACACTTTTCGAATAATCCGTACTTGAGCCACCGAAGCTTCAGCAAAAAGGATGAGGTCATCCGCAAAACAAATGTGAGATAATTTAGGCCCCCCTCGAGATATACTAATGGGCTTCCAATCCTTTGAGTCCACCGCCATTTCAATGAGATGACATAACCGTTCAAGACACATCACAAACAAATATGGGGACAAGGGGTCACCCTGGCGCAACCCCCTAGCTGGTGTAAATGGCTCAGTCTTCTCCCCATTCCAAAGCACTGTCATAGATGGGCCAGTCACACACTGCATGATCCACCTCCGCCAATTTTCGGATAAACCAGCCACCATGAGAGTGTCCTCCAGATAGTCCCACCTTATGCGATCATAAGCTTTCTCGAGATCAAGCTTAAGTAGCATCCATCCTTTACGCCCTTTCTTGCGTCTCATAGAGTGTATCGCTTCCTGAACCACCACAATGTTATCTGTACTTAGCCTACCCGGTATAAAGCTCGCTTGCGCTGGGCCAATGAGCTTAGGCATCACCTTCTGCAGCCGCATCACCATTGTTTTAGTAATAGTCTTAAACAAGACATTACACAAACTTATAGGTCGAAACTGAGACATCCTCTCCGGCTTGAGTACTTTAGCAATCAGCACCACTAAAGCATCATTAGTTTCTTTAGGCAACACGCCTGATTCAAAGAAATCTAACACGAACCGAAGAAGCGACGGACCAACAACCTCCCAGCATTCCTGATAGAAAACCGGTTGATATCCATCAGGCCCCGGTGCCTTATATCTCCCCATGCTTCTTACCGACCACTCAACTTCAGCAGCTGTAAACTGCTTATTCAAAGCTAAATTTTCTGCATGTGATAACTGAAGAAACCCTGTTGGTGGTAAACTGCTCACCTCCTGCTCAACATCATCCATCGAATAAAGCCGCTTGTAGAAAGCAGTAGCTAAACTCTCCAGATCTTGCATATCTGACACCCACCAACCTTCCTCATCCCGCAACATATCAATGCGGTTCTGTCGTCTCCGAATTATAGTTGATGTGTGGAAAAACTTGGTATTTCGATCCCCTAGAGTGATGACTTTCTCTCGGGATTTTTGGTACCACACCATCTCCTCCTGTTCCAACACAACCTCAAGCTCGTGTAATAGATCTTGTTCCCTTTGTAACAAAGCATCCGATTGTAGACCCTCTAACTGATCTTGGACCATCTTAATCGTGTTGAACAACCCCTCCTTTCTTTTTTGAATATCTCCAAACACCTCTCTGTTCCACTGCTTAAGGTTAACTCTTAACCTATCCAAAGCAACCGGAGTAGAGACGGTACTATCCCACGAATTAGACAATAGCTCTTGAAAACCATTATGCTTCATCCAAGCAGCCTCAAAGCGAAAGGGTCTTCGCTGTGGATTCCCGCGAACTTCAGGCTGTAACTGAACATATAAAGGCGTATGATCAGAAGCCATGAATGGGAGATGCGTAACCACTGCCTCATGCCATTGTAAACGCGCTTGGGGACAGCACAAAACCCTGTCCAACCGCTTAGCAATGTAAGTATTCACCACACGCCCTCGCCTCCAGGTGAACTTACTGCCCTTAAACCCCATGTCAATGAGGGATGCATCGTTAATCCAATCACCAAACTCAATAGAATCAGAAGACAATCGACCGTTCCCCCCTGTTCTCTCATCTAGCCTGACGATAGTATTAAAGTCACCCCCCATGATCAAAGGTTCATTAACTCCACGTACGACCTCCGCCAGCTTTGCCCACAGCCCACTTCTACGACTAGCTGTGGGAGCCGCATACACAGCCACCACATGAACTACCATCTCTCCATTCGTAACTTTCGCATGAATGAATTGATCTGAAGACTCCACAATACTCACTTCACCCACCTCCGATCGCCATAGCAACCATAATCCACCACTCTGCCCTACTGCGTCTACCCGAAACGAATTAGCAAACCCCAAACCATAACAGATACTACTAGCTCGATCCCCACTCGCATGTGTTTCAAACAACGCTAACATATCTGTATGAAACTTCTTCAGCATATACCGGATCGATCTCCGGAAGTTAGGTTTATTTGCCCCCCGGCAATTCCATAGCAAAACATTCATCATTACCTTACAAAACTGGTAGCGAACCACCGGGGACCAACTTTAGACAGCCCGCGGGATCTCCGCCTCCGCTGGCAATCTCTCCCTATCCGCAATCTCCATACCATGAAGCTCCGTCGCCAACAGGTGTGTACCCACCAATCCTCTCGCATTACTTGATCCCGGATCCACGACCACCGGAACCTCCACCAGAGCTCGATTAAGGTCTTCTCCCGATCTCCCCATAACACTGCTCTCCAGTCGTAACCTCTTCCCCGATTCAGACAACTCTACTTCCCCTTTTGTTGGGCCGAATACTAACCCCCTAGCAGGCCTGTTAGTATTAGCCTGCTTGCCTGTAGCTCCACGTGAATCCAATTTCTTCCCTCCTGAGGCCCGTTTTTCCTTCACACCACCTTTTGGGCCTAATTTCCCTTTCTCAGCAAAGCCCACTGGTTTACCACCCCTTGCCAAAACCAGACTCCCTTCCTTACGTGCCTCATTCCCATAATACACATTTTCCTTATTTGCATCCCCTGAAATCCCGACCTCAGTCATATCCGCAGAGATATTCTCATCTCCCAAACTTCCAAAAGGGTTAGATACCGTAATATTCGCCATTTGTTGATTTTCCGGGATTCCCTTGGTCCTACTTTCCAAAACCGGACGTGAGCTCCCCGCCATGAACACCACCGCTTTATTCACTTGCTCCGACCGTGTCCCCTGCCGCCGAACCACCGTGAAACCATCCCCTCCATCCTTAGGAACACTAACCTCTGTTCCCACAGTAGCCACCGGTGCCACCACCGGCTCCGTCGTCCTCCCCCGGGGACATGCGTGGACCAAATGTCCATAGAGACCACATAGAGAACAAATAGCGGATAATCCTTCATACGAGACAAAATATCTCTCTCCGTTGATTCGCACCGTTCCCTTTAATGGCCTCTTGAGATTCACCTCGACACACACACGGGCAAAACGAGCCCTCTCGAACTGCAACGTCGTCGCATCCACCTTGATTGGTCTTCCCAAACCCCGCGCAATGCTCATGAGGACATTTTTGTGATAGTAGCTAAACGGAATATCCGACAGCCGAACCCATACCGGAGTAGTTACTATCTCATCCTTGAGCGGATCAAAATCTGGTGACCACGCTTTCACCATGAGATAACTCCCAAACACCTTCCACGGACCTCCTGTCAACGCCGCCAAATACTCATCCTCCGCCTCGAAACGAACAAGAACAAACTGTCGTGGAAGATCCATAACATGCATCCCTCCTTTTGGATTCCACATCTCCCTCAGTTTCCTACTCAGCACCGATATAGAAATAGGCCGACCCAACACCTTAACAATCATGCAGTTCTTCCACATCCCGTGCATCTCCTTCAACACCTCATCACCGATCGTAATCACCGGCTCCCCATCTTCCCCATTTGGGAACTCAAGACGTACTCTCTCCGCAACAAAAGCCTCATCCAAAAGTCTCTCCGACACCGGCATCCCACTCGTACTTCCTCCGACCACCCGCTGCACCCATGTACGTGAAACATCAGGCGGATCTCCCGGTGGCCGACCCTGCTCTCCACTGTCGGTCATCGTCGCATCATGATCACCCGCTAAGAGAACCCTAGAGTCGCTCATTTTTTTTTTTCACTGTTTTTAGTCTCTTATAAATAGATGATTTTCTACATTAAAAAATTCTCACAAAAATTGATTTTTTGTAATTTTTTATTAATTAAATTTTTAAGAGTCATTAATTGAGAATTTAAAATTTTGATAAATTACTATTGGTTGATAGTTATAAAAATAAATTCTTACAAATAAAAAATGCATTTATAGCTAAATATTCAATGTTTTTCTTAATTTATGTGAAACTCTTAGAAAATCATCTATTATGATACACATAATATAGAAGGAGTACTAATCCTGAGGGAAAGGTTGCAAAAGTCATTAATCAAATTCAAAGGTGACATCTTAAAAGACATTTTTTTATAGCATATCTTATTTTGGTTTCAACTTATGGTAGTATATTCTTTATACATAAGTTAAATCACTGTTATGGAAACCAAATACTAATTATTACCACATTTATAAGAAAGAAATCTTTTATGTCGATATGTTCATAATCAACTTTTATTAAATTTGGAAACGCGTTTTCATTATTCTTTACCAAAATCACGCAAAATCTTCATAATATATATATACCTCTCAATACATCCAAACATTTCCATAAAACACTCTTACAAAAAGATATTTTTTGTGTGAAAATAAATCATTTAAGCAAACATTCCATAAGCTACGTTTGATGTAATCTACACATATTACATAACTAACCGAGTTGCAATTTTGATTGATTAGAAAAATACATGGTTCATCTTGTAATTGACTTTGTTTGCGTAAACCTTTTTTTATTTACTTGAACAAGAAAACATATGAGACCAACCAAGCAAGCAAGTTTCAACACGCACATAACTCTCTTTTCATTACAGCGTCTAACTAAGCTGTTCTGTTTCTTTAACGCGGTCTCTTCATCTCTTCAAAATATAAAAAGCTCTGATTATTTTCTTTTCTGAATTTTCAAAAAGACGAGGTTAGTGTTTGTGAGTAAAGAGATTAAGACTCATCATGGGTTTAACTCCAAATTTTATTTCGTGGATCCTGTTGTTATCTCTCTTCACGGCGATTCCACTAACGTCGTCTCAGCCACAAGCTCCTCCACCGATTTCTCCAGACGCCAATCTCTGCAACGGCGTGTTCGTTTCCTACGTTTACTCAACCGGCACCAAGATTAAACCTAACGACACCAAGAACCAGCCGTACCGGTTCGAGTCAGCGATCACGGTGCTCAACAACGGACGCGACGAGCTTAAATCGTGGCGTGTATTCGTCAAATTCGCCCACCGTGAGATTCTTGTTTCGGCCACCAACGCCGTTCTCTCCGACGGTTCTAGCCTCCCTGTTAGCGTCGAGAACGGGACGATCTTCTCCGGGTTTCCTTCGGCGGATTTGAAGTCGGCTATTATGACGGCGGGTGACCTTACTCAGATGGAAGCACGTGTTGAGCTCGTGGGTACTCAGTTTGGAGTTGCGCCGCCTAGAGTTCCGCTTCCGAAGAACATCACTCTTGTTAACGATGGCTGGTCTTGTCCCAACCCCACTCAACGAGGTAAACAGATTCTGTTATGGCTAGTAAAGTTCTTTAGATTTTTGTTTACATATCCTCGTTTGGTTCAAGAAAATTTCAAGAATTGTTGCGTGTTGAACGTTATTGGATGTTGTGTGATCTTTGAATTTGTTATTTTCATTACGAAAGCATTAGAAAGAGTGAAAATATGGAGGAACGATCACAGTGGTTGGTTCTATTTGTTATTTAATCATTACGAAAGCATTAGAAAGAGTGAAAATATGGAGGAACGATCACAGTGGTTGGTTCTATTTGTTATTTAATCATTACCTCGTTGAAAAAGTCTATTTCTTGGTACATTCAAAGTTTTGAACTAGTCTTCATTAGCAAATTCAGATTTAGTCCTTATAGTTACTTAAGAAAGTATCTACTTCTATGGTTTTATTACAGGTAGGAATGTTTTGGAAGTATGTTGCACGCCAAATCCGAACATTACAACAGCCAAGATTGTTGAAAAGTTCCTTCCTAGGCAAGAAGGAGATCTAACCATAATGTACGATGTGACCAGAGCGTATCAGTCGAGTTACTATGCGCAGGTAACGATCGAGAATCATAACCCGCTTGGTCGGCTTGACAACTGGGATCTGAGTTTCGCGTGGATGAAAGATGAGTTTATCTTCACAACCAGAGGAGCTTACCCGAGTGTTGTCGATTCATCGGATTGCATCAGTGGTCCGCAATCAAAATACTATGGAGATATTGACTTCTCCAACGTTTTGAGCTGTGCAAGAAGGCCACATATCATAGACCTCCCTCTCACTAAATATAACGATACAGATATGGGACGTATCCCATTTTGCTGCAGAAACGGAACGATTCTGCCACGGTCCATGGATCCAGAGAAGTCCAAATCAGTTTTTCAAATGCAAGTTTACAAGATGCCTCCGGATCTCAACATCTCAGCTATAACGCCTCCACAGAACTGGCAGATTAAAGGTAACCTTAACCCTGATTACAAATGTGGCCCTCCTGTTCGAGTCAGCTCAAGCCAGTTCCCTGATCCAAGCGGTTTGCCTTCAAACCGGACTGCCTTTGCTAGCTGGCAAGTCGTCTGTAACATCAGTCAACCAGCTACTCCTAAATGCTGTGTCTCATTCTCTTCTTACTTCAATGACTCGATCATCCCTTGTAAAACCTGCGCTTGTGGAGGTTGTTCTAGCAACAAAGCGGCGCGTACTTGCAGCGCAACCACTCCAGCTCTACTTCTTCCACCTCAGGCTCTTCTTATTCCGTTTGAGAACCGAACCAAACTTACCACTGCTTGGGCAGCTATAAAACGACGCAAGCTCCCGAACCCTTTGCCTTGTGGAGATAACTGTGGAGTCAGCATAAACTGGCATCTAGCTACAGACTATCGAGGAGGATGGACTGCTCGTGTCACACTCTTCAACTGGGGGGAAACTGATTATGCTGATTGGTTTACTGCGGTTGAACTGAAAAAAGCTGTACCGGGTTTTGAGAAAGCGTACTCCTTCAACGGAACTACAATACCTATCAACGGTAAGAACACCACTATTTTAATGGAAGGGCTTCCTGGACTGAACTATCTTATGGCAGAGAGTGACGGGAAGGACCCGGACAAGGACTTTAGGGTACCAGGGAAACAGCAGTCTGTTTTGTCCTTCACCAAGACACGAACTCCTGGAATCAAAGTTCGTTCAGGAGATGGGTTTCCGAGCAAAGTGTACTTCAACGGCCAGGAATGTTCACTCCCTTCTGTACTACCCACGAACAACAGTCAAAGGAGACATGTGTCCACTTCTCTTCTCATGGTGTTACCATTTTTGGCTCTAATGTTTCTGCGGATTTAAAAAGTTCCATTGAGGAGCTTCACAATTTACCTGGACAATATACAGGTTTCTTGATTCTTTCTAACAAGATATGTTACAAAAATAGTCAGTTGTGCTTTGTGCAGCGTGTGATTCTTTGCATTTCTTATGATCAGATTTTGGTAATCAGTTTGTATACACACATTGAATAGACAAACTCCTCTGCTTTAATATTTTTAGTCCGGTTTAAGTGTTGATCTTGAATTCTCGACAGGATCCTTATATAGCATTGACCCAAGTTCACTTCAAAAATACTTACAAGAAGTCTTATTATCCAAGTTAAAAAAAAAAAATTCAAAACCCTAAACAACCTCAGTAGATAAATGAGGAACATAAAAAAATCGTCACGGTATATAATTAAAACCTAACATAAATAATAAATTTTTGTATATAATCTGCCATCTAAAATTTCATGCAGACTATACATATCAAACAAATTTTAAGTAGAAGTAGATGGTCGTGTAAATGATACAATACAAATCCCCGATAGTCCCTTCGGTTTATCGAGCTTTTTAAAATCAATCAAACCGGAATGTTATCGATCGAGTATGCGTCGAAGTCGAATTCACCATCAACCGGTGCAATCCCTTCCTGTATCAACACAAAGATTGTGTTTCCAGTTCTGTTAAGCCAACGTTTTAAACTGCAACTGCTCTTTGTTCGTTGATACAAGTCAATGTTCTTGGATTAGTTACTTTTTCGGGTTTTTATTGTTTACTTAGTGGTAGTAGTTTACGTAATTATGAAAGCCATGTGACCAATGGTGAGAAAGTGTCTGAGGACTGTTATATATATTTGGTTTTGAAACGTGTGCTTGGGCGATCAGATTATGCTTCTATATAAGAGAAATAAATATCAAATTCAAATCAAACCTGCTTAAGAAGTGCGCTCATAAGATCTTCTTGATTACTGTACTGCTCGTGAAACGCCATTGCAGCTGAATCCGCCGCTACTCTCTCCGATTTCACCCTCACTGAACCGCTGTTTCCGTCTGCATAAACTTGATGGTTCTGGACCATTCCCGGATGTGGCTGTTGCTGGTGGTTCCGGACATGCTCGGTGGCTGCAACCGTTGTGTTGTTGTTTCTTGACATGGATGAAGAAGAGTAAGCTTCTGAGTTGGAAAACGCAGCTGATTCTGCGTCTTGATGCGAGTCAAAGGCTATTCCAATACTCCTTAGATCCCAATCGTTCTGTCTTGTGGTGAACATGTCGTAGCTTGGGGTAGCAAAACCAGCTTCAGAGCTGTTAACCTCTTCCTGGTAAGAATTGGTTTTCCTAACTGGAACTGCTGATAAGCCTGGTGCACTTGCTAAAGGGAAACTGTTCACAGGGAGTTCTGTTTGGAAGTTGTTATAAGCCAATGAGCTTGATGAGTGTTGTGTTGTTAGGTGGTTGGTGTAACCTGTCGGTAACACTCGGCTGCTCTCAGGGACATTGTTCCTTCCAGAGAAACCACTTCTCTCGGGAATCCGGTTTGATAACATTGGCTGCCTAATGGATGACTGCGACGAGGTTAGCATTGGCGGTGGTCCACGGGGCAATGACTGCATCAGCATTCCACTGTTTTGAACACTATGTCCAGCTCGTACAGCAGCGATCTGTTGCTGAATGCTCATTCTATTACCCAAAGGAAGCTGTTGTTGTAAACCTGTTGGAACACCGTGAAGTAAGTTCATCTGCGGTTGTTGCTGTTGGGGTTGTTGTTGACCATGATGATGCCCAATCCCTTCACCGAATCTTGTTTTCGAGTTGTCAAAGCTGAAGATACTCCTCTCGTCCACAATAGAGGAAACTGGTAATCCTGACTTAGAGACCATTGTAGGCCGGCCTAAACCAGCTGCTTGAAGCTGTGCAAGACTCTGAGCAGGTAGCTGACCTGTGACGGCTAAGGCTTGAAGATCAAAGCCATTTAATGTTGAAAGAGGGCCAAAGCTTGCGTCTTGACCCGTCATAAACGAGTTGTTTAGATTGCCTTGGTGTTGAGATACTCCCCCAAGCCGTCTTAGATATATTCGATATTTCTGTAAGTCCACACAAAGTTGTTAAAGAACATCTATGCAAATCAAATGGCTCATTCCTTTATCGGATATAAGATTTATTATACCTGGAGATGACTGGCTACGTTTTCTCGGGTTAGTCCAGGAACATTCATCAGCTCTAAGATCTTCTTAGGAACCGCCTCTGCTCCATACAAAGATCAATTAGACCCTATGCATAACAATCACAAATGTTAATGTAAAGAAGCTTTTTAAGTATTTACTTTCAACGCCGAGCTGATTAACCGCAGCAACAAACTGCTGATGCAATTCAACAGACCAGACAACACGTGGTTTCTTCAAATTCGACGCATCTTCGTCTTTATCGTCCCCTTGATCTTCCCCATCCTCATCTTTCCGCTTACGTGAGTTGCTTCTCCAGTTGTTCCCTTCGTTAACAGAGGATGAGTTATCGTCCACTGCATCCTCACCACCAGAAACAGCTGCATTACCTCCTCTGTGTTGCTGCTGCTGCCTATCCCCTGTCTCCTCAATGCTCCCAGAATGTTCTGGTACGCTCCACTCGCTTCTCCTCTTCCGAACGACATGCTGCCATATGTTCTTGAGTGCCTCCATTCGTACTGGTTTGATTAGGTAGTCAACGGCACCGTGTGTTACTCCCTTGAGAACCACACTCTTTGAATCATCCGCAGACATCACTGAGTTACATAATATTCAGAAAACAAGATCAGTAACTGGATCCATAACTGCTAAAGAATCAACAAAAAGGCTCCAAGGGAATAATGGAACGTACTGATAACAGGTAAGTCCATCTCAAGACCAACATGTTCAAGGAGCTTGAAGCCGTCCATGTCAGGCATATGAACATCACTGATGACTATATCAAATCCATGTTTGTTCTTCCGGAGCAGAGACAATGCCAGCTCTGCCCTGTTGCATTTCGTTACTGCATGTCGTCATGTCAGAGACGCAAAAATCAGCCAAGAGTGTTTCCATATCCAAAGAGTTTTTTTTTTTTTTTTTAAATAAAGAAAAAACAGAGAGATTCAACACCAAAGACATATTTAAGAGAGAGAGACAGAACTGTAGATAGATAGATAGAGTCCTAACAAAAAGATGTCTTGAAATTGACATTTTAACCAAACTCAAGTCAAAGATCAGAGAGACTCAGATTTGAATCCATTTATAGCCCCTCAATTATTCATATATACAACACACTGGATCTCACAACTTATTGTGGTTTGCTAGAAAAAGGTTATCGTCAAAGTGAAACCAGATCATATAGTGTGTGATCTAAATCAAGATGAATACTGTATGTGAATAATCTTAATTAAAAGAGCAACAAAAAAATTAGCTCCAATTTAAATTTCTATTTTAGGAAGAGCAAAGTTAGTCAACCACCGATGTGAAAAACCATAATTATTACGAGAGAGAGAGAGAGAATGGACCACAAAAAAAAAAATAAACCCCATCATTGGAGGAAGAGGAGGAGAGAGACCTTCTCATAGAACTATATCGTGGAACACACAAAACAAAAAAAGAGAAGATCTTGTTGTGTTTTTGGATTCGAACCTTCGTAAAGACAAGTCCTAAGCATCCTCTCTAAGATCATGAGACAAGTAGGGTCATCGTCAACTACAAGAACTCGAAGACCAGAGGGAAACATCTCAACGACGGTCTCACCACCGCCGCCGACTTGATTTCTACCGGAACTAGACCCACCAGCCGATCCGAGTCCTCTTCCGTGACTCGGATTCATCATATCTCTCTCCAAAAGAAGAATATATACCAAGAAAGAAAGAAAGAGGGGAATAATTATTCGATTTTTAGTTGAATTTGAGAGAATAAGGAATTGGAAGACGATGAGAGTAGTGTGAGAATATGAATTTGGGGGTAAAAAGAGAAAAAGGAAAGAGAGAGAGAGAGAGAGAGAGAGAGAGAGAGAGAGAGAGAGAGAGAGAGAGAGAGAGAGAGAGAGAGATGAGACTTAGGGAGTTGAAGAAGAAGACATGGCTTGTCTCACCTTAGAGCTCTATTCCTCTGTTTTTTTAATCAGACAGACAGAGTAAAGCTATATTACATATTATTATTATATTAATAATTGAAAAAAAAAAAAAAGATGTGGTTTTATTATATATAGTCATTCATATAATTACTTTACATATATATAAATTGTATTCCTATATGCAGAGCCTTTGTTTTTTTTTATTTTTCATCATTTAGGCCATTTCTTTCAAAGAGTTTCACTTTAGATCCCATTTTCTTTTATATTCTTCATTTTTTTACAGATTAGTGATGTTTATTACAAAGTACAAACAAACAAAAAAAAAATTAACCTTTGGGGTGTCAAGAAATATTGGATGGTGTTTTTGAATTTAGCTAAAAAATTCTTGGCTATTTTGTCAAGTAGTGAAAATGTTGGGGTTGAAATTTTCAATTCACTAAAAATATAGGGTATAAAAGAAATTTTTTATATTATTGGAAGATAGTGGGACCAAAGACCCTTGATGCGTGGATCCAGCTCATAATTATAAAAAAGAAACAAAAATTAAATTATCTCGTTTATGTAAAGTTGTAAACTCAAAACCTTAAAAACAGATTTTCATTATTATCGTTATTTCCCATCTATTGTTATTAGTTTCTATTTTCTCCATATGTTAAAGTTTTTGTTTCGAATTTTCTACAAATTCGAATAAAGGAATTTACCAAGAGAGAGAGAGAGAGGTTGAAGAAGAAGTTTGACTTAAACGAAAGCCTTTGAATTTTAATTTTTGTAATTGGAGAAGAAAACCATGCTTCCTTGTCTTAATGAATGGACCTACATGTGTTGTGTGTATTAGATTAAACGGCAAAAAGAAATAGTATTAATTAATCAATCATCATTAAATAAAACAAAATAATACGTCGACGCACATTCAAGCGTATGATTAAGGTACCAAAAATTACACCTAAGCATTTTCCATTATTGGAGTAGGCCGACCCACGCGCCATATGGTGATCAAACCCTAATATTGTTGTAAACCCTAAGACCTAGTGTTATATAAACCTTTGTATCATTGTTTAAGAAAGACAACACAATAATAAAGAGTTTTCCCCTAAAACCTTCTTCTAGTTTCTACATGGTATCAGAGCAGGCGATTCTTGTGGATCGAAATTAAAGCTTCCGCGTTATTATTCTTTTGATCCAATGATCATGGGATATGAAGATAATGGTGATGAAGACGAACCATACGATGGCAAAGACGTAGAGTCGTAGACATCCTTTCTTTTCTTTTTCTTAATTATTTGGGTATTATTTGATTTTCTCCAAAGAAAAAAAAAATTACGTCATGGTTTCTTCTTTTTTTTTTTTTTTTTTTTTTTTTTTTTTTTTTTTTTTTTCTAGTTTAATTAATTGGGGGGGGTTTTTCCTTTATTTAAACAATTGATGATGGTTCTAGGGTTCTAGGATTTATGGTTTACATGAGTTTGGTTATGATATTTTCTAAGTTTTATTTGGTAATAGTTTTACCATTACGGGGGAGTTGTTTAGAACGCTCATGTTTTTTAGGTCAATTTACTTTTAGTCCGATTTGTGGACTGTCCAAGATTAGGACAATTATTTGTGGAGATTGCAGGATTTGTACCCACGGGATGTTGTTATTCCCTTTTACCAAAGACCGAAGACGAGCTGATGTTCTACCCCTATTTTCAAGATTGAAGTTTATGTCCGGAGGAGTTTGTTGACATGGTTTGTCCGTCCTTGACAAGTGTCCACAACATCCGTGTTCCGCAAGTCTATTGCAAAGTTTGCATTTTGCGTACCACGTTTGTCGTGCGGGGGAGTATTGGAGTATGGGCCGACAGTCCATGTTGGGCTTTGTTATGTGGGTGATTGTAAACCCTAATATTGTTGTAAACCCTAAGACCTAGTGTTATATAAACCTTTGTATCATTGTTTAAGAAAGACAACACAATAATAAAGAGTTTTCCCCTAAAACCTTCTTCTAGTTTCTACATCCATCATCACGTATACATGTTTTAGCTAAGATCTATATTAATACTATTTATTAACTAGGGTTGTTTTGGAATATGTCCTTTCAAGTCGTCTGTAAGTATGAAAACATATACTATAACTTCGACGGTTGGATAAGAAAACAAATTCGATTTGCCCCCAAAAAAACAAAATATTATATATACGTTTTCAAACATACCCAATTTTTAGTTCCATCTTGATTCTTGTGGGAACCGTTCATTATCATCTGCTATGAAGTTTTTGATTGGGAGAAAAATGGTGTAGTGACTAGTGAGAGAAGAGGAGAAGAATTTGGATATTGAACGTGACGAAAAAAAAAATCATCATTACAAAATCGTTTAGTGGCATCTAAAGAACGAAGATAAAAGTCGCATTTGTTCTACCCCTTTTATACAAACATAAAAAAATTAATTCATTAGTCTTCGTTTTTCGGTACGTTGAGGAGATTAATTAGCATAACATATAACTAAGATAATATTTTGCCATCACACATTTTATGTTTTAGTTCTTAAGAACTCGGATTTTTATAATATATGTATAATGTATATGTAGTTACAACATTATATATGATACAAGTATAACAGATGCACGTCTATGGAAAAACGTTGGATGCTAAAAATAAACAAATAAATAATTCAAATGGTTCGTTTCCTTTGAATGATTGACTAGTAACATATGCTACCCACCAATCGCCTATTACCCTCAACAAGTATTTGTATTTATTTAATTATAGGATAACAAATTTGACTATCTTGATTGCTATTATCAAACACAGCTAAACCAATTAACTATTCTATCAACTATTTTACTTACTTTGCCTTGTGTGTGTAACTTTTCTATATTTAAATGTAAGAATTTGTCAACCTCAATGTAAATAATTTATACAAAAAAGTTATCCAAGTTCAGTGTATACTTTGCTTAGACAGATGATTACTTTGCTTAAACAGGTGTTTAGCACCGCCGACATGTCTATTCTTTTGTAAATTAACGATCGTGTTAAGTGTGCCATACGACTGGTTTCATATATATGTGCATCGATACCTAATACCTTTACCTTAAAGTTTTAATCCGATGACATCAAGTGAATTTTTTACTGTTTGTTTAAATAGCAAGTCTTCAAACAATATACTTAATCCAATATCAATAAATCAATGAAGCATTTCTTTATTTTTAGGAACTATCAACTTATATATATATCACTGGAAATACATTTGTTAAGATGATATTATATCATTTGGTTATTACTATAAACTTTATTAGAAACAATAAATGAAAAGGCATTTAATTAGTAATAAGAAAATGAAAAAAACAAATAAAAATCACGTTGTTGAGAAGTTTTCCCTATTGCGACACGTGTCCACGTGAAATGGATAAGATCAGTCGCACCTTTTGTGCATCGACCTCTCCATCTATCGTTGTCTTCATTTGTTTTTAAATTTCCTATTCCAACACTAGTAAATTAGTAAGTTGACAAAAAAGAAATGAAAAAAAAAACTATTCAACTTGTTATCCTCAAACACTACATATTCTACCACTAAAGCTTGGATTTTAATTTTGGAAGAGATCTATCTATCTATTACTAGGAGAATTTTTTTTTTTTTTTTCTTTTAGGAGATTTAATATTTACTGATCCATGTTTGTCATAGCTTTTTTGTTCAATCGTTTTTTTTTTTACTTTTGCTCATGTATGATATACTCAAAAATACTACTAGTATGTATGTACAACAAAATTTATGATTATAAAAACTAAAAAATTTAACTGCGCCAAAAGCTATAAAATGGAGAAGGTCCCAAGAAAGAAACCGTATATTCTCTGTAAAAGCTTTTTACTCTTACGATGAGCTTTTTGCGTTTTTAATGTATATATTTTTTTACTTTATCGTGCTTAGACAGTCATCTTATACATATATTCTTATTATATTTTTTTAATTTCAAGTACCAACTACAGGTCCATGTCACCAAAAAAAGGTTTTGTAGAACGCAAATGTTTCAGCTTTTTATGCAGAAACAAAAAAACTTTAGAATTGAGTACTAGTATTTGCACACCTATTGAGCTTTATGTTAATTGTATACAGTATATATCATATTAAATGACTGAAAACTTATCAGATTTCCTAAGGGAAAATGATGCACCCAGCGAAAATTGGATAATCAAAATATACTTATCCGAAACACACAAATGCGTTAGAACTTAAAACTGGAACTTGATGATATACGAGGAATTTATTTATCCAAAATTATTTTGCGAATATGAATCTTTCAGAATCGATAGCATGTGACTAACACAAGTTAAAATATTTTGCATTGTAACTTGTAAGTATTTTGTTTGAAACACTTAATGGTCTAATGGAGTTTATTTATAGTTTTTAAAGTTCTTTTTTTTATATAGTTATCAAAATATTAATTCACGCGCACCATTCTTCCGAATAATGAATCCATATGGATTTTGAGAAGTAAATTCCGATAACCAAATTGAATGCGCCCCAAATAGACTGTGGCCAACACAACACAACTTTATATATTCATCTACTTGATGTGTGTCCTATCATGTGCCCATAACGTTTGGTAGTAAAGTTTGCACTAATAACTTAATAAACTACCTACCTATACAGTTTAGTAATTTCTTTTTCTTACTTCAATCAGTTTAATAAAAACAGAACTGTTTGAGTGTACGCAAAAAAGAAAAACAAGAGTGGGAGAACAGACAGTGGGGTCAACGGCTACAAGGATGAGCCACGTGTCAATGTGGGAGAAAAAAAGATATGGAAGCCACAGAGAGAGAGAAAGAGAGATACAACGAACTAACCGCAGCAACATTGTGACACGCGCACGCACGAGTCCTCCTTTACTTTTTTCCTTCTGCCAACCTCTCAACAAGATGGGACAAATATTGGCCTAATACAATATATGTATTCAGAAATTGTTAATTTCACTTGCAAAGGTTTTGAAGAAAAATATATAGACAAAACTTGAGTTTTTTTTTCTTTGAAAAAAGACAAAACTTGAGTTGCTCTCATATGCAAAGAAAATATGTTGTCACTAAATTAATCTCACCAAAAAATAAACACATGAAAATGTAATTTCTTAATCAGTAGATGGTAATTACGATTAACTGTTGCTAAGACCACCTCCATAGCGAATGGTTACGAGAAAGGAAGTTTATAAAATCCGGGAAAATGATCTGCAACCGCCCAAGCCGCTCGTAACAGCGTCTTCTTCCTTTGGTGCTCATGCAAGCCGATGGTTTGAGACACGAAATGTGAGATTGGTTTCGGTTGTTTGTACCGGGAATCGCCATTTTGTCAATTGTTTTTTTTTTTTTTAATGTGTGTTTAGTAAAATGTAAAGAAGCAACAAGCAAGCCGATCGGTGTTTTGCAATGTCTGACTTACTGGTACCTTAAGAATGTACATTTTTGTAGACAAGATTTGAGAAAGAAAAAGGGAGATAAACTGGGGGAAAAAGATGGTTAGAGACTGTACCATGAAGATGGCAGATCACAGGCACAGCTTCGGTACGTTTAGAGAGTTTAATTGGAAACTGCAATGACAGGTTCGAGATCTGACTTGAATGAGATTGTTGGAAGTTAAATATACAAAATAGCACAAAACTAAAACATGAACCGAAAAAATGCGTTTCAACATGGCAATAATACTTGACCCCCAGTTCCTAAAGGGACTCCTTGTTATGAGGATCCAATCCCATATTGTTGTGTGTTTAGAAATCCTAATAATGGTTACTATCTTACAAAACATAGTAGAGACTAGATAACAGGCTAAAGAAATCATAGTACTTGAATAAGTCTACAACACCTCTCATGTTCATAACTCAGTTTGAAGTCTAAAACTTGAACTAGTAGTAGTCTTTGATGATTAGTCAATTCACAAATGATAATATAATTTTTTTTCTTCACATAAACAAAGAAGGATGAATTCTTGTTACACCATGAATGAAAGAAATGGAAACTGTACATAATAACAATAGAAGAAGCTCGCTCTGTTCTTCAAACTCACCATTATAAACGTAATTCTCCTTTTTTTTTATCCTCTCGCTCTGACAACAAATTTATGAACTTATTGACAAAAAAATTTGAAAAATCCAATCGTATCGTACGTAAACCAAACTTCCCACCTCATCACTCTCTTCTTCTTTTTTCTTTTCTTCATCACCATCCACTATAATTACCACGACTGAGCCGCCGCATCTCCACCGTATATGCTACCATCACCACCAAAGCACGACGATGGAGAACTCATAAGCTCTGAACAAGGCTCCGGTGTTACGTCATCTGAGAAACCAGAGACGTTGGAGCAAACCCAAGAATCTGAACGAGTTTGTAAATGAATATCCGCGAGACATATCGACGTGAACGGAGCTTCTCCTATCCCGGTGATGTTCCCGGCCAATCCTATACCCTCTCCGGTGATATTCCGCATGCTGATGTGTGTCACGACTGGGAGTGCGTCCCGGTCGAATTTATCATCCGGATGCGACCCGATGTGTCCGCTGGCAAAGATGGCTGTGTCAACCCCGGAGAGATCGATGCTGGAGATTGTGATATTACGGATGTAACCTCCTCTGCCTCTGGTGGTTCTGAAGGCTATGCCTACGAGTGAGCTGTGTATGTTAAGACGCTCGACGGTTACGTCAGAGATTCCACCTGACATCTCGCTGCCGAAGGAGATTCCGGCGCCAGTGGGAGATTTTAAGCTGAGGTTCCGAATATGAACAGCGGTTGTTGGACGGCCGTAGTTTATGCCGTATTGGTCCCAACCACTCTTGAGAGAGACCGCGTCGTGGCCAACGTTGATCGTTGAGTCCTCGAGACAAACATTGTCTGAAGAATCTGAAAGTAAAAAGAAAAAGGTATTAGTGTTTTGGAACGGTAACATAACGGAGTGATGTGTAACACATGACTTACCCGGGGAAACACCGAGAACGTATGGTGAATCAACTGATGTTTCGATCAAAACTTTGTGGATATGAACGTGGCTGCAATAAACCGGGTGAATGTTGATCGAGGGTGCGTTTAAGAAGGTTAGATTCGATATGAGGATGTTTTTGGAGGAGACGAATTCGATGATATGAGGTCGGCTATAGTTTAAGGACCCTGACTCTAGCCACTCCCACCACGCTGCACCCTGACCGTCAAATGTCCCGTTATCACCTGCCGAAAGTAAAGAAGTTTTTAAGGTCTTTAATGTTGTCACGCCAGAGTATTAGGTAATGATGGTATAAGTATGTTGCTGTTGTTTACCGGTGATGATTACGTCTACTAGATTGTCTCCATTGATCAAACTTCTGTACCGCTTTCCAGGAAGTTCAACTCCACGACCATAGGACGGTAGAGGACTGACAACGTCCCAATGCGACGGATCCTAGCACATTAGCAACATAAGAGAGACAGTGTTACCATATATCTTAACCAATTCAAAACACTGAACTTATCTATAACAAGAGGCTTCCTAAACAGTTATGGCTGGCTACCAAAACAATATGCTAAAAGCGAAAAACGAATCTTGCTTGCAAAAGAACGATACACCAAACGCAAATGCTACAAAGCTCAAGCCAAACAGAGTTTGCAAGAGATCATACCGGTGATGCAAGAATAGTAGCTCCTTTCTCCAAGAAGAGAGTGAGATGGCTGGTGAGATTGAAGCTTCCCGTGAGCCATTTCCCCGGTGGAACATAAAGTTGAGCACCGCCTTTATCCGCAAATGACTTGAGATAGAAAATAGCGTTCTGGAAAGCAAGCGTGTTCAGCGCCTTTCCATCTCCAACCGCTCCGAACTCGAGGATCGAAACGCTGTGAGGTCTAGGGTCTAACTTGAAACTCTCCTTGCAAATGGCATTACTGCCTTCTCCTCCTATCAGTAGAATACTGAATGCCAGTAGCCATACCAATGCCACCTGCATTATTACAGCTTGAGCCAATCAGTATAAAATTCAATAAATCCGGATCAAAACTGATGAAAATTTCAATAAATCTAACAAAATTTGGATGTGATGACTAATGACAATTATATTTGTGAGAAGTTAAAAAAAAAAACGTTTTGATAAGAATTATATCTGATGAAAAACATTAAGTAATCTGATCATATATTTCTATTCTTGGAAAAATCTAAGAAACAGCCACAGAGTTCATAAACTTTGCATACAAACCAGAAGCACCAGCAGCATAATCAAAACATAAATCAAAAGTAACTGACATGAAGATCCAAGAAGATAGAAGAAACAGAACCAGTAAGTACAAAAAGAAAACAGAGGAATCTAAGAGAGATTTCTAGATTTGGCTGCTGAGACTGAGAGAAGTCTCAATTACAAACAAATAACACAAGAAAGAAACCCAGAAGATAATCTAGATTCCATATAAATTTTTTCTTTACCAAAAAAACAAGAATCATAGAATTAAAGTATAACAACACATAAGAGATTCGTCCAAAGCAGAACTCATTAGTACCAAAACTAAAAAAAAGATTCAACAAGGAAACGTACTTACTGGCATCTTCATAGACTCAGAAACTTAAGAAGTTCCTGATGAGGGAAGGAGAAAAGTCGCAAGAGAGAACAAAAAAAAATATATATATAAAAAAAAAATTAATAGACCAGAGAAGGGAGAGAGGAGGAGATGAAGAGAAGAAGAAGAAGCAAGAGAGTCCCCGAAGCCAAAGTACATGTTATTATTTGTTAAACACTTACTGTACTGTTTTGTTGGAAATTTTTGCTATTAATATTAATAATTTATAATCTATCATTAGTACCATTTTGTTTGATCCCGGTAAGTAAAACATTAAATTTTACATAAAAAGGACCAGACAAATACTACTAATTCACTGAGATCTTTGGTGCTTTATTTTAGCTTAACAAAGACATCATCACTCTCCCCTCCTTTAACTTAAAGAGAGAGAGAGTTGATAATACTAGGAGTTAGTTTGTTTTGTTATAATGTTTTTATCTTATGATTTTGTCTCGTAGCTGTTTATACTGTATTCACTGTAATCATATTTTATTAACTAATAATTCAACTAAATTCATCAGTTTTTTTTTTTTTGTTTTTTTTGGACGACTGGAACAACGTATCTTGCTGCCGACACGACTATTTTATACGTTATGAATTTACTAAAACCAAATTAAGAATTGTTTGTATATATGCACCACTACTGATTTCGTCTTTAGTAACCTCAATATACAAACAAATGATCAAATGCTAACAAATGATGTGTTTAAAAAATACTAGCAAAGATATTTTATACTAGTAGATAGAGATAGAGAAGATGAAGAAAGAATAAGATGTGTTCAAACGACACATGGAGCTCATGTGGTCTGTTTTGATTTGAGCAAGCAGCCGTTTGGATTTACTGTTTTAAAACAAATAAAATATATATATTTCTGCCAAAGTGATTAATCTACGAACGGCGGATAAAACTAATAATAATGGATTACGAAGTCAGTAATAGTTTACTACTAAAATACGAAACCCTTTGTTCATCTAATCAGTTGCGTGTATTACTCTTAGTCTCTTACGCAAGTACTTCTACTATTTTAAAAAAGTTATCTAATAAATCTAACATTACAGTTGATTTCGTAAATATGAGATGTAGACTAGTAGTAAGCTTACAGACTAATTAACCAAGGTTTGTTTTATAAACTAAAGAAGAGAAGCAGAGAAGGAAAAGGAAAAGATACAAATAAGTGTAAAATGCGAATAGGACACGTAAGCAGAGAAGCGCATGTGCTTAGACAGTGAAGACAACAGGACCCACGAGCAATCATCGGAGAGAAAATGCCAGCCTGGCTCTCTTCTTTTCTTTTTACAGTCCATTTTTAATAAAACCACATCATACTAGTATTTTTATTTAATAAGTGCATTATAGAAAAGAAAAAAAACACACACTAGTTTTAGAACAAATTAAAAAACGAGTCTTATTTAATGTGGAGGTTTTTCAATTAATTGCATATGATTGTGGAAATTACTAAGATTTTGATATTTTTGTTTTGACTATAGAGTATTTTTGTTTTGATATTTTTGTTTTGACCAGACCGCTATGTTTTAAGTGTGGACAACAGACTGCAGCGGTCTAAGTTTATTTATAAAGAAAAGCGGTTTGCAGTTGGTACGCAGCGGTCTTGTTTCTATGTTCTGTAGACCACACCACTGCGGACTACACATAATGAATGATAAATAAAAAGTGGTCTGGTCCGCAGATAGATTTATCCGCTCTGACCGCAATTACCATTCACACCCATAGAGTTATAGTCTTATAGACTGTAGATATGTTACACTAGTGCTGTGACTTGTGCGGAGATACACTTCACAAATTCACAATAATTATAATTTTATATAACTAATTATAATGGATGTAATTAATGAGATCAGGTCATATCTACAAGGACAAAACTTATGTTAATTTTGTATAAATTTCATGAATTTGTTTTTTATTCATTAACATTTTGATTGATTTACAAAAAAAGAATTGTGAGATGTCTTAGGTAATGATTAAACTTATAGAAAATCTTTCATGTGTGAAAAAAATTTAAAATTGGTTATGACGTTAACGTTATGTAGTGTGATTTATATATTCATTCAAGCACATAGATCTAAAAGTTTAAGCTCAATAGTATAAGTTATCAAATACAGTATGTGATTAGTTACTAGGTCTCTTTCATATTTGTTGGAATCTTATGAAACCAACGAGGCGGGTCATATACTCTCATATACATCTCTTATGTCAATATCTAAGAAACAAAATGATTATCTTTTTAATTTTAAGTCGTGTGGCCACTATAATTATGCCAGGTGATCTCCCGTGATCAATAAGTTCCAAAACTCTATTATTTGAAATATTACTACTCTATTATGCATTTCTATTGCATTTTCATTTTCTTTCCCCGATCTTATCAAAGTTTTCATCCTTTTTTTTGGCCTTCTTGGACGTAACCTTAATTAGCTGTCTAAACTTCATAGCGATAATGTGTACTCGTATAATAAATTCCATGACCTGTGTCCCCGACTACGTACACTCTAATAAGAATCAATGATCAAAAGATTTGACAAACCATGAAACTAAACTTTTCATAATATTGTAATATTTTGGTCAACCAATCTAGTTCAAAACAAACTGCATAGATTAGGTATGACTACGATATTCTAACACACAAAAAACAGTCTTACCAAAATAAGAAAAGAAAAACTCATTGAAGTATTCGAAGAAGTTGGGTAGAGAGAGACTAGAGAGTGAGAGAAAACACGTAAATAAATTAATTGGACATGTTGAAAAAATTGGATTCTGTTCTGTTCTGTTAGGAATTTTCTTCGGATGCCTTTTGTGGTTGCGGTGAAGAGACCCCACTCCACTCCTTCGCTTTCACACTTTTTGACACTTACGTTCTTTCTTTTCTTCTCACATCTCAACACGACTTTTGTTTTTATTCTTCGTGATCATACTATCGCAAATACACTTTATACTATATACTTACCACTTGGTCCATATAAAACACTCACTCATGTTGAAACACATTTGTTTCAAGCCATGCGATAGAAAATTCCTTTTTTTTTTTTTTGTTTAACGTACGAGCCATAAATTACGGTGGTCAGCATCCATGATATAATTACTGTGTTTCTAGAGAATGTATTAAAACTAGAGTCAAATGAGTTCAACAACTTTTTAAATTAGCACTAATCACTAATCAATGCTCCAATTGCATGCTAATGGGCTATTCACTCGTCACTTTAGCAATAATGACAGCTAAAAGCGTGCAATAATATCGTTTTTATTAAATAAAAATAAAATTACTCAATATGCAAAAAAAAAGAAAATAGTACTATATTCTAAAACTACGTACTACATAAAAATAAATATTCTATAACAAAAAAAAAGTTTGTGCCCCAAAAAAAAGATTTTAAAATTAAATTCAAGAAAATATCAAAATAGATTGGGTTTTTGCAGATTAAAGCTAATAATGGGCTTTATGAGAAAAACCCATAAATTCCTAATCCTCCATTTTTGGTTCCAGTCGACTCCGGTTAGTACGAGGCAAATTACTCGGTTAATATTAATTCAAGTTAAACCGAAACCGGTTTAATTACATCACATCGTCTTGTTCGGATTTAGGGTTTATGAAAGTTTTTAGGTTTTTTTTTTTTTTTTTTTTTTTTCTGGAGATACTTCATCTCTCTGCCAACGACGACTCCTCTACTTGGGGGGCCAAAGATTCCCAAACACTTTGTGATCATTCGAGCTCAAATCAACAGCTAACATGGTTACAGGCGGCATAGAATCTTCCTCGATGGCGAAGAAGAAGAGCAAGAGAACTCATAAGAGAAAACGTGAGGAGGATTCCGAACGTATTGATTCACTTCCGTGGAGCTCTTCAATACCTATCGGAGAAGACGACGAGGGCGAAACCTTCTCAACTCTGTTTGCAGGTTCAGGCGAGCTCGACGGAGGTATAAACAAAATTGTAATTTTGTAAATGTTTATTCTTGAAATCTCAAATTCATGTCATTGCTTCTCGTTGTTAGTTCAGTGAAAAGTATGAAAACTTTAGATACTTTGTCTGGGTAGGTTTCCTTTCACTTGAGGAGATTGATGAAGCAGATTACAATTTTGATCTTCCTGCGATTGAGAGTGATATAACAGAGAGAGAGTTGAAGTCGAAGAAACAAATTGGAGAGAACGATGATGGTGACAATGAGAATGTGGATGAGATAATTGAAGAAGAAGATGGAGATGGAGATGGAGAAGGAAGGGAAGATGAGGATGATGATGAGGATAACTTGGAGAGTCTTAAGATAAAAGAGAATAAAACTAAGAGGAATAAGGAGAAGAAAGAGCATAAGAAGAAGAAGAAGCAGAAGAAGATTAAGGAGGCTGAAAAGTATAATGAATCTTCTGCTGCTGGTTAGTATTTCATATGCTCTTGTATTCTTTTTTTTTTTAAATTTTTGGTGCAAAATAGGTAATCATTACTAGGTATATGACAATTTTTCTTAGGGAGATTTAGATTTGGCAAGGAATACTTAAGTCTATTGATGGTCCTTTACTGTTATGGATAGATTTGACAAGGATAGCTTCATTTTAGACCAGCTGAAAGATTTTTTTTTTTCCGGTTCATCTTTTTAAGTTTCTCAATTGAATTTCTTCTGTTCGACCATTTTCACGTGAGTTGGAAACTATTGAATATCTTCAACTATCTCTTGAATACTTTATGCCTATCTTTGAGGTTTGTTTTTCGTAATGTTATTCTGTCACCATATTACCCTCAACTTAAGTCATAACGGTAGATTATCATTTGTAGCAGTTAGCTGCGATGAGCCGAACAAAGTAGAGGAGCAATTTGAGGAAGAAGAGTTTCGTCCGGAATTTAGTGCATGGAGTGGGATGAGACTACATCCACTACTCATGAAGTCTATATACCACCTCGGATTCAACAAGCCGACAGAAATCCAGAAGGCTTGTTTTCCCGTTGCAGCATATCAGGGAAAGGTAAGATGACCAGCTTTTACTTTCTATCAATTCCCGAAAAATGTATTTTATTGATGTATGGTTCATATTTGGACCACAGGATGTAATTGGCGCTGCTGAGACAGGATCTGGAAAGACGCTTGCTTTTGGGTTGCCCATACTGCAACGCCTCTTAGACGAGCGGGAAAAGGTTGGTAAATTGTATGCATTAAAAGGAGAAGAAGCAAAAAGACATGCTGCAGATGGCTATTTACGAGCTCTAATCATCACTCCAACTAGGGAACTTGCTCTTCAGGTATCCTTTACTATCATCACATTGCTTTCTTATTTTTTTTACTTCTGACATGCTTCTTTGTTCACTTTTGGTTGGGCTCATACGAAAGTTCTGAAATACAATTCCTACTTTTCCCGTATTCTAGGTGACGGATCATCTTAAGATTGCTGCCAAGGATCTCAGCGTCAGTATCGTTTCTATTGTTGGTGGGATGTCATCAGCGAAACAGGAAAGACTTTTGAATGGGAGACCAGAAATAGTAGTTGGAACTCCAGGAAGGTTATGGGAACTTATGTCCGCTGGAGAAAAGCATCTTGTAGAGGTATGTAATGCATAATTGGAGACTTACAGAATCATGTGCTTCTTTTTACTTTGGTATCTTGCTTTTACATTATCAGATTCTGGTGTAATTATTGAATTTGTGCTTAGATGCAGAAATCAGTTTGCAATCTAATATGTTTTCTTGAGAATGAGTATGTCTGCTAATTAAGGCATGTGTAAAATGTTGCTACTATAACTTAGCTATTCGTAGACAATGTGTAATGGTTCTGTCTTTTTCTGATCTCTTTGGCAGCTGCATTCCTTGTCGTTCTTTGTGTTGGACGAGGCTGATCGCATGGTTGAAAGTGGTCATTTCAGGGAGCTGCAGTCTATAATCGACTTGCTTCCAGGGACAGATAGACCAAATGAAGGGAAAATGCAAACTGTGCAGAGTAGTGACACAGTTTCCAACGCCCCAAAGAAGAAAAGACAAACTTTTGTTTTCTCAGCTACCATAGCGCTGTCTTCGGATTTCCGTAAAAAGCTAAAGCGTGGCTCCTCGAAGTCAAAGCAGTCATCATCTGGTGAAGTGAATTCTATTGAGGTTTTATCTGAACGAGCTGGAATGAGAGATAGTGTTGCAATCATTGACCTGACAACTGCATCTATTTTGGCTCCAAAGATTGAAGAATCTTTTATCAAGTAAGCACTATTTGACTTATATCCCTCCAGAGCTTTAATTTGACGGGGTAATAAGTAAGCTTTTATTGCTTGGAGGACACCATGTTTCTACTCATTATTTGCGTGCAAAACATCCAGAAATCTTGGATGGAACTTATTTGTTTCGGTCTATTTCAGTATTCTTAGTATTAATATCTTATAATAAACTGCAGGTGTGAAGAGGAGGAAAAAGATGCTTACTTGTATTATATTTTGAGTGTCCATGGACAAGGGCGGACAATTGTTTTCTGTACATCAGTGGCAGCTTTGCGGCATATCTGTGCACTTTTAAAGATTCTTGGACTCGATGTTTGCAAACTCTACTCAGATATGAAGCAGCGAGCTCGGTTGAAGGTACAACTTGCTATTGCTTTAATTATTTGTCCACATGAATCTTTTGCTACAATAATCAAATATCATTTTGTTATATTCTGAGGTACACACGTATTTAAGATTGTTACTTAGCATCTTTTCCTTTCCACCCTCTTTATATGTCACAGGCAGTTGACCGTTTCCGTGCAAGTGACAATGGAATACTCATAGCAACAGATGTTGCAGCAAGGGGAATTGATATTAAGAATGTCCGAACTGTCATTCACTACCAACTTCCACATTCTGCAGAAGTAAGCTAAGACCGGCTTTGATGTTTTTGATTGATAACATTTCTACAAGCTCTGAGCCTTTTTATACATATAGGTATATGTACATAGAAGTGGGAGGACTGCTAGAGCATTCGAAGAAGGATGCAGTATAGCTTTGATTGCGCCAACTGATATGTCAAAGTTTTACACGTTATGCAAGTCATTCTCTAAGGTATATATATATTCACACTCCCAAACCAAAGTTTAGATATCCTCAGAAATTAGTTTTTCATAAAGAAAAACACTGAGTTGGGTAATGCTAAAGTAGATATTTTACTTCCGTTTGGCCACTTTCATGCTGAAGGTTCCTTTGTTTGTGCTTACAGGAAAGCGCAAAGATGTTCCCTTTGGATAGCTCTTATATGCCAGCTGTGAGGAAGCGATTATCTCTGGCACGTCAGATAGACCAGATTGAACGGAAAGGCTCTCGGGTATTTCTTCCATCATTATACTGAATGTACTTGTATTTTATTGGTTTGTTGTAATAGCACCAGTGTTTGAAAATTTGGAAATATATTAACCCTGTTCTATGTGAAATATTATATTGGTGGTCTTCGTAGTAGCTTCACACTCACTGCCAGCAGCAGGATGCTTTTTGACTCTTATCGTGTACTTAACTTTCGTTTTTGTTATTAATTTGTTTATGGTGTCTGTTATCCAGGAGAAAGCAGACCGGACTTGGCTTGAAAAACATGCTGAATCCATGGAACTTGAATTGGACGATGACGAAAGTGAAGAGGAAAGAGTGGACAATGTCAGGCAGAGAAAAGCGACTTCCGCACAACTTAATAAGCTGCAGGAGGTTTGTCACTCAAAAGAACAGTTATTCTGAATCATGAAATATTAGTTTCCCTTTAGAAAATCGTATAATAAATTAGATCTTTGACGTCTGGTTCAACCTGCAGGAACTTAGCTCGCTATTATCACGTCCGATGCAGCCGAAGAAATTTTCAGGCCGTTACTTTGCAGGGGTAAATTATATTACTCTTTATCTTTTTGTGCCACAGCCTCTATGTCCCACATTTGGAAACAAAAAAGCTTTGTAGCTCTCTTCAGAACAGAAGGTGTTGCTGCACAAGAGACTTATCAGTATATATTTTTTATTGTCCCAGGCTGGTGTGTCGACTCTTATGCAGCATCAGTTTGCAGAGATAGCCAAACAAAAACAATCACAAATGCAAACTGGTGGAGGTAAAAAGAAAAGAAAGCTTGTTGTCATTAATCAGAACTGCATCGAACCTCTTGAAGCCCTTCGTGCTGGTGGTAACGAGGTACTTTAGTTCGCATGACCATATCTGATAATTGATTTTCCCTGTTTGCATTGCATGACCACCATATCTGATGAATGATATTGTTGCTTTATTTAGATGCTGAACATGAAAGGTCAGAGTGCAGAGAAGAGGCGCGATATAGCGAGCTTGAGGAAGAAAAGAAAGGAAGAGAAGATAGGTATATATATTACTGATGTGTGAGCTTAATTGTGCCCAGTAATGGACTCAGTTGAAACTTACACAGATGCTTATGATTTTGCTGTGTTGTGCTTTTTTCAGGTCGTCGTGATCAGCGAAGGGACCAGAAGAAAAAGAGGAAACTAATGGCTTCTTGAGCATATGCATCTTTCCGGTTGTTCAAAAAAAAAAAAAGATTATGGCATCTTTCCAAGATTATGTTAATCCAATCAGATTTTGACTTTATTATAATACAAGTTCAAAACTATAAATTTATAAACTAGTGTGCGTCTCACTCCTTTTTCTCTTTATCTTCGACGGACTTATCAATAAAAGAAAAAATAGGTGAACACAATACGGCAAAAGTATAGAAACTAACACAACACTTCATTCAGTATAAAAGGGACAGACTGACTTTAAACTATCACATGTGACTTAAAACGCAAAAACCAGTCAGATGAATTGTCAGAACTATAATGGTCAGAACTATGAAATAGTTGTGTTGTTACAAAACTTCACATAAAGCTCCTATAGTTCTGACCATTTTGAATTGTGGGACTTAAAACGCAAAAACCAGTCAGATGTTTACCATTTATTAGAGATTCTATCAAAACCAAGGAACAATGTCTCTCATGAGTATTATTAATACGTTTTGTTAGCAACCAATTCTAATATACCTACTTCACGTACTACACTTTATCAGATGATCTGCCCTTGTAAAACCAACGGCTCGATTCATTTCTACAAGACTACTTGACAAGAAACAAGTATTTTTCTTATATCTTATGCCTAGTCAAAACTCAAAATACTAATAAAAAGTTAAAATCTAATTATTATTACTTTTCGGAAGAAACTGGGCAATCAGACTAATAATAAATAAAAATTGGTCTCAGATATCTGACAAATCCATACATCAAAAGCTACTACAATCAAGATTATAGCCTTTTAAAACTTGTTCTAATACCGCCCGATTAAATTTATGAATCTGATTTACAAAAACGGCACAAGCTATCACAACTTTACAATCCAAATCTTTTTAAAAAGATATATGCCAACTAACTTACTTAACTGACACCCCTATTTTTACCTTTGAATCTGATCTGAACTTGAGTTGTTAGCCGCCGACGAACTAGAAGGTCGTCCATTTTCGGTCCCTGCTTTATCTAAACCAGCCACGACGCCACCACCCCATCTCCTTGAAAGTTCTGATGGCTCAATCACTTTGACCGAACCATCAGAGAGTCCAACAGCAAACTGATTCGGTTCTTGGGGATGAGCTGTGATCACCTGGGGTATGATCGGTGCACTATCACAGAAGCAAAAGAAAGCACAATAAGTCCACCAAATCAAAATGGTCAGAACTATAGGAACTTTCTATGAAGTTTTGTAAGACACGGGTACCTGTTCGGTGTTGGTTGAGGCATGTAAGCTGATGGAGCAATGCGACATCTGAGTCTCAATGTTTCAGCATCAAACACAGCAATGTTTCCATCAGCAAATGACGCATAGACCAGTTGGCTGTTGCATGAGTATGATGCAGAGGTTATGGGTGAAGAGAGAGCTTCTTGTGGCACCCACTGCACAAATATGACAAGGAATGTCAGATTCAGTTTTGTTTTAAGAAACAGAATAGATCTGGCAGTAAGAATGATTTTCTTGTTTACCTTATGAATACAATCCATCTTTGACCCATCATAAATGGCGAGCTGTGTCTCATGCGAAACCAATAAATGAATTTGGTCATTGTGAAACTGGACTCGTGTGTCGCCTACTGGTGCTTTTCCAGGAGGTAGCTGGATCGCTGAAGATTTTTTCTTTTCCCACGAATCAGCGGTCCAGAAGAAGAGCTGTAAGAAGGAATTTGTGAGGTTACAAGGCAAGATGAGCACAACAGCTTTCAAAAGCATCTTAGAAACAAAAATTTGCATTACCTGAGCATCTGCACCAGAAGAGACAAGAATGTTGAGGGCATTAGAGAATGCTAGACCAGTAATGTGCTTCTGGTGACCTTTCAACTTTGTTTTCACCTATAGATTATAAAAGAGATTACATTACAGATTCATCTACAAGGTGAATCAGCAATTACAACAGAAGTTTAGTAAACCACGTATGATACCTCATCTACCCTGACGTTATAGATATGTATACTTGAGTCCTCCATCCCGATTGCGATAATGTTATTATCTTGAGGATGAAAAGCCAAGAACGTTGAAGCAGGTGGCGGTGACATGAAAGTCGTCATTACCTGTCAACCATGTGAAACATGCCACTTAGCTCGCATATCTACAGATATGTTGTCCAGAAACAAAAGAAAAGTCTGATAAAGCTGCTTACTTTGAAAGTCATCATATTGAATAACGAAACCTTTCCACCACAAGCTGACATAACATATGAGTCATTCTTAGAAAGAGCTATACACGGAACAGTTCCTTCAGCATTCTCTGGAACATCATTTGTCATTAGGAGACCGCTGCTGGGCTGCCAATGCTGTGGAGTTATACTAGCAGTTGCCTTCAAAATAAAGAGACACACTTTCAGACACTTATGCAAGAGAGCTTCAAATAAGTGACTCAACAATCGGCAAACAACATGAGGTGTAGAATTTAAAAGGTATAGAATTTAAAAGGTATAGTGGATCACCTTCCCAGTTGGATTCTGCTCATTGCGGCTCCATTTCCATATTCTTTGGACTCCATTTGATCCAAGTGCCAAAACACCAACGCCAGAATTTGTATAGAGAAGCCGACCAACCTTTAGAATTGACATAGCAGCAAAAGATTATTCCAAGATATTTATCAATAAACAGAAATTTTGATGGACAATTTCAAGCTGAGACGCCAACAAACCTTGCTAACAGAATCCTTGCTATCGGGCATTGTCACTTGTCTGCACTGAGTCGGATCGACAATTTCCGTGAGCTCCAAAGGTTTAGACTTATCAACAGACTCCAAGATTCTTGGCTTTTCCATACTTCTTGACATTGCTTCAATTCCATTCTACATACATAATAACACCAAAGTTGGATGACAAGCAAACTGTACATGTTACGAATTACTCCAAAAAAAAGAACCACAATCGTTTGAACATAGACCAAAATTCTAATCTTCCTATTTAAATCAGTTTAGTCAGGGAATGAGTCCATAGATTAAGGATTCTTGATTGAAATATGAGAATATATAGCAAAAAAAAATCTACTAAATTCTTATACATACAGGAATTGGGGTTGGCCTTGCAGGAGAGTCTGCGTCCATGTGTTCAATTTTACCAATAGCTGGGCTGATGCTTGGAGCGATTGCGGAAGTGGATACCTGAATCACCAGCATTGACCCTCGAGTTAAAACTGGACGAAAGGCATACGTAATAAAAAGATTACAACTATAACATGAAAAAGAATTATTCCAACCTTCATATCAATGGATGCTTTAGATGCTTCAAAAGACCGAGCTTCAAATGCTCTTAAGGTTCTAAGACCATCAGTATTTGCAAGGATCTTGAATCCATTATCTGCGGTGGTAACTGCAAGAAGATTCCCTTCCTTGTTGAATCTCAATCGGGGTAGATTCTGATATAAGTAATACGTACCATCAGTAAAGCAACAGGCTCAAGAATACGATAGGACTATATATATACAAGTATCCAAGACGAATATTTTGGGCAAGAATTTTCATACCGGAAGCCCTCCTTCAGCCTCAACAGTTGTCAACAGATTTGTATTGTCCATGTCCCAGAATTTTACTTGATTTTCTTCACCAACAGCCAAGAAACGGTTACGGGTTGTATCAAACTGAACAACTCCAGCTGATTTCTTCCTAAAGCCCACATAAGTCCTCTTTAGGGCACCTTCGCTCTCATTCCACTCAACGAGAAAAGAATCTCCATCTTTACTCGTCCCACAAGAAAATAATCTGTAAAAAAAGCAGTTGTTTACTTAATTTGAGCTTATATAAACTGTTCAGAAGATTTTGAATTTATGACAGAGACATAATATTCAACTCTAGCTCTTCAAATAAGAATATGATGTACCTGCTTCCATCAGCGCTGTATAGCATCGTTGTACACCACTGTCCTGGTGCGTCGTAATCAACCCGAGAACCAACATTATCATAGAGCCAAGCCTTGATCTTACCATCAAGAGCAGTGGAGAATATAAACTGCATAGTAAAAAAAGAAGAAGAATATATTACCAAAAGAAAAAAAAACGAAAGTGAAAGCATTCAGGTCTTCTAAAACAAGAGATGTATGTACCTGAATATTTTCCTTCTGGTGAGGGCAAATGGAATAAACAGGTGCCTCATGGCCTTCAAAAGTGTAAAGCTTCTTCCCACTCAAATCCCACACCTAAGGAATCTCATAATTAGATATGTAAATCAAAAAAAAAAAAATTCATAAGCCACAAGCCTTACGCACCTTAATCAATTTGTCATCCCCACAAGTCACAACACACATTTGTTTGTTTGGGTAGGCGAACGCCAAGTCGTTCACACAGCCTACATGAGCATCAATCTAATACGAAGAAACAAATGATGGATGGAAAGTTTAGCACATATGAAACAAAGACAAGAAACTAAGTACAAAAGAGAAGATTGAAAAACATGCCTCGAGGTGTTGACGTAGGTCCGAGCCTTGGTAGGCATACACATGGTACAGATGTTTAGTAAACGAAACCCCTGCACAAGGAAAATAATACCCAAGTTCAAACTTCGTGTTTACTTGAAACAACAACTATATCTTTGAAACGGTTTTTGGGAGAACAATCTCCATCTACCATACCAATCAAATTTCCATCTGGGCTCCATGCTACACGAGTGACAGATATCGATGGGTCTTTAACAATAGAACCCTGAGAAGAAAAAATGCCATCACCACATTAACATAAGTCACTCCACATTAACATAAATCACTCAAAGCTGGATTAGCTTAGTGTTAAAGTATGTTTCTAGGAATTTGAAATAAAAACGATGGAAGAAGAAAGAAGAACCTGAAAGATCCCAGAGCAAGCTGCCATATTCCATATCTTAAAAGGCTCTGTGACAACCTTCTCCCTGGATCCAACTTCCCACAAGGTGACTTGGCCGCTTGAACAACCAACTACAAGTAATAAACAAGTTATAAGAAGATACAAATAATAAGCTCAACTCTACTAAGCTTTTCAAGGTAGCAAAGGACTAACCAGCGAGTAGAGTGTGATGAGAAGGGTGAAAATCCATGCTTATCACCACCGCCCCTTGGCGGATTGTACTCACGACATTTCTAGGGAGGTCATCAAGTGACACAGCAGGATGAGAGTGAGCAGGATATGTAACCTGTGATTTGAAAAGTAGAGTCAGATACTCAACATCAAAACACACATACTCCAAAGCAACAAGAGATTTCAAAAACAAGGGAAAGGTCAAAACAAGTACCTCGTTGGAGGTCTGTGCAGACCGTAAGCGTTTCATGAGTTGTTCGTGATCAGGATTTTGATAATCCATCAGCCCTAGAGAGTTTGACGGTGCCCGAGTGTGTTTCAGCACATTAACTGTTGTGAGCAAATACAGAAACAGAATTCACGTCTTAGATTTTATTTCCTAACAACTCTAATATAACAATTAGAAACCCCAATAATATCCAAAACAAACGAAACATTAAATATACCTTGACTTGGCTGCATAGGAAATGGGGATGCAGCCACGACACCAGATGGTACTGATGAAGAAGGATTTGGGTTTGCCATCCATCCAGCTAAAGCATTGGCATTAGGAGCTGGAGCAGGATTAGGTTGGAACGGCTGCACAGAGACAACGGTTTCGTCAAACTCTCAGAATCTAAACATTAAGTTAAAACAAAAACAGGTGGAAGGTCGGGTAAGTAAGTGATCTTACTCCACCATGTACTCCAAGAGGAACAAAGTTTGAAGGTCTTGCAACAGCAGCAACTGGAAGATTCACAGGAGTGAGTGCACGAGCACCATTTGCTGGTGAGCAAGAGTGATCCAAGAACAATGTTTTGATGTCAGGATTAGGCCTTGGATTTTTGCATAGCTGGTGCTGCCAGTTCAAGCTGCAATATCCCAAAAAACACACATGTCAACACACTTAACTCATCTATATCAAAAAAAAAAAAAAAAATGACAACTCGTAGCTCACCTTTGATTGATCAAAGTTCTCAGACGAGAAGCTTTGAAACTGGGGAAGGCTAGCTTCTCCCTAAACAGAGGATTTGCTTCAATCAGCTTCTTCAACTCAGTGTACATTATAGTCCTCGCCGACTTTGTATCACCATACTTGGACAATTGTTCATTTTCCCTAAGAAAACACAACAACAACACACTCGTCAACACTAAAGTGACAGCCTTTTCAAAATCCAATTACATCAAAGGCAAAAGCAAAAGCAAAAAATAACCTAAAATTCTCCAGAGTGAGAAGCTGAGTAATCTCCTTGTAAAGCTCCTCGTTAAATGTGGCGAAAACCTTCAAGTCTTTAGCCAATATCTCAACAGCTTTTGCCCTGTCATTCCTGTAAAACAAACCCACACACACACAGACAAAATGCATCAAACTCAACAAACACAAGTCTGTCTAAATAGTAAATATCCGACCAAACAACAAGGCAAAATCATTACCGATCTAGAGCTTCGAGATACTTCTGCTTCCTAATCTCAAAGAAGATTTTCATAGAGTACCGATTATCATCGACCTTAGTGAAGCCAGAGAGATACTTCTCAACTTCATCCCACTCTCCAGCAAGAGCTTTCTCTTCAAAGTACTTAATGTTAAAGAAGAATCCAGATTCTTGCTCTAACCTACAGAACACAACCACAACACAACACAACACAACACAAATCAAACCCAAATTCCCAAAATTCATCCAAACATCAAAATTACGGCAGAGAAACCAAAGAAGCTGTGGACAAGCAACCAAAAAAGGACTTACTTGTGAACAGATTCCTTAAACTTCTCCTCATCTAAGAACTGAAGGATTAAGAAAACCAACTCTCTGCTCAAAGACGACATTTTTTCTCAAACTCACAGAAGAAGAAATTAAGCGATCTGGTGAGCTTTTTCTTGAAAGATGGGTAAAGGGTCAAACTTTTGTGAAATCGAGTTTGGGGAAATGGTTTTCTAGGGTTTTCTCTAGTTCTCCATTTCCTTTGCGACGCAAAGCCAACCAAAAAAAAAAAAAATGAAGAAAAGCTGACCCCAGAGAGAGAGAGAGGTAGTAATCTCAAATTTATATTACTCTCACAAAAGAAAAAAAAAAAAAGAAAAATAAAAAAGAAAAAGAAAAAAGTACGACTTGTTCTCCACTTTCTTCGATGCGTTTTGTCACACACACTGTATGATAAGCTCTCTTGCTTATCACTGATAAGTTGATAACCTCGTTAGCTTAGGCTGTTTGGTCTGATCCCCTTTGCTCATGGCTTCTATCTCATACGGTTGAGCCCACCGGATATCATACGTGGTATTGTGCGAATGTGACTTGTCTTGCACACGTGTTTGGCTTCCGATGTGTTTTACCGGAATAAAACGGTGGGATGCGAAGCACTGGAATATAAACCCTTCTTTTTGGGGGATCACGTCACGCGGATTCGAGGAATGGAATTGAACTGAATTGAGCAGAGGTGATACTGGCGTCCGCCACATGTTGTTGCCTTGTTAGGGGGAATGACGTGGTCTCGATATATTTGTTTGTGTTCATCTCTCCAAGCGTGTGAGTTTATGATATATCGTGAGAATATAGGAATAGATATCATCATCTAACGAGTTGAGATTGAGAGCGACTGCTATAATGGCCGCGACCAAATCCAGCCAATAACTATACTTCTTTGTTTGATTCGACCATTAGTATTAAACTTTAGTTTTAATTAGATAATCTAAGCAACAGAAAGAAAAAAATATAAACTTGTTTTCTTCATATTTCAAACATATTTTTTAAGAAAACATTGAGATCAAAGTTTCTTATGATCAATGTTTAAAACATATAATTAAACAAATCTTTTATTTATATTGACAAAAATCTAAATAAATGAAAATATCTAACAAAATAAAATAACTAAACAAAATTTAAAGAAATATGCTACTAAAAATATGTTTCGCGCGTCTCTCGGGAATTCAAATTCTAAAAAAAAATACTATTGGTCTGCAAGGCCAGTTAATGAGTTTCCCGCGTTTTTTCAAATTTTTCTGTGTAAAATACTATTGGTCGACAAGTTAATGAGTTTAGCGCGTTTTTTTGAATTCAGGTCCACAAGTTAGTTAATGAGTTTAGCGGGTTCTCACAAATTCAAATCCTAATACAGTATGTAAAATACTATTGGTCCACAAGTTAATGAGTTCGACACTTTTACAAATGTGTTTTGCACACATTTTTGTAAATTTAAATTCTAATATATAAAATATTATTGGGCCAAAAGATGATATTATTAATGATTTTAAACATAAATGATTAATGTCTTATTATTGGGCCTAGGGTAAATATTTTGAGGATAACCAAAACAAAATAAAATAAAATAAAGAGTGATTGTAACCATTTTGTATGCATATATATATATATATATATATATATATATCATATCATATAAATAGTAATTTGAATAACTCTCTAATGAACCACATGGTGTGAAGTGTGAACATATTTTCGCTAACGATCATTATCTATTACATTCAATTGCAATTAAAAAAACTAAATTAAGATTAATTAATTAACTAGGTACTAACCCGTGGAAAATCGTGGACTGAACTTTTTTTAATGAAAATTTGTAATAATTTATTTTGTTATTATGTTATTTATAATGGTTTGTGATTAAAAATTCGGTTTGCTTATATTATAATTTTTGTATTTTAAAAATGTCTATTAAAAACTTGTCAATAAAATATTTGCATGTAATGAATAAAATTGTTTAATCAATTAAACGCAATTCTTGCTATAGTTATGAATTAAGTAAAAAGATATAACTAACATGTTAAAAGAGCAACTAAATATAGCTAGTGAAAGTTCTGAAAAACCTCTTTAAATAAACACTTTCAAGCATTGAATATATTTAATTCTCAACTTAATTTTATTTTCCTAAAGAATGGTGTGGAGAAAAGAAAAATATAAATTTTTAAATAGATAATATCATATATCTTTTATTTTTTATTTATTAATGTTTAAAATCTAAGCCGTTAAACGGAAGTGTTATATATTTCATTCGATTAGATTTTGGATAAAAATTTTAACCCTGGAAATGTTTTTTGATAAAATTTGTGGTTATATATATTTTATTCGATTAGATTTTTAGAATCTTAGCTGTTAATTTTTTTTCTAAGTACAAGTTAGTTCTGATTCTAATAGATTTTTTTTTACTTTTCTACAATTTATTTTATTTTATGTGTCCCCAATTTTCGTTTTTAATTAATTATATTTAATTAATTAAGTTTTTCTAATGGCAATTGAATGTAATTTTTACATATTTTAAGGTTAGTTTCATATTTGTATTTCCCAGTTAATATAGTAGGATTAAATAAATATAATTAATAAAAAACGAAAATTGGGGACACATAAAATATAATAAATTGTAGAAAAGAAAAAGAAATCTATTAGAATCAAAACTAATTCGTCATTAAAAATAAAATTAACAGCTAAGATTTTAAAAATCTAATCGAATAAATCTATATAACCACAAATTTTATCAAAAAAATTACCAGCACAGGTTGAATTTTTTCTTTTTATCAAAAATCTAATCAAATAAAATATATAACAGTATGCTTAGATTTTAAAAATTAATAAACAAAATAAAATAAAAGATATAGAGATATTTAGTTGCTCTTTTTACATGTTAGTTATATCTTTTTACTTACTTCACAACTATATCAAAAATTGCGTTTAATTGACAAAGGTTTAAACAATTTTATTCATTATATGCAAATGTTTTATTGACAGGTTTTCAATAAACATTTTTAAAATATAAAAATTTTAATATAAGCAAACCGAATTTTTAATCACAAACCATTATAAATAATATAATAACAAAATAAATTATTACAAATTTTTATCAAAAGAAAATTTTAGCCTGCAATTTTCCGCGGGTTAATACCTAGTTAATTAGTAAATGTAATGCTTAGTTTTCATTAAAGAAACCATATTATATCAATCTAAATAACCAAAAAAGCCTTTTTTCCTGTAAGTGACAGTGTGTTGAAATAATTGTCTCGTGTGTAATCATAGGATATACGTCTCTCAGTTAAAGAATGACATGGATCAAGTTTAAGAAAAATTGAAAAAAAAAAAAAAAAAAAACTGATCATTCTTACAAATGCGTTTGTATAAATTATCGGGCTGAACAATTCCCAATTATGTACTGTAAGACAGACTTTAAACTAGTTAAACAAAACTCTCTCGTCCATCCACATCACTATCAATGTTGTTGCTGTTGATGTCGACGAAGTCCATCACTATAGATTAAAAAGCCCACTAAGATTCTGAAGTCCACTATTGACCCATTAGGTTTCTATGCCTTCAAGACTTCGAATGCAGCCAGACGTATTCTCTAAGTTTTGTAGCCGGAAGATACGATAGCGTTCCAAGCTTTGACCTAACTTGGAGATGAAGACTTCAACAACGGCGATGTCCGATCTTCCACGAGATTTGGCAGAGGAAGTGATCTCTAGGGTTCCATTGACATCTCTTAGAGCAGTACGTACTACTTGCAAAAACTGGAACGGTTTGTTCAAACATCGGAGCTTGACAAAGAAACACATTCGTAAATCAAGAGCAGCAACGAAGAAGAGAGAGTTCATGGCAATCATGATGATGGATTCTAGTGTTTATCTAATGAGTGTTGGAATTCACAATGAAGAAGACTACAACGTTGAGTCATTTATAAACAGAAAAGGTAAACTGATTAGCGTAAACGATGCAGACGGAGTAGTCCATATTTCAAGCGTCTTCCACTGTAGCGGTTTGTTGTTATGCCTCACCAAAGAAGAAACACCGAGGCTTGTGGTTTGGAACCCTTTTCGTGGGCAAACTAGGTGGATCGAAACCACTTATCGTGAGGACATCACATCTGCCCGCTACTCCTTCGCTCTGGGGTACGAGAAGAAGGAGAACTCGCATCGTAGCCTCAAAATATTGAGATCTTCAGAATCGACCAGGAGGAGATATTTTGCTCGTGGATACAGGGAGGAATCAAGAAGTAAGTTTGAAATCTACAATTTTAACTCTGATTCATGGAAGGATATTACTCCCACTGCCAACGGGAACTTGCGGTATTATAAATGTGGCGTGGCTCTCAAGGGAAATACTTACTGGCTTGCTCGAACCCATATTCCTCTCAGCGGGTGTCAATGTTGTGCTGAAAGGCGGCAAGCAATACAGGTCTACTTTTTACTTTGTTTCGATTTCACAACAGAGAGATTTGGACCGGAACTAAGTCTACCGTTTCGCTCTTCTGATGGTGAAGATACTGTGACTCTATCTAGTGTTAGAGAAGAGAAACTTGCTGTGTTGTTTCAGCGCAAGGGTACATTAAAGATGGAGATATGGATCACGACTAAGATTGAGCCCGAAGCAGCGTCCTGGAGCAATTTGTTCTTATCGGTGGATATGACAACACTTGTTACTTGTGATCGATTCTCATTTCAACATGAGAGTTTCTTTCTTGACGAGGAAAAGAAAGTGTTCATGCTTTTTGCTAATGGCAAAGCGAAGCCGACACGTCGCAAGGTAGCTTACATCATTGGAGAGGATGGATATTTCAAAAAAGTGGATCTTGGAGAATATACAGACAAATATGATTTCCCACTTGTGTGCTCGTATGTTCCAAGCTCAATGAAAATCAAGCAAGCTGCACCATCACAAGGCAACCATATTGATTCATTAGTCCATTAATTTACAAAGCATACTCTTTTATGTTTTTACTGTTTTTGTTTTCTTTGTGTTTTTCAATACCGTCTCTGCTTTATTCTTTGTTTGAAACAACAGTCTGTCAAATGCTTCTTGGAGTTTTTACTTGGAAACTTTCTTTAGCATTGCTAATTAACTGAAGATAAAAGAGTGTTGTTATGCATGATGCAATGGCTCTCTGCTTCACTTGAAAAGCAAGAAAAGTAATTTCATACCGTCTCTTTGCAACACAAGCGGTGGAGTAGATTAGATATGGTGGGTAATCTATATAATAATAACAATCTGAATAAATGCCAACAACAGTTGCAATTTTTTGTTGTACCTTTTCATAAATGTGGAGTTGTGTCTCTTACAGTTGTGTCTATTCAAATGTTCATATCTTAAAAAAATTATATAACTGACTTCTCATCATTGTATTCAAATTTTCTTTTTTGTATTAGTTAAAAGAGAATTTGTTAGAAATGAAGTCTCATCACTCTAAGAAACTATTCAAGTTTGATATATTTTATGAATCATTGTAATATTTAATTATATTCAATCTCTAAGTATACATGTTATAACAATTTGAATAAATGCCAACAACAATTGCGATTTTTCGTCGTACCTTTTCATAAAATATTTTATCTTTTATTTTTTTAACAGAAATTTACAACGGTTGTGTCTCTCTAAAATGTTGCATCTGTTAAATGTAGAGTTGTGTCTCTTACAAACAGTTGTATCTATTCAAATGTTCATATCTTTAAAAATTTATATATAACTGACTTCTTATCATTGTATTCAAATTTTCTTTTTATTTGTATTAATTAAAAGAGAATTTGTTAGAAATGAAGTCTCATCACTCTCAGAAATTTATTGCAGTTTGATATATTTGATGAATCGTTGTAATATTTAGATATATTCAATCTCTAAGTATACATGTTCATTAATTAATTTTAATATATTAAAATATATATTTTAGCCGTTTAATTGAACCATTACAATATTGGCATATTTAATATATAAGATCATACCACTTGGGGAAATTCTTCATAAATTATTATTTATTAGTTTTAAATAACTAAAATATATTTAAAAGAATTGTTGCAACCTTTTAATTATACAACAACAAATCATTGTTCGTTGAAACAAATTTTTTCGTTTTATGTTAAATCTAAATAATTTGAATATTAATATCTAATATTCAACATTATTCTATAATATAACTAAAATTTTAGAAATGATTATAGCAATATAGAAATTTAATAAAGCTTAATATAGAATTTATAATTGCGTCTATTGATCGTAACTTTCGTTAAAAACTATTTGAATATATATTTTTTTTTAAAGTTGTGCATTTTAATTTTAATTTTTATTTGATACAGTTTCACTCATTATTAAATATCTTTTTTATTATAATTATTTAATAGAAAATTGCATTTACTCATTACAACCATTAGTTCAATATTCTCAGTTAGGATTACTTTGTCATAATGAATTTTTTAATTGTAGCTCTTTACCATAATTCTTCATAAGATATCTTATATATTTATAATACTTCAAACAATATTTTTTGCAAAATTGCGTCTATTCTAAATATTTTTTTTTATATAAGTTTTCATTTTGATGGTTGTATTTTTAGTAACAGTTTATGTTTAATGTTTATGTATTCAAACTATTCTATTATATTCAAATGATTTCATAATGTATAATTTTAAAATTTAAATTTTATTTACTTTTTTCTAAAATATTTCTTCCGCGACATCGCGGGGGTCTGAGTCCTAGTTTCAATAATGTTATAAACATCTAAGCTTTTTATAATCAAATTCAAAACATATTTAGTTAAAGAAATCTTTTTATATTGATTAAAATCAAAATAAATTAAAATTCATAACACAATTAAATAATTAAATGAAGTTTTTCAAAATATGCTATTAAAAATGAATTTTGCGCTTTTTTACTAATGCAAATCTTAATATGCAAATACTATTGGTTCAAAAGTTGATGAGTTTTGCAAATTCAAATCCTAATATGTACTAGGAACTAGGTTTTACCCCGTGGTACACCACATATCTATTATTTTGTTGATATGATATTGTAATAGTTTAGAGGTGTTTGTAGTCGATGGTGAATTGCATCTATATATATACTGTTAATGGTTGTAAGTAGGGTTTTGTCTAAAATTTTGATTCGCAAGTTGAGAATATACATTTTACGATTTGGTTAGTTATGATTAAGGAATGAATGATATGGCATATTCTTATTATGATTCTCAATTGATATTATTGGATTAATAGTGTACATTTAAAGATAATAAGATTTTATCAAATATGTAATCGTTTATTAAACGCAAATTCGATATTTCCTAAGATGTATTCATCTTGAATTAGTTGATATATTATAGGGATGTGATGATGTGATTACATAATTTGTGTAATTAATTCTTTTTATCAAACTCGGCCCTACAAATTTGGCATGCAAATTAAATATTTCCTAAGATACAATAGGCATTAATTGGATGTAAATAAGTACGCTATTGATTAAAAATCGGCCCAAAATATTCGGCAATCTTAAAGAAGATCCGGATAATTGAATCGTTTATAATTTTAGTTAAAAACCCGAGCCGAAGTTAGCAAAAAGTGATGGCACCCTATTGTACTCCAAAAATGTATTCTGATCTTTAAATGTGGATATACTTGTTTGTTACAAATATCCTTAGACAATTATTAAAATATATATCCATTTATAAAAATTCAAATCACATAATATGCTGAAAAAAATCTAAAATTTTATTTACTTTATGTACTAAATAGTAATTAAAATAATTAAATAAAAGTGAAAGGAGAATTATACTTTAATCTAACATTGATTTAAATTAGGTAGATAGATTTTAGGAAATTAATATTATCAAATAAGAAAATGATTGTGTTTGGTTGTAAGGATTGTAGATAATTTAGTTGGAACTTGTTTGGATACAAAGATAAGAGAGGATGACACAAAAATGTACTTAAAAATGTACTTCAAATTTTTATGAGTTTTGCTCTCTTTTGTTTGAGAATTCAAGTTCCAGTATGTGAAACATTATTGGGCCAAAAGTTAATAACTAATGTATTTACTATGTTAATGATTAATGTTTTATTATTTGGCATGGGTCAACTTTCTTAGGAGTGAGGATAACAAACACAAAAAAATAGTGGTTGTAAGTTGTAATCATTTTGTATGCATGTAAAAAAAAAAACTATTCCCTCTGTCTCTAAGATTGATGTTTTCAAAATTTCACATAAATTAAGGAAAAATTAAGTTTTATAAATTAACACATAATTACTTTTTGGTAGAAAGATAATATATAAATCTAAGGTAACATGTCATATGGAGAAAAACATAAAATAAAAAATTCATATCAGTGTTTTAGTATACAACATCAATTTTTTTAGGAAAAAAAAAATTACAAAACATCAGTCTATCAGGAAGAGAGAGAGCCTAGTAATTTACTAGGCATACATGTCAAAGTTGTCATGAAGATGTATTAATAAGAATGTAATGCTTAATTTCCGTTAAAGAAACCATATTATATCAAACTAAATAAATAGAGAAGCCGTTTTTTCTATAAGTGATGGTGTGTTGAAATAATTGTCTCGTGTAATCATAAGATACGTCTCTCGCTTTTAAGAATAACTTGAAAGATTTTTTTTTTTAAATTGATCATTGTTGGATTTTCCATTACTAGCTATTCTTTCTCCATAAGCTGATCAGGCTGATTTTGCTACTATCATACTATGGGTATGGGAGGTGTTCTTAGAAATGTCTTTGCATATATCATCGAGCTGAACAATTTTCCCCATTATGTAACGTAAGACAGAATTTAAATGAGTTAAACAAAACTCTGTCATCCACTAAGATTCCGAAGTCCACTATTGACCCATTAGGTTTCTATGCGTTCAAGTCTTGGACTGCTGCCAGACGTATTCGCTTATTTGTAGCCGGAAGATACGAACAGAGTTTTCGAAGCTTTGACCTAACTTGGAGATGAAGGATTCAACAACGGCGATGTCCGATCTTCCACTAGATTTAGTAGAGGAAGTGATCTCTAGGGTTCCATTGACATCTCTTAGAGCAGTACGTACTACTTGCAAAAACTGGAACGGTTTGTTCAAACATCGGAGCTTTACAAAGAAACGCATTCGTCAATCAAGAGCAGCAATGAAGAAGAGAGAGTTCATGGCAATCGTTAGGATGCATTATAGTGTTTATCTAATGAGTGTTGGAATTCACAATGACGAAGACTACAATGTTGAATCATTTATAAACAGAAAAGGTAGACTGGTTAGCGTAAACGATGCAGATGGAGTAGTCGATATTTCAAGCGTCTTCCACTGTAGCGGTTTGTTGTTATGCCTAACCAAAGAAGAAACACCGAGGCTTGTGGTTTGGAACCCTTTTCGTGGGCAAACTAGGTGGATCGAAACCACTTATCGTGAGGACATCCCATTTGTCAGCTACTCGTTCGCTCTGGGATACGAGAAGAAAGAGAACTCGCATCGTAGCCTCAAAATCTTGAGATCTTCAGGAATTATCTACACATATATTTAGATAATAGATATAGGAATGTAGTAAGAAGTTTTAAGTATCAAATCTACAATTTAAACTCTGATTCATGGAAGGATATTACTCCCACTGCTAACGGCGGCATGAAGTTTCATAAATGTGGCGTGTCTCTCAAGGGAAATACTTATTGGCTTGCTCGATATATTACTAATGGGTCTGCTCGGAGGTGGCACGAAAGGTTATATATACGCTGTTTTGATTTTACAAGAGAGAGATTTGGACGGTGGCTAAGTCTACCATTTCGCTCTTATTATAATGATATCGTGACTCTGTCTAGTGTTAAAGAAGAGCAACTTGCTGTGTTATTTCGTCGAAGCGGTACATCACAGATGGAGATATGGATCACAACTAAGATTGAGCCCGTGGCAGTGTCTTGGGGCAAATTGTTCTTAGCGGTGGATAGGAAAACACTTCTTACTTATGCTCGGTTCCCATTTGATCATGAGAGTTTCTTTGTTGACGAGGATAAGAAAGTCTTCATTGTTTTTGATAATGACAAAGCAACTGTGACACGCAAGGTAGCTTACATCATTGGAGAGGATGGATATTTCAAAAAAGTGGATCTTGGAGAATATACAGACGACAAAAATGGTTCGCCAGTTGTGTGCTCATATGTTCCAAGCTCAATGCAAATCGATCAAGGTGCACCCTATTTGATTAACTAGTCCATTAATTTACAAAGCATACTCTTTTATGTTTTTTACTGTTTTCTTTTTGTTATATATATACGATTGTTAATTGCAAGTCGAGACCAATTTGTTATCTGTGTGTTTTTTTTTTCTTTCAATACCGTCTCTGCTTTATTCACGGTCTTGTTGGTTCTTTCAACATATATTTGAAACAGTCCAATGCTTCTTGTGGACTATTTCCTTGGAAGCTCTCTTTAAGCATTTTGCTAATCAGCTGAAGAGAAAGGAGTATTGCTATGCATGATGCAGTTGCTCTCTCTTTTCATGTGAAAAGCAAGAATAATGTTTTCATACCATCTCTTTTAAATCAAACAGGGGAACTGAGGCTTACCAGAACTAATAATATGACTCCTCTCTTTAAATCAACACATCGTATGCCCCAAATGTAAAAAACCTATATATAATTTTGTTGTTGCGTTACTTCTCTTATAATTATACACAATGATTACTAAGTGATTCGCTCAAACTTTGGTGATGTTGAGTTTTAAACCCAACGAGTATGCAGTTTCACATCTCATCAAGCTGACTTTGCTACTACTATATATACTATAGGCTGTTGTTCTTGGGAGCTGAACAATTCCACAATGGTTATCAATGTTTTTGCTGTTTGATGCTTATAAAGTTGATCGCTAGGTTAATAAAAATTGAAATGTCTTGGTCACACGCTAATAAGCCCTCAAGATTAACAAGCCCATTATTAGCCCATCTCAGGTCTCTATATGTCTTCAAACAGCCGCCAGACGTGTTCACTATTTTATATAGTCGGAAGGTACGAAAAGAGTTTTGACCTAACTTGGAGATGAAGGATTCAACAACGGCGCTGTCCGATCTTCCACTAGATTTGGTAGAGGAAGTGATCTCTAGAGTTCCGTTAAGATCTCTTAGAGCAGTGCGAACTACTTGCAAAAACTGGAATGGTTTGTTCAAACATCGTCGGAGCTTTACAAAGAAGCACATCCGTAAATCAAGAGCAGCAACCAGCAACGAAGAAGAGAGAGAGTTTATGGCAATCATGAGGATCAATGCTAGTGTCGATCTAATGAGTTTCAATCTCCCTGGACTTGACAATGATGACGACGTTGAAACATTTATAAATCAAAAAGCTAAATTTATTAGCCTAAACGATGGAGATGGAGTTGATGATATATATAGCGTCTCCCACTGCAGTGGCTTGTTGTTATGCACCACCGGACCAAAAAATTCGAGGCTTATGGTTTTGAACCCTTATCGTGGGCAAACAAGGTGGATCGAGCCCATTGACCACGAATGCGACATGGACTCGTACGCTCTAGGATACGAGAAGAAGAACATGAAGTCGCATCGTTGCCACAAAATCTTGAGATCCATTGAAATTACCTCGATTTATCAAGACAATATCGGACTCATGGTGGAACGACTTCGTAAGTATCAAATCTACAATTTTAAGTCTGATTCATGGAAGGATATTAATATTTATCTCACTCCCGATAGGGACTTGCGGTTTTATACACGTGACGTGTCTCTCAAGGGAAATACTTACTGGCTTGTTCTAAGGGATACTAACTGGTTTAGGCAAAGGCCATCTTGCTCTTTATCTCGAAGGAAACCAATCAGTGAAAGATTCGTAGGACGAGCAATAGAGAGGTGTAAATTACATTTCCAAAACATGTACAGACTAAGAGTGGAAGGACGAGTAAGAGTAAGAGTAAGAGACAGCCCAAAGTTCTTTTTACTCTGTTTTGATTTCACAAGGGAGAGATTTGGACCGCCACTAGATTTACCGTTTCACTATCGCGAAGACGATAGTGTGTCTCTATCTAGTGTAAGAGAAGAGCAGCTTGCAGTATTATGTCAGCGATCCGATACATTAGAGATGGAGATATGGATTAGTAATAAGATTGAGCCCGAAGCAGCGTCATGGAGCAAATTGTTCGTAGCTTTGAACCTGGAAACACGTCTTACTTTCCCGTTTGAACATGGGAGTTTTTTTGTTGACAAAGGGGAAAAAGTCGTTGTAGTTTTTGATAGAGACTTAGAGATGCACTGCGTAGCTTATATCATCTGAGAGGATGGCTATTTTAAAAAAGTGGATCTTGGAGAATATATATACAAAGATGATTGCCCAGTAATTGTGTGCCCTTATGTTCCAAGCTCAGTGCAAATCAAGCAGGCTACACCACGAGGCAATCATGTTGATTAAGTTAGTCCATTTACAAAGTACTTAAATCTCTATGTATTTTTACAGTTTTCTTTTTTGTCATCTTCAATAATTAATGATTAATTCTAAAGTCAACAATTATTATAACCAGTTATCTGATTTCTCAATTGGCTATTCCAAGTCCCAACTTTTATTCCAATACGCTTCTTTGGACTTTGTACTTGGAAGCTCTCTTTAAGCATTTGGCTAGCTAGCTGAAAAGAAAAGAGTATTGTTATGCATGATGCAATTGCTCTCTGTTGAACAAAATCTATATATAATAGCAAACCCACTTTTTTGTGTCAACTTTTAATCTAACGGATGAGATTGGTTCCAGTTTTAATCCAACGGTTTAAAATTATTAATCGTGTCTTTTCGTCGCACCCCTGTCTTTCAAATATCACACCTCTTAGTCTTTGCATCTCTTTGTTGTATCTCTTGGTTTCAAAAATCACATCCATTCATTTTTACACCTTTTAAATCACACTTCTTAGTCTTTGCATCTCTTTGTTGTACCTCCTGGTTTAAAAAATCACATCCATTAATTTTTACACCTTTTAATTTCACACCTCTATGTGTTACACCTCTTTGTTGTACCTCTATGTCTTACACCTCTTTGTTGTACCTATTATTCATGTCTTTTCATTACACCCCCATCTTTCAAAAATCACACCTCTTAATTTTAACACATTTTTATTTCATACCTCTATGTCTTACACCTCTTTGTTGTATCTCCATATTTCTCATCTATTATTTTGGACACATTAACCCACTTTTTTGTGTCAACTTTTAATCCAACGGATGAGATTGGTTCCAGTTTTAATCCAACGGTTTAAAATTATTAATCGTGTCTTTTCGTCGCACCCCCATCTTTCAAAAATCACACCTCTTAGTCTTTGCATCTCTTTGTTGTACCTCCTGGTTTCAAAAATCACATCCATTCATTTTTACATCTTTTAAATCACACCTCTTAGTCTTTGCATCTCTTTGTTGTACCTCCTGGCTTCAAAAATCACATCCATTAATTTTTATACCTTTTAATTTCACACCTCTATGTGTTACACCTCTTTGTTGTACCTCTATGTCTTACACCTCTTTATTGTACCTATTATTCATGTCTTTTCATTACACCCCCATCTTTCAAAAATCACACCTCTTAATTTTAACACCTTTTTATTTCATACCCCTACGTCTTACACCTCTTTGTTGTATCTCCATGTTTCTCATCTATTAATTTTGACACCTTTTTATTTCACACCTCTATGTCTTACACCTCTTTGTTTATTATATATTAACTTTTTTGGACAACATAAGTTTCAAAAACTGTTTTCTGAGTACTAAAAGATTGTTTAATTGAAGTGTTTATAACTAACAAGCATCAATCTCTAATTCAAGGTAATTTAATGTTTTTGCTGACCTGTAGTGTTTCTTCGGTTAGATTATTATTATTGTTAGTCCACACTACTAAGTTCATACATTAATCTTAGTTTTGTAAACTTTTAGTCTCTTTAATATTTTTAGTCTTTCCGGTTTTCATGTTTTTGATCCGTTGTATAAATACGCGTGCTATATTTTTCTGCATGGCTAATGTTTCTAATTCTTAATGTGCAGATTTTATTTTTTGACTTTCTGGAAAAACCAAAACGAAGATACGAGAGGCACGATGATATGCAGTGATGCTAAGCCAAAAATTTTTAACAAACATGGTATAATTATAAATTTATATATGTTCTATTCTTTTGTAAATAAAGCTTTTAAAATTTTAGTTGAATTTTAATTTCTTATACTTTCTGGGTATCAAACATTTTGATAATATATAGAGATATTACAAATGAGAAAAAGTCAGACATACTTGTGACACCACAAAATCAAATTCTAGAAAGCGTAAGCACGACCAAATGACAAGTCAAGTTAGAAAGAAAAGATCTACTAAAGGTAACTTATTTAGTCTTTGATGACTTTCTAATTAATCTGTATATACAATTTTTTTAAAACATAATGTATAACAGTCACTTTTAAAGTGATCTGGAATCTGCCAAAAAAAAAAAAAATGCAAGTAATTTCTAAAATTAGTGTTTAACCCAAAGAAGAAAACATCAAAAGGTGAGATATTATTATCACATGTTTCACCACATCGACTTCGTTTTTGCTCTTGTTGATTGAAGAACATGATGGTACCGATTCATAGACATAAGTGAGAAATCAATTCCTAATATATGGTGGATACGAATATAAACTTCAATCTAGTGAAAACCGCACACACTTTTCCATCTAGCGGTTTAAAATTATTAATGATCCCAACAGTTGCAAACTATTAATCGTGTCTTTTCGTCGTGCCTCCATCTTTCAAAAATCACACCTCTTAAGTTTTGCATCTCTTTGTTGTACCTCCATGTTTCAAAAATCACATCTATTTATTTTTACACTTTTTTATCTCATACCTCTATGTTTACATCTCTTGGTTGTACCTCCATGTTTCAGAGATCATATACTTTGATTTTTACACTTTTCTATTGCACACCTCTATGTCTTACACCTCTTTGTTTATTATATAGAAACTTTTTCTGGACAACATAAATAAGTTTCGAAAAATTGTTTACTGAGTATTTTCAAAACTTACAAGTTAATAAGTAAAACTAAAAAATTGTTTTATTGAAGCGTTTTTTTAATTTTTAAATATATAATAGCAAACCCACTTTTTGTGTCAACTTTAATCCAGTGGATGAGATTAGTTCCACTTTTCCATCTAACGTTTTAAAATTATTAATAATCCCAACAACTGCATATTATTAATCGTGTCTTTTCATCGTGTCCCCATCTTTCAAAAATCACACCTCTTAAGTTTTGCATCTCTTTGTTGTACCTCCATGTTTCAATCTATTTATTTTTACACCTTTTTATTTCATACCTTTATGTTTACACCTCTTTGTTGTACCTCAATGTTTCAAAGATCACATCTATTAATTTTTACACCTTATTATTTCACATCTTTTTATTTTTGTTACTCTTTGTTTATATAAAGTTGCAAGATTTTGATCCAACAAATGTTTTGTTCCATTTTTTTACTCTGAAAAATTAACAATGTTAATCATTTCAAGTTTTTATTTTCCCGTGCGGCAACGCACGGGCCGACATCCTAGTCTAGATATAATAGCAAATCAATAAATACCACCAAAATATGTATTTTTTAGATAATTTTCATAAAAAAAATCTGTAGAAAATTATAATTGTGTGTTTTACGAAAAGTTGTGACTGTTTATTGTAATGGTTTATTTTTTTAAAATTGCAACTTTTCATTGTAGAGTTGTGTTTATTCGAATATTAGTATCTTTTGAAATCTATATATATTTGTCTGATTAAACTGTTTTCATTTTTTTTGCCATGAGACAAAATAATATAAATTTTCAATTTCAACAGTTTTTACAGCTTTCTAAATTATGATCTAGCATTCAATCTTTTAAAATCAAAGAAATTCCTCCAATTCTTGATTTAACAAAATATTTGGAATGAAAAATATAATTTAAACTTTTAGTTAATTTTAAATATAAAAATTAAATGAAGATACCTAAAGTTTTTTTTTCCAAGAGTTAGATAGATTAGATAGTGAATTTCTAGATTTGACTTTTGAATATGGTAATAAAGATGATTTTTATTTAAAAGCAGTTTAATTTATATGAGTTGCATACATCAGAATTTGGATGTTGCATTAACATTACTACAAAGTCGAGAAAGATATCCTCAAGCTATATGACTATTATATTTTTCTCATTTGTGTTGGATGCTTTAATTGTATTAAACATGAAATGAATCATTCTAAATATAATGTTTTCAGATAAAATTTCAAATATTAGAAGAAAAGTAATGATGCTGATTTGTCACTTCAGTATAATAGAAGGACCTTTTTGTTAAATAGTTTTTATATATATTTTGTTAAAAAATCATACAATTGTGTTTGTTTAGAGGGAGGTATTGAACTTAACATTCTAAACGATTTTAAAGTATTCCTAAAATCACTTGTTATTCAATTGATGATTTTTAAAAATCTTTCAAAATCCAATGTTATTCAACTTGACATTCATATAAAATCATTTAAAATAATACACAATCTCTTGTTATGCAATCAATAATTTGTAAAACTTACTTGAAATCTACTGTGTTATTCAAAACATCACAGCTTTTTAAAAAACTTACTTGAAGTCTACATTTATTCAAAATATCACAGATTTTTTTTTTAAATGTTATTTTGAATGATTTTAAGAGACTTTATGTTGCTTTTTAGTTGAAAAATATGAATGATAAAATCATACCTTTTTAGCTGGAATTTTGATGGAATTCAAAAAGAAAAACTATCGATACCTGCAACATACCTCAATCAAATATTTTCCTGTAAAATCAAAATTGAGAGAGAAGGATGACTGCAGAATTGGCTCTCTTTATCTGCTGATGCTCTCAACTGGGTGAAGATGATGGTGAAGCTTTGCAGTCTTGTTCTTTTCCCTTGATTTTTTCTATTGAAACAAAAAGCAAAGAGCAAAAAATTTCATCACAAGAGCTTCATAGAAAGATGCATAAAAGACGGAGCGTCGGAGTCTATAGGATATTTTCTTAAAGATGTTGCTGGTAATTGCAGAGAGAAACCAAAGAATGCTGAGAGTGATTTCAGCTTTAAAAGATAATTATCTGTTTCAGGGTTATTTTTTTCTTCTTTGTAAATATCGAACACTATTCTATAGTCTAACTAAAGATTTTAGAAATAGTTATAGTAATATAAAAAATTAATCAACTTTAATTATTTAAAATATAGTTGGGTTTATTTATCGTAACTTTCCGTAAAATATGTGTTTTTAAGATTTAACTATTTCATCTTTACTATTGTGTATTTTATTATAACTACTGGTTGATAAATTTTCACTCAAGATGAAATTTATTTTATTTTTAATATTATTTTATCATCAAATTGCATTTACTTATTATAATTATTCATTTGATATTCTCACTTAGGCATGTCAATTAGGGCCAAAGCCCGCGGGCTGGCTCGGCCCGGCCCTGAAAAATAGCGGGCTCGGGCTTAAATATATATGTCCAGAAAAAATCGGGCCTTTCGGGCTCAGCCCGTTTGGGCTCTAGGGTTTTTTGGGCTTAGCCCGACCGGGCTCGGGCCAGCCCGAAAAGCCCTTTAACAAATATATTTGTACTTTTTTTTGTTAATATTTTTGTTTGATTGCAATATTTGATTAATAATTTATTGTAATTAAAGTTTTAAACTCTAATCCTAGTTTTTATATTTACTTAATAACCATACTTAATACTTTAAAAAAATTTATCCATGATATTTTATATGAATTATATATTAGTTTATTTGGTTAAAGTATCGAAATTTTGTTTAGTCTTAAACTTTTTATTTTAAATTAAGTTGGTTGTAATGAATATAGATGAGTTATTAATTTTTTGATTGATTTTTTTTTATAGTGCACCTTCAAACACTGTTTTTCAAGGCTTATAAGTTTGAATTTTTTATCGGTAAGATAAGCCCGAAAAAGCCCGAAAAGCCCTATAGCCCTGTTAGGGCCGGGCTCGGGCTTTGAAATATAGGCTCGGAAATATTTCGGGCTGGGCCGGGCCGGGCTCAAACATATGCGGGCTTTACGGGTTTCGAGCCGGGCCAGCCCGGTTGACACCCCTATTCTCACTTAGGATCATTTCGTCATAATATTTGTTTATGAATAATATAAATATCAATAACTGTTATGATGCTTGTTACTCTTTACAATTTTCATACAATCTTATATTTATAATACATAAAAATTATAAGTAGAATTGTCTCGATTCATTATGAATTTCATTTAATAATTTTAACTATAGTTGAGTCTTTTTACTATATTATTGTTTATTATAAGTTTTTATTTTGATGGTTGTGTTTTTTAAACTCAGCTTTATATGTTTAATATTTATGAAATTTTAACCCTATTTTCCTCTTTTTGAGATAATTTTAATTTTATTATTTAGCATATATTTTTAACTGAATTTATAAATTCTAAATTTGAACTTTAGTTTAACTTGTTTTGAAATACTTCCCGCGATATCGCGATCTAAGTCCTAGTAAAAATATAAATAACAAGAAAAATGATTTGGTACCATGTTTTTGCAACACACTAGCTTGAAAGCAGAGGCTTGCATATATCGTCGATCGAGCTGAACAATTCCACAATGGTTATCAATGTTTTTGTTGTTTGATGTTGATAAAGTTGATCGCTAGATTAATAAAAATTGAAATGTCTTGGTCACACACTAATAAGCCCTCAAGATTAACAAGCCCACTATTTACCCATCTCAGGTCTCTATGTCTTCATTATTCAAACTGCCGCCAGACGTGTTCAATATTTGTATAGTAGGAAGGTACGAAAAGAGATTTGACCTAACTTGGAGATGAAGGATTCAACAACTGCGCTGTCCGATCTTCCACTAGATTTGGTAGAGGAAGTGATCTCTAAGGTTCCGTTAACATCTTTTAGAGCAGTGCGAACTACTTGCAAAAACTGGAATGGTTTATTCAAATATCGTCGGAGCTTTACAAAGAAGCACATCCGTAAATCAAGAGCAGCAACGAAGAAGAGAGAGTACATGGCAATCATGAGGATCAATGCTAGTGTTGACCTAATGAGTTTCAATCTACGTGGACTTGACAATGATGACGACGTTGAAACATTTATAAATCGAAAAGGTAAATTCATTAACCTAAACGATGGAGATGGAGGTGATGATATATATAGCGTCTCCCACTGCAATGGCTTGTTGTTATGCACCACCGGACCAAAAAATTCGAGGCTTATGGTTTTGAACCCTTATCGTGGGAAAACAAGGTGGATCGAGCCCATTGACCACGAATGCTACATGGACTCGTACGCTCTGGGATACGAGAAGAAGAACATGAAGTCGCATCGTTGCCACAAAATCTTGAGATCTATGGAAATGGCCTCGATTTTGAAAGATGATATCGGACTCATTCAGGAAGTACGACGTCGTAAGTATCAAATCTACAATTTTAACTCCGATTCATGGAAGGATATTCATCCGACTCCCAACAGGCACTTGCGGTTTTATACACGTGACGTGTCTCTCAAGGGAAATACTTACTGGCTTGTTCGATGGGATACTAAATGGTGTATGCCAAGGCCACTTCGCAATTTACCTCTAAGGGATTGTATGCGAAGGCCACCTTGCAATTTATCTCTAAGGAAATCATTCCGAGGACGAGTAAGAGACAACTCTGACTTGCTTTTAGAAAACCGACTTAGAATGGAAGAACGAGTAAGAGAAACCCGAAAGTTCTTTTTACTCTGTTTTGATTTCACAAGGGAGAGATTTGGACCGCCTCTAGATCTACCGTTTCACTATCGCCAAGAAGATAGTGTGTCTCTATCTAGTGTAAGAGAAAAGCAGCTTGCATTGTTATGGCAGCGTTCCGGTACATTAGAGATGGAGATATGGATTAGTAATAAGATTGAACCCGAAGCGGCGTCGTGGAGCAAGTTGTTCGTAGCTGTGAACCTGAAAACACGTCTTACGACTTTCCCGTTTGAACAAGGGAGTTTTTTTGTTGACAAGGGGAAGAAAGTCGTTGTAGTTTTTGATAGAGACCAAGAGATGCACTGGGTAGCTTATATAATTGGAGAGGATGGATGTTTTAAAAAACTGGTTCTTGGAGAATATATATACAAACATGGTTGCCCAGCAATTTTGTGCCCTTATGTTCCAAGCTCAGTGCAAATCAAGCAGGCTACACCACGAGGCAATCATGTTGATTAAGTTAGTCCATTTACGAAGTTTAATCTCTATGTATTTTTACAGTTTTCTTTTTTTGTCATCTTCAATCATTAATGATTAATTCTAAAGTCAACAATTATTATAAGTGTAGTTATCTGATTTCTCAATTGGCTAAACCAAGTTCCAACTTTTATTCCATTCTTTAGACTTTATACTTGGAAGCTCTCTTTAAGCATTTGGCTAGCTAGCTGAAAAAGAAAGGAGTATTGTTATATATGCACGATGCAATTGCTCTCTGTTTCACGTGAACAAAATAAAAATAAAAATAAAAATAACAAGAAAAATGATTTGGTACCATGTTTTTGCAACACATGAGCTTGCTTATACTATAATTAATATGACTCCTCTCTCTAAACTAGCATTGATGCTTTGGTGGTGTCATTAACTGACATCACTATGGTTTTTTTCCTTGGAGGCTTTGAAAAAAGCTTCTTAAAATATTTTATATAATATGACAAGACTTTTCTAACTTTGTCTGCCAATGCGACACTTGGCGCTCTATATTTGTGACATATGTCTTTCTCACTAATTTTATAGTAAACATCTTTTTATATATTTCATTTCATTTATATCTTATATGGTGTATAGTTTGCATTTAAAATAAAAAATTTCACATTCTTACAAAAATATATTTTTTCCAACTTTTAGTTTTAACATATAATATACTTCCTAATGAAAACATATACCATATAACCTAAAAATAAAACTACTGATCAAACCAATTAAAACAAAAAAAAAGTTTTTATACTTTAAAAATAAAATTGAAATAAATTAATTTATGATAGACTAATTTTAATTAAATATATATGTTCTAATATATTTGAAAATCACATTGTATTCAATAATTATATATATTGTATTAAAGATAAAATTCAGATAAAATTAAATTATATTTAATATTCTATAAGTTACAGTTTGACTGTCTTTAAAACGTATGTACTAAAAGAAAATAAAAATAATATAATTGCTTAATCACCCCATGAAATAATAGAAAACTATAGTTTCAAAAAATAATCTAATGGTAATTATACTTTTATTTTAAAATTATTAGAAAATAGAGATAATATATAGAATCTAAAAAATATTAAATTTGACACACTTTTCTTTCATGAATTTTATTCAAAATTTAATGCGATATATATTATAAGATATTTCATAAATTTTTAATATGTATTATTCCAAAAAAAATTATATTAAGGGTGATTACAAGATTAGAGAGTAAAAATTAGAGCATATGATAAATCGTGAATACACTTATTAATTATTCAAAATAATCATTGGTGATTCTTCTGTTACCTAATAAAAAACATTAAATTTGACACATTTTTCTTTCCATGAGTTTTATCCAAAATTTAATGCGAGATATATATCGTATAAGATATTTCAAAAAAAATTATGACATGAACCATATTTTAATATGCATTATTCCAAAAAGAATTTTATTAAGGATGATTACAAGATTAGAGAGTAAATACTGGAGCATATGATATATCGCGAATATACTTAATAATTATTCAAAATGATCATTGGTGATTCTTCTGTTATTTTGTAAAGCATATCGTATCTCATTAGTACAAAATTCAGGTTTTAAAATTTTAGTTTATTCATTGGATGAATTTGAGTCGGTCTGATTTTTTTTCTCACAAATTTTATTTTAAAATCATCAAAATCTGATGGAAAAGTCAACATATAAATTATAAGTTCAAATATAGTTAATTAAAAAAGACATTTAGATGTAAGTTAAAAAAATTAGAAATGTAGTTATGTCAGAAAAATAATTAGAATGTAACTACTGTTGATATCAATTTTTCTGATTTTGTCTTCCCTTCCATCTACACCAATTAACATGTTGGAGAGTTCATTTTTTTGATAATTAAAAAAATATAATGAATAAGAATAGAGACAAGGACCAAGAAATAACCCATCATCATAGAAGTATAACACATTGTAAGCATTCATATAGAGTTTCTAATTCACAAGAAATTTGTTAGGAGGCTAATTAAAGGAAATAACACCGTAGCAACATATTGTGGAGTCAAAAAGAAAATCAAATATTAAGATTGAGTTAAAGAATATATAAAGTTGTAAAACCACTCGCAACGAGATAAATATTTATCAACTATTTTTCTTTATGATTGAGAGTAAAACACATTTTTTTTTTTATGGTTACTGAGTTTTGATAGTAATTCTATGGTTATAGAGATCTAGCGAATTATCATATAATTCTTGATCGCATCCATATATTAAAGCTTTGGAAAAGATGTAGGGAAAGATGAGATTTATCTATAAATATTTGTAAACTATTTTCACTACTCAATCTTTTGTTTTGAATGTCTGATATATGGTTTCTACACAAACCTCATGTGTGCTAAGACTATCTCCAATATATATTTTTATTTTTACTCTAAAATAGAGCATAGTTTTTTCAATGTATCAATCTATTTTATACTCTAAAATAGAGTTAGTGTAAAAAATAATGTTGCATATAGAGTAATCATACCATTTATTCTATTTTAGAGTAAGATATAGAGTAGGGTTAGAGCAAATGTTACTCTATAACAGAATATCTCTATTATATTATTTAAGCAACCCTATAAACAAATAACCCTACTTTATGTAAGTTATTACACAAAATACCACTGTATTTTCAATACAAAATATAATAACAGAATCTTAATATTAATTTGTTATAACCAAAAAATGATTACCTAAAAAATAGTAATTATTAATTTATTAGATTACAAGAAATAATTAATAAAATAATTTTGGAATTATTTAATAAAATAATAAGAAAATAATCTCGAAATTTTGTTATAAAATTATTAAACAGATTCTATTTATTGTTTTAGAAATTTTAGGAAACAATAACAAACTATTTAGAAAAAATATAAAACTTAAATTTATTTATAAAACTAAGATTAAATATTTACATATCTAAATCATTTAATAATAACAAATATATATTAAAATTAAGATACAACATTGTTTCTATTTTTAAAATATATCTATATACTTATTTAAGCTATGTTGTTAAAAATTTAACCAGTTCTGATGTGACATATTACAAAAATGCCATTATATTTTAATTATTCTAATAAACAAAAGAAAAGTTTAGATTTGTTTACAAAATAATAAAACTCTATTTATTATTTCATAAATCTTAGAAAATAATAACAAACTATTTAATTGGCTAAAAATTAATTGTTTATACACAATATTAACTATATAAACACTACTAAGTGTATAATGTTGATAATATTCATAACCTAATTGTAACTTTCACCTATAAATTTAATATATAACATGTTATACCAATAACTTCAATTTGTAAATTTGGTATATTAAGATCTCTAAACACGATCACATTAATTTGTAATACCAAATCACGAGTCAATACATGTTTTGTTGGGTTTTTTTAGCTTTACCAAATGTATAATTAACGAATTTGGTATTGCACCAAACCAAAATAGTAGAGTATGACCTTCAGCAAAATAAAATATATGATTTTATAAAATGTATAGAATTAATAATTTTTCTACTATTATTTTGTAACAAACAAATCTAAATTTACATAAATATTTCCTTACGCTGGTAACATTATTCTACAAAATATTAACGTGTATTTATGAGTTGGGTAATAAAACGGGTAATGAGACGGGTAACAGAACGTTCAAAAATTAAATTAATATCCGATACTCGATCAATATTCACGGATAATAAAATTATTATACCTTTCACTCGACCCTAAAGCTGCTGGTACCTTTTTTTGGGGCGGATACAAACCGAAAGACGGGTCAAATACGAGTATCGGTAGTAGTTTCCAGGCCTACATATTAGTAGTTTAATATGAATCATAACTCACCATTTAGTACTATATTATATAGTATGTAACTGAATAATACAACATAAAAATATTATTAACAAATAACAAAAAAAAAAATCCCCGCGCTACCAGCGCGGGTCATTATCTAGTTGACTTTAAAATAGAATGAGGTTGGGGATGCCCTAAGGGCAACTTTAAGGGATTTTTATTTTATTTTGCGTCCAAACATTAAGAACCATATATATAAAGGAACACATATTAAACATTTAACAAAACAATTCATACTAAAAATCCATTTCAAAAATATATTTGTAAATTTAAGATATATCATAATTAATAAAAATAAAATTAAATATATCTCGCGCATCGCGCGAGCCTATTTCTAGTTGTGTATAGGATAAAGAATCACTTGTAAACATAGATAAATTATGTGGCAGTACTACATTATTTTGTTAAACCTAAATTTGTATACGATGATGCTAAAAAGCCCCGTAGGATTCTGAAGCCCACTAATTGGTCCAGCAGCTTTCTATGTCTTGATGTCTCCTTCTATTGTCTTCTCTTCTATTCAAAGCTTGACCTAACTTGGAAAAGACAGATTCAACAATGGCGGCGATGTCCGATCTTACACTGGATTTGGTAGAGGATGTGATCTTGAGAGTTCCGTTGACATCTCGTAAGGCAGTGCAGTCTACTTGCAAAGACTGGAACACTTTATCCAAAAAAATGAGCTTTAGAAAGATACATGATGTTGTTAAAGCAAAGGAAGCAACAAAGCGTGAGTCTCTGGCGATCATGATCAAGGATTTTAAGGTTTATCTAATGAGCCTTGATCTCCGTGGAATTCACAATGACGACGACGTTGATTCATCTATAAAGCGAGAAGCTAAACTGATTAGCCTTAACGATGTAGATGGAGTCGATATATCTAGAGTCTTCCACTGTAGCGGTTTGTTGTTATGCATCACCAAAAAATGTAATCCGAGGCTTGTGGTTTGGAACCCTTGTTGTGGTCATGCAAGGTGGATTGAACCTAGAAACTCTGACCACAAAAAGGACAACTATGCTCTCGGATACGAGGTTGTAAAGAACAAATCGCATCGAATTCACAAGATTTTGAGATATTTGGATGTTCACGACATGAGTCATGAAAAGAATCTATTTGGTAAGTTTCAAATCTACAATCTTGACTCTAACTCATGGGAGGTTGTTCAGGACACACTTCGCTGGAATCTATCTTTTCATCAACGTGGCGTGTCTCTCAAGGGGAATACTTACTGGTTTGTTCAAAGTAAAAATGTAGGAGAGTTTTGTTTTTTACTTTGTTTTGATTTTACAACGGAGAGATTCGGATCGCCTCTGCGTATGCCTGTTTACCCTGTTGCTGAAGATACCGTGAGTCTAGCTAGTGTCAGAGATGAGCAACTTGCAGTGTTATTTCAACGGCGTGGTTCATTACATATGGAGATATGGATTACGGACGAGATTGAGCCTAGCAAAGTGTACTGGTGGAGCAGATTGTTCTTAACGGTGAATATAAATCCACTTACTTGTTACCAATACCCATTTGAACATGGAAGTTTCTTTGTTGACGAGGAGAAGAGAGTCGCGGTGGTTTTTGGTAGAGACATGGATGATCCTGACGACCACTTCCGCTACGCAGCTTATATCACTGGAAAGGATGGATACTTGAAAAAGGTAGATCTTGGAGAATCTACATTTGAATCTGGTCCCCTAGTTATGTGCTCTACTTATGTTCCAAGCTCAGTCCAAATCAAGTAAGCTGCACCAAAGAGGCAACCAGATTGATTACTTATTAGTCCATTAAACTTAAGCCTAATCTATGTTTTATTTTTGTCATCAATTTGTAAGTCAAGACCATTTATTATTATTATTATTATTATTATCATCACTTAGCTAGCTTCTCAAAACCGTATCTGCAATATTCATCATCCTTACATTTCCAAAGGATATAGTGAATGAAAGTAGTACTGTATATGTATGTGATCTCTCTCTCTCTCGTTGGCTCTTCCAACTTTTTTTTTGAAACGACAGCCGAATGCTTCTTGGATTTTTTTCCTGTGGAAGCTCTCATTAGCAATTAGGTGAAAAGAAAGAAGTAATAACCATGGCACCATTACTCTCTTTAAATCAACATCGTATGGTCAAAATGTGGCAGAAACTATCCTACAACATCAGAGGAACGATTTGGCAGTAAACCGAGATGCTAATTGATTTTGACGCAAAATCGGACCGGACCGGTTTAATGGCAAAGCAGTAATTTTAAAGAACGGGAGCCTTATTTTGGTACTTTTGTCTTGTGTGTATCGCCGTCTCTATCTTGTTCACTCAAAAACCCTAGAAATTGTAAAACCCTTTCGGACCCCTTTCTCTATCTCTTCTTACACACAGACACACCATTACAGTTTCAACTCAAAGTTTTTATCTTTTTTATCAACGATGTCTTCCAAAGGTCTGAAATCGCAGAAATCGACCAAAAGGAAGAATACCGAAAGCTCTGACAAATCCGATTCTGTGAAATCGAAGAAGCTAAAGCTTGTGTCTGGAGACCAAAATGTTAAACCTAATTTTGGTAAACCTAAATCTTCTGGTGACAAGGGGGAGCATAACGTTTCGCTATCGAAGAAGGAGCTTCGCATACAGGCTAAGGTAAAAAAACATATTCTTTTTGGATTTGGAATCTATGGTTTCTGATTCTTATTGAATGTGTTTTTTTTTTTTTTTTTTTTTTTTATTTGGGTTGTAGGAGCTAACAGAAGCTAGGAAGAAGAGGAGAAAGCCTCATTACACTCTTGAGCAAGTATGTATCTTTTTGTGAAATTGAGATTTCTGAGTTCAGTTCTTTTTTTCTTCTAGTTATTGAAACAGAGGATTGATAAAAGTGTATGCCTCAAGCGCTTTAAATCTGGAGCGTGCAATAGAACTGATCTTCACTTTCATTACTATATATAACAGGAGCTTGGATCTCTATGGGAGAAGATGAGGCGCCGTGACATTGGCAAGGAGAATCGTTCAAAGTTAGTATTCAATAAAGGATGCCTTGGGATTTAAAACGTTCTATATTTTTGTTTGTTTGATTATTAATCTTTGTTTTCAAAAACTATTTTGTTAGGCTTGTATCTGAAGCTATAAGAAAGATGAAGGGGAAGGTTCCAGAGATTGCAGGCTCACATGTTTCATCCCGTGTACTCCAGGTGTGTTTTTTTTCTTCTTTGAGTTATATGGAAAAAAGGCTGCCAAATCCCTAAGAACATATATCTTACAAATTTTTTGGTCTGTTGCTTTCTCCTGTTGCCTAGAGTTGCTTGAAGTTTTGCTCACAAGCTGAAAGAGACGCTATCTACGCAGAACTCCAGCCACGCTTTCTTACCCTTGCTTCTAATAAATATGCTGTTTTTTTATTAAAGAAGATGTTGGATGGAGGTAAAGGCTCTAACTACTCAAGTTGAATATAGAGCTAGTTGTATGCTTGCCTTATACAAACTGTTAATTTGAGTGATTTATTTGTGCAGCATCTAAGCAGCTGCTGGCAGATTGTATATCCAGCCTCCGGGGACGTGTTGCTCGTCTCCTCCGTCACAAGTTCGGATCTGTTGGTATGTAGGCTATACTGATGTAACATATTGATGTTTCAAACGTATATAATTTTGTACGATTTGCTTACACAAATTATATATGTAATAAGAAGATGCGCATAGCATTTTTTTTTGTTTCTTTGTAGCTCACTTTTTTTTTTTTTTTTTTTTTTTCTCAAGTTGTTGAGCATGCATACCATCTGGGAACCCCAGCACAAAAACAAGAACTCCTTGCGGAGTTGTATTCTACGGAGCTTCAATTATTCAAGGGCTTGGCCTCAACTACCGAGAAAAGGTAAAATGTCATTTATCTTCCTTGTCTTAACTCAAGCTCATAAGAAATAGAAAAGCCAGGTCTCTTGTATTATTTTTATCTTGACATCTAGAGAACTAGGAGTCCCTTGGCTTTCCTTTTTGTTATTTGCGATGGTAATTACAAACTCGATATTGCTCTTTATTGTCATGAGTTGAACATATATTAAGAGTTACTGAATGTGGTTCAGGGTGGTAGACATCATCGCTAAGCTAGGACTGCAAAAAGATTCAGTTAACCGACACATGGCTGCCATTATCCAACCGATTCTTGAGAAGGGAATTGTCGACCATACTATCATACACAAATTGCTGATTGAATACCTGACAATAGCTGATAAGGTATATAATATATATATTTTATATAGGTGAGTGTTTGGGAGTATAAATTTGCATTGCAGTCCTTTGTTATATAAATGGATTTTTTTCGTAGACTTCTGCTGCAGATGTGCTTCAGCTACTGAGGGCGGAGCCAGAAAGGTGGGAGGGGAGGGGGTCAGCTGAACCCCAAAAAAAAGAAATCTGGTATATTTTTAGTTATAAGTAACAAAATGACCCCCTCAAATTTTGTATTTTGACCCCATTAAATTTAAAACTTTCATCTTGGCCCCAACAAATTTTACATTTTGACCCTATTAAAACAAAATTTGTACTTTGATCCCTCAATAAATTTGTATTTTTACCCCACCTAAAAAAAACTTATATTGACCTCATAAATTTTACATTTTTATCTTATTAGAAAGAAAATAAAATTTCTCCTGACCCCTTTCAACTTTTGGTCAGTCTCCCTTCTTTTGCGTATGGTCCATACTCGTGATGGTTCTAGGCTTGCCATGCTTTGTATCAAACATGGAAGCGCTAAGGTACACATCCTCGTCGTTTTCCTTTTACTCCTTAACTTATAATTCAAGGCGTACCTCATATTATGGATGGGTTTCATTTGTAAATCTGATGTACATTGAGCCTAAGTTTTCCTTTCCCTTTTAATGGTTGTATATGTAAATCGTGATTTATATGTCAATATCAAATCAAACTTGTAAACAGATTTTCATGGTTGACATCTATTTTGACCTCTAGTGCAAAAGACTGATTGTAGATGTTTCCATAGGAAACTTATAAGTCGAATTTCTGCTCTCTCTCAATCATATTCTTTGCAGGAGAGAAAGATGATTATCAAAGCAATGAAAGATCATGTTCAAAAGGTGGCTTTTGATCAGTTTGGAAGTATGGTAAGGAGGCCTTTAACTATTTTCTTTTTGATTTACCACTAATAGTACTTCACTGTCGGATTGTATTTGTCTTTTAGATAATAACCCCTTGTCTACCATGTGTTCTTAGGTGCTTGCATGTATTTTTTCAATAGTTGATGACACAAAGCTCGTGACCAAGGTAGTTTTACTGAGCCAAATGAAAGATTGCTGGAGTCTATATGATTATGTTCTAATTCTTCTGAAACTTGTTTAATCATACACAGATAATTGTTCGTGAGCTTGAGCCCACCCTAAAGGATCTTGTTATGGACAAGGTTTGTGTTCCTTATATATGAAAAACTATTCTGAGATGAAATTTTACCTTATCTTTTCTTGGATCTAATGACATCTACCTTTTGTTGGTTCCATTTTGTACATAATTTTGTTCCTTTGTATTTTAGGCCTTTCTATAATTAATATGTTGAAGTCTTCCTGTAATTTTTTTCTTCCTTAACGTTTGCTTCAAAATTGTGTCTGCAGAATGGTAGGAGATCGCTATTGCAGCTACTGCGTCCGAATTCTTCACGTTATTTCAGCCATGATGATTTGGCCTCTCTTGATCTGTTTGTTCCATCACTCTGCTCAAAGGTATGATGATATATCCCCAACCATTTTTTCAGTTAAAGTGCTAGAGTTATTCATTCTTATGAATTTTTACTGGATCTTAAACCCTGTCTATCATTTCGATTCTTTCAGGATAAGTCAGAGACATCCTCTCTAACAAAGGACACAGATGGTAACGAATCTGGTGAGGAGACGAAGGATGAACAAGAAGATACAGTAACTGAACATTCAGATCATGAAGAAAACGTCAAAGCTGTAGGCGGTAAAAAAGATCCCCTTGTGAGAAGACGGGAGTTGCTCGTCAACAGTGGCCTTGCTGAGGTATGTGTGACGTGGTGACTTAGTTTTCAGCTTCTTGATTGTTTTCTGATACAATGTAGTTGTATTACTTGCTGATGGATCATTTTTGAATTGCTGGACAGAGTCTTATTGATGTGTGCGTGGAGAACGCCGAGGAATTCCTCAAGTCTAACATTGGCAAAGAGGTCTTGTATGAGGTACTGAAAATTGTTTTTTCACAGCTTTTGTCGGTTATAGTCCTGTTATAAAAACGTTAGGGGATAAATCACGCTAATCTACCTCTCATAGCAGATGCTACTGTCATTCAATATCTGTTGAAGTTCAATCACTCCCCCGGATAGATCATATGTTTTGATCACAAATGCTAATTTCCAGTTTTCTTTTCTTTTGTGATGATCTCCTTCCTCTTTTACACGTTTTTTTTTTGTAACAGGTTGCAGTCGGAGGCGCTGATGGTATTCTTTGCCCATCTTTGAGCGAGAAGCTGTGTGAGCTGTACGAAGCTATTAGTTCTGTAGCAGCAAAGCCCAAACCCCAAAAATCTGAGAAGGATTCAGAGCACATTCTGGAAAACTTTCACTCAAGTCGGACCATAAGAAGGCTTGTCTTGGATTGCCCTGCTTTTGCGTCCACTCTCTTTAAGAAGGCCTTGTCTGGAAAATGCCGGTCGTGGGCTGCAGGACACTGGTAAGTTAGCCTAATGACTGTACATCCATTTATCTGCAAACAAGCATTTTTTTATTTTTTGTGAAGTCTTGATATCTTATTCTGTGTTAAATTTCTTTGTTTTTTTTTGGCAGTTCAAAGATACTATCTGCTTTCCTAGAGACTGAAGATCTTCAAGTTCGTGAGACGGCTAGATCAGAGCTTCAGGTGTTGGTGGATGACGGTACTTTGAAAATCTCCGCAAGCAAGTGATGCAGCAGCCAGCATCGTTGAAACACTTGGCTCTGTTGTGTTCTCGACTAGTGCTTCTGAGACTAGAAAATACCTTAAAATGTACACTTACGACAAAATATAATGGAGTAACAGAGTGGGGTTTCAGTTTTCTTTCCAAACAGGTTACTAAGTTTCAGAATTGGGAATGTGGGCTTTGGCAAATTTAGTCCTTTCTTTCTTATGTAGTTCTGTAGTTTATCTTCCTGCAACTTTAAAACAGCGGTCACGAGAATGGCCCTTTTTGTAACTCAAATTCAAACGCAATCCTTCTTTTATTTAGTTGATGATGTCATGATATCCCATAGTCGGCTAGATTCTCATAATCCATCTTAGTTTTCTCATAGTTTTGTACTAGGAACCTCTATTGTCTATTGATCGGAGCCATGCATTTGATTCACTGCTTCTTAATCCTGCCATTTAAATGTTACGAGAGACCCCTAGAGAATCGTATAGTAAGATTTGGTTGCCAATAACAATGATCAACATAATGAAGTTATGATCCATTACATACCAAGTTTACAAAAAAAAAAAACCATGATGAACTCACAAATCTCTCCATTCTCAACCACTCTCCTCACAATATCTATTATTATTCTATGTAAATGTATATATCACATTTTTTTTTTTTTTCATTGACGCTCAAAATACATTGATAAAATGTATATGTTAATAATAGTCACAGAGGCTAAAGAAGAGAGTAAAAACTAAGAAGGGCGAAAGAAGAGACAGAGAACAGAAATATCATCCATGGCGATGCTTCTTCTCTTCCTACGCCAAAGCACCACAGCTCTCTCTACTAATCTCTTTGCGCTCTTTCTTCTCTCTTTAACTCCTCTTACTATCTCCACTGCCTCATCGTTCGTCATCACATCCCACATCTACATACACACACATACATTAGTACACAATTATTATATGTTTTTATCAAATCTTGATTATGATACAAATGAGAGTAGGCTGATATAATTACCCCATCGGTGGCCAAGATGAGAAACTGGTCCTTGTCGGTTATCTTTCGGTATGTTACTTCCGGTTCAGATACTAAACCGAAGTCTTTAAGGCAGTAATCTCCGAATGCTCTTGAAACAGCTAAACCGAGCGATCCACCATTTGGCATACCAACCCGGTACACTCCTGGTTCATCGTCTAGGCAGAACAATCGTCCATCAGATTGTTTAATCCGTTCTGCTTCCTCTGATTCAACCGGAAATGATCACATACCAATTGTTATTTTCTATTTCATCTGAATATTTAAATTGTAAATATGAAAAGGCTTCTAGAACTATACCGGGAATGTTCGGTTTAAAGTCTACAGAGAGCTGAACCGGTACTACGTTTCCGTCATCGGAAGTTGTTGCTAGAACAGCTCTTGAGTCACCAGCATTTGCTATAACAAGATGATCACCCTTATAATACCAAAAACAAACTTCAACGTTTAGTAATGTTAAATACTCTCCAAATATCTATACATTAGTCTATATCAATATCATATAGTATGTTATCGTATGGTTAGAAGAACATATATGTACCTGCAAAACAGCGGTTAGAGCGGTGCAGCCGCTGCAGTAAGAATCAAGGGAAGGATTGATCTTGAGATCAAGATCGACGACGGAGAATGTTTTCAGACAAGCTTGCTTCCAGAGATCCAACGGAGAGTAACATTCCGGCGAGGATGATAAGGAGGCAAGAGTTTGTTGCCATTGGCAAAGCAGTGAATATGGAAATGACTTTTTTACTCTTTTGGCTATCACATGACCCCATGGTCCATGCCCATCAAACATGCCACAAAATGTTATGTCTTCTTGGCACCCAAATCCCTACATATTGTGTAACATAAATTCATAAAATAAGTTTTTAACTTCTCAACAATCATATATACACAATTTAGTAACTACATGTCATGATTCCATTTCAACATATCATGTTGCTATTTATTATGTTGCTATTTATTTATAAATTTTGTATAATCCGTTTCATGAAAAGAAAGAAGAATTACCTAACATATATATAGTGTTTTATAAAAATTGTACCTCCCAAACGATGGCACGATCTTGATTGATGCCTTTCTCACCTCTATTAGAACAAATAGAGGTAAATCTCTTAGAGCTTTCAGAACTAACACATCCTGAAGTACCGAGCAAAGTCGAGTTCTTCTTGGAATCTTTTATCATCGATTTTGCGATCTCTCTCCCTCCATCTTCATTTTCCGGAGAATTTTTACCTTTCTTTGTCGATACGGTTCTCGCAAATCCGTCCAAAAACGCCGGTAAAAGCACCATACTATTATGCTCTTATGATCCTACAAATATATGTAGGTACAACTTTAAGTCATGAGTTTTTGATAATCAACAAGTGCTAAGATAATTTAGGTATCTTTGAACACATGCTTCTTGCAGCTTTTGAGCTATATACTAATATACGTGATAACAAGAATAACTAACAAAAGAAGAGCATCCGAAAACGAAAACAAGTTAACATAAGAAACAAAAAGAGAATCGGAGGTTAATAATACCTTTTCTCTTGTGAATGAATATTCTTGATCGGAGTTTCTCACAGTTGAATATTATTCATGTTAGTGGATTTACTACTTATAAGCTGGTGAATGGTCTCTATGACTCATCATCATCTTTCGCTTTCTCTCCGACTATTCTAAGCCTTTTATTTAAAATACATATACACTAATACACGTACAAAGACATACATACATTATTTTTTGCATGTCGATAAGGACACGTATGTTTTGAATAAAGTTGACGACAATTTTTTTATAAAAATATATAACTTAAGTTGGATGCAACAAATGAGTTTATATATTTCGTTAGTTTAAATGTTAAATTAAGGAAACACATATCGGCATATGTATTTTCGGATGATTGAAACAAAATGCAACATATTCTTACTCCTTTAAAGGAGCTAGGAAACTAAAGAAATGATAATTAAGAAAGTTGTGGCTGTGAACATACAAACATATCAATATAAGTCGGAGTCTCGGACAAAGGAAATTAGTTAGACCAATGGGAAATCGGATTTACAAAATATAAGATAAATTTACATACCATATAGACCTGTAGATCTTATGTACAGTATAAATATCGACTGTATGTAAACTAGTAACGGAAATTTAAAAATACATTTGTTGGGAAAAAATATGAAGGAAATTAATGTTTGGCGAGTGAAAATGTTATTTCAACGCAGTCACCAGAACTCAAGAAAATTGGAAAATTACTATTTTTTGGGGTCAAATTACACAAACAAACAAAAAACGCGTTACAACAACCACAGTGAAATAGCCAATCGAAGTTTCCTTTTTGTTGTCACGATATATAATAAAGCTTAAGACCGACAAAATGAATAAATTAGAGCTTGTTAATACATCATTACGATAGTCGATAGAGATGTATTAAAACTTTAATATTAAGAAAAATGTCTACAGATTAAATGTGGATGTGGAAGAAAGTTAATAAACTAACGAATGTGGTGGCATATAAAATGATATCATGTGGGGTTTGTTAAACAATAAGCACTTGTCCAAAAAAAAGTTGTGGCTGTGAGAGGCTCTCGAATCTAAAAGCAGCTAATGGGTAAGTGCCTTTGATCCGAAACAACTCTTATCTTTTGATACTATTACTTTTTGTTACACCTTAGCTTGTTCAAATGATGAAATGATACGTTCCTATCATTCAAATGTAATAAATTTTTAAACCGACCTAGTAACGATATAATATATAAATTGGAGAAACGTTGAATATTAGCAGTGCACGGATTTCTTCTTAGACGACTTAATATTTTTATATAACCGAGTTTCAGGTCGTAATCTTAACTACCATGAAATTTGTTTACATACTTCTGACTAATAACCTAAAATAGATAAATAATCGTACTAAGCAAGCCATGCATTACGATACGATTACCTTCTAGTTCTAGGAGGTTATAAGGGAAGATGACTTCCCTTTGCGCAAATGAAATGGAGAAAATATATTTATACATATATATTTAAGACATGGGCTCGTATGATTTTTTTTTACGTTTGTATATGGTTTTCTATTGTCTTTTAATCGGCTTTCTTCGCACTTTATTAATTAATTTATACTTAATACATCTATGCCTAAATATTGTATCCCCAAAAAGAAATCTAGGCCTAATTTTATGTCGATGACTAGTGCATAATATGTTAGATTTTATACATGTCCACTTGGCAAGATTTCGTAGGTAATCTATAGATATCAGTGCTTACGACTTTAGTTTTTAAGTGTGAATAATTATAATGATCAATATTAAGAGTGCGGACTTGCTTGGGTGGGTGGTAATAATATGATTATGAAATAAAGGTGTATAAAATATGGAAAGAGATAATATTAATTACTTTGCACTAGATGGAATATGCTAAATGCATGGACTAATTACAATCTAATAATCAAATCTAATTCTTACTTTGGGAAATCTTGAAATAAGATCAGCTGATCACATGCACCCGAACCAAGTTAAAACGCCAAAATTTACTTTGATTTCTTTTGGTTTTAAGTAATCACAATTTAAGCTTCAATACTAATACCCTGACCATGAAAAGTTCAATTTTGATTAGAAAAGAATCCTAACTAAACTTTTTTTTCTTTTTTTCTTTTAACTTTTAAGAAGAGTAGAGAACCTTCAAAATGGAATCGGTACTTTTCATATATAAGTTGTATGAATAATATATTTGATCACCAAATCCTCCACATGCTATTACTTTTTCTATCTTTGAATTTTCTTTTGTAAGTTGAGAGACATAACAGACAAATAGATACAAACAGTCGGAACAAAATACGACACAACAAGGAGATACAAGTGGTATAAAGATGGAGTTGTTTGATTCTTAGGCAAACAAAGAAAAGACCCAAACTCATTTGTCACATCGCATATTCACATGGTACCTCGTGGTTCTCGACACCAACGTTATATTATTCTGTCTTTTATCGCATAATTACAAATCATAGATGTGACTATGTGAGTGGCACTTTCAAAGTTATAACTTATAAGTAGTATAAGATAGTAGTAAATATGTAACTTGACCTGTATCTTTTTTTTTTTTTTTTTTACTTTACCTCGGAAGAGAGAAACCAAAAATATAGCAAAATGGCTTCTCTTCTGAGTTCGTTTCCTCCTGTTTCCACATATCGTATCCCTATACAAACATCTTTAATTCTTTCTCATAAACATATGAGATGAAATGGTTAAAGGTAGCAATGAAATATTTCTTCGTGTAGAGTGATCACTGAATAAAATCCGTGATCAAGAATTGAGGTAGTCACTCTCAATGGAAGACTTGAGGGGAGGCGTAGTATTCACTCTCATTGAAGACAGGTCTTAGATCCTCTTTACACATGAAATCTAAAGGGAATGAGACGAGATGTCCCTTTACCGACTTTAGTCTGTCCATTGGATCGCTTCTCTTGATGTCTCCATTATGGTAAGATTCCAGCTTCTCCGGTGCTATTCCCAAGTCAATCGTTGTGTGTCCCAGTTTCTCTTTCCAATACGATATCCCTTGTCTGAAGGCCATTCTGCATATTTATCCAAGAGGTTTCACGTTCCAAGGCCATGGATCAATCAGTCTAATTTATTTTCGTGTAGAGAGGAACTGTTTTCAAGCTTAAGTTCACTACTTAACATAATGATAGTGTCCAAAGGTGGAAAAAGATCGGAATTGTACCTTGAATGGATGAGATCATTGGGCACACAAGAGAAGACATCCTGATATATCATTGTGTTTGTCTGCGTTGGGATAAATAAGCGCACGGGTTATATCTGGCCAGTGAAAATACAAATTTCACCATGTAATCACGTTGCTAACCTTTGCAGTTGCCATCCATATATTCTTGTAGGTTGAATCAGAGACGGGATCCATAATCTGATCGATCTACAAAGAAATAACCAAAGATCATATTAGCAATAAAAGCATGGGAAGCATTTATAGTCTTTAGACCCTATTCAATCATAACCAATGTTTAAAGTTCATGCCGGCAAGGTTCGGATCATCTTTCATAATTAGGTCTAAGTACAAGAATAATTTCCATTGCTTTTGAAGTTTAAAAACTGCTAATGTACTGATATATCTTCATACAATTTCGTAAGAACATTATAGAAAGATTTAAAGATATGATACAGACCTCTCCACTACGAAGTCCAAGGTGCTCGGACCATAGAGAAAGCCTAAGACTTGAAGAAAATTTTCCAGCCTTCCATGGCTTTCCTGCCATGCGGGAATCTACTAACTCTGTGTCTTCGATTAGTACCCCAATCTGATATAGAGCATACAGAAGCATGTTATGACTTTTAATGTTCAGTATACACGGTCATAAAAAAATAAACTTCTTTAGCATACTTAATCAATTTAGTCCAAACAATAAACTGCTATAACGTTTTGAGATAAACAATACTTTATTTTCCTTCCACCAACAAAAGAAAACAAAAGTTTTGTCAGTGAGATCTACTTCCATTCTTCTACCTTTCTTACTCTTTCTGTTTTTAACATGATCTCCACCTTAGTGTCAAATATGAAATAGGCTTTTGGAAATAAACGTTTAATACAAAAGCACGTGAATATAAAATATGACCTCAGAATCCCTAGAGCCAAGTAAACTACGGTCGTTGATGTTGGCAGATCCAATCAATGCGGCACGGTCATCAATTATCATGATTTTACTGTGAACATACACCTGCATTTAGAGAAAGATTTAGCATTCCCGTTTTTCTTACTCACTACCACTACGTTTAAACACATGTATAACAGGCATCCTATATTGTGTTGTGGCATAATGAGCAAAGCTAGCCCATGAATGATTGAGTTTTTACCTGACTAGTGGCGACAGGTCCATCCTCAGAAAGTTTACCATATGCCCTAAGGCCATAGAAGGAAATATACTCATGAGCCTTTGGGCCAATAGTATTGTAAAGATTATTCAGTATTGAGTTCTGTCCCCTGTATATGGTTCGATACTGCCAATGCATTATGGCTCTAACAGATGCTGCACCACTATCGTCAATACCTCCCTAGCAGACGCAAAAGTCGGTTTAGAAAATTGCATCTCAGGGGCAAATTTTTTGAAACAGATACAGTTTTTTAGATGAAGCTAACCTGGAAACCTGGGAGGAGAGGTATAACAACAACAACCCTGAAACTTTTCTTCTCGTTATGGGCACGCAAAATCCTCTTGTACAATGCTTCTAAGACACGGTTCTTTATTGTGTCATCTCCAGAAAGGCCTGATATGAAAAACTGATTCTGGAGACACATTGCACACCATACAGACAGTAGTCAGAAAATGAAGACAATGAGAACCTATGGCCACTACTACAGTTTCAAGAACCAGGTTACTTGTCTCATCTGAAATATAAAATATGAATGATCTGCAAGGTCGATTTTTGCAGGGGCAAGGGTATAGCAGTTTTACTAAATACTAAGTTTGTCCACGTTGATATGGGATTAATTTCTTCCACCACAGATTAATCTTTTGTTTAAGCCAAAAAGGTGACTTAATTCTACGATAGCAGGCTGTTTCAATGAAACTCTAAATGATGCTCTAGCCATTGGTCTATCAAACTGAACTCATGCAAACCCAAGATTCCATGAAAAAAGAATCTTATAGCTAATACCTCAATGTAGATAAAATGTTCAGCTTTGTCAATGAGAGAACGGTAAGCAGAATGGATACTCTCTTCAACTTGGCTTGTTCCAGCAGACCACTGACTGACACTTCGTATAATCTGAAAATAGGTCCAATCAGTGCTAAATGTTGAAGGAAAATTCACAATTTTTTTATCACGAGAAAAATTCAAAGATAAAAAGCTGGAGGCAAGAAGGAAACAGAATAGGATCCTATGCCAACTGCAGCAGCTGTATTTAAATTTGAAATTCAATAGATAGTTGATATAAATAAACTTCCATAACACCCACCTGACAGCGGCATGAAGTTCTCGGACCGACTTGCCCAGTTTCATCTGGCGACCCAACCTGATAATCACGTTCTTGTGTTTCCCACCACTCTGAATCTATCGTATTAGACTTACGCTTTGCTACTGGAAGATCTAGCCCATTACGATCATCTACAAATCCCCTCATAGGAGTATCTCCATCAACTGATTCAACTTTCGATTTCCGGAAAGAGAAAGGACCATTTCTATTGTTTGTTCCATTTTCTTTATGCCCCCCACTCGAACCATCCTGATCAACAGGTTCTTGAGGCAAAAGTAATGGAATGTCCTGCAAAGATGATCTAGAAGAAAATGAATCATCTCTTCTAATCCCTTTAACGCTGTCTTCGTCTTTATCGCATTCAATGTGTGACTCCTCTTGCCTTCCCATGTAGTGGGGTATAACCATGTGATGCTGGGGCATAAGAAGCGGAATTGAATCCTCATACGGTGCTTTGTTTCTCTGTAATAACCATTGATTATCATGTGGTAATAACAAGAAAAACAAACAGATGAAGAAATTTAAAGAAGTATATGAACCTTAGCATAGTTCCAGCGTTGAACAAAGTGCCTAGCCACGTCACGGCAAGGTGGTCCCCATAAAGCACAATGCACGTCATGCCAAGGCATCCGTGGATGTTTTCTACGGTCTAATTCATCTTTAAGAGCATCCTCCCAAGTATTGGGTTCAGACTCTCTGTAGAAATTTAATTGTGTTCAAACAGAAAAATCAGAGGGTGGAACTGGGAAGGTGGAAACCCACCGAATAGTTTATCTTCAAACATCACAGCTAAAAATTACGTGCAAGTGACACACAAGTTCTTCTTATTATAAAAATTAACATGGTAAAATGAAAAAAAAAAAGATTCGACATCTCAAAATCAACTGTTTATTCGCAATGATAGATCTGTTAATACTCATGTTAAAGATGGAAATTCTTACCTGGGGTTATAATAGTCCTTTCCAGGCCATGTCACAGAAGGGTTATCTCCAACTTTATGTTCAAACGTGTCATACCGGCCAAAACACAAGTCCAGCCCTCCAATAAAGCAAACCTGATTATCGACGATTACCAGTTTTTCGTGGTGTGACCTACAAAGACATGTGGGGGTACTACTAATCAATGTGCTTCCTAATATATTAAAGTGATATATTATAACTGTCTAGTGTCATATCATACCAGAGGTAGACACCACTTGAGAAATGATCAGGATAACGAAGTACCCTCACATTCTCATGAATGCCAAGAAGCCTGCGTTTGCTATATACACTGTTGATTTTTAAAGCAAGAGCAACCTCTTTGTAGAGTAGGATGTATATCTGAAAAAGATAGTAATACCCAAATGAAAAAAAAAATTAAAACAAACTATGACAATTTCTCATCTCAACCTGGAGTAAAAGAATGAAAAAAATATGACCGAACTATGAAAATTGGAAATCTACGGGTCCAGAAAATAGAGAAAACCGAAGTCACTAATTCAGTATTAATTTTTACCAAGATCTTTTACCAAGTATAACGAGCACCGAATATACTAGACTTGACCAAATATAACTGAAAATAATGCTAATTGTCGAGAGGACAAGACATGCGACACAACAGACAGCTATCAATACGTAAATCTTACAAGGTATGCTACCATGAGAGCGGCATAGCTATCAGTGGAAAGATCCCAAAAACAAGGTACTAAATAAGAAAACGTGCTCAATTCTCCAAACCTGGCAAGTAAGATCTACATTGCAGATTACAGACATGCGACACAACAGACAGCTATCAATACGTGCATGTCTGTAGTAACTAGTAAGTACCTGAACTCCTTGCTTGGCTTTATTCTCCAACAAGTTATCAAGTCTGGAAGAAGTATGCGAGTCAAAAGGGCGCCTAAGATAGAGTTCTGGGCACACCCACCAGCCACAGATGAAAATCTACAAGAAAAAGAAACAAACAGATTAGTTTAAAATTTATAAGTTTCAACACATCATTCGTCTCCACACCCAGTAAAGTAGTAAGACCTCAGATTTAGCATTTTCAATGGCTGCAGCAATGGCTGCAAAAGCTGCTCCACCATCTACAAACCACTGGGCCTGACTTCCATCATCCGTCAAACCCCTTGGGGGAGCATATGAGCCAAAGCGATGGGGATGGCACCAACCCTCAGGAGGTCTAAGCGCAGCATCGTTGATAGAAGCCACCCAATCTTTAACTTTTGCACTACTCTTTGCCCTTATTCTTATACTCCGGTTTCCAGATGTTACCTGGGACATTTTAACAAAAATTATATAGCATGGATTATCCATAACTTCTTTAACATCTAAACCCCAGAAATATTTGTGCGGGCTGAGGATGATTCAACTTTTAAGCTTATACAAGAAGGATTCAGTGGGCTCCCACTTTAATTGACTACATAAGGATATCCTAATCTTCTTGGTTATCAATTTCCCACTGCGCAGTTGATGTGATAGTGTTCATGCATAATAGATATAAATTTAGGAAATATAACTTGGAAAATTTACTATAATTTCTAGTAGAAGCATAAAAGAAATAGATAATCAACCAAGGGGTATTGAAAATAAAAGATAAACAAGAAAGTTTATTTAGATGGAGTAAGCATACATATATGATATAATTGATTGAAAGATAAGTAGGACAGTAACTGCTAACCTTAAATGCATGCCGCAAAGGATTATGATCCTTCAGTTCTACTGCTAGTGATACATCCACACCATCATTTCCATTAGAAACTGGTAGGACATCAAAAACGATTATATCTAATAGCTTCGCATCAAATGGATCTTCTAATAAGGCGAGAAAACCAGGCTTTAGTACCCCCCACACCTGTACTGGAGAAAAACTAAACCTTAGATACCAACCTGTCGTCACATTGAATTTAATGTCTGATCAGGAGCAAAAGACATGAACTGTAAAAGGAGACAACTGCATTTTATAACATACACATTGAAGAATCTACAGTCGACTTAGAAAAACAATTATACTTCTTCAAACTTAATATCTCATAACGGCGGTGAAGCTGGCAGAGAAGTTTGTTACATAAATCCTCTCCAGTGAGAGTAGTAACATATTTTGTCATTAAAAAAATTTACTACAGATGAAATCTATTTCTTCAGATAAATGAGTTTTTCAAAGCATTCAACGAATTAAGAGACAAAGCAAGAGTAGGAGAGGGGACTAGAATAACAAAAGAACACATAAACAAAGCTCACGAGTCACCCAATCGGAACGTCTAGAGGTAAACCAATTTATCATAGCAAAATACAAACTACACGAGTATGAGCAAGAAAATGAGAATTTCCATACCTTTTGCCAATTATCATTGCAGCAACAGAACCAACAGCATCCACAGCATCTATTAGAATCATCATCACTCTTTGAAATTTTCGGTAGATGTTTTACCATAATATAGTCTTCTTTCAATTTGGGCCCATACTCTGGTGAGAATGACAACATCGAGACCTCCAAAAACCTGCAAACCTATATTAGGCATTTAGCATTTAACCATGCAAGCAAGCCTCAGAAATAGAATGATGCTCAATGTGTATGAGAATGCAAGCATGAAATGAACGAAACCTTTAATATTCACTTGATGTATTCAGATTTTCAAGCTAGAATAGAAGAGAAAACTAGGTATTGACTATGATAAAGTAGTTGGACCACCCAGCAAAATAGATTATACAAACATACCTCCCGTGAATTGACAATATCAAGATTTCCTAGAAAATGATTCAAATATTCTTGCATCGCATGCTTTCCTCTAACTGATATGGACTGCTGTCTTCCTAAAGGACGAATGACTGGCAAAGCAGCGCTTGAAGGAACATCTCTGAACAAAACAGCCTACTCGTCAGAAAATAAAGGCATCCGTTGGAAAGAGTACAGACGAAGGTCAGCAACTTATCCAACCAAAAAATAATGCCCAACAGTTCTGACCTGTTTTTGGCACTCTCATCTTGATGCAGCGGAACTTCATCAGCATCTTCATCTTGCACAACGTGTGCATGATCCCCTATTCCTAGATTTTGAAGCCATTCTTTAACCTTTAATGTGATATTCGAAAGAAAAACTACATCAAAACTCATGCAACATCAAGTATGCAATTAACTTAGAATCAGACCAAGAGAAACAAGAAACTAGTAGAAACACAAACCTGTTCCTGCTTCTCGTGAATTTCTTCAATAAATGCACGTTTCTTCAATGCAAAATGCAAATAAAATACTTGAGATGCTTTCTTCACAAGCTGCCACTTGAACTGTTACATAAAAGCACTAAAAGTTAGGACTCAAGAATTCCAATGTAATCAAAAAGTAGAAAAGCTCCACTAAAATAGTCAGCACCATTTCCACTAAAGTAAGGAGAAACATATAACTATTGACGATAAATACATCTCTGTTTCGGGCTTCCAAATCAGCTAAATAACAAATCCGAGCAAACAAATTCTTGTACGAAAGAGAGAGAGGGAAACAAAAGAGATGGACTCGCCTGCTTATATTGGCACTCAATTGTGTAAGACAAGAGTACGGGGCTAATATCGCCGGCATCAGGGCGAGAGACGGAGACGATAACAGCCTTGGGTAATTCTTCGAAAATACGATTAGACTCCTGAGTAGGAGCCGGGGCGAAAGAGAAGAGCGAAGAGACCATCGAAGGAAACTGCTCAGGCTGCATCTGAAAGTAGCGTCCTCCACCACTGGCGGGAGACATCAACTGCTCAGATGCCATTTTTTGTTTTCTGATCTCTTCAAACCTCCTCCAATTACTCAATTCGATCGTTGAATTCAAGATCTACAAAAATTCTCCAATTTCTTCTCCCGTTCGCGTGATATTAACGGGATGCTAATTATATATACCTCCGGGGAATTCCGATCAGAATCCGATTAATCTGAAGAAGAAGACGAAATCGTTGGACGATCTAGAGGATCGTAATGGAAGACAAATCAATCTAAGGGAAAATTCAAAAGCCCGGGGAGAGAGAGAGACACACACACAAACACGGTGTTGGTTATTTGATTTTACAGGTGCACGAAGAAAAGCAAAGTGAACATGAGATGAAATTGAACTACGTCGACATTGACCTTTCTTTTTTTCCTTTTTTTTTTTTTCCTTTTTTGTGCCGGATACTCCGATTCTAGCCGGATCCGGGTTTTATTTATTTTCTTACAAAGTAAATAATTAACATTCATAAATCAAACTATAATATAAGTAAATTTATCTGTAAATAATAATCAAATTTCAATCCATATTACTTTTTGACCAATAAACGCATCCCACGTGTTCAAAGCTATACGATTAATAGATATTTGGATTTTGGTTATTGGGGGAAAAAAACAAAAACAACTTACCCCACACGTATTAAATATTTGGTATCCATAATAATTACACCTGGTGTATATTTTTGAAATATATTGAATGGTGTTGGATAAACATCATTTTGAATTAATTGTTGCCAAATTCACTATATTAAAACTTAAGTTGATAAAATTGTGATTAAATATGTGTTACAGTTGTGATTTGACATATAGTTGAATACGGAGGAACGCCAAAATTGAGAAATGATTAAATATGTGTTACCTAACTTCTACTTTCAAGTTCAACACAATGGGATCAAAACTGGTGAAAAGATAGAAATGTAAAGAGAAGCAAAACTGGGGAATTCATAATAATAAGCAATGTGAGATCCAAAACAAAAGAAATATTTTTGAAGAAAAGAATCTCCGACAAAATCATTAAGATAAAAAAAAAAAGACGCTTCTTCTACAGGTAAGCTCAAGATTCAACCGCAAAAAAATTTCAAAACCAAAATCACTTCTTCGACTTCTTCTTGGTTACCACCCTGCAAAAGAACACAGAAACCCCAAAATTAATCTCTGATACTTCTTTAGATATCTCCACCTACTTTTTAACTTCATATCCCAAAAACCGGAAAGAGGAAACAGAGAACAGGTTTCTTACTCTGCTTGTTGAGGTGCTGGTGCTGGTGCAGCAGCAGGAGTTATTGTCTCTCCACCTCCAGGTCCCTAAAATTGCCAACAAAGTATTAATGAGTCGTCTACCTAATGATAAAATGTCCAAAACATAAAATTAACATAGACAGAGAAACACGATTGGTCTGTAATTTTTTAACCTGTGCTAATCTCTCCTCTCTTCTGGCAAACTTCCTCTCCCTGCTAGCCTTGTTCTTAATACGCTTGGCCTCAAACTGGTCAGAAAGAGTCTTCTCCCTAGCCTTCTCAGCCTTCATCTTGTGGATGCTCTCCATAAGCACACGCTTGTTCTTGAACACGTTACCCTTCACTTTCATGTACATATCATGGTACATGTGCCTGTCAATCTTCTTTGACTCACGGTACTTGCTCAAGAAACGCCTCAACACCCTCAGTCTCCTCATCCAGAGAATCTTGGTTGGTAGCCTTGCCTCTCTTGTACCCTTTCTCTTACCTGAAAAACATTGAAGTGGCACAAAAAAGACAAATGTTCATCAAACCAGTAATAATCAGAGGGAGACAAAAGACATATCCAAAGCAGGAAATCTCATTCGGAATTTACCGTATCCAGAGTGACGACCCTTCCTCTTGGCCTCGTTCAAAGCCCTAGCCCGAGAACGTGAGTGGATCTTGGTAGGCTTCCTGATAATGAAACCATCCTTCACAAGCTTCCTAATGTTCTGCCCTGTTACAGTCAATCCAACAATGTATTAACAATAATATCAACCCCACTATCAAATCAACATGACAGTGGATCCCAAACAAACAAGCAGAGAAAAAACAATATAGACCAATCTGACAACTTCATTTCTTACAACGACATTAATCAAATTCAATCCCATTTTAATTCTATAAAACTTAATGCAGAATCTTAATACTACATATGTCACTCAGAACTCAAACGAACTCAAGTCTCACAAGTCACAACATCGTCACGATACTTCAATTTATGAAAGGACAGTGCAAAAATGAGGTTATACTCACTTAATGAATTCACCTAACACCAATCCTACAAAGACTAGTTCATAAAAGGAGAGCTATCCGTTTCTAATCACTTCCAAGAATAAAACTCAGCTTCTGCGAAACTCAATCTATAAACCAATCAAGCTCAGACATAGTAATCGGAGAGAGTTAGAAAATCTTACTGGAATTGGCCATAGAGATATCGCTAGACTCATTGGGATCGAGCCACACTTTCTTCTTGCCGCATTTCATCACGGATGCGGCGAGCCGCTTCTGGAGCTTCAGCGACACCATAGCTTCTTCTCCCCGTCTTCCTCTCCGCCTCTCTCCGTTAGGGTTTTACCGTAGGGCAAAATAAATAAAAAGGGACTCTACTTATAAATCAAATGCTTATCAAATCTTTTAGGGTTTTTGGGTCTAGTTCAGTTCCCATCCAAGACCCACTAACACAGAGATGTTCAGCTAATTCGGCCTGTTTACTTTTTATATTGGACTAAATTCAGCCCATTATATTTTGGTTTTTGAAAAATAATAGAGAAATTGGGTAGATATCTTTTAAAAAATATAACTTGAGCCATTTTCATTTTTATCATTTTTACACAATTACAATATATTAAATTAAATTTTTAGAATTTTAGATTTGATTTTCCTATTTTACATTTAGGGTATAGTTTATTATTTGGAGTTTAGAGTTTAGAAATTAGTCATTGTGTATATAGAAAAGGGTATTATTGACAAATTGAACAACAATAGTGTATTTTTGCAAAAATGTATAGAAAAATATTAGTTTTTCAAATAGCCCAAGATAATAAGTATGAATTTAAATACTACAATCATTTATTTTTGTCTACTACAAACATAATACAGAAAATGTATGAATTTAAATATATTTAAAACTATTAACATGTTACAAGGTGATTTAAAATTGAGAATCATATATATATAAAAATCATAGATATAAAATTTTAATTCTAACTTTACTTTTGAAACATTATATATATCTAACATTTATTTCAATTTTTATTTATTTCTAACGCCTTAGTAGATTATATTTATTTATTCTTTAACTTTCATGTTTTAAATTTAGATTCATATATGTAAAATATTTTTAAGTCTAATGGTGGAGATAGCTATTACAAAACTTGTAAATCTAATGGTGGAGATTAAAAAATATGAATTTCAATCATCTATTTGAACTTTTGATGTTTTATTATTTTCTAACATATTCACCTATCTTTTCTTTTTTAATATGTAATATTTCAATAAGCTTTACTTTTATTGTTTGGAAAGTATAAACAAAAACCACATTGCATTACACATTTTACGCCCACTATTTTAAAATATTGATATGGTAAATACTTTGTTTGTAACCTCCCTTACTATTATCGTAGTAATGCTCTCACAGTTTTTAGTATAGCAATGTTAAAAATATGCACTTATTGCACTTTAATAACTCTCATATGTTAGTGGTACACTATTTGTTCATTACCTATGCATTTAGATGATATGGATTGCTTGTTTTGAACCATAATTGTCTCAAGTCACACATCCATCTATAACCCTCATATTCCAAATTTCACATAATTTTGGTTATATAATTTTATAATTATTAAATAAATTAAAAGTAATTAACATAACTAAGTAAACAACAAACCACATATGCGAGAGATATTACTTAGTACAATTAAAAGGAGATCCTAAATACGCCTCATCTAACTCTCATCCCATCTCTTTCATTTCTTTGCATATTCTATCTTTTTACTCAAATTCTCATCATATTAATTCACGAACTTGTGTGAATGACTTTCCACACTGTTCAAAAACATATTATCTCTTGTAACACCATCAACCATGGATTGCAAATTGAATTTTATTTTATCACATTTGTAGTAAACCATCGACCCAATGTGGAAGGCTGTCAACTATTGATAAACTGCTAATCTCAAAAATGTGGTGAATACCTTGAATTCCTCAACCTAATTGACCAAGGCTCCCATCCACATACATGAACAAACTAGACATCATTATTGGGCTTGAGTTGATGGACATAGTTGACACAACACAAAAGTATGCCAACATGACCTATAAATATTGTAGGGTTGTGTCTCATTGGAAAATGAGATTTCATGGTCTATAGGCACCAGCACCAGCACCAACACCAGCACCAGCGATCTGTTTTCACCTTCTCAAAGCAGAAGATTCTCTTCGTTCCTATCCATATTATTAGATTTTAAACTCCTGACAATTTTTTGGTTCCCATATTAAATCGTCCAAATATTATTGGAAACTCCTGAGAACCCATAAATCTGTTGAGACCGTGACGTGTGACCATCACACATATGATCTAGGAGGTAAAATTGAGAATCATTTTTTTATGAAATAAAATACAGTACATGTCATGATTTCTAAATCTGTGACTATCAAATGAAAATATACAAGAATATATGAATGCCACTAAGATTTTTTCATTTTTAGTGAAAGAAAAATATTACACTGATTGCGGGAGAAACGAATAATAGGTTTGATACATCATATAGTACATTTACAATACCTATGCATTGACAATAAAATTTACACATACGCGCACACGGATTGCATTATTTGTTTGCGAGAGACAAATAAATGCGAATCATTTTTAGATTATTCCAAGTGGGGAGAAACTAAGAAGGATAAAGTTTGGGATTTGCTTTATAAATGTTACCACATAGAGTCAAGTGATATATCACAACAAATCATTTTTGAAAAGTCAAATGAGTTTTAGTAATGCATAAAATATATACGTCATGTTCGAAATTTCTTTACAAGGCATAAATTCTCTGACTCTGTTTGAATAGTGAATAATATCACTGCTTTTTTTTCACCTCTTTCCATATGTTATTGTAGAATTTGGCGTATATGACCAGCATGGTAAGTGTGACTAAATAAATCTTAAATGTTTGCATCGACGACTTATATGATATAACTATATATATAAGCATCATAATATTTCATTATACCAAAGGTTGATTATACAGATAGAATGACCTTAAGTATTACGTAAACAGATTACAGAGTATAACTAACCAAATAACCCCAATTATTTTAGGAAAATCACATTTTAAACCTTTAAAGTGTCACTCAGTAACACTTTAAAACCTTAAGATTATTTCATTAACACTATAAACCTTTAAAATAATTTTACTAACACTTTAAACCTTAAAAGTAACATTCTTGTTTGTACCGCCGTTAAAAATGACGTAACAGTAATATCCGTCAAAGTGAAATAGTTAAACTATGCTGGTTTGATTTAAATATTTGTTTGATTAATTTAGTGTAATTTAATTTAATTTAATTTAATTATTTATTATGTTGATAAAAATATTAGAAAAACAAAAAATACATCAAAACAAAAAAAATGAAGAATCAGAGGTAAGGTTTAACAAATGTAAAATTGAAGAAGACAACATATTTAGAAGATTCATTGGTTTTCAATGAGAAGTCAATTGATTTGAATCAGAATCCAGAGGAGATGCATTTATTAAAAAGATTAGTAATGTGAAGAGTGACATTGTAAAAGTTTTATCAACAATGAAGATGAATACAAATTTAGTATTCTCTCTTTTTATTTATTTATAAAAACTAAAACTAATTAAAATTTAAATTAAACCAACATAGTTTAACTATTTTGCATTGACAAATATTATTATTCCGTTATTTTTTATGGTGGTACAAACATGAAAGTTAGTTTTAAAGTTTAAAGTGTTAATAAAATGATTTTGAAGGTTCAAAGTGTTAACAAAATCATTTTAAAAGTTTATAGTGTTAGTGAAATTCTCTCAAGATTTAAAGTGCTATTCAATTATACTTTGAAAGTTTAAAATGTGATTTTCCCTAATTATTTTTGAAGCAAACAAGACATTAATATAAGCAGTAGATTGTTTAAACTGTTGATAATTAAATTTAGTAACACAATTGGTTGAATATATATAAAAACAAATCGTCTTATTATATTGGCTTTAATTTTGAGCACGACATCAGGTGTTACAATTATATATGTCAAAAAAAAAAACTCATTTATAACATAATCTTAATAGGTTGGAAAATACTATTGTTTATGCTAATCTACATAGAAACTGTGTGTTAAACAATAAACAGTCTAAAGACACGCATCATTAGATGATTTTTGGCTATCTGAATTTGAGTACTTATTAATTTATTAAAGTAATTCACACCGAATAGATGCGATTGGTATAAAATTACTAATTAATGATATAGTTATACTATATCAGAAACTTCAAAACAAAATTAGACAAAACTCGTAAAACAAATAGATTCTGTCGATCTTCGGACATTGAAGGGACCCACTTAAATTCTTATTAGACCAACTAGGCTTTTAAGTTTAGAGGTTCATGCATCTATCTAATATATCTATACATTATTTATTTATTTACCACATGCATGTATAATTGTATTGTATACGTACGAACAAATTTTTTGGGGAAAACGACAGGACTAGATTTACCAAATAGTTAAAATACAAACTGCTTTCTTCATTTTTTTTTCTTTGTTTCTGTTAATCCAATCTATTTTGCCTATTTTTCTAGTCGAATTGAGGGGTTGGCTAGCTTATATATGTTGATTGTTAATTCATTTGTATGTTGGTACTCTTTTTAACTTTTTAAAAATAAGGTTTAAATTAAGATATTTGATCAGAATTCCAATTTTCCATAAGAGTAACGGAAGAGACCTTTTCCAGTAAAGATGTCTAAATATTGATGGGAAAAAAAGAAGAGAAAGACTCATAAATCATCATGCAACCTTTTTCATACACTGACGAGAAATAATACGTAACTAAACTAATAGTATATGTATAATACAAACCGAAAAGAAGAAAAAACATAAAAGTCTGCTAATTTGTCTCTTCTACTACATATTGTAGTATCATCATCACCTTTTTCAATAAAACCATTCTCTCTTTGTTTTGATAGATAGATGTACCAAAGAGTAAACAAAATAGCTGAAAATATAAGAAGTAATAATGTACCAAAGAGTAGACAAAATACATAGCGCTAGTGTTTTAAAAGTTGTTATTTACATTACACGATATGTAAGGTTTCCATAATAGAGAATAACAATACCACAAACCGTAATATAACGCACGATTTGAGTCACAACATTACACACACACCCAGGCATGAGACATCAGACATCACCCATCATCAGCAGTTGCATGTAATGTAACCGTAAAAACCTTAACAAGTAACGGCTGTTACATTACATCTAATACAAATCTTTATTTCATTTTTTAAAAGCTTATTACTTCATTTCATTCATACGACGCGATGACATCATCAAGCATCCACATATCCACCTCGGAAACCGACTCATCGAGTCGACTCAGCTGCTCATCCGCCGTGGTACCGTCCAGCTCAAGGAACGACTCCAAGCTCGATATCTGCTGTTTCAGATCGTAATCAGGCTCAAACCCGTAACTCGGTTCCTGAAACTCGTCCCCGTTCCCAAACCCAACGCACTCCACCGGGTGACTCGGCTGAGTTAATATCTCGCTCTGAGATACAACGCAGAGCTTCTTCGCCGGTGGCTGATGATCAGTTAATGATACGGAGGGTGATGACAACACCTGCGGAGGAAGAGGAGGAGGAGGATGATGAGTCAGATCTGGGAAGTTGAGCTTGGCTTTATCACCACGGATCCGCTTCGCTGCTACGTCGTAAGCCACGGCAGCTTCCTCCGCCGTGTTGAACGTCCCAAGCCAGACTCTGACACCTTTTCGTGGATCTCGAATCTCCGCCGCCCATTTCCCCCACGGACGTTTCCTTATCCCTCTATAAATATTCTTCCTTTTCCTCCGCTTCTCCGTCGTCGCCGGCTCCTTCTTCGCCGCCTCCTCTTTCACGTTAACTTCAAAAAAAATATACATCGGATTCCCCAAAGTTTCAAATATTACAGTTTTAACCCCACAGATCATTAAATAATCCTAATAAATAACATTACCAATAACCAAAAAAACATTTCTAAAATCCCTAATCATTTCTCACCAAAAAAAAAATCCCTAATCATTTAATCTTCTAGTAAATATACTTCAATCTATAGAAAAAACTTCATATTCCTCAATATATTTTTTTCTGATTTTTTTCATATGATTGAGAGAGAGAGGAGTAAAACTGTAAAATTATAGAGTACCTTGGTTGGTGGGATGAAACTTGGAGGTGGAATCGAAACCCCAGAAGTTGTCACCGGCGGAAACATCGAGCTCTGACCAGAGTTCCTCCGCCGTGAGTTTACGACCCTTGGCCTTGGTGACGAGAGGGGCAAAATCGGAAATAATAGCACCGCCACACATTTTTCTTCTCTGTTTGTAGTATATTTTTGGGTCTCAAGAGGAGGTTTTTTGCTATGGTGCAGGTGAAATGCATTTTATAGGCACCAACCCGAATAAATGCCTTTTTGGTTTTATAATACTAATAAAAGTCGCAGTGAAATTAAATTACTTTATATAGTTACTGTAGTATAATAATAATTCGCATAGTACATGACGGTTACAACAAATTTTAAGGCTAAATCCACGTAACGACAAAATTATTAGTAGTAGGTATTTTTTTTCTTCTTCTTCATTTGGCTTCTCTCAGAACATAACGTAAGAGAAAGTGTCATTAGTTTATTTAATCGGTATTTGGAGTGTTGCGTCCACGAGCGTCGTCGGGTAATCAATGCTTTCAATTATCAATACACGTAATCTCAGTATTCTATCCTTTTCTCAATACGAATATATTTATCTGAGGGAAAATATAATTTAATGTACGCTTGAGCTATACAAAGAAATTTAATAGTAGCCAAAGTTGACAAAAAATGGAATCTCATAGACGGACGAGGAAAAAAAAAAAATCAAGCTCATCCTAAACGTATAATTTGATACCAATATTAATTTGTGTAATAAGCGTTACAAGTCTCACGAGCGTCATGCAGTTAGCGTATCATAAGTAAGGTTCTCGTTTACGGGTTGTCTGTGGCATTTCATTCACCATAAACTTGAATACTAGTATATACCCACGAGCTTGTACCGATGTTCATAAAACATTGATGTCCAAACATTTCATGATAAATTTAAACAGAAAATCAACAGCATATATATAATGCACTGTTCCGAAAAAAATGCACTTATGACCCATTATAGACGAAACCAATAAAACTCCCCAGAAAAAAAATACACACACTCATGTTCCATGGACGAGAGACGAAACCGTATTAAGCAAAAGCAATGACAAGGATTATAAGAGATTTGAAGGCTTTTTCTTTGAAAAGTATTGATATCGTTATATATGGAGGATCATTCAGCCATTTTGGCAAGGCGGTGAACTGTGCTTCTAGCGATTCTATTCCCAGGATCGATCTTTAGAACCATCCTTAGGTCTTCAGCTCCGAGTTTGTATTTCTCCATGCTCTCGTATAATAGTGCTCGTTGAACCAGAATGGTCACATTCTTCTTGTCGTGATCAATTACCTGCAATCACGTTTTCAAAGTGAAAAAGACAAAAAGTAACATCTGTAAAGATCTGATCAAGAGCTCAAAAATAAATAGAACAAGTTTCCCAGATGTTGGTTTTGTTCTCAGTCTACAACAAACCATCTATGGAGCATAACAACCAATCAACTAGCTATGATGAATTGTTCAGGTCTACAAAGCAAGACTCTAAAACTTCTATACCTGCACAATATTTCATAGCTATATTAAGATTCCATATGAACCTAAATCTCATATAGTCAAGTTTCATATATCTAAAAACTCTTATCAGTATCAATTCCATCAAGAGTCCTTAACCCCCTAGTTAATTCCAATACATTTTCAACTCATACAGCTAGAGACTTCGTATATGGATGAAAGTAAGGATCTTAGATAAGAATCATATGAACCATATGATGGATCCAAAGAAAAATGTGCCTTTCTTAACATACCTTTGTGCAGTCGGCTACAGCCTTCTTGTACTCTCCAACTTCTTTGTAACACGAAGCCCTCGTTGAAAGAACCTCAGCTGATCCAGCTTCATCTCCAGCATTATCCATAAGAATCACAGCCCAAGAGAGCCACTTTATAGCATCAGCATACTGACCTTGCCTCTGATTATCAATACCCTTACTCTTAGCTGATGTAGCAGACACACCAGGTGGAGGTGGCGGCAACCCATCAAGCTCAGTGGTGGAACCGCCACCAGAATCAGCCCCACCATCAAAACTTTCAAACCCCCAATCTTCACTCTGTGGTGTAGTAGCCGCTGCTGCAGCTGAGGAATTGGAACTAGTAAACATTCCTAATGGATCATCGTTCACACTCGAAGCATTAAAGCTACTCGTAAACCCGCCTGATGAGAATGTGTTTGATTTCGCAGCATTCTGGAAATCACCAAAGTCGTTGTTCTGAGTGGTCGACCCGGTAAAACCGCTACCATTCGGGTTCGGCTTCGATGCTCCGGATTGGAATGAACTCTGTGCATTGTTGTTAACCTTTGCTGATGATTTTGATCCAAAACCAACCAAAGAACCAAAGGGATCACTATTCAAAGGAACACCAGACCCACTCATATTCCCACCAGACATATTTTTCATTGAAGGACCTCCAAGATTTGGAGTCGTCTTAACACCACCGTAACCACCTGAAAAACCACTCGGATTACTACTACTATAACCCATACCACCACCAGGTTTCATAGAATTACCCGATTTGGGCAACGAATCAGCCAAATTCCCCATAGAGTAAGCACTCTTATTCGAACCTGAACCCGAAGAAACAGGTGGTGCATTCTTCAACGGCACGTTTCTATTAGATTTACCTTGACCTATCGCGGAACCAACCAGATCTCCGAACAAACTCGGATCCTTATTCACAATCCCAATACCCGAACCTGAACCCGATCCCGAAGCTGAACCCCACGTCTTACCGTGAATATCACCAACCATCGAAGTCGGTCCACTACCGATCTCGGATCGGATCGTAGTCTGCTTCGGTGCGGGTTGATGCGTCCACGAAGGCTTACCAGGCTGCCACGCAGGTCTCGGCTGCGAATTCGAGCTTGAATAAGAAGACGTTGTTTGGCTCTTCTGGCCATTCAGAGGTCTACCTTGGCTCGATCCGAGTCCTAGATCGAAATCGAAGCTGTTGGTTGATCCGGATGATCTCTTCCCGAAGTTTGAATTCATGATTTCTTCAAAAAAAGTAAAATTAAGGATCAAAAAAGAGAAATGCTCGATGGATCAGATGATGCTAACGCAGATTTGGGGAAGAGGATTAGGGAGCTTGATCCGTTGTTAAGAACCGACCGTGAGAGATTCTTCGAATACACGAGCAATCTAGAGATCTCTCTGATGTTGATGTTCAGACTCCGAGAGCCAACGAAGGGGAGAGAAGAAAATAAAACTTTACAAAAAGGTCCCTCTTATTTTAAAGTTTCATTTAATTCACCCCCATATTTGTTGATTAAGATGTTTAACTTATCCGATTTTTTTTGTTCTATGTCTTCTTTTCACCTTTTAAGCTAGAGGTTTCTCTAAATAGAAATATCTTGCTTTGAAGATATGCAGAAATGGTTTATTTGCCTTCAATCAATTCGCTCATCATAAGTTCCCAATATCTAAGTTTCAATTAAAACCCGATCAGTTTTAGTATATTTCATCATTTTGCTCATCATAAGTTCCCAATATCTAAGATTTAAATAAATTTCGATCAGTTTTAGTATATTTCACAGAAGATGATTAGATGGCAAAAATACTCATATCAGCCATAGTAAAGGTTTGTACAACTCTCTTAATTATATGATTTTGAAAAGGTTTGTACAACTCTCTTAATTATATGATTTTGAAATTGCTCCTCCTCTTGCTAATAGCGTTTATGCAGCCAGCAGTCCCGACCCAAAATAGGATGGTTAGAGGGGCAGTTGAGTTACAACTCCATCAGTTTCAATGTTTTATCATCATCAGAAATTCAGAATACTTCCGGTTCCGACCGAAGAAACACAAGTGGGGGGGGGGGGGGTTTTATTGGGCTTTTAAAAGCAAGCCCATAGGCCTAAAAGTTATACTATTTGCCAATTGATGAGGAGCGGGAAAATCTAGAGAAGACAAAATATTTCGTATCTCTCTCTCTCTCTCTCTCTCTCTCTTTCCCCAATTTCTCTCTCTTCTCACAGTTCCTTCTATCTTCTTCACTAATTACTTGAATTTTGTCCCGTGTTAGATCGTACATTCTCTTCGTTTCCCAGCAAAATTTCTCAAATTTCACTTGAAAACCTGAGATTTCGTTGGAAATTTTCGATTTTTAGTTGGAATCCTCCCAATTCACAGCTTTTAGGGTTTCAGTACTTTTTCTTTTTGGGGGTTTTGGGATTAAGGGTATGAATTATCCAATCTCTCCATACAAAAGCTTATATTCAGTGCGTCTTCTCATAGAATGACAAGCCACGGTGGTGGAGTCCGCGGTGAGAGGATTCACACGGTACAGCCGGAGAGGGATTTGGTGGCTAATTGGGAAGTTGATTTGTCGGAGAAGCTAGAAGAGTACCTTCTCAAAATCTGTACCGGAGAAATCACTGGAAATGAAGAAGATGGGCAGATTCCTGTGAATTTCGCTGAAGGTTTGTGGGTTTTGCTTCGATTTTTCAGAATTTTTTCTCAGTTTGATTTCAAGTTATTCCCTTTTTAGGGTAATTGAGTTTTGGGGGTTTCCATTTTTGTGTTCTTGTAGCTGCTTTGCTGCTTCAGGGTTCGGTTCAGGTTTACAGCAAGAAAGTTGAATACTTGTATAATTTGGTTCTGCGTACGTTGGAGTTTCTATCGAAGCAAAGGTTTGTCCTTTTTCTTTTCAAATTCCCTGTTTTATGCCAAGTTAATGTCTAATGATAATCGAATAGGATAAAAAATTATACTTGTGTTAGATACTCCAAGCATCTCAGGGTTTAGGGGCTAACTTCGATTTCATCTTTCTCTATGTGTATGGGTTTTGTTTTGTGTTCACAGATGTAATTGAATTTATACCATGGGTTGCACTTGCACCTAGAAAAGGAATTATTTTCTATAAAGGTGCTGTGTCTAAGCTGTGACTTGATGAGATTCATGTTTTCTTTGTATCTGACTGGAAATTTACATTCTTTTCGTCATGCAATTCATGAAAAAACTATGTACTCTAAGCTAATCGTTGTGATGATGTATCTCAATCAAACAAAGGCGGTTTATCACAGTATTTTAAAAGATATATATTAAAAGAGTTCTCGGATTAGTCAACTGTTCTTGTTTTTTTTAAACAGAGAGCAAGAACAGTCGAAAGATACATCAGATGAGGCTGGGGCAAGCTCCTCGCGTCAGGTTGATGAAGAAGAAAATGATCTCTTCTGGAATGTAGATGACATCCCAGGTAAGCAAGTTCTGAAAGTTATCATTTTATCCATCTACCACTCAAGAGAGCGGATTCCTGATCTAGATATTGTTTATTAAATAGTGGACCCAAAGAATAGCTTGGACAGCTCGGTTGTGGGAGATGCCTGTCCAAATCACTTTGTCAAGCCTCCGGCGAATCTAGTTGTTATTGAAGGTGACTGTTTGGATACTAGTGGTGACGGAGGAGAATTGGAATCCTATCTGGTATAGCATGTTCTTCCATCTCTTAGAGCATCGAAAAAAACAGAAGAGCTTGGGGATTAAACTCTCTTTTAACTTTCATGTCTTGCAGTTGGCAACTACACATCTCTACCGGGATTTTATTCTATTAGACCCATGTGATGCTGTAGCGGTGAATGAATTTTTAGGTGATAACTATGCTGGTAAAGGAAAGAACAGTGCTCACAGAGGCAGCTCAGTACGTAAATCTATAGGACGTTCTGGAGGAAGTGCCCGTAAGTCATCTGTTGGCAAGAATCAGGGCACTAATGTCAACTTGTCCCCAATATGTGGGAATGGTCCCAATGTTCAGAATTGTGAGCAAGAGTCTCAGCCTCCTGTTTTTGAAGACAATGATCATGGTTTTGACATGGATAATGAATATGGAGGAACCATGGATTTAAGTGATACAGATGCTGATGAAGATGATCCATGGAAGCCATTGAATCCCTATGAACCAGGGAAGCTGAAAGTGAAGCCTTTCAAAAAAGGTTGGGAAATTGGCTTATGTTTTTTTTTTAATTAATATCTGAAGCTATATCTTTCGATCTGCGTCTTACTTCTGTAGTTCACGCTCTTCTTTATTTCTTGAGCAGTAAAAAAATTCAAAAAGATTGAATGGAACCTTCTTACCAAGGACCATATGACTGCCATGTTTCCTCTCGCTAGACCCAATGGTCCCATCAGTTCAGAGCTTATTGGAATTTGGAAGATGCAATGTTCTGTTAGGAAAGAGGCGCAAGAATCACAAGACATTCCCTATTACGAGAAGGTCTGTGTTTCTCTATACCTTTCATATAATATCGTAATGCAACACAATAAACTGATAGTTTTGATGTCAGCTTCGAGAGATGCTTGTAAATGGAGGAAACCATCCTTGTGGTGCTAACGGCAATAACGATCAGTATAACCATGATGAAGCCAATAATGGCGACTTCCATGATTTTGGGGATCATGATGGTGATGATCCAGAACATCCGTTCATGGATGAAGATGTTCTCAATACGGTGAGTAGTTTCACTCATTGATCTATTTTGGTCGAAATATATGGAATGCGTATCCGCTCATTTGAACTTAAAAATGCAGAATGATGGTGGAGCTGCTGAGTTTCACAACTACGATGGATTTGGAAACGACGAATCAAATTGTCAAGAAAGCTTGGAAGATCTTTGCCGCTCACACCTGGTAACTACATTGGTTTGATTTTATACATCAGATGTACAATTTTCATCTACTTTTGTCAGCTTTCAGTAGACCGAGTTAGGTTTTAGCTCTGTTTTCTTTTGGAAGCTCAAATGTTCGTCTTTTATTTGTTGTAGGATGCTCTTCTTGCTAACATAGCTAAAAGTGAGAAGCAAACGGATCTGGCTGCTCGGGTTTCAACGTGGAAACACAAAATTGAGCAAAACCTAGAAGAACAAGTAATTTTCGTTATCCTAGTTTCTGTGACCATTCACTTGAAGTCAGATATCGAATGCATTTTCTATATCCTCTGGTTGTTGTTTTCCTATGAATCAGGAGCTACACCCTCCATTTGACATTCAAGAATATGGAGAAAGGATTATTAACAAACTGACTGTTGAAGAGAGTGGAAACGTGGAGACCTTTACCGATCTCATGAAAGGTCAAGAAAAGCACGACGTAGCTCGGGCTTTCTCTGCGCTTCTCCAGTTGGTAAGTCACGGGGGGATACCAATTATGTCTGTTGACCAAACAAGAATTCAACTTTTGAAGTATGGTTTTTGCACAGGTGAACAATGGAGACGTTGATCTGGAAAAACCTGGGAACTCCACAAACGAACCAATGTGTTATACAGCAGTTAAACCTTTCAGTGTTCGGTTGCTCAAGAATCGTAACAGAGAGAATGGGAAACGAGCAATGAATTTACCCCGGAAACGAGCTAAGTCTCCAATAACCAAAGGCAAATCTAACGAGTCACCACCACCAAAGAAGCAAAACACATGTTCTGTCTCAAGCCAGACGACACGGAAAGTCTCGCTAAAGATCTCAAAGATCAACACCGTCGGCTCGAGATGCACACCAAGCAGTAAGAAGAGACGGAAGGGTCGATCTGAAGATGTAGCAGCTGAGGTAACTGAAGTTTCTTCAGTGGAAATGTCTTTGGGGAAATAATTAGATTGTGTAGTTAGGTATGGGATTTAACTCTGTAACTGTTCGTTTGTGTAAGTTATAATGAAGGCATTGCCAGAAGTAGCATATGTATCACTATGAAAATTCCACTGTCTTTTAACATATTAGAGAGAGAGCGCGCTTGTGGAAATTTTGATAAATTCGGATGTTAAAGATTTGTTCATAAGAGTGATTTTTTTAAAGATATTCTAACCGTGAGAACAAGTAAAATTATCCACCAAGTTATAATGTTATATAAACCTAATTGCATCATCTAACTATCAATTTCAATATATCCGTTCACTTGTTGCTATTTTACGTTAGTTATTTCATCACATTTTGTCACTTATGAAAAATAATTTCCAGCTAGTAAATGTATATCTTTTAAAAAAGAAGGATATGGTAGTACAACTTGAGAAGAAACATAAGACGTTGCATATAAAAAAGCAAGAAACATTCCAAATGAGAAATCTATCTACATGTTAATTCCTTTTTCTACACTATTTTTGGACTTTTGGATCTTAGCGAAAGCAACAAAAGACTTTTGCGTCATCTAATAGACAATGGAAAGTTCCACGAAATTGTTGTACTCTCTTGATCTTTTTGTCATCTACTTGTTTGGGATAACCATATGCACGTACCTAATTTGCCCTTCATTTTACGTCTTGTATTGTAGCTTTGCCAAACCTTTTAACTAATAGTTAGTGGTTTATGTATAGTTTTTAGGCTTAATTAAAAACTAAATTTGTTCACGCATACATCTTTAAAAAAATCACGAATAGCAATGTTGTGTTAATTTGTTTTTTTAATATAAAACTTGATTTAAAAGAAACTGATGATTGGAGTTTGGAGATAGTGCGAGTTGTTAACTTGTAACTCCACTTTGTTGTTAACATGAATTAGTTGCAACATATACACTATTTTAACATCACGTTGTGTTGTGGTTAGGAGGCATATTGGTCCAAATGACGCGTAGAGATACCAAGGAGTCATCATATGTCATCAATATATTTAAAATATCAAACAGAGACAAGACTGAAAATGATATTAATATAGTAGTAACGAAGTGAAATAATCCATACTATTATTTTGAAACACAGTTTATGGACTAAACCTTTGTTTTGTAAAAAATTACAAGGGTATACCATTGGAGTTATAACCAAATAATATATCTTCATTAAGGGTAAAAACGAAATTTTGATCATATCCTAAACGGATAAACACGCGGATCCCGGGTCGGGTCTTTTAAAATGGTTTTTTACGTCTAAATAATAAATAAAAGCAATACATTGTGTATTTTGCTGAGAAAATTCTAATAGCATATTGGTCCAATGAAGCTCTAATATTTCGGAAGGTGCCAAGTTCGATGCACCTTAGCTGCAATTTTTGCTGTTTCCAATAATAATCCGACTACAATTTTTTTTGGGAATTAGTGAGTAAATCTTATTTCCACAAATAAGCGGATTATACAGATCAAATATAGCACTTGCCATATATGCTTCCAAAACATGAATATTATAGTTTCCATGTATGCTTCCAAATATAATTTAAATTATTTAAATTACCATATTTCCATAATATTACCTTTAAATTTGATCTTGATATCTGAGTTTCTTACAAAAATATAGGAATGTATATAATTTCAAAATCCCGAATATAACTGATTCCGTGATTAGTTGTTTTATCATTCATATTTAGATATCTTCCTGAAATTTCACGCATAACAGATTCAGACATTTTTGAGTAAGCTGTTACTAATATTTCCCTACTTTCCCATTTTTAATTTCTATATTTTAACGTTTTAAAGTAAATAAGATTTTTCTTTTATTTGTTATTCAAATTAAATTCGTATCCTATTTTCATGATTGATTTGTATGAGTGATTTCATTCCATATACGTAAGATATTCTTTAACTAACAATAAATATATACTTTGACTATTTACTCAAATTATAATGGTATATATATTCGATTCCATATGCCTCTAAAATTTCGGGAAATCTGTTGTAGTATAGCTTTGCATCCAAAATTTTCCATACACATGGATACGTCTAGGTAATAGATACGTCTAGGTTATATACATGTAAAAAATTAATATTTTCCACGTGATGAAGATGATGATCATGTTTATTTTTGTTATGAGTAGCGATATTCTACGTATACACTAAAATATTGAAAAAACACCGTAAAAGAGTGGCCAAGTATTTTTTTGGAAAATTCTAATATTATACAATTAAAATTTTACAACCTAAAAAGGTTTATTATTTGACTAAATATATGTTTTACCAGTGTGTTTTTAAGTAATTTAATTTACTAATTAAGTGCATATACTTTAAAAAATAATAACTAAATTTTGAGAAAAGGTCCATTCTATTTATGGTATTAAGACGAGAAATAATATGTAAACTGAAACGGGTAATTCACATAATGAGAACCAATATATTGAACAATTTTTTTAAAAAAGTGTCATAAATTTTAGATAAAAATAGGAAATTAAAAAATATAAGTAGATAAATTCAAATGTTAAGTTTTCACTAATTTTGATATGGATGCGACATGTAACTAATTATTTTGGAACAGACAATTTTAAAATTTTGGTATTTTTGAAAACAGATATATAGTTTTTGAAAATTATAATTTTTTTGATAATTTCAACTAACTAAATAAAAAAATATTCAAGGAAAAATTCTGGTATCCCATTTTTATTTTTGACCCAATCTCTTTTAGTAAACATTGTGTAGCGAGTAATAATTTAAAAAAGAACGAACATAAGACGAAAAATTATGATTGATACGGGACGAGACGTGACTAGACGAGACAGGATGAGATGAGACGAGAGGGGATGAGTTGGGATGTGAGGAGATGGGACAGAACGGGACGTATTTCCTGTTCCAAAGTAAATACGTTTAGGTTTATTTTAAAAATAATCACATGAAAATAACACAACTTTGCTACAAAACCTGGATTAATATAATTCTTAGTCAACACTTGAATATTGTGTCCCGTACTGTAGCACGGGTTACTTACCTAGCCAAAAACTAATAATTAAATTAATTTAATTTAATATACTACATATACTTAAAGAAATAATAATTAAATTTTGAGAAAATTTTCTGTATATTTATGGTATTAAGACAAGAAATAGTATATGTAAACTGAAACATGTAATTCAAATAGTGAAAATCAATATATTGAACAATTTTTTTAAAAAAGGGAAAGAAATTTTAGATAAAAGTACAAAATCAAAAAAATACTGGTAGAAAAATTCAAGTGTCAAGCTTTCACTAATTTGGATAAGAATTTATTATGCGACAGTAAATTAACCACTTTGGAACGAGCACTTTGAAGATTTGGTATTTTTGAAAACAATTATATACTTTTTTAAAACTATAATTATTTGGATAGTTTCAACTAACTAACAAAAAAAAAAAATTCAACGAGAAATTTGGTATCCCATCTAATTTTTACCCAATCTCTTTTAATAAACATTGTCTAATGGATAATTATTTAAAAGAGAACGAACGTAAGACAAAAAAAATTGGATGGATATGGGACGAGACGAGACGATATGAGATGAGACGAGACAAGATGGGATGAGACGAGCCGAGACGAGAAAAGATGGGTTGGAACATGTGGAGATGGAACGGGACGGGATGTGCATTCCCATTCTAAAGTAAATATAATTATAAGTCATTTTACGAATTTAAAATTTATTTGAAATATTGTGTCCCGTGATGTAGCACGGGTTACTACCTAGCAAAAAACTAATAATAAATTAATTTAATTTAATTTACTACATATACTTAAAGAAATAATAATTAAATTTTGAGAAAATTTTCTGTATATTTATGGTATTAAGACAAGAATTAGTATATGTAAACTTAAACAGGTAATTCAAATAGTGAAAATCAATATATTGAACAATTTTTTTAAAAAAGGGAAAGAAATTTTAGATAAAAGTACAAAATCAAAAAAATACTGGTAGAAAAATTCAAGTGTCAAGCTTTCACTAATTTGGATAAGAATTTATTATGCGACAGTAAATTAACCACTTTGGAACGAGCACTTTGAAGATTTGGTATTTTTGAAAACAATTATATACTTTTTTAAAACTATAATTATTTGGATAGTTTCAACTAACTAACAAAAAAAATATTCAACGAGAAATTTGGTATCCCATCTAATTTTTACCCAATCTCTTTTAATAAACATTGTCTAATGGATAATTATTTAAAAGAGAACGAACGTAAGACAAAAAAAATTGGATGGATATGGGACGAGACGAGACGATATGAGATGAGACGAGACGAGATGGGATGAGACGAGATGAGACGAGAAAAGATGGGTTGGAACATGTGGAGATGGAACGGGACGGGATGTGCATTCCCATTCTAAAGTAAATATAATTATTAGTCATTTTACGAATTTAAAATTTATTTGAAATATTGTGTCCCGTGCTGTAGCACGGGTTACTACCTAGCAAAAAACTAATAATTAAATTAATTTAATTTAATTTACTACATATACTTAAAGAAATAATAATTAAATTTTGAGAAAATTTTCTGTATATTTATGGTATTAAGACAAGAATTAGTATATGTAAACTGAAACAGGTAATTCAAATAGTGAAAATCAATATATTGAACAATTTTTTTAAAAAGGGAAAGAAATTTTAGATAAAAGTACAAAATCAAAAAAATACTGGTAGAAAAATTCAAGTGTCAAGCTTTCACTAATTTGGATAAGAATTTATTATGCGACAGTAAATTAACCACTTTGGAACGAGCACTTTGAAGATTTGGTATTTTTGAAAACAATTATATACTTTTTTAAAACTATAATTATTTGGATAGTTTCAACTAACTAACAAAAAAAAAATATTCAACGAGAAATTTGGTATCCTATCTAATTTTTACCCAATCTCTTTTAATAAACATTGTCTAATGGATAATTATTTAAAAGAGAACGAACGTAAGACAAAAAAAAATTGGATGGATATGGGACGAGACGAGACGATATGAGATGAGATGAGACGAGATGGGATGAGACGAGACGAGACGAGAGAAGATGGGTTGGAACATGTGGAGATGGGACGGGACGGGACGTGCACTCCCATTCTAAAGTAAATATAATTATTAGTCATTTTACGAATTTAAAATTTATTTGAAATATTTGTCCCGTGCTGTAGCACGGGTTACTACCTAGTTACATATATGATTAGGGAGTCAAAACTAGGAAGTCACAGTCGTGTTGAGCACTTATAAACTTGCTTCACAGTGTTAATTACTCGTTGAAAACTAATTGTATTAAGTATGATTTTCAATTATAATTATGAGTTTATAATATTATGACCATTGAATTGAATTGGTGGCAGTATTACAAAAGAGTGTAAAGAGATGGGAAAAATAATAATAAATGTAAATTGATTAATACGTTGAGACGGCTGAGGACTTTTGTACATCGTCAAAACAAATCTATCTAACCTAATTATAATAAACGGTGGATATTGATTCGCTGGAAGCTCAGATTACGCCACGTGTCTCCACTTGCGCTGAAACTTTCAACACCTAGACAAAAGCCTGTTTGACTTTTCACATTGTACTTGTTGTTGTAATAGTAATAATTTTTTTTAACTTTCTACTCACGGTGAAAATCAGGAACCAATCACACACGACCACGTAGCAAGTCAACGAGTCTCATCTACACCCCGCTCGATATCCGACTCGGTCACCGGTATCCGGCAGCTCAACGGAGGAGATACCGGCGGAGCTCCTGAAATAGGAGACGAAGCGCTTCTTCTATCTCTACTCAGCATCCTAGTGAAAGATAACATCCGACTCATCGGCGATCTAAACGAGGAGTTACTCGCCGGCGAGTCCCTCCGCGTCAACTCGTCTTCTAACTCGCTCAAGTTCCTCCTCGGAACCGTAATCGCCGCCGGTTTTCTCCCGGAATTATCCGTCGGCGTCGGGGAAGAACTAGATCCACTTGGCTCGCACCTCAACCCGGAGCTAGAACCCGGTTCAGTTACCAAAACCGGGTCAGAATCGATCGCAATCACAACTTGCTCCTCCGCCGCCGACGTCGCCGCCGTTAGTTCAATACCGGCGAGAGGCTCAACGAGAGAGCGACAAAGAGGACAAGTGGAATGAGAATGAAACCACATGTCGATACAATCAACATGAAACGTGTGTTTGCAATTGGGCAAAACCCGACCCGTTTCGTTCTCTTCGAACTCGGACAAACAAACGGCGCATTCGATCGGGTCTTTATCATGAGTCTCGTCGGAAAACGTGAAAACGGGGAGAGATTTAATGACGTTAGGATCGAGTCCGCGTGAAGCGACGACGGAAGAAGCGGCGGAAGGATCAGCGGTGAAGAAAACCATAGTAGTAGCGCGGCGGTTACGGCTACGACGACGGAGATGACGTCTACGAGCACGGAGGAGATACCAACGGGCGTAGAGATGGAGGAAGACCATCATAATGACGACGAAGAAGAGGATGACTATTGCGCTAAGCATGATTTTGCCGCTCATGGCGTACGTTTTGGAAGCGGAGAAGTCGTCTCCGCGTCTGCCTAATGGAAGCGGATCCGGGTCGTTGGTGTTCATTGTTTCTTGGGTGGTGGATGAGTGAGAGATGATTCAGAGAGAGTTAACTTAGTGAAGGAAGAAGAAGAAGAAGGTGATTGAAAGATTTGGTATTTGAGTTAAGTACTTAAGTTAATGGGACGAGACAAGGGAGCTTCGTGCGAAAGTGCACTCTAATTATTGGGAAATTGCAAGACGATGCCAACGTTGACTCTCCCAGTAATCTCTTTTGACCTTTCTACCCTTACCTCTGAAGGCCATTTTTTTTTTTTTTTTCAACCAAACTATAATAGTTAAAATAAAACTCCAAGATTGGTTGTCCAAACTCTGAAGACCATTTTTACAGGGAAATTGGGATTTAACCGGTTTCGTTTCAATTTGATATGTAACAAACAAAGAAAGAACATCAATCTATCCCTAGGTTAAGTATAAATCTTATTATATACAACTTGATGTCAAAGTTACTTATTAACAAGATCATATGACACATATTAATTGTATTATTTAGATGTTGACACATGTTAATTTTAAATTTTAAAAATAATAAATAGAAAAATTTAAAACCTATCATAAAAAGGTTTTCTATAAAACTAAAATAGAGAAAACAAAAACTAATTTTATTTAAATTCTTTTAAAGAAAAAAAACTTTGCAAACTTCCAAATGTAAAACAAAATTTTTATTTTTAACAGTTTTAAAAATATTAAAAGGCAATTATAAGAAAATTATAAAATTTAAACAGCTTTAAAAACAAATTAGAAAAGATCATTATGAGGAAATTATATATATATATATATATATATATTATTATATAAAGTTTGATGTCAAAATTACTCATTAACAAGATCATGACACATATCAAATATATTGATTAGATGTTGACATGTGTCAAAACAATTGACAGCTAATTATTTACAGAATTTTACAATTTTATATTTTTAAAAATATATTTTTCTAAATTAAAAATGAAAACTAAAAAATTTAATATATTTTCCATTTTATACTAATTATATTATATGTGTGTTCTCAATAAAATTTGATATGTGTAAGCAAAAACTTAATTTATTAAGCATGTATATTAATCAATAAATAATGAATAACAAAGTTAAAAATAATAAATAAGTTATTGTAACATAATTATAATCAGATATAAATTGTATTTACCGTTGTAATATAAATTTTTATTGTAAGTAGTACACAAAACCTTGAAAGAATAATGAACTTGAAAAAAAAGTTTTCAGTACATGATGTGTATTAATATAGTTTTACATGTTTTATTTTAAAGATTTTAATGCATGTAGTAATATGAGAAACCTGGGAAAAAAATATAGAAAAAATGAGTTGTAGGAATTAATTTTTGGTTAATTGATGAAAATTGACAAAAATATTACTTATGAAATCATGACATATAGAAAAATAATATTTAGGATATTTTTGGATTTCCAAAAATTTTGTGGATGTTAACTGATTATTTCTATTGTTAAATTTAAAATACTAACCAATATACATATTATCTCATATGATGCTCATATAATTTTTGTTATTAAATTTTAACTCTAATCCATGAATAAGTAAATTATGGTTTTACGATTAAATAGATAGTTAAATATGATTAATTACTAAACTGAATGTCTAATGATGAAATTTATTTTAGATTACAATATTTAAATATTAATATATATCATTTAAAAAAATCATTGAAGAATATTAGTAATTTTTTAAATGTTTGATTTTGTAATTTCAACACATGTATTTTTGTAATACATATGTCAAAACATAAGATAATGCGAAATAAATTATAATTTATAGGAATGAATCTTCAGTTATTTGATGAGAATGTATCTATATCTTTATATATGTTTTTATTTTATAAATTTCTCATTTAAAATTGATTAAGACATGAGGTAAAATTAGTACTTATGAGATAAAAACATAATAAATATATCTTAAATAATGTTGATTCAGTTTTTTGCTAATTATATATTTGTTAAGTTTATTTCTATTTTCAATTCTTACTAAGATATAGATTTGATATGATGTATTAATTGTGTTTGATATAAAATATTTAGTTCTATGCATTAAGAGGAAATATGTAAGTAAACTTAAAATATGGTTTATTATGATGGTATAAATATTCAAATAAGACTCCGTGTCCTATAAGAATTTTTGGGTAAAAGCAGAAAGATTAATAAATAATAAATATTATGTCATTTATAAAACTTCAACCGATAAGAAAATATATTGTATAGTTCACATAGTCATAAATTGTTATATTAATAAAAATTGTACATAAAAATTTGAAAAAATATTATAAAATAGAGCCAAAAAAGCTTTAAAACTCTTATATAGTGGAACTGAGAGGGTATTAAAAATGAAATATGAGAGATCATATTTAATATTAAAATGTAACAAGATAAAATCTAAAAACATGTATATTACTACTTAATTATTCTTAATGGTTTTATTTTTATTGTTATCCGCGTAATAATGCAGGCCTTATCTAGTATAAATATAAATCTAAGTCTTAGACAAATCTTACGTCTTTCTGTGACATGAACTTCTCTATATACTGCAGCTCTCTTTTCATCTGTGACACATCAATTCTATTTAATTTGGTTCAGCTAATGGATTGAAATAGGTCGCAAAAAACGATATTTCCAGTCTCCTTTGACAACAATACTTAGTTTTATTAGTGTGTATTTGGCTCTAATTTGTTATAATACCTTCGTTTACTCCAACAAGAAGAAAAAAACATAAAAAAGGGGCCAAACAAGCAAAAACAATACACAATGCACACAATAAAAAATAAAAATGTTTTTGGTTTGTTAACATTTTGAGATTCCACTCTTTTGTTGTTCCATTACAGGCAATATTTGAACTTTGTTTTACCTAAAATAATAATTTAAATACGAAGTTACAAAGATATCATAAAAATTCCTGATATATATATATATATATATATATCACTAGATCTACACTCAAAACTTAAATCCTTATTGAGATAATTTAAAAAAAATAAAAATAATAAAGTATAAAATATCACCAGCATGCGATGTTTTGAATGTTAGGCTGGTGACGGAAGCAATATCGTTGTGCTTCCGTAGGTTCTATGAACGGTGTTCAATCCAAAACGATTTAACAGTCTTTTAATCATTGTGAATCGAAACACTCAAATTTTACAAGAAGTACGAGTAACAAATTTTAGGAAATACCAAAGACAGAAAAAGCCATATAAAACAATTATGGATTCTTTTCCTTATCAAAATCGATAAACATTGACATCCATCTCAGAAATTCTTGGCATATATTTGATTCTTCATCCACAAATAAAGCTTTCTAAGTTGAAAATTTTCTTCCAGTGTCAAAGATTCAAGATAGAAAATAGTTAGAGATGTAAAAAAAACAAAAATAGAAAATCGTTGGATTTTGCCAATAAATTTCTTATACTTTGCACAAAATTTTCTTTTAAATAATATATATTTTACTTACTTTCGTTTTTTAATTTAACGACAAAAGTTTCTAGAGTCTTTGGTAGGAAAGCATGAACTAGTGCTCCATAAAGACAGTAAATAGAGAGATTGTTCCATAATACCGTAGAATCTTAGAAAAAAACTCTTTATTTTAATAATATATATATTTTTTTTTTTATATTTTTTTTGGGAGAGACAGTAGTAGGGGTCAGCTCAAGACAATGGCCGTTTACGACAGCGCTAAAAATAACTAGTTTGAAGATCCGATTCCGGATGGTTCATTGATTCCTTCATCGCAAGAGAACGAGCAGAGCTCTTAGTGGTGGAAGGTAAGCCTTGGATTCGGCGGACGAGTGTTAGGTTATGTTAATTGTTACGAACTAGCGACAGAGACGTGGAGACGTCTCCCATGGGATGTTTTAAATGCAACACTGGTGACCCTAACCCCAAGGCCATCGTAGCTCCCAATAATGCTAGTAATGTACTCGAATGGCCAGTGGACATCGAACGTTGCAAGCTACATCACAAGAAAGCCGATTTTGATTGTATGTGTGGTATATATATTCACAAGTATTCCTTGGTTTTTTTTTTTTTTTTTTTTTTTTTTTTTTTTTTTTTTACTTTCAGTTACACATAAGTTTCAATATTTATCATAAAACACGAACGAGCTAGTGTGCAACAGTAAACCCGATTTTGATTTCCAAGTTATAGCTTCTTTAAGAAAATTGTTAGCAACAGTTGCATATTTTTTCACAGAAAACTTAAAAGACAAATATCATAATGAAATTAATTAAATTATAAAAGATATCACCAGCATGCCATGTTTCGAAAGTTAGGCTGATGACTCTACCGCAACGTCATTGTAGCTTCCATGAACAACGTACATATGTACTCATCTGGCCGTTTAACTTCAGACTTTGCAGTTTTTGAAGTCAAAACCATTGCTTAATGCAGGGTTTTAATCCAAAACGATTTGACAGTCTTTTAATCATTGTGGATTCAAACATTCAAATTTTACAAAAAGTACGAATAACAAATTTTAGCAAATACCAAAGACTAAAAAAATCATATATAAAACAGTTATAGATTCTGATTCTTTCTCATACTTGATAACATTCACATTCTCAGAAATTCTTGGCATATATTTGATTGTTCATCCACAAATAAAGTTTTCTAAGTGGAAACTTTTTATTCTACTGTGGTGTCAGAATGAACTGATAATAGTAATATATATAAAAAAAATTGTTAGATTTTTGCCAATAAATTACTTATGTTTTGCTCAAACTTTTCCTTTTAATATAATATATTTTGATTCGATTTTTTCTAATTTAACGTGAAAAAATCCTAGACCAAAAAAAGGAACTGAATCCAGAAAAAATCATATTTTCAATAAAACTATTTATTTAAAACACTATACAGTAATCTATTTCCTAATAATTAATAAAAGCTAGGATAAAAAGAAAAATCAATTAGATGAAAATAATAAATAATAATAACCAGAAAAAGCTAAAATACGAAGGAGATCATATCTTATTAAACATAATACATTTTTAAAAAAATTGAAAAATGGGATTATGTTCCCAGACAAATAATAAGTATAGATGTTTCCTCTTAATCAATCTCTCTATTTTTGATATTTAGAGGTGATACTAGGGACGTAGCTAGTGCGGATGGTAAAGTGTTCGGTGGTTTATTTTCCTTGGATACGAAGACATTAAAGTGGGAGAATGTGGACAAGTTCAATGCAGAGGACAGTCCTAGTCCCCGAGGGTGGTGCGCATCAACAACCTTCTCCCTGGGTGGCAATGAGGGGATTCTAATGTTGGGTGGGACGACGCTCACTGGTGCCATATGTGATGACTTTTTCCTATACCAAGTCGTGTCAACCTAGAAACTATTTGGAGTATGATAGAGCTAGTATTTGGTTTTAAATAATACTTTGTGTGGTACTTGATCTGCAATATTTCTGCAATAAATATATATTCTCTTATTTTATAAAAAACTAGTATTTTGCAGCAGTTTTTGCTCAAAAATACTTTTTGAAAAGATTTTGCATTTAATGCATTGAATTTAATATTAGTTATCAAAATTTTCAAAATTAATATTTAAAAGTTTATGGAGTTTCAAATATTATAAATATTTAAAATTTATAAGAAGTTTAAATATTATAAATATTTCAACTTTTAAAAAAGTTAGAAGACATTTATAATATTAATAATATATTTAAACTTTTACGAAACTTCAAATATGAGAAATACTCAACCGTTTTAAAAATTCTAAGTATTATAAATATTTCAACTTTATAAGAAGAGTCAATCTTATAAAATATAAATGGTTACAATGTTAATAAATAACATATCAAATCAATCTAATATTTATAATAAAAAACAATAAATATTAAAAATTAAGATGATATAGTGCAAGTTAAAATATCTCGGGACGGGGTTATATAGCGGGACGGGTTTTGTCGATATTTATATAAATTAAAAATATCATCAATTCGGTGTGGTAAAACATCATTTCATTATTTTGTCAACATTATTGGTATCAGAGAATAGATATATCTAATTAATTTGATTAAATAAATATTATGTAAAAAATAAATTATATTAATGTATTATATGGTTTAAACTATAAAATTAACAATTATTATATAATTATTTAACCAATAAATACAACTTATAATTTAAATATTTTAATTATAAATAATTTGTCCAGCAGTGTAACACGGGTCCTAATCTAGTTGTAGATTAAACTCATTTGTTTAGGTGTTCTAGCAATTGTCATACCATTATTATTGTTAAAATCCTTAGAATAAGTTTAAGATACTTGGAATCTTTTTAATTTCGTATAACTGCTGTAATTTTCTGTAAATGCTTGAGTGCTTAATGTCCCCAATTAATAACGTACGTGCATTTCAATCGTAGATTATGGGATTCTTTCATGATTAATTTATTTCGTATCAATTACTATCATGATACGATTCCCTTTAAATGTTTTAATTTGCGTGAGCATGATTATGGGGACATTGATCGTATAATTAAATTTTGTTAATTGTAGAACGTTTGTTTTTGGAAAATTACATATCTGGTCCAACTTACGGGCCTGATTGTATTGGAATCGGCTAGGCATATCTACGTAATCATAACGATCATATCTGTATTGGAATATTATATCGTATATGATATATTTGTTTGGTAACTGGAAAAACTTTCCTCAATCCATACAGACAAAACATGATCCGAACATATAAAAATCGGGTTGCATTGATAACCGGTTTTGTTTGGCAATAAAATTACCTGCTTATCTTTTTCTTTTTATATGGTTTGTTATATTATGAAGGATATTTCATGTCCTATCTTTTCCCTTCTTTTTGTACTTAACAAATAATGCTTCCCTTTTAATAGTATAGATCTTAAATAATTTAATAATTCAGTAAGCCAATAAATCGACTTATCAGCTGCAACAACTTTGAAGTGTAACCCATTCCGGAAGTAATCCGTAATCACATCCTATGAAACGGAAACCCTTTGTTGCGCAACCTTGACTTGGAAGTAATGAAATTGACATGTCCAAACGAATTTGTATCTGTGATTATAATCATGGGCCTAATAAAAGGAATTGTATGGGCTCTTCAACATCCACCACCCCAACAAGAGTTTGGATGATACAGGAGGAACTGATGGAACATGTCTTAGTTTCTCTTCCCTACTAAAGCTCTAAAGCTACTAAACATGTAAGGGTTCAGATTAGGTATCTCCGGCGAAGGAAAATCACTGATGTTGATTCCATCGTCACCATCGATGGCTTTTTGAAAGTTTCTTCTTCTTGGTTTCGCTTCTCGATGATTCCACACGGTTTATGAAAGGCAACGAATAAAAAAACTCCGAACACGTACGTGGGTGATGGTTTCGAAATTAGTTTATAAACAAATTTGTTGAGGTAAAATTAATTTTGATCTTACGTATGTAAGATGATGATAACGATCCATTCTAGAGCCAATAAAAAACTATTTAAAACAAGTCATTATCCATAATAAGCATACAAAACCACTGATCAAAATCCAACCAATTCTTAAACATAAACAACAATATCCAACAACTTAACTGAAACTTCAAACTTGAGAGTTGAGAGTTGAGAGAGAGAGTGAGAGAGAGAGAGATTATTCAGGCAACAGCAAGTAACCAAAGAACTAGACTAGTTCAACTAGTCATCAGCGGATGATTACCTTAAAGGTTCCAGAATCATAGGACTCTCGACATGATCCAAATAGACATCTCTAGCAGTAAATTGACTTGCAATGCCTTGGATGTTGATTTTTCTAGCTTTGTTTTCCTTGAGATTGTAACATAGTAGAAAGTACGGGTCTCTGACAAATTTGGGTGCAAATACAAGCTCGCCGGTGCCAAGTGTACCCCTGAACTTGAATGTTGTTTGAAAATACCTAAATGAATCATTCCAAGAAGGAATCACGACTGACACTTTTGACCATACTTGTCTGCTGGCATCTTCAAGAACCCACAAGTCAAGTGTACCGTCGATTAACAGATTCGTTACAGCTATCTTTTTGCCGTAGTTGGATAGAAGTTGGACTTGGACGTCCCTGGGTAACTCAATGACACTAAACTTTTCAGACCTCACATCAAAGCATATCAGAGACTGAACAAGTTGGATCCAAGCTAGATAATACACAACCCCATTGCTGCATATCCCTTGAGTACTACGACGAGTATAATGGGGATGCTTACATTCGATGTTTCTCCATTTCTTTCTTGTAGCTCCTAGAGTGAAAACTAGATGCTCCTGCTGCGACGCAACAACTCTTGATGATGTTTCACGTAGATGATGAAATCTACGTGGTACCATAATGCGCAGCACTTTGTATTCACCATTAACAGGATCATATCCAAAGAAGCAGCTTATGTCTTTTCTCATCGATATGACTCTCGGTAAAGTTATGAACTGGGAAGTACTAGGATTCACAATCATCAGTAGATTATAAACATTTCGACAGCAAATCAAGCCACGGACAGGTGGAGAAAAGTCATGATACCGGTTACAACTGATCCTATGATGATCAGAAGTTGGATCCTCCTGAGAGAAAGAGTGGAAGAGCTGCTTCTCCCTGTCTCCACGGTTGATTAGTGAGAGAAGAATACGTGGCTGAGCCAAGGATCGATTCAGGTACAAGTTGGTGAAATATTTGCTCCGTACTATTGATGACCAGGATTTAGAAACGCTGATGAACTTGGAGATGTATCTTCCCTTCAATTTCATGAGAATCTCCTCTTTCATGTCTGGAGGCATACTTTCCAACGGATAGGTTTGGGACCTTGTCAAAGGTGGTGAAGTGTTACACCTCCTCTCTTTCGAACCAAGCCGGATCATGGCTGTTTTCAGCTCCGCTCACTCTTTTGGTTGTTGTTTACTCTGAAACCTTAAACTCTTTACAGATTTTGGAGATTTTCATGTAGATAGACCTCTCACTTTTCTTTTGTATGGTGGACAACACTTTAGCATCTAATCGTATACGCAGACGTATGGACGGATATACCAATGATATCTAATATTTATTAGATTCTTAGTATGCGTGGACAAATCTAAACCGATAATTTGATTATATTTTATTTTGTAAGTTTGAAAGTTTGAAGATATGACTGATATAAATTTTAGTTTTCCGAAACAAAAAGTTAGTATCAAAAATAAAATAAAAAATAAATCTCAAAGATAGGATTTAGTTATTAACTTTTCAATGGCTAAAATGTAGATTTTCAAACATAGAAATGACTTCAATTGATAAGACTACATCTAGATCCTTAGTTTAAAAGTTTGAATATATGAGCTATAGTGACATAAATTTTAGTTTTAGGAAACAAAAAAAAAAAGTCTCACAGATTTGATTCAATTAACTTTTCAAGATGGCCAAAATGTAGAATTGCTTTCAAAAAATAGGTTAATTAAAAAATAATGTAAAGTTACATAAAATCTCCAAGCACAAAGGTAATGTAGATAGACCTCTCACTTTATTTTTGTATGGTGGACAACACAATAGCACCTAATCGTATACGCGAACGCGTGGACGGATATACATATTATATTTATAAGATTCTTAGTATGCGTGGACGAATCTAAACCGATAATTTAATTAGTTTTCTAGTTTGAAAGTTTGAAAATATAATTGGCATAAATTTTAATTTTAGGAAACAAAAAGTAAAATAAAAATAAAAATAAATAAATAAAAAAATCCTCAAAGATTAATTAGATTGGTTTATTAAACTTTTCAATGGCTAAAATGTGGATTTTCAAATATAGAAACGACTTCAAATGATATATAAATTTAATAAAAAATTTAGATTCTTAGTTTAAAAGTTTGAATGTATGAGCTAGTGACATAAATTTTAGTTTTAGGATCGGAAATAAAAAAGTCTCAAAGATTTGATTCAATTAACTTTTTAAAATGGCCAAATGTAGATTTTCAAATGTAGAAATGATTTCAAACAATAGGTTAAATAAAAACATAATGTAAAGTTACGTTATATCTCCGAGCACGAAAGTTTGTGATGGTTTAGTCAAACATAATTTAAAAAGATTGAGAGTAATTATTGAGGTAATTTTGCTCTTACACAAAAGATTTATAAGATGGATGATAAAGATACATCTAGCCAACAACACTAAACTCATCATTCTTGCCAAAATAAATCAAATTGAAAAACCGAAACAGTATAAGCTCCACATAAAATCATAAATTATTTTAAACAAGTCATAAACATTGCAATTTGTTGGACATGGGCTGCGCCCAATATGCCACTCGGCCCAACAAGTCTCTTTAATTGTGATTTCGGCCCGACAAAATGTGGAGCAAGTCATTAACAATCCGCGGAGGGCAATATCGGGAATTCACGACGAAAACCCTAGAGAATCCTTGATCAACAGTCCGCTATATAAAGCAACAGTACTCGTTGAGGAAGAGGGATCGAGACGGGCATACAGTACCACGAGAGCAATACTTTGCGTCTAAACACTGTTATTGTTTTCTGTTTAATTCCTGCTAGCTTCCGAGCTCGTCATTATTGGCTCGTTAGTTCTCTTGTGAACTGACGAGCTCAATCTTGACTCTTGTTAGTGACGACCTCACGTTTTTATCGTTAATAAAAGAACCAGCTTCACTCTTTCCCCAAAAACCTTTATTTACTTAGTGTTGTGCAATCCCCAGTACAAACAATTGGCGCCCACCGTGGGGCAATTAGAGCGCTTCTTTTGACGAATCAAGACCGACGGTCCTCACTTCCTCGAAGTTTCAAGACTCATGACGAACCCCAGCGAAGACCTCAAAGAGAACACGAACTGTCCCCCCGCCGAGCTCCCTGCCGAGCACAACCGAAGGCTCCCTACCGAGCACAACCTGTACACCAGCGCCCGATACGCCATCAGAACCTCTTGTTGCCACACATGCCCAGCATCTCCAAACCGTGGCTCTAGTTCACTAACGGTGCCGCCCTCCCAGCTCCCTTGCTTGCTGGACACAGAAACAACCTCGACGATCTGATGCAGAATAGCCAGGACAGGCGAACAACCGAGCGACTTGACACACTCGCTACAACATAAAAAGCTTTCCATAATCAAATTCAACTGAGCTCAGAACCAGTGACGAGCTCATCGGTGCCGAGCTCATTACTTCTAGGCTCATCACTGTTGTCGAACTCATCGATGCCGAGCTCATCACTTCTAGACTTTGCTATTGCCGAGCGCATCAATGCCGAGCTCGTCGCGCCGCCCGACGTTCCCGGACCTTTCCTCAGGCCGACCTCCCATCATCAGATCGGCATCACTATCATCGGAATCAAGATCAATAGATCTATTCAACCTCTCCGTGACAAATCTGTCTGTCCTTGTCAACCCTGAATTAACTACCCGCACGCGAGAGATGCCAAGGCCACGAGGATTGCCGAGCTCACCAAGAATGCCGAGCTCGCAGGAACCGAGTTCACGATGGTCGCCGAGCTCATGAAAGTCGTCAAAATCACAATCGCCAGTCTCACTGATCACAGCTTCTCTCAACCTGCCGATCTCAATTTCTCCATGCCGATCGAGAGAGATCATCCCCATTTCGCCGACCTCAGCAACATTAATGGTCCCTGAGCAGAGCCGATCAGCTCTCTTGTCAAAATCAAGTCGACAACCGCGAACCTCACTATTACCATTCAGCCTGCCGACCTCGATCCCCTGCAAACCAGTCGGCCTTGTTTCGAGATGTCGCCCGAGGTCGCTCACACCCTCGCCGATCTCGCAAACACCCATGAGACTGGAGCCGGGCTCACGAACGAATGGTGTCGACCTCAGCTCAGGAGAGTTCTCCGTCACCGCCGAGCTCGAGCGAGCGAGACCAGGATGCGCCCCTCTGCTCCCAACTTCAGAACCATCGGATCCACCGCTCTGATCCAGGATCCCTCGATCCGGCGAACGCGACTGACGGAACACGCTCGGGTCTAAACCGTCAATTACACCGCGATCATTGGCAAGGAAATCTCGCCGGACATGGACAATCTCGCGAAGAAGCTAGTTCGGCGGCCAAGTAGGGTTTTCAAAGATGCAACCAAGATTGCATTCCAGAACCACACTGGAAAAGATTGCATTCCAATAGAGGAACAAGCACCGACACACCATCGACTTTGGGAGCGCTCAGAGTGCCCATTCTACCTCTAGTAACAGCCATGGGTGATGTAGTAGGCCTCTCGTTAGCCAAAGAAAGATCCATGAAACCACCACTTTTTCACCAAACACAAGACTGTCGTCTTAATCACGATCATCGATCAAACACTCGATGGTGAAACCAAAATCTCCACTCTTCCCTAATATCTATCGATACTGTCGAAAGCATTACCGTGAGAAGTGCCGACCTCATGAGAGGTGTTGCCAAGCTCGCGACAACCAAACCCGACATCACCGCTCAGATCCACATCCCCTCGATCGGTTTCAAAGCTAGCCGGATCCAGATTGGCAGACTCTCGGTCGCTCCACCCTCCGATTAACAAAGCATCACCACGGCCGGCCTCGCAAGAGATACCGATCTCACGAAACGTACCAATCTCACGAGAGGTGCCGATCTCGCGATGACCAAAACCAGCGTTCATGCTTCCACTCTCGCTCCTATGAGCCATCTCCACCCAACGAACCTCGAGACCAACCTCGAGAGAGGTCGACGCCCAAGCCGAGATTGGCACCGACCTCATGATGGCCATCCTCGCCGACCACAATCGGTCTCATTCCAAGATTCGCGTGCAGGCCGCGCCGACCCCCACTGCAGAGTTCACTCCGCCCTCTTCGCCCTATGCTGACCTCGGATTTTTTTTATGATGCCAACCTCAAAGTCTCTGGCGCGCGGGCTGAACCAGGACTACCGCCGACCACCATCAGGCCATCTCGATCAAAGGTCAATGGAATCTCCTACCGACTGACTATCGGCGTGCAGGCCGCGCCGACCCTCGCTCATATCGCCCAATATACCTCCAATATACTTGTATAGCCAACCTCGCCACCTCCAATTATGAGCCGACCTCGGAGTTCACCCCAACGGTTAGACAAGTGCCGACATGGATTGGAGATATGCCGCCCACACAAGGACGACCTCTACGGCACCGTACAACATCCCGCCAACCTCCATTGGCCGACCCCCTCACCCATAGTGCCGATTTCGCCAACTCTGACGCACAAACGCTGACCCTCACCAGTCAATTCCCCCTCCTTGCTCGAAAGACCGATCTCAATCCTGATCGCACGAGATCCCAACTCGCGCCGCCCTCCAACCCTAGAGGTGTCGACCTCAATCGCCAGCCGATCTGCATTTTCGTCATTGCCAGACAACCAAGTACCGGACATGTGTCGATCAAGAATAGGTGATTTGCCGACCTCAACTAATGATTTACAGACCTTATGTGCATCGCCTCCGATCCGACGATCTGTGATGGCGACACCCTCCGTCGCGCCTCCCCGCCTTTGCCGCCTTCACGTAAATTAACAGGACCCAGATCTGCGAAGTCTCGGTCACGCCTCCCTCCAGCTCGTCTAACACCATCACAGGCGACCTCGCGGGAAGTCTAGCCAAGCTCGCGGCAACTAAACCCAGTCTGCCGACCTCTCAACAAGTCTCTTTCAATAGCGGCGACACTATCAGTTACGCGCAAACCCATCATCTCTTGTTCCTTCTCAATGGCGACCTCGCCCAAACCACTACGCTACCCTCTGATATCTCCAATATCGCGAGAAATGACCCCACTAACTCTGATCCTCCCAACATTCATACTTGGCGACCTGGCAAACAATTGACCTTTCACTGACGTTAGCCTTTCGAGCTCGTCTCTGCTACCTGCAAGCCGATCATCCAACCAACGACAAATCACCCATCTAGGAGTCGAATTCAAGCAAGAGCTCCCCAAATCTTCACAAATAAATGTCGAATCCACGCAACGGTCTGTCCACAAACCCAACACAAACGATGGCCTTGCAATTCGATCAGCTCGCAACTCGACATCGATGACCGACTCGAACCTCAACACCTACTCGCCTTGCATGTTTAGAAGATCAACGGTAAGTTAAACATCATAATATCATTAGCTAAAAAAAAAAAAAAAAAAAAAAAAAAAGAACGCTCGACATACCGAGCTCATCTGTTCTTCAAAATAAGATATTTACGACAACAAAAAAGTTACACTCGCAAGAGTACACTTAGTCAAATAAGCTCTCTCGAACGAGTCCGTCTTAACGAGTGTCCAGCTTCTACATTGTCGCCCTGGCCAGGTGTACGATTTAAAACGCGTTCCACATGGATGCAGCGGTGAAATAATCCGCACAAAAAAAGCCGAACCCAGTCTCGCATTCAGCTAGCAGGCGGTCAAGTTTGAATAAGCCAAGTTCTTACTTGCACACTCTTGCCGACCTCGGGGCACCCACAGGGTAAGCCGGACACCAGGGCCGCACCTAAAAGGTACGACGAGCACATCTCAACTACCAACCTAAAACTTGGTATTCGAAACACGTAACAGGGTAAGCCGAGAGACGTCTCGCCCCGTAAAATACATCTCGAAACCAAGCAAAAAGCCGAGCAAGTCTCGCACTAGCTTGAGGGCGCCTGAACTAATAAGCCAAGCTCCGGCTTGCATGTTCTTGCCAACCCTAAGCATCCACAGGGTAAGTAGGACAAAAAAGCCTGACCTACCACTTTACTTTCGCTCTCAACGCCTTCATGTTTGACGCCCTCGCGCTCGACGATCTCTTGCTCAACGCTCTCACGCTTAATGCTCCTTGACGCTCTCACGCTCAACTCTCTCACGCTCAACGCTCTCGCGCTCGACACTCTCTTGCTTGACGCTCTCTTCCTCGACGCTCTCTTGCTCGACGCTCTGTGTTTGACGCTCTCGACACTCTTACTATCGCGTTCGACGCTCTCTTGCTCGACGCTTGACGCATGACGTTTGACATTCTCTATGCTCGACGCCTTCACATTCCTCACGCTCGACGCTGTTTTGCTCGACTCTCTTGCTCGATGCTCGACAACCTCGCCGTCCTCATGTTTGACACTCTCGTGCTCGCCACCCTCACGCCCAACGCCGGTGCACTCACCTCCCTTGCGTTTGCCACTCTCATTCATGGTGGCGACGTCCACTCTCACTATTAGTGGCGACCTCCACTCTTCTACGCGGTGCCGACCTGCACTCTCAAACTTGGCGCTGACATGCACTCTTAAGCTTAGTGCCGACCTCCGTTCTCAAGCTTGGCGCCGATCTCCACTCTCATTCTTTGCGTCTGACTTCCACTCTTTAATTTTGGTGCCTACCTCCACTCTCATTCATGGTGCCGATCTCACAACCTTCTCCCGCGCACTCACAAGTGCCATCCTCAAGTTGACGATCAAATCTCTCCTTATCGCTTCCATGAGAAGACATGGGACGCAAGCGCATAACATGAACACCAATCTCATCTCGTCGATCTAACAATTTCCATCTAGCGCACAATTACCGATCTTCGTTCGCTGATCTCTCTCTCGCAAAATCAACATTTTCTTGCCGATCTCCTTCCTTGCTCGCAAGACCGACCTCGAGATTACTCTCGATTGCGTAACCAAAACTCTCATCCACCAATCTCATCCTTCCTCACGTAGAACCGATCTCGGAATCATTCTCGATCGCGTGAGATCCGAACTCAATTCGCCGACCTTATCCGCCGATCTCATCTGCCGATCTCATCCGCCGATCTCATATGGCGACCTCAAGCTCACTCTCGGTGGCGACCTCAAACTCACTCGCCGACCTCAATCTCAATTTCGGTGGCGACCTCAAACTCACTCTCGGTGGCGACCTCAAACTCACTCGCCGACCTCAATGTCAATCTCGCCGACCTCAATCTCACTCTCGGTGGCGACCTCAATCTCACTCTCGCTCGCCGACCTCAATCTTGGTGGCGACCTCAAACTCACTCGCCGACCTCGATCTCAATCTCGCCGACCTCAATCTCACTCTCGGTGGCGACCTCAATCTCACTCTCTCGCTTGCCGACCTCAATCTCGGTGGCGACCTCAATCTCAATCTCGCTGACCTAAATCTCACTCTCGCCGAGCTCACCGCCGAGCTCATTACCTTCGCTCATCTCGCCGAGCTCACCGCCGAACTCATTACCACCGCTCAACTCATCTCGCGATCCTCGAAGACGCCCAGCAAGATCGATCGAACCCGCTCAAAGTCAAGTCATCACGGTGACCACTGTCTGATTCCACATCATCAGCGCCGTGCCGATCTCCAACTGTGGAGTCTCGCCGATCGCCGATCATCAACAATCTCACAAGCAACCCGAGACGATCTGAGCCGAGCAGGCATATTAACAGAATTTCAATCACGCCCGCTGATCGCAGAAGAACTGCCGCTCTCCGGACTAAGGGGGGGACTATTGTTGGACATGGGCTGCGCCCAATATGCCACTCGGCCCAACAAGTCTCTTTAATTGTGATTTCGGCCCGACAAAATGTGGAGCAAGTCATTAACAATCCGCGGAGGGCAATATCGGGAATTCACGACGAAAACCCTAGAGAATCCTTGATCAACAGTCCGCTATATAAAGCAACAGTACTCGTTGAGGAAGAGGGATCGAGACGGGCATACAGTACCACGAGAGCAATACTTTGCGTCTAAACACTGTTATTGTTTTCTGTTTAATTCCTGCTAGCTTCCGAGCTCGTCATTATTGGCTCGTTAGTTCTCTTGTGAACTGACGAGCTCAATCTTGACTCTTGTTAGTGACGACCTCACGTTTTTATCGTTAATAAAAGAACCAGCTTCACTCTTTCCCCAAAAACCTTTATTTACTTAGTGTTGTGCAATCCCCAGTACAAACACAATTGCATAAATTCAAAAGCATACAGAACCATTGTTGATCATATATTTCAATAAGAATTAGTCTTAAACAAACAATATCCGACAACTTAATTCAAAAACTTGAAAGAAAAAAAAAGAAAAAAAAAAGAAAGAGAAAGAGAGAAATTAGTTCAGACAACACCACCAAAGAACTAGTCATCAACAGATGATTACCTTACAGTTCCAGAAACATAGGACTCTCAACATGATCCAGATAAACATGTATGTACGTTGAGTGAGTCCCAATTCCTTCGATCTGGATTTTTCTTGCTTTTCTTTCCTTGAGATCGTAACATAGTATAAAGAACGGGTCTATGACAAAGACCGGTGCCAATACAAGCTCGCCGGTGCCAAGTCTACCCCTTAACGTAAAAAATTCAAAATGACCATATGAATCTGTCCAAGAAGGAATCATGATTGAAACTTCTGACCAATGTGGTTTGTTGGCATCTTCAAGAACCCACAAGTCAAGTGTACCGGTGACTAACATATTCGCCGCAGCTATCGTTTCGCCGTAGTGCGACAGATATTGGACATTCCCGCCATTGGGTAACTCAATAAGACTAAACTTTTCAGACCTCACATCAAAGCATATCAGAGACAGATCAAGTTGGATCCAAGCTAGATAATACACAACCCCATTGCTGCATAACCCTTGAGTTCTACGAGGAGTATAATGGGGATGATTACATTCGATCTTTCTGCATTTCTTTCTCCTAGCTCCTAGAGTGAAAACTTGATGCTCCTGCGACACAACATCGCTTGATGTATCATTACGTGACACCGTCATGCACAACACTTTGTATTCACCATTAACAGGATCATATCCAAAGAAGTAGCTTATGTCTTTCCTCACAGTTTGGACTCTCGGCAAAGTAATAAATTGACAAGTAGTAGGATTCCCAATCATCACTTTATTATTATGATTCAGACAGCACAGCAAGCCACGGACAGGTGGAGAAAATTCAAACCAGTTATCGTGATTCAGAGGGGGACAACTGACCGTTTGATGATCAGAGGATGGATCCTCCTGAGAGCAAGAGTAGAAGATCTGCCTCTCATTGTCTCCATGGTGCGTCAATGAGAAAAGGATACGTGGTCGAGCCAAAGATCGATCCAGGTACAAGTTGGTGAAACGTTTGCTACGCATTATCGATGACCAGGATTTAGAAATGCTGATGAACTTGGAGATGCATTTGCCCTTCAATTTCATGAGAATCTCCTCTTTCATTTCTAGAGGAATCCTCTCCAACGGGTAGGTTTGGGACCTTGTCAAAGGTGGTGAAGTGTTACACCTCCTCTCTTTCGACCCAAGCCGGATCATGGCTGTTTTCAGCTATGCTCTCTCTTTTGGTTATTGTTTACTCTGAAGCCTTAATATCTTTACAGAATTTGGAGATCTGGATATAGACCTCTCACTTTTTTTTTTATGGTGGACAAGACCTTAGCACCAAATCGTATACGTGGACGCGTGGATAGATTTAGATCGATGATATCTATTAGATTCTCAGTATGCGTGGACGGATCTAGACCGATAATTTGATTAGTTCTTAGTTTGAAAATATGACTCACATCAATTTTAGTTTTAGGAAACAAAAAGTAAAATAAATATTGTCAGATTTTGGAGATTTGTAGATATTTACCTTTCACATTTTTTTAAATGGTGGACAAGCGCTTAGAGCTCCTAATCGTATACGCGGACGCGTGGACGGATCTAGACCGATGAATTTACAAGATTAAAGTTTGAGTATATGAGCTAGTGACATAAATTTTAGTTTTAGAAAAAGGAAAAAATAATTAAATTTATATTTAATTAACTTTCCAAATGGCTAAAATGTAGGATTTCAAATGTAGAAATGATTTGAAACTATAAGAAAAAAAACATAATCTCACAAATTAAGATGTAAATTTGGATTAAAAATAATGTTTAGACATTATTTTGAAATGAATAAGATTTCAAAAAGCTTAAAAAGTTAAAACAAATATTTCATTTAAAATATGTCTACAACGCGGTGTTTGGATATCCCCATTTACATAATTGTCCACTGCAATACATAATGATCCCCTTTACAAAATATAAGATTAGAGTGTCTCACCACAGCATATATACCATCAGTTTATGTATTTTGGTGGCCAATTGTGTAAAACCGAGGCACCCGAACACCGCATTGTAGGAACCTTATACTTATACTTCTCGAAAGTCATCTAACTAAACGGTCTACATGTGATGTAAGATGTAAATAGCATCTCAACCTGCGGCAAAACTAAACACGCGCGTCACGTAGAGTTGACGTTATTGGTCAATGGTCATTTTACTCATTATCAAAACATTATTAGTCGTACTTTCAAACTGGCATTGATGTCCAAAAAAACAACCTAATAACTCTAATTAGGATCATTTTTCCTTTGTCACGGCCGTTACTCGTTAGCAAATTTCTCTGTAAATGGTGTACTAAAAACTATTAAAGTCACTCATATGTACTCTTAATGTGTCCACCCTTCAAAGTTCAAAGCCAAAGTTCTACCTCTACCTCTTTCAAAGTATCCATTAATTACCACGATACAAAAATCAACGCAAATAGTATTTCTAATTAATTTGTGGTCTATATATCGATGAATATATCAATCTTTCCTAGATGATTCTATGAAATTTCTGTGATCAGTATATAAAAAATAATATCAGGCACAAAAGCATGTGTTTCTTTATTTGATTTGGTATATATGTCCACTCTATAGTTACCCCAAAAATAGCATAAGACAGCAAATTTTCTAATATATAATAGTACTAGGAGTTGCTCCGTGCTACGCACGGACTTATCTTTGGTCAGTTGGCAATTTTTTTAACTGTTAGATTTTCATCTTTCTCTATTTTACCTTTTTAATTGTATTATTTTTTTATTGATAAAAAATGATATAAATTTTTGGGGGAAGAGTATGTATTTTAGTAATTGAACTACACCCTCATGTATAATGGATTTTATTAATCATGTTTACTTTTTTAAATAACAAAAATGTTTAAAAGCTTAGACTGATTTTTTTTTAGGACATGTTGTTTTGCGATGTAACCATTTTGCAATACATTCATGGCGAATTTTGTGATTACAAAATAGTTTATTTATGTATTGTATTTGTAAACATTGAAATGATATTTAACATTAAAATGATCAATCAATATTTAAACAACTTCATGCTTGATGTATGTATGGGCAAATGATCATAGTCTTTGTATTTTCTGTTGGGTCAAGACGTAATTTGTCAACTAAAGATTAGAGACTCATATAGGCATATTAATAAATGTCACTGTCAAACTACGAAAATAACTTGTTTGGACGTTGTTTTCGTTGTGGTCTTACAGACATAGCCGAGAGCTACCATTATTTTTGAGTTTTGAATTTATCCCATGAGTCATCTTTTATTAAAGATGATGAAGTTTAGAGATATAAAATAAATATTATATTCCTTAATATTGAACATTTTTCATCTTCAGATTCAGATATTGTGTGATTTATTTCCCTTTTAATTGTTGGTAATCCCTAACATCAAAAGCACCTTTTTTTCCTGTCAACACAAGACGGAAAATGATATGAATCCTTCAAGCTTCAAAACCTATTCAGTGGCTTTAAACCAAAAATAAAATAAAATAAAGATCACCTTTTGGTGATTTTATTCACTTCGACATTGTTTAAGGCAAATCCTCATCATCTTTGTTTTGTTGTTACGTGAAGACATAAGCGAAAGTTGAAAATGAAGTCCCATATCCAAGTTAACTGAAATCAATTACCAATCACCTCGTCTAACATTGTTTCTTCTAATTTCTTCCTTCGACATATATATAATAAAGATCTGATCATCTATTTTAAGCTTTAGGTCTCCCTATATGTAGTAATCTTAACAAATATCTAAGTTAGAATAATATATAAAATAAAAGAATGTATAATTAAATTTTAAACTAAAAAAAAAACATTTTCTGACACAATTATACCGTTGTATGATATATATCTTAGGCTAAGTTGCATTGTTTTGAATTTATGAATATGTCGTAGTGTACATGCATGTAGGCTCATTGTGTCTTCATACCCTAATTAACCTTTAGAACTCGTTGAGATAAAACAGAAAATGTTGGGAAGTGTCTTTAGTCAAGTGGTAACAGCACAACCTCTGCGACCAATCCCACCGGAGTTCGATTCTACTAAGTCGCGTTACCCTGCGTTGTAGGGATTGGTTATGAATCGAACCTTGTCGATTCAATGATGACAAAAAAAAAAAAACAAACAAACAGAAAATGTTATTACACCTTACTCAATATGGCAATAGAAAAAAGCTTAAAGGAAAAATAAGAGTAACTAAATCTTTTATTTGATTGTTTGGTCATTCCGTAAAGGTTTTCTCCTCCACCTAACCATCAGTCCAGACTACTACTTTACATGCTTCCATAAACTTTAGTTCCTTGTCTGAGATCTTAAATCCTCCATTTTCATTTAAAAATGAATTGTGCAATGAGCAAATCATTTACGTGATCTAAAGGAAAAATGCATCAGAGACATTAGAACTTTCCTCGAATCATAATAATAATTTGAGTACGAAATAGAATACAATCACATGAAATATACATATTAAGGATCCAGCCATTAAGCCATTATAGTAGCAGAATTTGGCCGTTTAAAATTAATGGGACAATATAGAATTTTAGATGAAGAGAAATAAGAGATTGGAATATAAATTTATGACTAAACATTGAAACTGATTTTTTTATATATAAATGTAAGCTAATTAATTGGGATTTAAAGGCGATAATGGGATGTTACTAAAACAATATTTACCTTTTCCACAGTTTACTGAATTGACGATGAAGAACATCAAATCTTAAACAATATTATTAATCATGCTCTAATTTTGAAATTGTCAAACCATGCTCTAATTTTGAAATTGTCAAGAATACATATGGCCTATTGTTAGCATTATATTCATTCATAAGCCCATATACATTGGTCTTAAGTTTTAGAACAATAAAACGTTAACCAATTATAATGAATAGAAAGTAGGACGCTAAAAACAAAAAACTTACGCCTAACTTTCCGTGGGTTTACATGGACTGCAATGACAACAATTGTTTCATATTTTAGGGTTAAAAATTTGGCATGGGCATCGACCGCAAGTTCTCTCCAAAGAGATATGTATACGTTGTCATCACCACTACAACAAACACCAGAAATGTTGCACAGTAACAGAATTACAAAGAGTAGAACGAATCTAAAAACAAAAACAAAACAAAACCAATACCTTTCTAAAATCCAAGTCAGTATTAAACTGCAAGTTGTCTTCGAAGGGTGGCTCTGATCTTTATTTTCAAATGTTCGAGACGAGGATATTTGGCCAACAACATCTGGTGAGTGGGTAAATGTAGATATAAATCATATACTGAAGAACAAAGTGGAAGCTAAGAGACCATAAATACGACCAGTGCAAAATAGGTTATTATCTGGAAGCTCCTCACCCTTGTCTACCATATCAAGCAAGTCTGAAAAAGTAGAGAACCTAAAATAATCAAAACCAATAGAGCATTGTCATTTTTTAACAGTCTCCAAAGACATTTTCACCGTGAAAACAATTCTCCACTTGTGATTGGTGCGACGATAACGGTTAGAGGATGCAACAACATCAAAATCATTGATGTCGTACAACTGGCCTTTAACCAATTGATCTTGAAACTTAGGCACACGATTAGGAAGGACTGAAGCTTGTATAGCACAATCCTGAAACAAAGGCGAAATAAATGTGTTAAAACAGAGGTAAATCAGGGGTCAAGAGGAACAATAATAGAGATAATATACATTTTCATCAGGAAGGAGACATTTTCATCAGGAACAATAAGTAAGATATTGTTTCTTCGAAAGTCTCGAACTTCGCAAATATGGATGACCCGAACAACAATCCTATTGATACCAGTGTTGTGTGTTTCGTTGGAGGTTGAATCAAGGGTAGAGTATTGTTTTAGGTTTACCCATGGTGTGAGAGAGAGAAGATGAGTATCGTCAAATGTTGTTATTTAAAAAAGAAACTTAATGCAATGGTTGAGGGATAGTAATCAGGGATTGGAATGAAATGTTAATGACCATGAAATCATAGGTGTTTGGTATTATTTTCATTACATTATAATTGGATGGTAAACGTAAAGATGAAAATGAAGGATATACTTCAATGGAATTCTTTAATTACCTTACAGATTGTAATAAGTAATACAAATAACAAAATCATAATAATGGTTCATATGATTCTAATTGGTAGTGCAGATCTAAACCCCTTTTTAAAAAAATTTAAATGTGTTTCCTAACAGTTTGAAAACGATTTTGGACAGGATTAATGTTACATACAGTTCAGAACTTCAAATAGGTGTTCGAGATCTTGACACAGATATTAAACCGGAAATGATTAAGAATTTGGTAGTAGAGTAGGAGTATTAAACCAAAGAAACCAAAGGATTAGGAGATTTTTGTGAAGGTACATCGAACGTGGTAGCTGCTAGGAACGATGGTTGTGAGAAGGTGAGTACATGTGAATTTGACATCGTTTGGTTCGTATCCTCCTGATAGATGTAAGGGCTGTCAATTATATTTGTTGGGCATGTAATTGGTCTTATTTTGTTAGGCCTAATATGATAAAAACAATGATCTTTAAGAATGAAAGATGACATGTGTCAATTATATAATAAGCCACATGTCATGTTCTAATCAGTAAGTTGGGAAAAACCTTCTCTTATTATATAAGATATAGAATGAAGTTAGATGAGCTTCTTTTTGAGGAAGTAGGTTTGAGATGCCAAACTTGAATAATTAAAACGCAAATAGCGAGTCCTAAAGACATTAAGCTAAGATGCGCTACCCTCTTGTTTGTCTTTTCGTTTATATCCCTCATATATGCTTCCCTGCACCATTTTTTTCATTAACTAATCTTCATTATCTAAATTCTTTTTTGCATATAAATAAGTTCTTTTTTTTTGGAACATGTCTTACTTTCTTACTATATCATTTGATTTACGTTTTTTTTGTACGTATAATGATGATTCCAAATTAGTTCCGGAATGGTTATACTTGGTCGCTGAAATTTTTTGGTAAGTCATTACTCATTAGTATCATTTTAGTTTTTTTTCTTGATTGATGGTTTTCGATTTTAAAAGCAAGAGACCAAGCTAGAGATTTAAGAGCAAATTACAAGGAACCACGTAGTAACCAAGTGAAGGATTTAACTGTACCAACTATTCCAATCGTCGTTTTCTTCTTTATCCTGAAACCTTATAAGTGGTGGTGGTGGATGGATCGACAAAGCAAAGCACAAAACTAATTGATAAACTATGTACACCAAAAATAGAGGTCGCTAATGATTAATAAACTAAGATGGTTAAGAACCTTCAACAACAAATACATGTGAAGATTACTGAAGTATATATATGTTTCTTCAATTAGTATAAAATGAATATTGTGTTATATATTGTATCTTGTTACAGTTGTACTGTTGTAGTATTACACCTTACAACAGTTCATTCGTCAGACGGCCCCAGAGATCGAATTCAGCAAGGGCAATACTGGTTAATTCCCGAAACTACTTGCTTACCAATCATTACATGTACTCTATACCGTTCATCAGCTATCTTAAGAATACTATATTCGACTTCAATAATCTAATGTACAAATCTGCTTCGATGGAATTCTCGAAGATAGATAGAACCGTCAACAACAAAAACCTGTCAGGATGACAACTCCTTGGAGATGAATTATTATAGAAACTATGTAGACGGGGTACGGCAACACTTTATTGCACCTGAAAATTTACAATTTACAACAAGAGTGGAGGTTAAATTTCAGTTACCAATACATCCTGAAGCTGTATAAGTTTCCTAATATGCAACATGTGCTTATGAAAGGTATTTTATATAACCTCACCTGTGTTGCAGAAGTGAGATTTTATATGGATTTGATTCTCGAGGCTCTCGCCTCTCTCGCTGTTTCATCCCATTTTCACCCATAAATCTTGAGCAGCTGCGTTAGCTCTCCTCAAACTGCAACTGCACCGTCATAGAACTCATATGCTTAACATCAAAACCATCGAAGTAACACCTTAACTCCTCATGAGTTCAGCTTACGGTGGCACCACCTACTTATACACGCGTTCATTTGGCGAGAACCCATCTTCTATCATTTTCTTAAACAGCGCATCAGCTTCATGAATAAAGCCTTGCCTACAAAATCCCGATATCATTGTGGTGTAGGTAATAACATTAGGCTTCATCCCTTTGGAGAAAAGGCTACAAAATATATCAAAAGCAGCTTCCACCTTACCAACCTTGCACATCCCTTGAATAATGATAGTATACGTAACAATACTAATATCCATCTCTCTCTTCCGCATGTATTCAAATATCATCAATGCTTTCGCTACCTTCCCGTTATAACATAAACCATCTAACAAAACGTTGTAGGTCCTAATATCAGGATGCGCACCGCGAGAACCCATCTGACTGAAAATTTCTTGCGCAACATCAGGTCTTCCCACTAGACAATAACCCTGGATAAGAACGGTATAAGTGATCACGTTCACAACTAATCCTTTCTGGTACATCTCACAGAAGATCTTTGTCCCCTCCTCTACCCTCTTAGACTTGCAAAACCCATGTATAAGAGTAGTATAAGTCACTTCATTTGGGTAACAACCATTACTTTTCATCAAATAAAACATTCTCCTAGCCTCATCTAAACGACCATACATACAAAGCCCCTTAATCAACGAACTGTAAGTGAAAACATCAGGATCTATAGACAACCTTATCATCACCTTGTAAAGCTCTTCAGCCTCAAAAAGCTTCCCTACTTTCACAAACGCATCGATCAATACAGTGAAAGTAATTACATTAGGTTCAATATCCCTCTCCATCATATCTCTAAACAGCAAAACAGCATCACTCCATCTACCAATCTCGCAAAAACCACTTACTAAAGCATTGTATGTAACAACGTTCGGTGTAATCCCATTACTCCCCATATGGTTAAAAACCTCCACCGCGTGGCTCACATCTCTGTTTCTACAAAGACAATGAATCAACGTAGTGTACGTCACAACGTTAGGCCTAAACCCCATTCTCACAATCTCATCAAACAAAGCTATAGCTTCCTCAATCCTATTCCAATGACAGTAACCATTAACAAGAGAAGTAAACGTGAACAAGTCAGGCTCAATACCAAGTTTCATCATCTTCGCGAGAAACGACGAAGCACGACGAGGCTGAGTAGATAGACAAACACAGTTCATAACGATGTTGCAGGTATACAGAACAGGCGAGATTCCAAGAATTCGGATTTGATCGAAGAGAGAGATCACAGCGTCGTACCTTTTCATCTTGGCGATAACAGTGAGTAATCTAGTGAATTCGGCGATTGAAGGAAGAGGACGAGAGTGAACCATACGAGTGAACAAATCGAGAGCTTCGTTAAAGTTAAGATCATCTCTCCAAATCTTTCGGTAATTAGAGAAAGCTCGAATCCAGAAACAGAAAGGAGCAGTTCTGTGGTTACCTAGACGATGATGATTATGTAGAAGTAACCGTTTGGCTATCGACGCAAACCCAGTCGCGATGGATCTACGCATTCACAATCTATATCTTCCGAGTCATTTCACTGTATTCAGTTTCCGAAGACTCCACAACCAGAGAAGCGGCGGAGATTATTAGCTAGAAGAAGAACGCAAAACCTAACTAGGCGACGGAGACACGGACACAAACTCGCCGCGTAGTAGTAATTTCAGTCTCTTTTTCAATCATTTAATTTATTTAATATTTTATATTAAGAGTTTAATTACATAATTATAACTCTTAATGTGGAGTTTAAACTTGATTAACATGTATCATCATCACAATTCCCAAGAATGTTTACAAGATATAAATTGAGGATTATACAAAAAGAAAAAGAGTTAAGACAAAGATTCACAAAAAGACTATCTGAACAACGGCTTAACACGCCTACCGACATCGAACTGGACTTGGGAAAGACCGGTGATTCCAGCGGTTATCTTTTGACCAATCTTTACAGGTCCTATACCTTCTGGTGTACCTATATACATATAGAGACAAATCAAAACCTTTTACGCCTATGTTGCAAGTTTTACGGAATCTCTTGATGATGGGGAAACAAATGTTTTTTACCTGTTAATATGACATCTCCTTTGAAAAGGGTCATTACAGAGCTTATGTAGCTGATGAGATATGGGACCTTGAAGATCATATCCTTTGTCCAACCTTTCTGTCTTGTCTCATCATCGACCTGTCACAGAGTAAAGAAATGCTTAAAAGGGAACAGCGCAGCAGCTTCATATGATAACACAGAGCAGGAGGAGCCAAACCTTTAGCCAAAGTTCCAGGTTATTGGGATCCAGTACCATTGCCTTTGGTAGCTAATACAAGATAAAAGAAACCAAATTTAGGATTAGAGGCTAAGAGTGTGTTTGCTATCAGTAGCTAATGGGTTATGTTTGTTACGCTTATTGACTGGTGATAACAAGCACTCCAATCTCAGTTATATACATAAATCCCAGTGGACGAAATAAGACTAAGCAATCTGCTATAAGACCATAGCTACATATCCAGTGATGTTGGACAAGTGTACTAAATGAGTCAATACTTCTTAAGCTCTTATCCGTGGAGAGTAATCTTCACATGGTTTGGTAATACTTAGCATTTTGGAAAACAAGTTCCAGATAATGACTTACAACAGAACTGATGGGAGTGAAGGTATCCTGTCCTTTAGCAAGCGTACATGGGAGACCAGATGCCTGAAGTCGAGAATTAAACACCTCATGATGATACAGTATATGCTTAAGTAAAGAATTGCATAAAAACACTGATGAGTGTGAAAACAGGACACAAATCTAAGATTTTGTTTACAGGAAAAGATGGACAGAAACATGGAATCAATTGACAAACATATGTTATGATTCCAAACAGGGAAAACTCGAGCAAATTATGGCTTACGAGCTTATAAAGACCGTAAAGGACAAGGGACAGATCAATTAGCAAATGGCAAATCTCGAGCATGCAAGAAGATTATTAAAAGTGGGAGCTATGTATGTAAAAACCCATAAACATATATTGATACAAAAGACAAACGGTTCTCTACCATGGCAGAAACTTGGAGTTCCCTAGCAGTCATATCAAGAGCAAGCGCATATCCTAGAGAACAAGGAGAAAGATAAGCACACACCGTACATACTAAAAAAAGGATATAAAAATTACTAAGATGAAGAATACATACCACAACTAACATCACATACAAACAGGTTAACCTTATTCCATGATGCACCAAAGTATATTACCAACTTGTTAAAGTTAAAAGACTTGATTCTTACATCCACGAGGTTACTTGTAAGTAACAAAAAATATACCTCCAATGTAATCCATGGCTAACCGTTCAGGGACATCTCTAGCTTTCTGTCCAATGACTACAGCGAGTTCCACCTCATGGTGAAGTGAATCCAGTGGATGTGGGATCTCTATTGTTCCACCGTTTTCCAGGTACGACGAAGTTGGCTTTAAGAACACAATCGGGTCCTACTTCAACAACATTATTATTAGTTATTACAACACAAAACAGGGAGGGCAAAGTCAAAATCACACGATACAGGAGGACCCAGTTATGTTCCTTACAAAACCAACGATCCTAACTAATCAGTTTACGCGGCAACTTTCAAATCCTGCTCGATCCAATTTCTCGAAGAAAACAAAAAAGAAATGTGAAGAAGATAAAAAAGTAAAAGTTCGTACCTTTGGGAGGGCGTTGCTAATGCCAAGTTCTTTGGCGTGAGAAGCGTAATTGAGTCCAACGCCGACGATCTTTGTGCCCTGTTTGAACAATCTCTGAATCATCGAAGTCGCCATCTTTTAGGTCAACCAACCAAGTCAACAACACACACTGACTCTTCTTTTTTCTCTCTTCTAAGATTTGTTGTTTGACTGAGTTTACTCGATTCAAGACAAAGGGTCTAAGATGAAGATATTAAAGGTAGTGGCCAAAAGTGGAAACATATTTAAACTATTTGGACAAACATGCAAATAATTAACCAGCCGCGTGTTTCACGAATTTAGACAGTAGTAGGATACCATGACGTGGATTTTTCAAGAAAACTGATTACTTACCTTTTTTCTAATCACTTTCATATAAAACAAAGCATGTAGTAACAAAAATGTTGTTTTTTATATTAAACTTCAGTTTGATCTACGAGACTGACGTTATCAATTATCAAATAATTAAACTTGTGAAGATATGTTAAGGATCAAATCTATTTTATTATATAAATTTTGATGTCAAAATTACTCATTAACAAGATCTTACATGTATCAATTGTATCATTCAGATATTAACACATGTCAATTTTAAATTTATTAAAATTATAAAAAATAAAAATGGAAAAAATCAAAACCTACTATAAAAAGGTTTTATATAAAAGTAAAATAAAAAAAAAAAAGAAAACCTAGTTTTATTTAAAATATTTAAACAGTTTTAAAATTTAGAAAAAAATCATTATAAGAAAATTATATACATATATACATAAAATTTGGAATTATAATGTTGTTTACTTATTTTAATTTTAAGTTGCTAATTTTACAAGAAAAAATATTATTTTTTATATAAGAAAAAAAATGATTATGAAAATTATACAATTAATTACTGTTTCTAAAAAAATGCAAATACTCACCTTTACACAAAGAAAAATATTGTTGAAAAAAAAAACTTAAAAAAATGGATTGGCTCATAAAATAGTCGTGTATCTCTCTCAAACAGTGCGATCTAAGAGGCGACAAAACCGTCAACTTTTGTTAACAGATTTCCCGGCCGACGTCGGCTCCGGCGTCGGACGTACTCTTGTTTTTTCTTTCATTTGCTTGTAATTAGTTTCTTTATCTTTGAAATAAGGCGAACAAGGGATGGGTTTTCTCATTCAAAACCTGCAATCGTTATTCGCTTCTTGTTATTGGAGTTTGTTCCTTCGACGGAATAAGACGGTTCAGTATGGAATCACACTTGTGATTCTCTTTGTTTTCAACCCTATGGTGATTCGAGAAACACTCTATGGAAGGATTCACCAACGGGACAGTTCATCTATCTTCCGATTTCACATCGGAACGCTTACAACAACGGTCGTAATACGGTGTTTCTTCGGCTACATCAATTACAGATCAGTTATCTCTGACGTGGTTGTTATGACGACGATCAATGGCCAAACACATAGGATGACAAAAGTTATAAGATCTTTTGTCCCACAATGTGTGAGGCGTTCTCGCATCCGTGCTTTCATTTTCCTTTTGCTAATGGAGGACTACCCGTCGGAGAAGTTACATGAAGCAATCATAAGGACCGTTCATTTCTGGAAGTCAAAGAAGATTATCAACAAGAGAATAGAGATTATGATACACTCATGGGTGATATTTACAACCACAACAATGCCATTACCTTGCGCCGAAGATGGAAATGATTATATGGTTTGCGATGTAACTGATGGATCGCAACTTTTTGATCTTGAAAAAAAGTATTGGAGTTTCATAAAAGAAGTGATAGCCAAACAAGAAGATCAAATTAGATTGAAGACGAAGACGATCAAGGAAAATAACAGATTGATAAATCTGTTAGCGTGTAAGGCTTATCTAATAAAGAGCAACGTGTAATTTCGCTTTTTCGATTATTTCGGGTTACTTAAGTTTTGGTTGTGTGAATTGTAGAGCTAACTTTCATTGTATGCTCATTGATACATTTGTAATCTCATATTAAAGGTTAATGAAGAAGATGTTAAAAAAAAATAGATTGGCTCATATTTTTTTCACCAATCAAATAATTTATTCAAAAAGACTGCTATTGTAATATATAAGATAGAAGTATGTAAAATTAACATATGCATTTTTGTAACTACACAAATGTTAAAGTAAAGAGACATATAATATAGGGAATTTTATGAGAATGCCATTTTCAAAACTAAAGTTATGAAAAATGCTACTTTTTTGTTTTCTCTTTAGAAATACCATTTTTTTGTTTTATGCCATAAAAGTAAAATACATTTTTACCCTTTAATTACAAGAAGAAAAATAAAGGGATAAAATAAAATAAAAAAAATTGTGCAACCAAGTTTTTTCCACGAGAATATTGCAAATAATGTCATGAACAGTGTTAAAGTTTATCTCCAATGCCACTTACCCAATTGTCTTCTCCCGCCTGCCACAAAGAGAATGTAAAGAGAAAGTGATAATACTATTATGCCCTCCTCCATTCTCTCTATCCAATATTCTCGAAATTTAATAGTGAAGAAAACTAAAAAGATCTCTATTGGTTCTCCTCGTTTTCTTCGTTCTCTTCTCACAAAATTAGAGATCTCGACATCCTCATTCTTTTCTCACAAAATTGAACCAAATTAGCCATTCGACAAGTCCTCCTCGTTCTCTTCTCACAAAATCAGAGATCTCGACTGGAAGTGATGAATTTCATTATCCAGACCCTTCGTCGGGCCAACTCCTCCTTTTCCTTCGGCCACCGCGACGGGGGAAGTTCCCTCTTTTCTCAAAATTCATTGTTTCCGCTTCTCAGAAAAATCTCATAAAAGAAGCCCACTGTTGCAATCGGAATACCTGATGCCCTTGAGATACCTGATGCCGGAATTAATAAGGGAGATCTTACCGACACCGCCAGACGCAGGTAACTCTGTTGTCCAACCACCCTCCTCCTCCTCTGTGTTTTGTTGTTCGTTACCGTGAAAACCGCTTTGATAGACATCAAATTTTGGGTAGACAATATTGTCTATCGATACTTTTTTGTCCATCTATTATGTTTTTCGTTGTTGTTTTTGTTGTTTGTTACCTTGCAAACCACTTTGATAGACATTAATTACTTGTGAAGTTTTGGGAAGACTATATTGCGTATGTATGCTTTTTGTCCATCTATAATGTTTTTCATTGTTAAATTTAGGTAGACTATATTGGTTATAGTTTTTGTGTCCACCGAGTCTGATGTTCCTCCCTGTTGCAGGCCTCATGAAGACTCATCTAGTTATCTGTCCTACTCGGAGGACATGAATCAACAACGAAGGTAGTTATGTCCATCATTCTCCTTTTGCATTCAATTTACATGTCTACCCAAACATGTTGTCTATCAATTCTGCATTCAATGATGGACCAGATATGTCCACCCAAACATTTGTCTCTCAAACCGTTTTTTGGGTTCATAACTAAGACCATACAACATTCTCCCCATTGCAGGTCGGGCGAGGTTGCAGTGGCTTCTAATGTTCAACCATATTCTTATTGAAATTCCCCCAACAAAGCAGCCCCTTCTGGTATCGGTGGTCCATTTATGGACAACAGTCCGGCTTCAATGTATATGTCTACCCATCCTTGTCTATCAAACCGTATTTAGATACATTGTCGTTGATACCATACAACCTTTTGCCCATTACAGGTCGGCCGAGGACGCAGCCGATGTTGATGTTCAGGGATTGATAGACAACATAGAAATATCAAGGTATATGTCTATATAATAGTGGACTTTCTTCTGTTCACTGTGGACAAGAAACTAAATTCTTCCCATAGCAGGTCGGCTGAGGACGCAGACACTGATTCAGAGCAAGTCTTTAGGAATTTCGTGCTTTCTGAGGCGCAGGTCCCTGTGGAGAATACCAATAGCGACCGCTAGACTCATAATTCCATGTCCCGCCATATCGTTCTTCTCTGGTCAATGGACAACTCGTTTGCTTCAAAGTTTTGTCTACACCCGACGGACATATTGTCTTCAGGTCCGACAGACACCATATTCTGTCCATCCCTTTGTCAACACATGATCGACATTTTTAGATGTCTATTTTCATCAACATAACCCTTTATACTCTTTCCCGATATACAACATACTTTGTCCTTCTTCTGCTGATATGACCTTATTTTTGTTGATCGAAACGTACAAATACACCTCCCACCCTCTTCATTCTTCGCTTTAAACTGCTTAAACTCAACTTCAAAATTCACACCATACAGCTCCAATCTCTTTTTTCATATCTCTTTACTCTTTTTTCTAACTACTTTTTTCTTCATTAACAATAATTAATTAATTTTATTTACCCTATAAATAACTATAGTTCCAAGCTGCTGCCCTATAAATAAGGGACTACAGTCCCATCGTCATTATTGTCGACCAACCCTTCAAAATTTTATTTCTCTTTGAATTTTCCCTCGTGCAAATTTCTTAGACAATAGACCAAGGCTATTTTAGTTTTTTCCAACTTTCCCTTCATGTGCCAAAATAGCATTTCTCAGAAGAAAAAACAGAAGTGGCATTATTAAGAAGATTTTGGGGAAATATGGCATTTCTGGCCAAAATCCCTTTTTCCACCCTTCATGTATGCAGATGCCTCCGGTGGACCAAAATCAATGCTTGGACAGGTTTTTGTCTACCACGTTTTTGTCCACCGACTTTCTTAGTGGACCAGATCCGCTTGGTCACAACAGTTGTCCTTCAATAACAAAAAGTTGGTCTATCCCACACTAATCGTACAATCGACAAGCGGAGTCCACTGATAGACAAATGTTGGTAGATCAGATCTGAATCCTCTCTTCTAAATCTGGTTTATAAAGTAATACCTAGTTTGATTTCTAATGATGGCTTCTTGGATTCCAACACTTGTGTCCACCACCTGAGCCGCAAATCTGAGTAATAGAGAACAAAAAAGTAAGCATATTTAAAAATTAATATCTTCAAATAGAGAGAGAGAAAAGAAGGGAAAGAAAGAAAACAGAGATAAGAAAGAAAGAAAGAAAGAAAACAGAGATAAGAAAGAAAGAAAGAAAAACAAAGAAAAAATATATATCATGTGTAGTGATTTATTTGTTGTTGAAGAAAGAAAGAAAGAGGAGATAAGAAAAGAGAGAGATGAGAGATGAGAGATTGAAAGAGAAAAAAAGAGAAAGAAAATAGAGGGTATTTTTGTCATTTTAAATAGATGAAAGTGGGTCCTATGGCATTTTAGAAAATGTTTTAAGGAAAGTGGCATTGGAGAGAAACAATGTTACTGTTCATGGCATTATCGGCAATATTCTCTATAATATATTCTTTAATGTGTTCATAAAGACAATTTGTTGGTTGTAGTAAAGACTAAAGAATATATTTTTAACAGTAAAATATATTTGTGTGTACAAATACACTTTTAGTGATGATGTAGATAGTAGATTTGTAAATGGATATACATTAGTGTATTATAGCAAAAAAACAAAACAACTATAATCTATAATTAAAATTTTATCTCTTTACTTTTATATATTGTTTTTACTTACGAAAAGAACTAAATAGATATTCTTGGTTAAATTTAAATTTATTTTAATAACTTTGAACTCATCTACATCTATTTTCTTTAACTAAAAGTGTATCTATTTACTGTTTTTTTTTTTCAATCAAACAATTAAAAGGAAATTACTCGGTTAGCTGCTCAAACCAGAGGGAAAGAATTTACAAAAGAAACTTCAGAGATAAGAGAACACGAAGCACGGGCAAGACAATCCACCATCGTATTTAACACACGCGGGATCCAAGAGATGGAGAATAGTGGGAAAGACTACAACGAGTTAAACTCATCGAGCAAGTTGGAGAAGGACGGCCAATCTTCAGAAGACTGAACCATAGTGAGTAACTCAGCATAATCAGTTTCAAAACGTTGACAAGCGATCCCTTCAACACATATCCGCTCAATAGTCCACAACAACATTTTTAACTCCGAATGCAGGGGACGGGCTCTGTTTTAGACACTTGGCCCCCAACAACAAGGTTCGCTCCTCACCAACGCAACACCACCAGCCCAATCATGAATGCACATTGGTTGCTTTCCAAGAACCACCAATCTGACAACGAGGTGAAGAAACCTGGACATCTGAATACGAAGATGGATTTGACATGACTATCGTAAAAGAGAGCGCCTATTCTCAGGCTAAATTATCACCCAAAGTCTGAGTAATTATATCATTCACTTCTATCTCTTAACCTTGATTTTTTTTTTTGGCCTTCCAGATTGCCCATAAAATTCATGGTAATTGAAGAAGTTGATCAGGATCACCCTGTTGAGAGGCGTCTTTCCAGAAAATAAAATCCAAATTCGAGTACACTGACTCATATGGTAAACCCTCTGACAAGACCGGAGTCAGAGATAAATCTCAAACTTCACACGAACGAGGACATTCAAAATAAAAACGTGATTAATTTTTTTTTTTTTAGTAATGATAAAAACGTGATTAATAGTTTCAACCGTAGAGTCGCATATTTTACATCAAATATCACATTGGACACCTCGGTGTATATATTTACTTACTAAAAATATTTACTTTATATTCTTTGATAAATTTTATTTTATTTTAAAAATTATAAACTCACACATCGGGCGGGTCCTAATCTAGTATATATATATATATATAAAGTGATAAAAACACATATAGATACAAATCTTTATTTAAAAACATGTAAAAAGTTGGAAGTTCTATATTATCAATCAAGATTAATATTTTCAAATATCAAGATTCTCTTTTCTATATAAAATATATAATAATATTTGAGGGTAGATAAGCTTCTATAAAGAGATTTTTACATGGTAAAAATATAGACAATGCTATGGTTTGACTTGGAATTGATGTTGAAACAAAAATAATCAATCAGAATACTTGGAACCATTTCTTATCTTCTTTTAAGAAAAAAAAATACGGTAGACTTCGATCAGTTAAAGGGTTTCAGTCCAATAACGGAGATGTATATATGGAGCTCTTAATCAACCAAATCATATATATTTAGTATGTTTATGTTTTTCATGTAAATGAGCTTAATATTTATGTATTTTGTTTCTTCAATAATATGTAATGTGAGAGTTTGGATCCAGATAAATGAAACAACAACAATAACACAAATCAATAGACCATGGATGGTCAGTATAATGTTTACATTTGTACTAGTAATCAAGATTATATCCATAAACCATAAGTCAACAATTTAGTTTAAAGTAAATCAATTAGGATTAATTTTTTGGGTCAACTATTTAGTTTAAAGTAAAATTTTAAATTTAGGATAAAATTCTTCAACTAAAGATTTGTCTAATCTGTGAAATAGATAACTTATCTATAATATATATTGATATTTAGAAAAAATATCATAAATGCCACAAGAAAACACTTTTGACAAAAAGAATTAAACTTTTAAAAATCTTCACTCCTAAATCTTATTATAATTCTTCTTAGTAAACTTTTATTACCACATGGTTCTTTAAATATGGATCTTTTATAAGAAAAAAAAATATTATTGCAACTTTTTTTCTGACAGTAGAAGTATATATGTTTCACATGATCGACAGATTTTTTTTGTTCTCATGATGATATTACAGCCGTTCAAATCTTTATTAAATCACTGTTTTCAATTCAAGTAGAGCATTGAAAAATTAGATTATAAGAAAAAAAAAAAAAAAAAAAAAAAAAAAAAAAAAAAAAGAATCATTCAACCTGAAAAGTGGAAAGTGTAGAATAAGGTACGCACGATTCTACTTTTATCCTAATCTAATTATTCACATGCTACACGAGTCCTTTTAGTTTAACATTAGTGTTCTGTTCGTTTTGCTGTCTGAAAGAGAATTTATATTTTATTACTAATACTTTACCAAAAAACTCACATATATATCTTCTCTCTCGTATGTGGACAGATAAACACAAAGTCGCCTCCTTCTCTCTCTATATCTCTCTCTCATCCTCTTTAGTCTTTCTCTTGCCTTCTTCAGAAACCCATCCCCCAATATGGCAGACTTAAGTTTCTTTGTTGGAGTCATAGGTAACATCACCATCTTCTTTGCACGTGTTTTTAGTCTATCATCATCCTCATCCAGGATCACATATTAATTCACATGGCAATGATCAATTTAGCTTCTATATTATAACTGATCATTATTTTAACTATATGATCGATGCAGGGAATGTTATATCGGTGCTTGTCTTCCTCTCCCCTGTGTGAGTTATAATTTATCTATCTCATCACTCTTATCTTAATTCTCAATATGGTTTGTGATGTAAAATCTATAACAATTGTTGAAATATAAGAAAATGGGCAAATTAAAATTACATTTACGATGATCGATGAATAGGGAGACGTTTTGGAAGATAGTGAAAGGGAGGTCGACGCAGGAGTACGAGTGTTTGCCGTACATTTGCACGTTGATGGGTTCTTCGTTATGGACATATTACGGGATAGTGACACCTGGTGAATACTTGGTTTCTACAGTCAATGGCTTTGGTGCTCTTGCGGAGTCCATCTACGTTATCATTTTCCTCTTCTTTGTCCCCAAATCCAGATTCGTAAGTTTATCTTTCGACATATACAAGAGTTTTAGTTTGCATTTTATATCTGTTAGAGAGATCTTACGATTGTTGTGTTTTTATATGATAAAAGTTGGTTGAATGCATTTTTCATTTGATGGACAGATAAGGGATTACATTGGCCTGACTCAGATTCAGATCTGATTAGCAGATTTTTTTATTTATTATGATGACGTTCTTAGTCAATAATTTCATTTATAAATTATGTCTACTTGCTATATATAATATCAATAAACTAGGATTATGCTCCACTTTAATTTTTGACTAATTTGATTTCTTTCAATTCTATTTTTTTTTTTTTGTTGATCAGTTGAAAACAATTTTAGTCGTTCTAGCTCTGAACGTATGTTTTCCACTAATCGCGATTTTGGGAACAAGAACAGCGTTTGGAGATGCAAACTCGCGTTCTACTTCAATGGGTTTCATATGTGCAACTCTCAACATTATCATGTATGGTTCTCCTCTTTCCGTTATTGTAAGTCTCTCTACTCTCTCTTCTTAATTTATTTTTATCACACTAATTACCAAGTATTCTAGTTAATTACATTATTAATCATCTCCCTAACCAAAAAAAAGGATTTTATATAGATGGATTGTCAGGAAAAAAAAAAAAGAGATATTAGTCAAAGTGTTAGATACGTGTTGGTATGGATAAAAAAGACAAATATATGCAAATACTGGATTTCGGAGGGAGATAGGACTATTGCATACGAAACGACTAAATTTTAAAAAAGAAATTAAAAACTATTGTTTTTGTATTTAATCTGAGGGTCCAAGGCTGTTGCTTCATTTGGCTACCCTAGGACCGGTCTTGGGCTGTCGTATATTTTAAGTGTTATATTCCCATTCAGCAATAATCGAGCCAACCACCGTACCACAGCTAGAAAGAGAGACATGAAATTGTATGGAGAGTGTTTTTCAGCACGTGTTTATAACTAAAAATATCAATGTCTATTGTGTCTAATCTATTATCATTACTAGATGGTCATTTCGATGTATACACGTAATTAGTGTCGTTTTGATCTAATATCATTTTGATCATTGATCCGATCAGAAAACGGTGGTGACGACGAGGAGTGTTCAGTTTATGCCATTTTGGCTGTCGTTTTTCCTCTTTCTGAACGGTGCGATTTGGGGTGTCTACGCTTTACTCGTACACGATATTTTTCTACTAGTAAGTATCATTGTTTTGATATAAACTTTTTATAATAGGGAAATAGATCATAGAGTTAAATTGGTTTTTATTTTGTGTGTGTGTAGGTGCCAAATGGAATGGGATTCTTGCTTGGGACAATGCAACTCCTAATTTATGCGTATTACAGAAACGCCACACCAAATGTAGAAGATCATGAAGAAGAAGGCCTCATACCAAGCCAACCTCTCCTCTCTTAATTAACCAGTTTATCTTTTAATCCATAAAAATAACTAAAACGAATACAAAAACATTTTTAATTCTTCACAGACCAAATAAAAAATTTCAATTCTTTTTTTTTTTGGGTTGAGTACTCGTTTTGATGGCATCCTATTAACAAATCTCTTTATTTGTTTATTTTGTATTATCATCCGGTGTGCATACATGCATGTGTGATTGTAATGTAGTTTGATTCAGTTTATATTAAAACACAACCAATGATTCAAAACTATAGGTCACAAGCAACAAGCTTATGTCTTATATCAAATTAATATATAAATCATTGTCAAAAAAATTTGGTTATACAACAAAGCGATAGGTAACATAACGACCAGAGGTTTCACTCAGACGTGTGATCTTCACGACTTCGCCAAGTTTTAGTCCAAAGTATCTTGCGATTGGATCGGTGACATGAATCTTTGGAAGCTATATAACAACAATACCGAAGAGTTCCAAACTTTAATTACACAAAATTAACAACAACAATAATTCTTTCTGTGCGGAAACAAAATTATACAAACCTGGTTCTCTTTCACTGTGTATCTCTCCAGGAAAGTTTTCTTTTCATCAGTAGTAAGAGCTTGATGCTTAGGAACAAAAACATGGTTGTTTACGTTCACTAGCAATTCCCCTTCCTGAGCCAAACAATACTCAATGGTCAAGAGAACCAAAACGAAAAAGTGTTTTTTTTTTTTTTTTTTTTTTTTTTTAAATTACCTGGAAAACTTCAATATGAAACTTTGGATAGATTTCACTAATAGAACGCTGAGCAAAGATGGAAAAATCCTTTATATCTTGCACCACCAAAATTGCTCTGAAAACATTATCCGATTTCAACTTGTTCGTGTACTTCTTCATCTCCGCAACTCCAACTTTGGACTTATTAGGGAAGAAAATATAGAGCTACGTACGTACAAAACGATGCTTTGTATCAGTTTGCAAATGCCAATAAACCAAATTGTCCATCCACAAGCTTCTTATTTAAAGGTATAAACATATATATTGTAGAAACATTAATTATAAATACATAAGTACCTTCTCATTGTCATTGTTTTTCTTAGCTTTGAGAGTATTTAGAGCCTTCCTTTTAAAATCGTCGCCATATTGCTCAATAAACTCTCCTAGGGTCATCGTAATTTCCGAATCCTCAATAGAGTAGCCACGATCCTTGAGCATCTGCATCAATGTCCTCTGGACTAGGTACAGTTTTTTAATCTCTTCGTCCGTTAGCGCCGCCATATTCTCACCGATTTTTATGACACTGCTTTGTTACGTTCAGAGCTATTAGTTTCTCACAGGAAAATCAATATGCAAAACAAATGATGATCTAAGAGGGAGGAGAGAATCACGTACGAAATATGCAAAAAATAGCAAAGGAGATGGATGTTTTTTAAGCGGCTGCGAAACCCTAAGAATATTTTACAATCAATTTATATATATAAAAAGGTAAAACGAAAGTAGACTTGACATTAATTATCAATTAAAAAATTTGGAAACATGCCCTTATTTTTTCCTCCTAATCTAAATACGAAACTCTCGATGCAAAAAAAAAAAAAAAAAACTCTAGTCCGAAAGTTACCATGTTTCTTCACTGCCTAGCCGACATTGTTTAAAAAAATTCTGGACCCTAGTATATAACACAAGTTTCATAGAAGTTATATTGGGACTTAATTTCAATAGATTTGGGTAATTGTAAACATAAAGAAAAAATTCAGATATGTACATAACGGCATGGCCAGCCTACAGCCTAAACAGCCTACATGCAATACAAATCGGAGGTGGTATACCACTTTTTTCTTCAAGGTTTCAACTCAAAACCAAATCTTAAGAATTTGTATTTGTCTCTAATACTGGTCTCATGAATTTTTTGAAATGTCGTTCCTAAGTTTGAATATGCTTCAACTCGGTCCAAACAGAATGCATGTACCCAATAAATCATTCAATATTATGTTGACATGTACTTCTTCGCATATTCTCTATAATATTTTTTCTTTTCTTTTTGGGTGTGATATGGCAATGTACGCTCACCCCAACCATTCATTTACATAGACGCATGCACACACATATTGACATATATATTTGAAAAGGGAAATTGTTAATTTATATCATTTCTTAAAAGCATTATACATTTAAAAACCTGGAAACAAAATTACAACCGAAGACTTTGAAGATTGAGATAAGTATAGACCTTATTCATGCATACGCAAGCAAACGTAAATGGCCATGACACAAAACATATAAAAGAAGGGAAAACACTGTAACCGAACATACATATAGTTTGGAATCAGGTAAGGAGATTAAAGCCGGCAGGGATGATATCGACGATGCTGAGAAGGCCGGAGACGCTGCTTCCGATCATGGTTAACCGTGAGACGAGGCTGCCGACAGAAGGAAGTTCAGCGTTACATGTGGAGAGAGGGGTCGTCACAACGACCCTACAATCGGAGAGAAGTGTGGAAAGCAACATCTGAATTGCGTTTGTAGGAAGCGAGAATAATCCGGCAGCGTTCGTGGTCGCAGTTGAAACAACTCTGTTTTGCCTTCCGCACTGGAGTTGAACTCCTGCATCTGTTCGTTTGCAGTATACATTAGAATTAGTAAATTTGAGTGTACGAAAGATTATTACTTACTGTAGAGGTGAAACAGTTGCTGAAATTACTTGAGTTCTACATTTAGTAGTCTCATATATAATATTGTTGGTTTTAAAAACATGGTATACCATAATTAATTCTTAATTAAGCTTACTAGCGAAAACGGGAGTAGAAGTGCCGTTGAGAGCGCCATTGAGAGAGCAAAAGATAACCCCATTGATATTGACGAGATTGAGAAGACCACCAACAATACCACCAACAAGACCACCAAGGCCCCCAAGACCACCAACAATACCACCAAGGCCCCCAAGACCACCAACAATACCACCAAGACCAAGCTGAGCCTCAGCCACTGGAGACACCACAATGAGACACACCAAGATCAATGAGAATATCATGCGTTTGTTCTTGATGATTGCCATGCTTGTAGGGTTACTATAGACAATTGTATATGAAATTATAAAGTGGAAAGTAAATGCTTTAAATCTTGTGTTTTTGTTGCTTTTAGTTTTGGATGTGATAAGTGTCTTCCCCATGCAGCTCTATTTATAGAACAAGTTTTATAGATATCGCCCCTCCTACTTATTTTGCAATTTTATATCTAGCTAAAGTCTCTAATGATGCGTTTGCTCTGTTATACAATTTTATAATTAATTAATCTAATTAAGTGAAAATGTCCCTAGGTTTGAACTTTGATCGTAAACCCGGATCCTAAAATGTAATTTCAACTATGTACAAAACTACAAACAAACTATTTATATCATAATACTCAAGCAATTTTTCTGAAGGAAAATCCTAAGATTCGAATATTAATAAACACCGATTTTATGCTATACAATATCATCTCATGCATTCGATTGCTACTGTCGGTAAGCCATAATATTTGCAATTCCAAACTGCACCCGTAGTAATTGGTTGTATTCGAACCCATGTAAGCGTGATATGGTGATATAAACTTCGAGACTCGACGAGTATATGTATTGAGATATTCATTCGCAGTATATGTAGTCGCACTTGAACGAAAGGTAACGACGTCAATCAATAACGAATATAACATGTTCCCTAATTACTTATTAGCTCACACAGAAAATCCATACCATTAGCTACAAGTATATGTATAACAACTCGAGTCTTCCGTACTGTTTTAACCAAAGGAAACTTGAGTTTATATACCAAGTAATATGACTGACTACTAAATTGATTAACATAATTTTAACGAAACAATTACACATGCGTTTATAATAACAAAAGCTAAATAACTTAGTTGAGTGACACACATTTTTGAAGTTAAAACGTATACTAGATGTGGGAAACCATTATAATGCAAAACTATATAAAATGTTTATTTATTGAAAGATTGGTCAAGAGACCGAACTCGCAAGGTAAAGAGACAGATCAAGAAAGAAAGACAAAATATTGGACTACACTTTTGTCTTTAAATGGGTTAAGAAAAGATATGGTGAGTTCAATTTTGTCAAAGTCGACATCCAACAATTTGCATCAAAGAGTGGTCTTAACTCTTAAACCCCAATTCATAGGGGGGCTCTCCTATAGTTTTGGCACATTTTTTCCTCCTTAATTATCTTATTATATATAACAAATCAAACTTACACAAGTAGACTCTTGATATAAGGAGATAAGAGAAAACCCACCACCCATTTTGTGTTATAGATTGGTCCATGAAACCTATGTTTTTGTTTTTCTTCGACTTTTGAGTTAAATTACTTGTTTTTATTGCCATAACAAAGAGTTATCTCATATGTAAATGTGAATGAATCATTTACTTAACCCACGGGACCAGAAGAAGATTCATCCACATCGTGATTAGTCGTATTACCTTCAAGTTGCCCTCTTGGTAACGGTAAACGCTCAAAATCGTTTGGTAGACTGTAGACACCACACGTAAACAGAATCCTAAGAAAGCCAATCAGGATTTTACTAATTAATGTAGTAAATAAGAAACTCAAGCAAAAGGTAATGATAGGACAAGAAACGACTTTGGAAATCTAAAAGGTTATCATCACAAATAAACCTGTAGGTATATTTCTGAACTTGTTGTTGGTTATGAGTTCCACGATTAGTGCTTTGTCAATTTAGATGTAGATGTTATGAGTTCCATAATGAGTGTTTACGAGATTCATCGCCTCTAGCAATTGTACTGATCTTAATTAATAGTAGATTTGCCTTGTACCAATCCACTTTGCCACAATCTTTTATGAATCCAAACTCAAATACCCTAGTTCAAAACCCTTCCAATATAATGGCTACTCTCTTGTAAAACTACAGTTAGCTTAACAAAGAAACTACAATGCTGTTCAGTACCTCATCTATATCTTTAAGAAGGACCTGGAGAAATTATATCACATAAACAAGGGTTTTATCCAGCAACAGATTTTGGTGAGATTAGTGATTATTCTGACTTTGAGTTTGAGTTTAGATAGATGTAAGAGAGAGAGAAGCCTTTAGTAGCGTCTGATCTCTCTGGGAGGTCTAAAGTTGAGAGGATGAGTTTCAGGAGTTGCATTTTCATCTTCCTTCCACATCTTTATTGTCTTGTCTACCTCACACGTTACCAGCCTTGAACCCGTCTGATCATAACACGCGGCATATATGCCAGCTTCACTCTTCAGCGAACCTAACCATGTAAACGATATAAGACACGATTACTACTTGCAAAAAAACGCTAAATCAATTTTTGAAACTTGAGAGCTTCCTTGGCTCCTAAGAACTAATCATAAACCTTTAATTAAGTTTACAAGGAACTCAAAGGTAAAGGATCTAAAAAACAGTTTAAGGGCATACCGGGCTGCACAATTGTTCCTGCCTGTTGGAAATTGTGACCACTCTTCCAGTCCCAGAACCATAAGCTTCCTTTATCACCTTTAATTGTAAAAAGACAGACATTTTAGTTCAAATAATGAGGTTGGGTAGATAATATGTGGAGGAAAGGCAGGTACAAGTATCAGTGTTTACTATCAAAGAAAGGGATCTGGAAATTAATTAATACCTCCAGTGACCATTACACCATCATCGTTCACAGCCACTGCGTTAATTATGTCTTCCTGCTGAGCACTGCTCCGTGGAGAAAGATAACATTAAAACACATCAGAAACTTCTTTACCACTTCAGTTAAGAGATATTATCTATTTCATTGCACTGGAAGATAAGAGAATGGATTAAGACTCAAAAAAACTAACTACAAGTCTACAAGGATTCCATAAACTTACAGCATGTTGTGGCAAAACTCTCCCGTAGGAAGGCTAAATTTTTTGATGTTGTCAGATGATGCGGAAACAAAAGCATTCCTGAACGAAACATAGAGATACATTAAAAAGGGTGCTTTATCATGCAGAACCCAAGATTGAAAAAGCAAGAAAAAGTTACTCTTTCGGATGGGGAGCCATTGATCGGACAGGGCGTTTGTGTTGCGTAAGAATTGCCATCGTTCTGCCTGGTCATAATATATTTGTTAGCGAAAACCTGCATACAATGAAAAGCTCGAGAGGAAAGAAAAGTAAAAGTTCAAAAGATTGTTAAATGGAAAGTATACCATATCGGAGGTCCCAAAATCTGATGGTTGAGTCACTAGACCCGGTAACAACTTGTGGGTCCTGCAACATCACAGACACAGTGAGTTCAAGATCCCAACATCTTATATGAGACATAAATAGCAGTAGATAACAAGGACATTATGTGCTAGAATAAAGAGAAAATGAAATGCAACGTACAGTTGGGCGGGTGAAAACAGAAGAAACATCATCTGTATGTCCTGAAAGTGCAAAAATTTGCATCTTCGTACGGATATCCCATACCTAAAATCAGACCAAGATATTTCGACAGCAGGCTCAGCAACTTAAATTTCAAAAGACACATATGCTTATAAATACAGGATACATCATACATCCTTTCAGTATATATCATACCCTGCAGACATTGTCTCCCCCTCCGGTTAGTAAAACATCTAGAGTTGGATGAAGAGCTGCACAGTAGACGCCACGCAAATGACCATTATGAGTATGACCATCATAAGATCGAATAACCTATCCAAGAAAATTTCCAAAAACATTGGATATGAGAAGTTCAGATCAGGAAAGGAGTAATCAATTTACACATGAGATGGAGATCCATCATCGAGTTCTAACCTTATTCTGCTCAAGGTCCCAGCATTTGACTTGCTTGTCATCACCAACAGAAAACATATAGGTATGTCTATTGCTTACAGCGAGGCCTATTAAACAATAAAATTAGAGAGCCGAAAACATGTACACTTGTACTTCTCTACAAGACTGTTGATATAATTTAACGGATGGGAGTAATATATTAAAGTCTAACCTCGTACTTGCCCAATATGTCCAGTAAGTGTGAGCTTCAAAACTCCACTTGCTACATCCCATATCTAGTGAACACGATCCACATAAGCAATGTTAGCCAGACTAATGCAATCAGGCTGCTACAAGGGCTAAACTTGTACAGGATGAAAAGTCAGGTTTTACATGAGGTATAGGTCTATGATGCATGAAGAACTAAATAACAGAACCTAGCAAATGAGAATCCAGAAAGGTTACAGAATAATGAGAAAAAGGAATTGAAGTAGAATTCCAGAGTTGATCAGTTACCTTGATGGTATGATCAGCTGAACCAGTGCAAAACCATTCATTACTTGGGTCAAACGCAACAGATGTGACCCAACCCGAGTGTCCCTGGATCACCTGTTAACCACAAAAAAAAACGCATCAACTTGTATGAATATCAAGAACTCTCTTGACGCCAGCAATTAGTCCTACATACAACTTCATTTATATGTAATATCCAAAAGATGCAGAAATGCTACTGTATCACATATCTTACCCTGTAATTCTTCCATGGTGCATGCCACTCCGGACGGGGCCATCTACTAGGTATTCTCTCCATTAAAGCAGAAGTTGACAGTTTTCTGTAACACATAGACAGGCAAAAAAAACAAATAATGAGAAACGGCAACATTGATACAACAAACCAGAGGTATTTACGGTTACATATGCCAAATCAAATTCCCTGATTACGAACAACCGATATCACCTCATTGCTTTTTAATACCACCTATGTATCACAATCTAGCTGCATTGTCATTATAGAGAGCTCATACAAGAAGAAAAGGATGGGACACAAAACCTTTTAGATGAGGATTCATATGCAGGAAGAATCGCAGTGCTTTTGCCTGCGTAAGCAGTATTGTTCCTTCAAATCAAGAATCAATAATTATCAGAATCATCACGATAAGTAGAGCAATAGTCACAAAGACAGCAAAAACTATTTGGATTAGTCAGATTCCAAAGGAAAAGGTAAACTCACAAGTCACTTTGCGGTAAAGTTGGACCAACAACTAAAGCTTCCTCTGTTGTGCCTTTTCGAACTTCCTTGGACTCTTGAGGCCCTGCAGAGCAAATGATTTAGTCTTTCAGAACGAGAAACCATAATGCTGAAAGAGGGTAGAAGATTACACTAACAGGGTTATTTAGTTCAGTAGAAGTTTGTTTTCGAAAGGTAATCTAAGAAGATAACAGAAACCTTTGTTTTCCAATCTTAATTATAGACATGAATGGAAGCTCACAACTAATGTGGTAAAACATAAGGGAAACAAAGAACTACCTGGAAGGGCAAGGGGATTCGATGGAGCAGTCTTATCACTGTTATGGTCAGCAGCACAGCGTGTAGTAGGCTTACTAACGGGTTCTACGCCTCCAAATGCAACTTGAATCTATACAAGAAACCTCCAAAGTCATTGACAATACATCCTAATTTGAAGAAGCTAAACCATACTTGAAACTACAAAACTGATAAGACAAAAAGAAAAAACAAAATCAAATATTGAGAAAAATCAAACCAAACGAAGAAACGAACAGATTCCTTTACCTTATGACAGAGCCGAATTTTTTTGCTGCGATACAGAGAAGAAGGAAGAAGAATCGTCAATACACATAAATTTCGAATAAATACAAAGGAGGAGACACTGCAAGGGTGAAACTAGTTAATAAACCTTTCAGGATCAGGCGGTGGGAATTGGTCATGGACGGGAGCGAAAAGATCAAGAGCTCGCTTAACAGATCTGTGACTGAGTTTTTTCAGTGACTGTGGTTCGAACTCGGTGCTCAAACCTATCATCGTCGTCATCTCTCTCTCTCTGTCACTTAGGGTTAGGGTTTTTTACACAATTAGAACCAGCGAGAACGAGAGAGACGGGAGGAGAAGTGAAACGTACGAAAATTAACCCGACCCGACCTGACCTTTATTTATACCTCGAATACCCACCCGTTTCTCCAAACCCGGATCTTAAACCGTTCTCGAGTCGGTTTATATCAATTTTCCCTTTTTCGGGGTATAAAATATAAATTTTTGGGAAAAGGTAAAGGTGAAAATGGTAATTTTACTTTAGGGAATTTTATTTCCTGTGTTTGCATCTCCAGCGAAAACCCTACGCCTATAGTATTTTTGGCTATAAATACCAAAGTTAGAGCATCGTTTTGGAACCCTCTCGTCGCTGCGTCTCTCTCCCGCAACCCTTTAATATTCGTTTTATTTCACATCGATCGGAGAGAGATAAAAAAAACAATAAGCGACCATGTTGGTGTACCAAGATCTTCTCACCGGTAAAGCTCAATTATTGTTTATTAATTCTCGTCTTAATTTTTGTAGTGTAGCTTCATCGATCTTATATCTTCTGATTGGGATAATGGTGTGATATCGAATTGAGATTTTGTTAGATCTGTGATTCTATCTTAGGTTTTTCGTTAATTTGCAGCTCTTTGAATCGATAATTCTATTGATAGGGTTGTAGTTTCTGTGATTTGGTTAGATCTATGATTGGTTTAGTATATGAATTGGATTAATTGAGCTTATTATATTATTGTAGATTTGATTTCTGGGTTTGTAGTTGATTGTTTTACATACTGAAATAGTTCGAATTTGCTTGAAGTTATTATGATGACAAAGTTTTGTGCTTTAATATGATTTCATGAAGTTTTGGCTGATCTTCTATGATTTGGAGTCACTATTTGTATATGTGATCTATTGAGATTGATATGAGGAGTTATAACTAATGATTTTGGGTTATTGATTTCAGGTGATGAGCTTCTGTCCGACTCTTTCCCTTACAAGGAGATTGAGAATGGAATTCTTTGGGAAGTTGAAGGAAAGGTCAGTAGTGCCATCAACCCTAAATCTTCTTGCTTTGTTCTGAATCTGTTCTTATTGATTTTTTTTTATTGTACAGTGGGTTGTGTTGGGAGCTGTAGATGTTAACATTGGTGCCAATCCATCTGCTGAGGAAGGTGGTGAGGATGAGGGTGTTGATGACTCTGCCACAAAGGTTGTTGACATTGTCGACACCTTCAGACTTCAGGTTGGTTTTGCGTGCTTCTTTTTAATCACACAGTAATTGATGTTGTTGTTCTGTTTTGCCTTCTAAGCCTTATTTTGGTGGTGGCATTGCAATTACTGATCCAAGAGCTCACTTTTTGTTTTCTTGTAGGAGCAACCAACTTATGACAAGAAGGGATTCATCGCCTACATTAAGAAATACATCAAGCTTTTGACACCCAAGCTCAGCGAAGAGGACCAAGCAGTCTTCAAGAAGGGTATTGAGGGAGCTACCAAGTATTTGCTCCCCAGGCTCGGTGACTTCCAATTGTAAGCTTCCCCTCCAATCTTTATCTTATTTTCCTTGTAGCATGACTTATTCTGAAATCTCATTTATGGTTATTGTGTTGTTTGATACAAAACAGCTTTGTTGGTGAGGGGATGCATGATGACAGCTCTTTGGTCTTTGCTTACTACAAGGAGGGTGCCACCAACCCAACATTTTTGTACTTCGCACATGGTTTGAAGGAGGTCAAGTGCTGAGAGAGAAGCTCTCGTTGGGTCACTGTGGTCGTCGCAGCGACTCTCTTAAGTTTATGTTTCTTTATATTGTCCTGTGTTTCGTCGTTGTCTCCTATTAAAAATGACCTACAAATTTGCTTTTCTCTTCTTTTCTTCTGTGATTTGAAGTCTTTTCAGTTAATTTATCCGAAAGACAATGGTTTATCAGTTCTTTTTAGTTGAATTTTGGTCGTTACTTTTTGGGATGTTTGATGTAACATCACTTCCTTAAGTTTGCTTTTATCATTTGGGCGTGGGTAAGTAAAACTCATGGCGAATCTCGATGCAAGCTAATAAAAAAGTTTAATAATTTTGGATTCAGATCGTATGTACTGTTTTAAACATTTAATGGAATATGCTCTAGTATGTACTGTTTTGACCTTTTCTCGAGTAAAAAGTGGCAAGAGACATTCATCAACGCATGTTATCCCTCCACGTATGTTTTCTGCTCTTTTATCCAGAGGTATTATCTCACGTGCGGAATCTGTAACTATAAGTGTTATGTCCTCTTGTTTTTGTTTTAGACAAATGACAGTGGTCGTAATAATTAATAAAGATGTATGTATGAATGTGTATGTTGTCTAACTTTAGCAATCAACGTATCCTATGCTTGATTCTTTACTACGTTACAAGTTTACAACTGCTGTCCAATAGTCCAATTTCACGTACATTGACCATTTATTTGGTTTTTATTATCCAAAATAAGATTTCTGCGAGAATTAAGAAGAGTTCGCTCTTCGCTGCGTGCGTGTATTACTCAACAACATAATATACAAGTATCTTAGATATAGTTATTTTATATTAAGTATAAGTATAACTATGTGGACGAGAGGACAACCAAAATGTGTTGGTACGTATTGTGTCTCACGTAAAAGGAAACGTGATTTGGTCGGTTTGACGTTGCTCCAACTCTCTTATAACGTATTTTATAGTCACTTTCAAAATTTTGTTGGTCCTTTTGTTTTAGCTTTACACTCTTCAACACTTTTTTGCTTTTGGTCAAAACACTCTTTAAGTCTTAACAAATTACAAAAATCGGTACTAGTGTATGGCCATTTGTTAATCGTAACAAAGGAGGCAGCAGATTAACCTACAGCTGCACAAAACTAGAGATCAAATGTTGATAAATAAAAGAAAAAGCTCCTTTCATACTGGCTTATACTTGATTACTTAAAATCAGGAATCGTTTAGATCCAAATGCTTTAGGCTAAAGCAAAAAGCTTTTTTGATTCAAAAGGAAGGAACCCACAAGCTGTATTGTCCCACTTCTCTACTTTTGCATATTCTTTTTTCGTATATTATATTGGATTAACTCAATTTTTTGGTTTTAAACAATACACATTTACATACATAAAGTATGTTAGCTTCTCATAAACACACTCACACACATTCACACATCTAAACAATTCAAAATTCAAAACCAATACTTTATTTTGATGAAAAATGGATATAGAAAAAGTAATATAAGATTTTAAAATCATTATATAAATTTCCAGAAGTTGTGGAATTCATGTCATTTTCCTCGGATAGTTTCAAATTTCATTTCTCTATTTTACTATATAAGATTGGTCGTCCAAAGTCCAAACCAACATACTTTGTGCTGGGGAAAATATCCAAACCCGAAAATTTAACCCGAACCCGATTAAAAATATCCGATTTGAACCCGTATCCGAACTTTAAAAATATCCAATTAGAGGCTTTTAGTAAATGAAATAGGTACCCGAACCCGATTGGGTATATCCGAACACCCGGACAAATACCCGAAATTATCTAAAGTTATATATATATATATATATTTAACAATAGATTGAGTTAATTTACAAGTTTCAGAAGTAATTTTATAATCACTATTACAACTTGCAAGATAAATTAGTTTTCATTTTTAAATATGTCAAATTTCATATGTTAATTTAGATAGATTATATAGTTCTAACTTTGAATTTGATGTTTTAAGAGTCAAAATTATCGGCTTGTGAATTTGGTATTTTGTTATTTAGCATTGTTCTTTTCTTTTCATGAATTCAATTTGGTTTGATAACTTCGACTTTTTTTTTTTACAATTTATAATGAATTTGGATTGATTTCATTTTTTTTTGAATTCATATTGATTTCGGGCTCTTTTACTTTGGTTGGATTAAAAAATTACAAATCCGATTCGAACCCGAAATATAATTTGATTCACCCAAAAACACCTAAATCCGATGGGTGTTTACCCGAACCCGACCCGAAATCTAAAAATATCCGAATAGGTCTTATGTTTCTAAACCCGAAATTCCCGACCTGAAACCCGAAATGGTACCCGAACGCCCACCCCAAATTGATATCATAAAAGTAGCTGAAATCTCAAATTACACATAGCATATTAATCCGCCAAGGTTATTATTATTAGCTACTAGATTTATGACCCGCGCAATGCCCGAGACTACAATCTTTGTAGTTATTAATACAAATTATTGAATATGATAATAATTATTTAATATGAAAATATAAATCTATGTCGATGTCAATTTTATTTTATTAAGTGATATATGATTAATCTATTTCTTTTAACATTTTTTCACAATTAATTTTATTTTTATTTTCCGGTAGTACATTCGTCATCTATTACATATACTCTCTTTTCACATTATATTATCTCACTTATAATATATTGATTATGAAGAATATCATAACTATTTTTTATTTTCCAATACTTTTCTTTATTGATTGAGTGATCATTACTTAACGTAGGCATATATTTTTTTAGAGAATATACCCACTCTTTGTTGCAAAGATTCTTTAACATTGTTATATACTACAAGTAAGTTTTGCTTCCTAGTAATAAACGTTATAATTGGACTCATTTTTATCCATAAACATCATATTATAACATCAAATATTACATTTTATCTTAACTGTTTGACAAAAGAAAAATTATGTTCACACAAATAATTTTTTTACTTTAAAATATGTATAGTCTACTATCATCTATATAGTGTTCTTTTATTTTGATTCACCTAAATCTACAAACTCATAAGATTACTCTAAATTTTAAATATGTGTATTTATCCAAAAATAGAATTCTTTTTAAATTTTAATTAAAATTCTACAATTTACTACTACTTTGTAATTGTTTTTATTACAAATAGCTTTGTCAAATTCCTTCTTAATATTTTTCACTATTTATGGTTCAGAATAAGTTTTTTAAATATATTTTATTTTAAGTAACCTTTTACATTTCTCTTAAATATATACATTATTTTATTTTTTGAGCACTTGATTAATATTTTATCTTTTTCTTCTATATATCTTTGTTTATATAATTTATATTCATATTTTATTTTGTTATTTTTTTGTTGTATTTTTCTCATTTTGTTTTTAGTTTATATTTTCGTTTAAATTATTTAAAATGATTGTTTTAATAATAAAAAGTATTACACAAATAAGTGAATTAATTGATGCATTAACTTTAGATTTTATGTTCTTTGATGATGTGAATTAATTTATTAAAATTAAAAATTAGAACTGATGAGGTGGAGGAAGGAGAAGAGAGAAAAACCAACTTTATATATATAGATTACATCTATAAATAAACCCATCAATTTTATGCAATATATAAGGTCAAATTAGGTATGATATTAATTCAAGATACTATCCTTTTTTTATTTTTATGTCACCATGGACCATGGTATATGTCGTTGTGTCATGATCTCAGCATAGAGAAAAACTATAGTAACATATAATAAGACCGTTCATATATATATTAGATCGTGTGAACTTGTTTCAAATAATTTTGGACTAAATAGCAAAAACCAAAAAAAGTAGGACAAATCAGTGAACATATCAGAAATGAAAGGGGGTTCTAACTATCACTTTTTTTAAAAAAAAGTTTAAACGCCTCAAACTTTTTATTTTATTCTTTTAGTGTCTTATACTTTGTCAAATCCTCTTCAACGCCCTCTCTCTGTCTCTCTCTCTCTCATCTCATTTCTCATCTCTCTCTCTCTCTCTGCGCCTAACGTCGCTTACGGAGAAGACGAAATTTTTTGAACAGAGCTTTGTCCCAAACGCTAAACGACGCGCATCGCTTAGGGTTCTTCTTCACTCGTCGGAGATCTGATTGTATTTTTGACGGAAAAAAAAAGAATTTCAGATCGCAGATCTCTAAACCAACCGTTGCGTGTCTTCGTTTCCATCTGGTATAATCATCACTTCCGCCTTCTTCTTTTTATTTTGGGAGTCGTCTTCGATCTTCTTCTCTGATGCAATCTATTGGTTTGAATTTCAGATTTCCAAAGAAATTGAAACGAGTTTTGGAGCTGTTGTAACTCTTCCGCTTTCATGTTTTGTATTGAATCCGAATCCTCTCCACATTGTGAGTTTCATTTCATTTCGATTGAATCTAATTTGGGATTTCTGTTTCCGATTTGTAATCTTAACAAATGTGGGGGAATGTTTTTTTGTTTTGGATGAAGAGTTGTTCTACAGATCTCCGAAGTTGGCTCCTCAAAGAAGATCGCAGCGCCTCATGGGCGGCCAAATGCAGCAGAGCAATGCTGCGGCTGCGACGGCGCTATACGATGGGGCTATACCCGCTAATGACGCAGGAGATGCTGTCATGGCACGGTGGCTTCAATCCGCTGGCTTGCAGCATCTGGCCTCTCCCGTTGCTTCTTCAGGCAACGATCAGCGTCATCTCCCTAACCTTCTCATGCAGGTACATTACTTACCTTTCCCTGCTTCTTTGTTTCTCTACTCTTCCAATACATTGCATGCCCTTTAATTCTCCCTTATCCGTATGCAGTTTTACTCTGGCTTTATCAATTTTGTATTAGACACAGATAGCCAAGTTTTGTTAGAGCTTTTTAGGGTTGATGAATTTTGCGTATGTATGGTTTAAGACTTTAAGAAATACTGCGTTAGGAATGTAGGATTGTTTCTCACTGTTTTGGGATTCTAGTCATTATGTATATCAAGGAAAGCTTGGATTTTGTTTGGCCATTTACGCGAACGTGATTAAGTTAGATGTTGTCTGCATGGTTCTTAGATTGCTCAGTTTTTGCTAGCGTGGTTCTGATATTTGAAGCCTCCTTTGTGGTGTTTATGGTATCTGTTAGGGTTATGGAGCACAGACTGCTGAAGAGAAACAAAGACTGTTCAAACTAATGAGAAATCTCAATTTTAACGGGGAGTCGACTTCTGAATCATATACACCAACTGCTCAGACATCAGCAGGTATGCCGTCTTCAGAAGGGTTTTTTTCACCTGAGTTTAGAGGTGATTTTGGAGCTGGGTTATTGGATCTTCATGCAATGGATGATACAGAGCTTCTATCCGAGGTATGTTTGGAAGAACTAGTGAAAAAGACTATTCATATTTACCCATTAGTGTCTGTGGAGAACGGAGTGATCTTAAATTCATCAGATTGTCTGTTCTAATGTTACATCCCAGTTGTCATACTGTTACTGCCAATCTTGTATCGCCTTATTGAGTCCCAAATAATCTATTGGGTTTGTGTTCATACAATCTATCTGCGATACTTCTGCTAGGCAACTTCTAATCTGGACAGTCGAAAGGATTTAGCAGTAACCAGTTTTGGTCTTGTTGTCGTTAGAAAGTTTCTAGGAAAAACCGCTGCTTGTTTTATTTGCTAGCTCTTTTCATTTTTGTCGTCAACATTTGCTAGTTCTTAAAGAAAGTGATTATCCATGTGAAAGTTGCCCGTTGATTTTGTACTGACATTCTTCCATTTTGCAGCATATGATTACCGAACCCTTTGAGCCGTCACCTTTCATGCCTAGTGTTAATAAAGAGTTTGAAGACGATTTTAATTTGCCAGCTAATCGTCAACAACGGCAACAGACAGATGCTGAACCTTTGGGTTCATTGCCTAAGAGTGAAAAAGAAAATAACAGTGTAGCCAAGATTAAAGTAGTGGTAGGTCAATCACTGGAGCACTGACCTTTTTCCTTACTACTTGATTGTTTTATAAACAACGTTCATTAGAAACCATTTTCTTTTTCTTTTTTAGGTAAGGAAAAGACCCCTAAACAAGAAAGAAACAGCTAGAAAGGAGGAAGATGTTGTGACGGTATCTGGTAATTCTTTGACTGTCCATGAACCCAAGCTGAAGGTTCGTGTGTATTCTTCATCGAAGATAACAATGGCATCCATGATTCAGTTGAACAAGTGAACGATGGCATCCTGCTATAAAGGTCACAATATTGAATGAATCTTAATTTTGTTGGTGCAGGTGGATTTGACTGCTTATGTGGAAAAGCATGAGTTCTGCTTTGATGCTGTTCTAGATGAGGATGTTTCAAATGATGAGGTAAGTTAAAAATTGAACGTATTGGAGTCCATATGAAACCTTAGCAGGAGTCATAATGCAATCTTGACCTGTGATAGATTTATGATTTATGTCAAGGTCGACATACCTTATGGACCTATTAACTAGATCAGCATGTGGTTTTCCCCACCTCTTCCATCTAGATTGGATTGATGAATGGATACATTCAGCTTTTTTGAATATTACAGAAGCTTTATTCTGCTTTGAAGTTGTTTGTTGTTCCCTTGAACAGGTGTATCGGGCCACAATTGAGCCGATAATTCCCATCATTTTCCAGAGAACTAAAGCTACATGCTTTGCATATGGTCAAACAGGTATACTGATAGTTACATTCTTTCTAACAGATTCCAGGTTTTAGATGATAATAGTTTCTTCATGCTTTTATGGCACTGATGATGTTTTGCTTTGTTCAGGTAGTGGTAAGACATTCACAATGAAACCACTACCCATACGAGCAGTTGAAGATCTTATGAGGTTGTTGCGTCAACCAGTATACAGCAATCAGAGGTTTAAACTGTGGCTCAGCTATTTTGAGATATATGGTGGAAAGCTGTTCGATCTGCTTAGTGAGAGAAAGTTAGTGTTCTTTCTTTTTCTCATTTCTTTGAAATTGCATAATTGTTGAGAGGTTTTATGTTTTCCTTTTCTTTTGGCATATATATATTAGCTTTCCCATCCTCTCAGTTTCGATTCTTTCCATGTTGTCTACTACTATCGCAAATGCATGTTTACAGTTATCTAAATAATTTAGTTATTGCCGAACAGGAAACTTTGCATGCGAGAAGATGGTAGACAGCAAGTTTGCATTGTTGGCCTGCAAGAATATGAAGTTTCAGATGTACAACTTGTAAAGGATTTTATCGAGAAAGGAAATGCGGAAAGGAGCACAGGGTCAACTGGAGCAAATGAGGAATCTTCTAGATCACATGCTATCCTACAGCTTGTTGTAAAAAAGCATGTTGAGGTAAAAGAAACGAGACGGAAGAATAATGATGGTAATGAATTGCCTGGGAAAGTTGTGGGAAAGATTTCTTTCATTGACCTTGCTGGCAGTGAAAGAGGTGCAGACACTACAGACAATGACCGCCAGACAAGGTAAAGATTCTCGTTGCCCCTGTGCTTTTGTATTTTGAATATTTATGCCTGTTTTGGAATTGTTGACTTGTTGGTGTTGATGGAGTTGCACTTTGCTGCTTTATACTTTAGGACCACCATACTTCAGATCTAATGCTTTATAGTTTTCATGGTGGATTTTTCTTAGGATGGAAGGTGCAGAAATCAACAAGAGTCTCTTGGCTCTTAAGGAATGTATACGTGCACTGGACAATGACCAGCTACACATACCATTTCGTGGAAGCAAACTAACTGAGGTGCTCCGTGACTCATTTGTTGGAAACTCAAGGACGGTGATGATTTCTTGCATCTCTCCAAATGCAGGATCGTGTGAACATACCCTCAATACTCTAAGATATGCTGATAGGTATGTTTTGTTCCAAGTATTGCCTCTCTTGAAACAAATTCTCAATTTCACCTTCTCTTAACCTGCTGTTGGCTATGTACCAAACAAACAGGGTCAAAAGTTTATCTAAAACTGGAAATAGCAAGAAAGATCAAACTGCCAATTCAATGCCTCCTCCGGTTAATAAGGATACTTTGTTGGGCTCAAATGATGTGGAAGATGTCTTCGAGCCCCCACAGGAATTGAATGTACAGGAAACCAGGAGGAGGGTGGTTGAAAAGGACAGCAACACTACATCGGGTATTGACTTCAGACAGCCTACAAATTATCGAGAGGAAAGTGGAATCCCATCAATCTCAATGGACAAGGGAAGATCAGAGACGAACAGTTCTTTTGGTGGCTCCACTAGTCAGAGGAGCCACTTGTCTTCATACCCCCAAGAAACTTCAGACCGTGAAGAGAAAGTGAAGAAAGTGTCGCCACCTCGTGGTAAAGGGTTGCGGGAAGAGAAACCAGACAGAGTTCAAAGCTGGTCTAAAAGAGAAGTCAGTTCATCGGATATCCCTACCTTGACAAACTTTAGACAGAGCACAAATGAAACCGCTTCGAGGCAATATGAAACTGACACTTCACTTGATGATAACATTGATGCACTGCTTGAGGTAAAATGCCCACTTAAACCTTTAAACATGTGATGAACCTGTGAAATTGATTTTGAAAGCAAATGTAGAAACTTGTACTAATAGTTCTGTTCGTATCATATCATAAGTTCATAACCATCAGCGCATGACCTTTTCAGGAAGAAGAAGCTCTCATTGCGGCACACAGAAAAGAAATAGAGGATACAATGGAGATTGTTCGCGAGGTAAGTACAAAACTCACCAAAATGAAATACTAAATTTTTATCGTAGTTACTTAGTAGTATAGCTCGTTTGATTTTTGTTTTTATAACGTTATCAGGAAATGAAACTTTTAGCGGAGGTGGACCAACCAGGAAGCATGATAGAAAACTATGTAACCCAACTGAGCTTTGTGTTGTCTAGAAAAGCAGCAGGGCTTGTTAGTCTTCAAGCCAGGCTTGCTCGGTTCCAACACCGTCTCAAGGAACAAGAAATACTAAGCCGTAAGAGAGTTCCTCGGTAGTTGTCAGAAGAAGAAGGAAAACCAAAAAGTGTGGTGTTGTTAAAGTGTGAAAGTTTGCTCATGAAGAAGAGTGAAAAAGTTTTTTTTAGTTTCAATTTCAGAAGGAAAAAAAAAAAAAGAGAAAAAGCAAAAAAAGGTGGTGGTCTCTTCTTTGTTACAAAGAATGACAAAAATGTCCTTCGTGTTTGTGAAATCGGGCATTTATTTTCCTTTTATTTTTTTTAATTTACTGATTTTAATTATAAAATTATACCTTTTGTGTTTCCTATTTTTCTATATCACCCAAAAAGCTGGTGAAAAACTAATGTCGATCTACTTTCAAACAACTGAAAAAGAAAAACATTATACCCATGTTTTCTCATGTGAAAATAGTTTATATGTAACCAAAATTTCAGTGAGCCATTTTATAAAAGCTAATAATAAAATCTTTTAAATAACCATATCTACTGGACAAAGAAAGAAAAGACAGGTGAATAGCTCCAAAAGGCCAACAGCCCAAACTAAAAGGCCTTGGCCCACCTCACTATTGGTCACGTGACATGCCTTTTCGACGATTGCAATACAAAAAGCCATTGTCAACCGTCCGATGTTAAAACCCAAACCGATTAAAACCGTCCATTAAAGTCTCTTATCTCCTCCCTTCTCCTTCCCGTCGTAGTCGCACTGTCGCAGGCGAGTAAAAGCCGAACGAACTATACACAAAAATTATTTTTTCTTTTCTTTGGCCTTCTCTGTCTCTGCAATAAGCAGGTTAGATTCTTTTCGCCATTGTTGTTCTCCTCGTCTTGTATCTTTTGAATTCGTATTAGAAAACATACCTTCGATTTTGGTTATTTTTTCTTCACTCCCATTGATTTTGAAAGTAACGAGGATTTTTATTTATTTATGATTTTGTGGCGATAATTCTGAACTAGGTATTTTTTTTCTTTTGTTTAATTTGGTTTGGTGCAGTGATTTGGATTAGGGGTTTTTTGTAGCTGCGGTGATCTTAAGAAATGGGAGACGGGGTTGAGATTGTTAACAGGTTAGATGGGGAAGAGATAAAGCTTGCGGAGGATAGAACCAGTGATGGTGATGTACAGAGGAAGGAGTTGGTGAGATCTGATGAAGTGATTGATAATGAAGAAGAGGTTTTTGAGGAAGCAATTGATTCAAAACTTGAATCTTACGGAGCGGATTTGCCATTAGAGGCAACAAGTAGGGATGAGAGAGGAGTTAAGGATTTAGAGGTTAGTTATAAGGCGGTGGGAGAGAGCCATGGTGAGGTTAAGGTGCAACATGTAGTTATGAAGGAGGCAGAATCTGATCTGGTTGTGGCTTCCAAGATGAATGATGATGGTGATCATGGGGGAGCAGGTGCAGATATTTCAAATGGTAGAATCGAATCAAGCTTGGATCATGTGGTTGTGGCTTCCAATGGTTCTAATTTAGAGGCTGAGGTTGTTAATTTAGGAACCGGAAATATACATTCCTTTTCGGAAAATGCAGTTGTAATTCCTGATAATAACGAACTGGTGGCTGAAGTTATCTCAGTAAGGGCCTGGTCTGAGGAAACAGGGAATGATGGTACTGAAAACGAATATTTGAAGGAAAATGGGATTGGAACAGAACAAGAGATTGAGGAAGGTGAAGGAACACTTGAGAACTGCGTTGACAATGAGTCTGGGACACAAAGAAATGGTGAGACTGGTGCCGACTACAATAGTGTTAACAATGCTTTTGGTGAGGAATCCTTGAGTGATAGTATTGAAGTAGCAGCTGGGATCGTATCTCCTTTGGAAAAATCTAGTTCCGAGGAAAAGAAAGAGACTGAAGATCACAGCAGTAGTGGCTTCCCTGGGGAAACTCTTAGAGAACAGGAGACTGTTCACAATAGGAATGGAGGACATGATGTTCAGCAGAGTCCTCAATCTAAGGAAATTGAAAAGCAACAAGACAGCAGAGTAAATATAGGTCAAAGGGTTAAGGAAAGTCAACATGTGGATAGAGAATCTGAGGTATTAAGTTCTGTTTCACCAACAGAGTCTAGAAGTAATACTGCAGCATTACCACCTGCTCCCCCGGCAGGTCTTGGTCGTGCTGCTCCTCTTTTGGAACCGTCACCACGCGTTCCACAACAGCCTCGTGTCAATGGCAATGTGTCTCATAATCAGCCTCAGCAAGCTGAAGACTCTGCCACTGCAGAAACAGATGAGCATGATGAGACTCGTGAGAAGCTCCAGTTGATCAGGGTCAAATTTTTGAGGCTTGCTCATAGATTAGGGCAAACTCCACATAATGTTGTTGTTGCTCAGGTTTTATACAGGCTTGGATTGGCTGAACAGTTGAGGGGCAGAAACGGAAGCCGTGTTGGTGCCTTTAGTTTTGATCGTGCCAGTGCCATGGCAGAACAGCTTGAGGCAGCTGGACAGGATCCCCTTGATTTTTCTTGTACAATTATGGTGCTCGGTAAAAGTGGGGTTGGTAAAAGTGCAACTATCAATTCTATTTTTGATGAACTGAAAATTAGTACTGATGCATTCCAGATGGGGACAAAGAGGGTTCAGGATGTTGAGGGTTTTGTTCAGGGAATTAAGGTACGGGTAATTGACACTCCTGGTCTCTTACCATCCTGGTCAGATCAACACAAAAATGAGAAGATCCTGAAGTCTGTTAGGGCATTCATCAAGAAAAATCCGCCTGACATTGTATTATATCTTGATAGGTTGGATATGCAAAGCAGAGACTCTGGTGACATGCCTCTCTTGCGCACCATCACTGATGTTTTTGGACCATCAATATGGTTTAATGCCATTGTAGGTTTGACTCATGCCGCTTCGGCTCCACCAGATGGCCCAAATGGTACTGCTTCTAGCTATGAGATGTTTGTAACACAACGCTCTCATGTCATCCAGCAAGCCATTCGCCAAGCAGCGGGAGATATGAGGCTCATGAACCCTGTTTCTTTAGTTGAGAACCACTCTGCTTGCAGGACAAATCGGGCAGGCCAGAGAGTATTACCTAACGGCCAAGTGTGGAAGCCCCATTTGCTATTACTCTCATTTGCATCGAAGATTCTAGCCGAAGCAAATGCTCTTCTGAAATTACAAGATAATATTTCAGGGGAACAATTTGCAGCTCGGTCCAAGGCTCCTCCATTACCAGTTCTTCTCTCATCCCTTCTGCAGTCAAGACCACAAGCTAAGCTTCCTGAGCAGCAGTACGATGATGAAGAAGATGAAGATGATTTGGACGAATTATCAGATTCTGATGAAGAATCAGAGTATGATGACCTTCCTCCCTTTAAGCGGTTGACTAAAGCCGAGATGGCTAAGCTTAGTAAAACACAGAAGAAGGAATATCTCGATGAGATGGAGTACCGGGAAAAATTATATATGAAGAGGCAGATGAAAGAGGAAAGAAAGAGACGTAAGTTGATGAAGAAATTTGCTGCTGAGATTAAAGATATGCCTAACGGGTATAGTGAGAATGTGGAAGAAGAGAGAAGTGAACCTGCATCTGTTCCAGTTCCCATGCCGGATCTATCTTTACCTGCATCTTTTGACTCTGACAATCCTACTCACCGGTACCGTTACCTTGATTCCTCCAATCAATGGCTTGTTAGGCCAGTCCTGGAAACTCATGGGTGGGATCATGATACTGGTTATGAAGGTGTGAATGCGGAACGGCTTTTTGTTGTTAAAGACAAAATACCGATATCTTTCTCTGGTCAAGTGACAAAGGACAAGAAGGATTCTAACGTGCAGCTGGAATTGGCCAGCTCGGTTAAACACGGAGAGGGTAGATCAACTTCCCTAGGTTTTGACATGCAAAACGCTGGGAAGGAATTGGCTTACACAATTCGAAGTGAAACTAGATTTAACAATTTTAGGAAAAACAAAGCGGCGGCTGGTCTCTCTGTAACGCTCTTGGGTGATTCGGTGTCTGCGGGGCTGAAAGTCGAAGATAAGCTGATTGCTAATAAACGGTTCAGAATGGTTATGTCTGGCGGGGCAATGACTAGTCGGGGAGATGTTGCATATGGTGGTAGTTTAGAAGCTCAGTTTAGAGATAAAGATTATCCACTTGGTCGGTTTTTGTCAACTCTTGGACTTTCTGTGATGGATTGGCATGGCGATCTTGCTATCGGAGGAAATATACAGTCCCAAGTGCCCATTGGACGTTCCTCTAATCTAATTGCTCGTGCTAACTTGAATAACAGAGGGGCAGGGCAAGTAAGCATCCGCGTAAACAGCTCTGAGCAGCTCCAACTTGCTATGGTTGCATTGGTGCCTCTGTTCAAGAAGCTTCTTAGTTATTATTCCCCCGAGCAAATGCAATATGGACAATGATTTATAATATAAGGTTTTGATTGAAAAGGTACTAATCTATCTGCTTTTGGTTGCTGATCTCGATTTTTTTTTTTTCATTTGCTGTAAAACCCCTCTGTTAACTGACCGTATCCATGGATTGCTGATGTTGATGTGGCTTTTGGTTTTGGTACAGGAGTAACGTGGTGTGTCCTTGGGTTGAAAAGTTGAAGATCAGTTTGCTGTTTATCTTTTCGCAAACCTTTTTGTCTATGTTAGAATAAAGCATACCTATTTTTGTTCATGTACCTCATGATGATTATTGATTAGTTATAAAAATGCATTTAGTGATTTATTACTCTCGACCACAACTCTATCAACACATTCTTAATCACTGCTTTTTTTTAATAAGAACAAAATATAAGAAAAGAATTTAAGCAAGACATAAACAAGTTGAGTAAAATGACTATAAATAGAAATTTCAAGTTTTGATTTGTGAGACACTAAATTTTACGCCTACCTTTTTCGAAATTCACTTTGTATATATAAAAGATTCAACGAAGTTCTCAAGTTATGACTTTGGTTTGTAACATGTGTTGGGTACTTGGGTTGCTCTGACTGAAATTTGAAATACATTATGATCCCAATGTATCTGAGACTTCTTGAATCCTGTATTCGATCAAGGAATCTGACATTAGGTCAGATCATTCATCAACACCTTCTTAAACGCTCCCTTACGTTGCGTTCCTCTACCCCCCTCATCAATTTGACGCGTCTTTACGCATCATGCAACCAAGTCGAACTTGCACGCCAAGTGTTCGACGAAATTCCTCATCCAAGGGCGAACCCAATAGCGTGGGACGTGATGATCAGAGCCTATGCATCAAATGATTTTTCCGAGAAAGCTTTGGATTTGTACTACAAGATGCTCGATTCTGGTGTTAGACCCACGAAATACACTTACCCGATTGTGCTGAAAGCATGTGCTGGTCTGCGAGCAATGGAAGATGGTAAGCTGATACATAGCCATGTGACATGTAGCGAACTCACTACTGATATGTATGTATGTACTGCTCTCGTTGATTTCTATGCTAAGTGCGGAGAACTAGAAATGGCATTACAAGTGTTCGACAAAATGCCTAAAAGAGATATTGTGTCATGGAACGCTATGATTTCTGGGTTTTCTTTGCATTGCTCTTTAACTGATGTCATTGGATTGTTTTTGGATATGCGTAGAAGCAGCGATGGACTCAGGCCTAATTTATCAACATTCGTTGGGATGTTTCCTGCACTAGGAAAGGCTGGTGCTTTGAAAGAAGCGAAAGCTGTTCATGGGTATTGCACACGGATGGGTTTTAGCAATGATTTAGTTTTTAAGACGGGGATCTTGGATGTATATGCCAAAAGCAAGTGCATTGTTTATGCGAGAAGAGTTTTTGATTCAGTGTCTTTAAAGAATGAGGTAACCTGGAGTGCTATGATTGGTGGGTACATAGAGAATGAAATGATAAAGGAAGCTGGAGAAGTGTTTGTGCAGATGCTGGTTAATGCAGTGGTGACGACACCAGTGGCCATTGGGATTATTCTGATGGGTTGTGCAAGGTTTGGAGATCTGAATGGAGGGAGATGCGTACATTGTTACGCGGTTAAAGCAGGCTTCATGTTAGACTTAACTGTTGGAAACACGATTATTTCGTTTTACGCCAAGTATGGAAGCTTATGCGATGCTTTTAAGCAGTTTAGTGAGATTGGCTTGAAAGATGTTATTTCATATAATTCTCTAATCTCTGGGTGTGTGGAGAACTGTCGTCCAGAAGAGAGTTTACGTCTATTTCATGATATGAAATCATCTGGGATTCGGCCAGATATAACGACACTGCTTGGTGTCTTAAACGCTTGCTCTCACTTGGCTGCCTTGGGACACGGTTCTAGTTGCCAAGGGTATTGTGTTGTTCATGGCTATTCAGCTAATACAAGCATTTGTAATGCACTGATGGATATGTACACAAAGTGCGGGAAACTTGATGTAGCCATGAGAATTTTCGACACAATGCATAAGCGGGACATAGTTTCGTGGAACACAATGCTTTTTGGATTTGGAATTCATGGGCTTGGCAAAGAAGCTCTTTCTCTGTTTAAAAGTATGCGGGACGCAGGTGTGAACCCAGACGAGGTGACTTTTCTTGCTATTTTGTCTGCTTGTAGCCATTCAGGACTTGTGGATGAAGGGAAACAACTGTTCAAGTCCATGTCTCAAGGAGATTTCAACGTCATCCCAAGAATAGACCATTACATTTGCATGACTGATCTTCTAGCACGTGCCGGATACTTGGATGAGGCTTATGATTTTGTCAACAAGATGCCATTTGAGCCAGACATTCGCGTGTTGGGTACACTTCTCTCTGCTTGTTGGACATACAATAATGTGGAACTTGGGGATGAAGTGTCGAAGAAGATGCAGAGTCTTGGAGGAACGACAAAAAGTCTAGTTCTTCTATCCAACACCTATTCAGCTGCTGAGAGATGGGAAGATGCAGAGAATATTAGAATGACACAGAAGAAAAGAGGGCTTCACAAGTCCCCGGGTTTTAGCTGGGTCGATGTTTGATTATTATGAGGATCTTAAGCAGAACCTTGAGTATTCTTGGAAGTCTGGCATTATCAAAAATTGGCTGAAAGAGATATCATTGCAGGTGAGATGAACAAATGGAAGCTCGACAAGATGAGATCGTAGAGAGAGAATGAGAGATACATTGTTTATGCCCAATACCAGGCGCAGGTATTGCATACGCTTTAAACCAAACTAGTAAAGAGGAAGTTTAGAATATTTTCAGGATTTTTAATTGATCTCCTTGTTGTGAACCAGGTAGACAAGACATGGAGAAGTGTCATGAGTGTTATGAAGCTCCTTTGCTATTGGTCGCTAAAACACACCTAAGAAACCCTGAAGATGGGAAATTCGACGGTACCGTAATAATAGGAAATTACGATTTTGCAGAGGAAGACAGGGGAAGTAACCGGAGAAGCAAAGAGCTTACTCTGTTCCACCTTTAAAACTCAGCCGTAAAAAGTGGTAAGGTAAGTGTGTATATATACAAAAAGCTTATTGGGCCAACCGACTTACTAATAAAGCCCTTTGTTGGTATTATTGTCATTATATATAGAGATTGTTGTTGTTTAAAATTCGTTCCGTGCGATCGTCTCTTTCTCCGTCCAAGCTGCAACCCTAATCACAACAGTGCGATTCTTAATCACAAACTCGTTTCATCTTGATCACGTCCCAAATTTTCCCAATTATCTCGGATTCGTCCTCTGTTCTTGTTCTGCCCTTTTCTTACTTTTACCTCGTCGTGATCAATAGGGTTTTATAAATCACATAAACCTTAACAAAATTGGTAATGTTTGATTGTTAATTTTTAAGAATGCTTATATTTCGTTACTCATGTGACGCTAGTCATAAATAATGTTACTTAATCTACAAGAATGTTTGATTCGAGTGATGGTTGCTTATATAGTCTTCTTTGATCATACAACCGTTTCGTTAGTTAACAGTAATGTCTTTGTCTGGCAGGGCTGAGTTCTTGACTCTGACATCAAAAAGAGGTTTTAGGATGGATACTGCTATGGAGATTTATAGTTCAGGTAGTGATGAAGATGTAAAAGAAGGGGAGACCACCGTTAACGAGAGGGAAATCTATCAGGCTGCATTACAAGTATATTCATCTTAATCTCTTTTTTTTTTTTTTTGGACCTCAACACTTAACTAAATAGCTATTTTTGTGATTTTGCTTTCATATTATGTTGGTGTTGTCCCATTAACCAACCTGATATCAATTAATGTGGCTTAGTTAATTACAGGATCTGAAACAACCCAAGACCGAAAAGGATCTACCGCCTGGTGTTCTTACAGTTCCTCTTATGAGGCATCAGGTAATAATTATCACGTTTTGACTTAACTTTTTGCTGTCCTTACTTTGGACTTTGGTCCTATTGTGTATACTAATAATATCTCTATTATTTCTTTAGAAAATTGCATTGGAATGGATGCGTAAGAAAGAAAAAAGAAGCAGGAAATGTAGGGGAGGGATATTAGCAGATGATCATGATACGTTTTGGTTGTTATTCTCAAGAACAGACAAAACGAAAAAGTAACAAACTCTTTATTAGAATGAGACAACGGTAACAATGAGAGAATTTGGAGTCTCTCCCCTCCCCTTACAATGTTCCCCAAAGACAAGATATCCTTCCCTCACCCCTCACCTACTACATAAGTACTACCCTTGATTCCCTGACCCTACTTCTCAGACTGTTACAGCTAAGAACAGTAAGACAGTGATGTTTATTCCTTACTAAGCTACTAGATCCTTCTACAAGGCCCATTATTCTACTGGATCCTTCTTAGTGAACTACTTAGCCACTTGGGCTTTTCTTCTTTCTCTGATATTGATAAAGAATAGGAGGGTGTTGAACCTCAAATGTATCATTACCCCCGCCTTTGAAATTCACCTTGTCCTCAAGGTTGAAACCTGGAAACTGCCCTTTCATGGTGCTAACCCACTCCCAAGAACATTCAAAGTCTGGTAAGCCTTTCCATTTGATCAACACTTCAGCTTGGCTTGTCACCGGATTCTGACGGACGTCCAGCACTGCCTCCGGTTCTGCTTCAAGAACACCTTCCTCTGTCAGCTGTTCTGGGATAGTCGCGGCAATGATCTGATCCCCCACGGCCCGTTTCAGCTGCGACACATGAAAGGTGGGGTGCACCTTGGCTTCAGCAGGGAGTTTAAGGCGATAAGCTACCCTCCCCACTCTTGCTTCAATGGGGTAGGGTCCATAAAAGCGAGCCGCTAACTTCTCATTCATCCTCCGAGCCAATGATCGGCGCCTGAAAGGACGCATCTTGAGATACACCAATTCTCCGACATCGAACTCGACCTCTCTGCGATGTGCATCCGCTCTTGTCTTCATCCTCTGTTGAGCCCGGTGAAGATGTTCCCGGATCAATTCCAAAGCAGCATCCCTCTCCCGAAGCTGTGTCTCTAACTCTGCGTTTGAAGTAGATCCGTTCTCGTATTTGACCAAAGCTGGTGGTTCCCGACCATAGACTGCTTGAAACGGAGTCATCCTAATAGCAGAGTGGTATGACGAATTGTAGAACAGCTCCGCCCAGGGAAGGAACCGTGACCATGTCCGGGGTTGTTCTCCAGCCAGGCAACGCAGATAAGACTCTAAGCTCCTGTTGGTGACTTCAGTTTGTCCGTCCGATTGAGGATGATACGCGGTGCTGAAACAGAGTCTAGTACCAGACAAGCGGAACAACTCTTTCCAGAACTGACTGGTGAACACCTTGTCTCGGTCAGACACAATAGTCCTTGGGAACCCATGTAGCCTCACGATCTCCTGAATGAACAGATTGGCGACGTCAGTGGCAGTAAAAGGGTGTTTGATGAGCAGGAAGTGGGCGAACTTGGAGAGTCTATCCACCACCACCACAATTGCGTTGTTACCGCCTGACTTGGGAAGCCCTTCCACGAAGTCCATGGATATATCTTCCCAGATCTTCTCGGGAATTGGTAATGGTTGCAACAGTCCGCCGGGAGCTAGGGTCGAGTGCTTATAGCGTTGGCATACTAAGCAGGCTGATACATGTCTGCGGATATCAGTCATCATCCCTTCCCAATAAAACAGTTCCCCGATTCTCTTCTGAGTCTTCAGCACACCCCCATGGCCGCCTAATTTTCCCTCATGGAACTCTCTCATGATTAAGCCCGTTAATGCGGATCCACTGGGGATGACCAGTTTCCCTTGTCGCAACAGCCTCCCATTGACCAAGGAAAACTCCGGATGTAAGCTCGCATCCTGCCTCAACTCTCTGATAATGACCTGAAGTTTCGGGTCCTTATCAACTTCTGCGCATATCTCTTCCAACTGTATGGCTGCAGGGACTGAAATTGCGAATAAAGAAGGCATCACTTCCTTGCGGGAGAGAGCATCTGCTGCCTTGTTCTCCATACCAGGTTTGTATTGGATATCAAAATCGAATCCTAACAGTTTGGTGAGCCATCTCTGATACTCCATATTTATTTCTCTCTGCTCTAACAAGAATTTCAAGCTTTTTTGGTCTGTTCTCACCACGAATCTTCTTCCCAAGAGATAGTGGCGCCATTTTTGTATGGCTAAGACAATCGCCATTAGCTCTCTCTCGTAAATGGACTTGAGCCTCTGTCTGTCAGAAAGCGCCTGGCTGTAATATGCGACTGGTCTGTCGTTCTGCATCAGCACAGCACCCAATCCGAACCCGAAGCGTCTGATTCCACTATAAAAACCTCAGAGAAATTTGGCAATGCGAGTACCGGCACAGTTGTCATCGCCGTTCTGAGCTTCTCAAAGGCTGCTTCACTTTTTTCACTCCACTCAAACTGATCCTTCCTTAGCATGTCAGTGAGTGGCTTGGCTATCTCCCCATACCCTTGAACAAACTTCCGGTAGTATCCGGTTAACCCCAAGAAGCCCCTCAACGCCTTGATGTTGGATGGAGGTTCCCACTCCACCATGGCTTGGATCTTGCTAAAATCCGCAGAAACTCCCTCAGGCGTTATCACGTGCCCCAGATATGCGATCCTTGAAGTCCCAAACTGGCACTTCTTCCGGTTAGCGTATAACTGATGTTGCTCCAGCAGTTTGAGGACCTCGCGGAGATGATTTTGATGTTCCTCCAATGATCTACTGTAGACCAAAATATCGTCGAAGAAGACGAGTACGAATTTGCGGAGAAAAGGGCGAAAGACCTCATTCATCAGGGATTGAAAAGTGGCCGGAGCGTTTGTCAGCCCAAAGGGCATCACGAGGAACTCGTAGTGTCCATCGTGTGACCTGAACGCAGTCTTTGGTACATCTTCTGCCTTGACTAAAATTTGATGGTAGCCCGATCGCAAATCAAGTTTGGAGAAAACTCTTGCACCGTGGAGCTCGTCCAAAAGCTGATCAATCATGGGAATTGGGAAACTGTCAGGTACGGTAGCTTTGTTGAGGGACCGGTAATCAACACAGAACCTCCAGCTGCCGTCTTTCTTCTTGACCAGGAGCACCGGGCTTGAGAAAGGGCTGTTGCTTTCCCGAATGATCCCTGCGGCTAACATCACCGCAATCTGCCGCTCTATCTCCTCCTTCTGTGCGTGAGGATATCGGAAAGGTCGCACGCTCACTGGTTCACTTCCAGGTTTGAGCGTGATGGAATGTTCTTTTCCCCTTGAGGGGGGAAGCCCTTGCGGCTCTGCAAACACGCTAGTGTAATCCTCCAACAGAGTCTGAAACATCTCGGGGGTTACGTCCTCACTCGCGTCAAGTTGGGATTGCAGGTTAGTACACTCGACATAAATCACTTCACCATCCTGCTGTACTGCTTTCCACATCGCCTTTAATGATATAGACGCATTCTTGAGGCTATGATCCCCTCTGATAGTCACCCACTCTCGTCCCACCATGAAGCTCATTCGTTGTTCGAGCCAGTTCACCCTCATGTCACCCAAGGTCTGCAACCATTGCATCCCTAAAATTACGTTCGCCTCTCCCAACTCCAGCGGCAAGAAACTGGTGATTAGCGTGTAGTCAGGGAGTTGCAGCCTCACACATTGACACACTCCACTGCCTCTTACCATCACCCCATTACCCATCCTTACGCCATAACCCGCGGTTCCTCTAGGTACTATTCCCAATCTATGAGCCATCTCTTTGGAGATGAAATTGTGGGTGGCTCCGCTATCAATCATCACAACTACCTCTTCGCCTTGCACATTGCCTCTCAGCTTCATGGTGCGTGGAGAAGAGATTCCTGCGGCTGATTGTATCGATATTGCTGCAAACTCCGGAACCTCAACGGTTTCTACCTCGAGACCCTCTCCATCCTCGTTTCCGCATAAGCCCTCGTCGTCTTCTGTGGCTACCAAGATCTGGAGCCCTTTGAATCTGCATCGGTGACCGACCTGGTACTTTTCGTCACAACGGAAACAAAGCCCCTTTGCTCTTCGTTCGTTGGCCTCAGCGTCTGTTAACCGTCGGAAAGGTGGTCGTCGTGAGTCGGAGGGTTTTGAATTAGGGATTGTGTTTTTTTCCCCATTTGGTCGAAACGCGGTCGTTTTGGTCTCATTAGCAACTAACTGCTTTTGAGAAGACAAAACCGTACCCGACTGGTTGGTCCCACGTGACGCGTTCTTGTCTCCATAGCTCCTCACCGGAGTTCTGCTCGAGATTTCCCACCCTGTCGGCGCCGGTGAATCACTCTGCCCCTCCCAATCTTCCACCAGCCGAGAGAGTTCCATCATCTTTTGCAAGGTTCTCGGTTCAAACAGCTTAACCCCTTTTCTCACCTTGGGCTTCAACCCTATCATGAATGCCATCTCTAGAACTCTTTCTGACACCTCCGGAGCATTAGAAGCTAGTGCTATGAAGTCCTTACAGTATTGCCCCGTGGTCTCCTCCTGTCGGAGCAACAGCAGACGTTCACCGGCGGTCAAGTCATGAGCCGTAGCAAAGTTTTCCAATACTCTGTTTTTCAGCTGTTCCCAGCTAAGAAACGGGTTACGGTCCTTCTCCCATCGGTACCACGAGAGTGCATCGCCTGAGAAGCATACTCGAACTGTTCGCAGCTTCTCCTCCTCCGTGAACTCTTGTAGTTCAAAGTGCTGCTCCACGCGGAGTACCCAGCTTTCCGCATCTTCTCCCTCGAACAGAGGAAGCTCAAACCGTTTTGAGAGTGGTTCTTTTTCCTCCACCGTTGAGCTTCTTTTCAGCGTGTCTCCCACCTCCATTGTAGGACTCTGTAGGGGACGTTGCGGTGACTCCTCCCCCACAGGCTTTTCCACCCCCGAGACTTGAGATTCCTCTTCGTTCCCTTTAGAAGAACTCCACAACCGGCGATCTTCTTCCACCATTCTTCTTTCTAGCCTTTCCAGAACATCCAACTTCCCCATCTGTTTCTCCAAAACGTCCAGCTTCCCCAGTTGCTTCTTCATGGCGCTGACGTCGGATTCCAAGTTCGACAGTTGTTGGACTTCCTTCTGGATATTCTCCATGACCTTCTCTAACTCTTCTACCTTCTTGAGTGCCATAGGAAAGATAGATTTTCCAAGAAAGAACAGCTCTGATACCAATTTGATACGTTTTGGTTGTTATTCTCAAGAACAGACAAAACGAAAAAGTAACAAACTCTTTATTAGAATGAGACAACGGTAACAATGAGAGAATTTGGAGTCTCTCCCCTCCCCTTACAATGTTCCCCAAAGACAAGATATCCTTCCCTCACCCCTCACCTACTACATAAGTACTACCCTTGATTCCCTGACCCTACTTCTCAGACTGTTACAGCTAAGAACAGTAAGACAGTGATGTTTATTCCTTACTAAGCTACTAGATCCTTCTACAAGGCCCATTATTCTACTGGATCCTTCTTAGTGAACTACTTAGCCACTTGGGCTTTTCTTCTTTCTCTGATATTGATAAAGAATAGGAGGGTGTTGAACCTCAAATGTATCAGATCAGGTCACAATTTTAATTATGTTGGTCACATTTATTTTCGAACTAGGTGATCTGTTAAAATTTCTCACAAGTTATATATGTCTGTGCTAATGCAGGGACTTGGTAAAACAATCTCGACGATCTCGCTTATCGTATTGCATAAGTTGAAGTTACAATCAAAGCAGAAAAAGCGAAAAGGTCGAAAATCTGGTGGTACATTGATTGTTTGTCCAGCAAGTGTTGTAAAGCAATGGGCAAGAGAAGTGAAAGAGAAGGTTTCTGATGAACACAAGCTCTCTGTTTTAATCTACCATGGATCTAACCGAACCAAAGATCCTATTGAATTAGCAAAATATGATGTGGTTGTGACAACTTACGCCATTGTTACAAACGAAGTCCCTCAAAACCCTTTGCTGGATCTTGTTGATACATTCAGTAAGAAGAGAAGCAGAGCAAGCTTTGAAGGATCTAATCTTCAGCCTCCCGCTGGTGCACTAGGAAGAGTTAGATGGTTGAGAGTAGTATTAGATGAAGCTCATACAATTAAAAACCATAGAACCCTAGTTGCAAAAGCTTGTTTTAGCCTTAGAGCCAAAAGGAGATGGTGTTTGTCTGGAACACCGATACAGAACAAAGTTGACGATCTTTATAGCTATTTCAGGTTTCTTAGATATCATCCCTATGCCACGTGCCTTTCATTTCGTCAAAGAATCAAGGTTCCAATTTCCAAAAACTCTCTTCGGGGTTACAAGAAGCTTCAAGCTGTTTTAAGGGGAATAATGCTTCGCCGCACCAAAGGTATACGTTTACTCCTACTATGTCCTTTTGTAGTTGTGCTAATCATCTTCTAATTATCTTTTATGTTACGTTGTCCTTTTATAGGAACATTACTTGATGGACAACCTATAATCATTCTACCTCCAAAGCAAGTTAATTTGAGCAAAGTGGACTTTTCAGTAGTAGAATGGTCGTTCTACAGGAAGCTTGAAATGTATTCACGTTTGCAGTATCAGGTAATTCTCTGATAGTTATCATATATGTATATACACAATGGTGACTTTGTACCTTGTAATATGATTTTTTTTTTTTATATCTTCCTCTTATCTATAGGAATATGCTGATGAAGGGACTTTGCATGAACACATGGCTCATCTTTTGGTAATGCTTCTGCGGCTACGCCAAGCTTGTAATCATCCACAACTTGTTAATGGATATAGTCACTCAGATGCTATTAAAGAAATACCAGATGTGGGTCATGAATCCGATAGAGAGTATCTAACCATCCTCCTCAATCTCTTAAAATCATCCTTTAGCATCTGCAATGTCTGCAACGTAAGTGCATTAATGTAATGGTTGAGCATTGATTGTCTTGAGGCTCTTTCACTATGTTTCCTAATATTCTTTTTTCACTCTGCAGGATCCACCAGAAGACCCTGTTGTTACTTTGTGCGGCCATGTGTTTTGCTATGAGTGTGTGTCTGAAAACATTAATGGGGATCACAAAACGTGCCCTGCACTTAATTGCAGTACAGAGCTTAAACATGATAATGTTTTCACTGAATCTGCAATTAGAAGTTGCATCAACGATTATGATGATCCTAAGGATAAGAAAGTCCTCTTTTCGCTACAAGGCGAGTTTATTTCATCGAAAATCAAAGCTGTGATAGAGATTCTTCAGTCGCTTGCGAAGCAAGGCTCTGATGATCCAGAGTCTCCACCCATAAAGACTATAGTCTTCTCTCAGTGGACGGGTATGCTTGACTTGGTTGAGCAGTCTTTTGTCAAAAACCGTATAAAGTTCAGACGACTAGATGGTTCAATGTCTCTACTAACAAGAGACATAGCTGTAAAAGAATTCAACAGTGATCCAGATGTAAGTCATGTTACATTACTTTGCTTTCAAAATTCGCATTTTACATTTCTCTATATAAGACAATTAATGCAATGTTTTAAAATATCAAACAGGTAGAAGTGATGCTGATGTCTCTTAAAGCTGGAAACCTTGGATTGAACATGATAGCTGCATGTCATGTTATTCTCTTGGATCTTTGGTGGAATCCAACAACTGAAGACCAAGCTATCGATAGAGCTCATCGTATCGGACAAACTCGGACAGTTACGGTAACACGTATTGCCATCAAAAATACCGTCGAGGAACGAATTCTGACTCTTCAGGTATATTTAGTTATTTCTTTGTTCCAAACCTATCAAAGTCATTTTTCTTTGCTCCACTCAATTGTGATTTTTGTTTCTTTAAATTAATTTTCACAGGAACGTAAAAGAAATATTGTTGCATCTGCATTGGGTGAAAAACATGGTAAAAGTTCTGCGATTCAACTAACATTAGAAGATCTTGAATACCTATTTTTTGGTGAGTAGAATCTACCGAAGATCGTGTGCCAGTTTTGATAAGGAATAAAAAAACCCTCTAGCTTTATGTACAAGTCACAAGTGTGAATGTAAAGCGATCAGAGATATATTAATTTCACATGTTGGTTAGATTTTCTTTTTAGTAATGCAAAAATGGTAAAAGTATCATCAAACAAATAAATAAATAAAAATCAGACAAAATTAAAGATGAAAGAGGCCAATTAATTTTAAGGATCTAAAAGGTGGTAAATTTATTTTTGGGCTTTGTCATCCATGAAATTGCAATGTGAAAAATGGGAAAATATTGGGTTTAGATATTTTAGTAATTAATTATAATTATATATATAAACTCAAATCTTATTCAACTGAGTATTTATAAGAAATTAGGGTTTCTTCTCTTTCCCAAAAAAAAAAAAAAACGATGCCGATGAAGAAGCTTCCAGCGGAGTTGGAGGATGAGATACTTTATCGTGTTCCACCTCTATCTCTAGCTCGATTCAGAACCGTTTGCAAGCAATGGAACCAACTCTACAACGACAAGAAATTCATCAACAATCACTTGGCTTGCGTCCGTCCTCAATTCATCTTACGGACCGAGACTTCCAAGATTTATTCAATAGGCATCAATCTCGATGACTCCTTAGAGGTGCGTGAGCTAAACCTAGAAACTCATGATCAAGGTCCTAATAAGAAACTCAAGTTGTATCGAAACATGTTTTATTGCGACGGGTTTTTGTTATGTCCTGCTTTGCCTCACATGGTTGCGATCTGGAATCCATGGTTGAGAGAACAACAAACTAAATGGATCGAGCCGAAGAGGAATAGATTCAACTTGTATGGACTAGGTTATGATAATGGTAGACCGGTTAAGGAATACAAGATATTAGGGTTAAGTTATGGTTTCAGTACTCAAGCGATGGACGACGGCAGTGACACAAAAATTGACCCGAGAGTTTCAATCTACGAATTTGCAACCAATGCGTGGAAAGATTGTAAGTTTGGTTTACTTGACTGGCACTTAAGATCTCCACGGACTGTTTTGTCTTTGAATGGAACTTTGTATTGGATTGCTAAGAGTCTTGAGAGTGATGATTGTTTTATTCAAAGCTTTGATTTTTCAAGCGAGAGTTTCAAGCCCTTTTGTTTCTTGCCGTGTAAGAATGATTTCGGGGATACTCAAATCCTTGAGGTTTTTAGGGGAGATCGGATTTCTGTTTTGGAGCAATGCAAGACAACAAAGGAGGTTAAGATTTGGGTGACCAAGAACGCGATTAGTGGAGATATGAAGGAGATTGTGTCGTGGAGACTGTTAATGACGGTGTCGATACCAGACTTCCCGAGATTACAAAACCATACACGCTGTAATTCTCAGCCGAGTTACTTCATCGATAACAATGATGACAAGAGGCTCATTGTGTGTACTTCTGATGAAAGTGGAAAGCCTTGCGTCTATATAGTGAAGGGAGATAGGTTCAAGAAGATTCAAATGGGTTTTGAGGTTGATCCTTGGCCTTTTCACCTTGTCTATGTTCCTAGTTTGGTTCCCATTCCTTTATTTCAAGAGCAACGAGAATGAGAAGTTTAGTTTTGTTTACATATTTGAGGTATTGGTTTTGTTTATTGCAAACTAAATTACAAGAGTTCATTGTTTTATGGATTGAGTAGCATATTAAATAAATAAAAAGTACTTTTTTTTTAATGGTTTGTTTAGCTGAGACTTTGTGAATGATGTTCGAAATTTAATAAAATGTATATATATTATGACTAAAAATGTATATACCGTACGTTTATGATAAGTGGTGAGTCTATTTCGACTTCTTCTTAAGGTTTTGGATAGTTCATGTTTTATGGATCAGAGACTACCTATACAAAGCCAAAGCTTTTTTAAACAATATGTTTTTGAATGTTTTGTTTAGTGTGGCCTGGTGGAATAGTTTGATAAATTCTGTCATAATAACATGAATACATGATACATGAAAAAGTCAAGAATTATGAATTACTACCAATGTGTCAATGTAGACACATAAGTTTGCCTACCTTTGTATGTGATCCTCAAAGGCAATGATTTGTGAACTTGGCCCAGATAAATTTGTAAAGTAAAGTGGCTAGTCTCGTTATACAATAATCTATACTAATATATATAGATTTCATTATCATTTTGTGTTTTTTCAGTTTAAAAACTGCGAATGTAATGGTTTTTTCTAAAAAAATTAAAGTTAAAATGTAAAACTAGCACAAAGATGTAAGTACCTAATAGTATATTTCCAGATATTACATTGTTTGTTTTGGAGCAAAATTGTCTTGTGTAGCCTAGTGTTTTCTTTACATGTATGTACGTTGTTGGTTATCCCCAAGGTATTTCCTTAACCAATTTTTCAGATTATCCTAAGAGAAAAATGCAATATAAAAGAGAAATAGATTTTTCTATATCAGAGAGCAGGATTCTTACCAATGTTTAACATTGTTGATGTGCTTAATGCTCACTCGTTTGTCCATGTTAAGAAGTGCAACTCAAAAAAATCAAATACAAAGTGTGTGCAAAATATATATATATATACTAAGGTGGTTTGATCAATCGGTGGGAGAAATTAGAAGCTCTTCAGTTTGATCCATTGTGCTGGAATCGGTGGTGAAGATTTCTTCATGCGCCTACATAAATCACAATCTTCGTCCTTGGCAAGTTTGCAGCGAAGAAAGATCGATCGGCTTTGGTATATATAATATTAGCTCAATTTTTGAATCTATAATTTTGAACTCTTCTGTGATACAGCTATACATAAGCACACCTTGTGATAATTTGAAAAAAAAAATATATATATATATATATATATATATATATATATATATATATATGAAACTCATATTTTTATGGTTATTTTGGATGTGTGGGGTTTGCATTATGGGGATGTAAAATTCTTACGAATGCTCATCTAGTTGATGTTGTCAACTTACACACATTTGTCCAAGTTCAAAAGCACAACTCAGAAATCTTATACGCTGCGAAAATCGAGAAAATATCACACCAATGTGATTTAGCTGTTTTGAATGTTGATGATAAAGAGTTTTGGGAGGGAATGGATCTCTTGGAGTTTGCAGGCGATTTACCACTTCTAGACGAAGCTGTGGCAGATTATGTACTCAACTTTTCATTTCAAAAACCTTTTTTGCTGTGTTTACTCAAATGCAGGTCATGAGACAGTAAACATTACAGCATGCCTTGTTACAAAAATAGATGTTGTAACGTAACTTCACAGTAACACCGATCTGTTGGCTCTAGAAATGGATACAAATATCAGTGTACATAGTGGTGGTGCAGTGACAATGGGAGGCAAAGTTGTTGGGGTGGTTCTTCACAATTTTTATTCATCAGCAGATGCCAATAGTATAAGGTAAATTGAAATCCTGTTTTTGCTTAATTTTACATGATGTTTCTCTGACTTTCTTTTTATCTGATGTAGTAATTTTGCAATCCCAGCCCATGTAATTGAGCATTTCCTATCCAGCTTTAACGCTGATGAAAGTGAAAAATGTGGTCTTTTCAAGTCACTTAATTTAACATATCAAAATATGTTAAATCCTCACATCCGTAAAACTTTTAAAGTGATTCATGGAATGATAGGAGTTCTGATAAACGAAATAAGTCTGTTGTCGGGGGCTCACGAACATCTGGAAGGCAAAGACGGCATTAACAATGGCACCGGTAATATTGCTAGTCATTGCTTAATTTTCTACATGTAAACTTAATTTTTAAAATGTATCACATTTCTTTGTTCTTGGTGCAGTTCTTTTAGAAAAAGGGGGAGGAGTAAAGTCATCATTCAAATCTTAAGAGATGGGAAAAAGCAAACGTTTAAAATAGCGTTAACACCGGTTAGTCATCTCTTTCCAACAATATTGTATCACATTTTTTAAACTATTCTTACAATAGTCTATTGTATGAAGGTGAAGCCGCATGCTAAAGTGAAACGATATTACATCCTTCCGAGTTACTTCATTTTTGGGGGGCTTGTCTTTGCATCATTGACGAAATCATGTGCTGTTGATGTGAACGAATTTAGAAAAAAATTGCAAATGCCAGGTGCATGATAAGGACATAATGGCTTTGGACCATAAGGTCATCATTTCGCAGGTTTTGGTTTTCTCTGCCCTCGGTACATATTTCTTCTAATGAAGATGCTATATTTGCTAGCTACTATAAGGTGTTTTCCCTTGGTTTTTATCTTAACAATAAAGCATTTTAGAGAGTTTAACAAACATGTAATTTGTTACTTGGTATAGGTAAATTCTTAGGATAATTTTGAGACTCTAACCCAGTTTGTCAAAAATTTTAGTGATGTGAATAATATTGCTATGGTTTTGTAATCGTTCTTGCAAAATAATATGTGGTTATTCAGTGGTGGGAACAGGTTAATAAAGTAAACGGAGTGATACCAAAAAAATCTAAAGCATCTATGATTTGTATAATTTACAAAAACAAAATATACAACAAAAATTTATACAACAAAAAAATACAAGACAATTATATACCAAAAAAATTTAAAATTATATGACAAACAAAATTTGTGGTATATCTAGTAACTAATTTTGATACAGAAAATACACATAAAATAATATATTAAAACTATACCACCAAAATTTTACGTGTAGTAGTTTTTTTCATAAAACTATAACAAGTATATACCTTTTCCTTTCAAAAAAATATTTTTTATTTTGTATTTTCAAAGGTGGGGATTTAAAAGAGTGGTTTGGTTGATCTCGTCAATTAGTCGGACCAGTTGAACCACGTGTCAATTAGTTTATTAGTTTATTTATATTTTATGAATATAACATCTACTTTTCTATAATTATATGAACAAAACATACATAGTTAAGTATTAGCAGTTAATATAACATCCCTATTTTTAGTACACGTAGGAATTCTATACTACTAACAAAATAATTTCTAATTTCTATACTAACTAATATATCTATATTTGTAAGGTTGTACATTTAAAAAAAAATACAAATTAAACATTAGTTATATATAGTTAATCTATAAAATAAATTACATTATGTTATAAAAAAAATAGCCCCGCGGTGTACCATGGATGAATATCTAGTTTTTATTAAATTTGACAAAAAAAATATTTTTTATAATAATTTTTAAATGTAAACAATATCACAAGTTTTAAAAGCTTTGAAAAAGTAAATGTAAATTGGAAAATTTACAACTTTTATATATAAAAAGTGTTATTACTAAAAGAAAAATAGAATCTTTAAAAAAATTTATTTTTAGAGGAGAAAAAAAAAAAAAATACATGGAATAAAAATCACTTTTATTATAAAGTTTCTATATTTTATAGGTAAATAAAAGTATATTGGAAGTTATCTAAATAGGGTCAAACCGGTCAAACATAAGCCAAAAACAAAACAATCACGGTTTGTTATGGACCGAGTCTGTTTTTGACTTTTATTAAAAGACGAGGGTTTAGGTTTTTCTAGGGGTGTCAAAATGGGTAACTCGACCCCACCCGACCCATATCCACATGAGACTTTTGTGGGCGGGTTCAACCCGACCCATTTATTATAATGGGTTGAATTTATATACCCAAACCCAATTATTTAAAACTCAATGGCTAAATGGGTTACCCATATATATATACATAAAATAAAATGAAATAATTGATATTAAATCCATAATATCTTATTATAAAACAGAATTCTAAAACCAACCAAAGTTTTCAAGCTTAAAAAGTTAATATCTAGATATTAAAGAAAAATTTCACATTCATTTTAGATCATTGAGATATATATATATTATTGTTTACTTTTTTGTGTTTAGCAAAGTAGAAAAACTTAACATTTATTTTAGATATTTTACATAAATTATTTATAAAAAGAAAATATTTTACATATTAATATATATCTATATTATATTATATGCATATGTATATGATTTTTGGTTTTTTTCAATCAACCTATTGGTGACCCATAACCCTAATGGGTTTACCCCGATAAACCCACGAACCCATTGGACGAATCCATCAGAACCCATTTATTTATATAGGTATAAAAACTTAATCCATACCCGTTAAAATAATAGACAAACAGGGTAAACCCATGGGTTTCTACCCATTTTGACACCCCCTAGGTTTTTCATCTGTTTCTCTCTTTACAAAGCCGGCTCGATCGTTCCTTTTTTTTTGCGAAGTGAAGCATCTCAAGTCTGTTATTACCTTACACCTCTCTCTCGATCGGAGACAAACAGGTTAGGTGGATTACTGCCGCGGACACTTTGTTTCTCTTACGCCTGTTCAGATGTTTACTATTCTGGATTCTGAGGAATATGAGGATTGGAATTTACCTACAAGGGGAATGCTGGATCCTGATCTCGTGAGGCTACTGAAAATCCCCGAGTGGGGACACACTACTGGGGAAGACCTAGGAAGGCTTAACCTGAAAGTGGATCACCAATTAGTCTGTTCAGTTCTTGAGATGGACATTGCGTTAACTGTCAAGATTGACTTTTTCTGGTGGGTTCAAGCAACAACAAGAATGTTTGCACATGATTCCACCTCCTACATGGCCTTAATACGTTGCCTTGGAGAAGCTAAGCTTTATAGTGAAATACGTAGAACGATACAAGACGTGTTCCGTAACCCACTTGTTAGATTTAGCACATATGAGCTCTCTGAGCTTATGAAAGTATTGGGCCGAGCTAAGATGGTGAGCGAAGCTTTGTCGGTTCTATACCATGTGAAAAATTACCATGGCTGCAACCCCGACACGAGCACTTACAACTCGGTCTTTCTAATGTTGATGCATGCAGGACTTCACGATGAAGTCCTTGAGGTCTACGCTGACATGTGTAACGAACCTGGCTGTTATCCAGACAGGGTTACTTATTCTGCGCTGATATCCTCTTATGTAATGTTAGGTCGTCACTTCTCTGCGATCAAGTTGTTTGATGAGATGAAGGATAAGAAGTGTTTGCCTACAGAGAAAATATACACCACCTTGTTGGGGATTTACTCTAAAGTAGGGAAGGTTAAGAAAGCTTTACATCTTTTTGAGGAGATGAAACAAACACCTTGTTGCTCGCCAACGGTTTATACCTACACAGAACTAGTTAAGATGCTTGGTAATGCAGGGATGGTTAGAGAAGCATATGGTTTGTATAAGGACATGCTTAGAGATGGATTGACTCCTGATGCTGCCTTCTTAGTCAATATGATGAAGTACCAGATATGCAAAGTGGAGGATATCATGAAAAATGTCTCTAGTGAGATGGTTATCTTGGGTGGTACACCAAGCGTTGTTCCGTATAGTGATGTGGTTGCTGGTCTAGTTTTTCGGTCGAAAGCACCTGTTCCGGTAGTAGTGAGTTCTTGGTTTGATAGGATGGTTCTTGGAAAACAAATAGAGTGGAGAGAGCTCTGTTGCTTCTCGAGGAGATGGATGAGAAAGGTTTTCCGCGTATTGAGGCCGCCTCATAATCGCTCTTGGAAAGGTGACAAGCAGTGCCCGTCCGTTGTAATTGAGTGCTACAACCCAATTTGGAAGCTTTAGAACATCGGTCCGTTGTAACTCGATGAGCTACTCGATGAACTTTTTTTTTTCTGGGTCCCTTGATATTTTTTTTTTCTTCAACTAGCTACTTGATGAACTTAAAAATACTTTTAGGAATGAATGCTAGTTACTTAAGAGATTATGTTCAAACATTTTAGAATAGGACAGCAAGTCTTTTTAAAATTTTAAATATATATACATTTCTTTTTGTAAGGATATTATATTTATGTTCTTTGTCAACTGGTACATCTTTCACCTTCGGAAAACTGTGTACCTTCTTTTTTCCTCGATGATTGAAAAATGCAGAATCCAAAGCAGCAAGGAAGGTGATATTTTCCCACTTATAGTTTCCTTTTTCTGCCTTCCAAACCGGGCTATAGAGCATCAACTGGTTATGGTTTAGGCATGATGTAAATATTTTAGGTAGCTTAGGTATTTTACATGACAAGTTGAAGACTTGAACATATGTGTCCAGCGATTCTTAAATGATTCAGCAACGACTTCAAGCCAGTCTATAAGTGACATTGGAAGCTCTTTTTGATGATGAGGAAAATACAACATCTAGTGAATCTTCCACTGATCGTTCCAGCTTCAGTTCTGGAATCCCGGAAGTGCTAAACCAACTTCTTGGAGATGGCCTCAAACATTTTCAGGTAGTTTATTAAGACAGTGTGCGTATTTGTTCATATTCTTCAACTTGAATTCTCTGCCTAAAAGTTAAACTATATTTTGATAGAAACGCAACGTTGTGTGTGTATAAATCACTTCAAGATGTTCCAAACTACAGTTCACACACCATATCTAGTTAAAAAAATATTAATAAACATCCATATTTTAGAATGGTACAAATGAAAGTGAAATTGGATTATGTCCGGTCTCAAATTTGATACATTTTTATGGTTGGCTGATATCATAATTTTGTTTTAGGTCTTGATGCATGGTTTTCATTTTACCTGCTAATTAATAAATACTAGTGATGGACCCGCATGCTAATTAATAAATACTAGTGATGGACCCGCATGTACGTGCGGAATTATAGTTGTAAAAATAATGACTTGATATAATATTTATAACTTTTGCTAAAAAAAATACATAGATTATAGTTTTCACTTTACTGGATGAAAGTTTCTGTAGTTCAAGTGGGTCAAAAGTGCATGTAAAAAAATAAAAAAATCATTAAAACATGTGTTTGATAGAAATATTTCAGAGTGGATGTAATTCACATTTCGTCTTGTCTGTGAATTATAGCCGTATAGATAGTGAAGATTCTCCATATATGACATTTCCGTTATAAGACAAAAAAATTGTTCCCGACTGAAAATGGGATGGAACCAATGTTTTAAAAACCGGACCGGTTGGTGAACCAAAAATCTTTCGGGTCACTGGGTCAACCGGTCGGATCAGTTGAACCATGAGTCAGTTAGTTTATTGGTTTGTTTACATTTTATAAATATAACAACTACTTTCTACATATATACGAACAAAACATACATAAAGAAGTAATTGTAACATCCGTGAACCGAAATCCCGGTTTGGGGGTTGCATCGGTCAATGCAAGGTCGAGTTTCTGCGTTTTGACTTAAGTCAAACGCTGCGTTTTGGGTTAGGGAAAACCCTTAAGTCGACTTTTTGTCTCATTCGGCGAGTGTGGCCGTTTTTGAGAGGAAGCGAAAGAGAGGAAAGGTTTTTGAGTGTTCTTGGTGATTTCTTGGAGATTTGGGGCGTTTCATGGTGAGATCTGTAGCTGTGATCGTTGTAGAAGCTTCCTAGGAGCTTGTTCTTGATTGTTTGGTGTTAGTTTCTTCTGTGGCAAAGGTAAGTGCATGACCATGGCTTATCTAAGCTGGAGGAACCTTTAATTTGCTGGTTTTGTGTTGTTAGACGTGTTAGATCGTAGCTAAGGACGTTAGGAAGCTTTCTTGTGGCTTGGGATTGAGTTTTGTGGTTGTAGGAAACAAAATCCGGCGAGAAACTTTGGGGAAATCACGGTGCTCGATGTTGCGTCGATCGATGCATAGCTTGCGTCGGTCGATGCAAGCGCGAGGACGGCGCGATAAACTTTAGGGTTTTCGTGTTGCGTCGAGCATGCGTCGGTCGATGCAGATTGGGTACTGGTCGATGCAAGTTACACTTGCATCGGTCGATGCAGCTTCTGCGTCGGTCGATGCAGCTTCTGCGTCGGTCGATGCTTCCTCATTTGACATCGGTCGGTGCATGTTGGCATCGGTCGATGCCGAGTCCTGGTTTGTTGCGTGTTGTGTGTGGATTGTTGTGTGTTGGTTATTGGTACTCTATTGCTTGTGTGTATAGCCCAGTAGATGGGAGGATTGCCTTACTGAGTGTTTATAAAATACTCATGCATTGCAATATGTGTTTGTGGTGCAGGTAAAGGCAAAGTGTGATCGTGGAATCCAGGCAATGAAGAGGAGGATGTTCTAGGGGCTCGACTCATTGTTTATCTGGCATTGTTAGGTTGCTAGAATTTTGTCCTAGAACATTGTTTATGATTATTGGTTATTTGGTTTATGTTGTTTTAGATCATTAGTTCAGATTGGTATTTCCGCTGTTGGTTGTGATTATGGTTAGGTGGCTAGTGGGTATGAGACCACTAGCTGTAGTTTATTATTATTATTATTATTATTATTTATTATATAAATAAAAAAGGATCGGTCGTTTCATTTTGGTATCAGAACCCTTACGGTTCTAGGTCTGGATTCACTAGGCTTTGTGCTGTAGATGTTTGGGATTTGCATGCTTGATTGATTATGTGAGTTAGTCAATTGTGTGTGGCATGGAGTCCTAGAACATCGTCTTCGAGCCTACTTGTGATTCCACGGTGAGTTTTTATTTCTGTGTTAATTAGAAATTGTGTGTTTAGCCTTCTGTTCATGGTAGTGCAGATGGTTAGAGAGGATGCTGTTTCTGGTCGTGGTCGTGGACGCGGACGTGGTCGCGGACGTGGTCGTGGTAGGGGCAGAGTCCCAGTGGTTAGTGAGACCGAGGACCAGAGTGTGACAGTTGAGGGTGTTGGCGAGTCGCAGGGAGTTCCGGGGGATTCAGTGAGTGTGGCCGGAGGGGGCGGTGTTGATGCTCCAGTGGCCGGTGATGCTAGGGTCCCGGGTGTGGGAGCCCCAGCGGGTGGAGTCCCTGGTGTTGACATTGCGGCTTTGCTAGCACAGGTGTTAGAGTGGTTACCACCAGTGGTACCGGCTCGGGCTCAGGTAGTGCCACCAGTTGTGGCGGAGGAGCAGCAGCCAGTGGCTGCGGATGTGGGAGTCCATGCTTGTTATCTCAGCATGTTGACAGAGATGGGTCGGTTGCGTACCGAGCAGTTTTCGGGAGGTGTAGATCCTACTGCTGCGGATGCGTGGAGGACGAGGGTGAAACGTAACTTCCATACTCTGAGATGTCCTGAGGAGTTCTGGGTGGACATAGGGGTCTACTTTTTGAGTGGTGATGCTGAGTTGTGGTGGAGATCTGTGGCTGCTAGGAGGGCGCAGCGGGAGATGACTTGGGCTGACTTCGTTTTGGAGTTCGCAAGTATTTTCTTAGAAAGGCATTGGATTGTTTGGAGGTGCAGTTCCTTCAGTTGTCTCAGGGGACACGGTCAGTGCGGGAGCTGGACTTGGAGTTCAGTCGACTTCTGTGTTATGGGGGTCAGGCTATGGAGCCTGAGGAGGCTCAGTGAGGAGGTTTATGAGGGCTCTACGTGATGATTTGAGAGTTCATTGTAGAGGGAGGTATTATGCTACGCGTGCAGAGCTGGTTGAGACAGCAGCAGAGATTAAGGAGGATATCCGGGCACAGTCAGTGTCGGTTACTCCAGCAGTTCAGCCTGGTAAGGCTCAGCAGCAGGGTGGTTCGAGCAGGGGCGGTAAGACTGCACAGGGAACCAAGAGGAGATGGGAGGCTACGCAGAAGCCGAGTGGTGCGGGTTGCTTTGGTTGTGGGAGCAAGGATCACAAGGTTGCTAGTTGTCCCAAGAGGAGTGCTCCGACGGCAGGGCCTCGGGTATGTTATCACTGTAGGGAGACAGGGCACATCAGGCATTTTTCTCCCAAGTTGCAGCCGGCAGCAGTGGCAGCATTGCAGCAGGTGCAGCCTGGAGGTCAGCAGGTGGCACGGATTGAGCAGGCGCCACAGGCATACACGACAGTGGAGAATGGTGGAACCAGTGCCGAGGCGATCACAGGGACCTTGTTGGTGGGCGGGTTTAAGTCCCACGTTATGTTTGATTCTGGAGCTTCTCATAGCTTCATTACTCCGGAGTGTGCAGAGTGTGCAGGAATCAGAGCGGATCCCGGGGAGCATACAGGAGTTGTCAGAGTTGCTGGGGGCAAGTTCCTGAGAATTATTGGACGAGCTAGAGGGGTTGATATTCAAATCACAGGGGAGTCTTGGCCAGCGGATTTGCTTATCAGTCAAGTGGAGTTATATGATGTTATTCTCGGGATGGATTGGGTGCATCGGGATAGGGTGCACTTGGATTGCTATCAGGGTAGAGTGGAGTTTGAGAGTCCAGGAGGGAAGTTGGTTTTTCAGGGTATTACACCGACTTCGGGGAGTCTCGTGATCTCAGCCAATCAGGCTGGGAAGATGATCGAGAAGGGCCGTGAGGCTTATTTGGTTACTATATCTATGCCAGAGTCAGTGGGGAAGTCTACGGTTAGCGGTATTCCGGTAGTGGAGGAGTTTGAGGACGTGTTTCAGTCTTTGCAGGGATTACCACCATCTCGGTCGGATCCTTTTACCATTGAACTGGAACCGGGGACGACACCGTTATCCAAGGCTCCTTATAGAATGGCTCCAGAAGAGATGACAGAGCTGAAGAAGCAGCTAGATGATTTATTGAGTAAGGGATTCATCCGTCCTAGTGTATCACCGTGGGGAGCGCCGGTGTTGTTTGTTAAGAAGAAGGATGGGAGTTTCAGGTTGTGCATTGATTATCGGGGTTTGAACCGGGTCACTGTGAAGAACAAGTACCCTCTTCCTAGGATCGATGAGTTGTTGGATCAGTTGAGGGGTGCTACTTGGTTCTCTAAGGTAGATCTGGCGTCGGGTTATCATCAGATACCGATAGATGAGGCAGATGTGAGGAAGACTGCTTTCAGGACGAGGTATGGGCATTATGAGTTTGTGGTGATGCCCTTCGGGTTGACTAACGCGCCAGCAACGTTTATGAGATTGATGAACAGTGTGTTTCAGAAGTTCTTGGATGTGTCTGTCATCATTTTCATCGACGATATCCTGGTTTATTCTAAGAGTCCTAAGGAGCATACGGTGCATTTGAGAGCAGTTATGGAGAAGCTGCGGGAGCAGAAATTGTTTGCTAAATTGAGCAAGTGCAGTTTTTGGCAGCGTGAGATGGGCTTTCTGGGTCACATTGTTTCTACAGAGGGGGTTTCTGTAGATCCAGAGAAGATTCAGGCTATCAGAGATTGGCCTAGACCGCAGAATGCTACAGAGATCAGGAGTTTCCTTGGATTGGCAGGTTACTACAGGAGATTTGTGCAGGGGTTTGCAAGCAGAGCACGTCCTATGACTAAGTTGACAGGGAAGGATGTTCCTTTTGTCTGGTAGAAGAGTGTGAGGAAGGCTTTGCAAGCCTGAAGGAGATGTTGACTACTGCGCCAGTGTTGGCTTTGCCTGAGCAGGGAGAACCCTATATGGTTTATACAGATGCATCTAGAGTTGGTTTGGGATGTGTTCTGATGCAGCATGGGAAGGTGATAGCCTATGCATCACGATAGTTGCGGGTGCATGAGGGCAACTATCCTACTCATGATTTGGAAATGGGTGCTGTAGTTTTTGCACTGAAGATTTGGAGATCTTATCTTTATGGTGCGAAGGTACATGTGTTTACAGATCATAAGAGCCTAAAGTATATATTCACTCAGCCTGAGCTAAATTTGAGACAGAGGCGGTGGATGGAGCTTGTGGCGGATTATGATTTAGAGATAGCCTATCATCCTGGTAAGGCTAACACGGTTGCAGATGCTCTGAGCCGGAAGAAGGTAGCTTCAGCTCATGAGCAGGAGATGGAGTCTCTGGTAGGGGAGATCAGTGCTCTGAGTTTGTGTGTTGTTTCACTGGAACCGTTGGGTTTGGAAGCAGTTGACAGAGCAGATCTTCTGAGCAGGGTGCGTTTGGCACAGGGGAAGGTTTGGGGCTGGTGAATGCCTCAAATGATGTTGATTCAGAGTATCATGTATCAGATAATGGTACTATCTTGGTGCACGGTCGGGTTTGTGTGCCCAAGGATGAGGAGTTGAGGCAGGAGATTCTGAGGGAGGCTCATGCGAGCAAGTTATCCATTCATCCAGGAGCGACTAAGATGTACCGTGACCTCAAGAGATATTATCATTGGGTCGGGATGAATAAGGAAGTAGCTAGTTGGGTCGCGAGGAGCGATGTATGCCAGCTAGTGAAGGCTGAGCATCAGGTTCCTGGCGGGTTACTGAAGAGTCTACTCATTCCTGAGTGGAAGTGGGATATGATTCCCATGGATTTTGTGGTAGGATTTCCAGTGTCACGGACGTTTGATGCTATTTGGGTCATCGTGGACCGGTTGACTAAGTCAGCACATTTTCTGGCCATTAAGAAGACTGATGGAGCAGCGGTCTTGGCTAGAAAGTATGTGAGGGAGATAGTCAGATTGCATGGGTGCCAGCGAGCATTGTGTCTGACAGAGATTCTAAGTTCACTTCGGTGTTCTGGCAGGCATTTCAGGCAGAGTTGGGCATTAAGGTGTATATGAGTACAGCTTATCATCCCCAGATAGATGGACAGTCTGAGAGGACGATCCAGATGCTGGAGGATTTGCTGAGGATGTGTGTTTTGGATTGGGGAGGCCATTGGGCAGATCACCTGAACCTGGTAGAGTTTGCTTACAACAACAACTATCAGACGAGTATTGGTATGGCTCCTTATGAGGCTTTGTATGGGAGGCCGCGTCGTACACCGTTATGCTGGACTTAGGTGGGGGAGAGGAACATGTACGGGGCAGATTTTGTTCAGGAGACCTCAGAAAATATTCGGGTTCTCAAGCTGAACATGAAAGAGGCTCAGGATAGGCAGAGGAGTTATGCTGATAGGAGGAGGAGAGATCTTGAGTTTCAGGTAGGAGATAGAGTGTACCTCAAGATGGCCATGTTACGGGGTCCGAACAGGTCATTGACTGAGACTAAGTTGAGTCCGAGGTATATGGGTCCGTTCAGAGTGATTGAGCGCGTTGGACCAGTGGCATATAGACTGGAATTACCTGAGGTTATGCGTGCTTTCCAAAAGGTATTCCATGTGTCTATGTTGCGGAAGTGTCTCCGTGAGGATGATCAGTTGTTGGCTAAGATTCCTGAAGATCTTCAGCATAACATGACTTTGGAGGCGAGACCAGTGAGGGTTCTCGAGAGGAAGATCAAGGAACTTCGGAAGAAGAAGATTCCTTTGATGAGAGTCCTTTTGGACTGTGATGGTGTGGAGGAGTAGACTTGGGAACCTGAGGCGAGGATGAAGGCAAGGTTTAAGAAGTGGTATGAGAAGCAAGCCGCGACTTGAGCTTGCCTAGCCTGGTTCCTTCTGTAATCTGTGGCTGGAGCGTGAATGGAGTATTCCAGCCCATCTCTCTTGTTACTCGGTCGCTTGGGGTGGTTGGTTGTGCGACTCAGTAAGAAGATGAGGTGGTGCTCGGGATACAAAGTTTCCGTGAGGCGGGATTTGGGAAGAGTTTTCCGGATTAGAAGTTTCCTAAAGTGGAAAGTTTCCAAAAATGGAAAGTGCTAAATATGGAAAGTTTTATGGGAGTTAGAATTTGTCCATTTTAGCGGTGGGAAGCCTTGGAGGGGGCTTTTGTAGCCTTTGTGGCGGACTTTTGAGTCAGTGTGCCTGTGTGTGGCGGTCTTTTAGACATTGAGTGGCCTTTGTGGCGGGCTGTTAGCCAATTGTGTGGCCTTTGTGGCGGGCTTTTAGCCAATTGTGTGACCTTTGTGGCGGGCTTTTAGCCAATTGTTGGCCTTTGTGGCGGGTTGTTTAGCCAGAGTGTCTTTGTGACGGTCCTTCGGGACAGATGGTCCTTGTGACGGTCCTTCGGGACGGATGGTCTTTGTGGCGGTCCTTCGGGACAGATGGTTTTTGTGACGGTCCTTAAGGACAGATGGCTTTGTGACGGTCCTTCGGGACAGATGGTCTTTGTGACGGTCCTTTGGGACGAGTGGCCTTGGTGGCGGTCCTCTTTAGGACATTAGTTTGGCCATGGTGGCGGTCCTCGTTAGGACATTCTGTTGGTCTTTGTGGCGGCCCTTGTGGCGTGTATATGATCCTTGTGTGGTCATGGGGTATTCCGGTGAGGGGATATGTGGTTGGTAGAACATTGAGATGTTTTTACGCGAGCCACGGGAAGGAAACCTGGATAGGGATAGGACTCAAACGTGTTCAAAATTGTTTGCTCGCGGCTCTTGGAGGACTTGGTTCTCCTAGTACTGCCATATTCGGAGACTTTGTGGCTTTGGAGTATGGTTGGTATATCGACTCCGGACGACGGTCCGGAGGCGCGCTGTAGGGTGACGACCCGAGAGACGAGTTTGGATTTTTTTTTCCTTATATATTATGGCATGCGGGTCTAGGCCCGATGAGGAGCCAACATTGGCATGCAGACTTAGGTCTGATGAGGAGCCAATGAAAACTCAAGGTTTAGGCCTATGATTAAAGGAAGGTCCAAAAAGTCGAGAGCAAATGACGCCTGGAGCGTGAGTCTATCGCCTAGAGGTGACTTTCTGTAGATCAGTCGGAGGAGTGCGGGCCGTGGAGACGGCTGCACGGGAGTCCTTGGCTGATGGTTGTTCGAGATTCGAGGACGAATCTAGATTGGTGGGGGAGAATTATAACATCCGTGAACCAAAATCCCGGTTTGGGGGTTGCATCGGTCGATGCAAAGTATGCATCGGTCGATGCAAGGTCGAGTTTCTGCGTTTTGACTTAAGTCAAACGCTGCGTTTTGGGTGAGGGAAAACCCTTAAGTCGACTTTTTGTCTCATTCGGCGAGTGTGGCCGTTTTTGAGAGGAAGCGAAAGAGAGGAAAGGTTTTTGAGTGTTCTTGGTGATTTCTTGGAGATTTGGGGCGTTTCTTGGTGAGATCTGTAGCTGTGATCGTTGTAGAAGCTTCCTAGGAGATTGTTCTTGATTGTTTGGCGTTAGTTTCTTCTGTGGCAAAGGTAAGTGCATGACCATGCCTTATCTAAGCTGGAGGAACCTTTAACTTGGTTGTTTTGTGTTGTTAGACGTGTTAGATCGTAGCTAAGGACGTTAGGAAGCTTTCTTGTGGCTTGAGATTGAGTTTTGTGGTTGTAGGAAACGAAATCCAGCGAGAAACTTCGGGGAAATCACGGTGCTCGACGTTGCGTCGATCGATGCATAGCTTGCGTCCGTCGATGCAAGTGCGAGGACGGCGCGATAAACTTTAGAGTTTTCGTGTTGCGTCGAGCATGCGTCGATCGATGCAGATTGGGTACTGGTCGATGCAAGTTACACATGCATCGGTCAATGCAGCTTCTGCGTCGGTCGATACTTCCTCATTTGACATCGATCGGTGCATGTTGGCATCGGTCGATGCCGAATCCTGGTTCGTTGCGTGTTGTGTGTGGATTGTTGTGTGTTGGTTATTGGTACTCTATTGCTTGTGTGTATAGCCCAGTAGATGGGAGGATTGCCTTACTGAGTGTTTATAAAATACTCATGCATTGCAATATGTGTTTGTGGTGCAGGTAAAGGAAAAGTGTGGTCGTGGAATCCAGGCAATGAAGAGGAGGATGTTCTAGGGGCTCGACTCATTGTTTATCTGGCATTGTTAGGTTGCTAGAATTTTATCCTAGAACATTGTTTAGGATTGCTGGTAATTTGGCTTATGTTGTTTTGGATCATTAGTTAAGATTGGTATTTCCGCTGTTGGTTGTGATTGTGGTTAGGTGGCTAGTGGGTATGAGACCACTAGCTGTAGTTTATTATTATTATTATTATTATTTATTATATAAAAAAAAAGGGTCGGTCGTTTCACTATACAACTAAAATTAAACTTTTAAATGATTAGATAAAACAACTATGTGATTTTTTATAAATAACAGCATTTAATTTTAATTTGGATGGAGTTTAAAGTGTGATAAAAATTGAATATTTTAATTTGATACCGATCCGTTGGTCCAACCCGTTGGTCCGACCCACCGGTTTACAGGTTTTTAGCGGATTTTCCGGCTTTTTGTTGGTTTTTAGTTTTCCAGTTTTTAGAGGTAACCCGTACCGGAATGTCTACCGGGTCACTGCTAGACCGATCCGGTCCGAGTTTAAAACATTGGATAGAACTAATACAAAAATTACCAAAATACCATTTGGGACCAACACAAATATAGTTCTTAGTATATTTCTATATCATATAGTAAAACACTATTACAAAATTAGTTGACTTCATTACCAAAATTACTTCTTTATTTTTATTATTATAAGGTTCATCTATATTGTGTTACGTTTCTTTGTTTTAAATTTTTTAATATTATTAAACACACTTTAATGCCTTTCTTAAAAGGGTTACATATAAGATAGTAAGTGTTTAAAAAAAAGATAGTAAGTGTTAATTTATTTTAACTATAACATGTTTTAAGATTTTTCTTTTTGGAAATTTATGGTCTTATCTAGTCATCTTTCCTTCTATCATGTTCTCGTCTGTAATCTTTATTCACGTCCTCCCATTCCTTAAAATGGCAGAGCAAAAAATTAGCACAATCACTTAAAAATATGTTAATATAATTCAAAAATAAAATAATGAAAATAAATAGATAACTTAGCTCAAAGTAAAATAATATGGCTAGACATATTAATTATTTATAATACGTTCTAAAGGTATATTTTAGTTTATGCAGTTACAATTTTGATTAGTGGAATATATTTAAAATAATGTAAACCACCCGTCTAAAAAAATTTTAATCTTTATATTATTTCAATTTTAATTAAAAATTTAGTATATTTTGCTTTACTAAAACGAATATAACGCCTTGTCGTTTTAAATATACAAAAAAGATTGTTATGCCATTTGAGAAAGGGAAAATGACATACATGTTAACGCCACAATTGTAGAGGCCTTTACAATTATTTTCCCCAAATTCTAGGGTTGTCGAGGGGGATTTAATATTCCGAGATTTGGTGAATGCTTCTTTCATCTTTCATCCTCATCTTAAGAGAGAGTTTTCGATTTGGGTAGGGTAAGTTTTTTTTCTTCTTCAAATTATACTTCTTTCACCTCTCATCTTCGTCGTTGCTTTCACTTTGAATTGAATTGTAGGAGTTCAATTGCTTAGCCGAATCTTTGATAGTTTGATTAATTTATTATCTCATCCTGCTTCGCTTACTTCATTATCATTATCTCATCCTGATTAATTGATTGTAAAAGTTCTTGTAGTGTTGCTTTTTTTTTTGTCGTCTCTTGTAGTGTTGATTATTTTGACAATTCTGCATTTTTTTCCCATGTAATACTCTCTAATCTTTGGTGATGATGATTATTCACGTTCATAGTCTTGAAATTTTGTTGTATTTAGATCATGTGTTGTATTTCTCTCACCTCAAATCCCTAGCCACCGCCAAACCCATCGGATTTTATCACGCGGCCATTGTGAGACCAGCTGGCTTCAATATTAAAGTCGATTGATCAGTTGGGCTTCTTCTATCGTTATCCCTCTCAGATTCAGCTCCAAATCAGATGATAGATAGTTGCTATATATTTTTGGGACTCGTTGATTTAGATTCAATAAAATAATTGAATAAATTTTACCTTCTCACAGAAGTTCACCGGCAATGGAGTCTATCAAGTGTGGGAGTTGATGTTGTCGTACTATAAGGTGAGTTTGTAATGTTTCCAGACACCTTATTGCATAGTGGTCTGAATGCCCAATGGTTGCTATTTTGGTGATTTGTGAGTATTTTCTAAACAAAGATACATAGTTAGTTTTTATATTTTTAACTGGATTTATTGATGAAGGATAGAAGACGTGTGTAAACGATATTAATCTATTTGAACCAAGAAGTGTACACATTTCAGTTTTAAGAATAAAACAAAACAAAGAAGTGAAAACATGTTAGAATTATGAGAAGTGAAAACGTACAAAGGGCCTATACAATCAAAAAAAGTGTTGAAAGAATAATAAGATTCTTAGATTAAGATGTAAATAAATCCTTACCAGTTGTTGATTGTTTGAAGATCTTGTAGTGGAGAACTGATTTAGAGAATTTTCAATTGCTCTAGATGGTTGTCTTTCATCTGCAAAATGGTTAGAAGTAAAAATTAGATAACTTGTTGATGTTCAACATATGGAATCAACAAACGTTAGTAGTGCATCTATACTATATTTTTAGAGACTCAATGATTGATATCAAAGTATGTTTTGTGAATTGCTTCCATGATTGAAGGAACTTGTAATTGTGATCTGTTTGTAATAGAAGAAAACTATTAGAATGCTAAAATCATAAAAACTTAAGGATTAGTTCAAAACGAACATAAACTACTTTTATGAAATAAACAAACATTAGTAGCTCATCTACTATATTTTTAGAGACTTACAGATTCATATCTGGTATGTTTTCTTTTTAATTGCTTCAATGACTGGCTTGGAATTCTGATCTGTAAAAGAACACTTTTAGAATGCTAAAAACGCAAAAACTTAAAGATTAGTCCAAAAGCAAACATAAACGACTCACATGTATTTTTCTTGAGTTACGCATAGATTTTTGAACCCTGTAAAAAATATATGCAAACACAAATTAGTTCCATATTAAGAAGAACCCTTTACAAATAGAAAAATGTATGCATACTAAATAATCTACTTACTGTTAAAACCTTAGCATTGTGTAGTGATGATCTACTTACTTTTGAGTGATATTGCTTGTAGGAACGCAGAATCTTCACTTGGATGCACATGCACTCACTGGTTTGAAAAAGCTTCACATCACCAAGGTTAGTGATTTGATTCGGAGCTGTTTATAACATTTTATGAATTTTTAGGTTTTATGACCTTTTTATAAGCTAAAGAGAGTCGGTAGAAATTTTAGATTTGGTAAAATGAAATCTAAAATATTTATTTTTAAATTAAAATTAATCAAATATTCGTGGAATATGCTAAAATTTAAACGATGAGAATATTTAGTGAAGATCATGTTTGGATAGTATCCATATTGTTTTCGTATTATATGCATAAACTAATTATATATGTTAATGTGATAATTATTTTCTAACATAAATTCTTAACTTAAAAGTATCCATATTGCGATTCGGAGATTATGGAGATGATAGAGTCATATATTGTTAGTTTTGGAAAGGTTTAAGTTTAGGGTTTTTAATATTCTTGATTTGGGATTTTAACTATAATGATTAATGATTGATATTTTTATTTAAAGACTGGTTAGTTGCTGTAAACGGCATATTTTTAGTAATCCGATTTTTTGGGGTTTTAATTAATATGGTTGTTTCCTAATTTTCCGTAATACAATATTTGTTATGATAAATTAGCATATTTTATCTCTCTAATTATTTCCTAATTTTGCTCGCAGGTATAAGAGGAAAAATATGTTTGGATACACTTGTATCCTAAACACGATCCGAATAAGGTAATACCGGGTCAATAAAGATTCGCGTGTTTTTGTTCAGTTAGTTTACCTCTTTGCCCTTGATTTGGTTTTTTTTTTTCTTTGTTTTCTGTTTTCGTAGGGGTATGTAATGGAATTTTTGACAAAGTTTTTCTTTTCTCCTTTTGTACTCCCGATTTAATAGTATAGATTTATACCACTTTTCTATTTTAGTTTGTTCTAGGCTAGATGTCTTGAATACTTTAAAAGAAAATTTCAATGAATGTGTGCTTTTAATTATGTGTGTTAGTGATTGAAAACAAAAAATGGTTTTTTTATTGTTGCATCATGTTTACTTTGATGTTGTACTCGACTAGTAATCTTATTTTGATAAATTTTATGTTCCAATAGTACATTTGGATTTATAATGGTATTTTGGATTTTTATCATAATTTTTTTTTTTGTAATAGATTTTTATCATAATTCTTGACTTATAAAATAACATGTCGGTTTTTAGTTTTTTCAAAACACAACATTTATTTTAATACGACTTATCCGTAATCATCCTGTTTTAACGACATTGTATACGGAGGAGGATTTTTATTAACGGATTTAAAATTAAGGAGTTTTACCATTAAATAGATAATCGAGAGGTTTTACCATTAAATAGATAATCGAGGGGTTCTTTTACAAACCATCTTTAGTGAAATCCCTAATTTCTCCTTCTTCTTTCCTTCCTCGCTGCCGTAGTAGCATTTCCTCCGTTACATGAACTCCATGACCAAAATGCATATGCTGTTTGACGAACGGTTGGAGAAGCGGCAAGAGAAATTAGAAGCTCTTCAGTTTTATCTATCTGTGCTGGAATCGGTGGTGAAGATTTCTTCTTACGCCTACATAAATCACAATCTTCGACCTTGGCAAGTTTGCAACGAAGAAAGATCGAGCGGCTTTGGTATATTAGCTCAATTTTTGAATTTAGAATTTTGAACTCGTCTGTGAAACAACTATACATAAACAGGGAAAAGGCTTAAAATCACCTCATCTATTTTTTATTTGGAAGTTTAATACCTCATCTTTTTTTGTTGGAAAAAAATATCTCATTTAATTAAAACGTGTGATTTAATATTCAAACTAATAAATTTTGTTAGTTTCATACTTACGGATTTTTGAAAAAAATAAAATTCCATTTTTACCCTTACTATATTAATTAATAATTAATTTTAAATGGCATAGTATTAATTTATGAACAATTCTTGGGTTCACCCCCACTTAATTAAGGAAACAAATTATTAATTAAAGAAACAAAATCTGTATATCATTCAATTTTAAAGTTATTAATTCTAAACATTATATTATAGTTTTTAATTATAATATGTAAATCTTTTGCCCAAAAAAAATATATGTAAATCTAAATTATTTTTTTATAAACTCAAACTGACATATAATTTTGTTTAATTGTATAATTTAAATCCTAATCATTCTTTTATAAACCCTAATTGAAATACATTTTTGTTTAATTGTAAAATCTTAACCCTAACTACTCTTTTATAAACTCAAACCGACATATAATTTTATTTAATTTTAACATCTAAACCTTAACCACTCTTTTATAAACCCAAACCGATATATAAATTTGTTTAATTGTAAAATCTAAACCCTAACCACTTATTTGTAAACCTAAACCGACATATAATTTTGTTTAATTATAAAATCTAAACCATACCCACTATTTTGTAAACCCAAACCGACATATAATTTCATTTAGTTGTAAAATCTAAACTCTAATCACTCTTTTGTAAACCCAATAACTTTTCTTGATTTATAGGTTTATTTGAATTAAAATTAAATTTAATTAATATTTCTTTTATTAATTTTAATTCAAATAAAATTACAAATTAATACCATGTCATTTAAAATTAATTATTAATTTATATAGTAAAGGTAAAAACGGAATTTTTATTTTTGTCAAAAATTCGTAAGTATAAAACTAACAAAATTTATTAGTTTAAGTATTAAATCACACTTTTTAATTAAATGAGGTATTTTTCTTCCAACCAAAAAAGATGAGGTATTAAACTTCCAAATAAAAAATAGATGAGGTATTTTTAAGCTTTTTTCTCATACATAAACACGCCTTGTGATAATTTAGAAATATATATATATATATTTATATTTGAAACTCACATTTTTATGGTTCTTTTGGATGTGTAGGGTTTGCATTTTGGGGATACAATAGACTAATGTAAGAATAGTATATTGTATCAAATTTTTAAAACTATTCTTACAGTAGTTTATTGTATGAAAGTGAAGCCGCATGCTAAAGTGCAACAATATTACATCCTTCCGAGTTACTTCATTTTTGCGGGACTTGTTTTTGCACCATTGACAGAATCATGTGTTGTTGATGTGAGCGAATTTAGAAAAAAATTGCAAATGCTAGGTGCATGATAAGGACAGAATGGCTTTGGACCATAAGGTCATCATTTCGTAGGTTTTGGTTTTCTTTGTCCTCGGTATATATTTCTACTAATGAAGATACTATATTTGCTAGCTAGTATAAGGTGTTTTCCCTTGATTTTCTTTTTTAACAATAAAGCATTTTAGAGAGTTTAACAAACATGATAATTTGTTACTTGGTATAGGTATTGACAGATGATATCAACAAGAATACAAAAGCTTTGAATTTCTTAGGGTAATTTTGAGACTCTAACCCAGCTTGTCAAAAATTCTAGTGATGTGAATAATATTGTTATGGTTTTGTAATCGTTCCTGCAAAATAATATGCGGTTATTCGGTGGTGGGAACAGGTTAATAAAGTAAATGAAAAATCTAAAACATCTTTGTGAACAGATAGAAGGATGTTCTACTGAAGATTTGTGACTGGATTTAAAGCATGACTTTGTGGTGGTTTTCGACAAGGATTGGGTGTTTTTAGAACGAATGCAAGTACTTATGTTCAAACATTTTGGAAATTTTAGGAATGCGAGTCTTTTTAACTCGCATTGTGTTTTTTGAGATATTAAAAATGGTTTCTAACATATATAGTTAAATTATATAGTAGCATCTACTATGTTTAGGTTGCTTTTCTAAGTAGGAACTTATATATTTCTTTGCTTGGAGGGTTGTAGTCTGTTCCTTGGTTTGTTTTGCAAAACACTAGTATAACTAGATTATGACCCGTGCTAGAGCACGGGTTGATATTTTTTTTATTTATATTATAATTTTAAAAACAAAATATAATTTCAATGATCACGGTTAATGCTCGATTAGGACCTTAAAAACTTTTAAAATCAATCATATAAATTATATTTTATTCTAAAATATAAATAAAAGGAATTTTAACCCGTGCTCTAGCACGGTCCTAAGCATTAATGTTTAATTTTTAATTTCTGAATACGATCATGAAGATCACGATTGATCTTGTTAAATTAGCGATATTTGATTCCTTTTTTTATGATTGAGAGTATATTTTTATCCCTTTAATAATTTTTTATTGATGTGGTTTATCAATAAAATCTGTGGAAAATAAATTGGTAATATTGTGATTTTAGATATTTGGAACCTTATACGTGATCTTTCGAATGAAAGTTTGGAATATCCATGAACTATCAATTTGGAATAACCGGTTTAAGATTTTCTGTTACAATTAAGATTTTATTTGTTACAATTAATATATGGATTAATTTATAATATATGTATAACCTAATTGTAATCATTTATTAAAATTATAAAGTCTACCAAAACAATGTTGTGTACTTCCATTTTATTATAAAGGAGATCGTTAACACTGTTATAATTTATATTTTCTTCTTCCCTTAATCTTATTTCAATTGATTATCACTTACCCACTACTACCTCTTGGAACAAGATGTTCTCATACAAATATCTTTCACACCTTAGATTATTTTCGTCTAAATATGGCCCAAAGATAACATATTGTGCCGGTCAGAGTCTATCTCGCTAAAGATAGCTCAGAGAAGTCTAGTGGGTCCAAAAGAGTGGTTTGCTTGATCTATGTAGAATCCCATCTCGTCTAAAATGTTTTGACATATGAATAGATGGTAGGTAAAACAACTCGTGTTTTTAATATCCAAATATATTATTATAAATAATTCGCTGATCCCAAAAGAAAAAAAGAAGTATCAATGCCAGCTGCAAAAATTTGATGTGATGACCATTTGAAATCTGCCAAAAGAAATATTTGTTTTGAAGAATGCTATTTGCAAGAGAGAAATTTGTATAAAATGGATATGGGAAAGCTAAGTCCGCGTGAAAAGGATGCGGAAGATGTCATTGTCGTTTCTTGTTCGTATGCACACGATAAAGACTCACTTCCATTATTCCATTGATATATAAAAGTATATACAATATGAGCTTCATTATTGGATCAATATTTTACATATAAATAAATGTGTAAGTGTATAACAATCGGGTGATGAGATTGTTTGCCTATGGGCTGTCCCATGAGGGATGGGATGATGAGGGGGAGATGTGGTCCAAATTTTTGTATATTTATGTTAAATATGTGACAAGAGGAGGAAGTATAAGGACCATTCGATATAAAGTGCAATAAATATAAAAGTGGCACTAATTGAATTATTGTTGCGATATTTATTAAATGTTTCTCAAAATGGGTCCTAAATTAATGTAACCTTTTGTGTTTTCTACTTCTTTGAAATTTTAACTTCCTCCAACAAACCTTTAAACCCATTTCGTTAATCACGAAGAGCTTATGTGTTTGGCTTTATAGGTGAAGGAGCCCCCGTGACAAACAAATTTCATACTAGTAGTATATAGTTTGTGCAAAATGTATGTATATTACCAATTAAAAAAATCAATAATAGTATTATCCTACACGTGTGGGTAGCTCTGCCGAAAGGGATGCGTGAAGCTGGCTTTAGTTGGCTCCCAACCAAATCCTATCATCATCGCCTCTTTATTTTCCCCATCTAGAAAATAATATTCGATAATAAGAAAATAAAAATTACTTTATTATAAAAAAAATTTTTTAAAAAAACTTTATTAAGCGATCATATGGAAACTTATTTTATTTTTATAGCATCTTGTATTTTTTCTTAGGCACATGCATGCACCCATGAATATACGAAAATTAAATAAATCCATATATAATACGAATTACCTGGCTATCAATATATATTCATGATACTATAAATTAATAAGTATTTATTCCGTAATTTTTTTTTGTTTTTGTGGTTTATGTAACAAACTTACATCAATAAACAGAGATAAATTCTCAGAAACATTTACAATATATGTGTAACGAAATCTAATGCGTAATGAACTTAGATAATATTAAACCGGCAAAAAAAAAAAAAAAATTTCTGAAAATTATATATCAGAAAAATAGAAAAAAGAATTTAAAAAAAAAAAGATTTAAAGAGAGTTACAAAGATTCAGCGCCGGCATCGAGTGATGGCGCTGCAGCCGCGAGAGTAAGGGTTGGCCTGAGCTCCACGTCGACAATTGTAGTAAGACGCGCCGCGCCGTGAGCACGGAACAGTGTTTCTCCTAAGCGCACCGTAGCTTATGTACCTCCTCGCCGCTAACATACGCCGGTTGATCTCCGAGTCCATATCGAACTCCGCTCCGCCGTAGAATAGATCTCCGTCTTCGTCGCCGAGAGCGGCGGAAACAGAGCACTCTGCTATAGTACCACGGCACTCTGTCTCGATCGGAGCTACGAATTCGACGGAATGAGAAGACACCGCGACGGTGAGAATGACTAGAATCGCGAGAATCGCCGCCGTGGTTATGGAGAGTCCTCTCATTTTTTTTATAAAAGTTTTGTAGCTTTATTATCTCTCTCTCCTCTCTGTGCACGACGAACTTTGAAGAAAGAGAGAAAGAGAGAGAGAGAGATAAAGGTTTTAAAAGAGAAGAAGAAGAAGCTTAGTGAAATGCCACTGAAAGATGGAAGTAATTACGAATAATACCACTTTGACTTATAAGGAGGTGTCGTAAATAAGACAGCTTTTTACAAGTGGGTGTTGGCTTTTGTTAGCTTCAGATCTAAGGATGTTTTAATGCGTTAAGTATCTGATGGCGACTTCCACTAATTATATCATCTTCTTCGTTCATTTTTCTTTTTCTCTTTTATATCAACCAACCAAACTTTTAAATGACTTGATCTCTATTTTATTGTGGATAATTTTGTGTGTTTCTGTTCAAAAAATGGAGTTATGTAAAAAAAAAAAAAATACTAGTACGAAGGTAGATAAAGAATAAATACAGAACGCATATGAGTGGTCTATCCTTCCATGCTTTGATAAATTATTTCAAAAAAGTTTACCTATTAAAATGCCAACAAATTGATGAAGGGAGTTTAATGTACATCTCTTATGTATTGTTCATATTTGTGATTTGTAACTTCATCAAAAATGGACAGTTTAACCTTTGTTATTATATCTAAAAAATAAAAAAATGTGACATTATTAAAACGATATCAGGCGCAGCGAGACGCCGCCACAAAGCAAATTTTTATGCAATGAAAAATAGTTTTGTTATGAAGGATTGGATTGGACCCATCCCCCACCGGGACTTGAACAATATTTTTGGATTTTGTTAAGATATAAAATAATAAAATCGTAAGTTTTTTTATGTGTCACACTACAAAACTCTACGTTCACACCAATTCACGCGTTTTCCATATACAGATATAACACATACATTTGGAGTACGAATTTGAATCACTCTTCAAAATAATATGTCAGTGTTACAATGTATATATTGTATTATTTACACAAAAATGTTGTTCTCGCTAAAAGATAGGGTAATACCAACAAAAATAATTATCTAAAACGCAAACAAGAGAATATAATATCACAAAAAAACACAACAGTAATCTAAAAAGGCCCAAACAATGAAGGCCCAACAATAAAAATCTGGAAAATGCGGCTTTTTTTTTTTTTGTTCAATTTGACAAATATACCGTCACGTAATGAATTGTAAAAGTTTGAATAGTTTGGTACTCAATTGTGTGATTATTAACCTTTTATTTTTTACTTTTCTTCGTTGACTGTTGACCAAAGTCGTCGAGAAACCTTCAAAAGACTTTGTCACGGTCACTCTCGCTCGTGCACCACCGTGACGAAGCCGACGGAATCCACCATGGATTATCCTCCGACGAAGCTTGATTATCATGTAGACATGTTCAATCTTCAATCTCAATCCAGATTCCTCTCCTTATACAAGGTACGATTCTCTCGATAGTAAACCATTATTCGAGCTCTTCGACGTCGACTTCAATGCTGAATCCTTTAATTCGTTTTCTATGTATATCATATATGATTTTAGGTGGAAGATGGACGCACAGCTCTGATATTGGATTCGACGGTGTTTCATCCGCAAGGTGGTGGTCAGCCGTCAGACACCGGTTTCATCGAATTCTCCGATTTGGATTTCAAGTTTTCCGTTCAAGATGTTCGATCGAAAGACGGAATTGTAATATCTGAATCTCTATCATGTCTCAGTGTAGATGATTTTTTCGTAATTTTGTGTTTATGATGTTTGTGTTGAAATTGTTAGGTTCTCCATTACGGAGTTTTCGAAGGTTCGAATTATGAGAGTGGAATGGATATTGAGAAAGGGAAAGAGGTTTGTTTGTTTGTTGATGAATCAAGACGCAAACTCAATTCCAGGCAAGTAAATGTTGATTGAATTTGATTAGAAAAGTCTAGCTTAGTGTAGTTCTACAGGAAGATGAATAGTTTAATGATTTGGTTGTAGTTTTTGGCATGGAAAATTTTTTGGAGTCATTCTTATAATGTTATCACTAGATAGAAGATGTGAATCACTAGTGATGTAGTTTCGTGTAATCTGCTTGTTGAAGTCTTCAGAGTTTAAAATAAAGGCTTGTCTGTTCTCAAAATATAGATTTATGAGTTGTGCAGTTTATAGTTCTTGCATTTTCGTTGTTGTTTTGTTTCTGTAATTTAGAGTTACAGTTAATATTTTTTTATCATCAGGTTGCACTCAGCTGGACACTTGCTAGATATGTGTATGCAGAAAGTTGGGTTAGGACATTTGGAGCCTGGAAAAGGGTACCATTATCCAGACGGGTAAGGATCGATCTCACTTAAGGATGTGTCATCTGCTTTCCTCTTTGCCCACTTTCGTTAATCATAGCGATATATAAAATCTGTGATCTAACAATTACTATGTTATCAGTCCATATGTGGAATACAAAGGAAGTGTTCCACAGAATGAATTGCAGGTGAAGCAGAAAGAGTTGGAGGCCGAAGCTAAGGAACTGATAACCAAAGGAGGAAAGGTTAGTCCTCAGAGTCTCTTTCATAGTTGGATTTCTTTGATTTTGTGTTACGATTCTAATTTTGATTCTTTGTCCTGTATAAGGTTTATGCTGCTCTATTGCCCTATGAAGAGGCATCTGTGCTCTGTGGTGGCAGTCTTCCTGATTATATTCCTAAGGTATATGCCAATATAGATCTTTTCCCTTATCTTCGATTGCTAATAGACCTTGGGCGTCCAGCTTACAGACTTATTTTTTCATCCTAGACGTATCCGTAAATAAATGACACGAGTTCTTATAGGAGCAGCAATGTTTATCTTAAGTTATATCAACATTTTGCAGTTATGTCATATATAGGCAGTGGCTTTTTTTCTTTTTCTTTTTTCTTAAAAATGATATACAATTATTTTTGGTGGTTACCATGGAGAGAAAAAACAATTTCTGTATCAATTCCTGCTCTTTCTGTGTTTTTTTTTTTTTTTAATCATCTTTTTGGTATATGTGTTAGTGAAAGGGAGCACCTAAGGTAATAAGTAATAACCATATTGCATTGAAGGTTAATAAATACCCAGCTAGAGTAAGCTAGACATTTTCTCTAGTTTTTTCTAATAAATACCTATCAAATGACACTGTGACAGAGATTCAACGATAGAATGTCTCTAGGTATATTACTCTAAAAGAAATAAATCAAACTCAAACTTCTGTATTTGCTTACCTTGCAGGGAAGCACTCCTCGGATCATAAGATTAGGTGACAACCCCGGGTGTCCGTGTGGTGGGACACATGTCTCGGATATATCCGATATCATAAGCATGAAGGTACACATCCAATATTGAATATACTGTACCAATCTGAAGTAGATATTTGTGGTTTCCTTCTTTTGCCTTGTGTTTTCCAAAAGTACATGATTCTGATCTTGTTTTTGCTTCAGATCACACAGCTGAGAACAAAGAAAGGAATGACGAAAGTTTTCTACACCATTGCATCTTAATACTTCACTTATTGGTTTCAGCTGCCATACTAATTTGTATACAATAAGTCAAGGTAATCCTCAGCACCTACTTCTTGTTGATACTGTGATTTCATCAACGATTGAATAAGCAGTCCCATCCCATTAGTTTAGTTCTTAGCCTTAAACCGTATCTAAAACAAACAGTTTAAGGTTTGTTTTTACTGTTAGTCCTTGAACAAGCCTAGGTTATAAATTCCCGGTCTATACATAGTATTGTCTGGATAGACGATAAGATATTAGCAAAGGAAAAAAAAATCCCAGGTTATGTGGTTTAAGAGCTTAGGCGAGCTTGCACTGACTAGATGCACATATTACAACAGCTAATGTATTGTTGGAAAAATCGCGGTGGATAAAGACAAACAGAGATCTATCGTATTCGTTGTAATATGCGGAAAAATGGGGTACGTAAGCTAAATGGAATTATCATCAAATGTCATTTTCAGGAGGGGGGGAATTATAGTGACGACAACTATTTTCATCAGTTGGCTTCAACAGCAAGCAGCCTCTCCTGTGGTTCAACAGCCACAAATCAGTATTTTGTGGGTAGTTTATCAAATCTATTAAACGACTCTCCCTATCATTGATAAGTCGTATATGATATGATGATATTGATGTGATATGATATGATCTCCCCACTCCGCCTCTTAACTAGTATTACTATATTGACTCTTGGTATTGTAGAATCATACTGGACATTTAATCCGAGATTTTTATAATATTGTTCGTGCATCGATTTGGTTTGCTTGTTTGGTATTTTTACTAATTATCTTAGGTAGGCAAAATTAGTGCCTGGATGGGATGCGATCAAGGGTTTGAAAACAGTAATTTTGGTTTTACCAAACCGAAACAATCGGTGAGTTTTTCGAGTGAGTTTTGACGTTTATCATCGGTTAAGACTGTGTACTTGTCTGCGGTTTGTGTGACTTTGACAAAATATGTAAAAAATCGAAACTGATTGTTCCAGGTGACGACATAGGGTAGATTTAAAAAAATATACTAGTATAAAAATTTGAATAGTTTTCTGTGTTGCTTCATGATAGGGTTTAACAACTTTGGATTAAGTCAGAGGTGCAAAATGTTAGATCTGTTCCCCTTTTCTACGTCATGCGACCTAACTCGTAAACATTCTCGATTTTTTGCTTACCGCTTAACTTATTAAATATTCTTAAGTCTCTAATTGATTAGTTCCTTTACGTCTCTGTTCGCGGCTACTATGTATGATAGTACGCTACGTCGACATCTAGTAGCCTAGTACCCAAAAAAAGAGAAAAAAATCAGATTTTCTGTAACGTCACTATGTATTTTGGGTTATATTATTCTGTTCATCTGTTGTCCATAAAAACTAAATTGCAATATTTTCAAAATAAAAACAAATTACCACTCTTGACTTTGATCTAAACAAATTACACAAATAAATTTTCTACTAGATTAGGACCCGTGCTAAAGCACGGGTTGAATTTTCTTTTATTTATATTATAATTTTAGAATAAAATATAATTTATATGATTGTTTTTAAAATCGTTTTTGGATAAAACAATATGATGCTCGTAAAAAACACCTATTTTGTAAGTTTTAGATTGTTAATTTTGTAATTTTATGTATGATAAATTGTATGTTTGTTGGTTGTTTTTATTTTAATTTTTGAACATGTTTGGTGAGATTATTTTAATATCACCCGTTCTTAGATAATATTTTATTTTCTACTGCACAATAAAATCTTGGAAATCACGATTAAGTGTCATAAATTTCCAAGATTTTATTCTTTTTTTTACGCCTAACAATATATTTTTATGTCTAACAGTATATATTTTGTAACAATATTTGGAATACTAAAAATTTTATTTTGAAAATTGTATAAATCATTGAAATATTCTCTTTAAGGGGATTTTGTGGATATTTTTAAGTGTATTCCACAGATTGATCAATTAATATATAAATTTTTTAGCCAACCTATATTTAAGAGAAATGCCCGAGAATACCGTCAAACATAGTTTTTGTTCCTAATCTACCACACATTCATTAATTTTCCATTAATACCATTATTTATTCATTAAAAAGACTATATTGTCCCTATTTTATACACCAAAAATGAGTAAAGGTTTTGCAATATCGTCATTCTCAGCCTCTCTTTGGTATGCGTCTGTGGTCTCCGGCGAGATCTGATGAATCTTTTACGATCTAGCTATGACGTCGTTATCTATGGTCTCCAGCGAGATCCGACAAAGCTTTTGTGTTCTCATCGTTCTCACCTCTCTATGTTCTTCGTCGTCGTTCTCTATTATCTCCGGCGAGATCTCACGAAGCTTTTGCGATCTAGCTACAAGGTCATCCATCTTCGTCTCTTTTCGATGTCGCCAATTTTAGTTTTATTTTTTGTCTCTTCTTTGTTACTCTCGTATCTTAGTTATCTTGAGGTTAACTATTTGGAAAAATGAATCGATTATGCTCAATCGGTTGTGTGTAATTAGCCGTTGTGCTTTATGGTCTCTAACGATTATGATAGCTTTGTCTAGCTTTGACGTTGCCAATATCAGATTCTTCTCAGTCATAAAGAGATGTTGCTTTGGATTTGTAAGGTGATTTCAATTTTGATTAAGGTTTATCAATCCTAGATATTTGGTTTAGGTTACATTTGTGTATCTCAAGTTGTGATTGTTTGAATTCTTGTGTATATGGTTGAGTTGTACTCAGTTTGTGGAGAGTGGAAACACAATGACGAAGGAGGCTGGGATTTTGCAATTGTTCGAGAACAAGAAGATCGCTTAGTGAAGTAGATGAGAATACACATATAAGATTTTAGCTGATAAGTTAATTGAAGATTTCAGATTTGATTGTTTAGTCAATGATATCAAACATAGCTATTGTCTATCTCCAAGGATGAAGAGGATGCTAGAAGATTCTACACCAATGTATGTGCAGAATATTGTCATATATATATTTTCCAGGAAGATTCAAGAAGAACTTGAGTTGAATTGTTTGTGTGTAACAATGAGAGAGACCTAAGGTGATGCATATACTAAGGATATGGACGCTTATTCTAAGGGACAAATGGAAAGTGAGTGTGAGGCTTTTGCAAAGGATTAGAGATCATGTTCAGAAATGGTAACATGCCAAAGGATAGGTACGCTTGTGCTCAAGGTTGTTTGTAGAGTTATGGAAGGTGATATAACTCCGCTGGTTATTCAGTTTCAAGATGAGCTTAGTAATTTTGGTGTGCAGGTAATTTCTTAAGCTTTATAAAGTCATCCTAAATTTGTGAAGGTCATCTTGAATTTATGAAAGTCATCATAAATGTTAAGATATCTTTTATAAACATTATGAAATCTTTTTTGAATTAAAATAAATGTGTTTATTTCTTTATTTTCTGTTTTTGCCTCAATTTATTACAGATTGATCCATTAGTTAAGGTGAATGGTTTGATTTTGTGTCTTGTTTGATGGCTTTTAGTATTTGTTTTTGTTTTATGAAGACCATCCTGAAATTTAAAGAAGTCTTCCTAAATTCTCAAGAAATCCTTCCTGAATGCTTAGTTCATACTTATTTCTATTATGAGTTATTAAACCAACCTTTTATTGAAGCCTTTGTCTCATAACCTTCTTAAATGTTTAATTCAAAACAATTATGGGACTGTGGTGAAAACATAGCTACCTACCACAAATCTTAATACAATAATTAACAAACATATCAACATCATGTGATATCTTGTTGTTTTTGTAGCGGATTTATACAATTTGTGTTTCTTAAGTACAATTTGGCTCCTCTTCAATTTTGAAATGAGCTTAGGCAGTGGGGGCATTTGTAAGAAAAAAAAATCACCTATGTCCTGCAATAAAAATTGAAGTCAGTAATCTATTCAGAAAAGTCTTCCTGAATTTCAATAATGCTTCCTGAATTCTCTCAATAAATGCGTCCTGAATTATAAACAACGCTTCCTGAATTTTCAAAAGTGATTTGTAAACACATCAATACACAAGCAACAAACAATAAGCAAAACACAAGCAACAAGCAATAAGCAAAACACAAGCAACAAGCAATAAAAATGATAATGTGGTGTAAGACCATAAGTGGCTAAAAACACATCAGTACACAAGCAACAAGGGTTGATAACATGGTATGATATAATAATTACGGTAGCACAACTCTTTGAAAACCAAGATCCTACAAAAAAAAAATCATTAGTGGGACCTAACAAAAGAATCCAAAATCGACTAAATTCTATCATAACTATAGCATCACCAATAGATCCAACAAAACTAGCAAAGCTACCATCACAATTGTATCCAACAAAACTAGCATCACCATTGTTATACGGAAAAGAAAATTCACAAATAGTATTCTAGTTTAGAAAACCAAATCATTACACAAAGAATACTATCCACAATAGAAAATCTATTAAAATTTACTGAGAAATTTTAGTATAATCCATAAGAATCTACTAAAATTTGCACCCAATTGATTGAGGGTTTTGAAAAATTAGAAAATTCAAAATTACACAGACCTAAAATTGCAATTTCTACAATGTAACGAGAATAGCAAGTGAAAGTAGATACAAACCTTACTTAAGAAGACACAATGATAAAGCGTCGTGTGAGGGATTGAGAAAAAAAAAGAACCATAAAAACAGATCGGAGATGGTGATAGACCGATGACGTTAGACCAAAGACAAGAGATTGGCGAGGGGAAATGAATCTGAGCAAACTCTGTATCAGATCTCTTCAGGAAAAGTGAAGGCGAGAAGATGACGTGAAACAACGAGTGTTTGAGGTAACAACAAATTTGATCCTTACAAGCAAAGGAAGTGCACGGCGAGGAGACGACATATTGGTAATTAGAACAAGGTGAGAGGAACACGGCGATGACGAGGAGATCGAAGTTCGTGCGCCGAGTCGAGAGGTAAGCCGAGGCGAGGAGATTGAAGTTTCTGAGATGAGAAACAAAAGTGATTTGAGTAAGGTTACTTTAGTCAATTGTGTTAGTAGTGAATGTTACGAATGGAAATTTGAGAACCCTATGATATTTTTGGCCTAAAAACATAAAACCATGGTATTTGTGACAATTTTCCATTTAATATATAACATATTTTGTAACCAACTTATAAAAATTATATAATCTACAAAAAGAAATTGTGTACTTCCGTTTCCATTTTATTATATAGGGGATGTTACAAACAAAATCTGCAACCTTATTTATTTTAGTTAATATTGGAATCTCTTCTTATTTTCTAAATTTGCCATAGTGAAGATAAGGGTAAATTATCTGCATAGGATGATTAGGATAAAGGATTTAGTACCATTTCGATATTTATTATATATACCCTCTTGCAAATATAAAATCGTGGGAATTATTAATATTTTGGTTCTTTGAGCAGTCCAAGAAAAATAATAGAGGAACAATTGAATTTAAAAATATTAGAATACATGTAGGGATCTGAGGATGACATCATCAGATAAAAAATGTCAACTAACACACTTATTGCCTTCAAATTGTTGTTGACTCTTCTTCATAGATCTTTTTCTGGGTCGATAAATATTTTTTTGAGTTCCTAAGTTTTTAACATCGTCACGCCTAAAATATCTCGTTGATATATTCTTTCTCAGGAAGTAGTTATGAATTTTTCTTTCTTTTATTTTTCTTTTTGTCATCAAACAAGGTGTAATTTCGTCGTTCTGTAGAAAGAAATAAAAAAATTACAGAATTTATATAATAATTACTATTGGTTTTAAAAAAAAAACTCATCAATTCATAAATAAAAAAGAAATCTGAAAAAAGAAAGAAATCAGAAAGTATCTAACCAAGAAAACTTGCAAAATATACTAAAATAGACCTCTGTATACAACCGAGATTCTAATAAAAACTTAGCATCATTATTGTTTCGGGTAAAAAAATAAAAAAAAAAAATAAAAACTAAAAAGCAACGAATCAAAAACGAAAAAGGCAGAGAAGAAAGAAAAAGAAAAAAAGTGTGAGAAAAGAAAGAAACAATAGTATAAAGAGGGGAGAGAGGCTTTAGATATTTTTTAGCAATACCCAAAATTAGCAAAAACAAAAAAACATTCAACTCGTTAAAACTCTTTCTCCTCCATCCATCCATTAAATCCCCTTCTCCTTCTCTTCTCTTTTCACTTCTCTCACTCTTTTTTTTTTTTTATATTCTCTCCTCCGATTTGTTTCTTCTGACGACTAAGTTCTTCTCTCTGATTCGCGTATTCGTTAAGGTAAAAAAAAAAAAAAAAACCCCCCATTACTCTCATTCTCAATATCTCTTAATGTCTGCTGCTTCTTCACGATTTCGTTTTCGTTCCGATTTAATCTCCGATTTTAGATTTTTATTTTTAATTTGTTCTGTCAATGGGAATTAATTATTGAATAAGGAGATTTTTCGTTAATATAATCCACTTTTTAGAGTTATGATGAACAAAATATGACACGACACGACATGGTGATTACTTCTGATGAAACCAAATCTATCTTTAGATGGGTTTCTTCTCTGTTTTTAGATAGCTTTGCTTTTGTCTGTAAAACCATTTTATCTGGAAACCAAACAACTTTTGTGGTCTGCATTTAATAGCGTCCTATGTAAAAAACTACTTTTTATTTTATTTTTTTAACTCTCACGTTTAACTTATGTAACTGTTCGTTATCTTGGCCCCATCTATATCTTCAGTCCTTCGATATGTGTGCTTAGCCGTCTCTCACTCACCACGTATTTTGTTTTTGTCTCTATGGTTATTAAAGCAGCTAAAGTGGGGTTGGTTTGTGTTTAAGTCTAAGTTTAATCAGGAGTTTAGGACTGTTGATGATTAAAAAAAGTACTAACCTTGATGTTTTTTTTTTTAATCCAAGACTTACAGTATTCTAGATTAGTGGATCTTGTTTTGAATCAAGATTTGATAAGCAGTGTGGTGTATTGATTCAAATCTGATGAGTAAATGGATCTTTGTTGTTTCAGAAACATTATCAAGAAAGTGAATTAAAAAATGCAGGAAGAGACTGATCCTACTTATGGTGAGATTGAGATAAGTTTTGGTTATCAATGCAATAATAATAAGATAGGGATTCCTGAAGATCGTGTTCCTGATGGCCGTGAGGTTCTTGCTGGGTTTAGGCTTCAAAAGACTAGCAGTTTCTCTTGTTTATCTGGAGCTGCTTTAAGCGGCAACCCTACCTTAGCCAATACCAATATCTGCAATGGAGTGATTGGTTCTGAGATTTTGCCTTCTCTAGATTCTCCTAAATCTTTCAGGAAAGTTCCATCTTCCCCTGCGCTTTCTAAGCTTGACATACTCTCTCCTTCTCTTCATGGAAGCATGGTGAGTCTAAGCTGCAGCTCGTCTACTAGTCCGAGCCCTCCTGATCCTGAATCTTGTTACTTGACGTCATTGAGTTCTCCTTCTTCTGTTAATGAAGGGTTTCTCTCTGCCATGGAAGTTCAAGTTGCGGGTGGTGCTGCAGGGGAAGATAGAGTTCAAGCTGTCTGCTCTGAGGAGAACGGTTGGCTCTTTTGCGCTATCTATGATGGATTCAATGGAAGAGATGCTGCTGATTTCTTGGCTTGTACTTTGTATGAGTCCATTGTGTTCCATCTTCAGTTGCTTGATCGCCAGATGAAGCAAAGCCTTACAAAGTCTGATGATGATGTCGAAAAGTTGGAGTTGTTATCAAATATAAGTAAAATAGATTACTCTTCCTCTGATTTGTTCAGACAAGGAGTGCTAGATTGCTTAAACCGTGCGCTTTTTCAGGCTGAGAATGATTTCTTGAGGATGGTTGAGCAAGAAATGGAAGAGAGACCGGACTTAGTATCCGTGGGATCTTGCGTTTTGGTCACTCTCCTTGTCGGGAAGGATCTCTACATCCTTAATCTAGGTGATAGCAGAGCTGTTCTAGCGACCTATAATGGTAATAAGAAGCTGCAAGCTGTTCAGCTCACAGAGGATCATACAGTTGATAACGAAGTCGAAGAAGCTAGACTCTTAAGTGAGCATCTTGATGATCCCAAAATTGTTATTGGTGGAAAAATTAAAGGAAAGCTTAAAGTTACTCGTGCTCTCGGAGTTGGTTACTTGAAGAAGGTACTAGTAATAGATTTATTTAAGTGATGGTTTTATTATACTTGGAAAATAAAAATATCAAGTAGGTGTTGTCCATTAAATTAAATTGCAGGAGAAACTGAACGATGCACTCATGGGAATTCTCCGTGTTCGTAACCTTTTGAGCCCGCCTTACGTCTCAGTGGAACCATCGATGAGAGTTCACAAGATAACGGAATCAGATCACTTTGTTATAGTTGCAAGTGATGGTTTGTTTGATTTCTTCAGTAACGAGGAAGCCGTTCTACTCGTACATTCTTTCATTTCTAGTAGTCCTTCTGGTGATCCTGCTAAGTTTCTACTTGAACGTCTTGTAGCTAAAGCTGCTGCTCGCGCTGGTAAGAATTTTTTTTACTCATGTTTTACTTCAGTGAATTCCATGAAGAACTCTATGACTAAACTTTGATACAGGCTTTACGTTGGAAGAGTTGATGAATGTTCCGGCTGGTAGGAGACGGAGATATCATGATGATGTGACTATAATGGTAATCACTCTCGGTACCGATCAACGTACCTCAAAGGCTTCTACGTTCGTGTGATTTTTGATGATGATGATGGCGACAAATTGTAATTAGTCTCATTTGATCTTCTTTTAGACTCTGGTCTTAAGTTTTTTTACTTCGCTGAAATTATTTTAATGTATATAATATATTATTGTAGTTCTTGGGATTTTTAAGACGGCTAGAGGCCTAGAATTCATCAAGTTTGTCTCGGTCTTCTTCATTTGCCATTTTTTTTTTTGTCTTTTAGTCGGTTTGGTTTGTAACCAGGATGTATGTTCGGTACCTCGGTCCTATTGGATTCATCAATCTCAACGAAGCCATGGCGTCGGAACTTCACTTGCCATTTACATTTACATTATTGTCGGGGAATATGCTTTGGAGTTTGGCCGTTTTAAGCAAAAATAAAGACAGTACCGATTGTTAAACCAGGCCAAACCAAAAATCTGTTGTGATTCGGTATAGACCGGGTTCCTGATTACTACAAAACCGTGACGGTTATTGGACCCGATAATCTACAATGCCTACATATTACCGTTATAGAAAGTTCGTTGGAAAGCAAATAAACCAATTTTCTCTAGTTATTTTTACTCAATTATCCAAAAAAAAGTTTGAAAAACTTACAACGGTCATCTTTAAATGCAACGGTAAATTCATTAAAAACAACCGGAGTGACAAACTCAATTAACTTGAATAGATAAACAAAGAAACAACTTCCTAAAGATCAGCTACGACTCTAATGAACATCTTTAAAAATCAAGATAAAACAAACTAAAAACTAAATCAGCCGTAAAAACAAAATCGTGCATAAGACTATCACCAACTTTATTCTTCACATCATAGATGCTGTTTTTAAGGCTGGTTAATTCATTGGGCTTGAAATTTTTGTTGCAAGATTTGCAATCCCACAAAAAAAAAAAAAAAAAAAAATTACACTCCCTTTCAAAATAATTGTGTCGGATTTGGTTATGAACCAGTTTTTTTTTTTCTTTTTATTTGCCTAATGATCTCGTTTGTCCATGTTCAAGAAAATGAAATACAAAGTGTGTGCAAAAACAAATCATATAACTAAGCTCAATTATGTGGCTTGATAGAGATGATGTTATTAGACTCGATGATGATGTGAAAATCAAATACAAAGTGTAATGATTACAAGTTGTAATTTACAACTATAGGTTTCAGTAAATAAATTAATAATAGTTATTAAAGGTAGAAAAGGCAAATACTAATACATAAAATTTAACAAAGTAGGTGCAAATTATAGTATGTAAATGAACTAGGGAAAATTGGAAATAAAGGATAAATAATTGAATTATTGTCCATCTATGTATTCTATATTTATGTTTGGTCATATATGTTTTAATATCATTTAAACTCCATTATATCCACATATTTTAAAAAAATCTTGAGCAATTGCCAATTGGTCATACATGCTTTAATATCATTTAAACTCCATTATATCCTCATATTTTTTAAAATCCTGAGCAACTATTAAAATTTGAAATAAAAAAATCATTTATTTGAAAAACATTTTGGACAATATATAGGGCCAACAAAAATTTACAGTTTAGTAAAACCTCTATAAATTAATAATGTTGAGACCATAGTATTTTTTAATTTATAGTGATATTAATTTATCTTTTTTTTGTTCAAAATATATTAATTTATCTATAAATAATAGATTTATCTTTTTTGTTTAAAAGATGTTACTTTATCTATAAATAAATAGTTATTATTTATAAATTAATAATTATTAACTTATAAAAGTATTTTTTAATTGTTAAAATTCTTGAAATATATGAATTGAAAAAAAATCTAAACAATAAGATTAGTATTTGTATGTTCTACAGTTTTTAGTTTTGGAATTGGAATTTTAATATTTAGAAAAAAAATATTATTTTTAAACAATAAGATCACTTATATACATGATTTAGTGACTACAATTGCTATATTTTAACAATCTATAAGACTTTCAAAATGAAAATTACATATTTTTTAGAATTAGAAATCTTAAATAAAATTTTGGTTATTTTTATGACAATTAGTTGAACATTTGTAAAATTTTGGTGATTATTAGAAAATTAGTTGAACATTTGTGAGATCTTCTGTTTAGATTAATAATTTAATATTAAAGGAGTTATTTGAATTAATTAAATTGTTGTTCAAAAAAAAAAGAATTAGTGCTGCTAGGTTTGGCTGGTTAGTGCTGGTCCACTACCGCCGAGACGTTTGAGCTGTTCTATCATTCCATGTTTTTTAACCAACCTTCGTATGCGAATACTACTGATAAAAAATATATAATCTTCTATTTTCTTTTATTGTTTTCGTTTTCTTAAGAGGTCTCTCAAATCTTTTATGTAGTGTTTTTCTATAATCATCGTTAGCTATATTATATCTCCAATTGATATAAGCAGTGGCAACTCTGTCCTAATTTTGGATAATTTAGATTTATTAACTAAATTAATCCTTAAAAATGAAGAAAAAAAATTAATTAAATCAGAAATAAATGAAAAAATGTCGCCCACCGTGGGGCTCGAACCCACGACCACAAGGTTAAGAGCCTTGCGCTCTACCAACTGAGCTAGACGGGCTTTGGCGTTGGTTTCGTTTCAGAAAAGTATATAATCTTATTTCTATTTAATTTGAATTTTTGTTAAGGTACTTCTAATTTTTTTGGTAATTAACCCTATTTGTTGTTATTTTCTTGAGTAAAGACATTATAATACAACATTTATTGTCAACATTAAGAAAATAATAGAGTTCTAAGGTTTAAAGATATTATAAACATATATGTTTAATCAAGCAATTTTATGCAAGCAGATTTAGAGAGTTTGAGACTAGCTACACTCCTTCCTTATACTCATTTCCTAAAAAGTCGACACAAGTGTCTTGTTTACACCTTCTTACACTCGAAGAACCATTAACTATAGTATATAGGCGTGAGCTCCTTACAAAAGGATTGATTGAAATCTATATTTGAAATAAACAAGACACTTGTGTCGTCAGAAAAGTGGATCCTTAACGACATTGCAATTATTTGGGTAAACCTACAACATAAAACAACATGTTGTAGCGATTGCAAACACATTATGCAAAAATAAGTTGTTGCACATGTTTTTAGTAAACATGGCAAGGACTCGTGGATGTATGAAAATTTCATAAACAAATGGATGGAGAAATCCATCGTCTCATTCTGCTGCATTTGCTCTTTGAGATAAATAATAAGAATGGTCATGTTTTATGTTTATTTTGAGGTCAAACTGGAGTACTAAACAATACAAAATAATTTTTAAAAAAACATTTAACTATAAATAAAACATAGTTTTTTCCTACTATAACAATATTAATTAATATTTAAACATAAACTGAAAATTTCGAATCTTGGAAAAATCTATCAACTCGTGTTGTTGTAACTTGTAACATAGGCCATAACTTGTTTAGTATCTATCACTTGTGTGATATGGTATTTTTTTTGGTCGTCAAGTTAATACATTATCTATGGACCATAACATTCATTGGCCAGTCTGATTTTATGTCGTTTCCTCCCAAAAAGAAAAAAAGTTAAATGAGAAATCAGTCTCCTGACAACCAAAGAGACGTGTGACAGGAAACCATATATCAACATTATCAAACTTTCTAAATCTTGCAAAAAACCTTAGGAAGAGCCATGGGAGAAGAAGCTATAGTTCTGTATCCAGCACCACCGGTAGGTCACTTAGTGTCCATGGTTGAGTTAGGCAAAACCATCCTCACCAAAAACCCATCTCTCTCCATCCACATCATCTTAGCTCCACTGCCTTATCAGCCTGAATCAATCGCCTCTTACATCTCCTCCGTCTCCTCCTCCTTCCCTTCAATAACCTTCCACCATCTCCCCGCCGTCACACCGCACTCTTCCTCCTCCCCAACCTCTCGCCACCACTATGAGTCACTCCTCCTAGAAATCCTCTGTTTCAGCAACCCAAATGTCCACCGAACCCTTTTCTCAATCTCTCAGAACTTCAACATCCGTGCAATGATCATCGATTTCTTCTGCACCGCTGTTCTAGACATAACCGCCGATTTCGCCTTCCCAGTTTACTACTTCTTCACCTCTGGAGCCACTTGGCTCGCCTTCTCCCTCTATTTCCCGATCATCCATGAAACAACCCCCGGAAAAAACCTTATAGACATTCCTCAGCTTCATATCCCCGGCGTTCCTCCGATCAAGGGCTCCGATATGCCCAAGACGGTGCTCGAACGAGACGACGAGATCTATGATGTTTTAGTAATGTTCTGTAAACAGCTCTCGAAGTCTTCAGGGATCATTATCAACACGTTTGATGCTTTAGAGAACAGAGCCATCAAGGCCATAGCAGAGGAGCTCGGTTTTCGAAATATTTATAGGACCGCTCATTGTTCAAGGAAGAACCGGAGAGAACCATGGAAACAACGGAGATTCTTGTCTGACTTGGCTCGATTCGCAGCCGGAACAGAGTGTTGTGTTCCTATGTTTTGGGAGCTTGGGTTTGTTCTCAGGAGAACAGCTAAAAGAGATTGCTATTGGTTTAGAGAAGAGTGGACGTAGATTCTTGTGGGTGGTTCGTAATCCACCAGAGTTACAAAACCAGACAGAACCAGACTTGAAGTCTCTCTTACCGGAAGGATTCTTAAACCGAACCGAAAACAGAGGAATGGTCGTCAAATCATGGGCTCCGCAAGTTCCGGTTCTGAATCATAAGGCCATTGGCGGATTCGTCACTCACTGTGGTTGGAATTCAATTCTCGAATCCGTCTGCGCAGGTAAGTTAAGCATACACGTATTTCAATTATATATATGCGTGGAGTGTAATGTTCAGTATGGTTAATTCACTTGGTTTGACAATATGATAGGCGTACCAATGGTTGCATGGCCGTTGTACGCTGAGCAAAGGTTTAACAGAGTGGTGATTGTGGAGGAGATCAAGATTGCGATCCCGATGAATGAATCGGAGACGGGTTTCGTGAGCTCAACGGAGGTGGACAAACGAGTCCAAGAGATAATGGAGGATGGTCCGGTTAGGGAGAGAACCAAGGCTATGAAGAACGCAGCCGAATCAGCCTTGCAAGAAACCGGTTCGTCTCAGACAGCATTGACTACTCTACTCCAGTTGTGGAGCACAAAATGATCTTTCAAATCAAGTCTTGGGAATCAAGGAATCTAGTATGAGTTCATTAAGTCTGAAAAACAAAAGATTTGCTGCTGCTTTGTGAATTTTATTTCACCGGACTTATTTTCTCTTACTATTACATATTTTTTTAAAAAAATATGATATCCTAACAAAATAGGTATTGCATAAAGCCATAAATTATTTTTTGGAGCTTACCATAATAATTTCGAATTTTGTAAGAGTTTACCAAACTAAAAGTTTATTAAAATAAAAATGTATCTGCCCAAAAGATGGTTGTTTTGATACTCAAAACAAAAACTAGTGAAGAAACAAAAGATACTTTGAATTATGAAGCAGATCTGAATTAGGTGGGTTACGAAGATCAACCAATGAAAAACATGTTTACCAGTTAAACTGCTGTTTATTGGTACAGCCTGTGTCAAATCTTGATTCGTCTGTCTCTTTTTACATAGGCTGGCCACTACCATTTACCATGATTGGTCCATCTTATATTTGCTTTTTTTTTTTTTTTTTTTTCTCCAAGAAAAAGTTAGTGATGACAATGTCGTATTTGTTACGTATTCCAAGAGCCGTGTGTGATTTATAAACCATCCTATCATCATCTTCCAGTTTAACATTCTTGGGAAAAATTTCACAACCCCTAAGAAAAACCATGGAAAAACAAAATGCTATAGTTTTGTATCCATCACCACCAATAGGTCACTTAGTGTCAATGGTTGAGTTAGGCAAACTCATCTTATCCAAGAACCCATCTCTCTCCATCCAAATCATCTTAGTTCCACCACCTTATCAGCCGGAATCAACCGCCAACTACATATCCTCCGTCTCTTCTTCCTTCCCTTCAATCACCTTCCACCGCCTCCCCACCATCACACCACACTCCTCCAAAACCTCGCCAAAACACCACGAGTCACTCACCCTAGAAAGCCTCCGTCTCAGCAACCCAAATGTCCACAAGACACTGCTCACCGTCTCCCAAACGTTCAACCTCCGTGCCATGGTTATTGACTTCTTTTGCACCGCCGTGTTAGAAGTCACCGCCGATTTCACCTTCCCGGTCTACTACTTCTTCACCTCTGGAGCCGCTTGCCTCGCTTCTTTCTTCCATCTCCAAACTCTCGACGAAACCACAGCCGGTAAAAACCTAAAAGACGTCCACACGCTCCTCAACATACCCGGCGTTCCTCCAATCAAAGGCTCTGATATGCCTAAACCGGTTCTCGAACGTGGCTATGATGTTTACGATGCTTTCATATTGTTCTCTAAAGAGCTCTCAAAGTCTGCAGGGATCATTGTCAACACGTTTGAAGCATTAGAGAACAGAGCCATCAAGACCATAACAGAGGAGCTCTGCTTTAAAACTCTATATCCAATAGGACCGCTCATTGTTCAAGAAAGAACCGGAGATAACCATGGAAACAACGGAGATTCCTGTCTTAGTTGGCTCGATACGCAGCCGGACCAGAGTGTTGTGTTCCTATGTTTTGGGAGCTTGGGGTTGTTATCAGGGGAACAGCTAAAAGAGATTGCTATTGGTTTAGAAAAGAGTGGACATAGGTTCTTGTGGGTGGTCCGTAATCCACCGGAGTTACAAAACCAGACGGAACCGGACTTGAAATCTCTCTTACCGGAAGGATTCTTAAACCGAACCGGAGACAGAGGAATGGTCGTCAAATCATGGGCTCCGCAAGTTCCGGTTCTGAATCATAAGGCCGTTGGCGGATTCGTCACTCATTGTGGTTGGAATTCAATTCTCGAATCTGTTTGCGCAGGTAAAATTAAGCATACATACTTAATACACATTTCAATCATATAGTTACGTGTATATGTAGTAGAATGATTCAGTGTGGTTTAACTCAACTGGTTTTACCAAAATAGGTGTACCAATGGTTGCATGGCCTTTATACGCTGAGCAGAGATTTAACAGAGTAGTGATTGTGGATGAAATAAGGATTGCAATCCCGATGAATGAATCGGAGACGGGTTTCGTTACCTCGACGGAGGTGGAGAATCGAGTCCAAGAGATAATGCAAGATGGTCCGGTTAGGGAGAGTACCAAAGCGATGAAGCACGCAGCCAAATCAGCTTTAACCGAAACCGGTTCGTCTCATGCCGCGTTGACTACGTTACTCCAGTCGTGGTGCCCAAAATGATCTCAAGTCTTGTAATATCAACAATTAATGGTTGGAACTATGTTTCTAGAATTATAAATTCCTATATTAATGGTCTTAGAAACTTTCCATGTCTTGTAACATCATTAACGGAGAAAATAAAGCATTTTCTTGTATCGAATTATCAAAACACGGTAAAGAAATTAAAATTTCCGCGTGATGAAATTTGGGTTCATTTGGGTTAAGTTATTAGTAGAAACAAATACGACACTGAAATAACACGTGTCAAAAATCTATTGAAAATCAACGGCTAAGATTGATTGTTAATATAGGTAAGGAATCTTCTACTGTCCACTGGATGGGATATACACATCTGTGATTTTTAATAATAAGCTTCAGTTACACATCATTAATATTATTATTTTACGCGTTACAAATATTTTTAGACAGAAACAACAATTTATCAATCTATCTATCTCCTTGTGTTCGGTCCTAATCTCTCTTATCTCTGTCTTTAGCCATGGAGAATCTGACCTTAGAACTCAACATTTACTCTGCAAAAGATCTTGAAAATGTCAACCTTATCACCAAAATGGACGTATACGCCGTCGTTTCTATCAACGGCGATGATTCTCGGAAGAATGAAAAAGAGAAAACTCCCATCGATCGGACCGGTGAATCTGAGCCAACGTGGAACCACGCCGTTAAATTCTCCGTCGATCAGAGGTTAGCTTACGAAGGCCGTCTGACCCTCGTCGTGAAACTTGTCTGCGATCGGGGGATCTTCGGCGACAAAGATCTCGGAGAAGTCCAAGTCCCGGTTCTTGAGCTTCTCCATGGCTCTACGCCGTCTCCGTCGTTTAACCGTAACGGTCAGGGGATGATGAGATTTGTAACGTACCAGGTGAGAACTCCGTTTGGGAAAGGTCAAGGCTCGCTGACTTTTTCGTACCGGTTTAATACGCCGTCTTTTGAACCGGATTCATCGGTTTCATCATCTTCACCGGTTTACACGAATCCGATTCATACACCTCCTGATTTGCCAGCGACGACGACGACGATGTCTTATCCTCCTCCGCCGTCGTCTGAAGCTAGCTTCTATCCACCACTTTCGTCAATTGAACATCCGCCGTCGTCTCAGCCGCAAGGATATTCCGCACCACCGTACCCGTACCCAAACCCAAACCCGTATCAGTACAATTCTCATTATCCGGCACAGCCAATCAACATTTACCCGCCGCCTCCGTCACCCTCCGCCTCGAACATATATCCTCCGCCGTATTACAGTACTTCTCCGCCGCAGCATCAATCGTATCCGCCGCCTCCCCGTCATTCGTACCACCAAACGCAACCGACACATTCATTTCACGGGTACGCGCCGTCGTCTCCGCAGAATCATCACGGATGTATTTATCCTCCGCCGTCACCGTCTACGCATAATCGACATGGGTGTGTTTATCCTCCGTCACCACCGACAACAAGATACGGATACGGTAGTCCGACAACGACAACGCAAACGCCGCAGAAGAATAATAATAAAACAGGGCTTGGGCTTGGAATGGGAGCTGGGCTTCTGGGAGGAGCATTGGGTGGGCTCTTACTCGGCGATTTAGTGTCTGACATTGGCTTTGATTTGTAATATACTCATTTTTTATTGCTGTAAACAAAAAACAAAAAAACAAAAGTACTACAATTTTGATTACAAATAATGTCGGGTCCATAACTCATATCATATGTAAAAACAGTGAAATAATTGTGCTATATTTCATTGGACTTGAATGAACCCTTTTCGCATTGTAATTTGGCTCATGCATGAATTGGTAAAAGACGTGGACAACATAACTGAGGTCATGAAGAGTAGTAGATAAAATCGTTCAACAAGTCTTTGAAACTGCTTACGATCAAACAGTACTTAGCCATGTGAAGCTTTTTAAATGAGAGAAATCTGAATTGAGATTTGAAGTTTGAAAAACATGTGTACATATGATAATCAAGCGATAGGTTCATGGTTATATTACGATGTGAAGAAAAAGGCTATAACCAAACAAGTTAAAATTTCATACAATTCAATTTGAAAAAAGGTTTTGTATGTTATTATATATGCAAAAATAAGCCCCTAGAAACATAAAACACAAATTCAAACAAGGAATAGAATTGAATGTGCAATGCCATGGATAGCTTGGTCCTAGTATGAGAAGCATATGCATCATTATTAGGAATTATTATTCTTAGTGTAATGATCAAACCTCAACCAAATAATTAATAATATTTGTGGATTAAACTTTTACTTCTTTCTCATTTACTAATAAAGATCAATAGAGTATTAAGTATTTTCCAGATGTGTCATATGAAAAAAACCGTCAATGCCGTCATCACCTAATAATATGATGGGATCTGTTGTTTCAACTCTCTCAGTTTCTCCAACATTCCCAACTTTCACTTTCAGCTTCTCCCTAATCGTTTATGTCACTTGGACTTATCAACAAGAAATTCGCATACAAAGAAAAGAAAGATAGGAAAACTCTTTAAGCAAGCAGAAAACAGAAGCTCAATGATGGCTCCCAAAAACGACCACAAGGATGAAGAACCGTAAAGGATATGAGTAGTCGAGTAGAAATAGTTAGGGGATGACTAACCCGTCGTAAATAGTCAAAACATCATTTGTCCTTGAAGGCACAAATTGAGCCCGTTTTATGCGTGGGTTTCATGGGCCATTTGTAGTAGCATTTTTTCTGATGATACGCCTTTTGTTCCCCAAAAAAAAAAATATAATACTAACGTCAAAAAAAAGAAGATAATGCTAGTTAAGTTCTAATATAGAGTATAGACTGACAAAGAGTGTACAAGCGATAACACCCTACAAAAATAGTTAGTGGATAAAATAATTCATTTCTTGGTGAAAAATTCTGAGAGGAGCATCATTGACACCACACCACTATTCTCTCTTTTTTATTTCCCTGATATGACATTCAATTCACGAGTTGTTTTTGTTCCTTTACTCCTGAGTCGGCTACTTTTTAATTGGGATGCTTTTGTGTACTCTTGAAATCACAACCGTCGCGTTTGCTGTATCTCTATTCAGCTCCTACGGCTACGATTCAAAAGCCGGAATTTAAACCTTATCGTACGATTTAAATATCTTGTGCAAGTGTTACATGTGTCCACTGTCTAGTTTGTCTGCGCGGATCTAGTTTTTAGCACTATTTTTATTAATTTTCTCATTCTTTAACACTTGACCGGTGATGAGATCAAGGGTCTGAATGGTAACTGCGGTCGGGGCGGAAAAATCTGTCTGCGGACCAGACCGCTATGTTTTAAGTGTGGACAACAGACCGCAGCGGTCCAAGTCTATTTGTAAAGAAAAGCGGTCCGCAGTTAGTCCGCAGCGGTTTTGTTTCTATGTTTTGTAGACCACACCACTGCGGACTATACATGATGAATAGTAGATAAAAAACGGTCTGGTCCGTAGACAGATTTGTCCGCCCTGACCACAGTTACCATTCACACCTCAAGTATAAGTAGTGCGGTTAGGTTTTAACCATGGTTAAGGTTTATGTCAGACAGTGAGGGAAGAAAGTCACGGAGTTGGGTAAAACGGAGACAAGATATGACTAGAGACACACACCTTCCTCCGTTAAGATTTTCCCAAATCACCCTTCCTTACTTGACCGGAACTCTTTCACTCTCGATTTTTCTACGTTCGGCTTTTTCGTAATATCGCTGTCACCCTGGTCACACGTACGTGGGAGAGACATGTACATTCCTTTCCGATTCCCATCTCGTGAAAAACCAAACAAATAGTAGCTTCAATCAAAGCTTTGGTTTGAAATATGTTCTTAATTTACGCAACAAAAAAATGTAGTATTGATGAAAGGACCAAATGCAATAGTTTCTGTTTTTATCAAATACTATATAACTATGTTAGTTTTGTATATTTGGTGTTGTTTATTTGTTTTGAGAAAATAAAATTTTTAGATTATGACAAGTTAATAGTTGACTATTTCTTTGCTTGGTTAGGGAAAGGAAATAGTAGTAAAATATACCATCGTAATCCACACGTACACATTGTTTTTAACTTTTGACAAAAATAATTGATTAGCTACCTAACAAATTGACATTTTCGTTTCTCTTATTGTGAGGCAAGTTCAAATAAAATAAATTACATATATTTCACTGAGACGCCATGCAGATTCATATGCTTACACAATGCTCTCGCCATCTCTTGCTCTCGCCATCTCTTGAGTTCTCTCAATTAGTCTTCCCATGCGGTTCATTTAGTATATATGGCTATGCTGAACAGAAAAAGGAATATTTAAAGTTTTTTAGATCGGTAAAATACAATATTAAAGTTTCATATTACAAAAATGTCTTTAAAAAGCATAGGGATATGTGTCTTATGGACAGTAGATAAGAGAGTGGTCCTTAAAACAGACCATGAATTATGGGATCTTCTTCCCCTTATTAGCTATTGTTATTTAATTTTCTTATTTTTTTATTTTAAATGGTCGTCAAGTTGTGTATTGGATTTATGCATTTAATTATTTTTCTAATCCGTATAAACTTGTTAGAAACCGAACAGCACCCTTTGCTTCTTTCACTAGACAAACCCTTAATTAGCGATATTTGAGGCAGAAAAAAAGACAAGGTTGCGTGTGTTTTACTCCAAAAAACCCCCTTCTTTTATTTACTGTTTTCTTCTTTTTTCCATGGTTAAGAACAATTACTGTATCATGGTCAAGAACAATTAGTGTATTTTCTTGGTATGTTACTAATAATTATATGTCATTTTTGTTGTTTTATATTTTCAACTTTTGGGGTTTAGGAGTAAAAGTGGAGTCACTCTACTCTGCTTTTACCCTTTTTCTTTTCTTTTCTTCATACAAATCCAAATTTTCTTTTCTATGTATCCCTAATTTTTCTCTTCTCGTCCCTTTCAGAATCTGAAGTAAGAGAGAGAGAGATAGAACAAATTGAAAGGAAAAAATAAAAGGGAAGGCTGTGTGAGAGAGAACCCACCAAAGCGTGCACGAGAGAGGCAAAAAAAAAAAAAAAAAAAGCTTTTGATTTGTATAAAATCCCACCACACTTCTCTCATAGCATTCCTTCATAACACATCTCTCTTTCTTTTTCTCTCTCTCTCTCTCGCTCTCAGTTTTGTGGGATTGTTTCTTTTTTTAGGGTTTTCTCAGGTCTTCTGTCTTTTAAAGGGTTTGGTGAATTCGCTAAAGTTTCTTCCTTTTGTATCTCTCTCTCTCTCTATCTACCTGTCGTACGTCTCCCCTTTGTAAAGGAAGCTATAAGATTTCAATCTCATCCCTAGTTAAACCTGAGAAAAGGAATCTTTGTGTTGATTGATCAATGGAAGGTTGTCCAAGAAACAGAGAGATCGGTCCAAAACTTCTTGATTTGATTCCACAAGGAAGAAAATGGTATCAAGAAGACAAGAACAACATAGATCAGGAGAAGAAACTTGAGCTAAGGCTTGGACCACCTGGTGGTGATGAAGAAGACCGTTCAGCGATGAAGAAGAACAACAACAACATAGAGACAAGAAACATCAAGATGGAATCAGAAGACAAGTCTTTCCAAGGTTTCAACGGCAATCACTTCTCTTCTTCCAACAAAACTTCTCAGAAAAGGTATAATCATCTTTTTGGCCCTCACTGTTAAAGTTTTCTTACTGTTTCGAGAGATGAGATTATTCTATTTGGAACATTAGGGACCCATCTCCTGCAATCTCTATTGGTTTTTTTCACCTTCACATGTTAGAAGTTTAAAGTTTTGCTCTGTTTTGCTCTGTTTTTGTCGTTTGGTATTAACATATTTTGTATTTTTTTGATGTGTTGGTTTAAAGAACCGCTCCTGGTCCAGTAGTGGGTTGGCCTCCGGTTCGTTCATTCAGAAAGAATCTAGCGAGCACAAGCTCTTCAAAGTTGGGAAATGAATCCTCACATGGAGGTCAAATCAACAAGAGTAACGATGATGGTGAAAAGCAAGTTGAACCCAAGAGAGAAGGAATGTTTGTGAAGATCAACATGGATGGTGTTCCTATTGGTCGTAAAGTTGATCTCAATGCTTACAATAGCTACGTACAGCTCTCTTTTGCCGTTGACAAACTCTTCAGAGGTCTACTCGCAGGTTTAAATCTTGATTTCAAATCTATTTTTTAATGTTCTTAAAGATTGTTTCTTGTGTGTACTATGTAAGTGTATGTTATTGGTTATTAGCTCAAAGAGAGAGCTCTGGTGGTGAAGGAGAAGAGAAACCTATAATTGGATTATTAGATGGGAAAGGAGAATTTACTTTAACCTATGAAGACAATGAAGGGGACAAGATGCTTGTTGGGGATGTTCCTTGGCAGTAAGAATCTTTTTCACCTTTTCTTTTCTGAATCTGATTCAGTGTTTTGCAGAATTAGATTCTTGATCACATAACAACAAAAAACATCTCAGCTTTTTATTACTATTAGTAGTAGTATTCAAATTGATTATTCTTTATAGAAAGAATAGATTTTTTTGTTTGGAGCGTTTTCTAATACCATTTCTTTTTCTTGCATACTAACTAATCTTTTGTCTAAACCTAGAATGTTCACTTCATCTGTGAAGAGACTGCGTGTGATTAAAAGCTCTGAGATTTCATCTGCCTTGACATGTAAGCTTATGTTCTCATGTGTTTAAGTTTAGATGATTTATTAAAGCTATATGACTGAAAGGGTTCCTATGTGTATATATTTGCAGTTGGATGCAGTAATAAGCAAGATAAGATGAGGCACTGAAGAGTGTTATAGAAACTACTATTTCAGACAGAGGGTTTCACAGCTTATAAATGTACATCTGGTTTTTTGTTATATATAAGAGATAATCATTTAGTTTTGTCCAAAGAGACAATTTGATCTGATCTGATATTCCCATGTCTTCAAAGACACTTTGGACGATGAGATTATAGAAGCAGTTTAATTAATCAAAAGAGATAATTAGAACATAGTAATAATTATCTCATGTCTGCCATAATCTTTTCGGAAAAAAGTATGAAATTTTTATTCTCTGTAAAAAAGCTCTTTTTAACTTTTGTTCCTTCCAGCTTTGGCTATACAACCTTTAATCATGTAAAAAGCTGGGAAAGAAAGGCCATTATTGTTATGTGTGTTTTTACTATTGAACCTGAGTATGTATGTGCATAAGAGGATAAGATTGGAAGTTGAATACTCAAAATGACTTTTTCAGAATGATCAGTCCATATCGATAATTTTGGTCGCTATCATCTCTTTTGTTGTATAGGTAGAATTTAGCAGCTTTTTATCCTCACTTTTAGTCATACATACATTGTATGTAAACACATTTCAATGTATCCACATATATATTGGACCGTTTCTTGGTGGGCCGAGTGAAAAACATCCCAATGAAATATTGTTTGATTTAGCACATTGTTTACGTGTTCAATCAAATAAGTGAATAATAACGTTAAGCAATAGTGTGCCGACTTAAATTCATCGAAAATTTCATCCGAAGTTGTCGCCGTCTCCGTCTCCGACCAAAACCATTGTGCAGCCAAACAACTATATTAAATAACTTTTGGATATCAGTATAAGACATTAGCTAAGTTTTGAAGTTCTTCTAGACTTTGTTATAAACAAGCTGTAACATCGGTTAAGATTGTGCGCTAATCAAGTGGCCTAAGACTGAGACCACAGTTCTTTAACTCTTAACATAGAAGACCAAACTCATGAACAAGGGGTTGTTGGTGACATTGAAGATTCATCCATCAGACTCATCAACTCTAGTCCACAACCACAATATAGGAAGACAATTTTTCAAACAAAAGCAAACATTTTCTGAAACACATTTAAAGCGAATACCCGCAATTTCACTGTGTTAGAAATATCAATTTTAATTATATTTCATTTTTTATTTATTCCGAATGTTTTTCAGCTTTTGGAACCTAAATACACATTGACTACTTTCATTGGTTATAATTTTCTATTTCTTATCAAGCATGAGGAAAAACTAAAGTGCAACAACATGATTCTTCTTATAAAGCAGTAATAACTGCATGAGTTAGAATTTGTTGTTGGGGGTTTGGGAGAAAATACTGAATGAGAGACTTGAAAAATAAAATATGATAGGAACATTACATTTTCATTTTACAGATTAGTCTTTTTCGTTGAGACATGCCTAACTCACATAGCAACGTGAGACTCGACTTATTACTCCTTCAAATAAAGGAATCCCTTATCTATTCATCTAATATGTACATGATTGTGATGGTTATTGTTCACCACTGCAGCAAAGAAATTGAACTTTGAAAACTTATCAAATAAAAAACTTCTATACATATGTCGACATAAACTTACTTAATTCTCATGATGACCAATAAAATATATAACTGGCTGGATTTCTAACTCGTTCAAAAAGAAAAAAGAAAAAACTATATGCAAAGGTTCTTGGTAAGGCTGAATACAGGCGAACATAACATACTGATTTTTGTTAAGACTGTGTGCCACTTTGATTGAATCTATAATGTAACGAATAGTACTTCTCAATAATTCTCTAGTCAAAATTTAAATGCTATAAGGTAAGACTTGAGCCACTAGAAAATTTGGTAGCACCTAAAAATTTATTATTTTATATACATAGATATATAACCCTACATACTAATGGCTCTCCTACTGGTGGTAACACCTAAAAACGCTGTTTACAATGGAAAATAATTCTCCGACATACTCTTTAAACGTAGAGAACACTAACGACTTTATCTTGTAAAACAGTAGGTACATTTGGCCCACATCAAGAAAAACAGTAAAAGGTTTCTTTAACATGATTCATCTGTTACACTAGAGTAATGTCTACCTTACCTTACGTACAATTATGAATATATATACACATATATTGTCGTGCTGATAAACAGGTTGGTTATTGTAGTGGAGTTCTCTGGTTATTAATGGTAAAAAATTGCTGTGGACATTCGGGCTAGGTCGATCGCTCTATAAGTTAATGTCGTTGATCCCTTACATATTTATAAACTTTCCATGTATTGCGTATTGTGACTTGTGAGAATCTTTCTCCATTTTAATTTATATGTATGTCTTTATTTATTAAAAATGAAATGTGATGGATTTTGAGAAAGAGAACTCAAAAGAAGTGATTATGGGTTTTGACTAGAGACAAGATTCTCCAATATAAAGAGTACTCATCAAGTGGAGGCGCCCATAACTGCTGAATTTGTATATGTTATGTTTCTAAAGAATAATGAAATTGAGGGTTGAAACCCTTCTCCAATGCCCATCCCACTTAGCTCTCCCACACATGATGACCCTTTGAAAGTTTTTAAAAACGTGTATGAGAAAAAAAACTACGCTGCAAAAATAATGCAAGTTTGTAGAAAAAAGACTCGACAAAAGCGCCGATTTCTTTGAATGATAAACAACCAAAATTCAAAGAAAACCCTAGAATTTAAATAAAATTGATAAAACAAATGTTAATTTTTTATATATAAGAAAAATATATGACATGACAATTGTATAAAAAGAATGATATGTTTGCTATATCTTAGGAAATTGAATTGATAATACAACAGCAAAAAGCCAAAACAAAAGAACACAGATACGGAGATCAGTATTTCCACAAAGTAAGCTTATACAGTAGTTCTTGATTTTACTATTTCAAAGATCTTTTATTAAAATGTGTGAAACGTACCAGCAATAAGACAATGATGAGTGTTCTATTCTACTCACGAGCCGAAGTGAACATATCAGATCAATACAGTTTTCTCTTCAAAATAAAATAAAATAAATTGTACACAAAATCAATACTGCTCTAATTAGCCTACGAAGGCATAACTGCAAGATATCATAATCAGAAAGAACGAAAGAAGAAGAAAGTAATTTTCAAGTTGTGATGGACCTATCGAATTACTTGTGTGCTCATATTGTAAATGTGTAATCATTGAGTTATATGAATAAATGTTTCTGTGACTAAAAAGGGTCCCTAAGTAATCGAGTGCTTCTAGAAACATCATTTTGACATATAACAGCTTAATGACTTGTTCGTTTCATCGTTTAAACTTTATTCATAAGTTCTCTATGCTCCTTTTATTTTAAGTAGAAATATGGTTTGGGGATTATAGTCTTGTAAACTTAAGCGATCACCAGGGAAATTTTTGACAAAGAGACAAAAAAAACTATGTCTTCTTATTGGTGTGTCTTCTTCTTGAGAACGAAGCAAGAGACAAAGTGAGTCTATTAGTTTCGGTAAGGAAGAGGAAGAGCCAGAAGACGCAGAGATGTTCTTGAGAGATGGCCTGAACAAGATAACTTTAAGAGTGCCAATGTCGTAAAAGGGGTCTTATGGCACACAGGGTGAAGTCAGGCAAAACAAGAAAAGAAAATAAAAGGTAAATATATTATATAGTTTTATTTAGTTTAAGGTTGATTAGGATACTGATTTGGATATACGTTCTTGTAATGTGTGTGTTAGGCTGGTAGCATATAAATGGAGAGCTTGAAGCTCATTATGATTATTATGTTCTCACATGTATACATTTCTTCTCTATACATACGAAGTTGTAATATTCTTCATGTCTTCATGATACAACCCATATTGTTATGCAGTTTAAGCTAAGTGAAGGCTGTTAATTAGTTAATTAATATAATCTTCATGTCTTCATTAATTTATTACCTTTGTTGGATTGATGAATCGAGCTACCATGTTCGACGTTGTTTTTTCGATTTAAAGCTACCAAAAGAAAATCAAACCTCATAGTTAGCCTCTTATAGAATAACAAATTTGAAGCTTTTGCGTCAAGTGGGTTTGCGAAATAACTGAAGTCTAAACAAGGTAAAACTGAATTGAGTTCGTTTGCGAAATAACTTAAGTCTAAACAAGGTAAAACTTGAGTTTTGATTCGAACCTGTTTGACACTTATTTCTTAAATTTTTTGTACCGTAAATAAGAGAACCATGAACATATTACCCCATACAAAATTAAAAACAGTAGTAAAGGGAAAAAAAGGCAAAACACAAGAGACCACGTATAACATACTAATCTATATATAATAGCAAACCTACTTTTTGTGTCAACTTTTAATCCAACAGATGAGATTGGTTCCAGTTTTAATCCAACGATTTAAAATTATTAATCGTGTCTTTTCGTCGCACCTCCATCTTTCAAAAATCACACCTCTTAGTTTTTGCATCTCTTTGTTGTACCTTCTGATTTCAAAAATCACATCCATTTATTTTTACACCTTTTAAATCACACCTCTTATTCTTTACATCTCTTTGTTTTACCTTCTGGTTTCAAAAATCACATCCATTAATTTTTACACCTTTTAATTTCACACTTCAATGTGTTACACCTCTTTGTTGTACCTCTATGTCTTACACCTCTTTGTTGTACCTATTATTCATGTCTTTTCATTACACCCCCATCTTTCAAAAATCACACCTCTTAATTTTAACACATTTTTATTTCATACCTCTATGTCTTACACCTATTTGCTTTATCTACATGTTTCTCATCTATTAATTTTGACACTTTTTTATTTCACATCTCTATGTCTTACACCTCTTTGTTTATTATATATATTAACTTTTTGAACAACATAAGTTTCAAAAATTGTTTTCTGAGTACTAAAAGATTGTTTAATTGAAGTGTTTTTTAATTAACAAGCATAAATCTCTAATTCAAGGTAATTTAATAAAGAGAAACAAGCAAACAGATGATGAAAACCAATAAAGAAAGAAGAAAGAAATAAAATTAGAGAAAACAGAAAAATGGAGACTGAAGTAAAGAGAAACAAGTAAACATATGATGAAAACAAATAAAGAAAGAAGAAAGAAATAAAATTAGAGAAAGCAGAAAAATGGAGACTGAAGTAAAGAGGCACAAGCAAACAGATGATGAAAACAAATAAAGAAAGAAGAAAGAAATAAAATTAGATAAAAAAGAAAAATGGTGACTGAAGTAAAGAGAAACAAGCAAACATATGATGAAAACAAATAAAGAAAGAAGAAAGTAATAAAATTGGAGAAAACGGAAAAATGGAGACTGAAGTAAAGAGAAACAAGTAAACAGATGATGAAAACAAATAAAGAAAGAAGAAAGAAATAAAATTATGGAAAGCAGAAAAATGGAGACTAAAATAAAGAGAAACAACCAAACAGATGATGAAAACAAATAAAGAAATAAGAAAGAAATAAAATTATGGAAAGCAGAAAAATGGAGACTGAAGTAAAGAGAAACAAGCAAACAGATGATGAAAATAAATAAAGAAAGAAGAAAAAAATAAAATTATAGAAAGCAGAAAAATGGAGAATGGAGTAAAGAGAAACAAGCAAACAGATGATGAAAACAAATAAAGAAAGAAGAAAGAAATAAAATTATGGAAAGTAGAAAAATGGAGATTGATGTAAAGAGAAATAAGTAAACAGATGATGAAAACAAATAAAGAAAGAAGAAAAAAAACAAAATTAGAGAAAAAAAAATTGGAGACTGAAGTAAAGAGAAACAAACAAACAGATGATGAAAACAAATAAAGAAAGATGAAAGAAATAAAATTAGATTAAATAGAAAAATGGAGACTCAAGTAAAGAGAAACAAGCAAACATATGATGAAAACAAATAAATAAATAAATAAGAAAGAAATAAAATTAGAGAAAGCAGAAAAATGGAGACTGAAGTAAAGAGAAACAAGCAAACAGATGATGAAAACAAATAAATAAAGAAGAAAGAAATAAAATTGTGGAAAGCAGAAAAATAGAGACTGAAGTAAAGAGAAATAAGCAAACAGATGATGAAAACAAATAAAGAAATAAGAAAAAAATAAAAATAGAGAAAGCAGAAAAATGGAGACTGAAGTAAAAAGGAACAAGCAAACAGATGATGAAAACAAATAAAGAAAGAAGAAAGAAATAAAATTACAGAAAAAAAGAAAATTGGTGACTGAATTAAAGAGAAACAAGCAAACAGATGATGAAAACAAATAAAGAAAGAAGAAAGAAATAAAATTAGAGAAAAAAATGGAGACTGAAGTACAGAGAAACAAGCAAACAGATGATGAAAACAAATAAAGAAAGAAGAAAAAAATAAAATTAGAGAAACAAGCAAATAGATGATGAAAACAAATAAAGAAAGAAGAAAAAAATAAAATTATAGAAAGCAGAAAAATAGAGAATGAAGTAAATAGAAACAAGCAAACAGATGGTGGAAACAAATAAAGAAAGAAGAAAGAAATAAAATTATGGAAAGTAGAAAAATGGAGACTGATGTAAAGAGAAATAAGTAAACAGATGATGAAAACAAATAAAGAAAGAAGAAAAAAAAAAATTAGAGAAAAAAAAAATTGGAGACTGAAGTAAAGAGAAACAAACAAACAGATGATGAAAACAAATAAAGAAAGATGAAAGAAATAAAATTAGATTAAATAGAAAAATGGAGACTGAAGTAAAGAGAAACAAGCAAACAGATGATGAAAACAAATAAAGAAAGAAGAAAGAAATAAAATTAGAGAAAAAAATGGAGACTGAAGTAAAGAGAAACAAGTAAACAGATGATGAAAACAAATAAAGAAAGAAGAAAGAAATAAATTGAGAGAAAACAGAAAAAAATAGAGACTAAAGTAAAGAGAAACAAGCAAACAGATGATGAAAACAAATAAAGAAAGAAGAAAGAAATAAAATTAGAGAAAAAAGAAAAACGGAGATTGAAGTAAAGAGAAACAAGCAAACAGATGATGAAAACAAATAAAGAAAGAAGAAAGAAATAAAATTAGAGAAAACAGAAAAATGGAGACTCAAGTAAACAAAAACAAGCAACCGGATGATGAAAACAAATAATGAAAGAAGAAATAAATAAAATTAGAGAAAAAAGAAATATGGAGACTGAAGTAAAGAGAAACAAGCAAAGAGATAAAGAAAAAAAATAAAGAAAGAAGAAAGAAATAAAATTAAAGAAAAAAGAAAAATGGAGACTGAAGTAAAGAGAAACAATGAAACAGAAGATGGAAATAAATAAAGAAAGAAGAAAGAAATAAAGTTAGAGAAAAAAGAAAAATGGAGACTGAAGTAAAGAGGAACAAGCAAACAGATGATGAAAACAAATAAAGAAAAAAAATAAAATTAGAGAAAAAAAGAAAAATGGGGATTGAAGTAAAGAGAAACAAGCAAAGAGATGATGAAAACAAATAAAGAAAGAAATAAAATTAGAGAAAAAAAAAATGGTGACTGAAGTAAAGAGAAACAAGCAAACAGATGATGAAAACAAATAAAAAAAGAAGAAAGAAATAAAATTAGAGAAAAAAAATTGAGACTGAAGTAAAGAGAAACAAGTAAACAGATTATGAAAACAAATAAAGAAAGAAGAAAGAAATAAAATTAGAGAAAACAGAAAAAATGGAGACTGAAGTAAAGGGAAACAAGCAAACAGATGATGAAAACAAATAAAGAAAGAAGAAAGAAATAAAATTAGAGAAAACAGAAAAAATGGAGACTCAAGTAAAAAGAAACAAGCAAACAGATGATGAAAACAAATAAAAAAAGAAGAAAAAAAATAAAATTAGAGAAAGCAGAAAAATGGAGACTGAAGTAAAGAGGCACAAGCAAACATATGATGAAACAAATAAAGAAAAAAGAAAGAAATAAAATTAGAGAAAAAAGAAAAATGGTGACTGAAGTAAAGAGAAACAAGCAAACATATGATGAAAACAAATAAAGAAAGAAGAAAGAAATAAAATTAGAAAAAACAGAAAAAATGGAGACTGAAGTAAAGAGAAACAAGCAAACGATAAAAACCAATTAAGAAAGAAGAAAGAAATAAAATTAGAGAAAACAGAAAAATAGAGACTGGAGTAAAGAGAAACAAGCAAAGAGATGATGAAAACAAATAAAGAAAATAAAATTAGAGAAAGCAGAAAAATATAAACTGAAGTAAAGAGGCACAAGCAAACAGATGATGAAAACAAATAAAGAAAGAAGAAATAAATAAAATTAGGAAAAAAGAAAATGGTGACTGAAGTAAAGAGAAACAAGCAAACATATGATGAAAACAAATATAGAAAAAAAAAAGAAATAAAATTAGAGAAAACGGAAAAATGGAGACTGAAGTAAAGAGAAACAAGTAAACAGATGATGAAGACAAATAAAGAAAGAAGAAAGAAATAAAATTATGGAAAGCAGAAAAATGGAGACTAAAGTAAAGAGAAACAATCAACAGATGATGAAAACAAATAAAGAAAGAAGAAAGAAATAAAATTATGGAAAGCAGAAACATGGAGACGAAGTAAAGAGAAATAAGTAAACAAAAGATGAAAACAAATAAAGAAATAAGAAATAAATAAAATTATGGAAAGTAGAAAAATGGAGACTAAAGTAAAGAGAAACAACCAAACAGATGATGAAAACAAATAAATAAAGAAGAAAGAAATAAAATTATGGAAAGCAGAAAAATGAAGACTGAAGTAAAGAGAAATAAGCAAACAGATGATGAAAACAAATAAAGAAATAAGAAAAAAATAAAAATAGAGAAAGCAGAAAAATGGAGATTGAAGTAAAAAGGAACAAGCAAACAGATGATGAAAACAAATAAAGAAAGAAGAAAAAAATAAAATTAGAGAAAAAAAGAAAATTGGTGACTGAAGTAAAGAGAAACAAGCAAACAGATGATGAAAACAAATAAAGAAAGAAGAAAGAAATAAAATTATAGAAACCCACTTTTTGTGTCAACTTTAATCCAACAGATGAGATTAATTCCAATTTTCCATCTAACGGTTTAAAATTATTAATGATCCCAACAGTTGCAAATTATTAATCGTGTCTTTTCGTCGTACCCCCATCTTTCAAAAATCACACCTCTTAATTTTTGCATCTCTTTGTTGTACCTCCATGTTTCAAAAATCACATCTATCTATTTTTACACATTTTTTTATTTCACACCTCTATGTTTACACCTCTTTGTTGTACCTCCATGTTTCAATATCACATCTATTAATATTTACACATTTTTATTTTACACATCTATGTCTTACACTTTTTTGTTTATTATATACAAACTTTTCTGGACAACATAAACAAGTTTCGAAAAATTGCTTTCTGAGTATTTTCAAAACTTACAAGTTAATAAATAAAACTAACGAATTGTTTTATTGAAGTGTTTTCTAAATATATAATAGCAAACCTATTTTTTTGTATAAACTTTAATCCAACGGATGAGATTAGTTCCACTTTTCCCTCTAACGGTTTAAAATTATTAATGATCCCATCAATTGCAAATTATTAATCTTGTCTTTTCGTCGTACCCTCATATTTCAAAAATCACACCTCTTAATTTTTGCATATCTTTGTTGTACCTCCATGTTTCAAAAATCACATCTATTTATTTTTACACCTTTTTTTATTTCACACATCTATGTTTACACCTCTTTGTTGTACCTCCATGTTTCAAAGATCACATCTATTAATTTTTACACATTTTTATTTCACACCTCTATGTCTTACATCTCTTTGTTTATTATATAGAAACTTTCTCTGCACAACATAAACAAGTTTTGAAAAATTGTTTACTGAGTATTTTCAAAATTGACAAGTTAATAAGTAAAACTAAAGAATTATTTTATTGAAGTGTTTTTTTTAATTTTAAAATATATAATAGCAAACCTATTTTTTTGTGTCAACTTTAATCCAATGGATGAGATTAGTTCCACTTTTCTATCTAACGGTTTAAAATTATTAATGATCCTAACAGTTGCATATTATTAATCATGTATTTTCGTCGTGTCCCCATCTTTCAAAATTCACACCTCTTAAGTTTTGCATCTCTTTGTTGTACCTCCATGTTTCAAAAATCACATCTATTTATTTTTACACCTTTTTATTTCATAACTCTATGTTTACACCTCTTTGTTGTACCTCAATGTTTCAAATATCACATCTATTATTTTTTAGGGAAAATTGGAGTTTTAGTACGTTTTTAAAACTTAATTAGAGAATTAGTACGTTCACTATTTATAATTGGCAAAATAGGTGAGAGAGTGTTTGTGTGTGAGTGTGTGTGAGTGTGTGTGAGTGTGTGTGAGATAGGAAAGTTTTGTAGGACCCATTTGTGAGATTGAAAAATTATGATAATTATTTAAATAGTTGTTAATATAATTTTTTTTAGAAAACTTTTCAGATACAAAAAAAATCTATATTTTTTTCTTTATAATTTGATATGCATTTTGTTTAATAATTTTTAAATATATTCTATACATCTTTTTTACCCGTACACTTAATAAAGTGTACGGATGTTTGTACACATTATTAAGTGTACGAGCTGTACACCTTATTAAATGTACAGATACACATTACTAAGTGTAAACATTACATCTATACACTTAATAATGTATAGAGACATCTGTACACTTAATAAGATATGCATATATCCTTACATTTAATAAGGTGTACAGCCCGTACACTTAATAATGTGTACAAACATCCGTACACTTTATTAAGTATACGGGTAAAAAAGATGTATAGAATATATTTAAAAATTATTAAACAAAATGCATATCAAATTATAAAGAAAAAAATATAGATTTTTTTTGTATCTGAAAAGTTTTCTAAAAAAAATTATATTAACAACTATTTAAATAATTATCACATTTTTTCAATCTCACAAATGGGTCCTACAAAACTTTTCTATCTCACACACACTCACACACAAACACTCTCTCACCTATTTTGCCAATTATAAATAGTGAACGTACTAATTCTCTAATTAAGTTTTAAAAACGTACTAAAACGCCAACATACCCTATTTTTTATACCTTTTTACTTCACACTTTTTTGTTTTTGTTACTTTTTGTTTATATAAAGTTGCAATGTTTTGATCCAACAAATGTTTTGTTCCGTTTTTTACTCGAAATGTAAAATTAACAATGTTAATCATTTTAAGTTTTTACTTTTCCGTGCGGCAACGCACGGGCCGACATCTAGTATTAATAAAATGGATTAAGTCAGTAAGATATTTTGCCGTGTGTGACCAAAGTTATAAAGTCTTTAATTAATGTAAGCTCGTGCGCCCATTTATAATGTAAGCTCGTGACACTTATCCCATACAGGGCTGTAACGGGAGTACGGGACAATCCAATATTGGGTTAAACATGGGGAGTTCACTCTCCGTCACACCTATAATGGTTTACAAATGCATTTTGTTTTTATGAAGAAAAATTGCATTAAAGTGAAATGTATGACCTTTTTTTTTTTTTTTTTATAAAATGTCTAGATGAATTCTGATTATACTAATCGAAACGGGTTGAAATGTTATGGACGTTTTCATTTATATGATTTTATATTATAGAATGTTTTATTTTTCGTGAACTTTAAATTGAGTTCTAAATTTATATTTTCGTAGATATTTTAATATATTTAGTCAGTATAATCGTGATTTTTTTAAATATACTTCAAAAATATTATGAATAACATTTAGAGTTAAATTTCATATTTAACATTTTAAAAGGATTCGACAATTTACAAAGGTGGTGATTGGTCAACAAGTGTAGAACAATTAGACCAAATAGAGCAAAACATATGAGACCTTGTTTAAATATTTGCTAACATCAAGTTAATAGTTCTGTTTTTACCTAGTTACTAAATCAATTTTTTTTTCCCAAATTATGCAAAAATATGATTGAAGAAATATTTTAATTTTTTTTACAACATTTACAAATAAGCCCAAGCAAACCAAAAGAAACTCAAACCAACCTAAATTATGGACTCACTTATGCACAACTTATTTGAGAAATTTTTTTCAAATCGAATTCGGAATTTTGAATGTCTTTTTATTTTATCTAAAAGAATAAAAAGTTCGGAACTGTTTATATGATTAGTTCAACATAAATATATAATCCAAACTCATAAACTACACGAAAGACTTGTAGTCGGTGCCTTTCATGTTTTCCTAGCTAGTCTTTAATCTATATTATGTTTCATTGATCGATTTACCACGTAGATTTTTACAAGAGATATACTATGAAGACTAGATCTAGCACAAAATTTTTTTTATTTATATTATAATTTTAGAATAAAATACGATTCCGAAGATCAAGATTAATGCTAGATTAGGATCTTAAAAACTTTTAAAAACAATCTTATAAAGTATATTTTATTCTAAAATTATAATATAAATAAAAGGAATTTCAATCTGTGCTCTATCACGATCCTAATCTAGCATTAAGGTTTAATTTTTAATTTCTGAATACGATCCCGAAGATCACAATTAATCTAATTAAATTAGCGAGATTTGATTCCTTTTTTATGATTGATAGTATATTTTATCCTTTTAATAACTTTTTAATTGATGTGGTTTATCAATAAAATCCGTGGAAAATAAATTGGTAATATTGTGATTCTAGATATTTGAAACCATATGTGTGATCTTCAAAAAATAAAGTTTGGAATATCTATGAACTATCAATTTGGAATAACCCGTTTAAGATTTTCTGTTACAATTAAGATTTTATTTGTTACAATTAATATATGAATTAATTTATAATCTATGTATAACCTATTTGTAATCATTTGAAAATGATAAAGTCTACCTAATGTTGTGTACTTCTGTTTTATTATATAGGGGATGATTTGGACAATAATTAGTGTCTTAGCGAAACCCACAAACATTAAAAACATGTTTGCATGTTTAAGTAACTAACCAAACACAAATCAAATTGAAACACTGACCTAAAACAAAACCGATTAACATTATTGCCCGCTGAATTTAGCTGTTTTTTTGTGTGTTAATGACTGGATTAGTTGAATCGGACTGAACACAACCCAAATCTAAAGAAAGGAAAAAATAAAACAAACTCCACCTTAAACGACAAATGATTGTACAACGTGGGAGAACAACTGTAATTCGGAATGCTTTTTTGCAGGCCAAAATATTAAATCGTGACTCTTCTCAAAATATTGATATGGAGCATGCTAAATCCACCTTAATAATTATATTCGATTTCTGCTGAGTTGATCATATCGTCCTAAACTAAACTCTTGCCAAAAGCTATTTTATTTTAATCTTGTTTTAAGACTTACGTCTCACCTAATAATACTCAGTTCGAACTAATTGAATAATAGTCTTGTCACAAATCTAGGTATTCCTGATAAATAAGAAAGGTACAATATGTTATGCTAAAAAAAAATGTTTGTCAATTGTCACGGTGAACGAAGTTATTGATCAATTTTTAGTGGATGAAAATATATACAACTTTGCAACCGTGGAATTTCTATAACGACTCTAGGAATCTAAAATTAGTATGACTTTGTACCCAAAACCAAATAAATCACACCCAAAAAAGTAGTACAAAGAAAAACGTTAAAAAGGTACACAGTTTCACAAAGTTAACTTCATTTCTCGAGGTAGTAGACAAACGATACTACTACTACTACCTTCTTTGATTGGTAACAGAAACTCATCATTAATTTATAAAGTTACAACTTGAAACAACCCTTTCCGTTTTTTTTTTTTTTTAATACCTAAATTTACTAGTGGTCCCATACCCACTAACACCCTAACATCAATCAAAAACTGCGGATAAACAAATGAAACAAATTCCATTAAACCAGAAGAATTCCAACAATCAAAACAATAACCAATACATAAATCAAGTAAAGAATAAACCATCATCTAACATCCTACAATGTTCCATTGACTTAATCTAGCAACCTAACATCAGCTAGACCACAACCAATCAAGCCTCTAGAACATCCTCCTCCTCATCGCCTTTGATCCCACGATCACACTTTTCCTTTACCTGCACACCACAAACAACAATTGAGATGCGTAAGTATTATCACAAATACTTAGTGAGGCCATCCTCCCATCTACTGGGTTATACACACAAGCAGATGAGACCCTCAAGTTCAAGCAAAACAAACAACACACAATAATACATCAAACCAGAAAACAAGTCTCGGACAAGACTGGTGCCGACCGATGCCAAACGGTGTCGATCGATGCTTCAAGAACAAGTGCCGACCGATGCTCCTCAAACGGTACCGATCGATGCTACACAACACCGGTGCCGACCGATGCTCCTCGAGAATGGTATCGATCGATGCCTCCTCTGCAGACACGATCTGCGCGAACACGAACGACGAATCCCGAATCCAAACCATCTCGAATCCGTTCCAAACTCACCCAATTACCCCAGAAATCACTAGGAAACACGAAAGCAACAAACCCAAACAACAAAACGACACAAACAACAAAGAAAACACACAAACAAGAGAGATCTCATGCTTAGATCAACCATGGTCAAGCACTCACCTTTTCTCAAGAAGATTCTGAGCAGTAGAAACGAAATCCTCACTCCTAGCAAGCTTCTAACACGTTCCCAGCTCCAAAACTCTCAAGAACAGCAAGGAATCTCACCAAATCTCTCTTAGGAACTCAAGAACTCTCCTTCCTCTCTTTTTCTCTCAAAAACGGCGAACAACAAAAACACGACCCTAGGTCGTTTTCTCCCTTTTAAGACACGAATTAGGGATTTCCGAACCAAACCGAACCAATTCGGCAATTAAATCAAACCGGTCGAACCCAGAAATTAGTGGTGTCGATCGATGCCACTAGGGTGTCGATCGACACTCCTTCCAAAATCCCAAATTCTGGTTCGCGGGTGTTACAATTCTCCCCCACCAATATGGATTCGTCCCCGAATCCCGCAATACCGTCCATCTGCCAAGGACCTCCGTGCCACCGTCATCACGGCCCGCACGTCCCCAGACCGGACTAAACATCATCAGTCAAGGTTTCCCGTGCCACTGTCGCAACAGCCCGCACACCTCCGACTGACCCTCGAGGTCTCCCTCTAGCCAATATACTCGCATCAAAACACTATTTGCTCACAACTCAGTGCTTCCCCCGTCCGTGGTCGCAACCAACGAATCATGCCGGCTCGCTATCAGGCCAACCGCCTTAAGCTACGGCATCCAGGAAGTCACTCACACACACACTCCCCCCGCTCTCGGGTCGCAACCCTAGAGACATACCGGCTCACTGCCGAGCCTCGGCTCACAGCTACGGTATCCAGGGAGCCTCACATATCCCGCTCTCGGGTCGTCACCCTCAAGCGCGCTCTCGGATCGTCATCCGAAGCAACATACCACTCCCACTCTCTGGCCACAAAGTCCATCGAGCTATCGGTATCACGTGAGTTGGGCCCACACGGCCTAGAGCAAAACAAATACTGATGCCCACGAGTATCTCCCGGCTAGATCTACCTCCACATTTCCACAAAACTTTCCTTCCTAGAAAACTTTCTAATTCTGGAAACTTTCCTTTTGTGGAAACTTCCTATTTATGGAAACTTTCCAAAAATAGAAACCCGAAACATTTCTCTTTTCCCATGACATTACCAGTCAAAACATAAGAAAATACTCATCTTATTAATCTCAAAATGTCATAATCGTTACAACTCAACGAAAATACATCAGGAAACAAAAATACAACAACTGGAGCCATCAACCCGCATCCCAAGCACCACCTCATCTTGATACTTAGTCGCACAACCAACCACCCCTAAGCGACCAAATATCAAGAGAGATGGGCTGGAATACTCCGTACCCGCTCCAGCCACGGACTACAGCTCGGACCCGGCTAGACAAGCTCAAGCGGTCTGCTTCTCAAACCACTTCTTAAACCTTGCCTTCATCCTCGCCTCGGGCTCCCAAGTCTGCTCCTCTACTCCGTCACAGTCCCACAGGACTCTCATCAAAGGAATCTTCTTCTTCCGAAGTTCCTTGACTCTCCTCTCGAGCACCCTCAATGGTCTCGCCTCCAAAGTCATGTTAGGCTGAAGATCCTCAGGAATCTTAGCCAACAACTGATCACCCTCGTGAAGACACTTCCTCAGCATCGACACATGAAACACCTTGTGGAACGCACGCATAACCTCAGGCAACTCCAGCCTATATGCCACTGGCCCCACCCGCTCAACTACCCTGAACGGACCCATGTACCTCGGACTCAACTTAGTCTCTGTCAACGACCTGTTCGGACCCCACAACATGGCCATCTTGAGGTACACTCTATCACCAACCTGAAACTCAAGATCCTTTCTCTTCCTATCAGCATAACTCTTCTGCCGATCCTGAGCCTCCTTCATGTTCAGCCTCAACACCCGAATCTTCTCCGAGGTCTCCTGAACAAAATCTGCACCAAATATGCTCCTCTCCCCCACCTGAGTCCAACATAACGGGGTACGACACAGCCTCCCATACAAAGCCTCATAAGGAGCCATCCCAATACTAGCCTGGTAGCTGTTGTTGTAAGCAAACTCCACCAAGCTCAAGTGATCTGCCCAATGACCACCCCAATCCAGCACACACATCCTCAACAAATCCTCCAAAATCTGGATCGTCCTCTCTGACTGACCGTCCGTCTGAGGATGGTAGGCTGTACTCATATGCACCTTCGTGCCCATCTCTGCCTGAAACGCCCTCCGAACACCGAAGTGAACTTGGAATCTCTATCAGACACAATACTAGCAGGCACACCATGCAATCTGACTATCTCCCTCACATACTTCTTGGCCAAAACCGCTGCTCCATCAGTTTTCTTGATGGCCAGAAAATGTGCAGACTTAGTCAAATGGTCCACAATGACCCAAATAGCATCAAACGTCCTCGACATAGGCAAACCTACCACGAAATCCATCGTGATCAAATCCCACTTCCACTCAGGAATAGGCAAACTCTGCAATAAACCACCAGGAACCTGATGCTCTGCCTTCACCAACTGACAAGTATCACACTTAGCTACCCAGTCGGCCACGTCCTTCTTCATCCCGACCCAGTGATAATACCGCTTAAGGTCACGGTACATCTTGGTCGCCCTGGATGAATAGAGAACTTGCTCGAATGAGCCTCTCTCAGTATCTCCTGCCTCAAATCCTCACCCTTGGGCACACAAATCCGACCATGCACAAGGATAGTACCATTAGCAGAAACCTGATACTCGCACCCGCAGCCTTAGAGGCATTCATCAGCCCCTCATCGCTCCCTGAGCTAACCTCACTCTGCTCAACAAATCTGCTCTATCAGCTGCCTCCAAACCCAAAGGTTCCTGTGAGATAGCACACAAACTCAATGCACTGATCTCACCTACCAATGTCTCCATATCCTGCTCCTGAGCCGAAGCCACCCTCTTCCGACTCAAGGCATCTGCTACCAAATTAGCTTTACCAGGGTGGTAAGCTATATCCAGATCATAATCCGCTACTAACTCCATCCAACGCCTCTGCCTCAAATTCAGCTCAGGCTGAGTAAAAATGTACTTCAGACTCTTGTGATCTGTAAACACCTGCACCTTCCCACCATACAGATAGGATCTCCAAATCTTAAGAGCAAAGATCACTGCTGCCATCTCCAAATCATGAGTAGGATAATTAGCTTCATGTTTCCGCAACTGCCGCGAAGCATAAGCTATAACCTTCCCCTGCTGCATAAGTACACAACCCAACCCCACTCTAGAAGCATCTGTATACACAACATAAGGCTCGTCCTGCTCAGGCAGTGCTAACACCGGCGTGGTAGTCAACATCTGCTTGAGACTTGCAAAACTTGCCTCACACTCTGGTGACCACACAAATGGGACATCCTTCCCTGTAAGCTTAGTCATCGGCTGGGCCATACTCGCAAAACCCCGAACAAACCTCCTGTAGTAACCTGCTAACCCCAGGAAACTCCAAATCTCAGTGGCACTCTGCGGCCTCGGCCACTCCCTGATGGACTGAATCTTCTCTGGATCCACTGAAACTCCCTCTGCAGAAACAATGTGACCCAAGAACCCCATCTCACGCTGCCAGAAACTGCACTTGCTCAGCTTAGCAAACAACTTCTGCTCCCTCAGCTTCTCCAACACTGCTCTCAAGTGTACTGCATGCTCCTCAGGACTCTTAGAATATACCAGGATGTCGTCGATGAAAATGATGACTGACACGTCCAGAAACTCCTGGAACACGCTGTTCATCAATCTCATAAACGCAGCTGGCGCATTTGTCAACCCAAACGGCATCACTACAAACTCATAGTGCCCATACCTCGTCCTGAAGGCTGTCTTCCTCACATCTGCCTCATGAATAGGAATCTGATGATATCCTGATGCCAAATCGATCTTGGAGAACCAAGTAGCACCCCTCAACTGATCCAACAACTCATCAATCCTCGGGAGAGGGTACTTGTTCTTCACAGTAACTCGGTTCAAACCCCGATAGTCAATACACAACCGAAAGCTACCATCCTTCTTCTTAACAAATAGCACCGGAGCTCCCCACGGTGAACAACTAGGACGGATAAAACCCTTGCCCAACAAATCCTCCAGCTGCTTCTTCAGCTCGTCCAATAACCTCTAGTAACTTGCCTCTAAGGGAAACTTCCACAAGATAGCTTAATCCAAAATTAGCTTCCCGCTTAGCAATTCTCCACAGAAAATCATCAATACGAGCGTAATAAAACAAACAAGTACCATACGTTCGCATATTCCGACTCACCGTATCAAATGCTTTGCAGGCAGCTAACTCAAACCACTTGACTTATTCCCTCCAACAAGCTTACCAAAACCTTGAATCTTGCAACCCTGTCCATCTCCAATGAACGTAATCCAACACCGTCGCAACGATTAGTTTATCCTGCCACGAAGGTTTCTCGTGAACTTATGTATCTGGCAAACATGCCTCTCCCGGCTCAAATCTGCTGTAACTCCCCTTCTCGGGAATCCAGCACCACCGGCCTCAAAATCCTGGCGCAAAGCCAAAAATTCATAACCGCTTTGGTCATAAAAATCCTGGCCCACCGGCCAACATAATCCTAAAATCCCAGATTAAACCATCATCACTCTCGAGGTCTACATTCCGTCGTTATGTTTATACTCACGTCCTAGGAATTGCTTGCTCCCAACTCTTCCGCTCTTAGGTCGCAACCTTCGAGTCATACCGATCTCACTCTCAGACCAGCGTCTTCGAGTTATACCGTCTCACTCTTGGACCACAATCCTCAAGATCTCGGTATCAGGGGAACTACTCATCCCCTCAGGAGAACAACATCCCCTCTGCCACTCTCGGAGCCCTCAGCCCCTCGAGCTATCGGTATTCAGGGGAATCACCATCCCCTCAGGAGCAACAATCCTTAACGACTATAAACATCTCTCGACACAAGTACCTCCTGAGGTCCGAGTATAACATTGCAATGTTACACCTGTCCATTCAACTTACATTATCCAACTGGATTAACCACCAAGCAGAGAAATATCTGTTCCAACTGCATATGTCCACCTATCCGCCTCTCTAGGCCCGATAACTCTTGAGAATAATCTCATACCGGTCATCTACAACCGCCCCATCCTCTTAACATAAGGTGGAAAGTCCTCAACATCCGCAGCCCTCGACTGCACCCCGCCACATGCGGCACAACTGGAGCCTACACTAGTACCCCTATCGGTAACCGCTCCAACAGCACGCCAACAGATCCGACAAGCGATCATCTCGACCCTGGGCTCCACCTGCTGCAACCCCACACCTGGGTTCCCAGCACCCCCGGCACGCTCACCGGCTAATCCCCCCCTGGTCCCTCCTGATACGCTTGCGACCCTCTGACGTACCTCCTCGTGGAACTCTGGACCACACACTCGCTGGCCTCGGGACCCGCCCGACCATGACCACGTCCCCGTCCACGACCAACAACTCAAACACCTTTAGCCACTGCACTTCCAAGAACAGAGGCTAACAAGCAATCTTAACATAACACAAAAACACAGAAACACAAACTCACCGTGGAATCACACAGTCGGCTCGAAGAGGATGTTCTAGGACTTCATGCCACACACAATTGACCAACTCACACAATCAATCTTAGCATGGAATCCTAAACATCAACAGCAAAAGCACGATGAACCCTAGACCTAGAACCGTAAGGGCTCTGATACCAAAATGAAACAACCCTTCCCGTTTTTTTTTTTTTTTAATACCTAAATTTACTAGTGGTCCCATACCCACTAACACCCTAACATCAATCAAAAACTGCGGATAACCAAATGAAACAAATTCCATTAAACCAGAAGAATTCCAACAATCAAAACAATAACCAATACATAAATCAAGTAAAGAATAAACCATCATCTAACATCCTACAATGTTCCATTGACTTAATCTAGCAACCTAACATCAGCTAGACCACAACCAATCAAGCCTCTAGAACATCCTCCTCCTCATCGCCTTTGATCCCACGATCACACTTTTCCTTTACCTGCACACCACAAACAACAATTGAGATGCGTAAGTATTATCACAAATACTTAGTGAGGCCATCCTCCCATCTACTGGGTTATACACACAAGCAGATGAGACCCTCAAGTTCAAGCAAAACAAACAACACACAATAATACATCAAACCAGAAAACAAGTCTCGGACAAGACTGGTGCCGACCGATGCCAAACGGTGTCGATCGATGCTTCAAGAACAAGTGCCGACCGATGCTCCTCAAACGGTACCGATCGATGCTACACAACACTGGTGCCGACCGATGCTCCTCGAGAATGGTATCGATCGATGCCTCCTCTGCAGACACGATCTGCGCGAACACGAACGACGAATCCCGAATCCAAACCATCTCGAATCCGTTCCAAACTCACCCAATTACCCCAGAAATCACTAGGAAACACGAAAGCAACAAACCCAAACAACAAAACGACACAAACAACAAAGAAAACACACAAACAAGAGAGATCTCATGCTTAGATCAACCATGGTCAAGCACTCACCTTTTCTCAAGAAGATTCTGAGCAGTAGAAACGAAATCCTCACTCCTAGCAAGCTTCTAACACGTTCCCAGCTCCAAAACTCTCAAGAACAGCAAGGAATCTCACCAAATCTCTCTTAGGAACTCAAGAACTCTCCTTCCTCTCTTTTTCTCTCAAAAACGGCGACTGAACAACAAAAACACGACCCTAGGTCGTTTTCTCCCTTTTAAGACACGAATTAGGGATTTCCCTGAACCAAACCGAACCAATTCGGCAATTAAATCAAACCGGTCGAACCCAGAAATTAGTGGTGTCGATCGATGCCACTAGGGTGTCGATCGACACTCCTTCCAAAATCCCAAATTCTGGTTCGCGGGTGTTACACAACTTTTTATTATAGTTTCCAGATTCACATATTCGTTCCTTACCAAGCCACACTTCTCGACACAAGCATAAACCTTAGCTATAACGATGGAAACAGCTTAGTCAAGTCAACGTACGTCGACCACGACCATATATATGTACCGTAGTCTGTAGATTAGTTTTGCACTTATATCATTTAACTTCTCATGATCTCATTCCATTTGTAAACCTGACTTGATTTTAGAAATAAGTCAAGACAAATCAATGTAGCGTAATATACGCTTTAATACCGAGTCAAACGGAATAATTAGCGATTATCTTTCGAAATCCATAAGTTCTCTTACCTTAAGAAATAGTAAGTGTATATTTAAGTTAGCATGTCAATTTACATACTATATATTGTAATAAATAAAAAAGGGATTATGGGTTGAGGAAAGGAAATGGGAATAATTAAGTTAAGTAACAACGGGATTTACGAGAAGGGTATCTCTAAAACCGAGTAAGAACACAATGCTCCATAAAGACAAATTTTTTTATATTACTCAATACTATACTTAACAAATTGCTAAAGGCAGAGAGACATCACCACAACAACACTTTTGAATCTTTGAAGAAGGTGAGTTTATTTATAGTTTTAATCTGTAAGAAGAAAAAATATAAATTACTCTGTTCGTCTTCATTGTTTGTCTGCAGATCCGTGTTCCGTTGTGGCTTGAATTTATATTTTTCTTTTTGCATATTTAGAAAAAAAAACCATACTAGTCAAAAAATTCGATTAATAGAAAAATTAGAGAGCGCTCCATCTTTTGTCTCTCCATGACATCATTTTGTCTTGTAATTCAGTTCTTCACGAGGTTGTGTCAGATCCTTTTTTATTTTATTTATATAAATATTTTACCTTACCTCTTTCTTCCTATCCCTTTCAAAACAATAATTATTCACAGCCCTAAAATCTAGACACTGTGTTAAAAAAATATTCTGTAAATCCGTATTTACAGTATTTCTCTTAACATTTTTTTTTTCAAAATTTTCTGAGTAAATGATTCCTACTTTTCGTGTTTCAAAAAGGATGATTACAACTGTTGTCAGTTCATTGAAATTGAAATTCAAGGTATTTTGACTATTTTCAAATGAAGTAGTAACTGTTTGTCTTACAATTACAGAACTGGAAATATTAACTGTGTTCTATCTTTTTCTTCATAGTAGTAAATATTTTCTTGAGCAAACAAATCAAAATCTTAAAATATTCTAAAGTTTTATTTTGCTGAATAAAGCAAGTTACCTTAAACCTGACGCTTAGCCTTTTTTTAATATGTTAATTAGTTTTTGAATTATAAAATACGGTACCGTATATTTGAAGCTATATCGTATAATCAAAATTTTTAGGCTTCTTTTACCAAACGGTGCATTTAAAAACAAAAATTCTCCATAGCAAATGTACAGAACTTAGTTTTTATAATCAACTTATTTGTCCTTTGCTCAAGTTTAAATTCAAATAATACTTTATATATAAATGGTTTGTTACTTGATATATTTATTTTTCAAGAACCTATCCATCACTCTCTCTCTCTCTCTTTCTTGAAGTTCTTCTTATCTTTTTTTTCTTTAACAGTTCTCCTTTCACAAAACATCACATTGTGTCTTCAGTTTCAGTGCCGTATTGTTTTTCCTCTTCATTTCTTTGCATACGAAAAAGTTCTTCTTAGGTGTTTGTGATTTGTCGTCACCTCTGAATCTTTTCATCTCTTTAAATCGTTCCAAGAAAACATCTTTGACCGTGTTGTTTTAGAGTTCGAAGTGGAAGAACAAAGATGGGTAGAGCTGCGAGATGGTTCAAGGGTATCTTCGGTATGAAGAAGAGCAAAGAGAAAGAGAACCGTGTCTCCGGTAAAGGTGGAGGAGAAGCTGGTGAGTCAGACATTCACCGGGAAGTTTTCCAAGCAGACTCAGTCTGGCTCAGAACATACCTGGCGGAAACAGACAAAGAACAGAGCAAACACGCCATTGCGGTTGCTGCCGCCACAGCCGCAGCAGCAGACGCAGCGGTTGCAGCTGCTCATGCTGCCGTAGCGGTGGTGAGGTTAACAAGCAACGGAAGAAACGGAGGATATTCCGGCAGGTGTGAAGTTACCGGGACCACAATGGAGCGGTGGGCCGCCGTGAAAATCCAATCAGTCTTCAAGGGTTATTTGGTAAATTTCTATAAACCCTCTTTTGTTTTTGTTGACACAAAAAGATAGAATTGTGCCATGTGGGTATCGTTTAGATTCGACAAAACTTAAGAAAGTATGTCTGTACTTTACTTGCTCCTTACACATCTTCGTTAATGTAACAGTACAAGACACACACACACACCTTTGCTAATTTCAAGAATTGTTTTTGTATATTCTTTCTTTTCTTTTTCAGATTAAACCGCTTAATGTGATTTTTGATTGATTTTATTTGGGTCTAAATAATTTTTTTTTGTTAATAGGCGAGAAAAGCGTTACGAGCATTGAAAGGTCTAGTGAAGCTACAAGCTTTGGTGAGAGGATACTTAGTCCGCAAACGCGCCGCCGAAACGCTTCATAGCATGCAAGCTCTCATCAGAGCTCAAACTGGCGTTCGTTCTCAACGCATGAACCGCTCTCTCGCCAGAGACAACAGCATGTTTCATCCTCGACACTCACTTGTAATAACCGTTGATTTCTTCTAGTTATCTTTCTTTTAACTTAATCTCTATCGTCGAACTTATGTTCTTGAATTGATTGATTATATAACAGGAGAGGTTAGACGATTCAAGAAGTGAAATCTATAGCAAGAGGATATCAATCTCTGTTGAGAAACAGAGCAACAACAACAATGCGTATGATGAGACCAGTCCCAAGATTGTGGAGATTGACACTTACAAGACGAAATCAAGATCCAAGAGAATGAGTGTGGCTGTATCCGAGTGTGATGATGATTTCATCTATCAAGGCAAAGATCTCGAATGGAGTTTTCCGGGAGAAAAATGCAAGTATCCTACTGCTCAAAACACTCCAAGATTCTCAAATAACCATCACTACTATACACCGCCTTCACCGGCGAAAAGCGTTTGCAGAGACGCTTGTTTTAGGCCGAGCTTTCCTGGTATGATGACACCAAGCTATATGGCTAATACGAAGTCGTTTAAGGCTAAGGTGCGTTCGCATAGTGCACCGAGACAACGTCCCGATCGAAAAAGATTGTCTCTTGATGAGATTATGGCGGCTAGGAGTAGTGTTAGCGGCGTGAGGATGGTACAACCACAACTACAAACAGAAACACAAACGCAAACGCAAACACAGCAACGTTCTCCTTGTTCGTATGATCATCAGTTTCTTCAGGACGCTAGATTCTATAATTAGTAAGAAACGTTATTTTCGTCCTTAAAGGAAATATCGTCATAGCTTTTGACTTTTTCATTGAGGACTTTTAATTTTTCTCTTCTTTTTATTTTATTTTCTCCCCTTTTTTTCGGGTTCTTACTTTTGTAAATGTTTGCTTTTGGGAAAAAATTTTTAAAAAAAAATTTAGTCATCTACTACTACATATATACGACATTACGACCTCTTCACCATGGCATTATCATGCATTAGAGAAGTAAGAAACTACTACATAGAACAAAAAATCTCATGTACATCGCCAAAAGGTTTAAGGTTATACAGTATAATCTAAGGTAAAATTGAATTTAGTTATTGGTATTGGAGAATTTGAAATTCAAAGATGTGAGTAATCGAGAGAAGATATTATATTATTAATAACTAAATATGATGACGAAATGAGGTTGAAATTTGCAATAAATTTGGAATCCATGTAGCGTCAGACAAGTACGACATGACGTTATCATTATTGTGAATTTTTTCAAAATCTTTTATTGTAATGTTTTCTACTCTATGACTATATCTAATAGTAATCATTTTTTAAAACCACCACGGGATATGATTGGTTCATGCCGATACGTGTTTACGTCATCATATTCGTTCTTCTGAAACCCAAAACTAAAGAATAAAATAACACATCAACGGCTTTTGATAAGCAGTAAAATAATTTACCTCGTAATCTGCCTAAAAGATTCCCTCATATAGCCTTTTTGATTAAGGTTTTCTGTAATCAAACACCTTAATCATAGTTTAGAATGTAGACAGGAGCCAAAAAGAGATACAATTATATTCATCATAATGTTATTACTACTTTGAAAATATTTTATGTATCTAGACTTGGTCTATCTTTAGTGGCCTATGTTTCCCAACATTCTTAAATTGGAACTGAAGATGGAAAAAGTTGGTAAACGTATCAATCCACATTATTCACGAACTGAAGAGACAAAAATAAGCAAAGAAAATAGAGATTGGAGACAAAAAAAACTTGTGAGATATCTCCAAAAAAAAAAAAAGGCTTTCCTTCTTTATTTTACAGGTCCCAAACTCTACTATCTTCTTATGCAAAAGATCTTATTGCTTCAATGAAATCTTTTGCTTACGGAGTCATAGCTTGGAACTTTCAACACTGTCACCAAACCAAACACAAGTAAATTGGATTAAGTTTGCTTGTCTACATTCTAAACTATGAGATGATTGTTTTGTTCATTACCTTCTCCGAAAGATGCCATCGTCAAAGGCTTTGTTATAACCTTGCTAGTGAAATCTGCAATGTCCTTTAAGGTGAGTTCGTCTACTGTCGTCAAGAATTGGTCAACTGGTTTCCTGCAAATGTGTTAGGTAAAAAACATAAAACACGGTTACAGAAATGACTGGTCCCTATTAACCAGTTTAAAGGTTGGTACGTGTGTATATGTACCTCTCTCCGTATGTAAGTATCTGTCTACCTATGTCTTCTGCTGCAATCATCTGCAAGCAAATCACACAAAACAATTTAAAACTCAATTATAAAGTCTCACACTCATGGCTTAAAAAGAAGAGGTGGAAAGTTATGAGTGAACCTACCCGAGATTCAAGATTCATCAGAATCGCAGATTTCGTTGCTGCCTTGGCCCGATCAAGATGTTTCTGATCAACTGCCAAAAAAACCAAAGTAAAATAGTATGGTTTATATATGTAAGTTTCAACAATAGAAGAGGAAGAAATCTTAAAAGAAAATTTAAAAACCTCGTCCTTCAGCAACAGCTTTGATTTCATCAGCTACTAATTCAATTCCTCTCGAAGCAAAGTCAGGAGTCTGCAACCCAAAACAATTGTAACTTGTAAGCAACCATAGATTCCAAATACCGTGCTTAAACGGTGCTAACTTAACTCACCGTGCAACCATAGATTCCAAATAATCCGGTATTGTTAAAGACGCTACTGAATGCGGTGCATGATTGAACCTCCGGATATTCGTTCAAAATGCGAAGATCTGCATCCAGACAATAAGGATTATCATGTTTATCATCATCATGACTAACTAATGAACTTACGATAAAAAAAACATGAGAGTTTAAAACACTAGAAGGAGCCACTAGTAAAAGAAACACATCCAGAGACTTACAGAGCCAAGAGTGCATTCCCTTTCCAGGGCCTCCCGCAGAGAATGAGCCACCTCCTCCCATAAGCATCTAATAAGAATGAGATCTTCCATACATTATATATCTTTGCATGTGAAAAGATCAAGTATAAGTATTTGAGTTAGGCACCTGAAGAACAGTTGCAATAATAGCTTCCTTCTCGTTATTCCATCCTGGCACTTCAAAAGCGAGTGCAAAATGTGTAGCCTGAGAATGAGACAATAAGAAGAAAGAATTGAGGAACACTCAAAGAAGCACATTGAAAGGAACACAACATATGAATCATATTAGTACCTCTCCACCAGTATGTTTACGGAAATCTCCACCAACATATTGAGACTTTGGCTCCGCTGCTCGTGTTACATTAGGAAGGTCAGAAAGTAATGGCTCAACGACTTTTAGAAGTTCTTCATGGTCAACTCCACTAGCTGCTAGTACCATTCGTGCAGCAGTGTAATTCTCCTGAAATTTTTCAATACTAAATGAGAAGAAAGCCACTTACACGAAATCAAAAGCTAATATTACTAATTCCAGAGAAGAATGCAATTATCTTTTGTCTAAAAGGTTCTTACAGAAACAAACTCCTCCAAGACGTCTCCAGTCAATGCAATAGATTCAGGTGCGTACAACGGATTTGCCAGAGCGCCAGAGTAACCAGCAGAATGAACCGCCTCCAAGAGAAAGCCCATAGGATTCTTTTCAAATTCTCCAATCTCCACCTTCATTTTTCTGAGCTGCCAGAAGAAAAAAACGATAGGAACAGAACGTCAAAAACAAAGAAGCTTTGCTTTGGTCTTTGTGTGAGATCAATGCAACATGACATTTATTACCTCTTCATTCACTTCCCAATCCAAGAAAGCAGGGTTCCTCACACTATCAATAAGCACTTCAGCCATTTCAGGAACATAGGTTTTGAGAGCATCGATTGTGTAACCCATCTGCTCTCGTGATGCAGAGGCTGATGTATTACCTCCCATAGCCTCAATCTCCCTTACAAGGCGAAAATGGCTTCTGTTCAATGTACTCTTGAAAGCCATCCTTTCAAGCAAGTGTGTCGCTCCACGGGAATAAGGCGTCTCATAAATGGAACCACAATCAACGTATAAACCAATGGAAGCCGCTGGATTCTAAACAAAATTCACAAAACATAAACCACTCTGTAAATCTCAATAGTTTCACCAAGAAGTTGATGTTCAGGATTACTAAAAAGAAGCACTCACCGAAGACATCTCAGTGGCGATTTTAAGACCATTGGGAAGAGTAGTGGTCTTAAGTTTTTCAGGGGCAACATGATCAGCTAGTGGTGGTGGAAGTGAGACACCAGCCAAGGGAATGTCCATAGGAGGAAGCGAACTAGATGAGCCCCCAGTTAGCCAGCTGAAGAAACCTGGTTTCGAAGAAGAACTCGCTGCAACAGCACTAGAACTTGCATAGCGAGAAGCCCGCAAATTGTGGTTAAGAATGCCCTGTAACACACACACACACACACAAATCAGATGCATTGTTAAGCTTTTGTCTCAGTTTGTACTAATTGATTGCAAGATAGATACTTTCATCCGAAATGTAGGAAAATCTAAAACTAGAGATTGATAAAAATTAAAACTTTGGAAACAGAGATCATTTACTAAATCTTAAAAAGCATGAAATCATAAAGATAAAGCTGAATCAAGATCTATAAGAATCTAAGAGACCCTTTAATCCAAATCCAAACATACTGAATCATACAAATTGTTCACACACAACTCAAGCGTTTTCCTAAGAAAAACAAAAGTTAATGAAAAAGTTGGAGTAAGAAAATGACCTTAAGGGCCTTAGTTCGTGAGGCTGCCGTGCGGTACATGGTGACTGCGAAACCCTAGATCGGTCAGATGAGTACCGGCGTTTGTTGCTGACGACGGGAGAAGACAGAGACAGAGAGAGAGAGAGGCCGAGTCAGAGCTGAATAGTGAGAGAGGAGAGAGAGAAGCCAACGAAAAAGGCTTTCTAATTACGTTGACTGGATCTTACTATTATAGGCCCAATAATTCTGGCCCAGATAGTTTATATATTAAAAAAAGATTTGAAAACCCATGAAACGTAGGGGGTGTATTGAACTAAAATATGTAGAGTATTCTGAAATCTCCTGTTATTTAATTAATGATTTTAAAAAATCATCTGAAATCCTATGTTATTGAATATGAAATTTATAAAAATTATTTAAAATCATTTACAATCTCTTGTTATTCAATCAATAGTTTATAAATCTCACTTCAAATATACTGTTATTCAAAATACCACAATTATTTTTAAAAAATCTTCTGAATGGATTCTAGGGGACTTTTCTAACATTTTTAGTTCAAAAATATGACTTACAAATCCCACCTTTAAAGTTGAAACTTTGGAAGATTTTATAAAAAGAACTCGAAGCAATTACAATCTTTTTTTGAAAATACCTCCTCCATGGCTCCATCTCTGCAACTTGTCTTCTCCTTCTCTCTCTCTTTCACTTTCTCTCTCTCTTTCTCTCAAATACATACATCAAGAAAAAAAATCCCAAATTTGTCTTCGAGCCCATCATTGAATAACTGCAATTCAAGATGTTCTCCCGGCCACCTTCGGAGCGCAGCCATCGACGGTGACGGTCACAACCTTGAATTTAAAACACAACGTCGACGGGTTACACATTTACCCCACCAAATCGGCCTGGAATTTAAAACACTGTTAAAAACATAAAGAAACCAAGAGACGGAACATAGTTCCTTTAACCCATTTCCATTTCATTCTCATATATACAATGAAAAAACAGAGGAGAGCCTAGAGACCACAAGACCATATCCTACAAAATTATCACAGACCTTTGTTTTTGTTCTGTTTCTTTATTAATCCTATAAATCTGTAAATTTATAATCCTTCTTCCTTGGGTTCCCACCTAAATATATTTCCTTCTGTGTCTACTACATCAATCAACAACCTCCAACTGAAACTACCCTGAGCTTCAGAATCACCATCGTCTTATTCTTCGTTATCTCTTATAACGTCAATAACTGTAGGCTGTAGCATTGCAGAAAAAACATCTCTGACAATTGAGAAGATGTCTAGTTATGCAGCCATAACAAGATCGGTGTGGACACGGAGCAATCATGGCGTTAACCTAGCCCGCATAGCAGATACAACAAGTGTTGTCTTCTATATCCTTTGTTGAATGACTCTTCTTTTCTTTCATGTTCTTGCGACGGAGCCCTGTCTATGAGATGGCTCAAGAAATTCTCAAGTTGTCCAAGTTTTTTTACATAGGCATCATTCCCGCTTACACAACCTTCCCGAAAATGTTTTTAAAAAGCTGTGTCAGTAAGAGAAGCAAGCGAGCAAAACCTAGATTCAAGAGCTTACGTACCCAATAATATTCCAAGAGATATTGAAACCCATAATAGATTGTATCGGGCACTCCATGCTTGCGAAAAGACCAATTACATCATGTTGTTGCTTCTCTTTTGAGTATTCACTAGCCTCCAAGAGATTCAAGATTATACCAACCAAAAGAGCTAATAAGATCCCTTAGCTAATTTTCTCTAAACGTTGTCCTTGCCGTCTAAGTGACCTGACCGAGCCCAAAACCAGTAGAAAACATATCAAATTAAAATGAATTGTTTAATGTGTTTTAACTAATTTACAAATCAAGGAACTCGTCATCTACTACTGAGGTCATGTGATTCAAGATGAAGAGAATCAACTCAGTGAGCCTATGAAGATTCGTGTCAGTCCCAGCAAGAAATGCCTACGGTATTGCATGAGTGCAAAACTCCTTTCAATCACTATGGAGTAACTAATAAAAGTAGACTGCAACTGCAAACTCCTTTCAATCACTAATCGAACTTGATTTTAGGATTTTTATATGAGGTGCAGCTTTCTTGTCTTTGCCAACAAACTTGATTCTGCTTATGATCTCTATTTTTTCCTTTTAATCATATAAATATCCTAAAATCACCTAAAATTTCATAACCAAATCTCACTAATTCCAAAACTCAAATCTCAACAAAACTTAAAATCTTACCAAATCTCCTAAAATTACACTCAAATCTCTCAAAATTCTAAAATATTAAAATCCCAGCAAATCTCCTAAAATATCAAGTTCAATATACCCCCATAATGGTGTCAATAATGCAGATATACAATTTCATGAGTGGGAAGAAAATCATATTTAGAACATAGTATGGTTGGAGGATACTCATTAATCATTATCACCGAGTGGGGGCGCATACGATTCACTTTTTTTTTTTACTTCTTTTCATCAGCTATTAATTAATCCAAGTGGGGCAATGTGTCGTTATGCGATCAGCGATCTGGTCATTATCACCCTCTAGTCATTTCATTTGGCAATGGACTGCTATCCACCAATATTCCGAGTGGCCTTACCTTGTGTTGAAACTCGCTATCTTCAGGACTTTGGATCCCTTTTATTTAGCTTGTAGTGTTTTTGGTTTTGTGTCTAGTTTTATAGTTTGGTTTGTTGTTTTTGAGTACAACATGTCTAAGTTATTTATCCTACTGTGTAAGTTTATAGGTATGTTTAGTTTTCCTTAAAAGGGAAAATTGTAATCCTTTAATTTAATATAGACTATAGTGGAGTGTTTGAAGTCAAAAGAAAAGGAAAAGAAAAAACTAATTCAAGTGGGAAGACTTAGCTTTCACCGTTCAGTATAGTAAAAAACAACGAGTATCACAATAGTTTATCACGTATACATAAGATTGATAAAAAAGTATGTAAAAACAGAAATAAGCCTAAAGAAATATTGTTCTTATGATTTTGTCCGGTAATTCTTGTTGGAAATCGAATTTTTTTGGCACATTATTTCGAAAACAAAAGTATAATTACGGTCTTGTTTTTTTTTTTCAAGTCGCTGAATTAGCGACTGCAGTAAAAAAATAAATAAGGAAAGTTTTCATTGTTACAAAGAAGCATCGCTGCCATTGTGAATAAGAGTTGATGTGCTGTTGAAATGAGATGCCGCAACAGTTGCTAGAAATTTCGGCGATTCTTCTCTCTTCTCAACGACAGTTTTTTTCACTCTAATAAACACGTCCGCATTATCGTCTTGCCGCTACCATTGTCGTTTTGATTTTTGATTGATGTTATTACTGTCGTTTTAACGTGTCGTAGTCACTGATCCAGCAACACAGAAAAGAACAGGGCCTACCACGCAATATTAGACGCAACGCTAGCTCAACTCATTGCAAACATATCTCCTAACCAACGTTGAGACTTGAGATATCCATATAAAATCCTAGATGTCTTTTTTTATTTGTTGACATGATTTGGAGGCAAATTGGCTTTCCTAATGGTTGGATGTGAAGATTTCTGTGACTTACCAAAAAGAACAAAAAATTCCGAAAAATAGGATGTAAGTATTTTTCAGATTATAAAATCGATTTAACTTGATTGGTTAAATTTAGAATTTTAAATTAAAACAGAAAAAATTAAACATTTTTGATGTCCTTTAAAAGTCCCCTCCCCAATCAATCATTAAATTCTAAAAGTTAAATATTAGGAGCGCAATTTTGATATGTGAACAACGAGTTGTAATGGTTTCGTGGGTTATCGGGGGATTTGAGACATATAGATGATGAATCATGTGAGTTTTACTACCATGTGATGAACGGAGTCATGAGCCATTGTGTTCATGTCATGAGCTAGGTTCTTTTGTAACTCCAATGCCACGAACTATAGTCTATATCAATCTCTATTACGGACCCATGAATTATATTTAGGTAAAAAAAAAGATTCTATTTTATCAAAGAAAAAAAAAATGTTATATTTTTGTCATGCAAAATACCATATGTTCACTGTTCAGTGTTGTTTGGTGAACATAATTTCTAACTAATCAAAACATTCATCCCTCGTGAAGCACGAGTTGGTTAAACTATGAAGCTTTTCCGAAAAAAAGAAAGTAGTTAACAATGGTGAATGAATATAAAAAAAAGCAAAAAGAAAATTAATGTTCATATTCAAGAGTGTTTATATATACAACAAAATCCCAAACATTAATATATTCATCTCCATTTCTCACATCCAAAGGTTATATATCTCTCTTCATTTTTACTCCTTTTTTTTTTCTTTAAATATTTTTACTAGTTAAGAAAATATACGATATAAATTAATGAGAACATGATAATATTGTTTAAAGAGATGTTCTAGTGGAAGCTTAGGTTTATAGTCCTCCACTTAGTTTAGTTTCATCATCATGGAAAGTGCTTGGATTAGTATATGTTCATGGCTCTTCTGTTATGGTATTACGTTTACAGTTTCTTAAATGGTTACGAAAACTATAGGTTAAGAAGAAAAAAATGGCGACAAAATTGGAAGCGCAAGGTGGTCGTGGAGGAGAAGAATGGGACGATGGTGGTGCTTACGAAAACGTCAAGAAAGTGTATGTTGGTCAAGGTGATTCTGGTGTGGTTTACGTCAAGTTTGATTACGAGAAAGACGGCAAAATCGTATCATCCGAACATGGGAAGGTGACACTACTCGGAACAGAGGAGGTAGATAACATTTCTTTCTTGTTGTTAGTAGAGAGTTTCTTTGTGATCACTAACTGAGCATATATTTTTGTTTCCTTTGCTTAGTTTGTGCTTGATCCAGAAGATTACATCACATCAGTGAATTTTTACTACGAGAAGCTCTTTGGATCACCGGTAGAGATCGTCACGGCTCTAATCTTTAAGACATTTAAAGGCAAAACTTCTCAGCCTTTTGGATTAGTCTCTGGACAAGAGGCTGAGCTAGGAGGTGGCAAAATCGTTGGATTCCATGGAAGTTCAAGCAATTTGATCCATTCTTTAGGAGCTTATATAATACCGTCAACCACGCCGGTGACTCCACCGGTATCAGGTGGTCCAGCCAAATTGGAAGCTCAAGGTGGCCGTGGAGGAGATGTATGGGACGATGGTGGTGCTTACGACAATGTAAAGAAAGTTTATGTCGGACAAGGTGACTCTGGTGTGGTTTATGTCAAGTTTGATTACGAGAAAGATGGTAAGATTGTATCACTTGAACATGGGAAGAAGACACTACTTGGAACAGAAGAGGTACATAATAGTTTATGTTCTTGTTATTGCACAAAATTGTTTTTTGTTTTTTTTTTCCAAATAATGTTGATGGGGTTTGCAGTTTGAGATTGATCTGGAAGACTACATCACATCTGTGAAAGTTTACTACGAGAAACTTTTCGGGTCACCAACAGAGATCATCACAGCTCTTGTGTTCAAGACGTTCAAAGGCAAAACTTCTCAGCCGTTTGGAATAACCTCTGGAGAAGAAGCTGAGCTAGGAGGCGGCAAGATCGTTGGATTCCATGGAAGTTCAAGCAATCTGATCCATTCTTTAGGAGCTTATATTGCTTCTTCGTCCACACCATTGACTCCATCTTCCAATACTATTCCAGCACAAGGCGGAGATGGTGGAGTTGCTTGGGATGATGGTGTTCACGATGGTGTCAAGAAGATATATGTTGGACAAGGTGACTCTTGTGTGACTTATTTCAAGGCTGACTATGAAAATACATCAAAGCTTGTCCTTGGAAGTGATCACGGGAAGAAGTCATTGCTTGGGGCAGAGGAGGTTTTCTCTTTCTTGATTTCATCTTCAAATATTTTCTTTGTTTAAAGTTACTTTACAACCTAGCTTAACTCTTGAATTTTGAATTTGGTTGCACAATGTGCAGTTTTTGCTAGGACCAGAAGAATATATCATAGCTGTGTCGGGCTACTATGACAAGATTTATGGTGTAGAAGCGCCGGCCATAATCTCGCTTAAGTTCAAGACAAACAAGAGAACATCTTTCCCGTATGGACTCGAGGGAGGAACTGAATTCGTGCTGGAGAAGAAAGACCACAAGATTGTTGGTTTCTATGGACAAGCTGGTGACTATCTTTACAAACTTGGAGTCAATGTTGCGCCCATAGCTTACTGATGTGGAACCAATCTGATATCCCGGGACTTCTAATAAGGTCATGTTGTGAGTTTATGGAGTTGTGTTGTCTGGTGCTGTATTTGGTTTTTTCTCAAGAGTCAAGAGTAATGTATGTTAGTGTTGCATCGATTCTACTCTAAATAAAGAGGTTTCTTCGTTGTGGTTTTAAAACCCTTTCCTTTCTATAAAGTGCTACACATATAATTCAAGAAACTGGGGTAATACTTTGAACAAACTTCTTTTATTACACTGGATCACAAAAATCCATCAAAGTCAGAACAACAACACTAAGACACAAGAATTGAAACATTTGAAGCAGTAAACCAACGAGAAATAAGTAAAGTAGAATCAGCTTATTCAAAGTTTTATAAATTAACAATCATTAAAAGATATTTAAGATTTCCATGATGATCAGTTGGTGATTGGCAGGACATGGGCGCCAAATTTGTGAAGCAGATCACCGGCTCTTCCATGGAAGCCAACGATCTTGTGGCCTTCCTCTTTGAGTACAAAGGGTGTGCCAGCTTCAAGTCCAAAGGGAATAGAGGTTTGCTTATTAGTCTTGAACCTAAGCATAGTTAAAACTTGACTTTCACTCCCAAAGATTACATCGTAGGTGCCTTCAACTGCCGTTATGTATTCACTTGGATAGTCAAGCTCCAACTGCAATTAAAGGAACACAAAATATAACAAAATTAAAACTTGTTAAGATGACTAAAAAAACAAAACCTATACGGTTAAAAGATATCAAAGAGGCAGAAACTGATTAAGTGTACCTCTTCAAATCCAAGCAATGTGGTTTTTCCACGTTCTTGTCCTACTACAACTTCAGATCCTTTCTCATACACAAACTGAACAACTCCTATACCATCTTGGGCTTGTCCTACAGACACTTTTCTTACACCGTCGAAAACACCATCATCCCATAGAGTTCCTCCCTCACTACCAAATGCGTCTAGCTTTTTGGATGGTGTTGCAGGAGTTAAAGGGATGATGCCTAATGGAGCTAAATAAACTCCAATAGCATTGATAGACTCACCAGCTCGTCCATGGAACCCAGCAATCTTGAAACCTACCTGCTTGAATTCAAAATGTGTACTACCTTCAAGCCCAAACGGTCCATATGTTTTGTTTTTGGTAGTCTTGAAGATAAGCATTGTCACGACAGCACTATCAGTTCCGAAGATTTTGTCGTAGGTTCCTTCCATGGATGTTATGTATTCACCTGTTTCAAGCTCAAACTGCACAGACGAAAATCGGAAAATGTATCATGGATACTGAAACTTGTTAAAAAGGCAAAAAACCAATACAAATATGTTTTGAGTACCTCTTCGAATCCAAGCATTGTGCTTTTCCCATGTTCAATTCCAATGACGACCACAGAACCATTAATGTATTCAAACTTGACAGCTGCTACACCATCTTGGCCTTGTCCTACGTAAACCTTTTTAACATCGTCGTGATGACCATCGTCCCATACAGCTCCAGTCTCACCACCCTTTGCTTCCAACTTCTTCACGGGGGTTGGTACGGGAGCATAGTGAACATCGATGGAGTTGAGAACATTGCCACTGGTGCCAAGGAAACCAGCGATCTGTTTACCGGTGGCCTCCGGAGCAGAAATCTGGAAACCGGATTTGGTACCGTAAGGTCCAAGAGTTCTCTTGTTTGTTGTGAAAGTCAACGCCGTTATGACCTCTTCTGTACCAATCGTTTTGCCGTAAGCGGAAAGGGCCGTTATGTACTCGTCCGAATCCAAAATGAACTGAGTGATTTTATATATATGAAATTAAACGTTAATCTTATGTTTTACATAAATTAATGATTAAGACTTTTTTTTTTTTGGGGACTAACCTCGGCAGACTTGGGACCAACGGAGCCGCGAAGCTGGGATTGAAGAGCGGTTGTTCCATCGTACGTGACCTGGATTGAGTAAATGATGTCATCGAACGTAAGCTGCACTTTCTTCACTTTTGCGTGCGATCCATCGTCCCAAGACATCTTTCCACCTGGCTTCTATTATGGATATTGTATAACAGATTAATATACACGTACTATAAGAAAGCCAAGTAAATACCAAACCGGTTCTAGTTCTAACTCATGTGTTCTAAAGTCGGTCAATACCGATTCGGCTTGTTGGTCAACTATCTTTGTATTGTGCGATCAAGAGTCAAATTGATTATATGAAACAATCGAGATAGGAAAAGATCTATTATATATTGATTGATAGAATTATCAGAAACAGATAGGTAAATAACATACATAGTATATGAAAGAGAGAGAGATAGACCTGTTTGTAGAGACTATGACTGTGATGAAGACGATGAAGAGATTAGGTGTGTGAAGAAGAGAGGCTGCTGGATCTCTCTCTATATATATATATGGAGCTTAGTTATTATTTTATTTATAAGATATCATAACATTTACGTACCACATGGCCAATATAAAATTAATAATTTTTGTTTTTGAAACTTAAAATTAATAATGTTGGTCCATAAGTTTGTAATAATCGCTCGTATCCTCACCAAATCAGTAACACTGTAGCTTTCTTGTAACGTTTCTACCCATGAAAAATGTAATAGATTGACGAATTCGGTATATTATAATTAGATTGAATAAGCAAAGCTCGTTTGTCTAAAAGACAACTTGCCAAAAATGTAATAGATTGAGAAAAAGGGAACTATCAAAGTTGCAAAGGCGTGACGTAGACAATAATAATACATTTTCAGATTTGAGCAAAAAATACTGCAAAAATACAAGTATAGATTTTTTTATATATAACTTATTTATTTTTGTGTATATACTACTTTCTTTCTTGTTTTTTCTTTGATAAAAGGTCTTCTTTGTAACAAATGATTAGCAAAATATGAAATAAACCATATAAAAAAATATTCCTAATATTGAGAGAGCGAGAACATGAGTAGTGAAGAGGTGACACGATGGAATTGATTTTCACTGATCTATCATTTCCTTAATTATTTCATAAATGGATCGTGCATTGCATGGCTACATAAAAATATAAAGTTCGTTGTCACATTTTAAATTATTTCCAATCGTTCCTTATCGTATATTGTAATCTACTATTATATATATTCTAATTTTAAACAATCATTTGAGCAACTTGAGTTTCAGTTTTAAATTCAATACTTTCTGAAGCTTCCTCATTTTGCACAGTCGTTTTGACAAAAAAAAAAAAAAAAAAAAAAGCACAGTCGTTAACTTGGTGGACTTCGGAAGCGTAATGCTTTATTTGATCGAATATGATATTTTAACGAATTACTTTTTTTTTTACTGATTCGATTTTCGAGTATGGAGATCTAAACGTTGTTATTCGGTTAGTAAATTGTAGGCCGTTGTTTTCTTAAAAGAAATCAAGGAAATTAACGAAACAATTCAAGTGTTCTAAATCCAATGTATTTTAAATAATAGTCTTAATTTTTAGATTAACACATCTAATTGGATTGAACACTCCTAAACGACTACTTTAAATAATTGATTTTAGGAAATACAGTTGGAAATCTTCTTAATTAATCTTCCAGATAACCCGATATACAAACAAGGTATAAAATAAAAATATACATTAAAAAATGCGACTCGTGGGTCTCGTGGCTTTTATTTATATTGGTATGACAAGAATTTTTTACGCTTAAAAAATACATTATCACACTTTGAGCACGTCTAGTCTAACTGATCTCGTGGGACGTCTATGGATCAGGTCTCCTTACGCGTCTGATCCGAATAATATGGTAAACTCAATTAGAAAATGGTAACCTTAAAATTAAGAGGGGTATTGAATTTGACATTGTAAAAAATTTTAGAGTATTCTTAAAATCAAAAAATATTCTAAAATCCTATGTTATTCAACTTAAGATTTATGTAAAAATTTTTAAAATAATACATAATCTCTTGTTATTCAGTCAGTGATTTTTAAAAACTACTTGAAATATCTTGTTATTCAATATATCACAACTTTTTTAAAACTTGCTTCTTTGAATGATTTCAAGAGACTTTTTTTTTTTTTGTTTTTTAGTTGAAAAGTATGACAATCAAAATCATACCTATAGAAGTGGAATTTTGAAAGATTTCAGTAAAAAAAAAAAGACTGAAGATCTTGAAGCAAAAAATCGCCGCCAATCATCATTCACCTTTTCCACCAGTCTCAGCTTGAGCCGTCGAGTTTACTGGGTTTGCCGCAACATCACCAGAGGCAGAGTTAAGGGACAATGAATTCTATTGGTTTAGATCAGTTTCTGGGTATAAGTAATCTCTCTTGAGTTCATGAAGAGTTCGATCAGATTATTATTTGGACACAAGAAAAAAAAAAACATCACCATCACCATCGTGCATGAACTGAGGACATAGCTCCAACTATTGATCTGATTTTCTTTTGGTATTGTGTTGTAAAATATTTTAAAATCACCCAAAGTTTAATAGTCAAATCTCATAAAAACTATAAAACACAATCAAATCTCCTAAAATCTTACTAAAATCTTTCAAAATTCTAAAATATTTAAATCCTACCAAATCTTTAAAACATCAAGTTGAATACCCCCTCTAATATTGTAAACTCCATTAAACATGGGAAGATCCTAGATTAGTATTACATCATTTACATGGGCCGGGTTGTAGACCTACAGGCTAATTCACTATAAGTTGGATGGAGTATTCATTCCATGATGCCAACTTTCGAAATATCTTACTTATTTCACACACAAATGACAAGTGAAAGAATCCTAAATAATTCTTAAAAAAATGCTGAAAAATTAAACAAGCATAACCAATAAATAGTCCAAACATATGTTATCTAGTGATAACTGAACATGAAATAAGGCTTAACTTGTTATTTATGGGTTTGACTCCTAATAGCAACAACGTCACATGCGCATATGAGAAACCGGATTTAGACTGTACTATGTCTTTCTGGTTGTGGTTGGTTGGATTGTTAGTCGAAGAACTCAGGTACATTGGTAACGCGAAGTTCATGCATGTCTAATAGTTATTGCACCAATTCAATGCCGACCAGATGACCCAAAATTACCAAGAAAGTCAAAGTAAAATTTACCCCCAAAAGTACACATCAATAATGTTCAACGACATTGCATTATATAATAGTGCGGTGTTTTTTTGCAAAATGCTATCAAAGATGATACTCGACGTTTGATAACATATTAGAAAAGCTAAAGTCTAATAATAACAAAGCGTGAAACTAAAATCACTTTGAACCGTCAACATTTACCAAAATTCCACACGTACCACTCAACACTGTTAGCATCAATGCGCACAGCTTGATCTTCTTAGATCTTTTAAATGGTTGTAATCAGCAAACCCAACAACTCCTGCGATTTTCTTTCCAGGAACATACAGTTTATATGTCAGGCTTTTTTCTGTTTTTTTGGTCATGTCTGTACATGATATCTAATAATTTGAAGAAATTAAATAACAATAGATCTATATGTCAAAAGAAAGTATATAAAGACAAGATTGAACTTAATTATACTGATATCATCATCATATGGGGGTTGCACGTATATATTATACAAAAATTTAATTTAGTAAGACGTTATAAGTTATAACGCTAAACAAACTTGGAGCGACTTTTATATGGACCGTTGTTCACAATGGAAATTAATGTGCAATTAGTATGTATCTAATCAGCTACCTTTATTAAAATCGATAACATATCGCATTGTGGCATGACCAATATCATAAATTCAAGAGAATGCTTGAAAACATTTAAACACAGCCAAACAGAACCATTATGGGTATATCAACTTATTCAAGAGACCATAACAAAATCAATGAAAGCGAAAGAGAAAGATGTCATGTGATCAGTTGGTGATCGGCATAACATGGACTCCAAACTGATGAAGCAACTCGCTGGCTTTTCCATGGAACCCGACGATCTTGTGGCGTTCCTCTTTGAGTGCGAAGGCTGTGCCAGCTTCAAGTCCAAAGGGAGAAGACGTTTTCTTATTAGTCTTGAACTTAAGCATAGTTATGACTACGTCTTCACTCCCAAAGATTTTATCGTATGTGCCTTCAACTGCGGTGATGTATTCACTTGGATAATCAAGCTCAAACTGCAATCCAAAGAAGCCAAATAATATAAACAAATATGCTCATCGCTAATTGTTTTTCTTTTATTGTTAAATATAAAATATATTTTGATATAAAATAAAATCTAAGTACCTCCTCGAATCCAAGTAAAGTACTCTTTCCATGTTCACCTCCGACGATATCCTGAGCGTCTTTGTCGTACACGAACTTAACGACAGATACACCATCTTGGGCTTGTCCTACGTACACTTTCTTAACACCATCGTAAGCACCATCGTCCCATGCAGTTCCTTTATCACCACCAATTGCCAATAGTTTCTTGGGAGGAGGCGTCAAAGGAGTCAAAGGAGTTGTGGATGTAGCAAAATATGCTCCAAGAGCATTTAGAGCTTCACCAGCACGTCCATGGAACCCAACAAGTTTTCCACCATTTTTGTCCTTGAGTAAAAACTTCTTTTCGGTTTCCAACCCATAGGGTGGAGAGGTTTTACCCTTGAATGTATAGAAGGTAAGAGATGTGATGATCTCAGAGTCTTGGCCATATACTTTGTCGTGGGTCACCTGCACTGCTACGATGTAGTCGTCTTCATCAACCTCAAACTACGTACAACAATACAAAGATACCTCTTGTTAGTAGAGACGTTAATTGGTTCTCATTTTCCAAAGCTTAAAAACTGGTCAGACCCAATCTTAACTAGGTTGGTCACTTGGTCCGCAAGCTTTTAGTTAGCCCACCATAATGTTCGTACTATTAAGTGTTAAGTAGTTTGAAGAATTAATAATGCAAAGTTAAGCAAACTATATATTGACGAGTGGAAGCAAATATGATACATACCGTTTCAAATCCAAGAAGCGTTTTCTTTCCATGTTCACCTCCTTCAACCTTCTGAGAACCCTTCTTGTACACGATACTGATAGACGACACACCATCTTGTCCTTGCCCTACATGCACCTTTCTAACGCCATCGTGTACACCATCATCCCATGAGGCTCCTCCGGTACCTCCCCCTGCATCTTTCTTGATAGGAGGGGTCAAAGGAGTACTGGAAGTTAATAATGGAGCAAAGTAAGCTCCTAGAGAGTGGACATAATCTCCGGCAAACCCATGAAAGCCAATGATCTTCTTGTCTTGAACTTGGAGACTAAATGGAGTACCATCTTCGTATCCAATGACATCAGAAGTCTTCTTGTTGGATTTGAACTTAAGCCCTTGAATGAGACCTTCCGGGTTATACCAACCTTCTACCGAGACTAGATGCTCCTCTGGATGGTTAATCACAAACTGTAGAAGTCAATATCAAATTGTCAATACTTTAAAAAGAAACTATAGATACATATACTAAGAAGAGAAGAAGACCAATGGACAAGGAAGAAGTATAAGAACCGGGTCAGCTGCGATACTACGGCCCTTGACACCGCGAAGAGGGGCTTCTTCAGTTTTTCCGCTCTTAACATAGTCGAACTTAACATATTGAATGCCGTTCCCGCCTGCTGCGGCCTGAATCTTGGTCACAGCATCGTGTTCCGATCCATCGTCCCATTGGTTGCCTCCTTTTCCTCCTTTTACTTCAACTTTTTGGGCCATCTTTAGGAATATTACCTGTAATTACGATCACGATTAGTTTTTATAACCAAACCCTACAAAACTTTTAGCAGAGAGGAGAGTGAGAGTTTACCTGAAAAGAGAGAGGGAGTGAGTTAGTGATACATCATTACGAAGAAATACATGTGTATTTATTGATGTCATTGAGTATGGGCCAGTATTATTTCATTGCTAGGAGTAGGAGTTGATATATTTTATTATATTATCTCGTGATCCACGAGTCTTAAAAAAAATTGTATTGTTGTGAATATGAAGCAAATGAGTTGAATTTGAGTGGTTGATATTAATGATCTGATAGTAGTACGTACGTATGTTTAGTTATTTCAAATATATATGATTCATTCATGAAAATCAATGAAAATAATTCTTATAGTTGAGATAGGTTGAATATATTTGAGATTTAAAAGATCATATTTTTCTAAAACTTAAGAGTAGACAGCGTCAAAAATTCAATAGTGTATATAATAAAATATAATAATCTATATATAATAGCAAACCCACTTTTTTTTGTCAACTTTTAATCTAACGGATGAGATTGATTCCAGTTTTAACCCAACGGTTTAAAATTATTAATCGTGTCTCTTCGTCGCACCCCCATCTTTTAAAAATCACACCTCTTAGTCTTTGCATCTCTTTGTTGTACCTCTTGATTTCAAAAATCACATCCATTCATTTTTACACCTTTTAAATCACACCTCTTAGTCTTTGCATCTCTTTGTTGTACTTCCTGGTTTCAAAAATCACATCCATTAATCTTTACACATTTTAATTTCACACCTCTATGTGTTACACCTCTTTGTTGTACCTCTATGTCTTACACCTCTTTGTTGTACATATTATTCATGTCTTTTCATTACACTCCCATCTTTCAAAAATCACACCTCTTAATTTTAACACCTTTTTCTTTCATACATCTATGTCTTACACCTCTTTTTTGTATCTCCATGTTTCTCATCTATTAATTTTGACACCTTAACCCACTTTTTTGTGTCAACTTTTAATCCAACGGATGAGATTGGTTCCAGTTTTAATCCAACAGTTTAAAATTATTAATCGTGTCTTTTCGTCGCATCCCTATCTTTTAAAAATCACACCTCTTAGTCTTTGCATCTCTTTGTTGTACCTCCTGGTTTCAAAAAACACATCCATTCATTTTTACACCTTTTAAATCACACCTCTTAGTCTTTGCATCTCTTTGTTGTACCTCCTGGTTTCAAAAATCACATCCATTAATTTTTACACCTTTCAATTTCACACCTCTATGTGTTACACCTCTTTGTTGTACCTCTATGTCTTACACCTCTTTGTTGTACCTATTATTCATGTCTTTTCATTACACCCATCTTTCAAAAATCACACCTCTTAATTTTAACACCTTTTTATTTCATACCTCTATGTCTTACACCTCTTTGTTGTATCTCCATGTTTCTCATCTATTAATTTTGACACCTTAACCCACTTTTTTGTGTCAACTTTTAATCCAACGGATGAGATTGGTTCCAGTTTTAATCCAACGGTTTAAAATTATTAATCGTGTCTTTCGTCGCACCCCCATCTTTCAAAAATCACACCTCTTAGTCTTTGCATCTCTTTGTTGTACCTCCTGATTTCAAAAATCACATCCATTCATTTTTACACCTTTTAAATCACACCTCTTAGTCTTTGCATCTCTTTGTTGTACCTCCTGGTTTCAAAAATCACATCCATTAAGTACACCTTTTAATTTCACACATCTATGTGTTACACCTCTTTGTTGTACCTCTATGTCTTACACCTCTTTGTTGTACCTATTATTCATGCTTTTCATTACATCCCCATCTTTCAAAAATCACACCTCTTAATTTTAACACCTCTTTATTTCATTCCTCTATGTCTTACACCTCTTTGTTGTATCTCCATGTTTCTCATGTATTAATTTTGAATCCTTTTTATTTCACACCTCTATGTCTTACACCTCTTTGTTTATTATATATTAACTTTTTTGGACAACATAAGTTTCAAAAATTATTTTCTGAGTACTAAAAGATTGTTTAATTGAAATGTTTTTAACTAACAAGCATCAATCTCTAATTCAAGGTAATTGAAATGTTTTTAACTAACAAGCATCAATCTCTAACGCGCGTGTACGTCGACACAAATCTCATTGACGTGAGCTGTGTTTCCAATGCGGCAACGCGTGTTATTCAAGATCTAGATGATGAAGATTTAGGTTTTGTTATAAAAACTGGCTAGAGGCAATAAAAAAAAAAACTTAAATCTGTTGTGAATTATAAGTAGAATACAATTATATGTGTTTTACAATACTTTGTAAAGAGTAAAAGAAATAATAAAGAGAGGGAAAGAGAGAGGCATGCACGAGAGTGAGAGTGAGAGAGATTAGAGAATACTTTCTTTTTGATCAAAGACACCATCTCATTTTACTCTTTTTACACAACTTATTTATAGTACAATTACAAAAGCATGAGTCATACACTCATGAATTTTGATAATGACAAGTGTTGTGCCATGTGTATTATGATGGATTAATCACAATATTTCATAATACTCCCCCTTGATTATCCATCACCAGAGAACTACGTACTGCCTCGTTAAAAACCTTATCATGGAAAAACCCATTGGGATAAAAACCATGACAAGGGAAAAAGAGTACAGTGACGTAATCTCCCCCTGGAAAAGATATGAGTGGTCTTTTCTTCAAAGATCTCGTAGATGACGCATTCCGATACTATGAATATGCTTTCTGAACATGGTAGTCGGAAGCGATTTTGTAAAGAGATCTGCTGCGTTGTCACTTGATCGGATATATTGGATATTGACTTCCTTGTTCTTCTCGAGTTCTTGAATGTAGGAGAAGAATCTTGGAGGAATATGTTTTGTTCTGTCGCTCTTGATATAACCTTCTTTGATTTGAGCGACACAAGCTGCATTGTCTTCGTATAGCGTCGTTGGCTCCTTACTGCTGACCATTCCACTTGCATCTTTTATATGATTTGACAAGGATCTGAGCCATACGCATTCTCTGCATGCTTCATGAAGCGCTATTAGCTCTGCGTGGTTCGAAGAGGTGGCGACCAAAGTCTGTTTTTGTGAACGCCACGAGATTGCAGTTCCTCCAATTGTGAAAACGTATCCAGTTTGGGATCGAGATTTATGTGGATCCGATAAATATCCTGCATCTGCAAAACCAACTAGACCAAACGCAGAGTTTCTATGATACAACAATCCCAAGTCAATCGTACCTTGAAGATAGCGGAATATGTGCTTAATTCCATTCCAGTGCCTGCGGGTAGGGGCTGAGTTGTATCTTGCAAGTAAATTAGTTGCAAATGCAATGTCTGGTCGGGTACAATTTGCAAGATACATAAGTCCACCGATAGCACTTATATAAGGTACTTCGGGACCAAGTATTTCTTCATTCTCTTCACAAGGTCTGAATGGATCTGTATCAACATTCAGGGACCTACCGACCATTGGAGTACTCAAAGGAGTCGCTTTATCCATATAAAAGCGCTTTAAAATATTTTTCGTATAATTTGACTGATGCACAAATACTCCATCTTGGAGATGTTCTATTTGAAGACCGAGACAAAATTTTGTCTTTCCAAGATCTTTCATTTCGAACTCTTCTTTCATATGAGTTCTAGCATCATCAATTTCCTTTTGAGTTCCAATTATATTGAGATCATCAACATATACAGCAATGATCACAAATCCCGATGAGGATTTCTTTATAAAGACGCAAGGGCATATTTCATTATTTACATACCCTTTCTTCAATAAGTAATCGCTTAAGCGATTATACCACATGCGTCCGGATTGTTTTAATCCGTAAAGTGATCGCTGTAATTTTACCGCATATATCTCATTAGGCTTTTCCTTTAAAGTCTCAGGAACCTTAAATCCTTCTGGAATTTTCATATGGATTTCATTATCTAATGACCCATATAAATACGCTGTCACTACATCCATAAGGTACATTTCTAAATTATTAGAAGCTGTTAGACTCATTAAGTACCTGAATGTAATTGCATCCATGACCGGAGAATATGTTTCCTCATAATCAACTCCCGGCCTTTGAGAAAAACCTTGTGCAACGAGTCGGGCTTTATATCGTGTTATCTCATCTTTCTCATTTCTTTTTCTCACGAAAACCCACTTGCACCCAACAGGTTTTATATCATTAGATGCAGTGACAATAGGTCCGAAGACATTTCTTTTATTAAGGGAGAACAATTCAGTTTGCATTGCACTTTTCCATTTTTCCCAGTCAGGCCTTTGTTGGCATTCTGACACAGACCTTGGATCAGGATCATCATTTTCATAATCAATCTCTTTAGATACAGAAAAAGAAAATATTCCATTATCATCATCGATTTCATCTCTAGCCCATAATTTTCCATCTTGGGCATAATTAGTAGAGATCTCATAATTTCCTGTATCGTCTTCCTGATGAATTTTCTCTTTAATTGGTTCCTCTTGAACCTTTTCATTTCTGTCTCCCATTTTGTTTTTCTTTCGGGGATTTTTATCTTTAGAACCTATTGGCCTCCCCCGTTTTAATTGAACTTTAGGCTCATTAACCTTTTTCCCATCGATTTCCTCTCTAGGAATTTCAACTCTTGATGGTGCATTTGCAGCGGGAATATGTGTTTTTGTCACCCTTTTTGTATCTGTGAATGCATCTGGTAATTGATTTGCCAAATTTTGTAAATGTACAATTTTCTGAACTTCCAGCTCACGTTGATTCGTAGGGGGATCAAGATGTACCAAAGATGGTGTATTCCATGTAATCTCTTTTGGTACCTGTTTAATTCCTCCCCCTAACGCTGGAAATTCATCTTCATTAAAATGACAATCAGCAAAATGTGCTGTAAACATATCACCAGTTTGTGGTTCAAGATAATTTATGATACTCGGTGATGCATAACCGACGTATATTCCCAATCTCCTTTGTGGCCCCATTTTTGTTCTTTGTGGTGGGGCTATAGGAACATAAACCGCACATCCAAAAACACGGAGATGAGAAATGTTTGGTTCTTGACCAGACGTTAATTGTAAAGGGGAATATGTATTGTATGCACTTGGTCGTATTTGGACCAACGCTGCAGCATGCAATATAGCATGACCCCATATAGAAATTGGGAGTTTTGTTCTCAATATCAACGGTCTAGCAATGAGTTGTAACCGTTTAATCAAAGATTCAGCCATGCCATTTTGTGTATGAACATGAGGGACCGGATGTTCAACATCAATTCCCATTGACATACAATATTCATTAAAAGCTTGTGAAGTGAATTCACCAGCGTTATCAAGCCTTACTTTCTTTATGGCATAATCAGGGAATTGTGCTTTTAACCTGATTATTTGGGAAATGAATTTTGCGAAAGCCGTATTTCGTGTTGTCAAAAGACACACGTATGACCATCTACTAGATGCGTCAATCATTGCCATAAAATAACGAAATGGCCCGCATGAAGGGTGAATGGGTCCACATATATCACCATGTATTCTCTCTAAGAATATTGGCAATTCATTCCCGACTTTGGTTGGCGATGGCCTAATTATGAGTTTTCCTTGAGAACATGCATCACATGAAATCTCACCAGAGCAATAAATTTTCTGGTTTTTTAACGGGTGGCCATTAGAATTTTGCACAATTTTTCGCATCATGATTGAACCAGGATGTCCAAGTCTCTCATGCCAAATCTTAAATGTATTAGTAAACTTTGAGTTTACTGTAACATACGATGCGAATACATTTATTTTTATGCAATATAATCCAGAGGATAACATTGGTAACTCTTCCAATATATGTTTTTCCTCAGATTTAATGCAAAGATATTCAATGCCATTCTTATTCGTAGTCTCTATATGATATCCATTTCTTCCGATATCTCTGAAACTTATCAAGTTTCGTTGAGACTTAGGGGAATATAATGCATCTTTTATTTCAAATTTTGTTCCCCTTGGCATTGAAAAATTGGCTTCGCCAAAGCCCATTATAATCTTTGCATTTTCAGATATAGTGCTCACGCCTTTAGCGGAGTCATTCATTTTAAGAGAGGAGAAATATTTTTTATCTCTAAATATTGAGTGCATAGTAGCACTATCTGCTAGACACTTTTCTTCATCCTCAATCTCAAAAGTTGACATTTTCTGGAGATAAAACATTCATAAAATATGCATTAATATATAACAAAGTCTTAGGAGATTTAAAATATATTACAAAAAGACTCTAAACACCAAAAGTTTTACAGGCATATTATACATAAAGATTTTAATCGCATGATTTTCCACTCTCTTGATTGACGAGGAAATCTGCGATATCCAGATGAGTTTCATCATTGAGACCATGGTAGGAAGGTCCAGCTTCATTTGAGATGAGATTGGTCTCAACGTCTCTTTCTTTTTCCTTTTGAGACGCTTGATATAGATCGGCCAAATGCTTTGGTATACGACAAGTTTGGTACCAATGACCTTTCATGCCGCATCTGTAACAACTACTCTCATCTTTTTTCTTTATAACGCGGCTGGCATCATTTACATGAAGATCGTTGTTGGCTTTGCCAGCGTTGAAGCTATTAGAATAGTGACCTCTTCCTCTACCTCGGCCACGACCTCCTCCACGCCCACGACCACGGCCACGGCCTCGACCGCGTCCGCGTCCTCGTCCTTGCCAATTATTATAACTGGATGAAGCAACATTCACTTCTGGAAGTGGAGCTGATCCAATTGGACGAGTTTGATGATTCAGCATCACGAGTTGATTATTTTGTTCAGCAACAAGAAGAACGTGCATTAACTCAGAAAATCGAGTGTATCCTTTGGTCCGGTATTGTTCTTGCAGGATTACATTTCCAGGATGAAAAGTTGAGAGCGTTTTTTCGATCATATCATAATCGCTCACTTCTTCGCCACACAAAGCCATCCTGGAGGTGATTCCGAACATAGCGGAATTAAATTCACCAACACTTTTGTAATCCAAGAACCGGAGATTTAACCACTCATGTCTAGCCTTTGGTAAGATCACATATTTCTGGTGATCAAACCTATCTTTGAGTGATTGCCAAAGATCTACATGATCTTCTTTCGTGATGTACTCGTTTTTCAGATTATCGTGGAGGTGGTGGCGTAAAAACACCATGGCCTTGGCCTTATCCTCATCTGACGTCGTTTTCGACGGATCGATGGTGCTTAAAAGCCCATCCGATCTCAGATGCATTCGTGCATCCGATGCCCATGTCATATAATTTTTTCCAGATACATCAAGGGCAAGGATTTCGAGTCTGGCGAGATTTGACATAATTATCTACATGAATAATAAGTCCATTATTAATTTATTCATGAGATTTTGAGGAGGCAGAGCCTTCCATAATATAATATAAATCTTAACATATGATCGAGAAGGCAGAGCATATCTTTCAGATCAAGAATGTAGATCTATATGATCAAGGAGGCAGAGCCTACCATTATGATCAAGGAGAAGACATAGTCTTTTTACTCCGTAAATATCTCATATATATATATTCTTGAATTTAAAGAAATTTAAAGAAATTTTAAATAAACAAATTCGACAAAAATTAGATGTTACCTCAAAAGAGTGATCTGTATAGAAACGGTTGGATCTGTTGGAGCAGAGAGACGATCGTGCTGATAACGTGTTGTGAATTATAAGTAGAATACAATTATATGTGTTTTACAATACTTTGTAAAGAGTAAAAGAAGTAATAAAGAGAGGGCAAGAGAGAGGCATGCATGAGAGTGAGAGTGAGAGAGATTAGAGAATACTTTCTTTTTGATCAAAGACACCATCTCATTTTACTCTTCTTACACAACTTATTTATAGTACAATTACAAAAGCATGAGTCATACACTCATGAATTTTGATAATGACAAGTGTTGTGCCATGTGTATTATAATGGATTAATCACAATATTTCATAATAAAACCCCATTTCTTTAGAAAACATTAATTCACAAACAAAAAAAAACCATCCCAAGTGGGCAAGTGGTAATTTTATTATTCTATCCTATTATGTAATGCATAATTTAACTTCTCAATAGGGGAAAAAAATCTCAATAGACTTAAGGCTATCGATAAAAACTAGAATGTAAAGACAAAACTGCGAAGAGAAGAAGCAAGATGATAAGAAAAGTATATGAAGACATTGCTTTGATTTATCCGGTCTTGATATAATACTGATACTTACTAATATTTGCAAAGATGTATTTGAGCTGAAAAAGACAAAAATTTTGAATTTTAAGTTTTTTATGTTGAGGATGTTAATTTAAATACTGGCAGGGAGAATTAGTATCATATGGCATATGGACAAATAGATGTTGAAAAGGATTTTACCGGCCTTCCCGCCTCGCAGAAACCCATCCATTATAGATAGTATAAAGTATAAACACGTATTTGTCAAAAGCTAGCCAATCTAATATAATTTGATGTTAAGTTCACATATTGCATAATTTGTTTTTAAAAAGGATTAACTATTATTAGGAAATAGAAGGATAGAGTTTAAAAATGGCGATTTCAGATTATTATTATTATGCAAACCTTCCATTTTTAGTTTTTACGAATTGGATTACAAACCAACCGAAAACAAAACAACATAACATTCACATCACTTGCGCAAATTCAAACAGAAATATCATAGGTAGTGTTTAGAAGACAGATTAAGGGATCTGATATTTTATTAGATGGAATTCAAAAGAAAGATGTCATGATCAGTTGGTGATGGGGACGACATGGCCTCCAAATTGATGAAGCACATCAGTGGCTTTTCCATGGAACCCAACAAACTTGTGGCCTTCCTCTTTGAGTACGAATGGTACGCCAGCATCAAGTCCAAAGGGATTAGATGTTCGTTTATTAGTCTTGAACCTAAGCATGGTAATAACCGCAGAGGTGCTTCCAAAGATTTTATCGCAGGTGCCCTCCACCGCCGTGATGTATTCACTTGGATGATCAATATCAAACTACAAGGAGACAAAAAAATATATAGAAAAATGTAGTATTGGCTGATAGAAACCGATCTGACTCTACGACGATAGAGAATATAAGTAAATGGGTTTGGAATAGATTGGCGGCCTGTTTTGCATTTTAATGGGTTTAACGCTCTGACCGTTTAGTTAGTCCACGAACTTTAATATAAAAATGCAATCTATTAGTACCTCTTCGAATCCGAGTAGAGTCATCTTTCCACGTTCAGCTCCAACAACCACTTCAGAACCATTGGCATACTCAAACTTAACGGCTGACACACCATCTTGGCCTTGACCTATATACACCTTTTTAACACCATGGTAAGCACCATCGTCCCATGCAGTTCCTTCATCACTACCAAGTGCAGGGATCTTCTTAGCAGAAGTCAGTGGGGTTGAAGTAGTCAACGGGGAAAAGTAAGCCCCAAGAGAATGAAGATTGTCTCCGGCAAACCCATGAAAGCCAGTGATCTTCTTGTCTTGAACTTGGAGAGTGAATTGAGTACCATCATCGTATCCAATGACATCAGAAGTTTTCTTGTTGGATTTGAACTTAAGCCCTTGAATAAGGCCTTCAGGGCTATACCAACCTTCCACAGAAACCAAGTACTCCTCTGGATGGTTGATCACAAACTGTAGAGAGCAAGATCAAAATGTCAATAACCTCAAAAAAAAAAAAAAAATTAAAAAATGTCAATTGGAAGGAAAAGGTATAGAAACCGGATCAGCTGGGATAACACGGCCTTTGATACCGCGAAGAGGAGCTTCTTCCGTTTGTCCGTTCTTGACATAGTTGAACTGAACGTATTGAATGCCGAGTCCACCTGCTCCGACCTGAATCTTGGTCACGGCATCATGTCCCGATCCATCGTCCCATTGGTTGCCTCCTTTCCCTCCTTGTGCTTCCACCTTTTGAGCCATCTTTTTTTTGCTTTTTACTAATATTACGAGTTACTGCAAAAACAAATTGTTAACTTCAACTATTAGCTAATATTTACAAGATTATATTATCACAAGAGATAGAGAGGAAAAGAGAGCTGACCTTCAAAGAGAGAGTAGACGGTGATTAGTATCTATTCAAGTGAATTGAAAGTGTCAATTTATTGACCTCTTCGAATAAGCCAACATAATTGACCAATAAACAATTTAAATAATACTCAAGATATTTATTCATCTCTTATTAGATCCGCATATAGATTATAGACTATAGATTAATTACTACAAGTCTAATATTAATCTATAGTCTCGTGATCCACGAGGAATATTAAAATACTTTTATCAAAAAAGCTATAAAATATTATTATAGAAAATGCTTCACAGTTCTTAGCGGATCTGCACTGTATTTCTTGGGCGATAGAAGCTTTAACTATTCTTCAGATTACTAAAGTAGATTTTGCTATGGACAGTGCTATAGTTATTGAAGCGATCAAGGATCCATCAGTCTGGCCAAGATTCAGCATCTTGTTAAGCGACATTCATGAGAATTTTTCGAAATTTATGACTTGGAAGGCTACATCAGTTGCAAGTACTGCAAATGCAGTTGCAGAGGCAATAGCAAAAAGTGTTACAAGGGATGACAGATTTCAGTCTTACCTTTCACTTGAAGGGCTTTCTTGGCTTCAGCATCAAGTGAGGAATAAGGCAGCATAATTGATCGAGTTTCTTTGTATTTCTTTTCCTTACGCACAACTCTTGTTTTATTTTGAATTTTTCAGAAAAAAAAAACCTATATCATGGGTCCAGGAAAATATAATAACTGTGTATTTTAAATAGTAATGAATACGTTAATACTTTAATTTAAATTATGGCATATAGGATTAGCATCAGACATCATATATTATAAAATTTACAGAGATAGTATTAACCAATTGTTACAAAAAAAAAAAGAGATATCAATTATATTATTAAAAAATTCACTATATCAATTATGTTTACGCACGAATAATTAATAGGAAAGGGTTCAAGTTGCAATTTTATAAGTTTGAAATGTGGAATTAGTGACCTTTAATAGGAGTCTAATTGGTAATTATTGTATGAATGTTGAACATGAATCTGAAACACTATACAAGACAATAACAATATAAATCATTGAATAGAGCCAATTAGTAGTTATATAAATATAATACAATTTTTGTATCATGCAATCTAGTAACAAGAACCGGATCATATGGATCTAGCCATCTCTACTGTAAACAATATTGAAATTCTAATTGAAAACAAGAGGTATACTCCATAAACCCCATTTTTGGGTTCAATGTCATAGTTAGTTTTACAAAAATTTCGTAAGAAAAATTACGAAGCCTTCTTAATTCGAAATTTCTTTTTGTGACATCCACAATTTGCATGATCTTAAGCACTTTCAAAACGTTTTATTACGTGTAAACATTTTTGAAACAATTTGCATGATCTTAAGCACTTTCAAAACGTTTTATAACGTGTAAACATTTTTGAAAACACATATTTGTGACTAATTCTATATGCTTAAGTATGTTTATGATGGACTTTCAGTTTGTATGAGCATAAACTAAGTAACACATCACTGGGATTCGGTTTTTCCTACGTCCTCGGAACCTAGTCCAGAATAAATTTACTAGAACAAAATAGCAATTACAAGTGCATATGATATAAGTACTACTATGCTTATTATTCTTTTCTAGATGAATAAACTATCAAAAGATCTTTCTATCTTGTTAATAGGACGACACACCACACATTTTATTGCATCTCTCAAAACTATCTTGAAGCGCATAAGTCTTTATGAAGCGCCTTCTTGGTATTTATATCCATTGCCCAATCTCTAGGGTTGACAACTTTCCTATTATACAACAAATAGGAATTGAGAGATTAACAATTGCACAACCCCAAGGGTTGACAATTTTCCTATAATACAATAAATAGAAATTTTCTATTATACAACAAATAGGAAAGTTTGTCTCAATGATCTCATCTTGAATTTTCCATTCAAGATTTTCATCTAGCTCAGCAGCCGTCCCTTGGCTTGTCCAAGTCGGTCTTAAGCTTATGTATTCAAACTCTTTAATTTAGCTTCTGTACTACTTCATGTATTAACGTCAGACTAGAACAAGAACTGGTTCAGACGTCTAATACATCCTCTTTATCAGCTTTAACAGCATTTGTATTAAGTAATACTTTATCCTCTGTGTCAGTTCCGTCCACTATCTTTGTCTTAACTATTGCACTATCACCGAGACATCTATGATATATCTCTATATCCATGTCTCATCCATTACAGTCACTTAGTAGAGATTTCACTACATGTTCTGAACCTTATAAAACTTCAGTCAACACAACATCTTCAATCTCTCCCTTGGTGATCCCCTATATATTAATAGAGAAGCACACTCTTGAAGAAGCTGATGTGTCGCCGCCAGAGAACTCTGTGCACATTTTAGTAAAATACCCTTAAATTTTCTATTTAATTACATTAACATGCCATTATACTTAAAAAAACAATTAACTGAATAATCATTAGATATGTCATCATTTCTCATATATTTAAATATCACATATTAAAACTAATTAAAAAATTACATACTATTTTAAGGTAAAATTTCACTAAAATTTACTTACAAATATACAAGTCAAAGTTATATTAATTTCTTAATCAATATAAGTAAAATATTCTAAAAGGCTATAAAACATATCAATTAATATAAAGTTAATAAAAATAAAGAACATATAACTTATTAACATAATTATATTTAAGCAAAATGTTATTTTATGTTAGTATTATTACCATAATAATTTAAATAACAAGCTTTCAATAGTTATTATAATTATATTACCTCTGAATTATTTCCAACCCATTAAAAGAAATTTAATTCCCAATAAATATAGATTTATATATATTTATAAATAAATATAAAAATGACAACAAATTAGGGGATATCATGATGTGTGATTATTTATATATATATATCTAAGTATGTAAACTAATTAATCTCAACATCTAGTGTGATTATTCATTCAAAATGGAAATACTGATAACCGAATAGAAATATACGTTATAATTCTATATTCATCTATGTGCTATAAAAAATGAATGAGACAATAATCCTTATCATTATAAATAAACTTGCTATCCAAAAAAAATCACAATATATTTAAAATGAGTGATTATTAGATTATGCAAAATTGTTATAGTTACTCGATAAACCATAAATATAAATTTGATTTTTAAAACACACAAAAATATATACTACCATAAATTGTAACATTTTATAAATATTTTCTTTACCACGTTCACATATTTCAGGGGTGAAATGTATTCTTACATGAATACGTTGATTTTAGAATTGCATTAATTTTTTCATAATGATTTTTTGGTAATAATCCGTCATTTATAGAAAATATTAACAAACCAACTAACTCAAAAGATTTAAATAGCCTAATCAAAATATTAAATCAATTAATTAAATTATCTTCAAAAAATTTAGTTTAGAATCTGATTGTTACTAACATATAATGAAATTAAATAATTAAACTACCGAGTAATTTAGTATATGTTGTTATGGTTACATAAAAAAATGCAAAATTGTTATGATTATAAAATAAAACATTAGAGGATATGAATTTGATTTTTAAATCACACAAAAATATATTGCAATAAATAGTAACATTTTATCAATATTTTTCTCTACTATAAAAACTCTTACATATCAAAGATTTCACAAGTGAATCATATTTTTTACACGAAAAAACCCAGTTTTGAATAAAGAAATAAAAAACTTTAGTTATATATTATGTTTAACACAAATATTATTAGTTTTAGGATAATAATTTTACTTATAATAATTTTCTTTAAATCGATTTATCCTGCACGTAATGCGGATTATTACCTAGTTAAGTTTTATAATCCATGCACCTATTAGAACTACAGCTCAACATCCTCAATCTCTCCCTAGATGATTGACTTTTATAATCGGAGCACTTTCTAAAACAAGTCAACACACTACTTTCAGTCTTTCCCTTGATGATACGGTTTTATCATTCATGCATCTTCTAAAACCAGTCAGCACAACATCTTCAGTTTTGACTTTTGAGTAAAATAGACAGTTTTCACTGATATAACATGTTAATTTGGATAATGTACCACAAACTGAAAAAAAAAAAAAAACAGAGCATTGGAAAAAACAGAGAATAGTGAATATTTGATTCAGAGAAAATCAGAATCAATGGAGGAAAGAGAAATACTATTATCCATCCAAATTAAAATCTCATATCTCATTGAAAACATATATATTGAATTATTGATACATCTTAAACATATAATTTAAGAAATTATAAGGAATGAGGTCCCCAATATTTTATGATGTGAGAGCCTCTCGACACGATCAACTTTTCTACAAGCAGATGGGTCGGTCCAACTTATTCTTTTGATTTGTTTTTATGAACCGGCAAATGTTTAACGTCGATTTATCTCCTCCACAACTGCCTTTGATTAGCTATAGGTTTCGTATATACAATTGATTTCTTTTATGAATCAACCATATGATGAACCATGCATGGGACTATAAGAGTAAACGCATTTCAAAATTTTCAGCACATTTTTTATGGTATTTAGTTTTTTTTTAACAGAAAAAAAGTTTTCAACGCAATCAGCGTTATTCATTTTGAATTTGGATTTATTTTTTTTAACTCACGATTTTAATCTTTTACTTTTGAAACTAATTCTCGCTGTTTTTTTTTTTGAAGAAAGTAAACAATTTATTGGATAAAATATGTAACATGAAACAAACATTTCTTATTAGAAAACACATGAAACAAATATATAGAAGGAAACGGACAAGCTGACAAAGGATCGTATGGTACCGGTCTCGACCCTTACTTATTGCAACACACACACAATCACAAACACAAACGAACATCATCAAACAGCGTTTTAAATAAAAGCATGATGAAATTCAATTCCGAAAAAGAAGAGATCATCAAACCGGTCATTGGTTGGAGCTTTCCCAGCATGCATCACAAGTCCTTTCTTACCATGAATGGTCCCTATCGTGGAGGCTGTCCATCCTCTGCTACTCGGAGTCTCCTCCTCTTCACAAAACTTATCCACCCTCTCCCACTTTAACGTCGCCGTATTCAGCGCAAAAGTCCCATCAGCCAATTGACCTGGACCAACGTGACCTTGTGGGTCCATCGCAACCTCACCTCCAAACAACAGAATGTGTTTCCCAACAGCCGCACTAGCGAATACACTCCTTACGGAAGGCTTCTCACCAAACGTTTCAACTTGTGTCCACTTGTCTTGAACAGGATCATAGTAATGAACATCATCTAATTCGCATCCGTTGAATCCATACACAACCCATACCTTCCCTTGCACCACTTCGAGTCCTGCTCCTCCTCTAATGCTAAAGTTATCTCCTGGAGTCGCACACTGCACCCACTTCTTATCAGCGATGTTGTAAGCATCTAGTGTCTTGATCCGCTCCGTTGCACTCACTCCACCGAAAACGTAAACGTTGTTCTTATCGGCTGCCATCGAGTGGAAACTACGAGGAGTGGGACCTCTTTCCACCGGAGTTACCAATTTCCACTCTTTCTTGGTCGTGTCAAATGAGTAGAAACCATTATAATTCCGTGAAGCGTCTCGGCCTCCGAAGACATAGAGGGTTGTTCCTACTGCAACCATACGAACACCTAAGCAAGAGAGGTGAGGAACGTCTCCCGTGGCTGGACAAATGGACCAAGTATGGGTCTTGAGGTCAAAGACGTAAAGGTATTTGTCGATGGGCTGATTTGGTGTGAACTCCCCACCAAAGGCGTAAATCTTGTTACCTACTTGTGCTATGCCATGCGAGCATCTTAGGCCTGGACCTTTTCCTTTTTGCTCCACCTTAGAATTAATCAATATTAATATTTGTTAATTATTTATTAGAATGGGATTCTAATTATTGAACTAGCTCCCGTAATGATGAGATAAAACTAATGAAAATATAAATGTAAAACAGTCATGAAAAAATCAATTTTTTTTTTGTTGGCCTAAGAGATTACTACCTTTGTCCACTTCCCACTCAATTTTGGAGTGCACGATGAAGAAACATAGGCCCCGAGGGCGTATAGGAAGTCGTTGGTCGAACGTCCGTGAAACCCAACGATTTTTCCACCGTGAAGCACAAACTTTGTCCCCGGTCTGCTTTCGATAGGCTGAGAGGTTTTGCCTTTATATGTCTTGAATGAAAGAAATGTGATCATTTCTGTGGGCATATCATTAACTATCTGACGGTAACCTTCCACATAGACGATGTAGTCATCAACATCAATCTCAAACTGCAAAGAGAAAACAAACAATTTCAATGCGGGTACTAATCAACAAAACAACATAGATAAGTTTAATACCTCATCAACTCCTAGCAGAGTCTTCTTTCCATGTTCACCTCCAACAACCACTTTAGAACCATTGGCATACTCAAACTTGACGAATGCTATACCAGTTTGGGCCTTCCCTACATATACTTTTCTAACATCTTGGTGAGCACCATCATCCCATACATCTCCCATCTCACCACCTTGTGCTTCTAGCTTTTTGATAGCTGGAGTCAACGGAGTTAAGTGAGCACCAAGAGAATGAAGACTGTCTCCGACAAAGTCAACGATCTTCTTGACGTCTACTTCCACATTGAGTGCCATCTCTTTTGCTTGCAATTTAGTCGTACGAAATATTAACCTGCAATTATGAACATAATTAACAAGATGCTATACGAACTACGATCATATGATAAAGAGAGAGGAAGGGAGATGATGAGAGAGCTGACCTGAGACTGCGAGTAAAGTAATTAATGATTGGTGAAGTGATCCAGTTTGGGAATTTGCATGGGTATTTATTGGCACATGGACGAACATGCTGAAGTATTATCTTGAAATATACTATTCTCTCGTGACCCGCGAGTGATTAAATGAATAATCCAGTTTAGATGGAAATGCAATATGACGTACTTTATTAGTTAATAGGCAAAAAATTTCACGATACACAATACACATGTTATGCCAACTCACGTATGTAATTTTTTTTTCTACTCGTCTTACTTCTCAGAATTTTGTTTTGGTTCTTCTTTTCGTTGCTGTGTCATATTTGCGTACCTCATGTTTTAAGCAACCCTTAGTTTGTTAGTTTAGTACGGCATCATCTTCGGAAAAATATTTAAGCAACCCTTCGTTTATTAGTTGTAATTTACTTGTCCTACGTTCATTTAATATTGAAACGGTTGGTTTGATAAGTGAAATAAATATGGCCAAATAGATCCCAAAATAATAATAAAAAAAAGAATACATTGACAAAGTAGTCACGTATGATTAAGAATTGATGATAAACTTACAAGATCTGATCTTTAATCTCAATTTCAAGTTTCTGATGACTATTTTCCAGCATCGTTATCTCAATTCCCAAGGCTAGAAACTCCTCTTAATTCGTAAGAAATCGCAGCTGCATTTCCTTACTTTCTTGCAACATGTCTAGAGGGATTTCAACATTTTACAGTCCAATTCCAGAATCAGCTTTAGAAATAAAACAATTGTCAGCAAACTCTAATGTTATTCCAAATTCTGAAGATGAACTCTCTTTAATTCCAAGATGTTTTGAGATTGGTGAATCATCTAAACGCAAAAGTTCCCGTTCAAATATTCAAAAGGATGCATATATAGGAAGCTAAACAGAAATTTCAAGATGTCAAGGTAGGAGATTACCAAAAACTTCCCAAGAAAAGGTAGTTCACTTTGCAAAATCTGTCATGACTTTTTGGGTTGTAATTGTTAAAACAAGTTGTGTGTAATAAGTTTTCTAGAATATATATAAGAGGTTTTCTTTTTATAAAGTTTCCTTTTAGGGTCTTCTTCTGGAATCGTAATGTGACCTAAAAAGTAGACAAACCATAAATTGCTCTCAATGTATAATGTAAAATTTTAGATACGTTTTAAAACTTACAAAAGTTTAATAGTAATTAGGAGGACTCTGTTAAGGGATAGATATGACAACTGAACATCATATTATAACATCAAATTTTACATTTTATCTTAACTGTTTGATAACAAAAATTATGTTCACATATATAATTTTTCAACTTTAAAATATGTATAGTCTACTATGTTTCTATATAGTGTTCTTTTATTTTGATTCTCCTAAATCTACAAACTTATAAGATTATTCTAACTTTTAAATATCTGTATTTTTCCAAAAATAGAATATTTTTAATTTTAAATTAAAATTCTACAATCTATCACTACTATTATAATTTTTTTTATTACAAATAGTTTTTTTCAAATTCTTCCTTAGTATTTTTCACTATTTCTTTTTTTTTAGTGTGTGTGATGTTCAGAATAAGTTCTCTCTAATATGTTTTATTTCAAGTAACCTTATACATTTCTTAAATATATATATATTATTTTAATTTTTGAGCACTTGATTAATATTTTCTTCTTTTTTGGATATATCTTTGTTTAAACTTTTTTACCATTTTTCAATTTTGAAAACGATAGATAACATAGATCACTCAAACTATTTTACTTATCTATATTATTTAAAATTCTAAATAATTATATGCACCAAATCCTTCTGGTTTTAATCGGTAACATGAATTTCTAATTTAACAATAACAAACATATTCTCAAGTTTTAAATACATATATATATATATTATTAATTGTATTATACTATAATTGAAAGTAACAGTATACACCAAGTTTTAATTGATAACATGAATATATAATCTAACATATATACATATATATATATATATTATTAATTTTTTTTGTCAAACAGTTAAGAAAAAATGTAAAATATGATGTTTATCCTAATAATTGTAACTCTTGAAAGTAATTGTTTGTTCCATTAAATATATGATAGCTTTATTTTCCCCTTTTCTACTTTTTACAAATAATTACATAATAGAAATATCTAATTTTATATTTATGTAATCTCGATTCATATTTTATTTTGATATTTTTTTTTGCTGCAATTTTTTTCGTTTTTGGTTTATATTCTAGTTTAAGTTATTGTAAATTATTATTTTTAATAATAATAAAAATATTACAGAAATGAGTGAATTAATTGATGCATTAACTTTTAGATTTTATGTTTCTTTGATAATGTAAATTAATTTGTTTAAATAGAGAATAGAAATTAATTTATATATAAGTGAATTATGAGTAAGAATTAAAAAAATATTTTATATAATGTGGGCCTCCACAAAACAACCAAATTGGATAGAGTAAAGAATAATTCTTTTTATTTGTTCTCGGCTGTATACGCCCCATCAAATTCATTTAGGTGTTGATTGGTTCTCCCACCAGCTCCCAAAAATGATACATTTATGGATGGTAGCGGTTGCTAGAGATTGGTGTCAATCACACAAAACACTCTTAATTGTTTTCAACCATTTGAAATCACTAAGATTCTAAAAGCTGGTTCCCAGAATCGTTTGCGGTTGCGGACGATTGCAATTGAGTTTTTTTAAAACTAAAAAACAAAACAACAAAACTGACATTTTTTTTTTCTTATATTTTCTACCTAACAATTGTACCCACCAAGAATGAGAGAAAATGAAATACATATACGATAAGATTAGATTTTGGGAGCAAGATGAAACAAAGGATGAAACTGGCCTAACAAGGTAGTGAGAAAGTATCTCCTTCAGTCCTTGAGTTGGCCCTTACTTGTCAATTACAGCAAAGTGGAGAAATTCTAAATGAAAAAAAAGAGGAAACAGAAAATATAAAATTTCATCAGAAGTTTAAATAAATATATTATAAAAGAGGAAACTCTAAAGTGACTAAATAAATATGACATTTCATCAGAGTTTTAAGAAAAAAAAAATATATTTGTTAAGAATATTAAAACAAATCATCTATGACTCTTTTTAGCTCTTATTTGTTCATTCATACGGATGCAACTGTAGCCCCACGGAAATGCATACTAAAATCGTTACGTGAGAATCAAAAAAACTAAATATATGTCTATTCCAAACATTAAGAACATTGATCTTTTATAATTAATTTACCTTGGCCTTGAGATTCAATGTGAGAAACTTATTGAGTGTATGAGATCTAATAGAAAATATCTACTATCTAAAACATATGTTTTGTCATTTATCACATTACTTGATGAAATTTTTGGTGAAATCCCGAATGCATAAAGTTTATTTATTTTTTAAATAACTATTTTAGTATTTTTTTATGATTTTAATTATAAATCAAGTTTTTGGTGTTTTTAAACATTTATAGAATTATATATTACATGTATTATATTTTAACTGTTATTGCACCCACTGGTCAGCCAGTCATAAAACTGCAAACACATCCATTTTAAAATTTTAAACCATTCATTCAAAACGATTAATAATGTTTAAAACTGCAACCACCCACTTCCGCAATCTTCTTCAACCACAACCGCAAACACTGAGTTTTGAATCAGTCAGGCCTTAATCATGTATGGGACTAATTTTCAAAGCGTTTTCTGACTTTTCAACTCATCCATGCCATTTCTTTTTAAAAAATAACAATTTATTGGTACAAACACAAAACATGAGACAAAATAATGAAGAAAAAAGAAACGGACAAGCTGACGAAGGATCGATCATCGATCATATGTCACGAGTCACGACTTTCCTATATTGCATTACGCACACTTAAAAGTTAAAATCATTAAACAGCGTTTAAACTTTATAGCGTTTAATTAAGCGAATTCAATTCCGTAAAATAAAGAATCATCAAATCGGTCACTGGTTGGACTTGGACGCATGTCACGCATCACAAGCCCTTTCTATATTTGGTCACAACTCACAACCTAAGTGTGTGACGCAGGGTTTTATTTGAGTAAAAAAAACGCACCTGTCTTTTTTTTTTTTTTTTTTTGGTCAAACTTAATTGTGTCTATACGTTGATATTTTAATTTTAGTTTAAATTATGGCAAATAGGATTATCATCAGAATCAAAATGGAGAAAATATATGTTAGAACATATGGGAAAATAAAATATTAGAAGAGATGGATAAATAGATGAAACAAACTTGCTTTATTGAAATGGAGCACAGCCACAATGCCACATCAAAGAAAAAACAACATCACAAGAGATAACACTTAAAACACTTATCCAAGCTACGCATTTAGAGACCTTAAATGACAAACTCAGAAGATAGATCTGATAACTTATTGATTTGGTGCATGGAATCAATGGTAAAGATGATTTCCGTGATCATTTGGAGATGGGAAGGACATGGACTCCAAATTGGTGAAGCAGATCACCGACTCTTCCATGAAAGCCTACGATCTTGTGGCCTTCCTGTTTGAATGAGAAGGTTGTGCCAGCTTCAAGTCCAAAGGGAGTAGACGTTTGCTTATTAGTCTTAAACTTAAGCATAGTTATGACTGCAGCATCACTGCCAAAGATTTTATCATATGTGCCTTCAACCTCTGTGATGTATTCACTTGGAAAGTCAAGTTGGAACTGCAAAACAATTAAAAAGACAATTGAAGAGAATTTGGATTCATATATATATATTTTTTCAATAAAAAATAAAAAAGCATAATATATACCTCCTCGAATCCGAGTAGAGTACTCTTTCCACGTTCATCTCCTACGATCTCATCAGAGCCATTATCGTAAACAAACTTAACTGCTGATATACCATCTTGGGCTTGTCCTACGTACACCTTCTTAACACCATCATAAGCACCATCATCCCATAGAGTTCCATCATCCCATAGAGTTCCATCATCACTACCAAGAGCCGGTAGAGTCTTGGCAGGATTCAACATATCAGATTCAATCCCGAAAAAGAAGAGATCATCAAACCGGTCATTGGTTGGAGCTTTCCCAGCATGCATCACAAGTCCTTTCTTACCATCAATGGTCCCTCTTGTGGAGGCTGTCCATGCTCGGTTACTCGGAGTCACCTCCTCTTCACAAAACTTATCCACCCTCTCCCACTTTAACGTCTCGGTATTCAGCGCAAAAGTACCATCGGCCAATTGACCCGGACCAGCGTGACCTTGTGGGTCCATCGCAACCTCACCTCCAAACAACAGAATGTGTTTCCCAACAGCCGCACTAGCAAATACACTCCTTACGGAAGGCTTCTCACCAAATGTTTCCACTTGTGTCCACTTGTCTTGAACAGGATCATAGTAATGAACATCATCTAATTCACATCCGTTGAATCCATACACAACCCATACCTTCCCTTGCACCACTTCGAGTCCTGCTCCTCCTCTAATGCTAAAGTTATCTCCTGGAGTCGAACACTGCACCCACTTCTTATCAGCGATGTTGTAAGCGTCTAGTGTCTTGATCCGCTCCGTTGCACTCACTCCACCGAACACGTAAACGTTGTTCTTATCGGCTGCCATCGAGTGGAAACTACGAGGAGTGGGACCTCTTTCCACTGGAGTTACCAATTTCCACTCGTTCTTGTTCGTGTCAAATGAGTAGAAACCGTTATATTTCCGTGAAGCGTCTCGGCCTCCGAAGACATAGAGGGTTGATCCTACTGCAACCATACGAACACCTAAGCAAGAGAAGTGAGGAACGACTCCCGTGGCTGGACAAATGGACCAAGTATGGGTCTTGAGGTCAAAGACGTAAAGGTGTTTGTCGATGGGCTGATTTGGTGTGAACTCTCCACCAAAGGCGTAAATCTTGTTACCTACCTGTGCTATGCCATGCGAGCATCTTAGGCCTGGACCTTCTCCTTTTTGCTCCACCTTAGAATTAATCAATATCTGTTAATTATTTATTCGAATGGGATTCTGATTATTTAATTAGCTCCCATAATGGTGAGATAAAATTAATGAAGATATAAATGTAAAATAGTCATGGCCTTAGAAACTACTACCTTTGTCCACTTTCCACTCAATTTCGGAATGCACGACAAAGAAACATAGGCCCCGAGGGCGTATAGGAAGTCGTTGGTCGAACGTCCGTGAAACCCAACGATTTTTCCACCGTGAAGCACAAACTTTGTCCCCGGTCTGCTTTCGATGGGCTGAGAGGTTTTGCCTTTAAATGTCTTGAATGAAAGAAATGTGATCATTTCTGTGGGCATTTCATTAACTATCTGACGGTAACCTTCCACATAGACGATGTAGTCATCAACATCAATCTCAAACTGCAAAGAGAGAACAAACAATTTCAATGCGGGTACTAATCAACAAAAGACACTCTTGACCAGTCACAACATAGATAAATTTAGTACCTCATCAACTCCTAGCAAAGTCTTCTTTCCATGTTCATCTCCAACAACCACTTTAGAACCATTGACATACTCAAACTTGATGAATGCTATACCAGTTTGGGCCTTCCCTACATATACTTTTTTAACATCTTGGTGAGCACCATCATCCCATACATCTCTCATCGCACCATCATCCCATACATCTCCCATCGCACCACCGTGTGCTTCCAGCTTTTTGATAGCCGGAGTCAACGGAGTAAAGTGAGCACCAAGAGAATGAAGACTGTCTCCGGCAAAGTCAACGATCTTCTTGACTTCTGCTTCCACCTTTTGGGCCATCTCTTTTGCTTGCATTTTAGTCTTCCGAAATGTTTAACCTGTAACTCTGAACATAATTAACAATATGCTATACAAACTACGATCATATGATAGAGAGGGGAAGGGAGATGATGAGAGAGCTGACCTGAGAGTAAAGTAATTAATGATTGGTGAAGTGATCCAGTTTGGGATTTTGCATGGGTATTTATTGGCACATGGACGAACACGTATGTAACAAATTGATATACATGTAATGTACTTATCATTCACATCTCCATAATTAATATATATTTATAAAGAATAAATTTATAGTCATGTTTACCAACAAATTAGGTCTAATATTGAGGTCAAAAAAAAAAAAAAAAATTAGGTCTAATATTAAATGCCTGAATATTTTTTTTTTCTAGAAATAAATAAACTTCGACAAACTCAATATTTTTGGTACAGAAAGTAACTGATTCCACCTTCTATGTTTATTAATAAAATTCAATTCAAACTACGATCAGCTAATATATTTCCACATGTTTTTTGTTAAAATATATATTCCAAATGATAGTCGTTTATTTTTGTATGCAAATGAGGAAATGCGTCATATTCCCAATCCGTATGTTAAATTATTTATATTTTACCGACTAAAATAATACACTTATATATATATATATATATATTAAGTTTTATTCGTACCTCAGGTTTTAAGCAACCCGTTTAGTAGCTGCAGTACTGCATCATCTTTGGAACAATAACTAAGCAACGTAATTAACCCTTAGTTTATTACTTGTAGTTTACTTGATTAAGTGATATGCTCAAATTTAACCCTGAGCTACTCTCTCAAATTAAGAGATCAATTGTAGTACTTAGGGATCGAATCCACAGAGACTCTAGTTCACACAATAGATTTAATAATCTTTTAATTATGCTAAACAGAAATATTTAAATTAAATTGCAAAATAAAACAGAAATAAAAGAGATGTAAATTCAGATGGAATAAACGCTAGGCCTAGGGAAATTCTCAGGAAATCATGGAAAATCAGATCAATTAATTAAGTAACCAGGATTCAACAATTAAGCACCGTTCTTGAACTCTAAACACAATTATAAAATAAATCAGTTCTCACTGCAAATATTATCTAAATTTAAAACCAGAAAATCCAAATCTCTTTGCAAAATTCTAGGTAATAAATCAGCTTTAAAATCAGGTTAGATAAGTTCACAAAATCACTAATTCAAATCTCTTTGCAAAAAGTAATTTTGATCACCAAAGGTTTTATCAGGAAAATCAATTATATTCTCATATCAATTAATAATCCTAAGATCTAAATCCAGATGACTAATCAAAGATCTAGCATTAAGAACAACCTATGGTGAAGAACAAGAAAGATAATGAATCCTAAATAATAACAGATCTAATAATCCATGAAATCCCTAATGAGAAACCCTAAACCTAACAAGCAGATCTACTCAGACATAATTGCAAGAACACAAATCATGAATAAAATAGATTGCATTAAGAAAGAGATTAAAGAAGAAGTAAAGGAGTTCTGAATCTTCTCTGAAGGAGTCTTGATTCTTCTCTCCAAAAGCTCTCTAAAAATCTCTCACAGGGTTTTGCTCTCAAAAGTTGCAGGGAAAAATAAAGCTTAGGTCTAAACAATAAACCTAAAAATCCTATTTATACTCCTAAAAACGTCCAGGGACTAATGATGCAAATATGGAAGACTTTGGGGCAGATTTGTAAATCTTCAAAACTTGTGGGAAAACTTCCAATTCTGACTTTGGCCTAGCATCGATCGATGCTATCAGTGTGTCGATCGATGCACTCTTCTAAATTCGTCTCCCAACTGCCTCAATGCTTGATTAAACTCCAAATCCTCCAATTTAGCTCCATTATGCTTCCATCCATGCTAAATCCTATAAAAGACTCAAAAGACTCTAAAAATACCAAAAAGACTCTATAATTAAGACTTATATCATGACTAAAAACACCTAAAAACCATGATATATCAACTCCCCCAGACTTAGCCTTTGCTTGCCCTCAAGCAAAACATAAACTTCATCTGTGAAAGAGGTTTGAAAACGCAGGAACTCATTTTCTTTTTAAAGTAATGCCATGATCATCCAAACTTTAATCCACATGCTTAGCAGATAAATCCAAATCGAACCACCATGTACTTCTCCGTTGACTTTCATAGCATCCCAAATTCAAACCAAATTCCACTACTTCCTCCATTAAGCCTTCATTGGTGGGTCTCATCAATTTGATCAATATCATGAACCTTCTAGACTCATTCCCTTACAATACCATAACAAGCAAGACTTATCTTTTACCACATGTGGTACTCTTTCTCTCCCCCAGACTTATTCTTTTTAATCTTCCTCAGAGCTTTGCTTTGTTTTCTTTTTTTTTTTTATCTTTTTTTATCAAAGGTGTAGGCGAATAATGGGGTCATCGGTAATTTACCTACCCCTCGCTTCCAAGCTTTGTGTGATCATTTGACTCAGGAGTAGAATAATGAGGTCACAGGTAATTTACCTACCTCTCTAAACTGATCAAAATCATCTCATCTTTTATTCTTCTCTTTTTTTTTAAAAACAAAGCTCTCAGGAAAAATCTTTTAAACTTAAATAAGGGAGAGGAGTACCATTTTTTTTTTCTGAAGTCTTACTTGTCAGGTATGAACAAGGAGTCAAGCTCTATGAAAATCAATCTCCTTGATGAGTTAAAAAGAAAAGTACAGAAATTACCTCAAGCTTTTATGGATTCTGTTGGAAATTTGGATGTTTCTGGTTCACTGGTCAGCCATTGGATTTTTCATTAGTCGGATTTGTGGATTCAATCTGCAGCATTAATCAACCAAGGCAGTACACTAAAAAGAAAAATCATAGTTCCCAACAAAAATTTTTGACTCAATAATTTTTTTTTTTTTTTTTTTCAAAAACAAAAACGTAGTTAGTAACTGCCTCCCCCAGACTTAAACAACACTGTCCCCAGTGTTATCAAGTAAGAGATTGGCTAATAAAATAAAAATAAATGAAAATCAAAAGAAAAATGAAAAAGAAAAACCTATCAGTGGGTTGCCTCCCACTAAGCGCTTGTTTTCAGTCATTAGCTTGACTGTGTCGGATCTCAGGCATCCGGTGGATCGGAACAGGGCAATGAATGCTTCTGAGAGGATGTCCTCTTCCTCCAAGGTGGTGTGTAGGCAGCAGATGAATGAGGTCTACAAGGGACATGAGGAACAGGACCAGGGCGGGACTGAGGTATGGGTGGCTTTCTTTTAAGTCCTGCAAAATCATCAACAGAAGAAACAAGCGCTCTACGATAATCTCGTGGCTTGGTTAACTGCACAACAGTTTTGGTACCTTTCAAATTCTTATTGATGAATGGAGAAGGTTTGGAAGAAGGAGATGCATACATTGGCCTTACCTGTGGGTTCTGGACTGTGGAATGGTGAGATTTGAGCTTTACAACTGGTCTAGGACTTGCAGTTAAGGATCCAACACGAGAATCTGTAGTTGTGGACAAGTCCGAGCCGATTCTGGAAGGAGTGTCGATCGATGCAACAGCTGCATCGATCGATGCAAGTCTCTGAACTCGTGTTTCTTCAACGATTCTGCAACTCTTCTCAGCAATCCGTGTTTCCATCACAAAAACGTCATCTACCAGCGGCTTGTCATGCATCAGAACCTCATCATGATCTCTAGTACTGATTAGATGATCTCCACTCCAATCTTCAAGCTTAGCAGCTTGCTTACTCACTTTCTCAACAGTCTCCAACTCTTTGACATACCCAGCAGTAATGTCTCTAGGAAGCTCTATTAGTGGATCATCATCAGAAACAACCTCCACAGAAAATGTCTGACCATCAATAGTAGGAACCCTTCTCAGCTTGTCCATCTCAAAGTTCATGACCAAATCTTCTACATTCAGAGCTATGTGTCCCTTCTTCACATCTATGATTGCACCAGCTGTAGCCAAGAAAGAACGTCCTAAGATGAGAGGATCATTAGGCTCTTGGTCATATTTCAGCACCACAAAGTCAGTGGGAATCATGCAATCTCCAATCTTGATTGGAATATCTTCTAAGACACCTTCAGGAATCCTTCTGGAACGATCAGCTAGGATAAGAGATATCTTAGTTGGCTTGAAATCTGTCATCCCAAGTCTCACAGCAACAGAATGTGGTATCAGGTTAATACTAGAACCAAGATCACATAGAGAATGAGGAAACCTTTCTGCAGATATAGAGCAATCAAGTACAAAGCTTCCAGGATCTGGTAACTTCTCTGCAATCCTACTCTGAATCACTGCACTTACTTCCTTAGAGACAACCACATCCTTCTTCTTATCCTTCTTGCTCTTTGGAGGCTGGTTCAACAAAATTGAGCTGACATCCTTTGTAAGCAGTGCTCCTTCCTCAGGACTCAAACCATTGGTGACCATCCTCTTCACATATCTCTTAATACTAGGAGAAAACTTGACAGCATCAATCAAAGGCATCTCAATCATTACCTTGTCCATCATAGCTTTGCATCTAGCTTCTTCAATCTCCTGCTTAGACCTCCTAGGCTTAGGGAAAGGAACCTTAGGCTTGTAAGCTTGTTGTGAATCAGATGGTGGAACTGAAACAGAAACTGTAGCTGTCTGTGGGGGGTGTCGATCGATACTGATGTAGCATCGATCGATGCTCTCATTCTGGACTGAGTTCGGCTCGATAGATGGTGACTGCATCGATCGATGCATTGTGATGGCGTCGAACGATGCTGGTTCTACCTTCGTCGTATGGTGGCTTTCTCCTTCATTCACCAGAATTGCATTGCAAGCATGCCTTGGATCCATCTCTGTTCTTCTAGAAAGAAGTTCCTCTTGTCTTTTAACAGACCCAGCAGTCTGAATCACTTGATTCTCTAGTTTCTTGACATGAGTGTTTAGTGCTTCAAATTTCCCAGTCAGCTCAGTGTAAACAGAATCAATCTTCCCATTGAAGTCCACTGTTAACTTCTGCTGACCGTGAAGAATCTGCTCAACCATTGATTCCAGCTTGCTCTCTGAATTGGGTGGAGGGAGGGGTTGGTAAGAAGAAGAACCATAGTTCCTTGTGAAGTTGCTGTTTGGATTTCCTGTGAAGGAATTCTTCTGACCAAATCTCTGATTTTGATAGCCAGCTCCATACACATAGTTGACATCTGCTTCTGTATTCTCTGGTTGTGGCTCAAAAATCTCAACATCTTCAGCAAAATGGACAGACTTCTTTCCCACAAGAAGATTGTGCATTGTATCCAACTTAGCATTCACTGCAGCAAACTGATTTGAACCATTGCCTTCATGTGCTCTTTTCCGCTCTAAGTCTGCATTCTTGGTGCTGTTGCTTGATGCTAACCTTTCAATCAACTGTTCAGCCTCATCTGGGTACCTTGTCTTGAAGTTCCCATCGCTAGCAGCATCCAAAGCCATCTGATACCTCCAATCAATACCGCTGAAGAAAATACTGATCAACTGCACCTCTGAGAACCCATGATGTGGACAGTCCCTCTGGTATGCTTTGAATCTTACCCAAGCAGCTTTGTAAGATTCAGTTGGACCTTGTCTAAAGGTGGAAAGCTTGATCCTCAGCTCATCAGACATAGCATCATCATAAAAGTGATTCAAAAATGCCACCTTGATGTCATGCCAGGTTGTCAGAGATCCTGGCTTCAGCTGCCTTAGCCAATGAGAAGCTTCCCCAGCTAGAGAGTAGGGGAAAAGCTTGCAGTAGAGGTAGTCTTCTGTGACTCCATTAGCCTTGATGCTAGTGACAATGTCCTCAAAGTGTTCAATGTGATCTAGAGGCTTCTCATTTGGCAAGTTCTGGAATGGCCTTTGTCCAACAAGAGCGAAGTAGGCAGGCTTCAGCTCAAAATCATTCCTTGGGAATGGAGGAGGGACAACTGCGGAACGATTTTCATAGAATAAGTCTGGTCTGTTGAAGTCCGCAAGAGTCTTGACAAGCTCTCCATTGTTGTCCCGTCTTGGCTGAAGGTTCTGCTCTCCGTTCGCACCAGCCCCGACATTGCGTCGATCGATGCCAATTATGCATCGATCGATGCCTTCTTGGTTGCGTCGACCGATACCGACATTGCGTCGATCAACGCCATCTGCATTCTCATTAACGACAGCAGGTTCTTCCTCAATAACCTGTCCTTCAGCATTCAGTTTCTGGCCAAGTTCGTTGCGCACATGACCCTCTTGATCTCTCAAAACTCCAGCCGCATCTGGTCTCAATATGATTGGGTTGACCATCTTTGTTGATTTGGCTGCTTTGGTGTTCTCACGCTCTAGTTGTCCTAACTCTTGGTTGGTAAGCTTAACAACTGGACCAGTAGGATTTTTCCTGGTGTTAGGCTTAGGCATGTACCTGAAACACACAAGAGAAAATAAACAAAAGCGTGTAAGTAAAACAGAAAAATAAAAATTTAGACAAAATCAAAGATTTTAATCTAATGGTGAATCAAAAGACTCCCCGGCAACGGCGCCAAAATTTGATATGCTCAAATTTAACCCTGAGCTACTCTCTCAAATTAAGAGATCAATTGTAGTACTTAGGGATCGAATCCACAGAGACTCTAGTTCACACAATAGATTTAATAATCTTTTAATTATGCTAAACAGAAATATTTAAATTATGCAAAATAAAACAGAAATAAAAGAGATGTAAATTCAGATGGAATAAACGCTAGGCCTAGGGAAATTCTCAGGAAATCATGGAAAATCAGATCAATTAATTAAGTAACCAGGATTCAACAATTAAGCACCGTTCTTGAACTCTAAACACAATTATAAAATAAATCAGTTCTCACTGCAAATATTATCTAAATTTAAAACCAGAAAATCCAAATCTCTTTGCAAAATTCTAGGTAATAAATCAGCTTTAAAATCAGGTTAGATAAGTTCACAAAATCACTAATTCAAATCTCTTTGCAAAAAGTAATTTTGCTCACCAAAGGTTTTATCAGGAAAATCAATTATATTCTCATATCAATTAATAATCCTAAGATCTAAATCCAGATGACTAATCAAAGATCTAGCATTAAGAACAACCTATGGTGAAGAACAAGAAAGATAATGAATCCTAAATAATAACAGATCTAATAATCCATGAAATCCCTAATGAGAAACCCTAAACCTAACAAGCAGATCTACTCAGACATAATTGCAAGAACACAAATCATGAATAAAATAGATTGCATTAAGAAAGAGATTAAAGAAGAAGTAAAGGAGTTCTGAATCTTCTCTGAAGGAGTCTTGATTCTTCTCTCCAAAAGCTCTCTAAAAATCTCTCACAGGGTTTTGCTCTCAAAAGTTGCAGGGAAAAATAAAGCTTAGGTCTAAACAATAAACCTAAAAATCCTATTTATACTCCTAAAAACGTCCAGGGACTAATGATGCAAATATGGAAGACTTTAGGGCAGATTTGTAAATCTTCAAAACTTGTGGGAAAACTTCCAATTCTGACTTTGGCCTAGCATCGATCGATGCTATCAGTGTGTCGATCGATGCACTCTTCTAAATTCGTCTCCCAACTGCCTCAATGCTTGATTAAACTCCAAATCCTCCAATTTAGCTCCATTATGCTTCCATCCATGCTAAATCCTATAAAAGACTCAAAAGACTCTAAAAATACCAAAAAGACTCTATAATTAAGACTTATATCATGGCTAAAAACACCTAAAAACCATGATATATCATTAAGTAAAACAAAATATTCTTTCTTTTGCTAATCGATTAATGTTCTGGAACTTTTTGTTCATAAAAATTGATATTGCAGATTTAAAAACTGCAATTATTCTTCTGCTTTATGCTTTTCTTCACATCAGGTGTTAAGCAATAATTAATTATTTTTTTGTGTCTGTGTAAAATATAAAAATATAAAAATTTCTTCTCTTTCGACCTGTAGATCTTTTGGGAGATTTTGTTTCAAAATATAAGATGTTTTCTCATCCCCATAAAACAAATAATAATAAAATAATATATCTAATTGCTTTATTAGAGTGCTTTTTTAAGAAATAATTTTTTAATTAAAGAAATAAAATAATTTAATAAACTACAATTTTTTTCAATTATACTACAAAAAGAAACAGTGAATCCGCAGCTGTTCGATCACCAATCCTCCAATATCCGGCCACGAAGGTTATAATCGCCTTGCTAAACTTGTTGGCATCAACTCGATTTACTCCAAATAAGGCCTAATTTCAAGTTTAGTTAAAAATTTATGACAAAAAGTTAAAAGTATGAGTCAATTAGGTGGTTGTCTAGTAGAGTAATTGGGACTCTGAATAGAATAAAGTCTCATTATAAAATTCAATGATTATGGGTTTTCAAAAAATAAAAAATCAAATTAACTAAATCGTGTTTAGATAGAAACAAATCAAATTGGACCACAAGGTTTGTGTATACAGTAAGTCGTTTTTTTTACATCAGTGCAGTAAATAATTTTTTTACTGAAAAGACAAAGTCCATATTGGACGAAGAGTTTAATACAAAAAGGAATTTAAAAATGAGAAACAAACAAATCATTTTCACTAATGGTTCTTTGACTAAACAGTCTGTAACTCTGTTTGTCTCCCTAAAAATCCAATGGAAAAGAATTGAGTAAAATTTTCCATTCTAAAAGTTGATTTCCCTGATCCAATTGTGATAACGGAAATGCAGTCTATATGCATAATGCCATCCTAATAAATCTAGATAAGGAGTTGGACTCAAGCGAAGATTCTGAATATGAGAAAATCTTCTTCATTCACATCCCATACGAACGAATGAATTCTCCATCTCAAATTCTACTCCTGTCATCTATAAGATCTTCCATGTGAGTAATATTCAATTAATGGATTTCTTTCAATGAACCTACGCGGTTTAGTTGGCAACCATAATTCAAAAATTAATTAAAATTTTTATCCTACCAGAAAAAACAGAATAAACTCAGTTAAAAATAATATTGGTTTGTCTTTTTCTTCTAACTATCTTTTTTTTTGGGACAAATTTCCTCTTAATTATCTTAAAATCACTAGTCGCACGCATCTATCAATTGGTAGTTGAGTATGGATCCTTATATACACCCCTCCATTATAGGACTAGCTTCCGAATATACAATTAGTTATAATATTAATAACACTGTATGAAACATCTGAATGCATGGGACTTAGCGTAAAAACGTTTTCAGATTTTTCAACTCATTCATCGTTATTCATTATTGACAAAAAAAAATAAAAAAAATTGAGCGATTTCTTTAAAGAAAATAAACAAAATTATAGGAAAGAAACTGGTCTAGTTCATGGGAGCATCATGCCGAACAATCAATTTCAGTTTATATTCCCCTCCGAAGAATCCATCAACACTGTGATACGGAGGGGTCCTTGGGCATTCAACAACCGTATGTTGATACTCCAACGGTGGACGCCTCTCCAAAATCCACCTTTGATCCCGTTCATTTCCTTTTGGGTTCAAATCCGTGTAATCCCATTTTAGTTCCTCAATCGAGAAGTCATTGCTCATGTGGGGCGTGCATTAGGAATCTCATGGAAGTGGAGTATGATGTGGAGACAGCGGCAAGAGTGGAGTTTGTACGGGTTCGTATCAACTGGAACATTAAGCATCCACTACATTTTCATCGCAATTTTCAGTTTTAAGCGGGTGCCAACACTTTGATCCGCTTTAGATATGAAAGACTAAGAGGTTTTTGTGAAGTCTGCGGTATGCTCACACACAACTCTGGAGCATGTCTAATTCAGAATGGTGGTGGAGATGGTCTGATTGATTCTGACGATGATGACGATGCAGACCTGATGTAAGAATGGGAGCTGAATTACCGACTGTAGCAGTGGCTGAAGTACTAATTCTGTTTAAAACAGTAGCAATGGCGATACCGGTCTACACTATGAATGTATTCAAGTTGCCAAAAGGAGTTTATGAGGAAATAAACAGTGCCTTGGCTAAATTTTGGGGGAGCAAGAAAGGAGGACAACGATCAACCCATTGGTACTCTCGGGACAGACAGAGTGTGCCTAAACAGGAATGAGGCCTTAGATTTAGAGACCTGGAGAACTTTAACTTGGCTATGCTGGGAAAACAAATATGGTGAATTTTACAAGCTCCAACGTGCCTAGTAGCCAGATTTCTAAAAGCAAAGTACTTTCCTGATTCCAATATCTTTAATGCGGGTAGTGACAATAAGTCATCATTCATATGGAAGTTGCAATTAGAAGGTCGTGATCTGTTGAAGAAGGGGATGAGATTTTTGATTGGCAATGGTCAGATTACAAGTATTTGGCAGATCCCTTGTTACCAACAAACCCACCACGGTGTAAGGAAGGTATTGAGACGGATTTGAAATATGTTAGTGAGCTTATGTTTGATGAACAACCATATCGATGGAATATGGAGTTGATAGAAGAACTATTTGTGGAGGAAGATAAATTGCGGATACAACAAATGAAACTAGGCGCAACAGACTGTTAAGATCTATTGGGGTGGCACTATACTGATTCTGGATTCTATATTGTGAAGTCAGGATATTGGTTAGCTTGTAATCTCCCAAATGGAAATAACAGAGTGAGGGAAATTCTAGGTTCTCCAACCTTAAAGAGAGAAATTTGGAAGATCCACACAGCCCCCAAAATCCAAAATTTCCTTTGGAAAATAATCTCAAAAGCATTACCAACTGGATCAGCACTTATGCATCGGCGAATCACAACCTCATCTCTATGTCAAAGATGCCAACAAGGTGTAGAAACTCCAGAATATATATATTCTTTAATTGTAGATATGTACAAGAACTATGGCGTCGAAACGGATACCTGACCAGCTTATGTGTTCTCCTATCACTACACTTGAGATGAAGTTCCAAGCAATTATCGATTGTTACAATGATCAGTCACTTACATTATTTGACTAACACATACCTTTATGGATGCTATGAAAAATATGGAAAAGCATAAACCTTCTCATCTTTCAAAATAAAGCCTATACATGGCAAAAAAGACTTGAGTTTGGCTGCAGATGAAGCTAGAGAATGGATAAATATTTGGACAGAGGTGTTGATAAAAAAAAGAGAGAGGCAACTGATCAACGAAGATCATCTGGGAGATCACATTGGGTTCGACCTGCAAACGGTTATGCCAAATGCAACTACGACTGCAAATTCATTCAGAATGGTAATAATGGACAATCAGCCTGGATTGCACGGGATGAAAGAGGATTTTACTTGACAGCAGAACAAAGTAGACAAGGCAATGTTCACATAGTATTGGAAGCAAAACTTCAGAGTTTGACAACAGCGATGCCCCAAATGTGGCTTAAAGGATATCAACATGTTATTTTTGAAGGTGATAATGAAATGGTGGCAAAACTAGCTAATAGTGTAGCAAAAAACTTCAGAGTGCATACTGGAAGCAAAAATTCCAACAAGCAAGAATCCAATTGACAAGCAGGAACAATAACAAGGCAGCAGATTGTTTAGCAAAAGCTCTTATAAATAATTCTGCACAGTATGTTTCTCATTTACTTGTACCATCATGTATTGTAACTTTCCTCCATGAGAATCACATTTTTTGTCATAATTGAATGAAAGAAAGCTGTTTAAAAAAAAAAACAAAACGGACAAGCTGACGAAGGATCATACTATATATAGTTAGTCACGAGTCACGACTCTTCCTTATTGCATTACAAAATAATTAAAAAAAAACAATTCAAATCACAAACAGTTGGCGACAAAAAAAAAAGAAATAAAGGATAAATAATTCAATTATTGCATTTTATAAACAAATGTAATATGTTCCTAAACTACCCTTTGTTTTGAATTCAACAAATTTCTCCAAAAAAAATTAAGAACAATTCGTAGAAAAATGATGACGAAAGCATAATGATTCATAAAATTTCAAAATATGTTGTTTTTGTTAACGTTTTCGATAGATAAAATTTGATTTACAAAGTTGAGAATATATATTCTAACTTAAGAATGTGTATTCTACAAACTTTTCATGTTCTACAAAATTTAGATTATGTATTCTACACACTCTACATGTTCTATAAAATATAGAAGTCATTTATGTACTATTTTATTTAGATTAGTAATTTCTACAAAATTTAGAATAGATATTCTATAGTTTCTTCTTTGTTCTACATAATTTAGAATACATTTTCTACCATTTACTCATGTTCTTAAATTATTAGAATGCATATTCTTAAAATTTTGGAGCTTGTCTATAAAAATTAGAAAATGCGTTCCACAAAATTTTTACTTTCTTTAATAAAAAGGAAATAAAATCTAAAACTAAGGAAATCGAATATATTCTCCACCAAAAAAAAGGAAATTAAATATATGCATTTGATTACGTCTACATATATTAAAAAGTTATGTTCCAAAAATTTTAGATTTTTTTTGTACCTAACCTCATATATATTACATGCAAAGAAATTGAAGCTACCAAATTCAATTTTAATCTGTTTGAAAACTAATTTTTACCTAGAATAAATACGAAGCTCTGAATATTTATAAACCACAAAACTATTAAGAAACGCCTGCTCTATCTTCTAACAACAGAGAATTAATAAAATTCTGATCGAGATTTCCCAGAATGCATCACAAGTCTTCTTCTATACCTAATAATGCTTGTTTCAATGATTTCTGTTTTTGCATCCTTGACTATGATTTTCGGATCTGAGTAGTGTGTTAGTTCTTGAGGATGGGATAGATTAGGTGGAGGATCTTAGGATGTAGAGTGTTCAAGCTTTGATTGTATGATTCCCTTCTGGACTAGAGTTAGAATTACTAGTTTCTCTCTGATCAATTGAAACTAGGTTCGAGACATTTCCGCACCCAAAAGGTGTTTGATGAAATGTCTGACCAACTATTGCCAGAGACTTACGTTCCTAGCCTAAGAGATTAGTTATTTAGGATGTTTGTTGACGTGAATGAACTTGTTTGTCATGCCTGCTCGACCACGTTTCTCTAGCGAGAGCTAGGTATGGAAGTGGTTGAGTCTGAGTAGCTTTTGCCAAGAGATTGGATTAGCTAAGTTGTGATGTTCATTGTTTAGGGATACTTTGCTTGTGGTATGTTAAACACTCCTTAGACTACGATACTCCACCGACATCAATTACCACATCCTTAGGACTTCTTTCGTTCTGACTTTTATTACATTCCTGGAATTGTTTTGTTTGTTCATGCTTAGAATCGTTTGCGTTTTTTTTCACTTTTGCTTCTTGTCATGCATTCTTGTTTCTAGTTCTGTGACTCATTTCCGTTTTGCATTTTGATCATTCTAGGACTGTTAGATAAAAACACTCTTTGAATTGGCTTGACTTGTGATAGCTTGATTGCATCTTGAGTGATAGTAAACTTTCCCAACTGGATTGACACCTTAAGTACTACAACGCATAAGGTTAATTGAGACCAACTAGGATAGACACACAAAAATCTTAGTATCAATTTGGCGCCGTTGCCATTTGGGATTCGTTTTGCTACATTTAAGATTTCAAGTTTTGCAAGATTAAGTTCTGTTATACTTATCATTCCGAGTACTGACTTGCTTTGGTTTTCTGCTTGTTTGTTTTGCATCTCAGGTACATGTTGATTGCAACCTTGCATGCACACCAGGTCAAGAGGGCATCAGAATCTCGTTCCTGTTATCGACGAAATCAATCGGTTGCAACGCCCACGACAAGCTCGTCAACCCACTGATCATCCCGCACAAGTCACTATGGAACAACAGCATGAACCACATCAGGGACCACGAAACATTGGTGCGGGGGATGCACCGAACACTCATACTCAGCGTGCTGGAATTGTCCCTCCCGCCGTGCAGAACAACAACTTCGAGATCAAAAGTGGTCTGATCACCATGATCCAAGGAAACAAGTTTCACGGGTTGCCTATGGAGGATCCACTCGACCACTTGGACGAGTTCGACCGCCTTTGCAGTCTCACGAAGATCAACGGCGTGAGTGAGTATGGTTACAAGTTGCGCCTCTTCCCATTCTCCCTTGGAGACAAAGCTCATCAATGGGAGAAAAACCTTCCCAAGGGATCAATCACCACTTGGGATGGCTGCAAGAAGGCATTCTTAGCTAAGTTTTTCTCCAACTCTAGAACAGCACGTCTCAGGAATGAGATTTCTAGCTTCACTCAGAAGAGCTCAGAATCATTCTGTGAAGCATGGGAGCGTTTCAAGGGTTACCACAGCCAGTGCCCACACCATGGTTTCAGCAACGAGTCATTACTGAGTATTCTCTACCGTGGTGTCCTTCCAAAAATACGTGTGCTGCTTGACACCGCTTCTAACGATAATTTCCTGAACAAGGACGTCAATGAAGGTTGGCAACTGGTGGAGAATCTTGCTCAGTCCGACGGCAACTACAACAAGGATTATGACCGCACATTTCGCGACGACACTGGGTCTGAAGAGAAGTACAAGAAGGATCTGAAGAATGTCAATGAGAAGCTTGACCGTATCTTGCTGAGCCAGCAGAGGAGCGTCCACTTTGTATCTGAGGATGACCCTTTCCAAGTTCCAGATGAGGAGGGCGAGCAGACTGAGGAGATCAGCTATATCCAGAATCAAGGTGGATACAACAAAGGTTACAACCCCTACAAGACGAACCCCAATTTGTCTTACCGAAGTAACAATGTTGCTAATCCACAAGATCAGGTGTACCCGCCTCAACAACAACAGCAAGGGCAACAAAAGCCTTTTGTGCCTTACAATCCGGGATTCGCTCCAAAACAACAGTTCCAGCAGGGTTACCAAGCTCCCTCAGGACCACCGCCAGGATTCCGCCCTCAACCAGTTCAGCCTACACCAACCCCAGATCAAGAAATGAAGCAGATGATGCAACAAATTCTTCAGGGCCAAGCTAGCGGTTCCTTGGATACTGCAAAGAAGTTCGCTGACCTTAGTCAGAGGATGGAATGTTCCTACAATGATCTGAACGTCAAATTCGAAACTCTGACTTCAAAGATAAGGTACATGGAGGGCCAATCGGCTTCTAATTCTGCACCAAAGCCTGGACAATTCCCAGGTAAAGCTGTTCAGAACCCCAAGGAGTTCGCCAATGCCATTACGCTGAGAAGTGGGAAAACATTGCCTCCCAGGTAAGGAGTTCCAGACGTCACTGAGGACAGTGCAGAGTTAGATGGGGAGGATTTTGGTCAGGACGACGCTCAGATGGAGAACCCCGTCGAGGCAGTCAAAGATCCAATCGAGCCAGTGAAGCAATCCGAACCTGAAGCTGTTAAGGAGCCTGCTGTTCCTGAAGATAGACCTGCGAGGTTCATCCCTCCCTTGTACAAGCCTCCTCTACCATTTCCAGTGAGGTTCAAGAAGCAGCTTACTGAGAAGTACAAAGCCTTGTTCGAAAAGCAAGTCAAGGAGATTGAGTTGAGAATGCCATTGCTGGATGCATTCGCACTTGTTCCTCACTACCAGAAATTCCTCAAGGACTTAGTGATGGAGAGATCAAAAGAAGTTCAAGGCATGGTGGTACTAAGTCTTGAGTGCAGTGCAATCATCCAGAAGAAGGTTGTACCCAAGAAGCTCAAAGATCCTAGATCATTCACTCTACCCTGCTCCATTGGACCCATTTCTTTTGAGAGGTGTTTATGTGATCTTGGCGCTTCAGTGAATCTGATGCCATTCTCTGTGGCTAAGAGGTTGGGTTTCACAAGGTTTAAGGGATGCGACATCTCCCTCATCCTTGCAGATAGATCAGTGAGACTTCCACATGGTATCTTAGAGGACTTACCTGTCAGGATTAGAGACGTGGAAGTGCCAACCGACTTTGTGGTTCTAGAGATGGACAAAGAACCAAAGGATCCTCTGATCCTTGGAAGACCGTTCCTGGCGACTGATGGAGCCATCATTGATGTTAGAAATGGCAAGATTGATCTCAATCTGGGAGACGACTTCATTATGAAGTTTGACATCAAGGATACTTTGAAGAAGCCAACAATAGGAGGACAAGTCTTCTACATTGAGGAGATGGATAAGTTGGCTGATGAGTTGTTGGAGGAACTAGCTGAGGAGGATCATCTCAAAACTGCTCTAACCAAGGATGGAGAAGAAGGGTTCCTGCATGGGGAGACCACTTGTTACAAGAATATGCTAGACTCCCACAGAAAAACGGACGAACCAGAAGAGTTCGAGCAGTTGTCTGACGCAGAAGAGGTAAGTGTAGTTGAGACAGAGAATTCAAAACGTGTAACCTCCCACTCGACCAACGCCAAGACCCGACTTGAGTCATCGCTCGAGACACCGTTCGGACCACGCTCGACCATTACCGCTTCTGACGCCCATGCTGACGACTGGTCGGAACTGAAAGCTCCGAAGGTAGAACTCAAAACTCTCCCTTCCGGACTCAGGTACGTTTTTCTGGGAACCAATTCTACTTATCCTGTCATAGTAAATTCTAGGTTGAGTGATGATGAAATGGGGATGCTAGTAACTGAGCTAAAAAAGTATAGAAAGGCTATTGGTTATTCTTTAGATGATATCAAGGGAATTTCACCTAGTCTTTGCACCCATAGGATCAATCTTGAAAATGAATCATATGCTAGTATTGAACCCCAAAGAAGATTGAACCCTAATCTGAAAGAGGTAGTCAAGAAAGAAATCATAAAACTACTTGATGCTGGAGTTATCTATCCTATCTCTGATAGGACTTGGGTATCTCCAGTGCACTGTGTACCTAAGAAGGGACGAATAACTGTAATCAAAAATGAAAAAAATGAGTTAATCCCAACTAGGACCATCACAGGACATAGGATGTGCATTGATTATAGGAAATCGAATGCTGTGTCTAGGAAATATCATTTTCCTCTACTTTTCATTGATCAAATGTTGGAAAGATTAGCTAGTCATCCTTATTACTGTTTCCTTGATGGGTATAGTGGATTCTTCCAAATCCCTATCCACCCAAATGATCAGGAAAAGACAACCTTTACATGTCCCTATGGCACTTTTGCCTATAGACGCATGCCATTTGGTTTGTGCAATGCTCCTGCCATCTTTCAGAGGTGCATGACTTCAATTTTCTCGGATTTAATTGAGGAGTCAGTGGAAGTGTTTATGGATGACTTCTCTGTATACGGTTCCACTTTCTCCTCCTGTGCAGGGTATTGACGCGATGTGAGGAAACGAACCTGGTGCTGAACTGGGAGAAATGTCATTTCATGGTTGAAGAAGGGATTGTTCTGGGACACAAAATTTCTGAGAAAGGGATTGAGGTTGACAAAGCTAAGATTGAGGTCATGATTCAGCTTCAACCGCCTAAGACGGTAAAGGACATCAGAAGTTTTCTGGGACATGCTGGGTTTTACAGGAGATTCATCAAGGACTTCTCAAAAATCGCAAGACCTTTGACAAGGTTGCTGTGCAAGGAGGTCGAGTTCAAATTTGATGCAGCATGTTTGGAAGCTTTTAGCAAGATCAAGGAGGCCTTGGTTTTGGCACCCATAGTTCAAGCTCCGAATTGGAATCATCCGTTTGAGATTATGTGTGACGCTTCAGACTTTGCAGTTGGAGCTGTTCTGGGGCAGCGTATTGACAAGAAGCTTCATGTCATCTACTACGCGAGTCGCACCTTAGACGAGACTCAAGGAAGGTATGCTACCACAGAGAAGGAACTCCTAGCAGTTGTGTTTGCATTCCAAAAATTCAGGAGTTATCATATGGGTTCAAAGGTCATTGTGTATACCGATCATGCCGCTCTGAGACACATCTACTCGAAGAAGGATACCAAACCGAGACTGTTGAGATGGATCTTGCTTCTTCAGGAGTTTGACATGGAGATAGTTGACAAGAAAGGCATAGAAAACAGAGTTGCAGATCATTTGTCTAGAATGAGAATTGATGATGTTGTCCCCATAGATAATTCAATGCCTGAGGAACAACTTCTGGTCGCCCAGGTTTGTGAGCGGATGCATGACACAGGGGTTGAGAACCTCAAAATCAAATGCATGGCAATCACTTCTGAGACTGCACCCTGGTATGCAGATGTTGTGAATTACAAGGTATGTGGAGAAGTTCCTGATGACATGGATCCATACAGGAAGAAGAAGCTTTTCAGAGAGGTCAACCACTACTTCTGGGATGAACCCTATCTGTACAAGAGAGGTTCTGACGGTCTGTTCAGAAGATGCATAGCAGAAGGGGAAGTGCAGGGAGTGCTTGAGCACTGTCACGGTTCCACCTATGGAGGTCACTTCGCCACATTCAAGACAGCTCAAAAAGTTCTTCAAGCAGGTCTCTGGTGGCCAAACTTGTTCAAAGACGCTCACAACTTACATCACCAAGTGTGACGCTTGTCAGAGGATGGGCAACATCACAGGAGAAACGAGATGCCCCAAAATCCGATCCTGGAAGTGGAGATATTTGACGTTTGGGGGATAGACTTCATGGGACCATTCAACCCCCCCATCTAATGGGAATGTCTATATTTTGGTGGCAGTTGATTACGTTTCGAAGTGGGTCGAAGCCATAGCCAGTCCCACCAATGATCACAAGGTTGTTCTGAAGCTGTTTAAAAGTATAATCTTTCCAAGGTATGGGATACCCAGAGCGGTGATCAGTGATGGTGGAACTCACTTCGTCAACAAAGTTTTTGAGAGCATGCTGAGAAAGTATGGGGTCAAGCACAAAGTGTCTACTGCGTATCACCCTCAGACCAGCGGACAGGTTGAAGTTTCGAATAAGCAGATCAAGGGTATCTTGTCAAGAATTGTTGGAGTTTCGAAGAAAGATTGGTCTGTCAAGTTGGACGAGACTCTCTGGGCATACAGAACAGCGTTCAAGACGCCAATAGGACGAACACCTTTTCAGTTGATCTATGGGAAAGCATGTCGTCTCCCTGTAGAGGTTGAGTATAAGGCACTTTGAGCTATCAAGTTGCTGAACTTGGATATTGACACAGCTCAAGCTAAAAGGACTCTTGATCTGCATGAGTTGGAAGAAATCAGACTTGACGTCTATGAGAGCTCAAAGATCTACAAAGAAAGAACCAAGAATTTTCATGACAAGAAAATTGTTGTCAAGGAGCTCAAGACTGGGGATCAGGTTTTGCTTTTCAACTCCAAACTTAAGTTATTTCCTGGAAAGCTTAAGTCTAGGTGGTCTGGACCTTTTGACGTCAAGGAAGTTCTGCCATTCGGAGCCATCACTCTCCTGAACAAAGATGGTAGTGAATTCACTGTAAATGGTCAGAGAGTCAAGAAATATTTAGCTGACCAAGTCCGACCAAAGGGGTTTTCTGTGCTCCTCTATGAACCCCCAAAAGCCTAAAAAACTGAAAAGTCAAGCTAGTGACTTTAAACAAGCTCACTTGGGAGGAAGTCCCAAAGGTATCACTGTAAATATTTTTTACGATCCTTGTGTTTTAATTTTCATTTTTGGTTTTTTAGCGTTCAGGAATCTACAGAAGGGAATATGGGCAACAATAAAAAAAAAAGGGCAGAGTGAACAGAGGAGTGGAGATACAAATAAAATTGAAAAAAAAGAAAAGGGGAAGAGAAGAGTGGACAGAGTGAACAGAAGAGTAGAGTGTGGTGAGAAAAGGAGAGAAGTTCACACTGCGTAACCCCACCTAACACAATAATTTTTTCTCTTTTCTCCCCAACCATTCATTTCTCATCCCCCTCCTCTACCTACTCTTACCGACATCCCTCTCTCTCTCTCTCTCTCTCTCTCTCCCTCTTTGTTGATTTTCCACCCACGTGAACCTATCACCTCTACATCTCTCTTGTTCCCTCTCATGAGACACACTAACTTTGTCTCACCTCACTTCACCACCACCCTCACAACTCTCCTTCTTTTTAAACACACTCTCACCTCCCTCTTTTTCACTCACCTCTACGCTCATCATCATCAACTCACTCTCACTTCTCTCTTTCATCCCACCGCCACTACGTCCTCTACTCGATTGACGATCTCGATGTCACTCCACGCCTTCGTTCATCACCACCGTCTCACGCCACTGCGACCATCTTTGTTTCCATCTGAGCCGTAATTCCCGTCGCCACTCTAAATTTTCGTCCGAGCCACTGTAACAATCTTCGTTTCGACCGAGCCACTGTCGCAATCTTCGTTTCGACCGAGCCACTGCGACCATCTTGCTGTCGTCCGAGCCACTGCGACCATCTTGCTGTCGTCCGAGCCACTGCGACCATCTTGCTGTCGTCCGAGCCACTGCGACCATCTTTGTTCCCGTCTGAGCCGTAATTCTTGTCGCCACTCTAAATTTTCGTCCGAGCTACTGTAACAATCTTCGTTTCGACCGAGCCACTGTCGCAATCTTATTTTGACCGAGCCACTGTCACTGTCTTCGTTTCGATCGAGCCATTATCACCATCTTCGTTTGTCTCGCGCCATACTCACTCTCATTGATTTTTTTGCGATTTGTATTATTTCCTGGTCACTAACCTACTAATCTTTGATTTTGAGTTTGAATTGTCTCAGCTTTGCAATGTCTGACAATTTTTGGGATGAGATGTATTATAAGTATGGTTGTCAAGTTCCAGGACGTGTTGCTACTTCCAAGCCGCCTACGCGAGGCGCTGGGTCAAGCAGACCAGACAAACCGATCTCTAAGAGCAAGAGTCGCGGGAAGCGAACGACACAAGCTTCAAACTCAAAGGAGGATAGGAGTGATTACGAACAGGAGGAACCTGCGTTGCGCTCAACACCAGCTCCCAGAAAATCGGTCAAACGGAAGAGCGTTGAGACGAAATTAACTCCCAAGGACTACTACGGGCTGTTCCAGCAGATGGAGTTCGAGGGAACAAGATATCCCCATGTTGAGACTATGCAGCAACTCGGGATTTTGGAGGATGTTCAGTATCTGTTTAGGCGGTGCCATCTGGAGGGAATCATGAACACACCAAAAAGCGGATACAGGGAGGAGACAATTCAGTTCCTTTGTACTCTGGAGACGCATCTATATGCGGATGAGCCAGTAATGATGTCTGATGGAGGTCTGGGCTACATTACATTTCGCGTTCATGTCCAGTTCTACACTCTCAGTTTCAGAACTGTCGAAGAGATGTTTGGATTTCCCAGCGGAACGGGGACTACGCCGCAGTTCGATCGGGATGAGATATCCGCACTCTGGGCAACGATTGGGAGCACACCCACATTCACTTCCTCGAAGACAAAAGCACTGAACGTGCGGAGCCCAGTGTTGCGTTACTTCTAAAGCGCTGAACGCTAAAGAGATTAAAGGATACATGACGAATGGCGAGCTAGACATGATCGATTTGGCACTTAAGGGACTCTCATTCACTGCCATGGATTGCATCGCGCTGCAAGGTGACATATCCAACACTTCCGTCTCGCTCTACCTTATCAACTACATGCTGACATACAAGCATTGGGTCTCGCGACTAAGCCTCAACCACACTCCCGGAGTGATGTGCATGGGAGGCATCGTGACTTGGTTCCTTGAGGCTCCTGGTGTCCCCTTATACTCTGAGTCGCACCCACCACGTTGGATAGACATCAGCAACCTGCGACAGCTACGCACTTTGGATTGGGGTTTGAGGGATGGAAGGTTGCTCTACAATTTTGTGCATCCTGCGATCGGACCTTCGAGATTACTCCTCCCTTGCGTCGAGTTGACTACAATCTTAGGGGGAGAGCATATCGAGTTTATCCCTCCTACGGCTATCTTATACAACTCTGAAGCTGAAGAAGATCATGTCGACGTTGCAGAAACACGCGCCGAGCCAATGGAAGAAGACACAGAGGAGTAACGCCCAGAGGACTACCGCCCAGAGCAGTTCCACTTCGAGGAATACTCGGATCCGCGAATGGCCAAGGGGGTCAGAGCAGCTTATAACAGACTCAACCAACTACAAGAATGGGGGAAGGGCAGAGACAAAACGTTGAGCCGTTTCACGAAGACTGTCATGAACTTCATGCGTAAGTTTAGTTGTTCGACTTCCACAACCGCAGTCCCTAGGTCTATCCCAGAGGATACCAGACCAATGCCAGGACACCCTTCTGCGAACATAGAGCGAACACCTACTCCGATTCGCTCTCCCGCACGTCAATCTTCATATCTGCCGCGGGAGCGTCCGCCTTAACCCGCTCCTTCACGCCACTCGTCACACGAGTCTAGGGAGAGACAGAGACGCGGTTTGCGAGGTTCCAGAGCCTCCTCAAGTCGTCGATCAGCGCGTCGTTCTGCAGCTCAAGCTGAGCAAGAGGTTGAGCAACAAGTTGGGCAGCAAGGCGATTATCAGCCTACGGATGTGGTAGTATTAGCCTCAGACCATGGCGAGTCTAGAGTCGACGACATGCAGTGCGACGAGCAGCCGAACACTTATTAGAACACGCAAGCGGGTGAGCAACAAGTCGACCAACCAAGTGAGACCACTCCTGCGGATACCGAACACGGTGAAGGACAGAGCCAGTACCACGCACCAACTACTTGGGCGAGCTCAGACTCCTTTTTCTACTACTGAGGTACTCCTACCTTCCTTTGTATATACCATTTCATTTCTGCATTTTTTGTGTTGTGATTCTTAAATCCTCCTGCAAATTTTTCTTACACAGGAGACTGTGTAATTTAAGTTTGGGGGAGGGTTTGAGATCATGTATCTAATGTTGTGTTCTGTGATTCTTATTTCAAATTTTTGTATCATATCATGCTTGCGTTTTCATCCTTCTTTTTGCATAGAAAAAAAAAAAAAATAAATCGAAAATTTCCACAAAAACAGAGTGTTCATGTAGTTTGCACTTGCATATTAGGATTGAGTTTAGGTTTATTCATATAGGGTTGTTGCATTTAGCATAGGGGTTGATGATGATTGTAACCTTGTTAGCATGCTGGATTCAATAGGATATGATCAAGGCCCTTGTTCTTAGTTCTTTGATACTTGTTTATTAAACCTGAAAAGTTAAGATTGAAGCATGTTTTGAATTGATATCATTCCCTATCTACTTGAACCTAATCCTGACTTGCAATTATCCTGTTATGCATTGAAGTTGAACTCATGGATACCATATACATACTTGGATTGTCTTTCACATTTTTACCATCCTTGTCAATCCAAGTAGCTGATTCCCATCTTTGGAACAGTTCCCCGCACCCTTAACCAACCGTTCTTTCAAGCCAATTGTATTCTTGAGTGTCAGGCCTTTTTTCGAGTTGAGCTTGTTAGAAAGTGTTAGGTTCTAACCGACAAGAGTAGGATCCTGTGTAGTTCTAGTTCGCGTTATCCGGACTAGTAGGACTAGGTGAGAACTCGATTTTGGGTATTGGGTATGGATTTGTGCAGAAAAATGAAGTGTAAAACGAAAGTAAAGGGTAGAAAGTCTTTAGGAGGGAAATGTGCTTTCAAATTTTACAAGTCTAGTAAAGGATTTGGGTTGAGCGAAGTAAAAAGAGTAATTGGTTCTGGGCATGAAATAAAAAGATTAAACAAGGAAAAGAAAGTAAAAATGCTTATGATATCTAGAGTCCTCGGAAGAAAAGAAAAAGAACCATAGTGATAATAAAGATTTCTCAATCTGCTAGAATGATAATAAGTGAACTTCTCCTAAGACCAAGTATAAAGAATGGGTTTGAGATGATGTTTCTGATGAAGGGTAGAGATAGGACCAACTTCGGTTTGGAATGTTCTTTGGGTAGACAGGACGCTTCTCTTGTATGTATCAGTTGGTTTCAACCTTTAGCCTTCTCTTAAGCTCAACTCATTTTCGTGAGAGAACCTTGTCATGTATTGATGAAACCGCTCGAGAAGGAGACCATCTAAGTATCCAACCTTTCACCCTAGCCAAATGAGTTCAACGACATTGCTTAGCTTGATTCACGGTTCTCTGTTAATGAATTTTAAAGGGAATGATTGATAGGATTGCGTGTGTAGAAAAAATATAGAGTACCTTCACCATGCATCAAAGAACTAAAAACAAGGACCTTGATTCTAACTATATTATTTAGCATGTTTTAGGTTCTGAGACCCATCTTCACACCTCTTCTCCATACTCTATTCTTGATTGTTTGCTTGAGGGCAAGCAAAGAGTAAGTTTGGGGGAGTTGATATGTCTATATTTGTCTCTCCTTAGCCTATTTTTATCATGCATTTAGCTAGGATAACTCATTGGTTTGCATCGTTTTCTAGTTCTTTCTATACACTTTGCACGTCTAGGTAGCTCTTGCATCATCCTTGCATACATTGTGCATTTTGGAGTATTTCAGGTATATAGGAGACGTTGGAAGCCATTCTCGTCTGAGCCATTGTCACCATCTCCGTTTCGTCCGAGTCATTGTCACCATATCTGTTTCGTCCGAGCCATTGTCACCATCTCCGTTTTGTCCGAGCCATTGTCACCATCTCCTTCTCGTCCGAGCCATTGTCACCATCTCCGTTTCGTCCGAGCTATCTGTCTGAGCCATGCTCCTCATCCTTCCATCCGAACCATGCTGACAATGCATTCCATTCGACGCACACAGACTCGATCGCACATGTCAGGAAGAAAGACGTTTGGTTTCACACGCTTCAGGAGATTACCGAACCGACGCTTTACCTCGTCGTTTTAAGTTTTACGGCTTTCCATGTTGGACTACTATATATACATTTTGTTAAGTCTTTTCGGAGACATCTTATCTTTTATCTCGTTTTTGTTCCCAGAAGGTTTCTGAACCTAGCCTCCAAAAAACGTTCTCAGACTTGTATTCCGATATCTTTGAGATTATTGAGATTTTGCATTTGATTCTTTCTACAAAGTTGTTCACCTTATTTTTATCTACCTAATAATGCTTGTTTCAATGATTTCTGTTTTTGCATCCTTGACTATGATTTTCGGATCTGAGTAGTGTGTTAGTTCTTGAGATGGGATAGATTAGGTGGAGGATCTTAGGATGTAGAGTGTTTAAGCTTTGATTGTATGATTCCCTTCTGGACTAGAGTTATAATTACTAGTTTCTCTCTGATCAACTGGAACTAGGTTCGAGACATTTTCGCACCCAAAAGGTGTTTGATGAAATGTCTGACCAACTAGTGCCAGAGACTTACGTTCCTAGCCTAAGAGATTAGTTATCTAGGATGTTTGTTGACGTGAATGAACTTGTTTGTCATGCCGCTCGACCACGTTTCTCTAGCGAGAGCTAGGTATGGAAGTGGTTGAGTCTGAGTAGCTTTTGCCAAGAGATTGGATTAGCTAAGTTGTGATGTTCATTGTTTAGGGATACTTTGCTTGTGGTATGTTAAACACTCCTTAGACTACGATACTCCACCGACATCAATTACCCCATCCTTAGGACTTCTTTCGTTCTGACTTTTATTACATTCCTGGAATTGTTTCGTTTGTTCATGCTTAGAATCGTTTGCGTTTTTTTTTCACTTTTGCTTCTTGTCATGCATTCTTGTTTCTAGTTCTGTGACTCATTTCCGTTTTGCATTTTGATCATTCTAGGACTGTTAGATAAAAACACTCTTTGAATTGGCTTGACTTGTGATAGCTTGATTGCATCTTGAGTGATAGTAAACTTTCCCAACTGGATTGACACCTTAAGTACTACAATGCATAAGGTTAATTGAGACCAACTAGGATAGACACACAAAAATCTTAGTATCAATGCCAAAGGTGAACTGCCATCTCATGGAAAGACAGGAAAAAGTTGGGCTGTTGATTTGGACAAAATTTATGCACTGGTCTTCATTAATGGTAATCACTGGATCTCAGTTTGCATTAACTTTTGACTAAGTGATAGACTCCTAAAGAGGAATCTGCTTCCCAAGAACACAATCGCAGGGTTTTGAAGATGAATGGTCGGACTGATGATGAACAATGGGTGAAAGATGCAATAGATCGATCAAATGGAAGGTGAAGGGGTGGTTTATGCAGAGGATTGAAAGAGATGGAATGGTGAAATGATGCAGCGGATTGAAAAGGGGATTGAAATGAACTTCTAGGTGGTTTTAAAAAGTGAGAACAAAATTGAGTTTTTATTAATATAAAATCTATTTCACCAAACCTAAAAAAAAGAGTATAGATGGACATTTTTAGATAAAAAAACGTCCTTTTTTTCAATTTCCCCTTTAAATTGTAATTTTTACGTTGGTAGTTGGTACGTAGTTTAGATTAAATTATGGCAAATAGAATTAGCATCAGAACCAAATGTAGAACATAAATGTTAGAAGAGATTGATAAATTCATAAATAGATGGAACAAACTTGTTTTATTGAAGTGGAGGAGAAGCACATCAAAGAAAAAACACAATCACAAGACATATAACACTTATCCAAGTTATGCATTAAGAGACCGTAAATGAAAAACTTAGAAGATAGATCTGATAACTTATTTGGTGCATGGTATCAATGGTAAAGATTTCCATGATCATTTGGAGATGGGAAGGACATGGACTCCAAATTGGTGAAGCAGATCACCGACTCTTCCATGGAAGCCAACGATCTTATGGCCTTCCTCTTTGTGTGAGAAGGTTGTGCCAGCTTCAAGTCCAAAGGGTGTAGACGTTTTCTTATTAGTCTTAAACTTAAGCATAGTTATGACCGCAGCATCACTGCCAAAGATTTTATCATAGGTGCCTTCAACCTCCGTGATGTATTCACTTGGATAGTCAAGTTCGAACTGCAAACCAATTAAAAAAAAAAATTACATACGGAAGAGAATTTGGATTCATATCATGTATATATATATATATATATATATATTTCAATAAAAAACAAAAAAACATTATATATACCTCTTCGAATCCGAGCAGAGTAATCTTTCCATGTTCATCTCCTACGATCTCATCAGAGCCATTATTGTAAACAAACTTAACTGCTGATAACACCATCGTAAGCACCATCATCCCATAGAGTTCCATCATCACTACCAAGAGCCGGTAGAGTCTTGGCAGGATTCAACGGATCAGATTGAATCCCGAAAAAGAAGAGATCATCATAACGGTCATTGGTTGGAGCTTTCCCAGCATGCATCACAAGTCCTTTCTTACCATCAATGGTCCCTATCGTGGAGGCTGTCCATCCTCGGTTACTCGGAGTCACCTCCTCTTCACAAAACTTATCCACCCTCTCCCACTTTAACGTCTTTGTGTTCAGCGCAAAAGTCCCATCGGCCAGTGTACCTGGACCCACGTGACCTTGTGGGTCCATTGCAACCTCACCTCCAAACAACAGAATGTGTTCCCCTACAGCCGCACTAGCGAATACACTCCTTACAGAAGGCTTCTCACCAAATGTTTCCACTTGTGTCCACTTGTCTTCTACAGGATCATAGTAATGAACATCATCTACTTCTTCTCCGTTGAATCCGTACACAACCCAAACCTTCCCTTGCACCACTTCGAGCCCAGCTCCTCCTCTAACGCTAAAGTAATCTCCTGGGGTCGAACACTGAACCCACTTCTTATCAGCGATGTTGTAAGCGTCAAGTGTCTTGAGCCGGTCCGTTGAACTCACTCCACCGAAGACGTAAATATTAACTTTGGATAAAAGATATTTCTCATTAATGAAACTAAAAGTATACAGAGAGTATTTATACTATATACAACAAGTGTAGTTAGTTAGGAAGCTAAAGGAGACTTCTCTATACTAATACACTATAATAAACCTTATACAATAATAACTCAATATACCCCCTCAAGCCGACAATTCTTGCGTAGAATAGAGGCTTGAAACAGATAACCGTTGAAGCAAATGGTGGAAAGGACCAGGGTGTAGTGGCTTCGTAAGAATATCTGCCAATTGATTCTCTGAGCTCACATGAAAAAGCTTAAGAGAACCATTCTTAACCTGATCTCGTGTCAAATGGCAATCTATTTCCACATGCTTCGTCCGCTCGTGGAAGACGTCATTGCTCGCTATATGAATAGCTGATTTGTTGTCACAAAACAGCTTCGTCTGAGTTACCGGTGTGATGCGTAAATCTTGTAGAATCTGTCGAAACCAGAGTAATTCCTTCGTTGTTTGCGCCATACTCCGATACTCAGCTTCTGTGCTACTTGAACTCACTATATCCTGCTTCTTCGACTTCCAAGATATAAGCGAAGTACCAAGAAAGATGCACATACCAGTGATTGACCTCCGTGAGTCTTTGCAAGTTCCCCAGTCTGCATCAGCAAAGCCATTGAGACAAACCTCCGAAGAAGCAGAGTAGAAAAGGCCTTGTCCGGGGTTACTCTTCAAGTACTTGAGAACATTGCGAGCAGCCTGCATATGGATATCCGTAGGACAGGAAAGAAACTGGCTCAACTTGTTCACTGCAAAGGTTATATCAGGTCTCGTGATGCAGAGATACAGCAATCGTCCAATCAACTCACGGTATGGTCGTTCATCAGATAGGAGAACCCCTGTCTCTTTAGTAAGAACAACCTTGGGATCCATGGGAATATTATTTGGTTTGCAACCCAATAAGCCTGAATCTGCCAACAAATCAAGACAATATTTCCTTTGGCAGACCGAGATGCCACTAGCATTTCTAGCTATTTCTAAGCCAAGAAAAAACTTTGCTGGACCTAGATCCTTTGTCTTGAAAAGTTTAGCAAGGCAAGTCTTCACGGAGGCAACAGCCTCATCATCATTACTTGCTATCAAAATGTCATCAACATAGACAATAAGAGCAATGTAAGAGGTACCTCTCTCCTTAACAAAAAGTGTTTTGTCAGAATAGGATTGAGAGAAGCCATCATCCAGAAGAGCTTTGGAGAAGCATCGATACCATTGCCTTGATGCCTGCTTTAAGCCGTATATAGACTTGTTTAGTTTGCAGACAGCATTCGGTGGTAAAACTCCAGAAGAAGGCGTATACCCCTGTGGTAGACTCATGTATATCTCCTCATCAAGCTCACTATGCAAAAAAGCACTTGTAACATCCATTTGCGTCAGACTCCAACCATTCTTAGCTGCCAAGTCTAAGATTAATTTGACACTAGCAAGACGAGACACAGGGGAAAAAGTGTCAAAGTAATCGACCCCTTCCTGTTGAGTGTACCCTTTAGCAACTAGGCGAGCCTTATAACGCTCTATGGAACCATCCGAAAAATATTTGATCGTGTAGACCCATTTACAGCCCACCACATTCTTACCAGGAGGCAATTCGACAACATTGAAAGTCTGGGTCCGCTCCATGTTGTCCAACTCCACATTCATAGCCGCAGTCCACTTCTCTGATGCTATGGCTTGATAAAAGTTTTTTGGTTCTGTTTCGAGAGAAACGGATAGAATATAGGATCTATAGGATGGTTTGATGTTAGAGTAAGTGAGATAAGAAGAAAGAGGATAAGGAGTGGTAAGCTTTTTAGTGGATGATGAAATAGATGTGGGAGGTGTTGGAGAAGTAGAAGATGAAATGTGAAAAAGAGAACAGTGATAGTCAGAAAGATAACCTGGTGCTCTAGAGGTTCGCCGTGGCCTGCCATTTGATGGTGAAACAGTGGTCGTCTCGGTAGTCACAGTCTCATTAACAGAAGAGTCACCAGTAGATTCATATGATGGTGATGCATGAGATGCGGATGAATGAGATGTAGGATTATGAAAATAGTCGATGCTATGAGGTATATCTAAAGGTAAGATAGACATGTCAAAAGGGTCAGTTGACCGTAAAACAGAGTTATTTGCGATGAAAGGAAAAACATTTTCATGGAAAACTACATTGCGAGAAACAGAAACAAGATTATTATCTAGATGCAGGACCTTATATCCTTTATAGCCAAAAGAATACCCTAAAAAGACACACTTATCAGCTCGTGGACTAAACTTGTGGTGATCTTTAGGGAGGGTAGAAACATAGCAAAGACAGCCAAAGGTTCGTAAAAAAGAATAATCCGGTTTCTTGTTCATAAGAAGTTCATAGGGAGTGCGATTTTGTAATAAAGGAGAAGGTGTCCTATTTATAAGAAACACAGCAGTAAGGAGACAATCTGTCCAGTACTCTAAAGGAATCCTAGATTGAAAAAGAAGAGCTCGAGCCACATTCAAAATATGTTGGTGTTTACGTTCAACAACAGAGTTTTGTTGAGGTGTATAAGCACATGAAAACTGGTGTACCATACCATGCGTCTTAACTAGATCAGTAAAAGCAAGTTCCGGGGCATTATCAGTCCTAATCTTCTTAATATTCGTTCCGTATTGAGTTAAAACATGTTGTATAAAAGAGGGAAAGACAGTAATAACATCATTTTTATTTCTTAAAAGATATACCCAAGTTGCTCTAGTACAATCATCAACAATAGTAAGAAAATACCTAAAACCTTCTATAGACTCAACAGAGAAAGGACCCCAAACATCTAGATGGACCAAATCAAAAGGAGTGGAAGATAGATGATTATTTGAAATAAAAGGTAACCTTTTCTGCTTAGCTAGAGGACAGACACCACATGGTGTAGTACACTTAAGACTAGTAGAAGGTAATGTACCAGAAAGAAGCTTTAACTTGTCCGGGGATGGATGTCCAAGGCGTTGATGCCAAAGATTCCCATCAACTTCCAAGGATCCAGAGAAATGCGAAGATGCGGATGATGATGCAGTGGACGAAGACGTGAGTGGAGGCGATGAATCGAGATGAAGAATGTAAAGATTATGCAACAAGAACCCTTTACCAATCATCAAGCCCTGAATAGACTCCTGAAGATAACATGAATCAGGATAAAAATGAGCAGAGCCTTGATTATGTTGTAAAAGACTACTAATAGAAATGAGATTGAATTTAAATGATGGGACATGAAGAACATTATGCAAGATGAGTGTTTTTGATAACTGAACAGTTCCACAATGTGTGATAGCTACCTTAGCCTCATTTGGTAATGAGACTGTAACTCCAGAAACTGTTACTGTTTCACTAAAAAATGTCAAGTCAGAGCAAACATGACTAGTTGCTCCAGTATCTATGATCCAACTACCATGAGGAATGTGTTTGGACAAAGAAGATAAACATTGATGCTGAAAAGTAAGGCGGTTGTTCTCAAAACGAAGAGAAGAAGATGGAAAAACAGAAGGAAATGCGAAAGAATTACCAGAAGAAGACTGAATAGCCATAGCACCATGATCAGTGATAGAGGAGACTTGAGAAGATGAAGCCGGACTCTCTGAAGGTTTCACCTGAGCATTCAGTTGCTGAAGAAGAGCCTGTATCTGGTCAGGAGTGAGAGTGGTAACATCAAGATTGACATTCGATTGTGATGGAGCTTGTTGTTGCGGATAAGACGAAGGCTGCTCAGTGATGATGTTAGCAACAGCATGTGTCTGAGGACGAAGATAATTAGCTGATTGTCCTCGAGACTGATTCATCGGAGCAGCAGGACGTTGAGAAGCTTCAAATGTACTCTTAAAGCCTGGTATATAACCTGGTGGATAGCCATGCAACTTAAAGCACTTCTGTACTACATATCCAGTTTGACCACAATGAGTACATATAGGTCGCGAACCCTTAGGCCGATAGTTATTTTGAACAGTAGCATAGGCAGCATTGTCATACGGTCCTTGATAAGCAGCATTTTCCTGAATATAAGCTGAGGGAGCCAAGGTCTGAAAGATCATGTTAGCAGGCTTTGGTTTAACAGTTTTCTGTCTTTCATCAGAGGTGACCATATTAAAAGCTTCCTCTATACTTGGAATCGGCTTCAACATCAGAATGTGTCGACGAGTAGAATCATACGACTCATTAAGCCCCATCAGGAACTTAGTCACTCTACTTCGTTCTTGAAGCTTCTCCCACAAAGCAGCTGCATTGCACTCACACTTCCCACACGTACACACTGGTAGCTCTACATAGTTCTTATACTCTTCCCATAAAGTCACCAAGAGAGTATAGTAAGAAGTAACATCTAGTGATCCTTGCTGAATCGAATTCAACTTCTGCTCTATTTCAAATACCCTGGGAGCATCATCTTGTTTAAACCGAGACATAAGATTCTTCCAAATACCTTCAGCGGTTGAGATAAACAACAAGCTCGCTCCAATTTTTTTATCAACAGAGTTAATAATCCAAGTTGAGACAATATCATTGCAACGTGACCAAGAACCAAAATCACGGTGATCATCAGGAGGTTTCTTGATCGTTCCATCTATAAAACCTAGCTTGTTCCGAACATTAAGAGCAACTCGAACTGACCTTCGCCAAGAATAGAAATCAGCTCCAGACGTGAGACGATCGGATACAATACTCATCCCCGCATGATCTGAGCTGTGTAGAGAGAAAGGATTCTCATAATAATCTGTTATAGTCGCCGGAGTTTGATTCGCTACCGGAGGCATGATTCGAATCAGAGATTAGATCGTGCGATAGGAAACAACGACCCAAACCTAATCAAGCGAGAAAAACTCAATCAAACCAATTAAGACTCGGGTAAGCAAAGACGAACAAACGAGTAAATCTTGTTACCAACCTGTGCTATGCCATGCGAACATCTTAGCCCTGGACCTTCTCCCTTTTGATCCACCTTATTTAGAGTTAATTATAATCAATATTAATTTTGTTAATTATTTATTAAAATGATTAGATTCTGATTATTATCTCCCATAATGGTGAGATAAAATTAATGAAAATATATATGTAAAACTGTCATGAAAAATATCCATTTTTTTTGTTGGCCTAAGAGATTACTACCTTTGTCCACTTTCCACTCAATTTCGGAGTGCACGACAAAGAAACATAGGCCCCGAGGGCGTATAGCACTTTGGTCGAACGTCCGTGAAACCCAACGATTTTTCCACCGTGAAACACAAACTTAGTCCCTGGTCTTCTTTCGATAGGCCCCGAGGACGTATAGGCTTTTCCTTTATAAGTCATGAATGAAAGAAATGTGATCATTTCTGTGGGCATATCATTAACTGTCGCACGGTAACCTTCCACATATACGATGTAGTCATCGACATCGATCTCAAACTGCAAAGAGAAAACAAACAATTTCGATGCGGGAACTAGTCAACAAAAGTCCCTCTTAAGTCTCGACCAATTACAACATATATAAATCTATTTTAGTACCTCATCAACTTCTAGCGAAGTCTTCTTTCCATGTGCATCTCCAACTACCACTTTAGAACCATCGACATACTTAAACTTGACAAATGCTATACCATCCTGGCTTTTCCCTACATATACTTCTTTAACATTTTGGTGAGCACCATCATCCCATACATCTCCCATCTCACCACCCTGTGCTTCCAGCTTTTTGATGGCTGGAGTCAATGGAGCAGAATGAGCGCCAAGAGAATGCAGACACAGTGGATCAGAATGAACACCAAGAGAATGAAGACTGTCTCCGGCAAAGTCAACGATCTTCTTGACTTGTGCTTCCAGCTTGTGGGCCATCTTATGTGCAAACATTTTAGTTTTACGAAATATTAACCTGTAATGATGAACATAATTAACAAGATGCTATACAAACTACGATCATATGAGAGAGAGAGAAAGGGAAATGATGTGAGAGCTGACCTGAGAGTAAAGTACTGATGATTGGTGATATTGATCCAGTTTGGGAATTTGCATGGGTATTTATGGGCACTTGGAAGAACAGGTTGAAGTACTTCTTGAAATATACTATTAGCTCGTGAACTGCGAGGGGATTAAATGAATAATCCAGTTTAGATGGAGGTACACAATGATGTATTAGTTAATAGGAAACTCTTTTCAAGATACACCGTACACATGTTATGCCAACTCATGTATGTTTTTATATTATATATATCATACACCGTACACATGTTAATTATGCCAACTCGTTTTTTTACTTTTTGCATGCAAGTGAGGAAATGCGTCGCACTCGCAAGTCGCAACTCTTACTGAATAAAAAAATAAGCTTACGACTCACGTTTTAAAAAATAAACTTCCGCCTGCGGCATACCTGACGTGCCAACTCATGTATGTTTTATTTATGCATACCTGACGTATTAAAAAGAAATTTCCGCTTACTGCAGCATTATCTTTGGAAATATATCAAAGGAAGCCCTTAGTTTATTTATATTAGTCGTTGAAGTTTTATCGATAAGGCCAATATCCACATTTATGGAGATTATTGGTTTAAGATTTGAATAGAGTTTTAAAAATTTAAAATGTTATGTAGAATCTATTGTTATTAGATCAAGATTTTGTTAAACTCTGTTTTTAGTGTTATTAATTTGTGATTTATAAAAAGTCATTTAAAATCTTAACAAATCTGGGTTATTGGATTCAGACTTTTATAAAGTCATTAAAAGTTTTGTATTATTCAATTAAAACAAAAGAATCTAGGATTGTTAATGAGTTCAATTATTATGTTATTGGTTCATGATTTTAGACACTTTCTTTACAAAATAAAGTCATGGAAAATATCATAAAAATACAGGGATTGTTTGGAGGACTTTACAAAATTTTAGAAAACTAATCAACAAAACTCTCTAGCAATCTTTAACAATCTTTCACTTATTCATTTTTCATGATTTTGTTGAACTCTTCAAAAATCTTCATAAATCTCAAACCAATACCATCCTATTCGTCCTACTTTTAAAATTAATATTGAAACGGTTGATTTGTAAATTACAAAACATAAATAAATAGACAAAGTAGCCATCATCGTTCATCAAAGTAACATTGTTCTCTTATATAGGCCCTGATTGGTAACGGCTGTTACTTTTTTGGCTGTAAAGAGTTTGACTTTAAAATTTTAGTTTCAGATAATTTGACTGTAAATGCTTTGACTGTAAAAATTTTAACTGTTAAAATGTGATTGTTTACCAACAACTTTTAAAGCTGTAGCTGTTATTTTTATTATTATTATAAGTATTAATAATAAATATATATTATGTCAGAAATTAATTTATATAACATTTTAATGACAAAGTTAACTTTATTAATGATAAATTAAAATTTTAAAAAATATAAATTAATCAAATATGAAATTTTGTTTGAAAACTAATTAAAAACAAACAACTATAAGAATAATAAATAAATAATTGAAGTTGTAGACATCAATTTATTAGCTTATTAAATTTTAAATAATGCAAAAAAAAAACTAATGACGACTAGCCCACATAGCATTAGCAATCTCGTCACGGACATCTTCCATGTATTGTCTCGAACTAATCTCTTGCTCCATCACATTTGGAAATTCCTCATTTGGGGCATGTACGCATTCTGATTAAAAATCAGGATCTTCAATATGTGTATTGCGAATAGAATTATGGAGGAAGAAACTTAGTAATCTTCAAGTATTTCCCATAATAATAATTTCTATATTAAAAAAGGAAGAAACTTAGTAATCAGATTAAAATACAAATCAATAGATTTTAAAATTGTGTCTTTGACATTACCTTACGTGAAGATGATGATGATGATGCCATAACTCTGAAATCTTTTACGAGACTGGTTTTTATTTATAAATGAAATAGAGATACATAGTGATTTATAGGGTGAACATACGTAGCTACAGTAGTTATCACTTTTCAAGTGATTGTTTTCCTTAGAATGAGCTCGTAGATAGGCTAAAATTTAGTTGTTGTTGACAACTGACCGATCTACATGTGCTAAGTTTTTTGAGTCAACTCCATTTAAATATGAATCGTCTAGCCATATGTTTATTTAATACATTAAAAATACAAAAATTATTGAGTAAAGAAAGCTAAAAACTTATTTTAATAGTAAGGAACGCTAAAATCTTATTTAAAAAAAAACTCCATGAAATAGAACTAATAAGAGTAAGACGTTGATCGTTGCAGATAATTGAGCACATGTTCATCGTTTGATAATCCTAGAACCATTTGCCGAGCTGCCTCATTATTTTCAATTAGGGTAATCACATCCCAATAGAAAGATGAGTTGTATTCGATATTAGATAACTAGTGTATACGACGTACAGCTCTCTCTCTCTCAGAACAGTCAAAAATCCATTAACCACTAATCAATGCATTGTTTATTATCTTATTGAAACAACCCTTCCCGTTTTTTTTTTTTTTTTATACTTTAATTTACTAGTGGTCTCATACCCACTAACAACCTAACAGCAATCAATAACAGCGGATAACCAAATAAAAATCCAATTCCATTAAACCAAAGAATGCATCAACAATAATCCAATAACGAGGTAGCAACATAAACCAAATAAAGGAATCTCCAAAAGCTAACATCCTACAACGTTCCATTGACTTAATTCTAGCAACCTAACAACCGCTAGACCACAATCAATAAAGCCTCTAGAACATCCTCCTCTTCATGGCCCTTGATCCCACGATCACACTTTTCCTTTACCTGCACACCACAAACAACAATTGAGATGCGTAAGTATTATCATAAATACTTAGTGAGGCCATCCTCCCATCTACTGGGTTATACACACAAGCAGATGAGACCTCCCAAGTCATCAAACAACAAAAACACAATCAACACATCAAACCAGGAAAACATAAGACACGGCAAGAAACAGTGTCGACCGATGCTAGAAATGGGTGCCGATCGATGCTACTCCAGAAGGTGCCGATCGATGCTCCTCAACAGTGGTATCCATCGATGCTACTCAACACTGGTGCCGACCGATGCTCCTCGAAATGGTATCGATCGATGCCTCCTCTGCAGACACGATCTGCGCGAACACGAACGACGAATTCCGAAACCAAACCATCTCGAATCCATTCCAAACTCACCCAAATACCTCAGAAATCACTGGGAAACACAAAAGCAACGAACCCAAGCAACAAAACAACACAAACAACAAAGAAAACACACAAACAAGAGAGATCTCATGCTTAGATCAACCATGGTCAAGCACTCACCTTTTCTCAAGAAGATTCTGAGCAGAAGAAACGAAATCCTCACTCCTAGCAAGCTTCTAACACGTTCCCAGCTCCAAAACTCTCAAGAACAGCAAGGAATCTCACCAAATCTCTCTTAGGAACTCAAGAACTCTCCTTTCTCTTTTTTTCTCTCAAAACGGCGACTGACAACCAAAAACACGACCCTAGGTCGTTTTCTCCCTTTTAAGACACGAATTAGGGATTTCCTGAACCAAACCGAACCAATTCGGCAATTAAATCAAACCGGTCGAACCCAGAAATTAGTGGTATCGATCGATGCCACAAGGGTGTCGATCGATACTCCTTCCAAAAACACAAAATCTGGTTCGCGGATGTTACAATTCTCCCCACCAATATGGATTCGTCCCGAATCCCGCAATACCGTCCATCTGCCAAGGACCCCGTGCCACCGTCAACACGGCCCGCACGTCCCCAGACCGGACTAAACACCATCAGCCAAGGTTCCCGTGCCACTGTCGCAACAGCCCGCACACCTCCGACTGACCCTCGAGGTCCCCCTCTAGCCAATATACCCGCATCATAACACTATTTGCTCACAACTCAGTGCTTCCCCCGTCCGTGGTCGCAACCAACGAATCATGCCGGCTCGCTATCAGGCCAACCGCCTTAAGCTACGGCATCCAGGAAGTCACTCACCCACTCCACCCGCTCTCGGGTCGCAACCCTCGAGACATACCGGCTCACTGCCGAGCCTCGGCTCACAGCTACGGTATCCAGGGAGCCTCACATATCCCGCTCTCGGGTCGTCACCCTCAAGCGCGCTCTCGGATCGTCATCCGAAGCAACATACCACTCCCACTCTCTGGCCACAAAGTCCATCGAGCTATCGGTATCACGTGAGTTGGGCCCACACGGCCTAGAGCAAAACAAATACTGATGCCAACGAGTATCTCCCGGCTAGATCTACCTCAACATTTCCACAAAACTTTCCTTTCTAGAAAACTTTCTAATTCTGGAAACTTTCCTTTTGTGGAAACTTTCTATTTATGGAAACTTCCAAAAAAATAGAAACCCGAGCTATTTCTCTTTTCCCATGACAATCGCAGTCAAACAAAAGAAAAATACTCATCTTATTAATCTCACAATGTCATAATCGTTACAACTCCACGAAAATACATCAGAAAAACAAAAATACAACAACTGGAGTCATCAACCCGCATCCCGAGCACCACCTCATCTTGATACTTAGTCGCACAACCAACCACCCCTAAGCGACCAAATATCAAGAGAGATGGGCTGGAATACTCCGTACCCGCTCCAGCCACGGACTACAACTCGGACCCGGCTAGACAAGCTCAAGCGGTCTGCTTCTCAAACCACTTCTTAAACCTTGCCTTCATCCTCGCCTCGGGCTCCCAAGTCTGCTCCTCTACTCCGTCACAGTCCCACAGGACTCTCATCAAAGGAATCTTCTTCTTCCGAAGTTCCTTGACTCTCCTCTCGAGCACCCTCAATGGTCTCGCCTCTAAAGTCATGTTAGGCTGAAGATCCTCAGGAATCTTAGCCAACAACTGATCACCCTCGTGAAGACACTTCCTCAGCATCGACACATGAAACACCTTGTGGAACGCACGCATAACCTCAGGCAACTCCAGCCTATATGCCACTGGTCCCACCCGCTCAACCACTCTGAACGGACCCATGTACCTCGGACTCAACTTAGTCTCTGTCAAAGACCTGTTCGGACCCCGCAACATGGCCATCTTGAGGTACACTCTATCACCAACCTGAAACTCAAGATCCTTTCTCCTCCTATCAGCATAACTCTTCTGCCGATCCTGAGCTTCCTTCATGTTCAGCCTCAAAACCGGATCTTCTCCGAGGTCTCCTGAACAAAATCTGCACCAAATATGCTCCTCTCCCCCACATGAGTCCAACATAATGGTGTACGACACGGCCTCCCATACAAAGCCTCATAAGGAGCCATCCCAATACTAGCCTGGTAGCTGTTGTTATAAGCAAACTCCACCAAACTCAGATGATCTGCCCAATGACCACCCCAATCCAGCACACACATCCTCAACAAATCCTCCAAAATCTGGATCGTCCTCTCTGACTGACCGTCCGTCTGAGGATGATAGGCTGTACTCATATGCACCTTCGTGCCCATCTCTGCCTGAAACGCCCTCCAGAACACCGAAGTGAACTTGGAATCTCTATCAGACACAATACTAGCAGGCACACCATGCAATCTGACTATCTCCCTCACATACTTCTTGGCCAAAACCGCTGCTCCATCAGTTTTCTTGATGGCCAGAAAATGTGCAGACTTAGTCAAACGGTCCACAATGACCCAAATAGCATCAAACGTCCTCGACACAGGCAAACCTACCACGAAGTCCATCGTGATCAAATCCCACTTCCACTCAGGAATAGGCAAACTCTGCAATAAACCACCAGGAACCTGATGCTCTGCCTTCACCAGCTGGCAAGTATCACACTTCGCCACCCAGTCCGCTACGTCCTTCTTCATCCCGACCCAGTGATAATACCGCTTGAGGTCACGGTACATCTTGGTCGCCCTGGATGAATAGAGAACTTGCTCGAATGAGCCTCTCTCAGGATCTCCTGCCTCAAATCCTCACCCTTGGGCACACAATCCGACCATGCACAAGGATAGTACCATTAGCAGAAACCTGATACTCTGCACCCGCAGCCTTAGAAGCATTCATCAGCCCCTCATCGCTCCCCTGAGCTAACCTCACTCTGCTCAACAAATCCGCTCTATCAGCTGCCTCCAAACCCAAAGGTTCCTCTGAGATAGCACACAAACTCAATGCACTAATCTCACCTACCAATGTCTCCATATCCTGCTCCTGAGCCGAAGCCACCCTCTTCCGACTCAAGGCATCTGCAACCAAGTTAGCTTTACCAGGATGGTAAGCTATATCCAGATCATAATCTGCTACCAACTCCATCCAACGCCTCTGCCTCAAATTCAGCTCAGGCTGAGTAAAAATGTACTTCAGACTCTTGTGATCTGTAAACACTGCACCTTCCCACCATACAGATAGGATCTCCAAATCTTAAGAGCAAAGATCACTGCTGCCATCTCCAAATCATGAGTAGGATAATTAGCTTCATGCTTCCGCAACTGCCGAAGCATAAGCTATAACCTTCCCTGCTGCATAAGTACACAACCCAACCCCACTCTAGAAGCATCTGTATACACAACATAAGGCTCGTCCTGCTCAGGCAGTGCTAACACCGGCGTGGTAGTCAACATCTGCTTGAGACTTGCAAAGCTCGCCTCACACTCTGGTGACCACACAAATGGGACATCCTTCCCTGTAAGCTTAGTCATCGGCTGAGCCATACTCGCAAACCCCGAACAAACCTCCTGTAGTAACCTGCTAACCCCGGAAACTCCGAATCTCGGTGGCACACTGCGGCCTCGGCCACTCCCTGATGGACTGAATCTTCTCTGGATCCACTGAAACTCCCTCAGCTGAAACAATATGACCCAAGAACCCCATCTCACGCTGCCAGAAACTGCACTTGCTCAGCTTAGCAAACAACTTCTGCTCCCTCAGCTTCTCCAACACTGCTCTCAAGTGTACTGCATGCTCCTCAGGACTCTTAGAATATACCAGGATGTCGTCGATGAAAATGATGACTGACACGTCCAGAAACTCCTGGAACACGCTGTTCATCAATCTCATAAACGCAGCTGGCGCGTTTGTCAATCCAAACGGCATCACCACAAACTCGTAGTGTCCATACCTCGTCCTGGAGGCTGTCTTCCTCACATCTGCCTCATGAATAGGAATCTGATGATATCCTGATGCCAAATCGATCTTGGAGAACCAAGTAGCACCCCTCAGCTGATCCAACAACTCATCAATCCTCGGAGAGGGTACTTGTTCTTCACAGTAACTCGGTTCAGACCCCGATAGTCAATACACAACCGAAAACTCCCATCCTTCTTCTTAACAAACAACACCGGAGCTCCCCACGGTGAACAACTAGGACGGATAAAACCCTTGCCCAACAAATCCTCAAGCTGCTTCTTCAGCTCTGCCATCTCTGCTGGAGCCATCCTGTAAGGAGCCTTGGATAACGGCATCGTCCCCGGTTCCAGCTCAATAGTAAAAGGATCCGACCGAGATGGTGGTAATCCCTGCAATGACTGGAACACATCCTCAAAGTCCTCCACAACCGGAATACCGCTAACCGTAGACTTCCCCACCGACTCTGGCATAGATATAGTAACCAGATAAGCCTCACGGCCCTTCTCGATCATCTTCCCTGCCTGAACGGCTGAGATCACGAGACTCCCCGAAGTCGGTCTAATACCCTGAAACACCAACTTCCCTTCTGGACGCTCAAACTCCACTCTACCTTGATAGCAGTCCAAATGCACCCTATACCGATGCAACCAATCCATACCAAGAATGACATCATACAACTCCACTGGACTGATAAGCAAATCCGCTGGCCACGACTCCCTGCGATCTGAATATCAACTCCTCCAGCTCGTCCAATAACCCTCAGGAACTTGCCTCCCGCAACTCGACAAATCCTGAACGCTCTCCAGGATCCCTCTGATCCCCGCACTCTCGGCACACTCCGGAGTAATGAAGCTATGAGAAGCTCCAGAATCAAACATAACATGGGACTTAAACCCGCCCACCAACAAGGTCCCTACACAAACCCTATGTGTTGAGAACCTAACACTTGACCACACGCAAAACAAAAATAATTTGAACTATTGAATTGACCAAGTTCGAATCTCAGAAGTTATACCTGTGATCGCTCCTGCACTAGTGCCACCGGCCTCCTGAGTCGAATACACCTGAGACGACGGCTCGATCCAACCCACCGGCTGCACACCGTGCTGCACAACCTGCTGCGTCCCCGGCTGAGCTCCAGCCTGCAACACTGCTACTGCCCTCTGCTGCAACTTGGGACAACGAGGCTTGATATGCCCCGTCTCTCTGCAGTAGTAACACACCCGAGTATCTGCCCGCGGCTCCGTCACCGCCCGCTGCTCTGTCACTACCCGCTGCTCACCCCTCTGAGGACAGCTAGTCACCTTGTGGTCTCTGCTACCACACCCAAAGCATCTCGCACCCCCATGCCTCGACCTCTGCATGACATCAAACTTCCGCTTCTGCCCTTGCGCAGGCTTGCCGCCCTTGCTAGGAACAGAAGACGGCTGAGACTGCTGTGGCTGCACTGAAGGACTGACCACAACCACCTGTGCCCTCAAATCATCCTCTATCCCAGCTGCAACCTCAACCAACTCTGCTCTGGTAGCATAGCTCCTCACTCTGCACCGAGTCCTCAAATCATCCCGCAGAGCCAGCAAAAACCTCCGCACCTGAGCCGCCTCTGGCTCCCATGCCCTGCCTGCATACCCCACAAGCCGACTGAACTCTGCATCCAGCTCCCGCACTGTACGGTCTCCCTGAGTCAACCCCAAGAACCGTGCCTCCATGCGATCAAGAGCCTCCTGAGGAAAATACTTGGAGTTAAACTCCCTCACGAAATCTCCCCAAGTCATACCCTGCTGCACCCTCCGTGCTGTCACCGACCTCCACCACACACGTGCATCTCCTGACAAGTAAAACACTGCCAGATCCACTCTGTACCGGTCGGGACACCTAAGCGAAAGGAAAATATCCTCCATCCGCTCTCTCCACTCATCCGCTACACTCGGATCGGTACTCCCTGAGAAATACCCTGCTCCCACATGCCGCAGCTGCTCCATCATCCGCACATACTGTGCATCCACTACCTCGGTCCCCGGCTGCACACCTGCCTGCAAACCCGCTGCAGGCTGCACCACTGGAACCTGTCCACCACCCACTGGCGGCACTACTGGATCCTGCCCACCAACCACCGGCGGCACTACTGGATCCTGCCCACAAACCACTGGCGGCACCACTGGACCCTGCCCACCAACCACTGGCGGCACAGCTGCTGGAAGTCGCTGCAAAGCCTGAGCCACCTGAGCTAGCAAGTCAATCAAGACATCCTCCCTGCCCGGAGCACCTCCCGCTGCAACCCCCACACCCGGGGCAACACCGTGACCAACACCGTCACCCAAACCAGCCTGGTCTCCAGACACTATAGGATCAGCCTGTGACTCCGCTACCTCCTCACTGGCCATGCTCTGGGTCTCACTCTCACTGGCCACAGGAACCTGACCTCGTCCCCGACCACGACCACGACCACGACCCCGACCACGACCACGACCACGCCCGCGACCAGCAGCAACCCCACCTCTAACCATCTGTATCAACCAAGAACAGAAGGCTAAGCAAACAATAATCCTATTACACAAAAACACAACTTACCGTGGAATCACAAACAGGCTCGAAGAGGATGTTCTAGGACTTCATGCCACACACAATTGCCATTCACACAATCATTTATAGCATGTAATCCTAAACATCAACAGCAAAAGCACAATGAACCCTAGACCTAGAACCGTAAGGGCTCTGATACCAAAATGAAACAACCCTTCCCGTTTTTTTTTTTTTTTTATACTTTAATTTACTAGTGGTCCCATACCCACTAACAACCTAACAGCAATCAATAACAGCGGATAACCAAATAAAAATCCAATTCCATTAAACCAAAGAATGCATCAACAATAATCCAATAACGAGGTAGCAACATAAACCAAATAAAGGAATCTCCAAAAGCTAACATCCTACAACGTTCCATTGACTTAATTCTAGCAACCTAACAACCGCTAGACCACAATCAATCAAGCCTCTAGAACATCCTCCTCTTCATGGCCCTTGATCCCACGATCACACTTTTCCTTTACCTGCACACCACAAACAACAATTGAGATGCGTAAGTATTATCATAAATACTTAGTGAGGCCATCCTCCCATCTACTGGGTTATACACACAAGCAGATGAGACCTCCCAAGTCATCAAACAACAAAAACACAATCAACACATCAAACCAGGAAAACATAAGACACGGCAAGAAACAGTGTCGACCGATGCTAGAAATGGGTGCCGATCGATGCTACTCCAGAAGGTGCCGATCGATGCTCCTCAACAGTGGTATCCATCGATGCTACTCAACACTGGTGCCGACCGATGCTCCTCAGAAATGGTATCGATCGATGCCTCCTCTGCAGACACGATCTGCGCGAACACGAACGACGAATTCCGAAACCAAACCATCTCGAATCCATTCCAAACTCACCCAAATACCTCAGAAATCACTGGGAAACACAAAAGCAACGAACCCAAGCAACAAAACAACACAAACAACAAAGAAAACACACAAACAAGAGAGATCTCATGCTTAGATCAACCATGGTCAAGCACTCACCTTTTCTCAAGAAGATTCTGAGCAGAAGAAACGAAATCCTCACTCCTAGCAAGCTTCTAACACGTTCCCAGCTCCAAAACTCTCAAGAACAGCAAGGAATCTCACCAAATCTCTCTTAGGAACTCAAGAACTCTCCTTTCTCTCTTTTTCTCTCAAAAACGGCGACTGACAACCAAAAACACGACCCTAGGTCGTTTTCTCCCTTTTAAGACACGAATTAGGGATTTCCCTGAACCAAACCGAACCAATTCGGCAATTAAATCAAACCGGTCGAACCCAGAAATTAGTGGTATCGATCGATGCCACAAGGGTGTCGATCGATACTCCTTCCAAAAACACAAAATCTGGTTCGCGGATGTTACACTTATTAATGATGAATTTCATAAACTCTTTTATGATGATGATGAAAAAAAAAATTATTATTGAAATGGAGCTTAAAAAAAGAGAAAAAAATGAGAATAATTAATTTATAAAAATAAAATATGTAAAATATTTATATATACTTTTGAAGAGCTTTTAAATATAAAATAGTGAAAAAAAGAATGCTTTAAAAATTGGTTTGTTTTAAAGCATGAATTTGACGCTTTCAAAAAAAAAGGAAAACAAGGAAGAGAAAAAAAAAAGTGACTTTAAAAAAATTAAAAGCCAAAAAAGTCTGATTGGCAAAAAATTGGCTATCATGGCTTTAAAAAAATTTAAAGTCTTAAAAGTAGGCTACCAATCAGGGCCATAGTCTTCCTCTCGAGTGTTTTCAAATTTTCCTTTTCTTTATCTGTTGAACTATGTTATAAGATTAATTTGAGGCATTTGGCTAAGTTATCTTTTGAGAGTTGAAAATTTGATTTTGGAAGATTCCTTAATATGAAGGAAAAAAAATAGTGTTTTCTAATTAATATTTTGTTTGTTAGGTTAGTTTTTTTATATGTTTATTATTTGACTATGATTGTGTATTGTCCACAATAATGTGGTATTGGATTCTAATTTATCAAGATTTTTGAAGAGTTCAATAAAATCGTTGAAAGTGAATAAGTGAAAGATTTTCAATGATTGCTAGAGAGTTTTGTTGATTAGTTTTCTAAAATCTTGTAAAATCCTCCAAACAATCCATGTATTTTTGTGATACTTTCCATGACTTTATTTTGTAAAGAAACTGTTTAAAATCACGCACCAATAACATAATAATTGAACTCATTAACAATCCTAGATTCTTAGAAAAAGATATTTTAGTTAAATAAAAATTGCGTTTTTGTAAAAACTTTTTTCTCTCCTCGTTCCAGTTCGTCCTAGCCACCATCGAATCGGCAAAGATGAACCTGCCCTCCGGCGCTGGTGTTGCTTTGGCTCTCTCGGTGCTGGACTCTGCACTCTCTTCGTTTCTCCGCTCATCTCCCGTCTATTCTAATCTCGCTTCAGTTTCAGTGTTTGTTTGAACCGCACTTCCAGTTCCAGATCTGGCGTTATTTCTGCCGTGTCCTGCCTCCTTTTGTCGCTCGCCTTCTTCTGGTCATGTCTTTGGCCGCTTCCGCTTCTCATCCCGTGTCGGGATCTGAAAGCTCCTCAGCGAGATCCCGGAGAACCTTTCTCTCCCGATCCGCTGTCCACCTTCACCTGGCGTTGTCCTCATCCGCTTCTAACCTTTGGTTGCCGTCCTTTGTTCTATCGGAACTCCCCTTTCACTGCTTACCCTTCGAGCTCTTTTCCGCCGCTTGTGCAAAACCGAAGAACCATGCGAATCTGATGGTCTCTTTTGGCCGCCGCCATGTCGCAACTCCTCGTGACGCACTCTGCTTCCTCTCTCAACAGAGCATCGGATACTTCTCCGACTCTTCCCTGCCTGATTCAGATACTTCTCTGACATGTCCTCTTGGCAGTCAGTCTAGAACCACTGTTGTTGGTTCAGAAGCCACCCAAATTTGGTGGTGTTTGCTCACCGGAACTTCCGCCGGCGTCTCTGTAGTTGATGATTATGTGTTGAAGCATCAAGACTCTGCGCCCCCTCTGGCTCAATCTCTGCCTTGTCATGTTCAGGAGAGATCTTTGGCTTCTTTCTCCTTCCTGAAGGAGAGCTTCGTCCAACCTGCATCCTTGATTCCATGTCTTTTTTGTTGTGGCTCTTGTGTTGCATGACCAGTCACTGTTCGGGTAGGATGTTCTACAGAAAACTGCTTCTCTGTTGGTTTTAACGGCTCATCAAATCGGTGCTTTGTCATCTCTCTTTTGACAGCCAATTCTCGGATTGTTTGGTTTGCCCTTGTGGCAGATTCAATCATGTGCAACAAACCACCTTGTGTGTTTTTGTTGTCCAAGGCGTCATTCCACTTCTCTGCTCTAGTGTTATCAAGGTTCGAGGACTTCACGATGACGTTTATTGCTTAAGTGTTAGACTTGCCTTGCTCTATCTATCTATCTACTTTATCCTTTGTTTTGCTTTGCTTTTGTAACAGCAAGATTGAAAACTTTGATGGCTTTTGCCTCTTTTGTAACATTTCCCTCTTTTGGAGGATGACTAGTAATTTAATCATTTGGGGGACAAAAAAAAAAAAATACAATCCTAGATTCTTTTGTTTTAATTGAATAACACAAAACTTTTAATGACTTTATAAAAGTCTGAATCCAATAACCCAAATTTATTAAGATTTTAAATGACTTTTTACAAATCACAAACTAATAACACTAAACTTTAACAGAGTTTAACAAAATTTTGATCTAATAACAACAGATTCTACATAACATTTAAAATCTTCAAAACTCTATTCAAATCTCAACCAATAACCCCCACTAAAAGAAAAATAAATTCGAGCTTTTCATTTTTGTTTGCTAAACCTTGGCCTCGACTTTGTTTAACTATGAACTCTACTTTTCTTCAAATCAGTATAATCGCCCCTTGCATCGTGGCCCAATGATAGTGTTGCGGCTATTCCTTCAATTCTAAAGAAGGCCCTATTTTAAGGCTAGGTTATGTGGCAAGTTTCTGTTTAAAGCAGCTACATCTAGAAGAAAGAAAGGAGTCTACTTTTTTTTTGAATTTAATGTTAAACTATTATATTTAAAAGAAAAATAAATATTTTACAATGCAAGAGCAAAGCTGTTTTCTTAATACATTGCTATAATGATTGTTTTAAGAATTTAATATGATCTTGTCGCAAACCAAATTTGAATGATGGTGTCCTCTTCACTTCTGATAGTACTCAGCCTGTTGCGAACGGTTTTGTCTATTAGCTTAAGCAGTTTCTCCTCCAGCGGGGGTATCGTAGCACTAATGGTATCTGATCTGCGGGAAGTCAAATGATGCTTGCGGTCCTTGTGGATGCACTATATAGATAGAACCATAACATGGAGTTGACGAGAAATTGTATTAGAAACAACGTATGAACGAATTATTTTTTTCAATGATACTATGTTTAACATAAAGAGGGAAACAAATCTTACTTAAAGTCCCCAATTCCCACCATGATCGCCGTCTTAATTCTTTTTTTTTTTTGAATAAAATATAAAATTTATTCGGAAAGATGTAGTTTTTACATCAAGTGCAGCAGGTTATAAATTTTTTTGTTGCTAAATAACTAGAGTTTGTTTTCTTGGAAAAATAAATAAACTGGTGCCTATTAACGTGATCTCAACCACTGCTCCATGTAATCTGTGAACCTTCCTTCACCTTGAAGCGAGAGCAACCTATTCCAGACCTGTCTGTCTAGAGTTTTTATGAGCTGAGCTGAGGATACTGGAGTCTCTCCATGGCGACATCTATTTCGTTTTTGCCAGAGCGAGTAAATCGAGATCTAGAAAGCATAGCGGAATAGAAACAGAGTAGCAGACCCCAAAGAAGTGTACAAGAAGCTGCAGATTACTGTCCCAGTTTGTAGAGAACTTGGTTATAAGTAACTTAGAAACTAGACCTTGCCAAACCGCTGAGGAATAAGAACATTCGAAAAAAAGATGGTTTCGACTTTCTTGTGACGTAGAGCAAAGAAAACAAGAAGCGTCTACCTGTGAGTTCCAGGATAGCATGCGATCACCCGTTACATAATTAGTTTTCTTTTTCTTAAACTGCTCTTTTATTTTTAATAGAGAGTAACATTTTGACATATGTTTAATATTTAAAAAAAAATATATCAAGTGAGGAAATATTAGTACGTTTTTCAAACTATAAAACGTATGTACATAATTTTTGCATACAGAGACAAGAATAAATAAAACAAAAAACTTTTTTTAGTTTTCTACCATTCCATCTTTAAATTGGTCATTTCATTTGTTGCGATTATGAAAAAGAAAGAAAGAGTTGTCGGCCACGTTGGAATATTTTATTTAGCATTTTGACTGGTTTATGTAACCAACATCAGGCACCTCTCTACCATTTACTCTTGAATCTCGAGTCTCAATTAACTTACAGTCACAATTTTATTGAGTAATTTGTTAATTTATACGTAATTTACTCCAAATATGGCCTAATTTCAAGTAAATTAAAAAAAAAATTGACAAAAGCTTACTAAAAGTCAATTAAGTGGTTGTCTAGTAGTAATGGAGATAGATCATATGACACGTTCTGAATAGAATAAAAGAGTCTTGTTCTGGAAGTCGTGGTTTTGGAAAAAAAAAATCGAACTAGGTCGTGTCTAGATAGAAACATATCAACTTTGAGCGGCCACGCGGTTTGTCTGCAATAAATCGGTCAGTCTAAATTTTTTTTTGTACGCTATATATGCTTGTTAGATATTTGACATGTGTGAATGGTTGCAGCGGTTGGGGCGGACAAATCCATCTGCGTATTAAACCATCTTTTATTACCATTCATCAACCATAGTCCGTAATGGTGTAGTCTAAAAAAATCAGAGACAAAACCGCAGCAAACCATTTTTACACATAAAAGGTATGAATGGTGACTGCGGTCAGGGCGGCCAAATCCGTCAGCAGTTTAATCTGCCCCAAAAATAGGGCAGACAGCAGACCGCTACAGACCAAGTTGTATGTAAAAGCGGTCTGCAGTTGATCCGTAGTTGGTCCGCAGCGGTCTTGTTTCTGCTTTATTTGGACCGCACCATTGCGGACTGCATTTGATGAATGGTAAATAAAAAGCGATCCAGTCCGCAGACAGATTTGTCCGTCCTGACCGCTGCAACCATTCACACCCAAATAGAGTTGGACCACTGCGGTCTGTTGTCCATACTTAAAATAGAACGGTCTGGTCCACATACAGATTTGTCCGCCCTAACCGCGGTTACCATTGACACCCATAATTTTTAATAGAATTAATATAAATCTTGAACCCGTAGAGAGAATGACCTCTAACTAGTAAACCAATACTCGTAAAGATTAATAAATAACAATAACCGATTCTTAAGAAGTAAATTATGAAACAATACAAATTATATCTTATATAATATGAGAAGGTTTTCTCAACTTTTGCTAAGAATATGATACTTGGCTTGCTATATTTCTGACACCTTTATTTTATTTGTTTGTAACTAATTAACTATAGTTTGGACCTAATTAACTACAGGCCCATAAAACCAAAAAGAAAAAGCCAAAACCATCAACATTTCTTTCCTCTGTTCTTTGATCAGAAACATATGGAGCTTCCAAGAATCTAGAGACACCTTAGGCCAAGTCTACCGGAAAAACGTTGCAACATTTCTTTAAAAGAAAAGAAAAATATTATTTTAATCATATGTATATATACTTTAATTTTTATTTGTAGTATCCATTAAAAAAGTGACACATGTTTCTTTGATATGAGGAACGTTTCTTCCGGAGGTAACTTCAGTATCGATTCTTTCCATTGTTCCCTCTCTCTCATTATTATATATATTTTTTTAAAGAACTCTTTTGATTAGCATCTCCCAGTGGAGATGCCCTTATATCATTGTGGGGTTGTGATATGCTCAAATTTAACCCTGAGCTACTCTCTCAAATTAAGAGATCAATGCAGTACTTAGGGGTCGAATTTCAAAGAGACTCAAGATCAAACACAATGGATTATAGAGTTTTATAATTATGCTAAACAAATTAGATTGAATTAAAATAAAAGCAATGCAAAATATTAAATAAAGCTGTTGTAAATTCAGAGGATCAAAAAGCTAGGCCTAGGGAATTTCTAAGGAAATTATGAAATATTAAATCAAGAAATAAATTAGGATTCAAGCAATTAAGAACAGATCTAGAACTCTAAACACTTTTGTAAATTAAATCAGTTCTCACTGCAAATAATATCTAAATTTAAAACCAGAAAATCCAAATCTCTTTGTAAAATTCTAGGTTAAAAATCAGCAATAAAATCAGGTTTAGATTGTTCACAAAATTATTAAATCAAATCTCTTTGCAAGTAATAATTTTGCTCATCAAAAGGTTTTATCAGGAAAATCAATTATATTCTCATATCAATTTATTTTCCTAAAGTATTAATTCTAGGTGATCAATCAAGAATTAATATGAAGAACAACCTAAGATGAAGAACTAGATAGATAATGAATCCTAAATAATCAGATCTAATAATTCATAAAAACCCTATGAAAAACCCTGAACCTAACAAGCAAACTACTCAGACATGATCAATGAAGAACAAAACATGTTTCTGAATAATAAGCAATTGAAATTAAAAAGAAGTAAGAAGGGAGTTCAAGAAATTCTTCTCTCAAAGCAGATCTCTCTCTCCCAAAACTCTCAAAATCTCACAGGGTTGCAGAAAAATAAAACTCTCTAGAAAAAGACTTTAAGGGTTTGGAAAACCTAAAAACACTATTTATATGTCCTAAAACACGTCAGGGACTTGTGTTGCAATTATGGAAACTTTGGGGCAGAATTGTAAAACTTCCAAATTTGGGTCTTGAGTCGGTTTGGACTGGGTGTCGATCGATGCTAAGGCAGTGTCGATCGACACCATCTTCTCTGATTGATTCCAAGTTGATTTCTTGTGGATTATTGCTCCAAACTGATCCAAATTGCTCCACTTTGCTCCTTTCATGCTAATAACCTGTAAAGACTCAAAAACAATCTAGAAACAAATGAAAAGACACTAAAAGACTCTTTATATCATGGTTAAAAACCACAAAAATCATGATATATCAACTCCCCCAGACTTAGCCTTTGCTTGCCCTCAAGCAAAACAGAAACTTAGACCTGTGAAAGAGGTTTGAAAACAGGGAACTCACTCAACTGCATGATGATTCTTTATTTGCACTCTTCATTTACCTGACTCAAGAACTTACTTCTTATACTTAACCATGATAAGCATCAACATTCCTTACTCAAATCCCACAATCCTTTGGAATCTCTGAAATCTCCATTGTTATCTCATTAGACAATATTAAAGCATAAATAAGGTGAATTCTTACCTTGGGTGTATTGATCAGTGGCATATGGAATCTCTTCAGGCCAAGACATTCTTCTTACATCTCCTTTCCTCTCCCTTTTCTCACTTCCATTTTGTTTTTCTTCTTTTTTTTTTTCTTTTTTTTTTGATCAAAGGTGTAAGCGAATACCGGGGTCATCGGTAATTTACCTATCCCTCGCTTCCAAGCTTTGTGTGATCATTTGACTCAAGAGTAGAATAATGAGGTCACTGGTAATTTACCTACCTCTCTAAACTGATCAAAATCATCTCATCTTTTATTCTCTCTTTTTTTTTTAATTTTTCTCTTCTTTTTTTTAAGCACTGAAGGGAAGAGAGAGGAGAGACATACTTTGAAAAATTGCACTGTCTTGTATGGCCTGAAGAAGAAGTCTAGTCCACTGATTTCCAACCCCAAAGTAAGAGATTAAGTCTGGTTAAAATCCTGATAAAGGTTGAGACAACGTTAGATCAATCAGATATCCATTGAATAAGAGCTTTCAGGATTGTTGATAAGGCTCATAGTCTTTCTAAGCTTCAGTTCTGAGATCAAGCATAAACAAATAATCATTAGAGTGTTAGCCAAATAAGAGAAATCATTAGTCAAGATCATAATTCCCAAAGACAAAAAGAAAATTTTTGAAAAATTTGACTCAAACTTTATGGTTTTGACTGACACAACTGAAACTCAAAAACAGAAAATATAGTTAGTACTAACCTCCCCCAGACTTAAGAAACACTGTCCCCAGTGTTATCAAGTAAGAGGAAAGCAAAAATAAAAATAAAATAAATAAAAATCAAAATCAAAAGAAAAAGAAAAAGAAAAACCTACTGGTGGGTTGCCTCCCACTAAGCGCTTGTTTTCAGTCATTAGCTTGACTGTGTTGGAGCTCAGGCATCGGGTGGATCAGAACGTGGCAGTGAATGCTTCTGAGTGAATGACCTCTTCATCCAAGGTGGTGTATAAGCTTGAGGTGCATGAGGTCTGCCAAGGATGTTAGGAATTGGACCAGGGCGGGATTTAGGGATGGGTTTGCTTCTTTTAAGCCCTGCAAAATCATCAACAGAAGAAACAAGCGCTCTACGATAATCTCGTGGCTTGGTTAACTGCAAAACAGTTTTTGTATCTTTGAAGGTCTTATTGATGATAAGAGGAGGTTTGGGTAAAGAAGATTCATACCTTTGCCTTACCTGAGGACTCTGGAGTGTGGAGTGGGGGACTTTCTGTTTGGGAACAGCTTTCTGGCTTGAAGCATCAGTTGAGGACAAGTTTAGTCTCGGTCGTGGAGGAGTGTCGATCGATGCTGACGGAGTGTCGATCGACACTAAGCCTGTTGCTCGTGTAGCAGAAACTTTTTCAAGAGAAAAAGTCTGTCCATCAATAGTAGGAACCCTCCTCAGCTTATCCATCTCAAAGTTCATACTCAAACCATCCACATTCAGTGCTATGTGTCCCTTCTGCCATCATCCAGCTGTAGCCAAGAAAGATCTTCCTAGAATGAGAGGATCTTTAGGCTCTTGATCATACTTCAGCACCACAAAGTCAGTGGGAATCATGAAGTTTCCAACCTTAACTGGAATATCCTCTAAAACACCTTCAGGAGTTCTTCTGGATCGATCAGCCAAGATAAGAGAAATCTGAGTTGGCTTGAATTCTGTCATCCCAAGTCTCACAACAACAGAATGTGGCATCAAGTTGATGCTAGAGCCAAGGTCACAAAGTGAGTGTGCAAACCTTGCTGTGGAGATAGAGCAATCAAGTACAAAGCTTCCAGGATCTGGTAACTTCTCTGTAGTCTTACATTGAATGATTGCACTCACTTCCTTAGAGACAACCACCTCCTGCTTCTTTCCCTTCTTCCTCTGAACAGGCTGGTTCAACAGAATTGCACTAACATCCTTAGTTAGCAAGGCTCCTTCTTCAGGGCTCAAACCATTGGATACCATTCTCTTAACATAGCGCTTGAGTGGTGGTGAAAGCTTTACCTGCATCAATCAATGGCATCTCAATCATCACCTTGTCCATCATTGCCTTGCATCTAGCTTCCTCCATCTCCTGCTTGGACTTTCGTGGCTTAGGAAAAGGAATCTTCGGTTGGTACACCCTCTCAACTGCTGGAACCGGAGATTTTGCAGTTTCTGGGTTCGTCTGAGAGGGGTGTCGACCGACACCCAGGTGGTGTCGATCGATGCCATCATCTGAAACCGAGAGATTTGTCGATTTCTCTCCCAATTCTGCAGAAACAACTTCATCAATTTCTTCATCCCCCACTGATATGGCATTGCAAGCATGTTTTGGATTTGACTCAGTTCTTGCTGGAAGATAATTCTCTTGCCTTTTTACAGACCCAGCAGTCTGTGCAACTTGAACCTCCAGCTTCTTAACATGAACATTCAATGCCTCTATCTTCCCATTCAGCTCAGTGTAGACATTGTCAAGCTTCCCATTGAAAGTCACTGTCATTTGCTCCTGACCTTGCAAAAGCTGCTCAAGCATGGCTTCCATTCTACTCTCTGAAGAATTCTTAGGAGGTGGAGACTGATAAGATGAGTTCCCATAGGTCCTTGTATAGCCATTATTCTGTTGTTGCTGTTGATACTCTGGCTTGGAAGTGTAGCCTGAAGAGTTCCCACTGTAAGGCCTATTGCCTTGCTGATTTCCAAACCGCTGTCCCTGATTCCCATACACATAGTTCACATCCTCCTCTTGGTGTCCTTGATCAGGTTCTGGCTCATATGTCTCAACCTCAGCAGCAAAATGAACAGATTTCTTACCCATCAGGAGATTATGCACTGAATCCAGCTTAGCATTAACAGAAGCTAACTGGTTTGAATCAAATCCTTCATGCAATCTCTTCCTTTCAGCATCTGCTCCCTTAGTGCTATTGCTATAAGCCAAATTCTCAATCAAAACTTCAGCATCTTCTGGCATTCTTGTCTTGAAGTTTCCATGACTTGCAGCATCCAAAGCTAACTGATACTTCCAGTCACACCCTCTGAAGAAAATACTTAGCAATTGAACCTTTGAGAAACCATGGTGTGGACAATTCCTCTGATAAGCTTTGAATCTCACCCAAGCTGCCTTGAAAGCTTCATCTAGTCTTTGTTTGAAAGTGGATAGCTTGACTCTCAGCTCATCTGGCATTGCATCATCATAGAAATGGTTGAGGAAAGCCACTTTGACTTGTTGCCAAGATGTCAAAGATCCAGCTGGCAACTGCTTCAACCACTGAGATGCCTCTCCTGCAAGTGAGTATGGGAAGAGCTTGCAGAATATGAAGTCCTCAGTCACTCCATTAGCCTTGATACTGGTCACCAGATCCTCAAAATGTTCAATGTGGTCCAAGGGCTTCTCATTGGGCAAAGCAGAGAAATGTATCTGCCCAACTAGTTGGAAGTAAGCAGGTTTTAACTCAAAATCGTTCCTCTGGAATGGTGGAGGAACAATAGCAGACTGGTTCTCATACACAAGATCAGCCCGGTTATAGTCAGCAATGGTCTGGATCAGGTCTCGGTTCTGCTCCTGTCTTTGAACTGGGTTCTGTATGTGGTTGGCAGCTCCACGCACGTCTGCTGCAGGTGGGTGTCGATCGATGCCACCTGGTTGGTGTCGAGCGACACCAAGATCCGGATCATCAACGACACCAGCTTGCTGGTTCACGACAGCCTGCTCGTTGACAACAGGCTCAGCAATCACGTTTCCTTCTGCATCAAGCTTTTGGCCCTGCTCATTGCGCAAGTGGCCCTCTTGATCCCTCAAAACACCAGCCTCATCACGCATCAGAATGATCGTATTAACCATCTTGAGAGATTTGGCTGCTTTTCTGTTCTCACGCTCAAGTTTTCCCAACTCTTGGTTTGAAAGCTTCAGAATTGGACCAGTCTTGTTGCTCCATGTGTTAGGCTTATTAGGCATACACCTGAAACACACAAGAGAGAAGAAAACAAAAGCGTGTTAGTTTGAAAATAAAAAGAAAAATTTAGACAAAATCTAAAACTCAAATCTAATGGTAGATCAGAGAGTCCCCGACAACGGCGCCAAAATTTGATATGCTCAAATTTAACCCTGAGCTACTCTCTCAAATTAAGAGATCAATACAGTACTTCGGGGTCGAATTCCACAGAGACTCAAGATCAAACGAAACGACCGACCTTTTTTTTTTAAATAATAAACAATAAATATAATATAATAAAATAATAAAATAAACTACAACTAGTGGTCCCACCCACTAGCCACCTAACCACAAACACATTCAACAGCGGGAATAACCAACCAATATCCAATAATAAACCAATAATAAAATATCACCAATATCCCAACATAATCAATATCCAAGACAACAGGAATCACAAAACCAGCAACCTAGCAATGTTCTAATGACCCAACTCTAGCAACCTAGCAATGCCAGACAACATAAAACCGAGTCCCTAGAACATCCTCCTCTTCATTGCCTTGATTCCACGATCACACTTTGCCTTTACCTGCACCACAAACACATATTGCAATGCATGAGTATTTTATAAACACTCAGTAAGGCAATCCTCCCATCTACTGGGCTATACACACAAGCAATAGAGACATCTCTAACCATCAAACAACATTCAACAATCAACAATAACAAACCAGGACTCTGCATCGACCGATACTGAAACAACCCGACCCGTTTTTTTTTTTATACTTTAATTTACTAGTGGTCCCATACCCACTAACATCCAATAACACGCACAGCGGAAAACATATAACATCAATCAACTCAATATGCATCGACCGACGCATGCTCGACATAACACGAAAACCCTATAGTTTACGCGCCGTCCTCGCATCTGCATCGACCGATGCACAAAGTGCATCGACCGATGCAATGCCGAGCATCATTTTCCTCCAAAGCTTCTCGCCGGATCTTCGTTCCTGCAACCACGAAACTCGATCCCAAGCCACAAGAAAGCTTCCAAACGTCCCCAATAACAATCTAACCAGCCTAGCAACACATAACAAGCAAATTAGAGAGATCTCTAGCTTAGATAAGCCATGGTCATGCACTTACCTGTGCCAAGACGAAACTGAACCAAAACCACTCAAGAACAAGCCTCTAGGAAACTCCTACAACGATCCCACCTACAGATCTCTACAGGAACGCACCAAATCTCCAAGAAAACTCCAGAAACTCTCAAGAACTCTTTCTCTCTCTCGCTCTCTCTCAAAAACGGCCAAACAACACGAATGGGACCAAACTCGCATCTAAGGGTTTTTCCCTAACCCAAAACGCAGCATTTGACTTAAGTCAAAACGCGCAGAAACAACCTTGCATCGACCGATGCACAACTTGCATCGACCGATGCAGAACCTAAACCGGGATTTTGGTTCACGGGCGTTACAATTCTCCCCCACCAAACTGGATTCGTCCCCGAATCCCGCAATACCGTCCATCTGCCAAGGACCTCCGTGCTACCGTCAACATGGCCCGCACGTCCCCAGACCGGACCAAACACCGTCAGCCAAGGTTACCCGTGCCACTGTCGCAACAGCCCGCACACCTCCGACGGACCCTCGAGGTCTCCCTCTAGCCAATATACTCGCATCATAAACACTATTTGCTCACAACTCAGTGCTTCCCCCGTCCGTGGTCGCAACCAACGAATCATGCCGGCTCGCTATCAGGCCAACCGCCTTAAGCTACGGCATCCAGGAAGTCACTCACACCCACTCCCCGCTCTCGGGTCGCAACCTCGAGTCATACCGGCTCACTGCCGAGCCTCGGCTCACAGCTACGGTATCCAGGGAGCCTCACATATCCCGCTCTTGGGTCGTCACCCTCAAGCGCGCTCTCGGATCGTCATCCGAAGCAACATACCACTCCCACTCTCTGGCCACAAAGTCCATCGAGCTATCGGTATCACGTGAGTTGGGCCCACACGGCCTCGAGCAAAACAAATACTGATGCCAACGAGTATCTCCCGGCTAGATCTACCTCAACATTTCCACAAAACTTTCCTTTCTAGAAAACTTTCTAATTCTGGAAACTTTCCTTTTGTGGAAACTTTCTATTTATGGAAACTTCCAAAAATAGAAACCCGAACTATTTCTCTTTTCCCCATGACATTAACAGTCAAAACATAAGAAAATACTCATCTTATTAATCTTAAAAATGCCATAATCATTACAATCTCGACGAAAATACATCAGGAAAACAAAAATACAACAACCGGAGCCATCTGTCCCGAAGGACCGTCACGAAGACACTCTGGCTAAACAGCCCGCCACAAAGGCCAATCAAATGTCCTAAAACGGCCGCCACACACAGGCACACTGACTCGAAAGTCCGCCACAAAGGCCACAAAAGCCCCCTCCAAGGCTTCCCACCGCTACAATGGACAAATTCTCTCCCGAAAACTTTCCATAAATAGCACCTTCCTTTTCTGGAATCCTTCCACTTTAAGAAACTTCTAATTCGGGAAACCTTTCCCAAATCCCGCCGCACGGAAAACTTTGTATCCCGAGCACCACCTCATCTTGTTACTGAGTCGCACAACCAACCACCCCTAAGCGACGAAATATCAAGAGAGATGGGCTGGAATACTCCGTACCCGCTCCAGCCACGGACTACAACCCGGACCCGGCTAGACAAGCTCAAGTCGCGGTCTGCTTCTCAAACCACTTCTTAAACCTTGCCTTCATCCTCGCCTCGGGCTCCCAAGTCTGCTCCTCTACTCCGTCACAGTCCCACAGGACTCTCATCAAAGGAATCTTCTTCTTCCGAAGTTCCTTGACTCTCCTCTCGAGCACCCTCAAAGGCCTCGCCTCTAAAGTTATGTTAGGCTGAAGATCCTCAGGAATCTTAGCCAACACCTGTTCACCCTCGCGGAGACACTTCCGCAACATAGATAAATGGAAAACCTTATGGAATGCACGCATAACCTCAGGTAACTCCAATCTATATGCCACTGGCCCAACCCGCTCAATCACTCTGAACGGACCCATATACCTCGGACTCAACTTAGTCTCAGTCAATGACCTGCTCGGACCCCGCAACATGGCCATCTTGAGGTACACTCTGTCTCCTACCTGAAACTCAAGATCTCTCCTCCTCTTATCAGCATAACTCCCCTGCCTATCCTGAGCCTCTTTCATGTTCAGCTTGAGAACCCGAATCTTCTCTGAGGTCTCCTGAACAAAATATGCCCCGTACATGCTCCTCTCCCCCACCTGAGTCCAGCATAATGGTGTACGACCTGGCCTCCCATATAAAGCCTCATAAGGAGCCATACCAATACTCGTCTGATAGCTGTTGTTGTAAGCAAACTCCACCAAGCTCAAGTGATCTGCCCAAAGACCACCCCAATCCAGCACACATATCCTCAACAAATCCTCCAAAATCTGGATCGTCCTCTCTGACTGACCGTCCGTCTGAGGATGATAGGCTGTACTCATATGCACCTTCGTGCCCATCTCTGCCTGAAATGCCCTCCAGAACACCGAGGTAAACTTGGAATCTCTATCAGACACAATACTAGCAGGCACACCATGCAGTCTGGCTATCTCCCTCACGTACTTCTTGGCCAAAACCGCTGCTCCATCCATTTTCTTGATGGCCAGAAAATGTGCAGACTTAGTCAAACGGTCCACAATGACCCAAATAGCATCAAACGTCCTCGACACAGGCAAACCTACCACGAAGTCCATCGTGATCAAATCCCACTTCCACTCAGGAATGGGCAAACTCTGAAGTAGTCCCCCAGGAACCTGATGCTCCGCCTTCACCAGCTGGCAAGTATCACACTTCGCCACCCAGTGCGCTACGTCCTTCTTCATCCCGACCCAGTGATAATACCGCTTGAGGTCACGGTACATCTTGGTCGGTCCTGGATGAATGGATAACTTGCTCGCATGAGACTCTCTCAGAATCTCCTGCCTCAACTCCTCATCCTTGGGCACAAAAACCCCACCGTGCACCAAGATAGTACCATTATCTGAGACCTGATACTCAGAATCAACATCCTTTGAGGCATTCACCAGCCCCAAATCCTTCCCCTGAGCCATCCGCACCCTACTCAAAAGATCTGCTCGGTCGACTGCTTCCAAACCCAACGGTTCCAGTGCAACAGCACACAAGCTCAAAGCACTGATCTCCCCCAGGGACTCCATCTCCTGCTCCTGAGCCGAAGCTACCCTCTTCCGACTCAGAGCATCCGCAACCGTGTTAGCCTTACCAGGATAATAGGCTATCTCCAAATCATAGTCTGCCACAAGCTCCATCCACCGCCTCTGTCTCAAATTCCACTCAGGCTGCGTGAATATATACTTCAGACTTTTATGATCTGTAAACACCTGTACCTTTGCACCATAAAGATAAGATCTCCAAATCTTCAGGGTAAAAACTACAGCACCCATCTCCAAATCATGAGTAGGATAGTTGCCTTCATGCACCCGCAACTGCCGCGAAGCATAGGCAATCACCTTCCTATGCTGCATCAGAACACACCCCAAACCAACTCTAGATGCATCTGTATAAACCACATAGGGTTCTCCCTGCTCAGGCAAAGCCAACACTGGCGCAGTAGTCAACATCTCCTTCAGGCTTGCAAAGCCTTCCTCACACTCCTCTGACCAGACCAAAGAAACATCCTTCCCTGTCAACTTAGTCATAGGACGTGCTCTGCTTGCAAATCCCTGCACAAATCTCCTGTAGTAACCTGCCAAACCAAGGAAACTCCTTATCTCTGTGGCATTCTATGGTCTAGGTCAATCTCTGATAGCCTGAATCTTCTCTAGATCTACAGAAACCTCCTCTGCAGAAACAATGTGACCCAGAAAGCCCATCTCACGCTGCCAAAAAAAAACTACACTTGCTCAACTTAGCATACAACTTCTGCTCCCGCAGCTTCTCCATAACTGCTCTCAAATGCACTGCATGCTCCTCAGGACTCTTAGAATAGACCAGGATATCGTCGATGAAAATGATGACAGACACATGCAGAAACTCCTGAAACACGCTGTTCATCAATCTCATAAACGCTGCTGGCGCGTTAGTCAACCCGAAAGGCATCACCACAAACTCATAATGCCCATACCTCGTCCTGAAAGCAGTCTTCCTCACATCTGCCTCATCTATCGGTATCTGATGATAACCCGACGCCAGATCCACCTTAGAGAACCATGTAGCACCCCTCAACTGATCCAACAACTCATCGATCCTCAGAAGAGGATACTTGTTCTTCACAGTGACCCGGTTCAAACCCCGATAATCGATACATAACCTGAAACTCCCATCCTTCTTCTTAACAAATAACACTAGTGCTCTCCATGGTGATACACTAGAACGTATGAATCCCTTGCTCCATTAATTCTCTAGTTACTTCCTCAGCTCAACTACACAAATACTTAAGTATGCCGACACCAACTCGCTGCCACCTGAATATCAATCCTCTTGTTCGTCCAAGAACCTCTAGTAACTTGCCTCTAAGGGAAACTTCCACAAGATAGCTTAATCCAAAAATAGCTTCCCGCTTAGCAATTCTCTACAGAAAATCATCAATACGAGCGTAATAAAACAAACAAGTACCATACGTTCGCATATTCCGATTCACCGTATCAAATGCTTTGCAGGCAGCTAACTCAAACCACTTGACTTATTCCCTCCAACAAGCTTACCAAAACCTTGAATCTTGCAACCCTGTCCATCTCCAATGAACATAATCCAACATCGTCACAACGATTAGTTTATCCTTCCATGAAGGCTTCTCGTGAACTTATGTATCTGGCAAACATGCCTCTCCCGGCTCGAATCTGCTGTAACTCCCCTTCTCGGGAATCCAGCACCACCGGCCTCAAAATCCTGGCGCAAAGCCAAAAATTCATAACCGCTCTGGTCATAAAAATCCTGGCCCACCGGCCAACATAATCCTAAAATCCAAGATTAAACCATCATCACTCTCGAGGTCTACATTCCGTCGTTATGTTCATACTCACGTCCTAGGAATTGCTTGCTCCCAACTCTTCCGCTCTTAGGTCACAACCTTCGAGTCATACTGATCTCACTCTCAGACCAGCGTCTTCGAGTTATACCGTCTCACTCTTGGACCACAATCCTCAAGATCTCGGTATCAGGGGAACTACTCATCCCCTCAGGAGAACAAAATCCCCTCTGCCACTCTCGGAGCCCTAAGCCCCTCGAGCTATCGGTATTCAGGGGAATCACCATCCCCTCAGGAGCAACAATCCTTAACGACTATAAACATCTCTCCACACAAGTACCTCCTGTGGTCCGAGTATAACATTGCAATGTTACACCTGCCCACTCAACTTACATTATCCAACTGGATTAACCCCCAAACAGAGAAATATATGCTACACTGCATATGTCCACCTATCCGCCTCTCTAGGTCTGATACCTCTTGAGAATAATCTCATACCGGTCATCTACAACCGCTCCATCCTCTTAACATAAGGTGGAAAGTCCTCAACATCCGCAGCCCTTGGCTGCACCCCGCCACATGCGGCACAACTGGAGCCTACACTGGTACCCCTCTCGGTAACCGCTCCAACAGCACGCCAACAGATCCGCCAAGCGATCATCTCGACCCTGGGCTCCACCTGCTGCAACCCCACACCTGGGTTCCCAGCACCCCGGCACGCTCACCGGCTAACCCCCTCTGGTCCCTCCCGATACGCTTGCGACCCCCTGACGTACCTCCCCGTGGAACTCTGGACCACACACTCGCTGGCCTCGGGACCCTCCCGACAATGACCACGACCACGTCCCCGTCCATGACCAACAACTCCAACACCTTAACCACTGATCTTCCAAGAACAGAGGCTAACAAGCAGAAACAAAACAATACCACACAAAGAAACATAACAATAACTCACCGTGGAATCTCATTGAAGGCTCGAAGAGGATGTTCTAGGACTCCATGCCACACACAATTGACTAACTCACATAATCAATCAAGACATGCAATCCCAAACATCTACAGCACAAAGCCTAGTGAACCCAAACCTAGAACCGTAAGGGCTCTGATACCAAAATGAAACGACCGACCTTTTTTTTTTTTTAAATAATAAACAATAAATATAAAATAATAAAATAAACTACAACTAGTGGTCCCACCCACTAGCCACCTAACCACAAACACATTCAACAGCGGGAATAACCAACCAATATCCAATAATAAACCAATAATAAAATATCACCAATATCCCAACATAATCAATATCCAAGACAACAGGAATCACAGAACCAGCAACCTAGCAATGTTCTAATGACCCAACTCTAGCAACCTAGCAATGCCAGACAACATAAAACCGAGTCCCTAGAACATCCTCCTCTTCATTGCCTTGATTCCACGATCACACTTTGCCTTTACCTGCACCACAAACACATATTGCAATGCATGAGTATTTTATAAACACTCAGTAAGGCAATCCTCCCATCTACTGGGCTATACACACAAGCAATAGAGACATCTCTAACCATCAAACAACATTCAACAATCAACAATAACAAACCAGGACTCTGCATCGACCGATACTGAAACAACCCGACCCGTTTTTTTTTTATACTTTAATTTACTAGTGGTCCCATACCCACTAACATCCAATAACACGCACAGCGGAAAACATATAACATCAATCAACTCAATATATAACAATCCTAACCATTCTATCCAACAACCTAGCATAACTCTATCCATGGTTCCAATCATAACAATATAACGAAGAACAACAACACACTAACGAGACCCTAGATCATCCTCCTCCTCATCGCCATGATTCCACGTCACATACCTGAACACCACAAACAACAATTGAGATGCGTAAGTATTATCATAAATACTTAGTGAGGCCGTCCTCCCATCTACTAGGTTATACACACAAGCATATGAGAACCCTCAAGTCTAAGCAATCAAGCAAACACAAGCAATACATCAAACCAGGAAAACAAGTCTCGGCTGAGACTGGTATCGACCGATGCTAAAAGAGAGTGTCGACCGATGCTCCACAACCAGTGTCGACCGATGCCACAAGAGAGTGTCGATCGATGCCCCATAAACAGTGTCGACCGATGCCCACCAAAAGTGTCGATCGATGCCTCTTCTGCAGACACGATCTGCGCGAATCCGAACGTCGAACTCTTCCCCCAAATCATCTCAAATTCGTCTCAAACACACCCAAATACCACGGAAATCACTGGGAAACACACAAACAACGAACCCAAGCAACAAAACAACACAAACAACAAAGGAAACACTCAAACAAGAGAGATCTCATGCTTAGATCAACCATGGTCAAGCACTCACCTCAAGAACAGGAAGATTAGGTTGAGAAACGTGGAAAACAACACCTCCAGAAGCTTCCCCTTCGATTCCAGCAACAGCTAACCCTCCTACAGCCTCAGATCTCTCCAAAACCACCAAGAACAAGCCCAGAAATCTCAGAAAACGTTTTTCTCTCTTTTCTCTCTTTCTTTCACTCAACGGCGACAAAATGAGACTCTGAAACCCTAAAATTCGTCCTTAGACACTTATAAGTCGATTTAGGGATTTAACTGAACCAAACCGAACCAAACAGCAATTAAATCAAACCCGACCAAACCGGAAAAACATGGTGTCGATCGATGCCACCAAGGGTGTCGATCGACACCCACACCAAAATTACACAAATTGGTTCACGGATGTTACAGATACCAGCATGCATCGACCGACGCCAGATTGGAGGTTGCGTCGACCGACGCAAGATCTGTGTCGACTAGGGTTGTAAATTGGTCTGACCATAACCAAATGGGCATGTCCATTTGGACACATACCATTTATGGTTATTTATGGTCAAAAGCCCAAATACACCCACACCCAAATCTGTCCAAACCAAATTGGACCATGACCAATTGGTTTGTCCATTGGTTAAAACACACCCATATTCATAATTTACTAAAGGTTCATAAATTCATAATTATAAAGGTTCATAAATTCATAATTATAAAGGTTCATAAACTCATAATTATAAAGGTTCATAAACTCATAATTATAAAGGTTCAAGACTCATAATTTACTAAAAGTTCATAAAAACCCTAATTTTTTAAGAACCCTAATTTTTTAAGAGAAATGAAAAAAAAAAAGTTTTCCCCAAATTGTAAGAACCCTAATTTTTTAGGGTTATTGGACAGCCCACGTCCGAATTAGTTTGGACCATATTTCAATGGGCTAAATTGGTTTTAGGCCCATTTGACCGTTTTAAATTTGGTAATGACCAAAACCAGTCCAAATTAATTTGGACCGGACAGCCCATGGTTTTAGAGACCAATTGACATCTCTAGCGTCGACCGATGCAAGGTTAACTTGCATCGACCGATGCAAGATATGCATCGACCGACGCATGCTCGACATAACACAAAAACCCTAGAGTTTACGCGCCGTCCTCGCATCTGCATCGACCGATGCACAAAGTGCATCGACCGATGCAATGCCGAGCATCGTTTTCCTCCGAAGCTTCTCGCCGGATCTTCGTTCCTGCAACCACGAAACTCGATCCCAAGCCACAAGAAAGCTTCCAAACGTCCCCAATAACAATCTAACCAGCCTAGCAACACATAACAAGCAAATCAGAGAGATCTCTAGCTTAAATAAGCCATGGTCATGCACTTACCTGTGCCAAGACGAAACTGAACCAAAACCACTCAAGAACAAGCCTCTAGGAAACTCCTACAACGATCCCAGCTACAGATCTCTACAGGAACGCACCAAATCTCCAAGAAAACTCCAGAAACTCTCAAGAACTCTTTCTCTCTCTCGCTCTCTCTCAAAAACGGCCAAACAACACGAATGGGACCAAACTCGCATCTAAGGGTTTTTCCCTAACCCAAAACGCAGCGTTTGACTTAAGTCAAAACGCGCAGAAACAACCTTGCATCGACCGATGCACAACTTGCATCAACCGATGCAGAACCTAAACCGGGATTTTGGTTCACGGGCGTTACACAAACACAATGGATTATAGAGTTTTATAATTATGCTAAACAAATTAAATTGAATTAAAATAAAAGTAATGCAAAATATTAAATAAAGCTGTTGTAAATTCAGAGGATCAAAAAGCTAGGCCTAGGGAATTTCTCAGGAAATTATGAAATATTAAATAAAGAAATAAATTAGGATTCAAGCAATTAAGAACAGATCTAGAACTCTAAACACTTTTGTAAATTAAATCAGTTCTCACTGCAAATAATATCTAAATTTAAAACCAGAAAATCCAAATCTCTTTGTAAAATTCTAGGTTAAAAATCAGCAATAAAATCAGGTTTAGATTGTTCACAAAATTATTAAATCAAATCTCTTTGCAAGTAATAATTTTGCTCATCAAAAGGTTTTATCAGGAAAATCAATTATATTCTCATATCAATTTATTTTCCTAAAGTATTAATTCTAGGTGATCAATCAAGAATTAACATGAAGAACAACTTAAGATGAAGATCTAGATAGATAATGAATCCTAAATAATCAGATCTAATAATTCATAAAAACCCTATGAAAAACCCTGAACCTAACAAGCAAACTACTCAGACATGATCAATGAAGAACAAAACATCTTTCTGAATAATAAGCAATTGAAATTAAAAAGAAGTAAGAAGGGAGTTCAAGAAATTCTTCTCTCAAAGCAGATCTCTCTCTCCCAAAACTCTCAAAATCTCACAGGGTTGCAGAAAAATAAAACTCTCTAGAAAAAGACATAAGGGTTTGGAAAACCTAAAAACACTATTTATATGTCCCAAAACACGTCAGGGACTTGTGTTGCAATTATTGAAACTTTGGGGCAGAATTGTAAAACTTCCAAATTTGGGTCTTGAGTCGGTTTGGACTGGGTGTCGATCGATGCTAAGGCAGTGTCGATCGACACCATCTTCTCTGATCGATTCCAAGTTGATTTCTTGTGGATTATTGCTCCAAACTGATCCAAATTGCTCCACTTTGCTCCTTTCATGCTAATAACCTGTAAAGACTCAAAAACAATCTAGAAACAAATGAAAAGACACTAAAAGACTCTTTATATCATGGTTATAAACCACAAAAATCATGATATATCAGGTTGGTTTCATCTCGGAACTAAACAAACATTATATTAAATTTTTAGGTTTGAATTCTTGGGTTTAATTTTCGTGTTTGAATCTTATATAATTTTCATGGACACAAGCGGAATCAAATTTAAGTAAGATGGTGGGATGGTATTCTTTAAATAAATTAGTTTAACTTTTATAAAATTTGTTTATAAAAAATTGAATTTTTGAGCATACTTTCTAGAAAATTAAATTTGTTTTTAATCTAATTCTATAGTTATTATGTTCGATTCTCAATTATTATTTCAAACGTCATGGTATTTTTGAATTATATAAAATTTATAAGTTTTCATATTAGGAATTTCAGAATAAATTATGAACATAATCAGTTATGTTTTGAATTGAAATAATACCATCATTTTATGCATTGCCTTATATCTACCCACTAATTTCCTTAATTTTCAATTTTGTTTATATTACTTCTCATTTTTAACTTATTATTTGAAACACTTGCGAATTTATGATTATTAATATTTGATTTCAATCCCTTCTCTTAAAGGCTCAAACATTCTATAAATTTTGGTTTTCTAAAAACAACCTATTACCATACAAACACATCCCCTTTCAGACTATTATGAAAACTAAAACATCTACTTTCTATTCTATCCTCGATTCAATCTCCAACAAACAACAAAACACCGGTAACAATAGTATCATTGTTCAGATCATCCGTTTTTGGGAAGTTTCTAACTTCAGAAGAAATATATCTTACTAAATCTTGAATTTTTTTCCAAAAATGTAAATTATTTTTACTATTGTTCATCTTTTGTTGATTTATACAATCATTTTAAAACATTTATAAAGGAAAATAAATTATTTTTTGTGTATCTAATTTTAAAAGAACTTTAACATATAATAATGATGGGCGTCAGATTCTTAGAGCAAGAGTTGAAAGAAATCTTACTATATTATATCATCTAATAATAAAGTAAAGTTTCTTTTGGCAAGCTGCAAAAGATTATCATTTGATGCTCTCTTCTTTCACAAATGTCATTTTGTTTCTTCAAATTTTTAGTATAACAAATTTATTCAATTGAATTTACATAATAAAATTTTCTCTTAATAAATAATTTGATGCTTAAATATTTTAAGGATATAAGGTTATAATATATATATATATATATATATTTGGTTGTATAGGATAATGTCGAGTAATAATTTGCTGTTTTATTTCCACACTTTAATCTAAATAATTTACGTGATCTTGATATTACATTATTTCATTTCATTTTTGATCCATTTAAAATAAACCAAAGTATATTTTAAGATATAATTTCTAAATAACTAAATGAGAATAGAATATATTTTTGTGATAAAGAGATAACTGTTTATATTTCTATTTAAAGAGAAAAGTGAATATATATTTAAATTCATGATTGATTAGCTAAGATGCCCTTTCATAGATCTATATTTATAATATATAACTCTTGATTATATATTTAAAACAATAGAAAATTTAGTTATTAATTCACAATAATGTATTTTTATAAACCTGCCACATTTTTTATTAACTCTGTTATTCCATCCCATCAATCCCATATTTTGTACTAGCTCTCATTTTTGTAACTTTCATAATATTTATAGTAACTAGATTAAGACATGTGCTAGAGCACAGGTTAAAATTCCTTTTATTTATATTATAATTTTAGATATATGATTGTTTTTAAAAGTTTTTCTGGATAAAACATTATGAATTAAAATCATATGCTAAATATGATGGCTTGAAAAAATACCTATTTTGTAAGTTTTATATTTTTAATTTTGTAATTTTATGTATGAGAAATGGTTATGTTTGTTGTTTGTTTTTATTTTAATTTTTGAACATGTTTGGTGAAAGTTTTTTAATATGACACATGCTTAGGTAAGATTTTATTTTCAACTGGATCTTGAAAATCACGATTAAGTGTGATAATTACCAATATTTTATTTCTTTTTACGTCTAAAAGTATATTTTTATGTCTAACAGTATATATTTTGTAACAATACATGAAATACTAAAGATTTTATTTTGGATATTGTATAAATCATTGGAATATTCTTAAGTGTATTCATATAGCCCACAGATTGACCAATTAATTTATAACATTTTTTTTAACCAACCTATAAAAATTATATAGTCTACAAAAAAGGTTGTGTACTTCCATCTATACTATTAAAAGGGAAGCATTTTTAATAAGTAGACATAGATTAAAAGATTATTACATGAAATGCCATTAGAAACAGAATAAGAATATTAATAAATCATGTATCCAAACAGATTGATATTTAGAAGCCAAACAGAACCAAAATTAAAAGATATAACACTAAAAAATCAGGTGGAAATTGAATCTATATATAATAGCAAACCCACTTTTTGTGTCAATTTTTAATCAAACGGATGAGATTAGTTCCAGTTTTAATCCAACGGTTTAAAATTATTAATCGTATCTTTTCGTCTCACCCCCATTTTTTAAAAATCACACCTCTTAGTCTTTGCATCTCTTTGTTGTACCTCCTGGTTTTTAAAATTATTAATCGTGTCTTTTCGTCGCACCTCCATCTTTCAAAAATCACACCTCTTAGTCTTTGCATCTCTTTGTTGTACCTCTTGGTTTCAAAAATTATTAATCGTGTATTTTTGTCGCACCTCCATCTTTCAAAAATCACACATCATAGTCTTTGCATCTCATTGTTGTATCTCCTGGTTTCAAAAATCACATCCATTAAATTTTACACATTTTAATTTCACACCTCTTTGTGTTACACCTCTTTGTTGTACCTCCATATTTCACATCTATTAATTTTTACACCTTTACATTTCACACATCTATGTCTTACACCTCTTTGTTTATTATATATAAACTTTTCTTGACTAAATAAACAAGTTTCAAAAAATTGTTTTCTGAGTACTAAAGAATTGTTTTATTGAAGTGTTTTTTTAAACTTTTAAACATCAATCTCTAATTCAAGGTAATTTAATATTTTTGTTGTGAATGACCTGTAGTGTTTCTCGGTTAGATAATTATTATGTTAGTCGACACTATTAAGTTCATACATTAATCTTAGTTTTGTTAACTTTTAGTCTCTTCAAAATTTTTAGCCTTTCCGGTTTTCATGTTTTTGCATGGCTAATGTTATTAAGTACGTGTTCCATATTTTTTGCATGGTTAATGTTTTTGATTCTCAATGTGCAGATTTTATTTTTTGACTTTCTGGAAAAATCAAAACCAAGATATGAGAGGCATGATGATATGCAGTGATGCTAGAACTACGGATAAGCCAATTTTTTTTAACAAACACGGTGTAATTATAATAATCTATGATTATGAAACTTGTTTATTTTATGAACTCATTCAAACGTTGCGATATAAGGTCTCATATGAAGTATGAACAATCTACCAACAAATAATTCAGGGTATAAAAAGTATTCTAATCTTTTGACAACTAAGACTTGGTTTAAATTTATTTAATTCCGACGGAACGACAATGAACATAGTCTTAGAAAATAAGTATATATAATAATTTTTGTGTAAATTTTATTATTTTTGAAGGGTATATAATGATTTGACTATTAATCCAGACCGTTATCATGAAGTTGGCTAGGCATTTACGTAATGCTAAATTATTGTGTTTTCTTAATCATTTTTTAAATTGTCGAAATTTTCTCTGTGTAATCGTATAAAAAAACTTACAGTAACAAATTGCTTAAAAAGATACAGTATAGATACTCCCTCCGTCCCACAAAGATTGATGTTTTGGGATATTTTTTTTGTTCCATAAAGATTGATTTTTTGAAAACTTCAAGAAGTAATTATTAAAAATATTTAAAATTTTAAATTGTTATTGCTTTAAAATTAAATATATCCTTTTAGTCAAAAAAAAAATATATATATATATATATATATTTAAACTTAGTAATCATTGTTTTCTTAAAATGTGTAATAATAGCAAACCCACTTTTTTTGTGTCAACTTTTAATCCAACGGATGAGATTAGTTCTCATTTAATCCAACGGTTTAAAATTATTAATCGTGTCTTTTCGTCGCACCCATCTTTCAAAAATCACACCTCTTAATTTTTGCATCTCTTTGTTGTACCTCCTGGTTTCAAAAATCACATCTATTAATTTTTACACCTTTTTATTTCACACCTCTATGTGTTACACCTCTTTGTTGTACCTCCATGTTTCACATCTATTAATTTTTACACCTTTACATTTCACACATCTATGTCTTACACCTCTTTGTTTATTATATATAAATTTTTCTTGACTACATAAACAAGTTTCGAAATATTGTTTTCTGAATACTAAATAAGATCAACTTTAATCTAACAGATGATATTGTACTATTATCTCATCTAACGGTTTAAAATTATTAATGATCCCAATAGTTGCAAGTTTTTTTTCTTCCAATAATCATGTTTCTTCGTCGTACCCCTATCTTTTCAAAATTGCACCTATTAAACCCTTTGTTAATGATCTAAAAAATTGCAATGTTTCGGTCCAACAACTGTGTTTCTTCCTTGCACCCCCAGCTTTCCATGTTGGCACCTGTTAGTTTTCACACCCTTTTGTTTTACACATGTTTGTTGATATAAAGTTGCAATGTTTTGATCAAACAATTGTGTTTCTTCGTCGTACCCCTAGCTTTCAATGGTTTCACTTCTTAGTTTTCACACTCTTTGTTTTATATATTTACTTTAAGTATTATTAATGATCTCACCCTTTGTTAATGATCTCAAAGTTGCAAAGTTTTGGTCCAACAATTGTGTTTCTTCGTTGCACCCCCAGCTTTCCATGTTGGCACCTGTTAGTTTTCACACCCTTTTGTTTTACACTTTTTTGTTCATATAAAGTTGCAATGTTTTGATCCAACAATTGTGTTTCTTCGTTGTTCCCCTAGCTTTCAATGGTTGCACTTGTTAGTTTTCGCACCCTTTTGTTTCACACCTCTTTGTTTTCACACTCTTTGTTTTTATATATATACAGATTTTTATGGACTTTGAAAAGAGTTTTTGTTCTTTGAGTATTATTAATGATCTCACCCTTTGTTAATGTTCTCAAAGTTGCAAAGTTTTGGTCCAACAATTGTGTTTCTTTGGCTCCAATTGGTAACCATAATTTAGGAAAAGAATGAGGAGGAATATGATATTCCTCTTCATTCCTCAAATTTTTTACCATTTACAAAGAGTATTATTTCCTCATCATTCCTCTACATTCCTCATAAAATGAGGAACAATAGAACAAAAATGGTCCTCCCCAAAATTGATGAGGAACAAATGGAACAAAAAAAACAAATATTAAATTCGTTTTTTATTTTAAAATAAATAAAAATTATGTTTATTAATAATATTTCAATCTTATAATGCAATAATATTCATATTTTCACAGTATATTTGCAGAACAATATTTTTGATACAAAATTTCATGTTAAATTATTCTGAATGCTTTATTTGGAAATTGTATGAATAATAAAATAAATTTAAAAGATGTTTATATCGTAAATAAAAAATAATGAATATTTTAAATTATTCTTAAAATTTTATTATAGGTTAATATTAACTATCAGTATTTAATATGATGTATCTAAAATTTAATTCAAAAAAATTTATTTTTAAATCAAATGTAAAAATTATTTTCTATACATTAAAAGTAGTATTAGTATTTTTATTGATTGTTTATTTAATATTTAATATATTTTAAAATATTGTTATTATTTGTTCACCAGTTATTATTTTGTTCCTTCTCTACATCTTTTCTTTTCATTCCTTAAAAATTGTTTATTCCGTTCTGCATTGTTCTTTTTGTTCATTTTCCTTTTGTTCCTCTAATGGTTACCAGTAGAAGCCTTTGTTTCACTCCCAGCTTTCCATGTTGGCACCCGTTAGTTTTCACACCTTTTTGTTTTACACCTCTTTGTTTATATAAAGTTGTAATGTTTTGATCCAACAATTGTGTTTGTACCCCTAGCTTTCAATGTTGGCACTTGTTAGTTTTTTGCACATTTTTGTTTCACACCTTTTTGTTTTCACACTCTTTTTTTTTTATATATATACAAATTTTTATGGACTTTGAAAAATTGCAATGTTTTGATTCAACAATTGTGTTTCTTCATTGTACCCCTAGCTTTCAATGGTTGCACTTGTTAGTTTTCGCACCTTTTTGTTTCACACTTCTTTGTTTTCACACTCTTTGTTTTTACATATATACGGATTTTTATGGACTTTGAAAAGAGTTTTTGTTCTTTTATTATTATTAATGATCTCACCTTTTGTTAATGATCTCAAAGTTCCAAAGTTTTGGTCTAACAATTGTGTTTCTTCGTTGCACCCCCAGCTGTCTATCTTGGCACCTGTTTGTTTTGTTTCACACCTTTTTGTTTTACACCTTTTTGTATTACATCTCTTTGTTTTCACACTCTTTGTTTTTCTATATATACAGATTTTTATGGACTTTGAAAAGAGTTTTTGTTCATTGAGTATGATTAATGATCTCAAAAGTTACAAAGTTTCGGTCCAACAATTGTGTTTCTTCGTTTAACCTCCAACTTTCTATGTTGGCACCCGTTAGTTTTCACACCTTTTTGTTTTACACCTCTTTGTTTATATAAAGTTGCAGTGTTTTGATCCAATAATTGTGTTTCTTCGTCGTACCCCTTGATTTCTATGTTTGCACTTGTCAGTTTTTGCATCTTTTTGTTTCCCACATTTTTGTGTCACACGTCTTTATTTTCATATTTTTGCATCTTTTCATCGTAACCCCATCTTCACAAATCGCACCTCATAATTTTTTCACATTTTTTTCACCCTCTATGTTTCACATCTTTATATTTTACACCTCTTTGTTTATTATATATAAGCTTTTATGAAATACAAAAACAAGTTTCGAATTTATTGTTATCTAAGTATTTTTTAAACTTACAAGTTAATAAATAAAATCATTGATTTATATGTTTATATATTATAACAAACTCACTTGTAGGGGTCAATTTAACTATAACGGATGAGATTATTTTTATTATCTCATCTAACTGTTTAGATTTGTTAATGATCTTAAATGTTGCAATATTTTGATCCAACAATTATGTTTCTTCGTCGTACTCCCAACTTTCAATATTCACATTTGTTAGTTTTCGCACATTTTTGTTTCACACCTCTTTGTTTATATATAGTTTTCGCACATTTTTGTTTCACACCTCTTTGTTTATATATATATATATATATATATATATATATTTATGGCTTGAAAAAAGTTTTTGTTATTTGACTATTGTTTAATACCTTTAAATTTAAAAATTCTGAGTATTATTTTCTTTCAATATATTAATCAACATTAATTAACTCATCTTTGTTAAAAATTTAGATTGTTTTATTTATTGATTCATTCATCTAACTTTTGTTTGGTGTCGTTTTCCATCTAATTGTATTGATCATCTCTTTCAAGTATTAATTTAGGTAATTAATGGTGATTTCTAATTTTTCATAAATTAATCTTTTTAGTCAATTTGTTTGGTTGCAGTTGCTGCTATGAACTCTTTCTCTCTGATTCTCTTATTATTTTTTATAAATTTCGATAGAATAATAATTGAAATTTTATTCTATGTTAATATCTTTTAAAATTGATTATCTGAGTATGGTTCAGTAAACCTAAATTTATATATCTTTAATATTATTTTCTTATTGTCACTGAATCGATTTTTCATTTATATATATATATAACAAATATTTTATTTAACTAATTTGGTTAATTCATGTTATTCATTATTTATGATTTTTATATTATATATTAAAAAAGTACCAAAAACATTTTACTCGAAATGTGAAATTAACAATGTTAATCATTTCAAGTTTTCACTTTCCCGTGCGGTAACGCACGGGCCGACATCCTAGTTAAGAATAATAGTAATTACCTAATATTTACGGAAATTAATTAAATTTGTTGCCATAAAAATCGGACTCTTAAATTCAAAATTACATATATATTTTGAGATATTTCTGGAAACAACTATTTAATTTTAATATAATGATAACTATTTAATTGGGTAAGAAGTAGTCCAAATTAATTTGTTAACATAAATAACGTGGTTAATAAAAAAAAACATATATTGGATTATCAAAAGTGGAAATAAATAAAGTTACTTAATAATAGCCCTCTTTAACTTACAACATCTATTTTTAAAATTTGTTCAAAAAATCTAAAACTACTTTTATGGATTAAAATAATAAATACAAACAAAATGATAATAACCAGTAAAAAATATCTATAAACGGAATATGTTCTTTTCTATTGATTTCAAAATGATTAATAAGAAAGTATTCCAAAAATATAATCAATCTATACTATAAATTGGGAAGCACATTTAGGGATAAAAAAAACAAAATCATATCAAATATCCATGTTGCCAAACAGATCCAATTTCCTACATATTAAAAAAAAAATAAACAACATCTTTATTATATTTTAGGAAATTGTTCAAATTAATTCCATTAATAAAGATGTTGTTTAATTTTCTTACACAAAATCTATAAAAAAGATCGTAATATAATCAATTAAAGAAAGTATCTATTAATTAATTCCGATTTTTGTGGTTATTCAAAGAAGAAATCTGTTAGACAAGGAAATAAATTATTATATAAAGTTAAAACAAAAACATAAACAGTTATATTAGAAAAAAAATTAATACTATTTAACGTGATTTTAGGAAATCTTTTATACCATAACTCACCAATTCGGGTACTGATAAAATTGAAAAAATTAATATCAAATTTTTAGGGAAGTAAACAATTCGATATCCTTAAATAGCTTAACTACCATAAGGTCACAAGTAATACATGGAATAATTAAGTTAAAACCACGTAGCTTGATAATATATTACCAATAATGCAATAAATCCATATATGGGAAATTCGTATTCTACATTTAATAACTATCCATAGTAGTTCTTAGCATTTCTATTTGAGAGATCAGAAAACTATGAAATTACACAATCGTTTTTTAGACTTTATTCGGAAATCTTTGAAATCGGATTTTGTAATAACTGATTAGCCATATTCGAATTTTCTAAGCATATTCCACAATCGACTCAAACATCTTATAAATACAGGCATCGATTCTACGTAAGTACTCACTCTCAAACCTTCAAAGTTCAAACTTATTCCTAAAATACAAATAGAAGACGTCTACCAATTGATCATAACTTCCGATTATGCAATTTTTTACGATTTTTCCTTTTTTTTATTATTGTGATTAGTTTTAATTAATGTTGTTCTATGTGTTTAGTTTGTAAATCATTCATCCTCATCTTTTTGTTTTCTTTTATATCTTATAGATCTCTTAATAAAAAAGAGGTTTATGGAACAAACTACATTTTATGTTGTTTTTATGAAACTTATTATAATTGTTTATATATTTTTGTATATTTATCATGTATGGTTATGTAACTTAATTATTGTCTATTGTGATTTCTCTGAAGTCTAAACAAACATTCAAAATGATCAAATAACAAAATATACTTTTGTTGAAGATAGCTCTCAAAATAAGTTGGTTTTGTATTTCATATGTTTTGATCATATACATCTCTTAAGCTCATGTCTCTCTCAACGGTTCTTACGACATCAAATCAACGTGAATGTAAAAATTATTATCAAGATTTTTTTCTACTCATCGTTTACCTTGCTTTCAACCATAAGAAAGTGCATTGATCAGGATGTCTTTCTATTCACAACCGTAGCTCTAAAAATAAATAAAATCTAATTTCTCATTAACTCTATATTTCCCTATAAATACATGTATGATTAAACTCACAAAGTCTCATTACTCAGTCACATTTTTTAGATAACAATTTATAAGAAAATAACTAAACCTATCTCATTTTTGCTTATAAAATGTATGAAATTTTTTGTTATATACAATTACTTCGAGGGATTTTAGTCATATTATATATAATGTTTATTTTTAGGTAAGATCGTTTCTTACAAAAAATTAATAAGAATGTAATAAAACTTCTGGACTTGGTACCCAAATTATAAACAATTAACTACCTAATATTTCTTTTGGAAATTGTTTACATTTATTTACATTATAATCAAGCATAATTTTAAAATTGTAGATATGTGAATTTGTTTGATTTGGTTTTATATTTTGAAATATTTGAGTAAAGACATATAAATTTAATACAGTTAAATTAAAAAAAAAATCATCATTTAGTTTAAATTTTAAAATTTTTTTTTAACAAAGTTATACTAATTAGTTATGATTAATATATATGGAAATAATAAAACCCTAATTGTATTTATAGCTTTTGTTAATCTACTTTAACACATCTGAATATGTGATTATTAAAATTCTAAAGTACACATATACCACAAATTAAATCTAACATAACACTTACAATTTAAATCATTTAATTTTAATTTTAAACTAATTAAAATCTGTAAAGCTAATTTTATTATATAAAAATTACTATCTCTTATTTTCTTTTTCTTTTTAATGTTGTTATCGTTAGATAGGAAAAAATTGGTAGTGATATATAATTCTCAAAATCTCAATATTTGAGTAATGGTCAACTGCTAGAGGTGTAAATCTCTACTTTGGGACGATTATTTGAAACTTCTAGGTTTTTTTTTTTCTAACATGTAAATGGTCTCTTTTATACAAAAAAATATCTGATCTAACAGAACTGATCTAACAGAAAAGAACAGGTATAAAATGGGGACAAGTAATTCAAAAAATAAAGACATTATCTAAATTATTTCTCATAAAAAGTTGGACAAGAAATAGAGGTAAAGAGACGAGAGTATAAAATTTGGATGGTTAAGTTTAATTGTAGCTTTCAAATATCAAATAACTATATTCAAATGCAATGCTCTATTTATTTCAAACATCAAGTCATTAAATAATTGGTACGGGAAATATAAACACTAGGCTAAATACTTGAAATAAATGAAATTAAAATCGAATCCAACTTTGCTTTGACACCTCTAAACAAACAGTTGGTAATGTTTGGATTAGTTTAGAATAATATATACTTTATATCACTTATCTAAATTATATCTTATTTTTTTCTTATATATATCATCCATGCATGTCCGATTAGAGATATACGTGAAAATTTTCCAATTTTAAAATTTTTTACACAAACATAACTTCGCACGTATGTGCGGGTCTGAATCTAGTTTTATTATATAGGGGATGCAATGAATAATTAATAACAACATTTAAAAATATTACATATCTAAGAAAATATATTAATATGTAATGATTGCATATCTATAACTCTTACATAGTTTATGTGACTCCTATAATAATGAAATACTCTCTTTGTTTTAATTTAGTTGTCGTTTTAGATTTTCATGAAAATATTTGGTGAATATTCCAGTTTTATCCCTGCTGTTTTAAAGTTTGGACCAATAAAATATTTATAAAGGGTAAAACAAACAATTAAATAGTTTTTTTTTTTAATTTGTGAGAGAAAACCTTAAACGACAAGTAAAGACCCCGGAAGAAGTATAAATTACATTTAGGTAATATATAGAAATTGATATAAAAATTAATGCATTTATTATCCAATTAAATAATAAAATTTCCATATGCTCTTAACTACAATCTATACTATTAAAAGGGAAGCATTTTTAATAAGTAGACATAGGGTTAAAGATTATTTATTACATGAAATGCCATTAAAAACAGAATAAGGATATGTATAACTTAGAGCCAAACATACACAATTAATATATGAACTGTATACGACACAAGTATATCCAAACAGACGTGTAAGCAAATTAAATACTAAGGAAGAAAGAATATTCCAACTAAGCCAAACATACACAATTAATATATGAACTGTATACGACACAAGTATATCCAAACAGACGTGTAAGCAAATTAAATACTAAGGAAGAAAGAATATTCCAACTAATTGTAATAAATTTTGAAACAAGAATTACGAATATCAAATCCAATCTCAACACATTCAACTAAGCCGAGATTTCCAAGCTTAATTTCGAATTATCTGCGGAAAAAGGACCACGACATACAAAAAATATGGAAGAAGGGAACGAAAAAATATTATCCAAATATTCTTTATAAAATATCTGACAAAAATCTGGATAAACTAATTTCTTTTTTGGTACCTATATTCAATTCTCAAATCTCACTTGAGTAACTGACTAACTGTACATGTCAACTTCGGATTGGTAGAAAAAAACTGGGTTTACATATAAAAACGAAAAATTTATCTCAATCCCTTTAACATATAATTATCTATATTGGAACTTTTTTTTAATTGAAACACATGTTATCCATGGGCTTTGCAAAATTTTAAAGTGATGAATGCAGACATTTCTCCTATGGGTTTTTACGGAAAAAATAGCAAAATTGTTATGGGCAAGCCTATCGAGTTGAATTTAGTCAGGTAGACAATTTAGGTCATTTGATTTGAGAAGTTTTAATATTTTAGCCCGGTTTGATAGTTCTTGGGGCGGGACAAGACGGGTTTTCGGTCCCAAATAGATACATCACTTTTTTCTTACCATTTTTTCAATGTAATCTCATCATTTGTTGTCTAACCAAATAAAAAATAAATTGAATACTAAACTTATAGTATGAGATAGGGTTATGAATGTTAATAACATTCTTAAAAAAATATGTTTACATTAATAATTTCATATATATATATATATATATATATATATATATACGTAATATATTGCAAATATGATAAAAAATTTTGGTTTTGAAATCATCCCCACACGTACGTGCGGGTCCGAATCTAGTTTTTCTTATAAATAGAAAGATACACATTTTACTAACCCTCATATCTCAAATCTTACATAATATTTTTATTTAATTAATATTTTCTTAACTAACAATATTCAAAATCACAAAAAAAATATCCACAAACAATGTAAACTAAATCTGTGTGACTACTAGTATAGTATATATAACAAAGATATAAGTTTTTAGAAATACTTTCAACCTTAAGGGTTTCTTAGCTTAGCCTAGTTTAGTTTACTGGATTATTATGTTTGTTAATAACATTTAAAAAAAAAAAAAAAAAAAAAAAAAAAAAAAAAAAGAACTGAACGAAAAGTCCGACCAATCCAATGCGGTGAGGGTCGTGTCTCGTGTGCACATCATGTTAAAATGTCATAACGAGGCCACATTTTAACATAAAAAAAAAAAAATAAAAAAATAAACGAAAAGTCCGACCAATCATCCAATGCGGTGAGGGTCGTGTCTTGGGTGGTCCGTGTGGAGGCCACTGTTGATGTCCCTTTCGGTCACAATTAATATGTTCAGTTCGGTTAAAAGAGGGTCGAAGTTCTCTTTATTATATTGATGCCGAGGCACAAAAGGACGGGCTACAACACAATGTAAACGAGTTATAACAAGGTAATCGACGGGTTGACAGCTCGTCGATTCTCCGAGCTTTAGGCTTGAGACGTTGACTTCTTCTTAGACGAGTCGAGCTCTGGTTCTTGCTGTACGAATTCTGTTGCCTTTTTCCCCATCCCCCTAAATGCGGGCCGTACGCCTGTATTTTATAGGGAGTCGTGTCGGTTTGTCCATGTAAAAGACCATAATACCCTCCCTTCCTTGGGAACTTATCATGGGCTTTTTCTTGGGCCAGGCTTCTTGTTTGAGGTGTGAATCCACCCTCAACAGTAGTCCCCCCCCTCCGCCTTTAGTTCGTAGTCTTTAGGCGAAGAATAATTGTGAAAAGGTGAAAAGATGCTTTTCTGATTGGACAATCGAAGAGTCGCGCGTGAGAAAACGGTTCCCGATGCCCAGGGTCGAATCACAGCGTGCGGTGCTTAACGCGCGTGAAATCCGGAAGTCGTATCGTCACCGAGCGCGTGTGGTAATGATGACGCTTCCAGATCCTTCCTTCTCCTCCTATAAATACCACTGCTCCCTTATCTCATTATCTTCTCCTCGCGCATTGGTGCTGTCATCGTTCAGGTATTCTCCCTTCTTTCTATTTCGTCGTTATTTTGCTTTTAGTGTCGCGCTTTCGTTATGGATTCTCCTCGATCCTCGTCATCTAATTCTTCCGCCGCGAGTCACCTTCGACGAGCTACAACTTCTGACTCCGGCGACTCCACGAGATCTGCTCGTCGTCGTACTCGTTCCCCAAGTTCCTCCGACTCGTCCTCGACGGATTCGGACGCGGCTCAATACGAGGAACTGAGGCGGCGTCTTATTCCTGGGTCGGCGGCTCCTAGTTCATCGGAGCTTCCTTGTAGGGTTCCGTATCTGATAGACGAGCCCCTAAACGACGACCCATCGTCTATTGGTGTGGGCGACGCTCCTTTGCCGACCGTCAATTGTTTCGACCATATGCCGTCGTCATCGATAAAAATTGACGCGGCAGTTGATGCAGTTCGTGTCGGGAAATTAAAAATCGACGTGACGACCGACGCGGCTAGTGGCCGGATACTAAGCACTAGGCCGAAGATTTTGATTCCGGAACCTTTTCAACGTCACTGGGATGCACCTCCCGGTTTTATTTGTCTCTCGGAGAAATATTTCACCGAGTGTGGGCTCACCTTTCCTCTCCCATCCTTTTTGATGGCGTACTTCGCTCGTCGAAAAGCGGCTATTTCCCAATTTGCCCCGGCCACTTTTCGAAACGCTGTCGGTCTTTCGATCATGGCCGCGGCTGCAAGGGTCACGCTTTCTTGCGATCATTTTGAAGAGCTGACATGTCTGAATCCGTCGAGTCGGGAGAAAACGCCCGGTCTTTATTACGTAGCTTTGGGAAAGAAGACGACGCTCGTCGAGGGTGCCAAGGGCAAAACGTATAACTGGAAAGGCTCGTACTTCTTTTTGGAAGTTGCCGCGGGGGTTATGGAGGATCCGTCGATCCCTTGGTTTTCTGGGTGGAACCCTTCACCCGGTAGCCGATCCTTCTTACTTAGTTATTCACTTGTTATCGCTCGTTAACTTTACTTAACCCCTTTTTTTGTAGTTGTTATTCCAAGGTGTCTGCTTCCGTATCCTTCTTCTTTGGAAGCCGAGGTAGACGCAATTAGACTTCATTGCCCTTTTGTGTGGCCGGGTACCAGAAAAGATCGTCCAAGGAAACCACCGGGTCTTCGAAGAAAAACAGGTAACCCTTATACGATCGATCCAATTTTTGTCTTCCCTCGATTTGTAAATTAATTCTGTTGTTTTGATTAGTCCCTCCTTTCTTTCATTTTTGTTTTTAGCCGAGACAATGGGTAAAATGAACATGAGTGTTCCCAACGCGTCTGCTCGTTATCGCCGATCGTCGGACTCATCGTCCGTGCCTCGTCCGACTTCCCAGTTGGATGGTCGACGTGATCACTCGTCCTCCGGTGCTGGTTCGGCCGGGAAGGTCTCTTCTCGATCACGCCAGTCGTCTGACGCTCCACCGAGACATCAATCCCAGTCCCTTCCCTTAGTTCGTCGCTCGGAAGGGTCTGGTCGCGATACGGAAGGTGCAAAGGGTCCTCCGAAAAGAAAAGACGACGCCGGCCTGGAGCGACCTGACCCGTCAAAGAGACAAAGGACGTTGGATTTTGGCTGGGATTTCTCGCATTCGTCCGAAGCTCGTCCTTTCCCGAACGACTCTCTAGCTTGCTCTGAACTCTTCCGGAAGATCCATTTTGGTCCTGGTCTCTTGCCTCCAGTTGATCAAATGAAGGAGACGCATGCAGTTGCTGATGTGGCGCAAGCCTCCTTCGAGGTTTGTCTTTGTTTGTTCTGTTCGTCGACTCGTTTTGAATTTGTTTTTGTCTCGTCCTCTGTTCTTATCCCTCTTTCCGTGTCAGCTCATTGCCCGAATCAATCGCTTAACCTCGCGCTACGAACGCCGCGTTCGGGATCAGGAGGACGACCGGTCTGGGGCGTCAACCTACGCAGAAAAGATTGAACACCTCGAGGCCCAACTAGGGGAGGCCGTTCGATCCAACCAAAGACTTAGCGACGAAGCGTCAAAGTTTGAGAGTCAACGGCGCAAGTGGATCTCGGAGCGGGACGACCTGAAGGCAAAGCTTGAGGCGTCGGACGCGGCCTACAACAGGATGTGCCTTACTCTCAACTCGGAGACAAAGAGGCTCAGAGATCGGCGGGAGGATTTCGGCTACCACGAGAGAATTAAAGCTTTCAACGAGATGGCCGTGCGTGTTCAGAAATTGCTGACCAAACACAAGAGGCACGCCGAGGCAGTTAAAGCATCGATGGAGAAATTTCTTGAGTATAACCAAGCCATCGGGAATGTCCAAATGCTTGAAGCGCTCGTCGGAGAGGGTCAAATCGCTGTTCTTGAGGAGGGGTTGAAGGAAAAAGTCGTCGCCGTGATGACTCAACTGAAGAGTGAAGTTGAAGACGTCGATCTCCCTGATATTACCGAGGCTGACTTTGACGTGTCCAGCATCTATGCTGAGCCACTTCCTCCGGTTCCAGAGTGGATCGCTTCCCCTTTTAGTGGCGACGCTGAGGGTGGTGACGACGCTGGGGAAGAAGGTGAGCTTGGCAGCGGTGGTCTTGAGGGGCACGTCGGCGAACAGGCAAAGGGTGATGATCATCCTGTGGGTGGGATTGAAGAGCAGACCATCGATCGTCCTACTGAAGAACTCCCTCGCCCTTTGACTCCCGGTTGCGAGTCTCCACCTGCTGATCCGGCGTCATAAATGGTCCATGTTTGCACTTGCCGTGTTGAGGGGTCGGCTCCCTCATACTATCTTTCTTTTACCGTGTTTTGGGGTCGGCTCCCTTGTACTTCATGCGCCGTGTATAGGGGTCGGCTCCCGTAAAACTTTATTCGTACTTTTGAGGGTATTGATTGAGGAGTCTCATTTAATGCTTTGTTCTTTGAAACGTTTGCTTATTGGACTCATTGAATGCTTCTGTCGTTTGGGAACTTGCGCCTGTTGGGACTTGTGCCCCCTGTTCTATAAATAGTCTTGTGTTTCCCTTCAATTTTGTCTTTGTGAGTTTGTTAGCATTTTCTTGTAGGAAAGAGAAAGTTGCTCTGATGCCGGTGACAACCAGGTCGGCGTGGTTACACAGGGCGCGAGCACAGCTCGGTGTTAGGTCGGACGAGGTGATTCAATCGGAACTCGCTTATTATAATGCTCGTATTCAGCGACTAAGGGCTTACATCATCGCAACCCGTCTTTCGTTTGAGCGTTACTACGACTTTTATCGTATTGACGGGGTTGTGGAATGTCTTGAGCCACTGATCGACGAAGGACTCTTTTTCCCGAAGTGGCGATGGGATCGGCTGGTGGAGGAGCGTACCCGGCGCGAAGATCTATGTGCGGAAGTGGTAGTTCCTACACTTGAGCAGGGCGACCTTGACACTCTTGGCCGGAGGCCATTTGAGGAGCGGGAGGAGATCGAGGCCTGTCGCGACCGTATCGACGTGCTTCGTCGTTACGTGAGGCAGTTGGAGAGCACAAGCCACTACTTTAGCGAAAGTAGTCGCGTCGATGGGGTCTGCGCGTACCTCGAGGACATGGTTGGACGAGGCATGACTGTTCCGATGGACCTGCTGAAGGACATTAAGGAGTCTTGTCGCTATTGGCAAACGACGATTGGCGGGTTGGATTTGAACGTGCCTTCCAACGCCGATCTAGGAATTGAATGAGTCGTCTTTGTTAAGCTGTTGCTTTTTTTGTTGTTGTTTTTTTTTTTTTTTTTTTTTTTGTGTGCCGTAATGGGGTCGGCACCCGTATCAGATTGTATCATCGCTCCCCTTTTTTAATAGCAACTATGTTACTTTTGAGAGCTCTGCTCCCCCCTCTTTTTTTTTGAAAAAGTGCGACTCGTTATGGTCGGCTTATCTCTGCTACGCGAGTTAGACTCGGCTTAAAATAAACGGGGGCGACTGTTTTAGCAGTCGGCTTACCCTTTTAGTGCGAGTTAGGACTCGGCTTAAAAATAACCAGGGGCGACCGCTAGTAGTCGGCTTATCCTTTTGTGCGAGTGCGACTCGGCTTAAAATAGTACGTCGGAACGCCGGGTTATTACCGGGCCAGGGTAATAACTAAAATGATTCGCAAATGACGAGATTTTTTTTGTGAAAAAGAAATTTTTAAATTATTGGCGGCTGGGTCCCGCAGAATGGGACTGCCTACGTACCCCCCGATCAGGAGGGATCAAGCCGGTCGTAGTTCACATTTTACATGTTTATTTGTACTTATAGAAAGGACGAGCTGGACATATCCGAGCTCGCTTTAGTGATTTTCAATAGTAGTAACGCTTGAGATGCATCGAGTTCCAAGACCTCGGCACTGGTTTGCCGCCCATTGTTAGGAGTTCGTACACGCCAGGATGGACGACCTTAGACACTATATATGGACCTTCCCAATTAGCCCCCATTTTCCCGGCATCCGGTTGGGAGGTGTTCTCAAAAACCTTACGAAGGACGAGATCACCTTCGTCGAAATACCGATTATGAACTTTCTTATTGTAGTACTTGGCTGCGGTGAGCTGATAGTTATGGATTCGCAGGAGTGCTTTGTCTCGTTCCTCCTCCAAGTCGTCGAGCCTATCCAAGAGCATCTGACTATTCAGCGCGGTATTTTGAACAAGCATTGTTCGCCGGAGGCTCGAACTGCCGACTTCGGCGGGTGCCATCGCTTCCATCCCGTAGGCCAAGGAGAATGGGGTTTGGTTGGTGGATGTCCTTGGGGTCGTTCGGTAGGACCAGAGTACCCCGTCGAGTTCGTCGGCCCAAGTACCTTTCTTTGCGTCTAGTCTTTTCTTTAAGCCATCGAGTATAGTTTTGTTGGTAGCTTCGGCCTGGCCGTTCCCTTGTGGATACCTCGGCGTCGACTTGCTTAATCTGATTCGCCATCGCGCACAGAAATTTTCGAACTGCAGGGAAATGAACTGCGACCCATTGTCCGTGACTATCTCGTATGGGAGGCCGTGACGACAGATTATATATTTCCAGACGAAGAGTTGGACGTCCCTTGTTTTGATGTTTGCGTAAGACTCGGCCTCGACCCATTTAGTGAAATAATCGGTTAGGACAAGTATATATCGCTTTTGTCTGGAAGTTGGTAGTGGGCCGATGATGTCCATCGCCCAGCGCATGAAGGGGTAAGGGGCTACTCCAACTCGCAGAAGTTCGGTGGGCTGATGAATAATCGGGGCGTGTCGCTGGCATTTTTCGCACTTGGCGACGAACTTTTCGCAGTCGGATATCATCGTAGGCCAGTAATGTCCATGCTTCCTGATTCGTAGTGCTAGGGCTCGGCCACCTGAGTGATTTCCTCCAGCTCCCTCGTGCATTTCCAGCATGACGCGCTCAGTGTCGTCGCCGTGTATGCAAAGCAACAAGGCTCCTGCCGCCGTCCACCAAAGCAAATGATCCTTCATCAAAGTGTAGTGAGCAGCCTTGGCTTTTAGTCTTCGTCTAGCCCATTTATCTGTTGGTACGTCGCCGTCGGCTAGGTATGCTCGGATTTCGACCCGCCAATCCGTCGCGTCATTGCCCGATGCGGGTTCGCACCCTCGGCCTGACCTCATCGTTCGATAAGTCGTCCGTATTTCGTTGGGTTGGTGGAGCGCGAAGCAGGTCTCGGCGTAAGTTTCACTTATGCTCGGCGTATCTATGCTTTCTACCGGGATGATTCGTCGAAGATCGGGATCCGATGTTGAGGCTAGTGCTGCCAAGGCGTCGGCCGGAGCATTGTCTCCTCTGGGAATTTTGACGAGTTCGAATTCGTCAAAGCGCTTTGACAAAATCTGAACGACCTTAAGATAGGCGGCCATTGGTTCGCTCTTGGTGTCGTACTCGCCGCTGAACTGGTTGGCAACAAGCTGAGAATCGCAAAAGGCTCGTATTCGTTTAATCTGCATGCCGTTAGCGAGTTTAAGACCGGCGATGAGTGCTTCGTATTCGGCGACGTTGTTAGTTGCTTGAAATCGAAGGCGGAAGGATTGCTCCAAAATTTCTCCGGTCGGCGAGGTTAATCGAATCCCTATACCTGATCCAAGGTGAGAGGACGCTCCATCTACATGCAAGGTCCATCGGTCATCCGATGGGTCGACGGGCGTTGGCTCGGCCTCCCCAAACGGTAGCTCGATCAGGAAATCGGCGAGTACTTGGGACTTTGCAGCCGGCCGAGTTCGATACTCGATGTCGTACTCACTAAGTTCAATTGCCCACTTCGTTAATCGGCCCGACTGGTTTGGGCTGTGCAGTATAGATCGTAAAGGTTGATTGGACAAGACAGCGACAGTATGTGACTGGAAGTATGGACGGAGCTTTCTTGCAGATGTGACGACCGCCAGGGCAACCTTCTCGACTGTTGGGTAGCGAGTTTCCGCGTCGTCGAGTGACTTGCTTATATAAAAGATGGGTCTTTTACGAGTACACCGCTGACAGCCGACTCTGAGACCGCAATATAAAGAAATAAAATTTCGCCGAATTCCGGCTTTGCTAATATTGGTGGGGTCGATAAGTAGTTCTTTAACTCGTTGAACGCGTTGCGACATGACTCGGTCCATTCAAACTTGCCCTTCGTTTTGAGAAGCTGATAAAATGGTAGACATTTGTCTGTTGATCGAGATATAAAACGGTTTAGAGCAGCAATCCGTCCGGTTAATCGTTGTACTTCTCTGGCGTTCTTTGGTTGTGGTAGGTCAATGATCGCCTTAATTTGCTTCAGGTTCGCCTCGATGCCCCGTTTGGTTACCAAGTAGCCAAGGAATTCGCCGGACTTGACCGCAAAAGTGCATTTGGCCGGGTTGAGCTTCATCCCATACTTATTGAGGGTGTCAAAGCATTGTCGTAAATGGGTAATATGATCTCTTGCGCGCTGTGATTTGACGAGCATATCATCAATATAGACCTCCATAGTCCGGCCAAGTTGCGCAGCAAACATCTTATTGACTAGTCGTTGATATGTCGCTCCTGCGTTCTTTAGACCGAAAGGCATGACCTTGTAGCAGTACGTCCCTCTATCTGTAATAAAAGACGTTTTTTCCTGGTCTTCTTTGTGCATGAGAATCTGGTTGTAACCAGAGAACGCGTCCATAAAGGTTAACAACTCGTTGCCCGCAGTTGCTTCGACAAGCTGATCGATCCTTGGTAACGGAAAACTATCCTTTGGGCAAGCCTTATTGAGATCGGTAAAGTCGACACAAATCCGCCATTTCCCATTCTTTTTCTTGACGACCACTGGATTAGCTAGCCACTCTGGGTATTTAACTTTTATGATTGACCCGGCGCCGAGGAGTTTGTCAACTTCATCGTTCACCGCTTGGGACCGTTCAGGGCCTAGTTTACGCCGTTTCTGTTTGACCGGTTTATGCGTGGGGTCGGCGTTAAGCTCGTGGGTCGTGACGCTTGGGTCGATTCCTTTCATATCAGTAACGCTCCATGCGAACGTTGAGATGTTGGTTTTGAGGAACTTTATCAACTCGTCGCGCATGGCGGGTGTTATCTCTGTCCCGATATTTACGCATCGTTTCTTGTCATTTTCGTCTAGGTTCACCTCTTCGACCGCGGTGACGCCCTGTTGAACGGCAGTCGGCTTCCCATCTGTCGGTGACGTGCTACTGTCGCCGACTTGTTGCTTTGATTGCTATAACTTCTTCCCGGTACGAAGTTTGTGCTCGATCATAAAGCAGGCTCGTGCAGTTTGTTGGTTGCCGCGCAACGTGTACACCCCTTTTGAAGTTGGGAATTTGACGCACTGGTGATATGTTGATGGAACAGCTTTCTTCTTGTGGATCCATGGGGTGCCGAGGATGACGTTGTAGATTGTCGGCTTGTCGATAACCGCGAACCGAAAGTACCTGGCTATCCCTCCGACGAAGATTGGCAAAGTGATTGTGCCGACGGACATAAGGTGATCCCCGTCGAAGCCCGTCAAGGAGTGACACTCCGGCATAATGTCCCGTTCGCCGACCTCCATTTGCGACAAGACGTCTCTGAAGATGACGTTGACCGAGCTTCCGGTGTCGATCAGTATCCTCGTCACCTCGCTTTCGCCGATCAAGAGCTCGACGACCAATGGGTCGTTATGCGGTAAATCCAAACCTTCCAGATCTTTCCCGTCGAAGGTGATTGGCATACTCTCAGCCTCGAACCGGGATGGCCAAGACTTCGTCATCTCGGCTTTCTTAGTATAATCTCTGATTGCTCTGACAGAATCGTTGCATCCAGCCAATCCGCCCATAATCATGTTGATTCGTCTTATAGTCGGGGGACGTTGGTCAGGCTTACGATCTGTATGCGCTCGTTTTTCGTGACCGCTGTCTTCACGTCGTTCAGCAAGTAGGTTTGGGATTTCCATCTCGTCCTCACTTTGATCGGCTAGTATCTTCGAATCTTTGACGAACTTTCGGGCGATATTGTCAGTGCGCTTGGGGTCGCTTCGTCCAGATCGGGTTGCCTTGCTCCTGTCGGGCTCGACGACTATCTTTCCTTTCTTATACCGCTCCATCAAAACCTTCTGGAGGTAATGACACTCGTCAGTCGAGTGGGTGGTACTCTGATGATAATCACAATACGGGGTTACACTATTTTCCCCCCCTTCCTTCCGGATATACTTGTTTTCGCCGATCGCAAAGGTTCGGCGAGTTCGATCTTGGTTCTTGGTAAAATGCTGTCGTGGCTCGACGTACTCGACCTTAGGAGCTGCGGCTGTAGGCTGCTTAATTACCGCATTCGCTTCGGAGGAATGCTTCCTGGCGTGGATAGCTTTGTCCTCTTCGAGACCAATGTGTTTTGCAGCTCGGAGTAGCGCCTCGGCCACGGTTTCGACGTGTGTCAAAGACAGCTCTTCTTTGAACCGAGATTCATACCAGAGCGCATTTCGAAGCGCGACGATTGCGGCAGCGTCCGGGATTGAAATATTCACATAGATTTCCTTGAATCGCCCTATAAAGGATCGAAGCGACTCGTCTTTGTGCTGGGTTAGGGCATACAGGTCGGCATGGGAATTCTTGTCTTCGATCAGCACAGAGAACTGTTTCAAAAACTCAGTTATTAGCTCCCGGATACTATCGATTGATCCTGGTGGGAGTCGCGAGAACCAGCTTAAAGCGGTTCCCGTTAGATGCTCGGCAAAAACTTGACAAGCGCCAGCGTCGTACTCTGCCGGACTGAACTGTAAAGGCCCAAGAGCCACGCCGAAGGTGAGTAAGAAATCTCGTGGATCGACCGTTCCATCGTAATGGCCCAACCTTGGTTTGACTGCTCGTTTGACCGTCATTGTTGCAAGTCTTCGAGAGAACGGAGTTCGCTGAGTTGCCTCAAGCATGAGTCCGACTCCAGGCGTCTTGTCCGTCGCTTTCTGGAGCATTGCGGCCATTTCGTTCATTTGCTCTTTAATCGCTACGAGCTCGGGATCTTTCGTTCGATCTATCACTTCGTTACTTTGCTCGGCAATGCGTTGGATGGGACTACGTTCCGCTCTGTCAGTTCGCGCGTATGATCCTGGAGTTATCCTTGCGGAGACGAGGTTCATTGGGTTGAACCGAGCATTGTGGAGATGATTGATTTCATCTTGCGAGTTAATCTGTGCCGCAGTGAGTGCATCCAACCGGCTGTTAGTTCGCTCTTCCTGCTGATCGAGGCGTGTTAGGATTCCGCGGAACAGCTCGTCTATGCTGGAGACGGGTTGGTTGCTGAGCAAGGAGAGCTGTGTTGGGACCTGCGGTGGCTCTGTGGTCACAGGGGTCGTCAAGTTTGTGGCTATGACGAATGTCTCTGGGCTTTCCACCGCCACGACCTTTCTTGGAGCGTCCGGCGTGGGAAGGACTGTCTGCTCCGTTTGCTCCATTGCCGGGGTAGTCGTTCCCCCCGCCGAGCTTGCTTCTTTGCTTGCTTGCTTTTCACCCGTGGTCATCTCGTCCAGTTGGTGTAAACCCGTTCTTCAATTCCTTTAGAAAAGTTCGACTTGGCTCCCCCTACCTGGCGCGCCAAATTGTTGATGTCCCTTTCGGTCACAATTAATATGTTCAGTTCGGTTAAAGGAGGGTCGAAGTTCTCTTTATTATATTGATGCCGAGGCACAAAAGGACGGGCTACAACACAATGTAAACGAGTTATAACAAGGTAATCGACGGGTTGACAGCTCGTCGATTCTCCGAGCTTTAGGCTTGAGACGTTGACTTCTTCTTAGACGAGTCGAGCTCTGGTTCTTGCTGTACGAATTCTGTTGCCTTTTTCCCCATCCCCCTAAATGCGGGCCGTACGCCTGTATTTTATAGGGAGTCGTGTCGGTTCGTCCATGTAAAAGACCATAATACCCTCCCTTCCTTGGGAACTTATCATGGACTTTTTCTTGGGCCAGGCTTCTTGTTTGAGGTGTGAATCCACCCTCAACAGCCACATCATGATCCTTACACATTATCCTATAAAAAAATGTCTCAAAATAATTCTTTAAACTTCTAATAAAGCAAAACTTTTTAAACTGTTTGATGTGGGCCTCTACACAACCACTAAATTGGATGTTAGTGGTGGGTATAATCCATGTTCAGGTTTTAACGAGGCGTTTTACAGGATTTAAAATAGTAGTAGGTGATTTGTTTTTCATTTTTTTTTGGTCGTGAGTGGAAGACATATCTAGAGTAATTTAGATAACACCAATTTATGAATTGGTAGTTGAGAATTGATCCTTGTATACGCCCCTCGATTAGGACTTGCTTCCGTATGTAAAATTAGTTATAATATATATAAATCATGCATTGGGTAATCGTAAAACTCATCCATCTTTATTCATTATTTGGCGATTTTTGTTTTTTGCTTTTTTTCTTTCAAGAAAGTAAACGATTTTATTGATACAATTATCGTACAAACACAAAACATGCATGAAACAACCTTATAGAAAAAAAAAGAAAAAAAAAAAAACGAAACGGTCAAATGGACAAGCTGACGAAGGATCATGGGATATATAGTCCTCACGACCCTTCCTTATTGCATGCATTACACACACTTAAAATCACAAACTGTTATCATCAAACCCCGTTTAAAGTGTTTTAATCAAGCAGATTCAATTCCGTAAAAGAAAAGATCATCAAACCGGTCATTGGTTGGAGCTTTCCCAGCATGCATCACAAGCCCTTTCTTACCATCAATGGTCCCAGTTGTGGACGCTGTCCATCCTCTGCTACTCGGAGTCTCCTCCTCTTCACCAATCTTATCCAACCTCGCCCATTTTGACGTCTCTGTGTCCAACGCAAAAGTGCCATCGGCCAATTGACCCGGACCCGCGTGAGCTAGTGGGTCCATCGCAATCTCACCTCCAAACAACAAAATGTGTTTTCCAACAACCGCACTAGCGAACACACTCCTTTCCGAAGGCCTCTCACCAAATGTTTCCACTTGTGTCCACTTGTCTTGTACAGGATCATAGTAGTGAACATCATCAACTTCACATCCGTTGAATCCATACACAACCCATACCTTCCCTTGCACCACTTCGAGCCCTGCTCCTCCTCTAACGCTAAAGTTATCTCCTGGAGTCGAACACTGCACCCACTTCTTATCAACAATGTTGTAAGCGTCAAGAGTCTTGAGCCGCTCCGTAGCACTTACTCCACCGAAAACGTAAACGTTGTTCTCATCGGCTGCCATCGAGTGAAAACTACGAGGAGTGGGTCCTTCTTCGACAGGGGTTACCAGTTTCCACTCGTTCGTGGTCGTGTCAAATGAGTAGAAACCGTTATATTGCCGTGAGGCGTCTCGGCCTCCAAAGACATAGAGGGTTGATCCTACAGATACCATACGGACACCTAAGCAAGAGAGGTGCGGAATGTCTCCGGTGGCTGGAGAAATGGACCAAGTACGGGTCTCGAGGTCAAAGACATAAAGGTGTTTGTCGATGGGCTGATTTGGTATTAACTCACCACCAAAGGCGTAAATCTTGTTACCTACCTGTGCTATGCCATGCGAGCATCTTTGCCCTGGACATTCTCCTTTTTGCTCCACCTTATATATAATTTAATAATATTTGTTAGTTATTTAGTAAAAATATTTAGATTATGATTAGTGCAACAGCTCCAATAATGGTGAGATGTCATTATCTAGATTTGAGTTTTTTTGTCTCTTTATTTATCAATCATTCTTTTTTTTACCGTACGTAATTTAGTGATTTTAAGGTGGTAACAATCAAACCTCTTAAACAATGTTGAGAAGATTACTATACCTTTATCCATTTTCCGAGCAATTTCGAAGCGGACGGCGCCGAAGAAACATAGGCCCCGAGGGAGTGTAGAACGTCGGTCGAACGTCCGTGAAACCCAACGATTTTTCCACCGTGAAGCACAAACTTAGTCCCAGGTCTTTGTTCAATAGGCTGAGAGGTTTTGCCGTTAAAGGTTTTGAATGTAAGAAACGTGATCATTTCTGTGGGCATATCATTAACTTTCTCACGGTAACCTTCCACGTATACGATGTAGTCATCGACATCAATCTCAAACTGGAAAGAGAAAAAAAAAATCGTCAATGCCGAAACGAATCAACAAAAGACCCTCTTTAACAATCTCAACATAGATAAATCTATTTTAGTACCTCATCAACTCCTAGCACAGCCTTGTTTCTACCACCATGTTCATCTCCAGAAACCACTTGAGAACCATTGACGTACTCAAACTTGACGAATGCTATACCATCTTGGCCTTGCCCTACATACACCTTTCTAACATTGTCGTAAACACCATCATCCCAAACATCTCCAATTTCACCACCCTTTGCTGCCAGCTTTTGGGCCATCTCGATCTTTTGCTTGCGTTTGATAAATCTTACGAAATATAGTACCTGTAATATAATTGCGATATAACCTGTAAATACAAATGTAACCTAATCCTCCTATAAAAACTATAATCATATAAGAGAGAGGGAGAGAGAGAGATGACCTGAGAAGAAAGTAGTAGTAGGTGGTGCAGTGATCAGCTTTTGGGAGTTACATGGATATTTATTGACCAATAGAAGATACAGGGGATGTATTTCGTTTAATATTTTTTATTGCCTCGTGATTCACGACTCCGACTATTTAAATGATGAATCAGTGGAGTGAATGATGATGGAAGGACACTTATTTTTGGGTCTCTATATGTTATTTAGGAGTTCCAACACGTATTTTTGGGTCTATATATGTTACTATTTAGTAGTTCCAACACGTATTTTTGGGTCTATATATGTTATTTAGTAGTTACAACACGTATTTTTGGGTCTATATATCATATATGCTCCAACGCGTATTTTTGGGTCTATATATGTTATTTAGTAGTTCCAACACGTATTTTTGGGTCTATATATGCTCCAACACGTATTTTTGGGTCTATATATGTTATTTTTGGGTCTATTTATGAATCAGTGGAGTGAATGATGTGAATGATGGAAGTACACGTCGACGATGTCTCTTATAGTAGTTCATAAAATATAAAATAAAAGAAATTCATTGTAGACATACCTTGTATCTTCTATTGGTCAGAATATATGAATGATAGAGAGATCCAACTCATATTGTTCTTGTACTTGTATTTATAAGTGATACTTGTGAGCTGAGCCACAAAATGATTCAACAAGGAGGAAGCCCAACAAAGAGAGCTGGTCAAGGTCAACACTCTCAAGTCATGTCAAAAGCAGTACCTGCAGTCCCTCTGCTTCATAACCGTTTTAGCTCACAAGTATCACTTATAATACTTGTGAGCTGGGCCACAAAATGATCCAACAAGGAGGAAGCCCAACAAAAAGAGCTGGTCAAGGTCAACACTCTCAAGTCATGCCAAAAGCAGTACCTGCAGTCCCTCTGCTTCATAACCGTTTTAGCTCACTCCAAGACAAGGATGCTGACTAGCTGATCACAGCTGTAAGGAGAGCTGTCACAGTGACTCATCATTTCTAGATTGTTCTCCTTGTATATATAAGGCATTGTCCTCTTTGTGTAAACTTATCTTGAAAATATAATAAAGACACAAGTTCTTATCAAAGGTTTATTCTTAATTCTCATGGTATCAGAGCCTTGTAAACCCTAACAGGTTCTACAATGGCGACATCTTACCCTTTTCCTGACAATATCCATGTCATGAGTACAGTCACTATCAAACTCAACAACTCAAATTACCTTTTGTGGAAAACTCAGTTTGAATCGCTCTTATCATGCCAAAAGCTCATCGGTTTTGTCAATGGAGCCGTGACAGCTCCTTCTCGTACCACCACGACAACAACTGGCGCAGAGGTTCCCAATCTGCAGTTTGAAAGCTGGTTCTGTACAGACCAACTTGTCAGATCATGGCTCTTTGGCACTCTGTCTGAAGAAGTCCTCGGGTATGTTCATAATCTCACTACCTCTAGAGATGTCTGGATTTCTTTAGCTGAGAACTTCAATAAGAGTAGCATTGCTAGGGAATTTACTCTTCGCCGTAGTCTATGGGTCCTTGAAAAAAAAGACATGTCTTTTGCTGCATATTGTCGAGAGTTTATAGCTATATGTGATGCCTTGAGTTCTATTGGCAAGCCAATAGATGAATCCTTAAAGATTTTTGGGTTCTTAAATGGTTTGGGGCGTGATTATGATCCGATTGCCACTGTCGTTCAAAGCTCCTTGAGCAAGGCCTCTCCGCCAAGCTTCAGTGATGTGGTTTCAGAAGTTGAGAGCTTTGACAACAAGCTGCAGTCTTACACGGTTCCAGAGGCTGTTACTCCACATCTTGCGTTTCAGGTTCAACAGAATGGCTATGGAAATCAGTCAAGGGGAGGTTATCGTGGCAGAGGTCGATCTTCAGGACAAAACAGAGGACGAGGTGGTTACTCCTCTCGTGGCAGAGGATTCTCACAGCACCAAACAGCTCCGCAGTCTTCTGGTGAACGTCCCATATGTCAGATTTGTGGTAAAACAGGACACCTCGCGTCTGATTGCTGGAATCGCTTTGATCATAATTATCAAAGACATGATGTTGCTCAAGTGTTTTCCTCTCTGCAAATCTCTGATGGAAGTGACTGGGTCACTGATTCTGGAGCCACTGCTCATGTCACTTCCTCGACCAATAATCTGCAGTCGGCTGTGACTTACACCGGGAATGACACAGTTCAGGTTGGAGATGGCACCTTCATCCCCATCACTCATGTTGGATCCGCTACCATTGCAGGTAAACTCTCACTAAAAGACGTTTTGGTATGTCCAGATATGCAAAAATCACTCATCTCTGTATCTAAACTGTGTGATGACTTGCCATGTGGAGTTTGGTTTGATTATAATAAAGTTTGTATTGTTGACATACCAACTCAGAAGGTGGTAGCAAAGGGTCCACGAAATAGAGGGTTATACACCTTGGAGAATCAAGAATTTGTAGCTTTATTTTCAAACCGCCAGTGTACAGCCTCAGAAGATACTTGGCACCACAGGCTTGGACATGCAAATTCTCAGGTTCTCCAACATCTCAAGACAAGCAAAAAAGTTAGCATCAATAAGAGCAGAACGACCTCCATTTGTGAACCTTGCCAGATGGGGAAGAATAGTAGATTACAGTTTTTTGATTCGGATTCAAGAGTGTTTTGTCCCCTAGATCGAGTTCATTGTGATCTATGGGGACCCTCTCCAGTTGTATCAAGACAAGGGTTTAAATATTATGCAGTTTTTGTGGATGAATACTCACGGTTCACCTGGTTCTATCCTATGAAGGCAAAATCTGAATTTATCTCTATATTCAAGGTTTTTAAATCAATGGTTGAAAACCAATTCAAGACTAAGATAAAAACATTTCAGAGTGATGGAGGAGGAGAGTTTACAAGCAATGCTCTTAAACAGTTCCTCTCAGAAAATGGGATAATTCATAGAATCTCATGTCCTTACACTCCCCAGCAGAATGGGATTGCTGAGAGAAAACACAGACATGTAGTTGAGCTAGGACTAACTATGTTGTTTCATAGTCACACTCCTCTTCATCACTGGGTTGAGGCATTTTTCACAGCCAGCTTCATCACCAACCTTCTACCATCATCAAAACTGAACAACTGCAGTCCGTTTGAGGTTCTATTCAACGAGAAACCTAACTATTCCATGTTAAGAGTCTTCGGTTCAGCCTGCTATCCGTGTCTTAGACCTATGGCTAATCACAAATTTGATCCGAGGTCACTGCAGTGTGTTTTTCTGGGCTACCATACTCAGTATAAGGGATATAGATGCTTATATCCTCCAACAGGTAGAGTTTACATCTCGCGGCATGTTATTTTTGATGAAAACTGCTTCCCCTTTCAACAACAATACAAACACCTGATTCCAACATACCAAACTCCTCTACTTCAAGCGTGGCAAGCAGCATCACCAACTCCATCACCTGACATAGCTCCGACTCAGTCTTTGGTCCACCCATCACGTGAAGTCACAACAACAACAGATTCAGAATCTGAAAACACAATCATGAATGTTGATGAGACAGACAATATGCAGAGTGAAGGAGAATCAACAGGGGAAGACACTGACAATTCAGCTCTAGAAGAAGAAAATATTGAAAATCAAGAAGAAGAAAATCTTGACAATCAAGAAGTTGAGCCACAAGAGATTAATGCTCATCCTATGACAACTCGAGGCAAAGCAGGAATTCATAAACCGAATCCAAGATATGTACTTCTTACATCAAGATTTGTTCCGAAAGAACCAAAAAACATTACAGAAGCTCTAGCACATCCTGGTTGGAATGATGCAGCCCATGACGAAATCAAAACAATACACATGCTTCACACTTGGGATTTAACTGAGCCTACTGAGGATATGAACATTCTGGGGTGCAAATGGGTCTTCAAAACCAAGCTTAGACCTGATGGTTCGGTAGACAAGCTGAAAGCTCGTCTCGTTGCAAAAGGTTTTGATCAGGAGGAAGGTTTGGACTATCTGGAGACCTTCAGTCCAGTTGTAAGAACAGCAACAATTCGTATGGTGCTTGATGTTGCAGTTGCTAAAGATTGGGACATCAAACAACTTGATGTTTCTAATGCTTTTCTTCATGGAGAATTACAAGAACCCGTATACATGCTTCAACCTCCTGGCTTCGTTGATAAACAGAGACCCTCCCATGTTTGTCGACTCACAAAAGCTCTATACGGCCTAAAACAGGCTCCACGAGCTTGGTTTGACACTTTCAGCAAATATTTGATTGAATTTGGGTTCACTTGCTGCAAATCTGATCCATCTCTTTTTACTTATCACAGAAATGGGAAGTCCCTGGTTCTGCTCTTATACGTTGATGACATGCTTCTCACAGGAAGTGATAAGAGTTTAGTGAACACTCTGCTAGACTCTCTGAATAAAAGGTTTTCTATGAAAGATCTTGGAGCTCCCAGCTACTTCCTTGGTGTTGAAATCCAAAAATGCAAGGATGGATTCTTTCTTCATCAAACAGCTTATGCAAAGGACATTCTCTATCAGGCTGGTATGTCTGACTGTAATCCCATGCCAACACCACTGCCACAAAATCTTGACAAGATGAATACTGAACTCTTCTCTGAGCCCACCTACTTTCGGAGTCTTGCGGGAAAGCTTCAATATCTCACAATCACGAGGCCTGACATTCAGTTTGCAGTTAATTTTGTGTGTCAACGGATGCATGAACCTACAATCTCTGACTTTGGACTGCTCAAACGAATATTGCGATACATCAAAGGTACATTACAAATGGGGTTGTTCATAAAGAAGAGTTCTAATCTGTCTCTTTCAGCCTTTTGTGATAGTGATCACTCTGGTTGCAAAAAAACTCGTCGGTCCACCTCAGGGTTCTGCATTCTTCTTGGTCCAAACCTGATCAGCTGGTCGGCTAGAAGACAAGAAACAGTCTCACACTCGTCTACTGAAGCAGAGTACAGGGCGCTAACTGATACGGCTCACGAAATAACTTGGCTATCATTCCTACTTCGTGATCTCAGGATATCCCAACAGTTCCCAACCTTGCTCCAATGTGATAATCTCTCTGCAGTGTATCTCAGTACAAACCCTGCTCTTCACAAACGCTCAAAGCATTTTGACACTGATTTCCACTACATCCGGGAGCAAGTAGCATTGGGACACATAGAGACACAACACATACCAGCTCAGTTTCAACTTGCGGACATCTTTACAAAATCTCTTCCCAAGCGCGAGTTTGAGAGTCTGAGACACAAACTTGGTGTTGGTGTTCCACCCACCACAAGTTTGAGGGGGAATATAAGTGATACTTGTGAGCTGGGCCACAAAATGATCCAACAAGGAGGAAGCCCAACAAAGAGAGCTGGTCAAGGTCAACACTCTCAAGTCATGCCAAAAGCAGTACCTGCAGTCCCTCTGCTTCATAACCGTTTTAGCTCACTCCAAGACAAGGATGCTGACTAGCTGATCACAGCTGTAAGGAGAGCTGTCACAGTGACTCATCATTTCTAGATTGTTCTCCTTGTTGTATATATAAGGCATTGTCCTCTTTGTGTAAACTTATCTTGAAAATATAATAAAGACACAAGTTCTTATCAAAGGTTTATTCTTAATTCTCAGTATTATTGTAAAATTTTCATTTTTTTCTATTCATTGTTGTTTCATTTACGGGTCTATATATGTTATTTATTCGCATAGTTGATAAAAATATAACAAATTAGTTGTTTATTTTTTTCTCCGTATTAATTCTTATGTACACCGTAATAAAATTGAATATATTTTGTAATTCTTTTAACAATATATGTATGTATATATCTTTTTAATCTTGTTAATATCTTATTATATAAAGTTGGGCTTTTAAAGTTAGTCATTTAACAGGATCCTGACATGTGTTAAATATACTGATTAGATTTTTGACACGTGTCAAAAAATTATTATTTTACAAAACAACTAATTAAGAAAATAACATTAAATTTACATAAAATTTACATGTTTATATATTAAAAAAACTAAATCAAAAAGTAAAATTAACAAAATTAATCTATTTTCCATTATACGCTAATTATATTATACATTTTTTCTCAATTAGATTTTGACATGTATAAACAAAAAATAATAATTCATTAAGCATGTATATTATGATTAATCAATAAATAATGAATAACCAATTTAAAAAGAATAACATAAGTTATATCAAAAGAATTATTATTTTTGAAATGTAATAAGACAGCTAATTAAGAAAATAACATTATATCTACATAAAAATTATGTTTGTGAAGTGATCTTAGTGCAGTGGTCATTGGTAAGTCCAATTGTATGAGACACCATCACACCAGAGATCGAGTCCCGCTCTCTACGAATGTAAGGATTTGGCTAATGGGCCGGCCTGTTGTGGCCCAAATGTTGACAAAAAAATATTATATGTTTATGTCAAACTCTTTGATCTTTGACTTTTTCCGATATAAATTTGCAAATCTATTGCGTGGGTCTTTGATTCGTGTGAGTTCTTCAATGATGCAATGAAATGGAATCGAAGTATATAAAGCCCGCTAATTTAATCAAGGATGGAGACACTGATGGAGGTTCCAAAAGTGATTCTACAGTTAGAAGCATTATAAGTTTGGAAGATTAGTCGGTGATTGATGTTTCTGGTCAAAATCTAGAGTTTTCTCTTCTGAATAATGTTGATGATTCTGGTACTGAAACAAGAGCTGCTTGATCAAGTAATTGAGAAGCGATTTTCAAATTTGGAAATTGGAATGGTAAACCGTTTTAAAATTGGTTTCAAACCGGATTTATGTGGTTTTCTATCGGATTTGGCCCGTAAATCGTTTAAACTCAGGTATATGGAGAAATATATGAGAACTTTTGATTCGGGTAGAAATAAGTTGAGAATTTACGATTCGAGAATGTATGAGACGAGGTCATTGTTTTAAGTAGTTTTGGTACAATGCAATCCTTCTGAGGAATAATAGGTCGTCGATCATTAACGTGATTATGACATATATCATGTTTTGGATTGTTTATAAAATTTCTATTTTTTATATTTGAATTATCTAAGACTTATATATATACCATCGTGATTATAATTTTCAAATTTTGATTTTTATTATGTTATATTAACTTTTTCTTAGTTTCTCAACTTTCATTAGGTTGGTCATAAAATCATTGTGATAGAGTAGATAATTTTCACCAGTTGTTCATCTAAAATATCTTTGGAGTAAAAAATTCATGGTTAACTAAATTATGTCACAAAACAATTTTAGTAATTATAAGAACTATAATTATGCCAAAATAAAAGTAAAGCGACATCAAATTTGTTTAGTTTGTTCAGAATATATTTTATAGGTGGTGATAAAGAGCATACTTTAACAATAAAATAATTTTGGATGTAAGAACATATTTTTAATGGTAAAACATAGAGTAAAATTGTACATGCACACTAATTAGATGTTGCTTTGATGAATTATTTGCATGTAAAATATTTTGTGAATAAGTTGTGAAACGTTTTTAAAATTTGACAATAATAATATTCGTAATGATGAGTATTTGGCAAAAAAATTGGTAGAATATAATTTAGCTTTAAATTATTTTAATAATTATTATAATATATTAAATATATATAAATAAATAAGTGTATGAAGGTAAATACAAATATGATTTTTGCCTAACTAAAATTAATTATATTTTTAGTTCAGGAAAGAAATTTTCTTTTTATATTTTAAAAATTTGTACAAAATTTAAAATTTATTTTTTCCAACAATTTTTAAACCCGCACATCGTGCGGGTCCTTATATAGTTTCTTAAGATTTTAGAGTGTTATGACTTATGTGTAATAATATATATATATATATATATATATATATTTTAAAAAAAAGGTAGAGAAAAAGAGTTATACACGTTGTCATCCATTCAAAGAAAAAGAAGATGTGATCTCTCTTTTATCCTCTAATCTTGTCGTGATTTGTGAAACATTTTCGCTTTTTGTTTTTTTAAATCTTAAAATTAATTTTCCGTAACCAGAGATGATCACTAAAACTTCAAGCTTCATCTATTGAAACCTAATATTTCCTTTCTCTATCATGTCTTCTCTTGACCATAAGATCACACCTGATACCGAATATGAGAAAAAGACATGCCCTTTTCAAATAACAGAGGAGGATTTAACAAAAGAATCGAAAACTCTTACAAAATATTTAATCCAAATACACAACACAACACACCCCATAGAAAAGCAATTACATAATGGGCCTTATAGAAACTACTTACAAACACACCCCGAAGGCATTAAAGCCCAAACTTATTTGGGTAGGGCTCTCTTCCACTTATTAATATTTATATACCCATTAATATCAATTAAAAATATTATGCACAGGAAAGGAAAAAATAACACACTTGTGATCTGATAATTGGGTAGAACGCGAGTTACAACTGAATTGACTACTCGCGGCGCGTGTAGATTCCGTACAACAGCCGTCTCTGCGAGTCTCTCTGTGACTCTGAGAGTCTGCAGCTCACTCGCTATCATCATTACGGTTATAACAGAACAATATATACATACACACTTATATCGATACATACACTCACTCAACGACAAAAATAACAAAGATCTCTCTCTCTTTCTTCTCTGCTTCACTCGTCTTCTCCATTTACTCTCTTTTTCTTCGTTTTGCAGAGTCTCTCTTTCATCACTTTCTCGGAAAAAAAAAAAGTTTTTGTTTCTTTCTCATTTTGATTCTAGAGAGAGAGATTACGATACGAAGAAGAGAGACCATGGCGCTCGTGAAATCTGAAACGAAGGCGTTGGGAAATCAACAGCAGCATTCTTCAAGGTTTACTTCTTCGCTTTACGTCGGTGATCTTAGCCCAGACGTGACGGAGCAAGATCTCATCAGCAAATTCTCTTTAACTGTTCCTGTCGCCTCCGTTCATCTTTGCCGTAACTCCGTCACCGGAAAATCCTTGTGTTACGCTTACATCAACTTCGATTCTCCTTCCACCGGTAAAACAAAATACAACACTTGGTCCTTTCTTTAAATCGTTTCGTTTCTTAAATCTCTGTTTTTGGTTTCTCTACGTTTAGAGTTTCTTCGTTCGTTTTGTAAAACCCCTAAAATCTTGCTAAAACCCTAGAAATTTCACTAATGATTCTCCAAGATTGTGTTTGATTTAACGATTTTTAGGGAGATTGATGAATCGCTTCTGATTAATCTTTGTTTTCGTGTTGATTCTTTGGGTGGTTTAGCGTCGAATGCTATGGCGTGCTTAAACCATACTGATTTGAAGGGGAAAGCTATGCGAATCATGTGGTCTCGGAGGGATCTTCAATACCGTCGTACTACTGGGCTTGGAAATCTATACGTTAAGAATCTTGACAGCTCGATCACTAGCGTTTGCTTAGAGCGATTGTTTTCTCCCTATGGATACGTACTCTCTTGCAAAGTCGCTGAAGAGAATGGCAAAAGTAAAGGTTTTGGTTTTGTTCAGTTTCATACTGAGCAATCTGCTGCAGCTGCTCGTTCTGCTCTCCATGGCTCTGTGGTTGATGGCAAGAAACTGTAAGTTATAATTGTGACTTTAAAGCATGATTTCTTTATTGATTGATTGAAGGTTAATGATGAGTGATTGTTTGTTTTACTTGGTGTGTTTCTTTCTTTAATTAGATTTGTAGCCAAGTTCATCAGCAAGAATGAAAGAGCAGCTATGGCAGGGCATCAAGAGTCAACAAACGTTTATGTGAAGAACCTGATCGGAACTGTTACAGAGGATTATCTACATACACTGTTTTCTCCATATGGGACAGTCTCAAGTGTTGTGGTTATGAGGGATGGTATGGGAAGATCTAGAGGTTTCGGATTTGTCAACTTCTGCAGTCCAGTAAATGCTAAGAAAGCTGTGGAATCTCTTCATGGACAACCACTTGGTAACTCAACCTTCTTCTTCTGAACCCAATACTTAGTACATTGTCATTAGACCAGAGTGTCTGACTTTAGAACTTTCCTTTTATGATTAGGATCGAAGACTTTGTTTGTTGGAATGGCACTGAGAAGTGATGAAAGGAAGGAGATGCTGCAACAAAAATACAAGGGATGGTTCAATCTGTACGTGAAGAACTTGAGTGAATCAATGAATGAAACAAGACTGCGAGAAATATTTGGAAGCTATGGGCAAATAGTCTCAGCTAAAGTGATGCGTCATGACAATGGTAAAAGTAAAGGATTCGGCTTTGTGTGTTTCTCTAACTGTGAAGCGTCCAAACAGGCTAAAAGAAAGCTCAATGGTATACTATAACTAATGTAGTCTAGCTTATCTTTGCTCTACTAGACCTAACTGGTATTTACTGATTCAATTTGCACGACTATTACTCTTGCTTCTTACAGGGTTTAGAGTTGATGGAAAACCATTTGTTGTTCGAGTTGCTGAGCGCAAAGAGGATCGACTCAAGAGGTTGCAGCAATACTGTCATGGACAACCACAGCATTACACGCAAGTTCCTACTGTCCCTCAGCCAGTCCTCCCATCTGTGCCCAGCAGCTTTCATGGACAACCACATCATTACACGCAAGTTCCTCCTGTCCCTTCACCAGCTCAGGCAGTCTTCCCATCTGTGCCCAGCTGCTTGTATGGACAACCATGTCATTACACGCAAGTTCCTCCTGTCACTTCACCAGCTCAGCCAGTCCTCCCATCTGTTCCCATCAGCTTTCATGGAAAACCACATCATTACACGCAAGTTCCTCCTGTCCCTTACGGGGCATCTTATTACTATATGGCGCCTCAGTTACCACAAATGTTTAGCCACCAAAACATCACCACCTATGTAAGCATTTCTCTGCTTCTTCAAACAAACCCAAAACCTGTCTTCAAAGTAAATATCACTCACACTTCCTATTATTATAACTCAGGTTCCAGCTGGCCAGGCTCCTCTCAAGGAGAAAAGATCAGTGCACCTAGTCTACAAACACCCGGTATGCCTTCATTAACACTAACATGTGCTGAATCTTCCATTATCTCCAAGGTTTTTTTGTTAAGGTTAAAATGTTTACTCAGTCGAAAGTTTTGATTCCTAAGTTGGTATTTTTCTGCAGGCTTATCCCTTTGCCAAAAGTGGTGCCAAACAGAAACTTGTCTTTAAGGGTGAGGGTAACCGAACTTTAGAGGCTGCGACATGCTCAAAAGCAACAACATCTGCTGAGAAACGTAGAGAAGCATCACCCGCTTTGAAAGTAATGTTGTCACCAAAAGTGAAGAAGGCAGAGAAGTCAGGAAAACAAATTGCACGAATTGGAGGGAGCTGCTTAAACATTGGCCCTGCTGCTGTGGCTTGAGATCTCTCACCGCTTAGAATTCCACTGCTTTCATTTTAACCCTTCAATAGCTTTTGCTCATAGAAACTGTACAGATTACAAGAGCTTGGATCTGTAGATCTGTAGATCTACAACTCTTTAGCATTTTAGTCATTTTGTTTTTGTGAAAAAGAACATGCAGAGGTAGGTTGTATATAGTTTCTGGTACTAAGTGTTCTCAAACTTTTGGTTTTCTTGTAGTAAGTTTCGATACTTTTTTAGTAAATAGTGGTGGTTTGATACATAGTTCAAAGAGAAACAAATGTATGACTCAAGGTTTTACAGAAACAGCAAATTGAAAAGAGAAGATATGACATATACTGAAAGATCTATATCATCAACCGATGAGAGAGAAGCCCTGTCCAATTAAAGAACTGGCAAGAATTTCATTGGCAGCTTCAGAGGGATGAACACTGTCCCAGAACACATACTGAGTAGCATTGGGGCATGTCCCCAACGATTTCGGATTGCACAAGAGTGAAGTTGTTTCGACTGTTCCTGTTCCACAACATCCTTTGGTTGCTTCAGTGAATCCTGTTAAACAAAAAAGATAATATGTGTCATGGATTATCTAAAGCCGATCATCAACAACAAGTGTTATAAATATATGGATATCAAGCAGTCCATTTTTGTGACTTACCGGACTTGGAAGGGTTCTGAACAAGATCATAGAGTGGAGTGAAGATGTCGAAGACAACAATTTTAAGACCAGAATACTGCTTCTGAAGCTTTGAAGCAGCTGCGTTAAGCTTCTTGTTAAATTGCTGAGCATCTGTGTTGAGTCTTTGAACACAACCTTTTTCATGGAAACCGAAAAGGGTTCTTGCAGCGGGAAGGCATCCCGTTGGAGGCAGAGAAGTCACACCGATCTTCCTTGCTCCAACCCCGTACACTTGCTGCAACATTTAATCAAAACTCAAAATGTCTCATTTGTCTTTCTTGTATTCTTTGCAATTGAAAACAGAGGGATGGATAACCAAGGAGAATGTTTTACCTTGATAAATGTAGAGAAGTTATCGATAAGGAAAGATCCGTACTGATCAACAGTGTAGACTTTGTTAAGCAGAGGATTCACATAATAGTTTTGAACAAAGTCACTGCTTCCTGCACTTAAGAGACAGATTGCTCCGCTTATGATCGAATCAGCTTTTTTGCTTCCTGCAATTTTTATCAGCTTGCTCTTGTATTCCTTGAAGTACTCAACTTGCTGATACAACGGGATCGCGTGCTGTCCCAAAATAGAAAAGAACAAAATCAACAAAAAAAAAGAAACAGATCTAACAAAAAAATGTATGAACAGTCACTTACATTGATAAGAGCAGCTTTGTCATCATAACCTGAAGCTGCAGAAGCGAAGTTAGCACCAATGAGAAGGTTCTTCCCTGAAGCTTCAGGACTTAGATAAGCTGGTGGGTACTTAGTGAATCCTAGAGTCTCAGCTGTCACAGAGTAAACACACAGAAGACTTCAGTTCCAAAAACAACTTAAAGAAGATAGGTAGCTTGGGTTACAAGTAAAAAACTCTTACCGGTAATATCAGTAGCTAGTTTGCCGTTGCAGAAACGGCCGGTGGGTTTGTGGTTAGCAAAATCACGGCCATAAGGAGGGTAGTCAGCTCTGAAAATGGTCGGAAGGTAGTTGTTGTTGCCGACATCAACTACAGAGTCTCCGAATGTCATGATCGCAGGAACAAGTTGAGCAACGGAGATTTGGAGTACAGAGAAGGTAGAGACCAATGTGAGAAGCAAAAACAACATCGTGCGAGGATCCATGTTTTTGCTTTTGGTATGTGTTAATGGTGAAAGATTACATGTACTTTGGTTTATATATATACATAAACATATAGACAAAGAGGTTAGGAGTTAGTTTACTTCAATGTTGTTGTGTCAACTCTGAATAGTATACACACTCTCTCTCTTATTCATTATTTCTCCAACCATTTTTTTTTTTTTTTGATTCGTGGAAAAAACTGAACCAGCCTGTTTTTTGCATAATTCAATTTTATTAGGTAAATTTCTTAAATAAACTTTACCTTTTAACGGGAAAAAGTTGCACATGGATGCCATAAATAGGATCTGGTCTGTGCTTAAAGTAAAGGAAGATGGAGGTTGTGAGAGTGAGTGAGATATATCATATATAGCTATGGCTAATAAATGAGAGTAGTTTCACGTCGCTTTGAATAATTGATTTAACAATTAATTAAATTCATATGTATAAAGATTTAAGAAGTTGTTATGTTTTTTTTTTCTATTCTTTTTCTTTTGGGAGAGAAATTTATTGCTCTATCTACGTCTACGAATCAGCCTCACTGTGTATAGTGTAGACTTTTTTTTTTGAAATAAATTCTAATAAATGCTGGGTCTTTTAAATAAAACCAGAAAACTTGTGATTTATGCATTATGGATTATGGATTTTTATTTTTTTCATGCGTAAGGTCTGAATATAGCTGACCAAAAATAAAAAAATAAATTTGAAATTTTGAACACAAAGTAGTTTAGATATCATTGTATGAAAACATAAGACATGCATGTAAGTGTAATTAGTGTCGTATAGCAACGTTTTTAACTTAAAATAGTTTGCATCTAAGCCTTTTATAATTATTTCTAATTTTAATTTCTTTTTATGAACAGTTCTAGTGGAGACTAATAGAATCTAAACTATAATTACAAATTGTCTTTCATGATGAGATAAAATAGGTCAAAAAATATAGGTCGCGAACGACGACGAGACGCTGTCTAGTCGTCTAGAAGACTAGAACAAACAGAACAAGGTAAAAGCATTATTATTATTATTATTTTCCCAACAATGTAATGCATTCCACTACAACAAAACCGGTATTTGACGTCGGTCATTATTGACTTTAACGTCATTTTCAGACTGACGTTAAAGTAATAACATCGGTTTTAAAACCGTCGTAACACTGCATGACGTTAAATATATTAACTTCACTTTATAAAATGACGCTTACTTTTGCGTCGGATTAATTAGCGTCAGTTTTAGTAATCTTAGCGACGATTTTTTTTTGACGTATCCTCACTTGTAAACCAACGTGTATTTTTTATTTTTCTCCTGATTGTTTTTATGCTCATCAACAGTCTCTCTGTGAATATAACTCAAATTTAAATGTTATTAAAAAATAACTCAAATTTCAAAAGAAACTCATATAAAAGCTCCATATATTAAATGAATCTGTTTTATATAGAATATAAATGTCACTTTAACAGTCACACACATATGCCATCTTCTTATCCATGTATCTCACTATTTCTCCTCTTCGGTAATTTGCTTTTGTGCTGGCCTGGAATCATATACAAAAACCAGACTTATATAAATATGATAAATTAATGAGTATACTATAATGAAAATGATGTGATGTGATTCTTACATGGTTTTTACAATAGATGAAGAGTGTCAAATGCTGCTGGATGAAACATGTTGTTAACCTCTCTATATCTCCACACCATTTTTACTGTTCTATAAAACTTATGAATGTGTTACATGTCTCTTCCTGCACAAGATAATTCCAAAATCAACTCAGCAAATGAAGTCAAGCAAAAAAATCAGTTCATCATTTAAAGGAAACTGAAATACAAAACCAAAGACTTAATCATATAACTCCAATGGCTAGATAAATTGTAAAGCTTTTAGGCAGTTCAAAGATTACTAGAGGGAATAGCGATTACCTCTTTTGGAAAAGAAACCGGAAGTAGTACTAATCCAACTGTAACATCTCTACCTCTTGCATCAGTTGCCAATCCTGATCATCCACACCTTTTTCCAAACTAAAAATTGACTATTCTCCAACAGCCTAAGGCCCTAAGTTAACATTCTGCAATCTCTTCTCACACTTGTAAACAATCTTAAAGCCATATACCAGTATCTTGATTAAGAAAAATAAAGCTGCAATCTCTTGTTATTCACACCTATTGTAGCTTATGCTAACTCATCTGCCCCTGTGCCATGTAAAACAAAACAGGTACGTTAGTTGCTCTTCTTGATGAGTAAACAAAACATCATTGCCAAAACTAGAGGGTAAATTAAAACAAGGCCAGATTGTGACTGTAATCAATCTAACGATTCATTGGAACAAGTTCACGATGCTCCTTGAAGATCCTCAAAGAGTATACTCTCAAGTCTCAACTTAATGAAGTTGTGGAAAACAAAAACTTGAGGCAGTCTTGGCTTAAATCAACTCCTTTTTCTGAATCAGGTCAATCTGTGACTTCAATCTCTGGCATTGAGATGTGTTCCTCTGTACCAATTGAGAGCCAACTAAAAGGATCGATGCATTCAAACACTAACATTTCAATTTTCCGCACAAACTATCACGATTCTAATCAATGTCCGATAACCTAACGGAGAACATCTCCTATCAAGTTCCAAGTTAGAATCCATACCTGAGTTGGCGGATTCGATGAGAGAGGATGCTCGATCCGTCACAGAGAGCATTGATTTTAGATCTGCTTCTCCGCCTTTGAGCTTGAATCCAAATTGATTGAAATCGGAGCTCCATATACCATAGCGACGAGCCGGCGAAGAACTCGTAAATGGAAGAGATGAGAAATAATCGAAAGCTCATAAAATTATGTTAATGGAAAAAATCAGTTTTTTTAATCTTTTAGATAAATTGACACAAAAAAAGGTGTCGGTTTCTTAAGTGACGCAAAATTCCTTCCTAATCGAAAATTTTAAGTCGGTTTATCAACTGACTTTAATATACCGACGTTAACCAGCGTCTTTTTTGTAGTGTTCGTTATAGTAGAATCGATTAATGCATTCTTTTGCCCACACTTTTCTGTATCCCGTTATTATTGGTTGCCAAAATGCTACAAATACGAGGTAACCGTAAATATGATGAACTCTTCCTTTACATAAAAAGCAAAAGTAAATATAAACTCTTTAAAAGAAATACCATTTAAGGATAAAGAAAACATAGAGAAAATTTGGACCGTTTATTCATACATAATATAAAATGTCCAAAGATCTTCTTTATAATAACGTACATTGTAAATATATAAATACTAAAAAATAAAGAGGAACTATTTTATTATATATGATTATTTCTACAAAATTCGACGACGTACGATTCCTCATTTATCTCTCTCTCTCGCTCTCTCTCTTTACTTGGGCCTACGTGCTGTCTCCTTTGGCCCCGCCTGCCTTGCCAACTGTTCATTACAAAACTTAATTAACTTCATGAGCAAATACACTACTGGTAGTATAAGAAAAAGTGATTAGTCCCATGATTATGTGATTCATTAAGGTATAACTAAGTGATCAGTGGCTTGCCTGGAAGTAATGTTCAAGCTTCTTTCTCAACGTTGAATGTTCTTTCTTCAGTTGATGAAATGTCCTCAAGCATCTGTGGATCGGTCGGCAAGTTAAAAGAAAACTAATTAGGGAGTCGAAAATCAAACAAGGCAAAAGTTTAAGGTTCATTGGATTGCTTCCGTATCTTTATATATTTATTTTCAGTTTGACCCCATAACTTTGTATTCCATCAAAAACGAGACACATGAAGGTGTAAGTGTTAAAAGACGAACATACCCTTCAGCATTTCCAGCTCTGCAGTATTCTCTAAACTTTGTGCATTCAGCTTTCACCTTACTTGCCCCAATACTACAAAAAAAAGGAAAACACAACATTATATTATGTCAATAGTAGCATTGCAAACTACGATCATAAATTTTTTTTAGTCAACTAAATTTTGTCTATAAATTATAATGACAGTGGAAGTATTTTGTTATGTGCTTTATTTTAAAACTCTTCTTTTCTTAAACACATTTAAGTAACTACTAAAATTTTTGCATTTTTTTCTTAAATATATACTATATATTTTTTTTTAGGATAGTAATTGATTTTCTCAAAAAATACCTCGTGCTGCTTCCCTTAAACTGATGCATGTAAGTATCGAGCCTATTGAAGTCAAATGATCCTCTTTCCCTGCATTGTTAAAATAAATTAGAAAAATTGAAACAAAATACGCAAAAATATATACATATAAAATTATAAAAGAAAAACTACTCACAAAGCTTGGTCAATGTTATTGATTAATCGAGCTGAATCTTTGAAGTATAATGCGGAAACTTCTTCAACAAAATTAGGGTTTGCATCATCTTGGAGCTCTTCTAACTCCATGAATTGTTCGTCGAGATATCCCTGCATGCATTTTCCCCATATTAGCTTTTGATTCATTCATTTTTCTATTTTCTTAGAAGAGTTTCATAACTAGTAAGAATATAAATAAATACAAAAACACTACGAAAGAAAAATTAAAGAAACCTGATCAAAGAGGGACTGCTTAATGAGTGCCACCTGCCTTTGCATTTTTGTTTAAACTTTGAGGAAACTTAACAATAACTAAGTGAGAAATCGCCCAAACTAGTAATTCGTTTTTATCTTAGGTAATTCGTGTGGCAATGCAATAATGAAACGGTGGACATCTGATATATATATAGGGGAAAGATAGAATATAAAATAATTTTATATTACACATCAAAAAAGAGAAAGTAGAAAAGAGAAGAGAATATTTATAAAAATGATGGGAACATAAAAATGATGGGAACCTGCAACGTAAGGGACATGAATTATGTATTCTCATACTCTCGAAAATTTAGGAAAAGGAAACGTGTATTCGGTTTTATCAGCTTCGTTAACAAATATATGCATTTCTCAATATATTTTTATTTATATTTAATTACATATCGTACGTGTAATATGTCTCCGTACAAGTTTTATATGTTTATATTCATTGTTATCTTTTAAGTTTTGAACATGCATGAGATTTTAATATATTAGTGAATTCCTCAATATAAGTTGTTTATCCCTACTATTATTTTGAAATACAGTTTATGGAGTAAACCTTCGTTTTGTAAGAAATTACAAGGGTATGCCATTGGAGTTATGACCAAATTAATTCATTTAAAAAAGGTTAAAATCGTCATTCAATCGTTTCTCTATTCGGATAAACACACGGATCCTTTTTACCCAGTATTCGACCCGGTTTCATTTTTAATCTCAGCCGTTCAATATGTTTTTAAGAATAAATCGGAATCGTTCATTGACTAAACCTAAAAAACATTTTTTCTTCACCTCGCTCTCTCTCTCGCCGTCTCTCCCAAATGGATTTAAAGTTTTTTTCTTTTTTGACGACGGAGTGGAAGAGATGCAGAGGAAGAGAAGAAGGAAAAGAATTTTCATTATGCTAAGGTTTTAGTTTCTTTCCTCTTTTAATTAAGTTTATATTTTAAGTATATGTTTGATGATTAAAACCAAGTTTAATTGGAATTTGGTTTCTGAATCTTGATGTGTAGTGGTTTTGGATTCTTCTCTGGTCATCAGAATGATTTTGAGATGGTAAACTCAATCTCACAAATCGTCAATAACTCAACCTCAAAATCTGTCTGATTCATCTCTCCGATCAAGTAAGCTCGGATACCGATTGTTTTCTTTCGATCTGAATCGATTTGTATAAGATTCTCTTCTGGTAGGTTCTATGGTTTTAAATGTTTTTTTCTTTTGGATTCATGATATGATCTTTAACCTTTTATTTGTATTTGTATGTGAACTCTAGATGTGTTTGAATCATCAAGGCGATTTAGGAGAACAAAGCAAGAGTACTTGGTATATCTTGAAGCTCTGCTAAGGTTAACACAAATAGTTGGTTTGATAATTTGATTCCTACTATAAGAATTCACTTATTGGAGGTACTATAAGCGGAGTGCTATTGTTGGAGATGGAATGGGGACTATGGTGGCAAGGTATACACAACTGTTTTCAATTGCAAATGATTCAAATTTTTAATCTTTCTTACAAAAGCTTTCTGGCCCTTACTGTCACAGTGACGTATACGAAGGAACCCGAGAGGCGAAAGTGGAAGATCTTACTGGAATTAGAAAAACAATCAAACCTCTGGAAGAATCAGGGGTTTTAGTTTGCAGAATTGATGAAGAGGTTTGCCTTTAGCCCATAGCCTTAGCCTTAAGTTCTAAGCCTATTGCTTTGTTGTTAAGATTAAAGGAATAATTGGTTTCTTTCTGTGTTTAGCTACTGCAAGCTTTGGATTCATTTGTGGTTGTGGAAAGGGAAGGACAGATTATCGCTTGTGCAGCTTTGTTCCCTCTCTTTAAAGAAAAGTGTGGAGAAGTTGCAGCTATTGCGGTTTCATCAGATTGCCGTGGACAAGGACAGGGAGATAAATTGCTCTGTATAATCATAAACTTTGAGTATTGTGTGTTTACAATCTACAGTTAAAAGAAAATTCAGTTTCTTAGACTATCAATTTCTTGCAGATTACATTGACAAAAAAAGCGTCAGCTCTCGGACTTGAGATGCTTTTTTTGCTAACAACGAGAACAGCTGACTGGTTTGTGAGACGCGGGTTTCAGGAATGTTCAATCTCGATGATACCAGAGGCAAGACGAGAAATAATCAATCTTTCGAGGAGATCGAAGTATTACATGAATAAGTTATTGCCAGACAGGAGTGGGATCTCTGTTGTTCGTACGTTTCAGTTTGGCTCATGAGAATGACGAGAAGAATGTAACTGACACAGAATTATTTTGCTCAATGTATAAGATTCTGTCGAGTTTTGAATGAATCAACATTATTTCCAACGCCGTAGCATCTATCACTTTGAGTTTCTCCACAAGTCATCTCCTTCGTGACACCATCTTCTCCTCTGCTGTCTTGATCTCGGGGAATGAGACAATGGGGAAAATACGTATGTGCTCATCAAATCTATACTTTTAAACAAAAGTATATAATATTTTCATATTTATATTTGAAAGTGATTGTTTTCCATATTAATATTTTCTACTAATTTTCTTCGTGATCAATTTATATAATATTTTCATATTTATATTTTCTACTACTTTTCTCTAGGTATGCTTTGGTTTTTCATATTAATATTTTCTACTACTTTTCTCTAGGTATGCTTTGGTTTTAATAACTAAATTTAAATTACATATTCAAATAGAAAATTCATGTATTTCGTCTAAATGTTTTAGCCAAACTTTTTAAATAACAATTATATGATAGGTAATTATTATAGAGAACGGTTATGAGACTTAAAATTTTTGATAGGACAAGAATGGATAAGATATGAATGGACGAAATGGAACGGGATATGATGGGATGTAACGGAACGGGACGAGACGAGACTAAAATTTGATATTGGGATTTAATACTAATATTGTACATACACTTAATTTATGTATTTCAAATAACAAATTCTAACTCACTTTTACGAATTTAAAATTTATAAAAAAATGTATCACGTGCTATATTTTGGAATAATGATTTGAAAAGTTTAGGAATTTTTTTATATTAATAACATGTAAATGATGTCATTTATATAAAAAATAAAATCTTATAGAAAGAACGTTTAACAAACCGGAACGGGTAATTCAAACAATAAAAATATTTATCTAAACTACTTCTAATTAAAAGAACACAAGATGAGATAAAAAATATGGGTAATTAAATTTAATTTTAACTTTCAAATATAAAAGATAGATATAATACAAGAACATGTTGTATGCTGATATAGTACTTAGAAGATATTAAGAGTTTTAGTGGTTAATGGGTCTTTTTGTATTGTGTTATCTATACAAGATATATATTTTTAAAAGGTTGACTATGCGACATATAATCAGTTACATTGGAACGGGTACTTTGAAAATTTTGGATATTTTTTAAAAATAATTAAATATTTTTTTTGGATAATTTTAACTAACTAATAAAAAATAGTATTGAAGGGGATATTTATGGTGAAAGAGATGGTAAAAGTAAGGAATATTTGCTACCTAAATAGTTATGATTATTAGGAAATCATTTTATGCAATAGTAAAAGTAAATAAAATATTGCCCTATCTTATACCATCTCTATATTTATAGAACAAAATCTCTACCTTGGAATAATTATCTAAACTATTTCTAATCAAAAAACAAGATGAGATCATATATTTTTAAAAGGTTGACTATGTGATATGTAATCAGTTACTCTGGAACGGGTAATTTGAAAATTTTGGTTATTTTTGAAAACAATTAAATAGTTCTTTTTGAATAATTTCAGCTAACTAAATAAAAGTAAGTATTTAACGGAGAATTTGGGTATCATGTATAAATTATTTACCCAGTCTCTATTAATAAAGATAGTCTAACGAGTGAAGTGACCTTAGTCCAATGGCAGGAGGTAAGTCCATTTGTAGAAGGCACCATCACACCCGGATCGAGTCCCGGTTCCTACGAATGTAGGAATTTGGCTAATGGGCCGGGTTGTGCCCCAATGGTTGACAAAAAAAAAAGTCTAACGAGTAATCATTTAAAAGACGGAATGGGACGGTACATGGAACAAGACAAAATGAAACGGTACAGATGGGACGAGAGGGGATGTATTTCCCGCTCTAAAGTACATACGTCTAGATTATATCTTCTAAGTACTATATTGGTATTAGGATGTAGAGATGGGTCTGTGTCAAAGTTAATATTCTGCTCACTAAAATTAAATGTCAAAAATAAGTACATAGTACCAATAATATGTTGAAAATGTGTAATAATTTAAATATAACTAATACAGTATTATTAATTTCAAATTATAATAAACATATTGGTCCGTGCAGTAGCACGGGTTACTACCTAGTTTATTATTAGTAGTGTAAAAAAGAATATAAACAAACTACTGTGGATGATCGATATTGCCCCCAAAAATGATTGAAATGCTTCAAAATCTCAATAAATTAATCATAGGATCTCATGAATGGCGAATAGCGGAATATATCTAATACTATTATTTAAATACTTACATCATAGAAACAGGTAAATTCCAAATTTGAACCCAAAAGCTAAACGTTGCTGCTGTACGAAACACATCTTTGGAAATGGCAGCAAAATATATACTAATAAAATGAATTTGGACAAGAATTTTTCTGAAAGTGAAAAAGAAAAGTTCCAATTTAAAAATGGTATACAGTTCAAGAGAAATATATTCTCAACAAATCAAATGACCGTTTCCGTCTTGATTAATTACTGAATATTTAATACATGTTTTCACAAAGTTTCTCAAGTTTCTTTAATATCAGTATAACATTTTGGGCATTTTTTAAGGTTTTGATTTGCATAATATAGTTTATTTCTGGAAAAAAAAACATACATATGAATAAAAATGAGCAACAAAAAAAATGGTTTGTTTCTTAAAGAAAAAAAAAAGGTGGAACTAGCATTGTAACAAACATTATTATGGTAGAATTGATTACTTTATTTCGAATAATTTGTAGCTACAAAATTTTAATCAGTGAACATATGGAAATGACCAAAACTATATATGTTAATTTCAAGTATTTAATATTTTCATATTTTCTTATACTAAATGGACATCTACATATATAGTACACATAATAATTGTGCAAGTCTTATAATTCTTATCAAGTTTTTATATTTCCTCTGCAAATAAATGTCATTTTGACATATTTCACACAAATTAAAAAACGCTAAAATATATATATACAATATATTCTTATTTAATAACTGATTAATAGTTTATTTTAATTCTAGATTAAGGGTAAAATTAGTAATTCTAATGTAAAAATATATTGGAAATGCAAAATGACATTTTTTTTTAAACAAAAATAAAACTCTAGAATGATACTTTTTGTGAAAGAGAACGGATGTCAGATAAAGTTGATGTTAAAAGACAAATATCATCTAAATTCAGCTAATTAAGAAAAAGTTAATTTTTTATAACAACAACATCAACCTAAAAGAAAGAAAATGTTTTACTACTAGTTATATATATATATATATATGTGTGTATATATATTATTTTTTGAACAACTACGTACTAGTTATATTTTGTATATAAAATATAAAGATAAATATATATATATATATATATATATATAAAAAGATAAATTTGATTTTATTGGGTGTATTACACAACTCTTGGGCACTACAAATTTAATTGTGTGAATGAATATTCAAAATTTCTTTACCGTTTGACAAAACAACAATGAAGGTGAAGGTGTGTGCTGGTGAGAGGGTGTTGTGTGCCAAAGAAAGGCTAGTGCTTGTGCGGATCCGTGCGTTTCCTACTTCTATTTTGTTAAAACAGTTGCTAAAAAAAAACTAATGGAGGATATGAGGAGATACGCCAAACCAAAAAAAAAACAAAGAAAGAGAGAGGGAATAAGATACATATGTCCAACGAGTAATAATAAACCATAAATTTCTGTTATTGGAAACAAGGAACAAGTATCTAAAAAGGAAAAACTGAACCAAAAGCAGAGAACATAACAATTGTGATCTAAATGATTGACACAAAGACATAAAAGATCTTTTTATCATTACAGCATGATTTGTTCCTTCTCTCTCTATCTCTCAGACAAGCATCGTGAGATATATCGAATTACACAAGAGAGAGAGAGAGATTGATCATGTACAGAAAACTTCAGCTTTATTTATTCCTCCGCCCACCAAACCAATCTCACATAAAGAGAGTTGTCTAGTACATATTTTTGGGTGGAAGTGGGTTTAGAATATAAGTTTTATTATTGCTTGCTGTCTCATCTCGATTATTCTCCTTAATTCCGACCTTCCTCTCTAACAACAAATACTTTATACCCGAAAAATTAGAAAGAAAAATCATGCAAAAGCTGGTGAGGTTTAACATCATAAAAAGACAAGTGATCATATCTAACTTACCTTTGGTATTTAAATCTAATGTCATTTTTTTTTTTTTTTTACTTTTGTTTTATCATAGTGCATAAAATCCTAATAAATGCTGATGAATCTCATGACAATTATTTAATTTTTGTTTGGGTAGTTGGATTGATACATATGCCATTTTAATTATTGGAAACATCAATCACTGTAAATTTCTGAAAATGATCACATCTTATAATTCAATTTTTGTTTTTAATGAAGTTTTGTCTATTTATAAGCTTTAAGGGTAGTATTATTGTTATCATGAACTCTATATCTGTCATGCACCTCTCGTTGGGAGAAAGTATGAGGAATTGAGTTTTACTATTAGGAAATGGAGTACTAAACTATAGGGTCAATAGCTTATACCCATAAAGAAGACAAAATCAGTCTTCTGATTCTTTAGTAGGTTAGCTTGTTCCACTATTAATTAGTTCCTATGATTGAAACATTAATACATGTTTAATTGATTTTAAAAATGATATATAGATATTCTTCGGAAAGTTTGTCTTGAGATTTTTTGTTTGATAGACATGATGCGAGAATTTGTGCTACTAAAGTTATAACAAGTAGCTATTAGCACCTAATTTGAACTAAGTATTTCGTAAAGGGCACAATGTTGATTGGCTCCTGACTGAAGATGACTCGTTAAAAGTTCACAAATGTCGACACGAAAAGAGTTTTTTTTTTTCTTATAATTATGCAGATTACTCAATTAAAACATTGTTCTCAAACAATATCCAATTATTTGAAAGACGTAACTTCAATCATCTATCACCCCGTTAAATAAAGTATATGCTAAACACATTTATTTTTATCCTCTATCACCTTCATGAATAATTACACCTCTGCGATATTATGAACATGATTCCCCTCAATCCGAAAAAGCTATATCCTATACAATTATTTAAAAACCAAATAAATCGGCCGATAACGACTAATCATAATCATAAAAGTAAAAACAACAAAATATAGACCCGAGTTTACATTAAATCATAGGGAACCGTCTTCCGACATAACATGTTAATAATATCCAGTTTCATTTACTCATCCCAACTAAAAAATACTATCAAGTTTTGAGTAGCTGTCGTGGTTGAAAGTTGAAACAAATTTTTGAGTATAAATGTGACAGGTGCAAAGAAATTTTTTAAAATGGTGCTATTGCTAACATAATGGCCACTGCGAAGAAGATTGAATGTGTTTGTGTAGATGAAGCTGTACAACCACGGCAACCATAGCAAACAAATTTCATTACTGTTTTACAATCAAAACTGGTGACAAGAAACCATCATAATTAAGGACGTTTGACCTTTTATTAGAGGATTTGATTTACATATAGAAAGATTATAAGAGATGACAAATTCTTCTAGGAACACGATTTTTAGCATTGTTCTTATAATTTTTAGTATCATTTGAGTGAGGGTGGAACTCTAAGATATCCTCGGTGGCTTATTTAGAACATGGCAATTGGTACCCAAGATATTAAAGTAGATGTTGTAGTTCCTTATCATCCCTAAAGACCACCACCTTACCTTTACGTTAGAGAATATTTTCCATAGAAGTCCATTTAGAGTATAGTGGTCGTATAGTCTCTAGACCTAAAAAAACTTAGTTAAACATAATTTAGGACTTAGCTTAGCTAACCCTTTTTCAAAAAAAAAAAAAAAAAAAAAAGAAGGACTTCTATAGCTTAGCTAAACATTGGTGAACAAAAAAAGAAAAAAGAAAAAGCTAGTTAAACATAATTTAGGCTCCTACCGGCCAGGCGGCCACCAGTTACTATTATTTATAAAGGCTTAATTTATGGTAAAACATAGATCAAACCCTAGTGTTGAAAATATCTCTTTCTAGTACTCATGCATTCATGGTCACACAAGACTCTATAATGTAAAGTACTAAAATATGGGGTCTAACTTACTTCAATCTCAAATTTTAAAGAACTAAGAACTTTGTTGCCAAGTGCTTGTGCGGCCAGACATACAACAATGATTTGAAATTCTATAGATGTACATGGCCACCTCAAACGCTTCTACCAATATAACTGGACACAACCGGCGATTGATATATGTTGGATCCATTCAAACCGGAAAATAATTACAAGAATAATCCTGATACAAGAGCCGTAATAGTCGTTAGAGAAGCGAAAGAGACGGTAGATTGAAGCACAAGAAAGAACATATTTAAAAGGTACGAAGATAATGTGAATACACATTTATATTTTATTTTTCTGAAAACAAATGTGAATACACACATTTGGAGAAATGTTGACACATTTTTACTATTTTAGCATTAGAGAGTGGCTTGTTTGGAATATTTTTAGGAACTTATATGCGGGCTGAATTGCAATCATTTACAAAATTCGAGTTTAGGTTCCCTTTTCATTTTCTTGAAATTATTCCCAACGCAGCATTGATTCTCTACTCCTGATTTGATTTGTGCTTCCATTGCTGAAAGCAGCTTCACACCAAAGAACAAATACTCTTACCTTTTTTGAGTCTCTTTCTTTTCTGCTTATATCCATTTTAATGTTCGACTCGAACATCTAACAGTAGATATGGTTGAACGGTAGCAATACATTTATGATTTGTAACATTTCTTATTCTCTAATCTCTAAAATAATTAATAAGAATGCCATAAACATTAGAATCAAGGATATTATTGTAAGTTACGCTTATCTTATGTAAGTATGACGTGATGCTGAGAAATGTGTTTTGACTGTTTGGTAAGTCTGTTGTTACAGTTTGCTCTGTTTTTTTTTTTTCTTTGGTAAGAAGTAAGTACTTGTTCTGTCTCTCTAATGGCTCAAAGCTTGGTTTGTTTCGTCCTCAAACCAAGAACATCCTCTGCTTTAATCCGGTCTTCTTCATTTCTTAACACAACAACATTAGATATCTCAGATAGCCTGGATCGCGCTGTTGCCTTTACTCAAATCTGCACCATTCACCGAGCCATTTGAGTGAAATGCCGATGGTCTTGAGGGCTCTAGTTTCAATGATAGCGGGGAAGCAGAAGGAGAAGTTTCAGTCCCATGTTTTGTTCCCATTCCTATGCTAAGCTGAGACATACCAACCAGCTCGTCCATGTTCACACGTTCTTTAGCAAATCCAGGTTTTGGTTTTAGGACCTGATGCTGCTGAGAAAATGTCTCAGCTTCTAAAGCATGTTCTGTTCCCTGAAGTGACGTGGAAGTGGCAGGGAGCCAAATCGTGTAAGTGACTGGAAAACAAGGAGGATAGAAACCTCCCGGGACTAGCATTGGTGAAACCCCGTTCGATGGTTCTATAGCTTCTTCAGGTTTATCCTGAGGTGGCGCCTTGGCTATGACCGCTTCAGGTTCCGTGGTATTATTGAGTGAGAGCTCTAGTGAAGGAAGGTAACTTTTGTTCTCAAGCTCCTTGCTTGGAGAAGAACGGTTTACGGTTTGGTCTTCTTGTATTGGCGATGAATCCATTACCTAAAAGGCAGCAAAATAGAGGAGACACACTCTTTATACAAGTTTCCCAAAAATATTAGAAATAACAGAAAATCATAAAGAGATGAATTGATACAAACCATTTCATCAGTAACCATGTCAAAGAGGCTAGACCGTCTTTTCCTGCGGCTGGAACTCGTATGGCGAATGAAATACTTTTGAGCATGACTAGCCACTTGTGTTGGAGTTCTTGTAGTTACATAGTTTCTTGAAATACCACGCCAATCTCCTTTCCCAAGTTTCTGAAGTCCGACTAAGAATAGCCTGTGTTCTTCCTCAGTCCAAGGAATACCTATAGTAACCCCAAATATAACATATATCACATTTAATAACCAACCCACATAATGACCCTAGTTCAACAATATGATCCACCAATGAGGGTAACCCATCCAAGACCAACAAAAGAAACTAAAATTAATCCAACAATTCCACTAACCGGTTACACCTAAAACCATTTCAATTCCTCCAATAACCACCACTAACCACTACCAATTTCAAAAAGCATAAACCTTTAGACCAATTTCAATTACAAATCAAATTGCAATCAGACAAACCAGGCTCTCACATTAACAAGATTCAAAAACGTAAAGTCGTGTCCTTTTTTACCTCGCTTCCTCTCTCCACGACGGAGACTAGAACCAGAACCATGAGCAGGATCATCAGATAAGTACCCTTCATTATGATGCAAACCAGAGTATCGGGCATGATCCGATAACGGCGAGTCGTTATGATTAGACGTCGCTAAAGGAGAAGACGGAGATAAACGGTGGTGCGTAGTCGCAGCCGCCGCAGCAACAGCCAATGCAGAGAGATTACCCATACTCGCACTCTTTTTAATAATCGAACCATCCGTTAACCTCACACCGAACAGCTTCACCGCCGAGGAGGAACAAGACCCTCCTCCTCCTCCTCCTCCACCACCGCACGTACCACGCGTTGGACACGTGCGTGAGTTGTGTCCATTGTTGCTACAATGCGAACACCGACGAGTCATTCACACAAAACACACAAACAAACAAAAACAAAGAGAGAACCTTTTTGGTAATAAATGCTTCTTGAAAACAAGTTTGTTTCTTTTGTGTGTGTAGTATACAAGAATTGAATTCAATGAAGATTTTTATTTTTATTTTAGATAGAGATAATTTTGCAACCATGGGAAAAGACTTGGTTTTGATTTCTTATGGAAAAAAGAAGAAGTCAAGGGTAGTTTCGGTATTTTGAGTTTCAAAAGATGAGAGGATTGTGCTGGATCGTACGTTGAATTCGCGTTTTTAATTACTATTATAAGCTTTTATTTATCCTTTTTATCTTACCTGGAATTTTTTTATTTTTTTTTGATAGACAAACAACAGATTTATAATAGATATATAGAGAGGATAATTTTAAAAAATAGAAACAATGGTACCGACAAATTCAGTTCTTGTAACCAAGATAATGTAATAATAATAATATGAAAATTTAAAGATGTGAGGATAATATTATTTAAAAACCTAAATCTGTCTAGAAACTCAATAAACTAATGTTTTGATTTCAATCCACTTGTTACGCGATCTATCTATATAAGAAAGAAGAAGCACGTGGTCTTACAAGATAACACGTTTTGAATATATGGAGATGAGACAAGTGGTTTATATTTAAAGAGAGATTTTGATGATAGTATCACAAAGCGTAATACACACATATTATATATTATGTGTAGTTAGTTTCTTTAATTAGTACGAAAATGTGATTGAGATTTGAACAAAAAAAAGCTTTCATAACTTCATAATAAACTCTTTTTTTCCTTCACAAATCTTGAAAGAAGTATACTCCACAATATTAAAAGAAACACATTTGACTTTCTTTTTTTTTTTTTTTGCCAGTATGATACAAGATTGACTCAAACGAGCCACTCTAGCACGGCGCGCCAGTTTGTCCGCTCTACCATTCTGTGATCTTGGTATCTGAACGAGAGAGAATGAAAAGAACTCACCCTTATCTTCATCAATAACATCCAGATATGTCTTGAAAGCAGGCCAATCGGAAGGCGAAGACACCATCTTCACCAAATCAGAACAGTCTGTGAGAAAGACGACTTTCTCGATGTCAGCACCAATCATACACCTCATGGCCCAGATAAAGGCTTCTACCTCTGCGTGAAGCGGGGACAAGCTGCGACGAGAATTAGATGCACCCATGGTATGAGATTCTCCGGCAGGAGAAGTACAATACCATCCGCTACCCATAAACTTGTCAGTCGCCTTCCAAGATCCATCGATAAAGCATCGGTAACTAGACTCATAACCATGAATCACGTTACAAACCTGTGTCATAGATCTAAGTAGAGGCGGAGGAACATCGGTGGACAAAGATCCGGATAGGTCTTCCTGAGCGGAAGACCAAAGTTTGGATTCCTCCTCTGCTATTCGTAGAATTGCTACCGGATTGGAATCCAAGTTGCTAAAAAGTTTGTCATTCCGAGCCTTCCAGATATACCATAAAATCCACGGAAACATCTCCACCGAAGGAATGTCTTGAAATCTCCAAAATAAGGAATCCATATTAGCATATATAGACTCCGATGGGAAACAACCCGAAGCGGTCGGAAATTGAGACAATCCCCACACCTGCCTAGCCGGAGGACATAAGAAAAGAGCGTGGTTAACTGTCTCCTCCGTCCCCCCACAAATTTCGCATTCCATACCACAGCTTAGTCCACGACGTCGTAAATTAGCTGTTGTTGCCATGCAACCCGTAATTGCTTGCCACAAGAAGTGTCTGAGTTTTGGTGGACACCTAATCTGCCAGACAAATGCCTGCAGTGGGATAATATTAGGGCCAGAACTAGGAAGACCACTCTCTGGTCTCCGTCGCAATGCCTGGTATCCAGATTTAACTGTATAGCTACCGGTTTTAGTCAAATGCCACTCCAAGCTATCCGGTGTGGTAAGATTACCAAGAGGTAAGGCAGAAATAAGGGCTACATCCTCCGGCACAAAAGTTGCCGAAAGTAAAGCCTGATCCCGGAACGTGAAGTCCTGTCAATAAAATTTTCAACTCTAAGCGTTGGATCGACAGGCGATCCGAACGCAATGCTGGTCTCGGGGTTGAGCAGGTATCCAAGGGTCGACCATACCGAAATGGAGTCCCCAGTTCCTACCCGTGTAATGAGTCCTTTATTCACCAGAGAGCGAGCAGAAATCATACTTCGCCAACCATAGGATGGAGAGTACGATTTGATAGGATCTAATGGATCCGAATGCCTATAATATCGTCCTTTGAAAACCTTTGCAAATAGTGATTCTGGAACTGAAATCAAGCGCCAAAGTTGTTTAGCTAACAATGCGGTATTGAAATCGTCCAGACACCTAAATCCCAAGCCTCCCTCCATTTTATCTACACACAATCTGTCCCAGGCTATCCAATGTAAACCCCGAGTGTCTCCCGAGGAGCTCCACCAGAAGTTGGAGATGGCACTAGTCAGTTTCCGTGTAACTGTTTTGGGGATTCTGAAGCAGGACATAACAAAGGTAGGAACTGATGTCGCGACCGATTTGATCATAACTTCTTTTCCTCCCCGAGATAGTAACCTGGCAGGCCAACCCCCAGCCCGTTTTTGTAACCGGTCTTGGACGAAAGAGAAGATCTTGGTTTTCGATCCACCAAGACTTTCCGGAATTCCCAAATAAGAACTCATACCACCTAAAGCGGTAATCCCCAAAATACCTTTTAATTCCTCACGGACAGCCGTATCTACCGTATGTCCAAATTGAACGGAGGACTTTTGGAAGTTTATCCGCTGTCCAGAAATCCTCTCATATTGCCTAAGAATCTCTAAAATAACTTCACACTGCTCTTTTGTGGCCCGGCAGAAAAACAGACTGTCATCTGCAAATAGTAGATGTGAGATTGCCGGACATGCAGTGGAAACCTTGATACCCGTAATAAGCTTAGATCGTTCCGCTTTCTGTAAATTTGCAATAAGGACCTCCGTGCAGAGGATAAAAAGATAAGGTGACAAGGGGTCTCCCTGACGGAGCCCTCTTGATGGTATGATAGATCCATGGGGTTGACCGTTTAATAAGATACTATATTCCACTGTTGTCACGCACCACATGATCCAGAAAATCCATTTCTCACAAAAACCAAATTTCCGTAGTAAGGCCTCAATAAAGGGCCATTCTACTCGATCATAGGCTTTACTCATATCTGTTTTGATAGCCATAAACTTGCCCTTACAAGAGGGATTAGTTCGAAGACCATGAAACATTTCCTGAGCAATCAAAATATTGTCCGTGATTAAACGGCCTTCGACAAACGCCGATTGCGTCTCAGAAATTAAAGCTGGCAGGAACTTACGCAACCGTTGACATAAGATTTTCGAAATAACCTTGTACCCGACATTACATAGACTAATGGGCCGCCATTCAGTCATCCGGGTCGGTTTGTCTACTTTCGGGATAAGACAAATATTAGTCCTATTGAGGCGTTTGTCAAAATAACCCACCTGAAAGAAAGATTCTACCGAAAACTTTAAGTCAGCTTTAACTGTGTCCCAAGCACGCTGATAAAACAGGGCCGTCATACCATCCGGTCCCGGGGCTTTATCAGGATGCATCATAAATAGAGCCTCTTTAATTTCCTGTGTTGTGACTGGCTTAGTCAGTGACTCATTAATATCATCCGATATAGCGGAGCTTATTTCACCTAACGATTCCTCTATTTCTGAGGGTTCGGTGGACATGAACACCTCCTGGAAATATGAGGTCGCGATATTCTGTATCCGAGGCTCCTCTGTAGTCCAATGACCGAACTCATCATGCATTCCAACAATCCGATTATTAGCTCTTCTTAATTTCGTTTGGGCATGAAAATAACTAGTATTTTGATCGCCGAAACGCATCCACTTACTTCGACTCTTCTGATACCAGTAAATTTCCTCATCCCTATAGGCTTCACGCAATTTCCAATTCAATTCCGAGATAACCTCAACAGAAATAGAGTCATCCTCCTGAGCAGTTGCTAACTGGGCTTTTAACTCTTCAATTGTTTCTCTTCCAAATGGAGCCAGTCTTTTCCTCCAGCGGGAAATAGCTTGACGGCATTTTATTATTTTGTCCATTAAATTCCTGGATTCCCCTGTCTCCTCTGAATCCCAACCCTCCGAGATAGCTTCACAGAAACCCTCTTTCTCCAACCATCGGCGATCAAAGCGAAACATGATCCTCCCTCTTCGAACCGTATCCTCTAAAGAAGCTAGCACCGGTTTATGATCCGAGGCTATCATTGGTAAATATTCCGTGAATGCATTCCGAAACAAATCATGAAGCTTCTCATTGGCTAGGGCACGATCAAGGCGACACCTAATTGGCTTCTTATCCCGCCAACCCCGCCAAGACAAACTATCCCCGACAGCTGGAAACTCTAATAATCCACAATGCCGGATCATTGTGTTAAAATTCACGAAAGAAGAAGCGTGACGGAGTCTTCCGCCTCGTTTTTCGTGGTTACCTTTAATTTCATTAAAATCACCTATAAGGAACCAAGGGGCATCACGAGATAAGCCAATCCGCGTTAATCTTTCCCATACTAAATCTCGTTTCGTTGGAACCGGATCACCATAAACAAAAGTAAAGAAAATAACATGTCCTTTGTAAGTAAGTTCCAAATCAATTAAACGATTGGACTCAAATAAAATTGAAACATCAAAAGTATTATTATAAAATAGGGCTAAACCGCCACTACATCCAATAGGATCAACTGTTTTTAAATTTGAATAACCAAAATGACCAACAAAAGGTTCCAAAACAGATAAAGGTTGTCTAGTTTCAGATAAAAATAAAAAATCAGGTCTATGCTTTCCCCACAAATCCCTGAGATATCCAAAAGTTGCCTTATTCTCCAGTCCCTGGCAATTCCAACTTAAAATCTTCATTTATCCGCTGTTGGGTTGGGTGGCTTGACTCCACCAGTTGAACCCTTCTCCTGATCCGGGTTTCTCATATTTGATCCTTCTCCAGCCTCTTTAGGGACAGGACGTTTCCTTGGCGTGGAGCGCAAGTACACATTCAATTTACTGGAAGCAGCTCCTTTGAAAGCCAAAGGAGGTTTCCCCTTGTTGGCCTTGTCCATTCGCGGAAGCACGACAGAGGTAACATTGGAACCACGTTCAGCTTCCACGGGACCAGCATCCGAGCCTATTGCTTCCACGGGACATTTGACTTTCATTATGTTTGAAGTTTAACAATTTTTTGCCCAAAGGCAGACGTGAAAAGCAAAAAAGATTTAAAACACACTTACACAAATCTAAACAAGCTCATCTTTTTTATGATTAATGTTTTTTTAACTATTAGGATATACATGAAGTTTAGAGCTTAAGTTAATTATCGCTCATTCTCTTGTCCTTCTGTATATGCTGTATATTCTCCCCCAGATTCTATTGTGTTATATATTGTACACTTTACAATCAATAGAGCATCAATCACAAACTATTATATGGTATATCCATAAACCCTATTTTTACTTCGTTTTTTCCTTCACGCCAAACCTGTCCGGCGACTACTACACTCTACCGTTGTTGGAAATTGAGCGTTCTTATGCCGAAAGCAAACATAAAGGCAAAAAACAGAGCGAAGCCAACTAACACGGTAGCAACCGGGACCATGAAATCTGCGTCGTATCCATAGTGGTTTTCAATGTACCACTTTATCGTCGGATCAGTTGTCATACCCGGAACTTTAATCGTATCCTCCACGTCACCGTACTGCGAGACAATCAAACCGTACACAGTCCAAGCTACTGGACAGATCCAGTAATACCATACCCACCATTTCGGGATTCTCTGTTGGAGAAAAATAAACCAGCTTATGATAGAATTTTTTAAAAAAGCCCTAAGGGTTTAAGATTTCTTGCGAGAAAAGTAACCAAAACTAACCGGTCTAGGGATGACAAAACCAGAAAATAGGTTGAAAAGTCCGTAGAAAGCTCCGGCGAAAACGGCGGCGACTTGCTGATTCGGAGTGAGGGCAACTGTCATCATCCCATAGTATGTGAAGTAGAGGAAGGAGAAGAATGATACGAAGAAAAACCAAAAGAATTTGGCGAGTTTCCATTCGAAACAGAGCATTGCATATATAATTAGTGTATAATATGTAGTTTGGAGCAGCACATACGGTATTTCACATACCACCTGAAACCAAGCTTTAGTTAGAGACTACTTTACCACTCATCAAGATTTCTTGTTAAACAAGAATACCTAAAACGGTTCAAATTTAATCTCACCTGTGCTAGGGCATATGGTAAAGCAGAGTACATTTCAGCAGCTCTTTCTCTATAGAATACAGTTCGCTCCACTGCTATTAGTGGTTGGACAGATGAAGAGTTATTTATCCCCACGAATAAAACCGCAGCGTACATTGCTCCAATAACCTTTGTAAGATCATTTGCATTGTCCCTGTTTGTAAAAACAAAAATGCATAGAGTCAAGGTAAGTATGAAACCGTAATACTAGATTGATTCATTCAAGTCACTGATCACAAACCTTTTTGTGCCGACTTTCCAAAAAATTGAACCGATCATGAGAGCTGAGACCAATGTAAAGAAAAATCTTGCTAGATTGTAATCAGGAGTTCTCCAATAAGTTATCCACTGCTTCCACAAACAAGATTTGAATTGTCCTAAAGATGATTGTGAAAACTGTGTAGAGAAATAGAGATCGCTTGCTCCTTGTGGTGGTGTGCTTAGTTCCTTTACAAGATTCTTGTTTTGTCTACACCAAGAACAAATCTAAATGAGTATAAGTGCTGAGGATAAATCTTAGATTTGAATATTAGGTTTAACTTACTGATATAAGGATGATGTATTGTAATGCTCAGCAAAATCTATCTCAAGTTTTGCTTCTGCAGCCATTGAGCTCACTTCTAGCATCCATGTCGCCGGATTATACTTCTCTTTGATTTTTGGAACTCCATGAATCGCCTGCGGTTTCTCAAAAAGAGTATTGATCAAGAATTAGTTTTAAATTTTAATATCGAAACCTAAAATAACTAAAGAGTCTGACCTGGAAATATTCGATAATCTTGTGGGAGTTTTGACCTAAAGGACCAGCGTATATGACTTGTCCTCCTCTCTTCATAAGAAGAAGTTCATCAAAAGCTTCAAAGATATCAATGCTAGGTTGGTGAATTGTGCAGACCACAGTTCTTCCAGTGTCAACTGTGTTCCTCACTGTCCTCATCACAATCGCTGCAGCCCTAGCGTCAAGACCAGAAGTAGGCTCATCCATGAAGATTATGGATGGATTCGCCACTAGTTCCACTGCGATTGTAAGTCTCTTCCTCTGTTCTGTTGATAACCCTGTGATCCCTGGAAGCCCCACAATCGCATCTTTTAGACTCTCTAGCTCTACTAGATCCATCACTTCATCCACAAATCTCTACAAAAGTCAGCATATGTGTTAAGCCTTTGGCTTGAGATATATCTCAAATGATGTGTGAAGTTTAAAAGAAGAAGTAATTACTAATTTCTCATCTTTAGTGACTTCTTTTGGGAGACGAAGGAAAGCAGAGTAGATGAGAGACTCTTTGACAGTGACTTGCGGTGAGTGGATATCGTTCTGTTCACAATAACCAGAGATTCTTGCAAAGGTTTCTTGTCTTTTAGGGAAACCGGAGATTCTGATGTCTCCTTCGATGTATCCACCAGTTTTACGGCCTGCCAAAACATCCATTAAAGTTGTCTTACCAGCTCCACTTACTCCCATCAAAGCTGTTAATACCCCTGGCCTAAAGACCCCTGTCACTTCCCTTAGCAGCTGAAGCTTATCCTTGGAAACTCCTTGTTCTTTCATTTCCTGTTTTTTTTTTTTTTTTTTTTTTTTTTTTTGGGTTAAATAATTATTTATCATTATGGTTTTTGTGTCAGCACACTTATTGTAACAAGGATTTTGTTTTTTTGGATTTGGTGTTACCTTAGGCATGTCGACGTAGTAGTTGACATTATCAAAAGACATTGTGAGAGGGGTAAAAGGTAGAACCATTCCTCTTTTCGTGTTGATACTCTTTGAGCCATTCTCTGCTCTGTTTTCTTCTGCATTTTCTTGTGAAATGGCGGCTTGTGGTTTGTCAAGTGCTAGCGTATAAATAAACGTAATGTTAGGGTAGGAAGAAACGAAAAGAATGTACCATAACCAAATTTAATAGGCTATGAGTGAATTTTCCCATGTTTGTTATGTAATACATTTAGGTCTCAGGTTATTGTAGATATGTGATTCTAATAGATCATTATGATCAAAATAATCAATCAATATAAGTGTACTTACGGTTTAGATATGCCAGAGCGAAGGTAACAAGGATGTTGAAGAGAACCACAAACACGAGAATGACTCCTACCCCGATCCAATACCAGTTTGGATCCGTGAAAATATCGAATATCTCAAGAACAGCCAACCCTAGCGTCGTTGAGTTATCAGAAGACTGCAAGGAAATTAAGTAAAAGAGCGTTGCCTGATTAATCATTAGAGTAAAAAGGAAGAAGTTATATAAGAGACATATTGGCAGAAAAATAGGTTGGAGTTTACCGGTTGATTCATCCATCTAGGAGCCAACATTTCATTTACAGTTAAAGCGTCGTAAGTGTAAGCCATTGGTGAAACCCAATAAGCCCATTTCCACCATATGGGAAGGTCACCTGTTAACCATCATCAAAACATAAGAACTGCATATTTTTAGAAATCAGTTTGCATGTTACTGTTTTTTAGAGGTATAAGGTATGTATGTAATATAACCTTTAGGAACAATGAACCCTCCAAGCAAGAAGAGGAGCATAACAACTAGAGCTCCTCCAGTATTAGCAAGAATCATCGATCTGCAAACTGCCGCACTGAATCGAAATATAGAACCAGCCATCTGCTGTGTCAGAAATATCACCAACAAATGCTTCAGGAACCTGAAAAAAAAAAAAAAAAAAAAAAAAACAGAAATTAAGTTGATAGTGTAACTTGTTTAAGTTGACAATGTAACTTGTTGCGGGTTCAAGAACCATCTTCACCTGCTGAGTTCTGGAGAAAATCCGATCAAGTAATACGTAATGGAAACCCAAACAACGGATTCAAAGATGGAGATAGGAATCCCTAGGATAACTGTTGGGAGAGTGAAGGTCCAAGGAGGGTGAAACAAAAGATCACGTTGCTTGTAGAACACGGGAAGTCGTTGAATCATCAAAGCAAGCTCCGCGAATCCATTAAACAAGTTGACGATCATGGCGAACATCAACGCACCGATGTAGACGGCTCCATCACTCTCGTTCTTTGTCCCCATCTCCGTCCTCAGGTACACTGTGGACGCAATCAAGGCCACAATAATAATCTGAACGGTCTTAGTAACGTAGAAGAAAGAGTTACGTTTCATGAGAAGCAGTTCTCTGTCCCAACAGATCTTGAAGAGTTGAGATTTGGGAACAGAGTGTTTGCTAAAGACGAGAGAAGCAGGGTGTGATTTGAATCTGTCGTAAGGGACGGACAGATCTTTTTCAAGATTGGCTCCGACATGGAAGGTTCTGAACCGTTTGGAGAATTCCGAGACAGGAATGTAACTGTATGGTTTCGTCGTGTCTGCCCAATACTGTTCTTGGTCTTTCCTTGAAGTTACCTGTTTACCAAGGCAAGTGGATCAGATAGATTTTCTTCTATAGTAATGATTAAAATTAGGGTTATTTTGGTAAACAACTATATATAAATGTAGTAGAATCATAACAATATAAATCGTGCATCACCTAGTTAAGTAAGAGTTCACTATCAATTGTAGGTTAAGTAATAATTTTTTTATTAGAATGAACAAAATAAGATAAGATATAGACCTCTTGCAAGAAATCTGCAGTGCCTTTGCGGTCAGGACACTTGAAACCGCAAGTCTCGAAGAAGGCAAGAACATGATCACGAGGACCTTGGTACACGATCTGGCCCTCTGACAATAGAATGATATCATCGAAAAGTTCGAACGTTTCAGGAGCTGGTTGTAATAAGGACATGAGAACCGTTGCGTCCGTGAACCGAACAACCTCTTGAAGGCATTTCACTATTTGGTACGTTGTTGAACTGTCAAGACCTGTCGATATCTCGTCCATAAACAATGTCTTTGTTGGTCCCACTATCATCTCTCCTGTTTTGTTTTTTTTTAGGGAAAAGAAAAAAGTTGTAATCGTGTGACTCGCGGCTCATGGAGTTAACATGGATATGGGAGTAGTTGAAGAACATAGAAAGTTAAAGGGAACCTGTTGTGACTCTTTTCTTTTGACCACCAGAGATTCCTCTAACCATCTCATCTCCGACCACCGTATCTTTGCATATGTCAAGTCCTAATATCTGAAGAATTAAAAAAAAAAAAAAGATCCAATAGTTACTCCAATTTGTCAAACCAAATTAGACTAAAATGTTTACTATTGGGGTTGTTCAGTCAAAAAATGAAAAGAGTCAATGACTTTTAGGTGAAAAGTTGGGACTTGGGAGTAGGTGAATGTGTATCCACTCATGGCGTGAGTTGGACTTTTTAGATGGAAAGACATTCTATCTCTCTGATTGTGTTATCAATACATGCACCTATCTTATAAGTTGTTGTTGTTGTTTTTTTAATATATCTCTACTTGTTAGTGGATCAAAGATATATTGATAAAGACAAATACCATATCATTTCACAAAAACACATAATTAATCTCTTTAACCCATATTTTGTAGCTGCTATTTTTCTTTTATTTTTTTCTTTTTGCTAGAAGGATTCAAATTTCTTAGTTAAAGAACTTATGAAATTATGCAAAACCAAAAAAAAAAAAAATACTCGACAGTTGCACCCTAGCTATATCATTTGATGTATTAGATCTATATACTATTTTCGAAAAAATCGCACTATATGTTGAAGGTGAAATCATTACTCTGAGAGTGTAGTCTGTGATGAGACTACTCTTGACATCCCCAGCTGCGATGGACTTCATGAAGAGATCCACTTCCGGTTCCGGCAATATCCCTGCTTCCTTCTCTCTCCTCACCAGCTCACTTAACAAATCTATACGATCACAGCTAATTTTTTGATTAATTTGATAAATTCGATTATATAACTCATAAGCATTTTAAATGATAATTACCGTATCTAGTGCCAACCCCTTGGCATCTAGCAGAAAAGTCAAGAGTTTCTTGGACAGTCATGACTCCTATATGAACATCGTTTTGGCTTATGTATGCTGATGTTTTCTGTGGCACAAACTCGTTTAATCCATGCCCATTGTACGTTACACTTCCTGTGACCTGTCCATTTTCATTAATCCCATTACTAATTCAGCTCTCCTTTTTTATTAATTGTAAGTAATCATATGTGTATTAATTAACCTTTAAGCTTGGGTCTAGTTTTCCAGCTAACGCCAATAAAAGAGTTGTTTTCCCTGATGATGGTGGACCTAATAAAAGTGTCATTCTGCAAAAACCACCAAAACCATACATTATAATCAACATCGAAATTCATGTAAAAGCAAATTTTGAAGCTTCCAGTTACCTTGAAGGTTTGATAATACCGGAGACGTCTCTAAGGATAGTGACTTTAGTGGTTTCTGTAAAGTTAAAGCCAAGCAAACGAAGACCTCTCTCTGCAATGTTTAAAGCAACGTTAGGTAATGTGGGAAGAGCTCTTTTTCCTATGTGACAATTCGCCTCTATCGTTACTTTCTCGAATCTCACTTCCACTGTGGGTAGCTTTATTCGCACCCTGCCATAAATGATAGAAACATCACATTAAAGAGTGAAAAGTAAAATTTCCAAAAACAGGATTTTTATATTACAAGAATATTCTATGTTGCAATACGATTAAAGAAAAAAAAAAAGTTAAGGACTTTTGCATGTATCTGAAAGAAAAAACATCGGAACTCTTTTGTCTTTTGGTAATAATTTTGAAATCGCTAAGGACATCAAACAGTCGATATGTCCGAGTGGTTAAGGAGATAGACTTGAAATCTATTGGGCTTCGCCCGCGCAGGTTCGAACCCTGCTGTCGACGTAAAATTTTTTACTTTTCTCAACTCAAACCAAATTTTAATTATCAATAAAAAAATCTGCTAAGAGATTGGTTGCATGTCGCACAAAAATCTAGAATAATAATTAATACCTGTCGATTCGGTTCTTGAACTTTTTCAAGAACTTCTCGTTATCTTCCTCTGTGACTTTGAAGATAGAATCGATGAACTTCTGGCGATCATCGACTCCAAGCTTGGTGACGTCGACGAGATCTTCATGAGGATGAATGATAGTGGTACGAAGACGAGTGAAGGTTGGAAGTTTCTCGAGAGCTGCCCATTTAAGAGCTTCCTCGTCGTGGTCGTTGATCGTTGAACCGCTTCTCCTTGAGAAGTGGCTATTACTATGACTTGCTAACAACTCTCCCAAGCTCCTACTTAGGCTTCTCGACAACGTCTCCATTTTTTTTTTGTTGTTGGATGATTTGGGAATTGGCAAGAGAGAGGAGAAGGGTTTGTTTGTTAATGTAGTTTTTAAATTTGGTAGCCAAAGAAAAAATTTCGGAAAACAAAAAGAAAGCGTGAGGAATCTGAGGGTTGAGTGGGTGAGAGCAAGGACATGTGTACTAGTTATCTCTGTTTTGTTAAAGAAAGATTATCTTAAGAAATCTGGTGAACTAGGGAATTTTCTTTTACTATATATGGGATTTTCCTTAAACTACACATTCCTACTCGTTTCTTAAACAAAAGTAATATATCAACAAACAAACGTTTCGTTTTTGTGCTCAAATAATTATTTAATATGTCTTAATATATGTAATTTCTTTTACTTTTTGGTTTTAAAAGTGAAGAACGTTTCGTTTTTGATAATTAACCATGGATTTGTTATACTTTAATTTTTAAGACATTCAATGCGTTGTGAATTTGGTCTATATTTTCTGAATTTTCTGTATGTATAAACAATGGTGTGTTGTGTATAAACCAACTAAGACCAAAACTAAATTTCAAACTTATTTTCAAATTAAAATTCTTGAAATTTTATATATAAGTGGAGTACTTTATAGTATATTATATATATGGAGAGAGAGAAAGGTACTAAAACTGCAGTATTTGGTGACCAGCTTGGTTTCCGATATGCCATGCACACTACATAAGATGGATTTGGTGACCAGCTTCAGCTTGGTTCTGTTAAGGGTGAGTAAATATGATGTCTCAAGGAAGATAACATTATTTCATGAAGAATTAGATAACCAACTAATTGTACTTGTAACATGAAAGCTGAAAATTTTAACTTTTTCAAAATAATTATATATATATATATATATATATATATATATATATATTGGATTTTATTCAGTAATTGATAGAGCAATCTATTTTATTAGAGTAGTAGAAAAGAATTTTGAGAAAACAATTAGACAACAATTAGGTAACAATTTAAGAAAATATTTTCTTACAATGAAACTATGAAACTACTGTAATTTTTCAAATTACATATCTAAAAGAACAGTATATATATACAATCAATACAATAATTACACAAAATAAAACATTTTAAGTAACTATATTACAAACTAGTGGATATAACATGGAATAAGTATAATATCTTCAATATGTTTTGCCAAATTATATACAAGTCAACTAGTAAAAAATTATAGAATTTATAATTTTACGAAACAAAATGTATGACCAAAGATGTAAATAGTTATTAATAGTAAAATATAAGACACTGCATACAAAATTTATTAGTGTTTTTATAACAATTGTAGACAAAACAAAAAAAGTGTTGTTACAAAAAAAAGACTTTGAGTTCAAGTAAAACACTAGAGATATCAGAAGTGTTTTTTTTAGCAACAACATTTTTAGAGTCAAATGCGCATGATCGTTGGGAGTTGGTAATATTTCAGACTCTAACAAGAAAAAAATGTCATTTCTTATAATTTTTTTAAAAATCTACTAATTTACCTATGTAAATCGTTTAAACTTTAGAGCGTTACCTTGCGATTTGCTCATCAAATAAGAAAGTCAAATTATATTGTTATATAAAATTTTGGATGGCAAAAATAACGTTTCGAGGCAAAAAAAAAGAATCAATTACTAATAACCTTGGCAAGCTAATAGAATACTAATTACCAACTAGTGATTTACCGCTTACCACGATTTGGTTTGTGTGACCTTTCGTGTTTCGCCTTCTCTTCTTTCGTGACTTCTAGATATATCATGTGTGTTAATTCTTTCTTTTTCATGTCATGTATTTTGCAAAGTTAACATTCTTTATCATAAACACTCGCTAGGATACTACTGATAAACTGATCCGGACATGGTCACTCCAATATTGATCAATCAAAGCTAATTATATATATTATTTCTTTTTCTTTAAACACTAGTAGATTGACTTTGGTTTCGATTCTTTCTTTTGATAAATGATACTTATTGATATTAGATTTTGAGCGTTAGAGTATCATTGATGATATAATTTTATATTAGTTGGTACTTGGTATGATGGGATTTGCACTCACCATTCACCAACTTAAATCTGTGCAACGTGTTTCGCGTCGAACACAGTAAACCAAACTTGTCAGTCTCAAAGGTCAAAAGAGTTTGAAATTAGTGTCTATGTGGCCTCGACCGTTCACGGACATAACACCAACATTAACTACTTTTACTTGAGTTTTTTTTTATTTTCACTTTAATTTCATAATGTCACAGATTCGTCATCTGGACGTTTAAGTTTGAATAAATTCGTTTCTTTATTTCCTACACAGGTGTTTTAATTAACTACCATGTTTTAAATTTGAGGCTTAAGCTGGGTCAAAGAAATACGATTATGAGGCCCAAAGAATATATAGCTTGGTTGAGCTTCAGTGGCCGTTTATATTCGTCGAAATTGATTACAAACAAAAAAAAACTGTTTTAATTATAAAGACTAGGTTTGAACCCGTGGTACACCGTGAAACTATTTTTGTTTTTATTCTGTTTCTAAAAAATTTGAATAGTCTAGTAAAAATATGTACTTTTAATTTTGAAATAATTATCATTAATATTAGTTATTTTTTTCTTTAAATATTTTATAAGTTAAAAGATTTATACCATTAAAAATTAATAAAATGTATGTATTGAAACGGTTGCGGACATGTATATATTTTTGCGGGTTTCGTAGGATGGTTAATTATTTTGTGAGTTAAAAATCTATAATATATGAAATAAGTTAATATTTTAGCCTTAGTTCAAACCCGTAATGTCAGGTCGACTTTGGAACAGATTTAATGACTTTAACCCGCAAAAAATTATCCTACAATACACATGAGAGTATATATAGTCTGCACCCATATGTCCCGCTTGAGTTTACAGGATTAGGATATGTGAACATTTTACTAATTCAATTCTTCTAGTTTTGTTTTAATGGTGAAAACGTGATAATATGTGTTAACCCGTCATGTGAGGTCTGAACCGCAACAGATTTAATTACTTTAACCCACAAAAATATTATTACTTTGATTAGGAAGAAACTTTTTTTCAAGTTTAAAAAAAAATAATTATTTAATTAATTATCAAATTAGTATTTAATGCAAATAGTAGTGGTTCCAATTTTTTTGGAAAGTTGGGATAATGAGAGAATAATTGTTTACAAAATTAGGAAACTTTATCATAATTTAATAAACTGTAAATTATAAAATATAAATATTTAATGTCAGTGGCAGTCTTGTAAATAGGTGGCAAGTTGAAGATTTATTTGTTAAATGTACTTGCAAAATGTATCTATAGATACCGGAAAAAATTATAAATCCTCACATTCACAGATCAGGCGAAAAATATATGAACTATCATTGACCAAAATAATTTTCAAATTTGAGTTCATTTTGCTTAAATACATTCATTTGTTGGATAATTCCAAAGAGTGAAGTGAAAAGCTATCATTTAAGAAATTGCTTAATTAAAGAAACAAAGATAAGACTCATAAATAAGATTTAGATAAAATCAAAATATTTAGATTTTTTTTTTTTTTTTTTTTTTTTTTTTTGAAACACAATCAAAATATTTAGATAAATCTTGTTTTTCATAAGCCTAATAGAATAAGTAATTGCTTAATTATATATATATATATATATGAGTATAATGAGAAAATCATATATATATATATATATATTTAAGAAAAATACTGCATCAAGGATTATAATTATTTTTGTGTTTATCTGCTTCAAGAAAAATATTAAGTGTGAAAATGTCAAGTAAATAATGTCTAGAGTTTAAGGAATGTAGTAGTTTAATAATGTATAGAGTTTAAAGAATGTAGTAGTTTAATGTCTAAGAGTTGAGTTAAATTTGATTTCATGTTGCTTTGTGTGTTTGAATGCGAACTGGAGTTAAAAGCTATGTCTACCCCTCAAATATATATGTGATGTCCGTGATATATATATATATATATATATATATGAAATCTCTTTTGGATCTTTATGGCTCACACATCAAAGGACTAATTATTAATTTGTTCCACACGTTTTGGCTATATATATATAGCCATTCCGATGTATATAGCAATTACTTATATATATATTATATATATATATACTATATAAAGTCATTCCGATGTGCAGAAATCCAATAACAGCTGAGAAATTATGAGTTTAAGCCATTTGGAAATATATCTTATACAATTAAAGAATCTGAACATATTTTGAACATCTCTTCAAACTAACTATTGAGATATGGTTTGAAGATAATTCCAAACTCTTAGTTGAAGAAAGAAAGATTAAGCAGATATGTAATTCTAATAGAAAAATATGATCCAAAAAATTAATCCGATAATTGAGATAAAAATACTATTTTAAAATAGTATCCAAATGAATAAAATGATCATTGAAAAAACTTGCACTTCTTAGCTAATGGCTTACATAGAACTAGAATTTTATTTTTATATTTTATATTTTAAAACAAAGTTTTGAGAAAAAATTTATCTCTTAAAAAGTTGCTTAATAGATAGAGTTAAGACTCACAAATAAGATCTAGATAATGTCAAAATATTAAGATAAGATTCATATTGTTGTAAAGTTATTCTTTCTCAAAATCGTAGGATCGGACGACATTTTGTGATCACCATACTATCTTAAATATGTTGCAGATTGCAACAGATTCTAATTGATGAATTTTTTCGGTTGCTGAATCTCTCGTAGTATAGTTAAATTTCAGAGAAAAATATGGACACATATTTGTTCACGTATGCTAAACCTTTAATCATAACATGACGCGAAACCCTAATAAGAAGCATTACTGTACAAGCACTAATAATGGGCTTTTTAAAATAGGAGTTGGCCTTATTACATTTCCCTCCCCCCTCCTATTCTTTTACGACTAAACGACATTGTTTTTTTTTTCCCCTTTTTCCTTCAATTCCTTCGAGAACTCTAGTACCCCCGACGACATTACATATCCGGCGAATCAGAATCCAGGTTCGTTTTTAATTTATTTGGATTTCGAACAAGTTTGAATCCATCATGCTTTGTTCTTGTTCTTGTGATAACAAGTTTGGGTTCTTTTATCTTGTTTTTTAATCTTTCGTTTTTTGGGGGTTTGTTAGGGTTTAGGGAACAATAGCTACACGACTTTGATTTTTGAATCTTTGCAGCAGAACCACAAAAGTAAGTTTTAAACTCTTGAAGTTTGCTCTTTGAGTGGTGACTCTTTGTCCGAACACTCTGATGGAACAAACACCTTTTCTTAAATGGAGAGAGCATATTTCATGGTGGATTACCATTGCAGTGAAGCAAAGTGCACTCCAGACATGACTGAAGACCCCGACCCCGATTACTCCACTCCGCCGCTCTCGATTGCTCGCACAAAGGTAAGGTTATTATTGTTTGGTTGTTTCTCTCTGGTTAAGGTTGCTTTTGATTCTCTGAACATATTTGGAATTATATCTTATACAAGTAAAGAATCTGAACATATTTTGAACATCTCTTCAAACTAACTATTGAGATATGGTTTGAAGATAATTCCAAACTCTTAGTTGAAGAAAGAAAGATTAAGCAGATATGTAATTCTAATAGAAAAATATGATCTAAAAAATCAATCCGATAATTGAGATAAAAAGACTATTTTAAAATAATATCCAAATGAATAAATTGATCATTTGACAAAATTTGCACTTCTAGCTAGTGGCTTACATAGAACTAGAATTTTATTTTTATATTTTATACTTTAAAACAAAGTTTTGAAAGGAAATCTATCTCTTAAAAAGTTGCTTAATAGATAGAGTTAAGACTCACAAATAAGATCTAGATAATATCAAAATATTAAGATAAGATTCATATTATTGTAATCCTAATAGAAGAGTAGCTTAGTTATATATATATATATATATATTTATTTATGTATATGAGCATATAAATAGTTGTTCCATAAGACTTAATTAGAGAAGATATTTTACTTTTGAGATATTTTCCAAATTTAATAAATAGAAGTTGTCTATATGCGTTTCTAAATTCTAGCAATATTTGATTTGACCATTGTTAATTCAACTTCCACGGTTAAAACAGGGGTATTCAACTTATATTTTAAAAGATTCTAAAGTATTTTTAAAATCACTTGTTATTCAATTAATGATTCTAAAATATCTTTTAAAATCTTGTGTTATTCAATTTGATATTTATGTAAAATCATTTAAAATAATCTAAAATTTGTTGTTATTCAATTATGAATTTATAAAACTTGCTTGAAATCTGTTGTTATTCAAAATATCACAACTATTTTAAAAATGCTACTTTATATGATTCTGCAAGACTTTTTTTTTTAGTTGACAAATATGAATAACAAAATCCTACATTTTGAGGTAGAATTTTAAAAGATTTCATAAATTAAAAAAAAAAAAAATAGTTGATAAAAGATCAACTTCGGCGACGGCTCTAATCTACGTCGATCAGCTAACTTCCTTGTTGATTTCTTCCTTCTTCTCCCCATGTGTCGTTGAACTTCTTCTTCTTTTCTCATCTTTTGTTCTTAGTTTCTTCCTCTGTTCTTCATCTCACTTGAAGTATCTTTTTTTTGTTGTTGCAGAATTTAATCAAGAACTCAAATCTCAACAATCGAATATGGTATTAGGTGGATCATCTTGACCAGATTTAGACTGTATGGTGGTCAAGATGTATCCTAACTTCTCACTACTGTAGTTTATTAGAGTTGAATAGCGTTTATTCGGTAACTTTGGAGCCTCACCCTGATAAAATTTCTCAGACTTAAGATCAAAACTCACGATCAGTACATACGTACTATCATATTGTTTAGTAACTCGGTAATAGATAGTCCCGTTGATGCACACTACGGATTTGAATGGAAAGCCAATGTTACATTGGATGTTCCTCCACTCCTTTACGGGATCTCCCAATGTGAAAACATGACAAGACTTCCCCTGCTCCATGTCTGTGCGTAGGCACATTACTTTATATTGATTCTCAAAAGGCTCGTATCCTATAAAGCATTTAGTGTGCAGGTAACCGGGTTTCATCTTAGGTAAAGAAATATAGCTGCTGCAGAAGGAGAGCCTGACCAACAAAGAATCAAGCCACGGACATATGAATACAATTGGCCAAGTGTTGACATGAATCGGTCTGTGTATTGGCTGGCAGGTGAATCTTGTTGAATGGCTAAAGATATGGTTGGAACAAGAAGAGCTGAAGAAGTTGTGGATCCAAGACTTGAACCTAGACCTAGTAAAAGTGCTCTGAAACGTCCACTTTTGGTTTCCCTTAGATGTGTTGATCTTGAAGCTTTCACTGCAGCTTCGCAAATATTTTGGCATAGAATTTTCTTTTTTTGTGTGGTAAAATATTTTAAAATCACCCAAAGTTTACAAATAAAATCTCATAGAATCTCATAAAATCACATTTTATTTTATTTGATTTTTAAATAAAAAAAATTCTAAAAGACAATCAAATCTTTTAAAACTCTTCTAAATTTTTCAAAATTCTAAAATATTAAAATCTTACAAAATCCTTAAAAGAACAAGTTGAATACACACCTCTAAATTATTTTTTAAATAAAGGATTTGGCATTTGTTATCTAATGTTTATCATTATACTTAAAAAATAGTTTTATCTTAAATTTTTTCGTCTATCGATGATCAGTCCACATATATTGCTGAGTTTATAATTGTGGCCATATGAAAAGTTGTATTTATGAATAAAATGTATATATAGATTTTAAATTTTAAACGAGGAAGAAAATGAGACACATTGTGTTTTTCAGTTTTTTTAGATTTTGAATTTGTAAATTCTATTTATAAAAAGAAAACGTTGTTTTATCTTTAGTTGTTAAATACAAAGCACTATGTTTAAACCATCAAACTCCAGCACTATTGTACTAAAATGAAAAGTTAAAAAGTTTATTTCACATATTATAGATACAAAAATATCTATAAAAAATAAAGACGTACGCCCTAATCCAATAGGAACATGCAAATCATTTGAAGCAAGACTTTACACATTACATATCTTCTTTTAAATCAAACCTAAAAGGGGAACCCATCTCACAAAAGCTTATGCCATCTAGATGTTCATCGAGAAGACCTGATATAATTAATAATTGCATTAATCATATAAGTTTAAATAGATAAGCGATGTTAGCGCATTATCTCGTCGGTCACGTTACATGAGATCAAAAATCAAATTTTGTTTGATGCATTTCCTTTTCTGATACGAATAATTCTAGTGGGAAGTATTATATTTAGGTTTGTACGTACATAAACACATGTTGCAAGAAAAAAAAAATCATTTAGAATTATTTGGTAAATAACTTGTATACCATTTGGAATTACGTCATTACATTTGTCTTTCAAAACCTCAAAACAAACATATTTTACCAAAAATATCATCATATAACGGAAGCACTATTACGGATTAGCTAAACTAACAAAATTTAAGAGTTGTATCAATTGCCTATATGATTAATTATGTCTATCAAATCACTTTTATATATCGACTAAGGAAAGAACATGCAGAAATCTGCTTTCCATTTGGTTTTCCTTAACTTTCGAAATCAAAAGAGATTGAATTCCAATAGTCACTTTCACTCATAAAAAGAAGTTTTTATTTGACTCATTGGCTTTTGGTTGATTGTGGCAGAGTTTGTTGTTTTATGACTAAAAGAGTTCAAACTAGTGAAACACAAAGAAGAGAGTTTCATATCTCGGAGTTGAAATATTAAACATAACAACTAACAAGTGGAGAATTTTTGTCGTACAAAAGAATTTAAAGACGCTCTCTCTCGGGCATCAGTATCGAGGCAACCAAGGTGCTCTCTTTCAACGACGCCGGTGAAGCTTATGCTCGCCGGCGTCGCACAGTGCCTTCTCCCTTCTGCCTCTTTGTTGTCTCTTGGGTGATTCCAACTTCATGGCTGTATCGCGTTTCCCGTTACGACGAAGCATTGCTCTCCTTTAGTGAAAATTTCTTCTCGGTTTATAGCCGAAGTTCTTTTCCCAACCACTGTGCTTCCTTTAGAGGTTCAGATCTGGTGGTCGGAGATTTTATACCCAAAGAATTTTTGAGCGTGCGGCTTCATGAGCTCTCAGCCTTCGATGCTGGTGTGAGGGAATCTTACTCCTCCTTTTTGTCTCCCACCGTTCATTTGATTGATCTTGTGCAGTTCAATCTCTCTATCCTTCTCCTTAGAAGTTCCAGCCACCATGACTTGGCTGAGTCCTCAGATCTGGACTCTAACAGTCTCGTTTTCGGTCAGATTTGGTCGACAGGCTCTCCCGGAAAGATCTATAATGTCTATCAGCTAGCTTCGTCTTCCTCCTGCTTGGGAAGAGATTTTCAGATTTTTTTTCTATGGGAGATTTCTTTCTCACGCTCCTCCTTCATGGAGAGAAATATCTCATCGGTCCGATGAGAACCATCTCCAACACCAGTCTGCTCGGAATAACCACCTTTTCTCTTCAGTTGCAACCAAACATCCAAGTGATGCTGGTGCTAGTAGTTGATTCGCCTCCTCTCTCAGCCTCAAAGGCTAAAGAGCAGTTAACTCCCACCTTCTACCGCCGCGTTTCCAGATCTAGTCTAAGGTGTTGCCAGCAACGTTGGAAACATAATCCCTGGGCTGACATAGTTACACGATGGACTCTTTATCCACTTTATCTCAACGACCATCCATTCAACGGTCGATCTATGGCACTCCGTCAGACTGTTTGGTTGGCGAGAATCCCACTTATACTCCACCGTTTGACGCCTTCAACAGAGAGACCCTCCGTGCTGTCAGCATATCGAAGTTCTATACCGGCCATCGGCTTGCCGTCAACCATCAGCCGCACATCCCTCTACTTCCGTGACGTTGCTTCGATGCTAGGGTTTCAGGCGATGGAAAAGTTTTGGGCTGGATATTTAATGGGCCAATATTTGTTTTTAAAGTTATTGGACCTTGTCTTTCAAAAAATCATACGAAGTTCTCCCTGTTGCAGCACAATAACAAATAATTCAGTGTCCGGCTTATGTGCCGAGATTATAATGTGTTTTATAATTGACTCCGACTTAATTAATTCCTTCTATATGGAGAGACCACTCTCGGGTTTCCTCTTCTTTAAAAGAGAGAATGTTAACCGCTTTGAAGGTATTAAGAGCAAATAGATGTGTAACACCATTATTTCATTCTTTCTATGTGATGAAATTTTTCTCACGTTTCCTCTTTTTAAAAAGAGAGACTTCTGCCTTACCATGGAATACACCTATTAACTCTTTCCAGCGGATTAGATGCGCAAGCCGAGACCCTCTAGTCAGTGTCAGTGACACTCCGGTGACACCAATGACAAATAAACAAATTCGTACTTTGGAGAATCCACTATCACCAATGCCCTTCACTAACAAGGGTCATATTTCTGCGCTTGTGATGCCTAACTCCTCCCTTTGGGAGAGTTCTTTCCTCTTCTATACCTCAGGTGGAAGAGCGTGTGTCCATCTTTTTAGGAAAAACTTCAAGAAAGCCACTATAATGGTAGACATATGGTTTTTACAACTAATTAAGGAATTTGTTTCTTCTCCTCTCCGATTGTGTCTCATGGAAGGCCTAGTAATGGCAATTACATCTTTATGCAATACAACATTTTCTCCAAGTGTCCTTTCAGGTTCTTGGTTTTCAAGACTCTCGTCTTGTCCAACGTGTGACCACCCTTTCCAGGGACCTTTGGCGCACGTACGGAATCTAAACACCGTGTTCGTTCTTTTGCAACGTCTGCGGCAACGGTTATCAAAGTGGCTGACTATGTGGCAGTGGTCGGTCATCCTTCACCACGAGTGGCCTCACTTTGTGGAGCAACTCTTTACCTTCAGGACTTGTTGTCCTCTTTGTTTATCTTGTAACTTTTATGGTTTCAAGTCAAGCTTTAGAGCTTGTTTTATATACGTTTTAAGATTATTTGTTGTAGTTTATATTGTCCTCCTGTATAAGTTTATTGGTGTATTTGGCTCCTTTTCAAAGGAAGCTTGTAAACCTTTAATCTAATATAATGGAGTGTTTGATGGAAAAAAAAGTGGAGAAAAAAAAAAGCAAAAAAAAAAAAAATGGAAAGAAAAGAGAAAAAGTGACTTTTTTCTTTTCTTTTGCTTTAAGGAAAGAGCCAAACAGCTTGCTCGCATTGGTCCTTGACGGCTTTTACGATGTACAACCGAGTTTTTTCTTCTTCTTTTCAGATAAAAGTTGTTGTCTTCTTCTTATATACATGCACGATTATGTTATTGCTTACGAATTATATTATATGCGTATCCCATTCAATTATTCTAGATAAGAGAGAAGACATTTTTATACTTGCATGTAATAATATACATATAATAGATATTGGTATTGATGGCTGCAAATTTCTAAGATGAGAAAGTACATTGATCGGGATTAGCTATAGGAATTTGACATGAGCATTGATGTTCGTCCTTACGTAGTTTGGTTTTTCAGTCCACATCATGAGACATGAGTTCATGACAATTGCTCGAAGAAAGCATTGTTTTGGGGTTTTAGGATACTGTTTTTGGTGAAAGCTACATTTTTATCTCCGTGAATATAACTTAAAACTCTCAATAAACATTATTAATGGCCGAAATTTCTAAGATGAGACACAACTCAACGGGAGGCTTATGACATGTACATGCATGTTCCTCTTATAAATCATTTCTCCGTAGTACTACTACTACTATTCATTTCCATGATCTCTCTCGAACACGCAATAGTTTGTACTCCGGCTATTCCACCTCTTTTTTTGTTTCTAGTTCAACCACAACAACTTATAGTTGTGCTATATTCTAGAACTGTCTTTGCCTGCAACACCAATTTATGGGATTGTTACCTATCAATGTTTCCAAGTTTTCTTAATTAAGTAACCATGTGCAAAACCAAAAACTGACTAATACTTAATACCTTCAAACATGGTTCGTAATGAAAAAGATGAAAACACAAGATATCATAAACAAAGTAGTACATCTCATGATTCAAATTTGGAGGAAATCAAATTTTTATTACACACGTTAAATGATTAATGTTCCGAATAAATTTGAGGAAGATACACATGAGGATGAAATCAAGTAAACAAAATCGAGGAAAAAATATGTTTTTTATTTTGATTTTGTTTTTTTTTTCCAGTTTCTTTAACTATAGAATGTATTTTTTTCTCAGCAATTGGATTCAAAGAAAATAATACTCTTTAACAATCCATTACAATGTAGAAAATGGTCACCCGAATAAAATTTTATTCATGATGATCTGATTTTTATCAAGAAATGAGAAAATAATCCCCATGCCCTCCAACCAAGAATATTATTACAATTTCGGAACTAAATCAGCCAAAAAGAGAAAATATTAATTACTAGGTGAGAACTCAATCATCTTCTTCTGCTGATTCAAGTTCTTGTAAAACTTCTTTATAAACGCATCCGCTGCTTTGTCAACATGTCCGTTAGTCACGTCACCATCTTCTCGCAGCGGAAACGGTGAGTCCGTTACCCGTAAAGGCCTCACTGACGGACTACTCCGTCCAAACCCTGACAAGTAAGGAGATAACGCCGTCAAGGCTTCAATGGACAAAGCCCCCGGCGTGTTACTCCCCTGCTGGTCATGATCTCCCACGCCGTTCAGCAGCTCAAGGACGGCTCTGGAGGCGGAAGTGTCGTCATCGAGGGTCGGTGGCGCATGACCACAAGAGAAGAGGCTGTTGTGGTGACTCTTTTTTTTGAAAGCGGCAATGTTAAAGGGGAATGAGTAGTTAGGAGTGTCGCTGCAGCTAAACTCGTATTCTTTCCGCGGCTGGGACGACGTGACGGTTGAGGCTGCTGGGACGCGGCGGCGGTTGTGGAACATGAGATTCTTACCGCGTTTGAGAGTGGCGTTAAAGTCAGCGAGGAGCTTTTGCTTAGAAATGCCTTTGTGTAACATGTACATGACAAAACGTACGATGTTCCATAGCTTCTTGCTTATTGGTATATTCTTCTCCATCTTTAGAATGATAGAGAGAGAGAATGAGATTATTGTTTTTTTATTTTGGCTTTGGTATTTGCTTATGGACTAAGGATCAATGTGTGTGGGATTTATAAAGAAGAGAGAAAGAGGCAGACTTTTCAACAAAAAAGTACTTAAACGTGGAACATTACGCAAACATTTTATTTATGTTGTTAATTAGCTTTAGGGGTTTAATAACCAAAATAATGGAAAAAGGAAGAAGAAAAATTTGAATTCTTTTATCAACTTTAGTTGTACTTTAGATTGCACTATGTATTATAGCCATCTATATATGGATATTAGGTCGTGCTTTTCTATATAAAATAAATTGGCATACATACAAAATTTTAACTAGTGGGGGTGTTTTTATAAGATGACTTGGCCTTCTACTATGATGGTAGTATATACGCCTTTACAACTACATCTTTTTATTTCTGAAAAGGATTGCTAGCCACTGTGGCTAAACCTTTTATCTTTATATGTATACTTAACTTTCTACTTTGTCTTAAAAGTTTAAATCCTTCACCAGATAGTTACCATTAGTGCAATGAGTGCCACAAATACAGGCAAAGGAAGAAAAAAAAAAGTTTTATTGATAAAGATGTTCTAATAAAGAAATGCAAATTTCAACCCAACTCTATACAAATTTCTGTAGTTAACCCCTAAAATATTTAATCAGTTAGTGAAATTTGCAAAGTTTGGTTTTAGGATTAATCCTATCACAAGAAGAGAAAAATTATAGATGGCTTTGGGTTATACGGGTGTATACATTTTTACCTGCACAATGAATCTACAAATTCTCATCCGTTGCCAACTCGTCTGGTATTACCAGCCTCTCCATGTAAGCCTGTAGGCACAGCGAAGATAATTATTTCCATCAAACCAAAAACTTGAAAATTTTCAAAGGACTTATCTTGGAAAACATTATAACATTTTGATTAATTAACCATTTTTCTCCTAAAGCCAAAATTTGAGCATGATTAATAGTTGTGAAACAAAAAAAAAGGTGAAGGAGTCTTAACCTTTATCTTGACAGCATCAGATGGAGAAGGGTTCAAATCCAAAGCAGTGCCGAAATGTAACACAGCTTTGTCATATAGCTTTAGTTGTTTGTATATGTTGCCAAGCAACGCATGGACACTGCTCTCTTGAGGAGAGCATTCTTTGAGCTCTTCTAAAACTTTCTGGGCTTTGTGATAATCACCGAGGCTGGCTAATATGTTAGCCTTGTAATACTTTGGGAGCGGATTCTTCGTATCAGTGAGTTTAGCCATCTCCATCATATTCAACGCCTCATCGTTCTTCTGCAAAATATTATCTCAATCTTAATAGATTTTCTCTGAACTTATTATCTTTTCTGCCAAGCTTAGTTTCACAGCTAAATCTGAACATCACAATATATGATATAAGTAAGACTTGATGGGGAAGAGCGTATATTAGGTACCAACCTTTGACTCATGCAAAGCAATTCCATAGTAACACATGATGACTGAAGATCTTGGATTTATTTTAAGAGCCAGTTGAAATTGGTGTTCCGCAAACTCGAATTTCTCCAGATGAAGGTAGGTCATTCCTAGACCATACCAAGCATTATAGTGTCTTGTATCTATGCTCAGTGCCCTCCGGTAGCATCTCTCTGCACCCTCAAAATCTTCCAACGCAGCAAACCTGTGAAGCCAAGGTGAGACCGTATGTTATTACTGTGCATGCATGGCTATATGCAGAGTAAGACACACAGAGAGACACAGAAAAGAATTGTACTCGTGACCACAAAGGGTATGCGCATATGTGAATCTTTCATTCAGTTGGATAGCTCTCTGAAACATTTTGAGAGCAGAATCATGGTCCTTACGCAAACTGTAGCAGTTCCCAACAGCGCACCTGCAATTCACATTGCTACCAGTCACTACAGAAAAAAAAAAATCCAAGCAAAAGAGAAACTATGCAGTTTCAGATTTTGAGATTTTGAGATGATCTTATGCTAAAAACTGGTTTCTGTTTACGGGTTCTGGTTAACGCCTATAGGTATTAAAGTCTTAACGCAGACATATGTGGTTGACTCTAAGAATGATACCAGGATTCTGGAGATAGGCGGTCAACTGAAATAAGCTCCTGAGCCAGATAGCCCAACCTCATCTCTTCTTTCAGGTGCTTCAAAAACAAAGACACGAAATCACTAAAAGTAAAACAATAACATAGAACTCCCTGCAAGTGGATCTCAAAATCAAGTTCTAAATGCTGACATCGCAACAGGTAATTCTCAGTCAACATCATGTTCAAGAGTTAGTTCGGGGACAGTTCATGATATATAGCAGGAAAATTTGTAAATATTGACAACATCTCACATAAAGAACCGTGGAGTACGTATCCATTCCTTCCAAAGCATAAGGATACTTTTGATGAGCAAGAGTAAAGGTAGAGTCAGCGTTGAAGTAGTCTTGTAGCTCAAAATATGCTTTTCCAACCTGTGACAAAACGTTTCTCATTTTTTAGTTTCAGCGCCAACGAAAGGAAAATAGAAAAGGGTCAATGAACTAATATGATCATTTAAGCTGACTTAAATTTCCAATAAAACAGCGCTCAGTAAAGCTACTCATATTATCACCTGCGAGAGAACCCAGTGTGTATTGTATTGTTTAAGAGACAGCTTTTGATATACCAACAAAGCTTCCTGCAGTAGTATCCAATTTTGTTATTTTGGCTTAGACATCGATAGTTTAACTATTAGGCAGAGTATTACAGTTGAAGAATATGAACCCATACGCACATTGTCTTAATAAAGTACCTGACAGTTGTACATAAGTAAATGCCTGTGGCCATTTCCAAGAATTTTCAGAAGGTTTAGCACTTCCGAGATTCCAGAAATGAGGCTGGAACTATCAGGGGAAGATTCACTAGGATTTTTATTTTCCTCATCATCAACAGAACTTCCAATGTCACTTATAGACTGGCCTGACGTCGTCGCTGAATCATTTATGAAGAACGGTATCCGGAACCGCCGGACACATATGGTCAAGTCTTATTGTCAATTTGTCATATTAAATACTTAAGCCACCTAAATACTTTTGCATCAATTATTCTAACTAGAGTTCTTACTTTTTCCTCAAAAGAATTCAAAAACTATAAGCAGTTGATGCTCTGCAGCCCGGTTGGGAAGACATAAAATACAAAATATAAGAGGAAAACGTTACCTTCCTTGCTGCTTTGGATTCGGCATTTTTCAACCATCGAGGAAAGAGAAGGTACACAGTTTGACTCGGAAGGTGAAAGATGTAACCGATATGAATCTTTAACAAATGACTGCGACATAGGAATCTTTTTCTTTGCTGCTATTCTAGCACTACGGCGACGCCCAGACCCTTCTGTAGCCTTCAAGAAAGGGAAAATAAAAGAAGACCAATAAATCAAGTAACTTTAGATGATCCAGCCATAGAGCTAGAAGATAGAAACAAGGTGGCGAAGCTCTATGTTAGGATATTTGCAATGCTAGATGATCACTGTTCGCATATGCAGTAATGAGAAGACGCTTATGCAAAGAATAATTGAAAGCACTTAGAGCTCATTGCAGATATAAAACCTCTGCTGACATTTCTTCACTAAATTTTATTCGGCGACCTCCATGTACTGGCATCAAAGATCCTTCCACTGCTGAACGAAGCATATTCTTATGAAGCAGAGGTGGTGGAGCATCCAATACCTAAACAATATAGATACTTAAAGATAAGGAGGCATCTTACAAACGTCTCATTACCTTATGAAAGGAATAGGTCATGAAGCAGATTACAGACATTCAACAACTACGATTTTAAGCTAGAAACAGTAACTAATACGTTCTCAATCTAGGTCGACTTAATTATATCACCTGTGAAATCACCGGAGAAGGTGTGTTCAAGTCCCATCCATTTGTATTAAGTTGCCTGTCAGTATCTGGCGGTATATCTGCTCCAAGCTGCCTAATTTTCAGATCTTGTTGGTTCTCTCCTGGAAAATGTTCTGCTCGCCATAAACTTGTATCTCTTGAGGCCTGATGAGAATCTGTAAGCTGGTCTATGTTTGCTCCTTCTGAGAAGTTTATTCTTTGCGTGACAAAAGTTTCCTGAAGACGCTGGAAAGCACTATTTCCGAAAACTGTTGAGGCTTCTTCAGCGGCACCTGAAAAGGTAATCACAGAACGCCATTGCAAAGAAATAAATCTGTTGCCCCAGATTTCCAGATGGAATAACCAAAACATAAACTGATAAATGCATAACTCATACAGAGCTTTCACTTACCTAAACTACAAAGTTCTCTATATGCTTCCCAACACAATGGATCAAATGACAATGCCATCCTAAACTGTTCTATTGAACTGTTCTTCCTCCCAGCATATCTGGAAACAGAGAGTAACACATGTCAGAAGCTAATACTATCAGCCTTAGCAAATGGAACATATTGAGGGTTACAAAAAATCCATATAGACTGTCAAAATTGTTGTTTTCCCCTCTTTGGCATTTAAATTGAAGCATACTTAGACTAAAGATGAACTGCAGCATAGGAAAGTTGTTCCATTGCAGTAAGAGATGCAGTAAATTAATAAGCTTGTTACAGCATCAGTATACAAAAGGCAGAGAAGTACTACATACGAGAGCCAAAAATATCTTATATAGAACTTGCAAAGCAAAAAAAGCCGTCACCTATATACAAGACCAAGAAGATAATGCCCAGCTGCACCACCAGGAACCTGCATGTTAAAAAAAAGTCAGTAGTCAGCAATTGCCGCTTTTCACTCCCAAAAAGGACAGTTACATCCTTTGAACTGAAAATTCAACAGAGGTTTCTCAAAGTTCAGCTTGGAAAAGCAAAGTCAAAAAAAGCAATGCCATATACTTCATCAACATAATCTTCACTAGGCAACAACGCGGCTTCAGCCTCTCCAAAAAGATCCAACTTAAAGCATGAGAATGCAAATAAGTACCGAGACTGAGGCGTTTTCGAACCTTCAAATTTTCACAATGTAAAAATTAAGTTTAGTGTTTCCAAACAGATGTAAACAATCATATAATAAATGAGATGTTCAAATATAGAAGAATCCAAGTACCTTTGAGGATATAATAAGCACTATAAGCTTGACTGTTACTCAAATAACACCTAGCTAACAATTGCAAGTTCACCTGCATAATAAAAAGTAGTTGCTCACCAGAATCACAGAACTAAGGAATGTGAAAAAAATCCAAGTCAAAACAAATCTCAAATTGGCTTATAATATCTCTACTGAAACATAAACCTAGAATTCCAGATACAAATACATAATTGAGAAATCGAAGAACAAAAATTCACAAAATCAAGCAGTCAAATTGAAGAACTCATAATTCAGACTCTCTCGATTCCAACTGCATCGGGAGAAAAAAAAAAACCTAGAACTCGACACCGTCTAAATCGAGAAATGTCTACTCTGGGTCAGAGCTAAGTAGATCGGATCAGACGGGAAGAGAAATTGAAACAACAATGTGATGTGATCGAAGCTAATACGATTGCGAAATTGGGATACCTACCTCAGAGGGGAATTCAGCGAAGAGACGTTCGCAGAAGAAGATGGCATTTGTGAACATAAACTGGCTAAGGTTCTTCTCGACACAATTCGCCAGTAGATTCTCCATTGACGAGACAATCGATGTGTCTCTTCCTCCTCGTAGGCTGTGTAAATGTTTCTCGTCTAGCAAATCGCGCGCCGCTAAAGTTATTTCAAAAGCTTTGACCTTTCTCACGCGATGAGCGTGTGCGTGTTTTTGTGAGTTGTGTGTGACCCAAAGTGCCCCTTCTGCTTTTTGGCGGACACCACACCACAAGACCGCGTTTTGGCGTTTTAAGAAATAAATCGCGTTTTAGTATAGATTTTGAACTTGCAGAAATGGAAATAAAGAAATTCGAAAATCAGGGTAGAAGACTAGGCCTGAGACGGATCCGGATATCCGCTGTTTATGGAGGTATCCGGATCCGTATCCGTATCCGCCGGATATGAAGTATTGTTCTCCGAATCCGTATCCGTTGACCCCGGATATCCGAGACCCGGATATCCGCTCGAAAACCCGGATATCCGCGGATATCCGGATTCGTTTTTTTTTTCTTTTTTTCTTGCTTTCTCCCCCAAAAGAAGTCCTACCACGCTGGATCTTCACTCCACGCCGGATCTTCACTCCACGCCAGATCTTCAATAACCTCTTTCGCCGGATCTTCGCTTCACCGTTATTAAGTCTTCCATTTTGTTTCTCTTTTTGAAGAAAGAGGGCTAGCCACCGTAAATATAACAGGAGGAGGGATGAAGGTTGGTCGTGGGGAAGGAATAGAACCGAAATCAAAAGGAAAAGAAGAATCTCATCCATCATCGAAGAACATGGCTACATCTTCTATTAGAGCCGTCGTGAAAATAAAGAAAGGGGTGATTTTTTTCTTTTGTTACGTAAATGTGGATCGATTAGTCTACTAGGGTTGCTGTAGCTTTTATTTTAATGGGTTTGGACCAATATATACAAATACTAAAACTTAAAAGTCCACTAATATAAAGCCCAAGTCAATAGATATTATGTAATATATATATTAAAACGGATCCGGATATCCGGTTTGAAATTTTGTTAATATCCGGATCCGTATCCGGATCCGGCCGGATACACAAACTTAATATCCGAATCCGGATCCGTTATACCCGGATATCCGGTTTTTCGGAGCGGATACGGATTCGGATCCGGATATCCGGCGGATCCGGATATTTAGTCCCAGGGCTAGAAGACACATAAGATTTGAAAAAAAGAAAAAAGAAATATTTGAGAGCCCCAAATTAATAAAAATGTCTGACAAAGATAATTTGTACCGAACTAACGACGCAATTATATTTTATAAACCGTTGGAATAGAGCGAAAATTTTTCGTTTTTACCTTTTAAACAACGATGTATTCAAGCTTAACGATTTAGATTCTCCTTTTTCTTTAGGGAAAAAAAATCTATGAAAGCAATCTCAAAATCTCTCTTTAATTAAGTCAAGGATATGCTGCCAAAAAAAACAATTAAGTCAAGGGTAAGATGCATTCATGATTTAAGAATTTTAAGGTTGCTAACCATGCTAGAGATTTGTGTTTATATTAGGATGCTAACAATGCTAGGGATTGGTGTTTATGTTATCAATTTAAATCCTCACTAGATTAGGACCCGTGCTAGAGCACGGGTTGAAATTTCATTTATTTATATTATAATTTTAGAATAAAATATGATTCAGAAAATCACGATTAATGCTAGATTAGAACCTTAAAATTATAATATAAATAAAAGGAATTTCAACCGTGCTCTAGCACGGTCCTAATCTAGCATTAATGTTTAATTTTTAATTTCTGAATACGATCCCGAAGATCACGATTAATCTTGTTAAATTAGCGAGATTTGATTACTTTTTATGATTGAGAGAATATTTTTATCCTTTTAATAATTTTTTTATTGATGTGGTTTATCAATAAAATATGTGGAAAATATATTGGTAATATTGTGATTCTAGATATTTGGAACCATATACGTGATCTTCCGAAATAAAGTTTGAAATATCTATGAACTATCAATTTGGAATAACCTATTTAAGATTTTCTGTTACAATTAAGATTTTATTTGTTACAATTAATATATGAATTAATTTATAATATATGTATAACCTATTTATATCCATTTATTAAAATTATAAAGTCTACCAAAACAATGTTGTGTAGTTCCGTTTTATTATAAAGAAGATACTGTATACAGTAAATATTAATGACATGAAAAAAAAAACTAATTAGCTTACAACAATTTTAATTTGACATCATTATCATTATGGATGATTAATGACATTAACCCTCTATCCCAACTCGCAAGTGTCATTCAATTTTATATGTTGAAGAAAAGAACCTATGGGCCGAAAACTTTCAAATAGGCCCAAGTCTAGTCCATAAAACACGGCGCTATTTTGCAAACGCGAGGCTAATTTCGTCTTTCACAGGAAGGCGCTTGAATTTAGCGATTTTAGAATCTTTTGGTTCTAGGGTTTCCATCATTGTCTTCCCTCCGCGCCCATAAGCTCGAAGCTGAGCTTTTTCTTCAGGGATTCCGAAAGCGGGAATAGCAACACCAATCATCATCTGCATCCTCAGGTTTGCTCTACTTCTCTCTCTATTGATCTATTAGATAGTGTAACTACTCTTCTCTTTCGATTATTAGCGTGAATCTTACTGCCTTCTTCTTTGATTTAACGCATTCGAGTTCAGAATCCAGTGATTAGTGATTTCAATCGCAAGATTCATCAATTTCGAAACTATAGTTTTGATGTTGATGAGCTTTTTTAATCTAATTGTGCTCAAAACTAATCGATTTCTGTCTTTGCAGTGAGATATAAAGATGAGTACGACAGCTCACAGGACTCCTAAATCAGGGAGGCAATCTCTGCTTTTTCAAGATTTAGCTTCTCCTGTTTCAGCACGGAGAGGGAAATTCTCAAGCCCGGGCCAAGCAGCTGCGGTATCTGCACTATGGCGTGAGAATTTCGGAGGATCAGATCTTCCACCACCACCAATGTATACATTGGATGACCGGTCTGATTTCTCTCCTGAGTCAGGTATTGCAGACTACTCCTCAGCGTCTCCAGATGCCAAATCTGACAAGAGAACGACGCCTTTCCAGAGTTCTGGGAAAAATATTGTAACTCCTGGTAAAGGAAAGTTGGAAGCAAGCCCATCTTTTTCTCTACTGAATGCACAACAGAGTGGGAGTCCGAGTTGGTGGTCGCAGTCTAAGGCTGGTAGTAGTAGTATGGAGCAGGATGATAAAGGGAAAGGATCTCCTGTTGAAGGTGTGGTTCAGCCTGGTGCATTGGTTACTCTTCCGCCGCCAAGAGAAGTTGCTAGGCCAGAGGTTCAGAGGCAGATCATACCTACTGGTAACCTTGATGAGGAAGAGTGGGTCACTGTCTACGGGTAAGGCTATCTTAAGCTTTATTGCTCTTTCCTCTGTTTATCTGTAGTTTTACTTTTCTGTTGCAAATGTTCTTGATTTGCCAACATTTTTGTGTCTCTGAAATTCGAGTTACAACATTCTTGGTTAGTAACTGCACTTGGTAGTGTTATTAAGTGCCTTATCATGTTTTCGATCTTAGAGAAATGTTCCTAATAACTGCTGTGTTTACCTCATCATGTGTCTATGAAATTCTAGGCTTACCAAGTACTTAAATGATGCTCATTTATCAGCTGTTGATTGTGATTTTATTTTCGGGCATTGTGGATTCTGACTCTTTATATAGATAATAAGTGCCTTGTCTTGTGTTTGTCTCCTATCTTTTCGATGTTAAGAACTGATCATGATAACTGTTCTCAGATTTTCTCCAGGTGATACAAATTTGGTACTACGGGAGTTTGAAAAGTGTGGTATGATCTTGAAACATGTTCCTGGTCCAAGCAATGCCAATTGGATGCACATCCTCTACCAGGTTACTCTTCTTCCATTCAAACCTGTTTGATGCATGATGATAAGCATTCATAGTTATTCTACACTAGTCATCGTACATGATACAAATCTTCTTTATAAAGGAAACAATGAATCTGAACAATGATCTGTGTATATGATGCAGAACCGGTCTGATGCAAATAAAGCGCTGAACAAAAGTGGGATGATGATAAACGGAGTGGTAATAGTAGGAGTGAAGCCAGTAGACCCGATACAGAAGCAAGCGTTAAACGAGAGACTCAACAACCAAGGATTCACGCCTCTACCTCCACCATTATCCACCAGAGACACTGCTCGACCCTCATCTCGTCTTCAGTACTTGCAAAACGGTAGCGCTTTCTCTCCTCAAACCAGCGGTGGTGCTATGGCCTCCCCATCGAGGTCGATGGTCGCAAAGGTCTACGACTTGATGTTCGGTGTTTAAAGCTTCTTTGGTTGTCATTTCCCAAGTGGTTCATCTATACACAAGATTATTTGGAGTTTTTGAGAGCAGAGTGGGTAGGTAAATGTAGAGCGTAATCAAAATTCAAATTGTGAGAGGTGTTTTCAAAAATTGTCTTTGTATTGACGACAGCTAAAATTCGGTACAAATCTGATTGGAAAAAATTATTTTTTGTTTGTATTTGAGCAGACTGAGGTCATTCCTCGTGCAGAACGAACAACCATTACGAATTCTTGAAAGACACTGAATACATAGACCTCACCTCACCTGAGAGAAGCTTCACGGGTAGCGTTTTTGTTTTGAACTTTCCACTTGAAAAACTAGCCACGTGTCTAGCATGTTGAGCTTATAAATCCCGTCTGTGGCTCTCGTCTAAATTAATTACATATTACAAACTCTCACAATGGCGAAAGCAGCAGAGCAGAAACAAAAGTCGACCGTTGTGACTGAAGAAACGAAGCTTGATATCCGCGACGTGGTGCACACAGCCACCACTTACGGAAGAAGACGCAATGACGTGGCAATGGTTGCGCTAAGAGCTATGTGCATAGCTGTATCGGCGGTTGCTGTGACGTTAATGGTGACAGCACACGAGACAAGCATGACCACTCTCTACGGCTTCGAGTTTCAGCTCCACGCCGTTTGGTCTCTCTCAGATTCTCTAATGTAAGCCAAATTCCAATTTCATAATAAATCATAAATGTAAGTGAACAAGTGTGACATATTTATTTGAATGCTTTAAACAGATATCTAGTGGTGGTTTCATCTGCGACGGTTCTTTACTCGTTGATCCAACTTATCACAAGTGGAACAAGACTGATGAGAAGATCTCCAGTGATCCCGACAAGAACTCAAGCATGGTTTTGCTTCGTTGCAGATCAAATAATGGGATACGCGATGGTGAGTGGAGGATCCGCGGCTTTAGGAGTAACGAATATGAACAGAACAGGAATCAGACACATGCCTCTTCCAAACTTCTGCAAATCTCTCAGTTTCTTCTGTGACCATCTCGCATTCTCCGTCGTCTTCTCATTGTTCGCGTTTCTCCTCCTCGCCGCTTCTTCTGTTCTCGACGTTCTTCGTCTCTCACGCGACCGCTAGAAACAATATTTACTGTTTTACCCTTTTGTAACTTTCCTTCAATCGCTTGTCTGATGTTTTTTTTTTTCCTCATTACAATAATTATTTATGTTATGTATTGATTTTTGGAATCGTTTGTTTTAATCGATGTCAGCTATAATCTTCGAATTCCAAAGTTGTTTTGAAATTATGTTGACCAAGTTCCTTATAAACGACAAAACAATTCAAACTAATTTCCGCGTCTTGATTAGAGAACGTCTTTTTTTCGCGACTGGATTTAAAAGATTCTGAGCTAAATGGGCCTATTGGGCTTTATTTAAAAAGCCATTTTAAATGAGCAAACTGTTTCTGTATTCTCTGTTTCTTCTATCCCATCCCTTCTTCGCCTGAGAAATGAAGCTCTTCTATACGTTTTTAATGGCGAATCAATCTATCTCGGCAAGTAATCTCTGATGGCTTGGTTTATCGCAATTCACTTCTTCTAAGTTGAATCCATCTTCACATCATGGCTTGTCGCTTTCCTCTGCATTCATCACCACCTTCTCAATTCCTTTCACCGGAGAACCGTCAGAGATTCACCAGAAACTACCCTTCAATTTCATGCCAAACCAATTCAGCTACGAACGATGTTAATGATGATGGTGATGAGAAAGAGAAATCCAAATCAACCCAAGTCAATCTTCTCGCAATACCCATCACTCTCACTGTAATCTCCGCTTCTCTGGCGCAACCGTCACTCGCGGCGGCAAAAGTATCAGAGAGAAAGAGAACTCAGAAGAAACCTCAAGAGGCTTTGACTCTTGAGCAGCTTAAAGCTTGGTCTAAAGATCTTCCTGTAGTTTCGAATCGTATACCTTACACTGACATTTTGAGCTTAAAAGCTGAAGGTAAGCTTAAGCATGTGATAAAGCCTCCTAATTTAACTTTGCGGCAAAAGGCAGAGCCTGTGTTAGTTGTTTTAGAGGATTCTAGAGTATTGAGGACTGTGTTGCCTTCTTTGGATGGTAACAAGAGGTTTTGGGAACAATGGGATGAGTTAGGGATTGATGTTGCCTGTGTTAATGCTTATACTCCTCCGGTTAAGAGGCCTCCTGTGCCGTCTCCTTATTTAGGGTTTTTGTGGAGAGTGCCTGCTTATATGTTAACATGGGTTAATAAGCCAAAGAAGGAGTCTAAACGTGCTGCTGAGTTGAAGAAAATGAGGGAAGGTTTCAAGAGGCAGAGGAAGGAGGAGCTTGAGAGGATGAATGAGGAAAGAGAGATGATGGAGAAGAAAATGAGGGCGCAGAAGAAACAAGAGGAGAGGAAGAAAAGGAAAGCTGTTAGGAAGAAGAAGTACGAGGAATCTTTGCGTGAGGCGAGGAGAAACTATCAAGATATGGCGAATATGTGGGCTAAATTAGCTCAGGATCCTAATGTGGCTACAGCTCTTGGATTGGTGTTCTTTTATATATTTTATCGTGTGGTGGTGCTTAACTATAGGAAGCAAAAGAAGGATTATGAAGACAGGTTGAAGATCGAGAAGGCTGAAGCAGATGAGAGGAAGAAAATGAGGGAGTTGGAGAGGCAGATGGAAGGTATTGAGGAAGAGGATGAGGAGGGTGAAGAAGGAACAGGTGAGAAAAATCCATACTTACAGATGGCTATGCAGTTCATGAAATCAGGCGCACGTGTGAGAAGAGCATCAAATAAGAGGCTACCTGAGTATCTGGAAAGGGGTGTGGATGTGAAATTTACGGATGTTGCTGGACTTGGGAAGATTCGTCTTGAACTCGAGGAGATCGTTAAGTTTTTTACTCATGGAGAGATGTACCGCAGAAGAGGTGTCAAGATTCCAGGTTCAATGTTGTGACAAATTCTGTTTTTCCTTATATCAATAAGTATTTGGTGTAAACTTATATATCCTTTTGCTGTTTGACCATCTCTTTTATTTCGTGTTTTGCTTCAGGTGGTATTCTTTTATGTGGGCCTCCTGGGGTGGGAAAAACTCTACTGGCAAAAGCTGTAGCTGGCGAAGCAGGAGTGAATTTTTTCTCTATCTCTGCATCTCAGTTTGTGGAAATATATGTTGGTGTTGGTGCTTCTCGTGTCAGAGCATTGTATCAGGAAGCTAGAGAGAATGTGAGTCTTGTAACTTTGCTTACATGTGTTGATCGTGGAACTTAATTCTCACATTCAGTTTCATTTATCAGATAGTAAAGCAATACCTCTTGGCTGATTTTCTGAAATGATTCTCATTGTATAGTGAGGATTCAGTATATTTCCATATGCTAATATTAAGGTGGTCTCTGCAGGCTCCATCTGTGGTCTTCATTGATGAATTAGATGCTGTTGGAAGGGAGCGTGGGTTAATAAAGGGTTCTGGAGGACAAGAAAGGGATGCCACTCTTAATCAGGTTCCTAATATTTTAGATTGCATGTAATAGTATTCTTCGTTTCTCTAGAGGATGAAAACTTAATTCGTTTTTGTGTGTGTGTTACAGCTCCTTGTTTCTTTAGATGGTTTTGAAGGAAGGGGAGAGGTCATTACCATCGCGTCCACAAACAGACCAGACATTCTAGATCCTGCGCTTGTGAGGCCTGGAAGGTTTGACCGCAAAATATTTATCCCTAAACCTGGTCTTATTGGACGGATGGAAATTCTTCAGGTAATGACTTGGTGTATGTGTTTTTGTATTCTTAAACCTGTAAATTTGCAAAGTTCTTCCGCAATGTAGAGTTTTGTCCTTCAGTTCAAAGCTATATCTTTGTTTTGGTTTTGCTGTTTAGGTCCATGCTCGTAAGAAGCCAATGGCTGAAGATTTGGACTATATGGCAGTTGCTAGCATGACAGATGGCATGGTTGGAGCAGAGCTTGCCAATATCGTTGAGATAGCAGCAATTAATATGATGCGTGATGGAAGAACAGAGGTCAGATCAATATTTTTAGTTCGAATTGTATCTGCTTTTGCTTTTGGATGGGTTTGGTTTGGAATGTTAGGATAGTGTACCAATGGTAATATGGTGTGAGTGAATTAGATTAAGCTCTTGGACGTTGTGCTAGAGAAGCAGCTTAGGCTCAAAAAAGAAGTTGAAAAGTTTATTTTTAATACTAGCGATTAAAGGACTGAGAAATCCTATATTCTCTGTAACTCTAATGCAGTTAACAACAGATGATTTACTTCAAGCTGCACAAATAGAAGAAAGAGGAATGTTAGATAGAAAAGACAGAAGCTCCGAGACATGGCGACAAGTAGCTATAAATGAAGCTGCTATGGCTGTTGTAGCAGTGAACTTTCCTGATATGAAGAATATAGAATTTGTAAGTTTCTAAACTCTTTCTTTTCCCTTCAAACCCCCCTTACTACATTGAAGCTTTAATTTTCTGTTATGCCGCACTGTGACATTCCGATGACTTTGACCAGCTGACAATCAACCCTAGAGCTGGTAGAGAATTGGGTTATGTCCGGGTGAAGATGGATCATATCAAATTTAAGGAAGGGATGCTTAGGTTTGTGGCTTTATTTATACAGACTTACTGTTTTCTTGTGGTTTCTTCACATTAATCTAAGTCCTTTTATGGTCTACTATATGCAGCCGACAATCCATCTTGGATCATATCACTGTTCAGTTAGCACCTCGAGCTGCAGATGAACTATGGTATGGTGAGGATCAGGTGAGAGATATGATCCCCTTTAACCATGACACCACATCAGAAACTTCATCTAGATATGATCTCTGATTTTACTTTTCTCCAGTAGTGTTTTTAAGTAACCAATCTTTGCTAATGATTTGTTCCAGTTAAGCACGATATGGGCTGAAACATCGGATAACGCAAGGTCAGCTGCTCGATCATTGGTTCTCGGTGGTCTTTCTGATAAGCATCATGGCTTGAATAACTTCTGGGTAGCTGATCGAATTAACGTAAGGCCATAACTTAAGTTGTAGTACTTGGTTCAATATTCAGAAACAAATATCATATTTGAGTATTTGGATTTGCAGGATATTGATACGGAGGCATTGCGGATATTGAACATGTGTTACGAGCGTGCTAAAGAGGTAAAAAAGACTTCTAAATCGACTAAATCTGTAATACAGCATTCTCCTATTTATATAGGTTCTGTTTAATATAATTGAATAAAATGCATGCACCAGATTCTTGGAAGGAACCGGACGCTCATGGACGAGGTGGTACAGAAACTGGTTCAAAAGAAAAGTCTTACGAAACAAGAATTCTTCACTCTTGTAGAGCTCTATGGCTCCATCAAACCAATGCCACCAAGCATCCTTGAACTCAGGAAAATCAAACGGCTTGAGCTTGAAGAAACAGTGATGAAACTGGACATGAGTACCTCGAGAAACAGTTCATAAGATGAAAGAGAGAGACACAGTTTGTGGCAAACAACAAACATCATTATCATTTATCAAAACCAATTAGAGACAATGAGCTTTGATCTTTTATTTTACATTTAATCTGTAATCTTAGTGTATGGTTAGATAATTCTTTGAGCATCAATAAATAATTCCCATTCCCCATCCATATTGAAAGAATGGTGAATCTTTAATTGCTTGACATACTGTCACGAACAAGTTATGTAAAGCATGGGCGCCTAATTAATTTAGAAAGGAACTGAGAGACATTGAAAAATGGCACATGGTAAGGTATGATTTTGTGGATATTTTTTTAGGTGAAATAGCAAAGTTGATGAAAATCAAAATCAAGTAAGAGTCCACAGGTTGGTCGATAAACACATAAAACTATTTGATTATATTACAAGGAAGATAACATTTGACTTGCAAGATTTGACAACTAAATGATATTTACGTATTACCAAATTTAATTCTTTTTATTAATTTTTTTACTTAACCTCCTTATTTTTTTTGAATGAATACTTAACCTCCTTATAGGCCACCTGAATGGCTTAGTCTCTATTATTGATTCCCACCCAACCATCTCATTTTTATTTACATTTTAATCAAGGGACTTCGAGAAGTAAGCACGAGATAATGATTCAAATAGTTTTGTCATATTAAATCATCTCTGTGAATAGTTTCAACACGATTCCATTGGGTTCTTTGTCTTTCTTATATTATTAGGTGCCAAAGTTATAAATCTTCTTATACAACGGTAGGAAAAAAAAAAATTGAATTCGTCAAAAGAAATTGACAAAAACAAAAAGAGGTCCACAACGGCAATATTTGACCCTTCTCTTCTTCTCTGGTTTGCTCGTTTTCAATTAATTATATATTTAAACCAACAATAAACACGCTCAAATACTAAATAATTAAAAATTATATATATATACTCGTGTTTTAAGAAGACTAATAACAATAATATACAAATTTAAAATAAAAGAGATATTTGAAAATGGAATTTGAACTGTAATCCCACCTTATGAAAATCAAGTGCGTTTTTGTAGTTTGAATTATTCGTTTTATATTAACTTTTGGCCAATTGTTTCATTAGTTTGATAAAAACAAACGAATACAAAAATTTAGTATGGATATATTATTTTACTATTGGGGTGGGGGGTGGAACCCGTGACCCCAAAAAAAAACAAAACAAAACAAAACTACTTTATCCGTTGTAGTTCTGTTGGTCGGAATAAGGGATTGAACTTTTTATCCACTCTGTGATTCTACGTTGGTTATTCTAAGCGGTTTTCATAGCAGAGGAGCTACTTCAATTTTTTTTTTTTAACAAACATTGAGTGATACGATACCATCATACCAAAGAAAAGCCAAAATGTTTTATAAGTAAAAAAAATGACCGGACGGTGTACCTCGTTGGAATTAGTTTTAGCGTGTTCTATAATGCATTCTCTCGTATTTAACTAATCATTATAATTTATGTTCCAACCTAAACTCTCACAGTTACCTAACTGTAATATAAATTTTCTTGCTTATGGCATCATTTAGATATATTAGTACTATAATATAACATATGCTAGAGATAATAATCTTCAATTTGTAAACTGGAAATTAATTTTATACCAAACTTATGAACATCTATATTAGTTTTATATTCGAACTCTTTCTTCACAATATTAAAACAATTTAAACTATCTATAACACGTGAGTCAGCATTGGAGAAGAGAAGAGGGTCAATGACTGGTGAGAAAGAAACAAAGAATGACCATTGACTCTTTTAAGAATTTATACGTTAAGAAATGAGTAAAATAACATTTTGGTTTTGTTAATTCACTACAAGAACATTGCGTGAGGATAGTTACAAATTTCCAAACTAACGATGCTTGTATGATATATAATTATATATTACACATATACATAAGTATATTTTACAATAATTGTATACTAGACACTAAGCCCTTAGTAGTAGCCTATGTTACAACTTAGCCAAGTACTACGTATCGACCTATCCCATACGAAAAAAACAAAGGGTATTGATTATCTATGACAGCAATATAATTAACTAACGTAATTAGTGATTAATTAATCAGTTCCGTATGAGGAGGAAAGCTCCATAACTCCACGAAATTAAACTCTGAGATTTCTTCGTAAAAATCCATAACCGGAGGATACACCCAACAATCCAACGGCTCAGAGTAAGCCAGATCATCACGTGACGTCACGCTTTCGTCGTACCTCCCCTCTTCGATGTTAGGCAACTCCACGATCTCCTCCAACCTCTCCTCCTCAGACGACTCCGACGGCTGCGGCGGTGCTTCCGAGGAAGTCTCTGTCTCTGTCTCTGACGTTTTTCCTTCGACGACCACCATGGCGGCTGCTTCAGCGGCGGCTGCCTGAATATCCTGCGGCGAAGACGACACCGGACGAGGGAAGAGAGAAGCAAGCTCAGGGAAATTTATGACCGCGGAGGAGCCTTTGATGGTGAGAGCAGCGACGTCGTGAGCACGCGCCGCCATGTCAGCAGTAGCGAAAGTGCCGAGCCAGATACGAGTTTTCTTGCGAGGTTGTCTGATCTCAGAGACCCATTTGCCCCAACTTCTCATCCGTACACCTCTGTAAACAGGATGCTTAGGAGATGAAGAAGAAGTGTCTCTTCGTCTCTTTCGTGTGTTCTTTTCAGACAAGTGGGTGCTGCTTGTTGTAGTAGTAGTAGTTTCATCAGATTGGTCCGATGACGATGATGTTGGTGATGAAGAGCTGTTGAGTGACGACATCTTTTGTACTCTTTTGTTTTGAGAAAAAGAGAGAGATAACTTTTTTTACTTGTTCGTCTTGTTTGTGTGGATGTGAGACATGTTGATATTTATAGACTGCACATCTCATATGAACTTCAATTCCGAGGTTTTTTATTTTATAATATAAAAAAAAACATAACACGTTGTTTTCTGGTAAAAGCAAAAAAAAAAAAAAAAGATTTGTTTTCTGGATTTAATTATTAGAATCGTACATATAAAGCAGAAAAAAAAAACAATTATAGTAATACTGTACCATTGGAGAATATTTTTCATATTATGGTCAAAACTTACAATCATACCAAATTAGATTCTTCAAACTATATAGAAATGTTGAACTTTTAAAAAATTATATGGAATATTAACCCAAAAAAAAAAAAATAATGAATATTTTTTTTTGCGTTCAGTAATGATTTCAGATAATCATAGATGGTTCTTTTTTTTTCAACAAGTAGACTAAATCTGATTTCAAAGGTTATATAATTTGGTGGAAGTGTGTCAAACTATCAAAGAAAATAAAATTACAAAATTTGACTAATGTAACCAGACGCGCTCCATTTTAAGTGATATTTGGCCTACCCGTCTTTCAATTACCATGAAGCCCACAAAACAATAGTGATATTTTAGCTACTACTATTACTTATATAAATTTGTATTTTCTTTCATTTATATTACGATTCATGCCAAATTTGCCAATAAAGAATAAACACAAAAGATTCATAGAAAAGACAAAGTTTTCAAAAAGAAAAGATTCACCAGTAGAGATATTTTCTAACTTTCTAATCTATCAGTGTTCCCTTCGTTTCCCTATTCGAGAGAGACGTTCGAGAGTCTTTAAGTTACTTTGCATGTCACTATCAATCTGCCCGTTGAGGCATTTTATTATATATAAAGTTATAAACAGTCAAATCGGAACCACAAAAATCTTGTAAATTTGGATTTAAATTTTGAGGATGTCATTCATCATTTTCCCGTTGCCACTTTCTGAAAGATAATAAAAGTAACTTTCACCATATCTTTTAATCCTTTTGTTATCTTTACCGTTGGTAAAAGTAATCATAAAAAAAAACGCACTCTTATCCCATTAATAAAATAAAAGAAGCACATAATTTTGTATCCCATTAATCCAAACTCTTTTACATTACCTAATTAAAGAAATTAATAGTTACATATATCTGAATTCAGATTAATCAACAGTTTTTTTTCTTTCTTATCGTAAGAAAATATATATCTACAAATGCAAAACTCTGGATTAATGAATTGAATCTATCCTAAGCTTTAATAAGTAACACGCTAATTTAAATGAACAAAAGAGCATAACAGGCAATGCTAAAAATATGGAACAAGTCTAACGTGTGAGAAAATTAGCTTACTGCAGCAACTTAGATTAGATCAACCTTATTTTATTACATAATAAATTCTAAAATTTGGAGATATTGTAAAAAGCTAAACCGGACATCCACGAGTAAATCAAATAAACTTATCTATTTAGTTATCGTTTTTTCCCATCAACAATTTTGTCTTACTAATAAATAAAGAAGTGGACTTGACTTGAAAGCTAATGCTGCTCATATGCTTCACTAGAGTATACTACTCCAAGAAGAAGAACCAAGGACTCTTTTTATCCCTCAGTTTTATTTCCTTTCTTGTCTTACTTTCGATACATAGACACAGGTCTCTTCAGATATATATAGCAAAGAAACAAAAGAAGCACATCTAGTAACAAACATGTGAAACAAAAGCAACTCTACAAACTACCATGTTCATGCCAAGAACAATGGACTCCAATGAAGAGAAAAAAAAACAAAGACAAACGAGGACACAGAAAAAATAAATAAGCAAAAAGCTTACCATATGACTCTCCTTCACTTTTTTTTCTAGATGAACATAAAGCTCATCATCTCCATTTTCTATTGAAGTCCTTTACAGCTCTCATAACTTAACGTTTTTTAGCTTCCTCCCCCTTAAGCAATCATCAAGATACTCTCTTTGTGTCGCGAGCTGATGCAATATGATCCTGCACCACATAAACATACACATGTCGTTGCTCCATCAGTGTAAGTAAGTAAGTAAGTAAATCAATCAACGTTTAACCAAGCCTATGTAGGTGGTTGTGAAGCAGACTACAAGCTATCTATTACGTGTAACACTGACATTTGTACGTATAAATGCAAATTGACCAAACTTCACAATAAAAGATCAGGAGCAAGATTGCAAAACTTACAGAAATGAAATCGAATGCTCTTGTATCTTCTTTCTTCGAACCATTCATTGTTGAGGTTGGAGCCTGATTAGCAAAATTTGGCTGGAATATATCAGGGAGTGCTGACTGATTCCCTCCGCTAGTACCCATAGAAAGAACATTCCCGCTACCCTGAGCGTTCAGGTTGCCAAACTGCTGGAAGTTGGACATATTACCAAGGTACTGCTGCTGTTGAGCTAACAAGTTTGCCATGGCAGCGTAATTCATAGGTTGGGTTGCAAAAGCTGGATTCATCATCATCCCTGGAGGAAAATTGAAGGGCATAAAACCCCCAGGAAGCATTGAGTTTTGAACAAACCCAGGGTTTTGTTGTGAACCAAGAATGCCTCCAACAGGATTTTCTGGTACTTGGTGGTTGGTAGTGCTCGGCATTGCAAATAAACTCTCTGGAAGGGTGCTTGAAGACGAGCCTTTCTGATTTGAGTTGTTTTCGTCAATGGAAAAACTTGCCATCAAATCATTTATGTTTTTTGATTCTTTTGGCTCTGCTTCAAGATTCGCAGTCGACCCAAACATATCAAATAGCTCAGGCACATGATTACCACCAGCAGCAGCCGACTTTTCCCCGACAGTCATTCCAGAGAACAGGTCATCAGCACTTTCTTTTTCTTCATTCGGATGAAATGATACATCTGCAAAGGGGTCATCATCATTTTTCTTCTCGCTGCTACTCAGTCCAGTGTCAGTGCTATCCCCAAACCAATCACCATCCATCAACGGAGCTGCTGTTGTCACTGTACTGCCAGTATTTATAATATCTGGCTGGTTAAAAGTATCTTCTGTTGTATAATCTGAATCACCGGTGTCGATCAAGTCAGGTAAATCAACAGCAGCCTCTCGCTTCACAGTATTATCGGAGCTGCTCATCAACCCACTTGGCTGTCCACCATTTAGAACGCTCAGCACCTACACAACGCCAGTATCTTGAGTTAACCATCAAATTAGTATAATGCCAAAAGTAGAGTTTTGTGAATGCTTACGACAAGCAGAATCTTACCTTGTTAGCCTTTTCGCGAAGGGAAGATTGCGGAGACTCTGAGCATCGCTGAATGGCATCCAAGTTTTCACCAAAATAAGTATGTACAACTGAAAAATTATCATCTTCCTTCTTCCTCAAAATGGCTTCAAGAACACATAGAGCTTTCATCCGAACCTGCCAAACAAAAATCACAGTTTACTTTAAAGTACATAAGTGGGAAGATTTTTTTATGCTAAAGAAGAAACAAGCCAGAAAAAGAAATACAAATGATGAAATCAAGAAAAAAGGTACATTCACATCAAACAGTTTCACAGGTGAGTAGGAAATTATCATAAACATACCTGCCACATTGGAGACTGGAGCTTTCCCTCAAGAGCAATGCTTAAAGCAACAGCATCCATTTTTGCAGCCTCTAAAATGAAAACATGAAGTGCATCACGAGTTGGCTGGAGGCGTACACCGCCAGATGTAACAATGGTTTCCAGCAGCTTCTCCTCACGGGTTTTGCTCTCAACACGTACTGAAGCAGAACTCTCACTCGCCTCTCCGGAAACGTGGCCCCAAGATCCACCAGCCGTGTTCTTACCGGAGTTACCATCCCTCCCCAGCTTAACCGGATCATATCTATTAAAGTTCTCATTTTCCATAGTTAATGATCTATGGAGATTTGGACCTCTGTAGCTGCTGCTTCCATTTTCATTCTTCTTAGGCAAATGGCCTTGAGCAAAATTACTGATTCCTTGCTTTATAGATGCACTTCCAATACCCACCACCTCACTCAAGAACGATTTATTATCATTAGAGGGCACCTGAAAGTTAGTATTCCCAAATCCTTCAATGCGTCTGTTGATGCTTTCAGGAGCAGCTGGCTTACTACCATTCTCCTCAGAAAAAATAGCAGAAATCGTTTCATGAGCAGTTTCCCGAACAGCCTTATTAAGTGCATCACCTTTTAAAGGATCTGGATGACCCTTGTAATGGAATAGATTGCGCACTGCAACCGAGTTCCTTTGCATTTCTCGTCTAAACTCTGATCCAGACTTTCCCACAGCATACTTTATCAACCTAAGAGCCTGTGTACACACAATTACAATAACCAGAATCAGCATTCACAAGTTCCAAGAGAGATTTTTAACCAGAACTAGATCAGTTAGTTATCAATTCTACGCTTCCCTAAGAAGTATATATGTTCATTTCAGCTTTACATTCAAGAGCTCTCTCTCTCTCTCACATCAACCAGTAAACTAAAACAAATCCTCACATGCAACATTTGAAAATTTACCTTCTGCTTAACGATGGGGCTTTTGTTATCAAGACGTTTCAAAATGAACTCAGAAAACTCCTTGACGATGCTGACATGAGAAGAACGAAGAAGGTCACAGATCTCTTCCAATTTATACACAGGCGCTACTTTATCCTCATCAGACGTAACCGCATCTACCATCCGCGACCTCCAATACGACTCCACAGCTCTCCTACTCGTATCCATGACGAATTCGGCAACAACAACAACAACAACAACAACAACAAAAACCCTAATTCCCAAAAACGCAACACCAAACAACGAAACAACCCTTCGACCTCGCCCGTTCAAAAATTGCAAAAAGACAACAAATTTATCAAAGCCCGATCCTCAAAACTATCAGATCAGTCTAAAAAACTGATCCTTTAAGCTCAAATTCACCACACTAGAAGATCACGATCGGGATCCCAATTTCCCCTCCTACCAACCAATCAACGCAGAGGTAAATTAGAAACCTTGATACGATATAACCATTAGGTCATCAGAATCAAATCAATATTATCGGAGAAATCAGAGAAATTGAGGAAAAAAAAGAACTCACCGGTTCGTAGAGGTGACAGAGAAGGAAGGAAGCAGGTCAATAAAGAAGAAGAATGGCTCTTTGTTCTTCTCTGTTTTTTTCATTAATTCCCAAATTTCCAAATTTTTTTTATATTTCTCTTTTTTCCACAAATTCACATGAAAACTTTTATTTATTTTTCTCCGTCACACACACTCACATGAAAAATCAATTAAATTGGTATATTCAATTCTAAAGACAATACTACAACACAAGTCAAAACAGGGGACAAAACAGAGTAAGAAACTAAAAACTATTTGATGAAAAAGCTAGGGACTTTGTCACTTATTAAGCTATCTTCATCAGTCTCTATTTCTTCTTCTTCTTCTTCTTCTTCTTCAACCACCTGGTTTTTGAAGAGAGTTTTGAAGTAGGGTAATATCTTTGGAAGGACATGTATATCCGCCAGGTTTATACTCATCATATCAAAGGCAATGCATGTATTGTGCATATGTGACTCGTCAATCACTGGAATCTTCGGGTATCTCTGGCTAAAATGAGTCAGCACGGTTCGGTATACACCTGCTGAAGATCCGACGTCGATTGCTTCTTTTGTTGTGCTATGATTTTTAGCTACAGCTTCTTCTATTAACGCATCCTCAAACGTAGCCTGTTATATAAGTTAAGAAAATATGGTAAATGATGAGAAGTTGAAAGATGTAGGTGTTTTAGACAATTTTGCGTTTATATAGGGAAAACTCACAAACCTCATGTATAAGAACTGTTGCTCCTTTTGAAGCTTCAACCATCTGAGGACAAGGCCTTGTGTCCCCTGAGTAAACCATTTTCCACCCCGGGATATCATCTCCAGTAATGTTTTTTCTTTCTGCTGCTTTGACAACAACCCCAAAAGCTTGAGGGCAATGCACTACAGGAAAGCTAATCAACTCCTCCAACCCCATTTCCCCTAGGACCTTTTTCAGTTTCTTCATGAATGGTAAAGCTGAAGAGTTGTCGGTCAGTGGGCTACTCGGTCTTTTTAATATACTTTGCATTGGACTTCCTTTACTGAACAAAGATCCCTCTGCATCGCCGCTTTTCGTAATTTTCTCAGGGCGGGTGGTTTCTAGAGAAGCCCAAGAAGTTGTTGTGGTGTTCCTGCAGTCAAGAAACTCCATATTTAAATCCTCGAGTCTTTGATATGCGTCGAGAAAGTTCTTTAGCGGTCTCGGTCCAACCACAATTGCTGGCTCATGAGCTACTCCTTTCAGAAGCTCACGTCTACGAGCAAGGATTCTTGCAAGACCCGTATGGTGATCAGCATGGATGTGAGAGATCCATATACATCTCAAGTTTCTCACTGCTTCATCAGCTCCTTCTAAACCATATCTTCGTTTAAGCTGGCCTAAGGTACCTTCTCCACAATCCAAGAGCATACTGCCTCTAGAGAATAGGTCGATGTAAATAGCGGTGACATTTCGGTATTTTGAGGGTTGGGACGAACCAGTTCCCAAAAGAACTATCTCCATGTCGTCTCGCCTAATGTTTTCAAGACAGCTTGGAACAATGCTTTCACCCAGCCATGGCTCTTCGATCATCATCTTGTTGTGTAGTCCATTCCATAACCGCTTGATTTCTTCGGTCTTACTGCTGATCTCAGGAATTTCTGAAAGAAGCTCATCCATCACTCGTAAGGATGTCAATCGACTAGGGATACAAGATCTGTCTACCCCAAGATTACCATGTGGACGTAAAGTGAACTGCCCAAAATATAAAATTGAGAGAGACTTAAGTGCTAAAGGAAGCAAGTTTCACAAGGAGGAAACAATGCACGAAAGCAACATTAAATACCTTGAGGAGATTTTCAGCGGAAATGCTTTCACCAAGATTTGAATCGAAGCACTGACAAGAGAAGAAAAGAACAAGGCTTGACTATATGAACACAGCCAGATTCAACTCTATAAGAAAATATCAGAAAAGTAAATGTAACCTTGCTCATAGAAGTGGAATTGTTCGAGTTATTAACATGTTGAGAAGACCAAATTCCAGGAGCCGGAAAGAACTGTGGGCATAAATAGTTAAGTCTGGCTGTGATTCTAGAACTGGCTCTCAGGATTGGAAACTCCATATTCTTCCTGGAAAAAAACCAAAACTAAATATTAGACAAATAACTTCAACAGTTTTTTTTATAAGAAAGAACATGGTTGAGAAGACTCACGCTTCATGTCCAGCAAGAATGTGCTGGGCAGATTGGAATCTCTTCATCCAGCTTTGGTAAGCAGAATTATTTGTTACAGAAGCTGGACTTAGATGAATAATACAATTAACAAGTTTAGCTCCATCTGTTGAGTTGTCAGGACATGAATAATAACTCTTCATAGAGGGGTTACAAAGCAGTTCCTCTGCATGTGACTCTGTTGGACAGTCCACAAGCAAAACAACAGGACCAGGAACTGAAGGTCCCATAACATCACTCGGATGAACCTATAACCAAGAATGAACAATGTTAGCCTGCTCGAAGAGAAACTGATACTAAGTCATGGATAATGCAACTAATTGCTCTTTGAGACATACCGTAATATCTTTAAAATCTGACTTCACTGACTGTCCAGACTGAAGATAACTGTATTTTGGACCAGCTCTCAGTCCAAGAGCCATGGCCTTCTTTGGGTCAAACTTTCCATTGATTTCAGGTAATTCACATACATATATAACTGAAGTTTCACCAGTTTTGCTGCCGGATTCCTCTAAGCGACTCGGTTCTAATAGAATGGCGGAGATTTTCACAACTTCATCATCCACAAGAACATAATGATCCATGGGTGGTTTACTTGAGCCAATCTGAGGCGTGGAGTTAGATGCATTCAAAGATGGACCAAAACTTCTTGTATGAACCATCGCAGCACGAGGGATAAATGACTTCATAGCATCAACTAAGTACTTCAGATCCGAAGGACCCCATACGTTTACCTTTGGTAACAAAAGAGATTGTAAAAGTTCAGCAAATTCCATTCGAATATTCGTTTTCAAAATGGCAAGAACAAACTCAGGAAAAGCAAACAGGAAACATACAAAGAAGAACACTCACGGATAGTCCTTCTTCACCAATACCAGCTAGAGTCAGTAGAAGACCTAACACGCAATTAAAACAAGAACACTCATCACAGTCTAATGATGTAGCAGCAAACACACTGAAGCAGATGCCTGGATGATAAAAACAAAACAAACCTGGAAGCCCCCCTGCTGTCTCTGAGCACACACGAGACAAAAATATATGATCTACCTGAAAAGAGTGACATTTCAAACTCACCTCATCACACACAAAGAAAAGAGACACACTTAGTAGTCGTATGTCCAAATTGAACACAAGTTTAGTTACTGATACCTTTGATAACTTAATCTTATGTTCTGTACAGAAACGTTGCAACCCCTGCAATTAACCAATTAAGACTAGAGCCACTAATAAAAAAAGCCATATACACTAAAGCAATTGCAGAAACAAAGTAACCTCTCCAGCATTAAAGATGAATCTTTGCTTATCAAAGAAGAGTAATACAGAGGGCGATGTATCCTGTGTATCCATTCCCGTCCCAAGAATCTAACAATGCAGATGAATTACGCATCATCTTTTACAGTTTTAAGATTGAAAAAAATGAAAGATTGGAGTGGAGTGGATAGAAATTGGAATACCTGAACATAGGCAATGGTGTTGGTAGGGTTAAGGGTGCGAGTGTTCCTCTTGAGATTCTTCTTAGGCTTATCGATCTTATCCAATCCCGCAGCTCTTCTCTTATTAAACTCGAAAGAATCAGAAGAAGAAGGAGGATTAAAGCTAGTAGCTTTATCTCTCTCCATTGGAGACCTACCTTTTCTGTTCTGCTCCTCGAAACTAGTCCACTTGCGTCTCGGATGAGAAGGGTCACTGCGACGGTAACCGGCGGTGCGAGGAGGACGACGACTAGGAGAAGAAGCTAAGATTGGGTAGAGAGAAAAGGGTCTGAGGAAAAGCGAAGACTTGAGAGGAGAGACTCCGAAAAGGCATAGGTTTTGATGAGGCATTGAACTTAACATTTTCATAGTCCTCTCAGTCCGTAACAAGCTCAAAGGTCCTTCCTTTATTTCTCGCTACACTCTTCACAGATGAGAGTCAGAGTGCTCTAATCTCGGAGTAGCTGGGCATAGATAGATTACGCTACTTGAACCGCCTAATTGGTTTGTTGATGATATAGCACAATTTCACTACTTCCAAATACGAAAACGAGTATAAATTTGTTTTTTCCTTTTTATCGGCATACAGGCTATGGCTAAAGAACCTGACTACAGAAGAATCATGTCAAGAGGCCAAGAGGGTGAAGGGTGAACAAGACCAAAGTTGAGCTGCCAAACCAAACCAAACCATACCAAAGCTGAACAAGACCAAACCAAACGCGGTGTATTAAAGGTTTTCTTTTCGAGCGCTGGACGGTTTGGTTTATAACAGAAGACTGGTTTGGTATATATTTTTTTTTTGTCAAACCACTTGCATTCATTAATCAAAGGGGAAGGTTCTTACGAAAAATACTTAGGTTCACCCCTAGGGTGAACCTTTGTATTCACCCCCTCCCTTCTCAACCAATCACAATGTTTTATTTAATATTTTATTTAAAAATAAATCAAAATTAATATATAAAAGCAAAACAAATTAAGGAAACAAATTCTGTATACTTTTATTTATGGAAAGCTAAATATTGACTTGGTTTAGATTTTAAAATTAGAACAAAATTATATGTCGGTTTGGGTTTACAAATGAGATGGTTAAGGTTTAGATTTTACAATTAGAACAAAATTATATGTCGGTTTGGGTTTACAAATGAGATGGTTAGGGTTTAGATTTTACAATTAGAACGAAATTATATTTTGGTTTGGGTTTACAAATTGGATGGTTAGGGTTTAGTTTTTACAATTAGAACAAAATTATATGTCGGTTTGGGTTTACAAATTAGATGGTTAGGATTTAGATTTTACAATTAGAACGAAATTATATGTCGGTTTGGGTTTACAAATTAGATGGTTAGGGTTTAGATTTTACAATTAGAACGAAAGTATATGTCGGTTTGAGTTTACAAATTAGATGGTTAGGGTTTAGATTTTATAATTAGAACGATATTATATAGCGGTTTGGGTTTATAAAAGAGCGGTTTAAGTTTTTAATTTTATAATAATGTACACAGATTTTATTTCCTTTTATAATAAGGGGGTGAATGAAGAGGTTCACCCCTAGGGGTGAACCCAAGTATTGTCCGGTTCTTACAGCAAAACTTAGAATACAAGATAAGAAAGCATTCCCTAGTGCCAAAACAACATAGAAACAAAGAAAATATAGAATTAATCAGCAATAGGTTCTTGAGAGCTTTGAGCCAAATTCTTAAAAGAGTTTTGGTACATATGAGATCAAGATTGTCGATAGCTCTTCCATAGACAAGCCAACAGATGAAGAGATTGCCACTGTCATCAGACTGGTTGGCATTAATAAAGGGGTCAAAGCTGAACTTCTCTCTGGTTTGAGGAAGCCTACACGAAGTGGTAGCTTGACAAGTTTTCGAGCAAGGTTTGTGGAGCTCTCGGGCATAAAGATGTTTGGTAGAGTTGCCATAGAATAGAGATTGACCTTGATCAAACCAAAGCCGTAGACTAAACTCAGGACAAATTGGAAACAATATCCAATTAGTAAAGAACATCAAGCAATAGGATTTATGGGTCAAAGCCGAAAGGGATACTATACCCAAGGTTCTCAAGGAATGAGAGAGACGCCACAACAACAATGATGCTTTACTACTCAAATGGAATCCACAGAGTTCGTAAACTTGACCATACCATTGGCTAAAATTAGGCGTCAACAAGAGAAGTAAATTCTCGTACCTAGGCTTAGAGAGGTTTAGAGCTGGACCAACCATTGTGTGGAACATATCCCTGAAGTTGGTAGATTGTACATGCTTAGGCTCAGAGATCACAGGATATGGAAATATGGGGTTGAGGAAATTTCGGTAACCACCGCTCCGATCTTCCTCCCTCCATTGGTGTAGTTATACTTTATTACACCAATGGAGGGAGGAAGATCGGTAGATTGTATATCTCTAGAGGCATAGTCATAATGCCGATCTTCCTCCCTCCATTGGTGTTGTTTGAAAACAAAGGCAAAAATCCGAATAACCAAACACTAAGATGAAGATTGATAAACGACGGGTTGCTTTGTACCAGGGATTGCAATTGACATTCATGGACCTTCATCAAAGCTGTCGATATACTGATTCTGATGAGTAAAGGGATCTTTGAATTAGTGAAAATCCGAATAAATTATTAATATGGCATTTATTTGAAAGAGAATATGGGCTTTCAGATGGTGGCGAGAGATTTGGTGAGAAGAGTAGTGTGACCACTGACCATGTTTTTGTAAAATACTGACCTTACCTCGGAGTTATACTTTATTACGCCTATATATAATATATGTAGCTGACTTGATTTGATATCATAGATAATAGGTTATTAACTTGTTTAACTAGTTGTCCTTTTTAGCTTTCACCGAGGATCAGGGGACCATATTCAGGGTTCATATATTTTTTTCTCCTTTCCTACAATCCCCTATCTATATTAATATTTTCACAGCAACTTTGTGAAAGAACCCTTCAAATTGAGAACTATTTACAATCCTATGCCATTATCATTATTCGAAATCTAATCATCCGGAATTTCTTCCCCACTAAACTCGCATATTAATTATCTTACCATATTTGAAATCTAATCATCCAAAAATATAAGTTTTTTTTTTTTTTTTTGTCAAACCATGGCTTCATTCATTAAAATCAAACAAATACAAGATAGGGAGCAGAAACCCAAAGTTTTAAAAGGGTACGAAGGATGGCTTTCCCCAAAGCCTTAAACAAAGATATGAAAACATATAACATCAAGTAAAGATCCATGAGAGCTGTGATACAAGCACACAAAGGCAGCTTGGAACATGTGAGGTCAAGATTACTTGATTCCTCATCCTCAAGAGATTCAACGGATGGCATAACAGTCTTGGTCACAGGACACTTTGACGTTGAAGAAAGATACAGAGCCAAGAGTCTCACCGGATTAAGGTGTAAAGACAAAGCCTTGGGGCTGATTTGGTGGGTTACAAACCGGGTTGGTGATGACATAGATAGGGTTTGGTTGGTGTATGAGTTTATGAAATCAGGTTACTTAGCTTCGTCATATGAGAACATTGAGGTCCATGGCACAAGACCATAGAGCTGCAAACCTTTATCAACACACCATACCGGGGAAAACAGAGGTGAACCAAGCCACAAATGTAAGAAAAACCTTAACAGTAAAGGTGGGTTCTCTCTCATATGGCGCCCTTTACCAAATAGATTAATCCACACAAAGCATGTAGCCGGTTTGCTAATGGTCGATAAACTTCAGGGTTGGTCAGATGGGTTGAGGATACTATTATCAAGATTCGGTTGAGGGGTTTTGGTTGAGAACTGGAAATGCTAGATGGTAAATAGTTGAGAAAACCTTGTCTTTCCAGTGGTAAGAAGTCGCAAACAATGTCACAAAAGGAGCATTAACCAGGATTCTAGCACAGCCTATGTAAATCCAAAAATTCTAGGTAACCGGAGTCTTAGATATAGTCTTCGAACATCTAGATCAACCAATGAACCTAGGCAATGTCTAATAGGCAACAATAGGGTAGACAAAAACGACTTGGGCGTTTGGAAATTGGGCAGGAAACCATGAGATGCTAGCAAGCCGAAAACAGGTATGAGATTCATCCACAGAGATCCAGAGGCTGCTGTGAATGGCTCGGGAAGATGAATTGCACAGTGGCTAACTGGAGAGAAAGCATGAAGCTTCAGCCTCTCTGTTGGAAGCAGCTTTGGTTCTGCCAAGCTCAAAAGGTGACATGAAGTTGAAGCAGGAGTCCAATAACGGAGGATAATCGCGTCTTTGAAGGGTTCATCACTAGCCATCGTCTTCGTCTCCGCCACGCAGAACTCAGTTGACGAGGGAGGAGAGGGTTCTCCAGAGGCAAAATGCAGTCCGGATCAAAACATAAAAGAGTAGGAAGACTCTGAATCCGTCGGCAAAAAGGCTGAGATAGTGCCCAAGAGAGTGGAGTCGCCGGTCTCCACCTTCTTCTGGCTTCGCTGGTGAACAAGCCTTCGCTGCCGTCTAGGTTCTTCGATAAGGGTTTAGAAAATTTAAAAAGAGGCCAAAAGAAAAGGAAAAAAGAAAGCAAATACGGAGTAAAGAGATAACAAAAGCTTAAAAAAGAGTAGGGATCGAGAGTTTCCGACGCCGGCAAGCAGAAAGCTCACCGGCATCGGAGGGAGATGGTTGTAGCAGCGCCTCGATGTTTGAGCCTGGAATAAAGTATTAGGGCCCAAAAATATAAGTATTCTATACCCGAAAATATAGAAATTAGAACAACTAGTTAATTATCTTACTAAAAATAAGTTAGTAACTGTAGTATGCCATGGTTCCCCACTTATCCAAAGAACTTCACCTCCTTGAACTTGCAGATACGGCCATCAACTTCTAGATCCACCAAATCCAGGTTGGATTAAACTACAAAACCGTAAATCTGACATATGTTCTTAAATTAATAAATTAACCTAAAAATATCTTAGAGTTCTTAGGGTCCGAATGGTAACCGCGGATTTAGTAATGCGGGACAAAGAATTTAAAAGTGCGGTACGGTTCAACTGTAGTACGTGCAAGATAAATGTATTTGTGGGACAAGTGCGATTATTCTAAAATAAGCAGTACAAAATAATGTTTGATTGGTGAAAAACAATCTGCGGTACGGATTTCTTTATATTTTATTTTCATTTTCATTAATAATAAAGTTTTAATTTCTGAATTTTAAATACCAAAATTTATGTAAAATTAAAACTTGATTGGTAAAAATAATATTGCAGTTCACAATTAAAAATTTGAATGGTAAAAAAAAATCAATGCAGAATATCATTAATGAAAAGACATTAGAAAATATATTAATAATTAGTATAGATATAAATTATTATTTTTTTTTTGTTTTTAATGAAAAAACATATTTATACAATTATGAATTTTAGATAATATCAAAATATATGGTAAAATCTAGTGTTAACATGCTTCCATTGAAACTGAATTTATTAAGCATTTAAATTAGTTTTTATAATTTAATATCTATTAGATAATTTAAAAGGTGTATTTTTGTATTAAATCATTTGAAAATATATTAAACAAAATTATTGTAAAAGTGTTTAAGAAAAAGAATAGAGTAATAAAAAAAAAACCGCCGGTGACTTAAGAAAGAAAAAGGAGAAAAATAGATTTTTTTTGTTAATTTATCTCTTTCTATGAAAATATAAAAAACCATAAAATAATAGTTTTATTCAGTGCGGTCTAAAAACCGTTGGTTAAAGACCATTCTTGTTCTGAAAAGCGGTCCATGTTATTATTGAGTGAACAAAACCGCAATTTTTTTTTTCTTTTTTTGGATAAATGCAAAAAAACAAGTTGTTTTGTGATTGGTGTTTGGTCTGTGGATTAAGAAAATTGAAAACCACCTTTACCTTGCTACCATTCACGGCCTAAAATTACTATATTACTATGTACGAATCCGCACGTACGCGCGTGATTGATTTGAAAAACTATGTTTACTATTAGGTTTGTAATATATTATATACACACAGAATTACATTTATAGATATAATTATTTGTTAAATCATTTACAGTTCAAACTTATATTAGTTTTCGATCGAGACAATAAGTTAATCAGTATTCCTAGTACTCGATAAATCCCCAGTTGCCGACAGACTGGACATCCTTAAACTTGCACGTAAGCCCATCAATCTCTAGATCGACCTGGTTGGATCTCAAGCTTTAATGCACAGTGATTATGATCTGAGAGGGTCCAAAGCAATCTAGAACCTTTTTCACGACCTGGTTGAATTCACCTTTTTCCTTGGAGTCCAGCTTGCGAAGCTGAAAGCGCCTTCCGGAGTTACATGCATCGTGTAAACCCAGCTTCCTTGGATACTATTCATGGAATACCCACACGGATCGAATTCGAACTCGAAGATCTTGGATTCCGGGAAAATACGGTCAATCCCGAAAACATTAATTTCAATAATGCTTCTCTTTTAATATATAGGAGATGAAAAATGAAAAATTCTTAACAATTAATTAATTTTCAATGTTGTATTGTCGATAAAAACAAATTCTTATATTTATCTGGTTTACAAATATTTTATTAATAACTTTTACTATTGAAATTAGTTTTTATAGTTTCAATAATAATTTAGTTCTAAAACAAAAATAAAATAAGATAAAAAAATAATATCTAAAAATTCCTCATGTTTACAAATGCTGTAACATTGTTTTTTCCTCAAAAATTTCTTAAAAATTGCTCAAAAAATTCTTAAAAATTGCTCAAATTTTTTTACAGAACATGTGTTACCCATTTAGACCCTTAATTTAATATATTAGCCCATAAAAATCATTAATTAAATTTTCACAGTTGTAATTTGTAATTGAATCAGATCACTTCGTTAAAGATATATACATATTTTGATAGAGTCGTAATACAAGTAGATCTTTCAAGTAGAAGGTGATGCTATTGCAAAGTGTGGAGGGGTCAGAATCTAGGAGGTTTAAGTCTTTTTAGTAGTTCTTCATTCGTCAAAAAAAAAAAAAAAAATGGTGTTTCTTTATTTATTATGTTTGATTATGCATATTGGATAAGAGATAGAAGAAGCACCACTCACCTCCACAGAAACCGCATGGAGTCATATAAAACATTATCCCAATTAAAAGACCCAACTTTTTTTTTTGTTTGATTGGTTATATTTTTTATAATTTTAGAAAAGAGCTAGAGCAAGACTATGGGAAGTGTACAGTTGAATGGTTCATGCTTAGTAGCTTCTCTATCTCCAAACCATAGCTTTAGCCACAAGATCAAACTTAGTAACGCAAAGTCATACTTCCTACGCTCAAAACACAATGCCACCAGAGCCGGAACCATCCGAGCCATAAGCACGGCACCAGCGAGCCAACCTCCAGCCGCAAATGAACCCGATGACGAACCTCCTGCTGTCGATTTTGCGTTCGTCCATGTAAGCAGTGATCTTCACTCTTGACGATTATATATATCCTTGTTATTATTTATATTGTTAACATGGATAAATCAAAATCGTGAGTAAAAAGCAATTAACCATTTAACCTTGAAGTGATTAGAGCAAATTGTGTATTGTTTAGTGTTCTGTGGTGAACTTTGAATGGATGATTAATCAATAATAGAAATCTAATAAATTGGGGATAATGTTTGTTAGTCTGTGTTGTTGCCGGACGGAACACCGGACGTGCATTGGAGAAGAGCATGCGGTGGACAGAAACTTAGAGATATAATGTTGGATTCTAACATCGAGCTCTATGGTCCTTACGTATGATATTTTCTCTCCCTGGATTTGATTAATTTTCTCTTAATCAAATTAGTTTGGATCGGAGTATCATTTTCACGTGTTAATTTGGCAGAGTAAGCCCTTGTCAAACTGCGCAGGAGTAGGAACTTGCGCTACTTGCATGGTCGAGGTATCTATTATAGTAGTAGTTTCTTGATGAATAACTAATAAGGCTTTAGTTTAAAATTCAAATGATGGTTTATCATCTAACTACATTTATCACCTGATGGATATTATTTGTAGATTGTAAATGGAAAGGAGCTTCTAAATCCACGAACTGACATTGAGAAGGAGAAACTCAAAAGGGTAAATTCTTATCTTATAGTATTAGTATACAATAATCTTGTATCATTTGGTTAAATAGTATAATAAATAATTAATTTTTCACAGAAGCCAAAAAATTGGAGACTAGCTTGTCAAACCAACGTGGGAAATCCAGATTCGACCGGATTGGTAGCCTCTCTCTCTCTCTACTCTTTGTTATATAATAATTTTCTATACATGTGACTGATTGATATTGATAAACTATGGCATACATAGGTCGTCATACAACAATTGCCAGAGTGGAAAGCTCATGAATGGAACATCCCTAAGAATATACCTAATGACGATGATCCGGAAACTTCTACGTGAAACTCTTGTCATTGTTCTGTTAGTTGTTAGTGTTGTTCCTATATCACAAATTTGTAACGATCGGTTTTTAATAATATTTGTTGATAATATTAGCTATACAACTACCCTATCTAAACAAAACTAAATGATTATTATAAAATAATAAAACCAAGACAGCCACTGAGCCATCCACTAAATGAAAGATATTCATACAAATTGGATAAATATTACAAAGTCCAAACAAAACAAGAAAGATCGAGACAAAGAAATCAAACAAAGAAACATGAATCAAGAAATCATCACTTGTTTGCTTAGAAATCAGCAGAATCAAGAGGAACATGTTCGGAAGAGCTCATGAAGACATTTCCATAGATAAGTCCGGCAAGTCCACCGCCAATGAGTGGTCCCACCCAGTAAACCCAGTGACCAGAGAAGTCTCCGGCAGCAACAGCTGGTCCAAAGGAACGTGCTGGGTTCATGGATCCACCGGAGAATGGACCGGCGGCGAGGATGTTAGCACCAACGATAAGGCCAATGGCGAGTGGAGCAATGGTTCCGAGAGAACCCTTCTTGGGATCAGCGGCAGTGGCGTACACGGTGTAGACCAAAGCGAAGGTGATGATGATCTCCATCACTACTCCTTCTAATGCACCTAGTCCAGCTCCAACGCTGTGGGTTGGAACCGCCTGCGTTTTCCATAGAGTTTTAGCGTTCGTTCATTAGTTTTTAATAATTAAACTGCCTCAAGAATTGTATATTAGTGGAAAGGAGATCTAATAATGTTTCATTATAAATATATTGACAAAAACCTACAATATTATATAACTTCCAACTTTTAAACAAACCATGTGTCCTCTAAATAGTTAACAAGGCTAACATAAAAACAAATACTAAAAACATGGAGAATAATTTTTTTTTGTTGTTGTTTTGTAGACCTATAGTAGTGCGAGGCAAGATGAGCTATGATTTTATTTTATACGTAAGAGTTGGAGATCAAGAGAACATACCAAACCGCCGGTGACGAATTTGAGGAGGAAGCAAGCGGCGGTGGAGCCGAGAAGCTGAGCGATCCAGTAGAAAACTCCGGTGATGACTGTGATTTGACCACCGACGGCTAGACCAAAAGTGACGGCTGGGTTAACATGGCCACCGGAGATGTTGGCTCCGATTGCAACCGCCACGAAGAGAGCAAAACCATGGCAAACCGCGATGGCCACTAGTCCCGGCGTATCAAGAGCAGCGTCGGACGTCAGCTTCGCTATATACATACAAATGTAACATATTCATTTAGTATTTAGATCCAATAATAATTGTTAAACTCACGAAAACTATTGAGATTTATTTAACTACGCGTCTACGAACCGTAGGCAATGGCAGAGCCAACACCAGCGAAAACAAAGAGCAAAGTGGAGATGAACTCAGCAAGGTAAGCTCTTAGAGAAGCCAAGCTGAAGGAATCACCAAAAGAACCAAAGGCAACTCCAGCCATTGTTGTAGAGGAAAGAAGAAAATGTTATAAGTTTTTGTTTTTGTTAATGAAGGAGATGATAAGACCTGTTGCATGCCATTCTCTTTATATAGGAGACTCTTCATATATATTCATGCATAATTTTTTTTATTTTTTTTGGTCAAATATTCTTGCATAATTTAAATTAGTGAAAATACACAAGAGAAATTTGGGTAAAAATAACTCAATTGACATACTATAGTATCTCATTACTAGATTGACACAATATTTATGTAAAAAGACTAAAAACCCATTAAAAATTACTTAAGTTTTATTCTAAAAAAAAAAAGAAAAATGAAAATTTGAAATAGAATAAAAATAAAAAAAAGGAAAGAAAAATATATTGTTTAAAAATATAATTAAAATATGATTTATAAAACAATATAATGTATAAAAATATGATTTTAAGAAAATATATTTAAAAATATGATTTATAAAAATATTATGTATTAAAATATGATTTTTAAAAATATTTTTCCGAAAATATGTTTTATAAAACTATAATTAATAAAAAATTATTATTAAAAAATTATTATTTTAAAATATATCTGTGTTGATGTTGAAAAATTATTTTTCTTCAAATCTCTAGAAAAAGAATATGTTTTAAAAAAATCTGATGTATAAAAATATGACTTAAAAATATATCTATGTTAATTATAATAATATGATGTATAAATAGAAAGTATGAAGAGATTTAATGATTTTAATGGCAAATATGGCAACTAATCTAAACAAAGTTGGTAGACATTTTTTATAAAGAAGAAAATGTTATAAATTTTTTTTGTTAATGAAAGAGATGATAAGACTAAGACCTGTTGCATGCCCTTCTCTTTATATAGGAGACACTTCATATATTCTTTTTTTTTTTTCACTTCATATATTCATGCATAATTTAAATTATAAAACTACTATCCTTAATGAGTTTTTTTGTGGTGGGGTTGGAAACGACTTATAATAAATGATTTCCATGTGTTGCCCATTTTACTCTACATCTATTCGTGATTTTGGGCTAGGAAGGTGCTTAAGAAAGCTAAAATAATGACATTTTTACGTAAAATAAACTCAATTCCTTTGTATGAATACATTTTAATATATTATACCATATGCATATATATTTTATTCTATGAATAATGTATACATATATGATATACGTATTCATAATCCAATCACATTTATAGCCCTTCTCATGTTCTCATTATTTTAACTATACAAAGTAACTCGAGTATTACACAAAAAAAAAACAGTGAATCCTGAATGAAAACAAATCGATCAATTTTTTTTCGCAAAAATACTTTTTCTTTTAACAATATCATAAGGGCGAATTTGCCCAGTAACCAAAATAAAAAAGTAGACAAAGAATATAGCCAGCTAATGTAAGAAATTAGGCCAATGACCATGACCTATGATAAGATTACCAAAATGGACAGACGTGACTTGAACGTGCCTTGGTGTGTGGGAGACTGGGAGTTGCTGAGTTATTATGTGTAGTGGCTACTTCAATTTTTTTTTTTTTTAATAAAATATGTTTTACTCTTTTATGTTTTCTTTTAATATATCTCTTTTTAAAAAATGGTTCGACATTTCAAATCTTAAAAATATATTATAGTGTTTTCTTGTATCTAATATAATTTGGATTTTTTAATTGGATGTAAATATTTTAGAAAAGTAAATAATTTTTGTAATTCCAAAATATTATATAATGAAATTATATAGTATAGAACGAACAATACTTGGGTTCACCCCTAGAGGTGAACCTCTCCATTCACCCCCTTATAAAATAAGGAAATAAAATCTGTATACATTATTATAAAATTAAAAACATAAACCGCTTTTTAATAAACACAAACCGACATATATGGAATCTAAACCCTAACCACCTCATTTGTGAACTCAAACCGACATATAATTTCGTTCTGCTTGTAAAATCTAAACCTTAACCATCTCATTTGTGAACCTAAACCGACATATAATTACGTTCTAATTGTGAAATCTAAACCCTAACATCTCATGTGTAAATCCAAACCGATATATAATTTCATTCTACTAGTAAAATCTAAACCCTAACCATCTCATTTGTGAACCCAAACCGACATATAATTTCGTTCTAATTATGAAATCTAAACCCTAACATCTCATTTGTGAACCCAAACCGCTATATAATTTTGTTCTACTTGTAAAATCTAAACCCTAACAATCTCATTTGTGAACCCAAACCGACATATAATTTCTTTCTAATTGTAAAATCTAAACCCTAACCACCTCATTTGTAAACCCAAACCGACATATAATTTCGTTTTAATTGTAAAATCTAAACTCTAACCACTTCATTTGTAAACCCAAACCGACATATAATTTTACTCTAGTTTTAAAAATCTAAACCAAACAAAATATTTAACTTTCCTTAATTAAAAGTATACAGAATTTGTTTCCTTAATTTGGGTTGCTTTTTAATTTAATTTTGATTTATTTTTTAAATGAAATATTAGATGGAAGATTCTGATTGGCTGAGAGAAGAGGAGGTGAATGGAGAGGTTCACCCCTAGGGGTGAACCTAAGTATTTTCGTATAGAATGTTTAATAAAATGTAAGTGGTTGTGGTAGACTGCATAGTGATGATAGTGATCTCGTAAAGAAACGTTATATCCTAAGTGATACATTATAAAGAACTCAAACTAACGACTTAAACATATATTCTATAAGATAGAATATAAGGAACCCAAACGACTATAATAAACGCCCACCGAAAAAGAAACACTATACCATAGAAGATACTACTTAGGAAACCAAAACAGCCAAGAGTTAAACACCTGCCGAAGAAAAGACGTTATACTCTAAAAATAGCAATATAAGTAAAACGATAAATAGTATTAGTAGTTAGACACAAATTGTACTATATAGAATCTATATGAATAGAATGTTATACTATACTATTCTTTTAGAAACCTAAATTAAAAATAATAACAAAATAAAAATGTTTACAACTACAACATTTTGTCTAAATAGAACATATAAAATGGAATAGTATAAAATATAGGGGATTTTCAAAAATATCACTTTTCTATATCACTTTTCAAAAATACCATTTCATGGTGTTCATTCTCAAAAATGCTATTTTTTAATTTATAAGATGATTAAATTATAAACCCTAAACCCTAAATACTAAATTCTATCTCCTAAAAACTATACCCTAAATATAAAATTGAGAACCCAAACCTAAAAAAAAATTCTAAGAATTAATTTAACATATTGGAATTGTGTAAAAGAGGGTAAAAATGAAAATGTTCAAAAAATGTATTTTTGAAAAAAAATATCTCAAAAAAATATTTATAACAAATTCTCTGAAATAAAATGAAATAATAAATAGATTATAAGAGAATTTTAAATAGTATATGATTAAATAAAATATTATAGAATAAGTCATTGTGGTGGTAAGACTGGAAAAAAAAAAGAAACTGTTTTTAAGTGAGATTGTGATATCTAAACAGTTAGCATGAATAGATTTAAGTATTTATTTATATTTATATACTAAAATATAAATAAGTTTGACATAAATTTTTTTTAGTATAAATTAGAAATCAATAATTGAAAATGGAATTAAAAAAAAAAAAAGACAAGAAGGATAAAGAAGAAAAATGGGGTGAGGACAAAATATGTGTGTGTATATATATTATATATAGGGGGGAAAGTGTGCACGTGATGGAAGGTGTATTGCTAACTGTTGATTATGTACATTGGGTAAACTTGTCAATATTATAGAAAATACATAGTATATTGTAGGGTAATGGTTAGAATGGTTAGTCATTTAATTAAATATTTTTTTTCGGTTACTTCTGCCAATTCCTCATATCATAATATAGCGGCGGTATTTCTTATAAATTAGTCAAGAATTTGGATCGGATTTTCCTACGAGTCTAAAAGGTCGGTTTAAAGTAATAAGGCCGGTTTAAAGTGATTGAAATTAGAGGTGGTTGGGAGTGGACCCAAAGGACAGTGTAGCTTCAAAAGTTCAAAAAGGATAAACATAAAGATGAGACTAGAGTAGTGAGAGAAGAAAACAAATGGATACAAACAAAAGACTAAGGAGGGACAAGTGTGAGCTGTAAACAATGTGTATGGGTGTAAGACCGGCCAAAATATGATTGTGGTTACTGGTTGCATGTGACATGATCTTTAAATTTTTTTCCCCAGTGATTTGATCAGATTTTTGAAGATGTGACTCATTTATGATTATATTCCATTTCAACAATGTTATTTTGGGTCCCTCCATTATTTTCCTCTTCGATGAACATTCTCCATCACATTCATTGATATACAAATCTTCTCTTTTTTTTCTTGCTAAAGTACAACATTGTTTGATTCACAATCTGGTACATTGTTCTCTTATTGAATCCAATGCTACCTAGAAACTGTCTAGCAATCAAATGCTTGCTTTGAACTTGAGAAATTTGAAATATGAATTATTTCTGAGGTAGGAGATATCGGGTTGCTACCAGAAAATAGTTGCAATGCCAATGACATTAACTTCTTTTCCAAAAATTACCGTACGTGTCAATTTTCTTATAACAAACTTAACCTTCGTTAACGTGAAATTTATCTAAGTAGTTCAATCTTCAGGTCCCTCTTTTCTACTAACATTCTTAAGGTTTAATTATGATTTTAAAACACGATAGATAGAAATAATTTGGTAATTCATATAATACAAAATGGTGTTCACTCAATTATATTATATTAGATGTATATAATGTATTAGTTGCGATGTATTCTCTAATCAAAAGTTATGCAACCACTTTTAGCCAATTTTATAAAAACCAATCATATGTTATTATGTTATGTTTAATTGTAGTGACATGTGTGATATGTTAACGTCTATACACTTTCATAAACTCTTATTGTTCTTTTTAATTTTTGGTTATAAAACTCTTGTGGTTCATACTAATTCAAGAAACTCTATACATCGTTGGTTGCAAGGTTCATTGCTGCCACCTTACCAAATACGCCAAGGGTCATTTAGACTAGATGGAAATCATTATTCTCGTCTAATTAATTCTATATCGGACACTCATTTTTTAAGCTTAAATAGGTGGATGATAACCTAAAATATAGTTTATCTATAACAACAATGGCTTTGTGATTGGTTGTAGGCCGGTGGAATTATACGAATCTTACGAGTTTAATAAGCTTGATTTTCGTTGTCTTGCCTCTATGCCCACGAATCTTTCCAAATTTAGATCTGTTGACTTGAATTATTAGTTCAGTATGCTAATTAATAGTCTTCTAATTAAGCTGTCTTAAACTAATAATTAACTATTTTTCGTTCAATGTACATGCATGTGTGTATTAAGAACTTTTTTTTTACCGTGTAAGCAGTATCGTGGTCAGAGATTTAGAGGCTTTGGGCAAAAATTTATATCAATATGTTATATGGTTGATAATAGTCTAAAAAAATAGAAACAAAAGCCCAAAATATATTTGAGATCAAGATCTACAGCCAAACAAAGAAAAGAAGGATAAATTGTAGATATATCGGAGAATGTAAAATGAATTTTTAGAGTATCAAATTTAAGAAGATTGTTGATTAATGTGGCCTATAAAATTATGACATAGATTAGGGCATTTGCCCATTTTCTTAAGAGGTAGTCACGGCTCTGCGTGTAAGAACAGTGTAGTATCCTTGACACAAAAATAGAATTTATAGGAAAAGTGAAGAATCTAATGAGAGATGTGAAGAATTTTGAAGTGATTGAACAAGAGTTAAAAAGTTATGCTAATAGCTAAAGGTTGTGAACTTCCACTTAAATTCCCTATTGATATCTTGTTTGAAGATAACTGCAAACTTGTAATTAAAGAACAAGAGCATTAGATGACCTAAGAGCTCACCTAAAGACCGGAACTAATTCTTCCATTTCTTCTAGAGATGCTACATCCAAGAAAGTGCGTTGAGGTGATTTTCTAATTAGAAAGTTAAAATAATATTGTTTTTTGTTATGCTTTTGTAACATCTTATCTATAATAACTTGGTATGTTGTATCATTTTTTTTGTATCACAAAACTAAATGAAGTAATTTTAAGTTACTTATTTTCAAGTGAAGCAAATAAATATGTAAGCATCAGTTATATCAATTGATGTTATAATTATCTAATTTTACGTCAATTGTTTAAAATTGATTTAGTTTCTATTAGATTGTATTACTTTATTAAAAGTGATAGAAAATATATTTTTATACCATTTAAGTAATTGATAAATTTCTTTATTTTTGGTAAAGTCACGTTTTAAAACAATATAATTTTACATCAATAAAAAACTGATGCTAAATTAAATTATATTTATGGAATTAATAAAACTGTTTTAAAGAAAAAAGACCTGTGAACGTAAAAAAAATATCAATTTAAAATAATTTGTATCACCATTGACAAACCTAATACCAGCTAGCATCTCTTTTTTTTTTTCTTTTTTATTTTTTCTTGGAGTTTTCAACACAAATTAGATATCTTATATAATATGAGAAGGTTTTTTCTAACTTGACTTAGAGCATTGTCTAGAGCTGAAAACTCGTTGATACCAGCAAGAGCCTCGCTGCATGAGCCAATTCAGAGGGAGAGAGGTCCAGTTCGCACAGAACAGCATTTTCCGAGGCACTCGACCGGTTCACTCGAGCACCCACTCGACCGAGTACCTTCCCAGACCTCCCTATGGCTTTCCAGCTCCTACAGGTTATCCTCCTTATTCTTATGGTCATGCTTACCCACCCTTTCCACCACAGTACTTCATGGACCCAGCCCTCTTGCAACAATACTATGGACAAGAAGGTCAAACATTCTTCCCACAGCCACAAACTCGACCAGCCAGCTCGACAGCACAGTCGACCGAGCACTCGATCGAGTCACAATCGATGGCCATAGTCGATTACCTTGTTTCTCCTTCCCCAAGTCAGAATCAAGACCCCAGCTACACATATGACAGCATGAGTGATCCTGTAGACAACTTCTTCCACAACCCATAATGTACCATAATCACCATTTCATGGTAAATACCATTGCATTTCTTGTTTTGTTTTATTTTGAGTCTTGAATCTTCTGTCAAATTTCTCTTACACAGAGGACTGTGAAATTTAAGTTTGGGGGAGGGTTTGAGATAACATTTGACATAGTTTTCTGTTTTCTTATTTCAAATTTTTAGCATAATCATATTAGTACTTGCATTTCATCTATGGCATAGAAAAACCAAAAAAATTGAAAAAATTTCACAAAAATCTTTAAAAAACAGAGTGTTCATGTAGTTTGCATTGCATATTAGGATCTTGTTAGCATGTTTCATGTAGGACTGTTTCATATGTTGCATTAGGGATCAATGATGAGTTTAGCCTTGTTAACTTGTTTAAATTCACTAAACTAGGATCAATGCCCAAGTTAATAGTACTTTGATGCTAGTTGAGTGGTTAGAAACATAAGATTGAACCAAGTCTAGAATTCCTATATTGCATTCTGTCTATACTGAAGCATGTTGTGATTTGATGCCATTTCCTATTTATAAGAACCTAATATTGACTTTTAATTATCAGTTTATGCATTGATTTAAACTCATGGATACTTTATACATATTTGGATCATCTTTCCCATTTTTACCACTCTTGTTGATCCCAGTAGCTGATTTCATCGTTGAATCAGTTTTCCCCACCCTTAACCAACCTTATTTTCAAGCCATGTTTAATCTTGTGTTTGTGAGGCCTATTTTGGGATTGATCTTGGTAGAAAGTGTTAGGTTTGAACTAACAAGAATGAAACCTTGTGTAGTTCTAGTTTGCATTTTTCAAACTAGATAGGACTAGGTGGTTTAAATTCTCGGTTTGGGACTTGGTGTGTTCAAAAAGAAAAGAAAAAGAGTGAAAAGAGAAAGAAAAGGGTAAAGTCCTTAGGAGGAAAATGTTTTAAAGTAAATTCAAGTTCTAAGTGAAAGAATGGTAGTAGTAAAAAGTTTCAAATAAGGTTCTGGTCAAAGAAAAGAAAGAAAGAAAGAAAAGAAGAGTCTAGTAAAAAGCTTTCTGACTTGGGAAACAAGTAAGAAAGAGAACCTTAGCATTTAAGAAAGAAACCCCTTTCCACTAAAGAAATCAAGTAAGAAATCTGGCGGCGGTGGTCATGGTTCTAAATCTGGCAGCAGTGGGAGACCAAGCAGAGATATTGCTTTGTCTTCCCACTCCTCTAACCCCTCCTCCATCAACGAGACTTCTTCACACTCCTAACATTCTCAACATTCTCTCCCATCTCAGTATACGTCGGAAACACTACCCCAGTATTCTCGATAACCTACTCCTCAGCCACAACTCCGAGGCTTTCAACAACAAATCCTCTCCCAAATGCAGCAGCCACCACCACCACCGCATGTTCATGTTCCGGTGTATCAACAGCCGGGTCATCCAAATCCGGGGTACCAACCACCAATTGAGAATCCTGGGTATCAACCGCCGCTTCAGAATCCTGCGTATCAACCGCCGCTTCATAATCTGGGGTATCAGCAACCGGCTCCTCACAATCCGGTGTATCAACAGCCGCCTCATCATAATCCTGGGTATCAACCGCCGCTTCATATTCCAGAGCATCAGCCACCGCCTCCTCAGAATCTAGAGCATCCACCACCGGCTCAGAATCAGGAGAATCAAGACTTCCAACAGCTCCTTGATGATTTGCTTGCACTTCCGGGTCGACAACATCTTCCCATGTTGAGTCCGCATCAAATCCCCAACACTCAAACTACTTGGTATCCGAATTATTTTCTTTTATTTTTTCATTTAGATAAAGACGAAGAAGTTTGGTGTGTTGTGTTTAGATATAGTGGTGTGTTGTGTTTAGATATAGTTTGGTGTGTTGATGTAAAGAAGAAGAAGTTTGGTCTTTAGGGACAGAACCAATATCACACTCTCATGTTTATGGTCTGTCTTTTTTTTTCCAAACTCCATTTCAAACTTTCTTATGTGATTCATTTGTGTTTGTTTGATGGGTTTTATAAACCGTAAGTGTGCTACGTCTTACAAATTTTAGCGTCTAACTACTTAGCTTGTTTGTTCTCTAACTCAGTTTGTTATATGAGGTAGCTGTGGTGGGTGTTTCACATCTAATATTTAACTATGTCTACCTTTTCATACAACTCTGTTTGTCTAGCTGATGTTCCCAGTGAGGAGTTAGGGATGCCATTGATGAGGCAGGCAGCAAATAGCAGCTGGAATCATAAAATCACAAACGCATGTGTTTGGAGGATGAGGAAGTTGTCAATGAAGGTGAGAAGGACCAAGGCGATGTTTAGCATTAGGCCCCATCTCTCGGAAACATATATTTCCTTTGGTTTTTTCATTACGAAATTATGATGTTAACAATAACGAAAATATTGTTACGAACAAAAGTTAACCCACACAAGAACATTTTCGGAAAAAGTAACGCTCCATAATAACCAAATACTTTATAAAGATAATTAGTGTTTACGAGCAGACCCCAACAATTCAGACAACGCCTTGTCCCATCGTTCATAGAATTCGCCAGCCTCCTTCAATTCAGACCACTTCTTTTCCGATCGTTTGTAGAATTCGTCAGCCTCCTTCAGTGCCTGAAAGGAAGAGAGATGAGAAGATGAAATAATAAAACTATTGACACATACATACATGGGTCATTCAAGTGGATTTCTTGCTTTTGGTGCTGTTTACTTACCTTGAGCCGAAGCTCTCTAATTTCCGATGCTCTACCGCCAAACGTGAGATAACCTTTTATTATATAATTCCAAAAAAAAAAAAAAAAAAGAGTCATAAGGCAAATTAATTCGAGGAAAAATATATATAAGGGAGGAATCAAATCTCTCTATTATACCTACGACAACTCCCCAAGCCAATCCTACAACTGGACGAACTATCCTCCACTTTCTAATAGCCGACTCTGCAATCACAAAATTGATAAAAAAAAAACAATAATATCAAAATCGGTCTTGTTTTTCTCCTAAAAACAAAATTCCATGTTGAAACCCCCACCTATACCATCAGTGATGCTATCAGGGCTAGAACAGAAATTGCGGGATTGGCGAGACACCACCGCTGATCTCCCACCTCGGTAGAAGTGACCCTGTTAAGATTTCGGTCAACCAACGATGATCGGAAAAGAAAGAGAGGGATAGATCATAAAAAAAAAAAAAAAAAGGAAATTTCGGATTCACCTGCGCCATAAAGGATCTCAGAATTGACTGCATGTTCGGAAGAAATTAGGGTTTGCTCTTCTGCGTCTCTGATTTGTTTCTTTCTTTTAAAAAGGGGAAAATATAAATTATCTAATGGGTCTCTTGTTTTATCACTCGATCTTTTTTTCTTGAGAGGGATAGATCATAAAAAAAAAAAAAAAAAGGAAATTTCGGATTCACCTGCGCCATAAGGGATCTCAGAATTGACTGCATGTTCGGAAGAAATTAGGGTTTGCTCTTCTGCGTCTCTGATTTGTTTCTTTCTTGTAAAAAGGGGAAAATATAAATTATCTAATGGGCCTCTTGTTTTATCACTCGATCTTTTTTTCTTCTTTGGGATAAATTAGTGATTTCATATCCCCATTTGGCATTTTCCAATAATAATTTAAGCTACACCTAACGTAAAAGAAGAAGAGAGGACCAATACAGATAAATGAAATGAATCAAAGATTATATAACATGTGTCAAGTGTCTTAGTTTGTTTACAGATCATATAGATATATTATATATGCTGATACATGCTATTTGCAACCACTACAAGAAAACACGCCTTTTGCAATGAAAGAATTCATAGCTAATCTCTCGTAAATAGGCATCTTAGCAATGCATCTTTTGAGCATTTTGTTGCAACTTCAATGCATAATCTTCTAACTGAGTAGACTGACTCGCAAAAACAGCTTCGGCGGCAGAAAGCGTCTCAGCTATAATGACTGGATCTTCATTCGGAGTAGGCGGGAGAACAACATGAGCTGAAAATGCTTCAGTTTGCATATTACCGACTCCATATATCCTGTTTTTCTTCTTCTGAAACCCAAACAACAAAAAATAGAGACACAAAGTAAACAAATATATGAAACAAGTTATAACAAACACTAGATATGAGAACATAAGTGAAAACCAAAACACAATGTAAAGTTCAAGAATTTACCTCAGCAAAAATTTGGTTCTTCATACTAACTGACAATCCGCCAGAAGCACTACTCTCTATATTGTCCCCTGAGCATAGCCCAGTTTCAGCCTCAGTTATCCCCGATGACACTTCATAGTAGACCTTCTCAGATATTCCATCCACAAACTACCCATCAGGTTTCCGCTATGAGTATCTTCTAGGATTTTCAAGAAATTAGGAAGTGCCTCACCAGTCATCTCAGACTAAACAAAGATATGAAACAAGTCTTAGACTAAATCAAGAATTTATAACTAATTGTGTTAAATAACTAACTTAACATACTTACATGTGTTCGTGCACGGGCTTTAGGTCTGACCAAACCAATTTTTTTGTATTCATGTGCCATCAGGATCACTGTACCGAGCATTTCGACTATTGATACTCTTTTCCTCAGATTTTGGTTCACACCAAAACTTGACCAAGCCTTCCCATACTGTAGGATCAAGCCACCGCAACTTTGCATCATCACCTTTTACTCTCCACTTAGACTTCCACCGAGACACTTGATCAGTCATCCGGGTCTTCAACTTGCTTTCATACTCGGCTCAAACTCTCCCGTTGATGGACTTGTCCCAGTTATATGTTTGCTTGTAAAAACATAACATGAATCAGAATCAGAATTAAGTAAGCAAAAACAAAATCTGTAATTTAAACACATCAACAAACATTTAACTTACCGCAAAAGTTTCAAACCACCGGTTTACAACCGGATATGGTGTTTGGGTCCAGTTGGCATGAACTTCTTTGAAATCTCTTTTAAAGATGGCCCGGACAGTCGCAGCAACCGAAGAATCCTGGTCAAATCTACAAAACAAAAGAAAAAAGGGAATGAGGATCAATGAAAATAGATCTAAAAAATTAGACAACCCTATCTACATTCTTACCATAGAATACCCCGGAGGGCGTTTAGGATCCAGTTTCTTTAAGCTAGCACGACCGGGACTTGCAAGTAACTCATCCAAAGTAAAAAAAAGAGGTCTGAGGAGACATATCGTTGACACGCGAAGTCGATTTCTGTGGTGGAAGATGATCTTCCACCGCCGGTGAGGTTCCTTAACAATTATCTTGGATCACCGGTGAGGTACCTTGCAAGGAGGCGGGAGAAGCTAACCTTTGAGCAGAGGCAGAAGAAGGTAACCTTCGAAAAGGGATCACTACAAGAAAACAAGCAAATAGCAACTGCACTATTAGTCACTATTTAGTCGCTAAACAGTGTGTTAAGACTAAATAGCGACTAAAACCAGTAGTCGTAAATCGAGAATCGCTAAAATAAATAGTCGTAAAATTAGTCGCCAAATAGCCACTACATTACGACTATTTTGCATAATCGTAAATTTAGTCGTAATGTAGTCACTAATTTAAAATAAAAAATACTATATTTATTATTATAAAACCATGATATAAAAAAAAACTGTATTACAAAATTTAACTAAATTCATAATTAAAAATAAGAATACATCATACTAGTAAAAAAAAAGTAAATATTGGAGGTATCATGGGGGAAATGCAGAAATATCAAGGGTTAATGGCTGAGCTTGAAGGAAGGGAAAAGGAGGTTGCTTTGCTTTCCCCATATGAGAAGTCTTTTGCTTTTGAGATGAATGTTAAAGATTGACCTGAAGCAAACCGCAGAGATTGAGACAAAGAGAAAGGAAGCTGAGCTGATGGAAGAATCTCTTAAGGAACTTAACAGTACAAGAAAACAAACGATTAGCGACTACACTATTCGTTGCTTTGTAGTCGTAAAAACAGTGGTTACGACTAAATAGCGGCTAACGGAAGCAGTCGGAGATCGAGAGTCGCTAATTAATGTAGTCGTATATATAGTCGTCTTTTTGCGACTAAGCTACGACCAAAAACCGTTGTCATTATATTGTCATAAGGTCGTTGTCTCGTCGTCGTTAAATTAGTGACTGTTTTACGACTATAGTGTGATTAAGTACTGACTGTGGGTTTCGTAGTCGCTATATAGTCACTTATCTTAGTGACTTTGAGATGACTATTTTACGACTATTTAGCCACTGATTTTTTATTTCAGAATCTGAATGTTGCATATACTAATTTCCCTTTGTCCTCTTCCATTCATTCTTGTATACCAACTTAAACTGAATGGTTCGAATTTGGAAAGACATAATATCGAAATATTGAAATATAGAAATACATCATGTTCAAGTTACAGAAATCATAAAAGGTCATAAACACAATCTGAAAGTGGGAATGAGTTCATCCAAAAGAGATATAGAGTTCATCCAAAAGAGAGAGATAGAGTTCATCCAAACGAGTGAGATTGAGTTCATCCAAAAAGAGTTAAGACAGAGAAACCTATTAAGCCGATGTTGATGGAGTTGTAGTTGGATCATTTTGGGGAAGAGATTCTGTGGTTGTCTCTTTAGTTGAATGGCTTGCAACGAAATTCTGAAACCGAGGATCACATTCCCTCAGAAACTCCTGCACGATGCAGAATTGGTCAATCTTTTCCTTCTGGGCAGCAATAACTTTGGATTGCTCAGCTTCACGCGCAGTAATTTCTGCATCACGCCTCAACGAATGAGCAACCTGTTCTTCTATCATGCGTTGAGCTTCCTTCAACTGTTCTTGAAGAGCGACAAAGGTAGAAGAGCCACATGCTGTCAGAAATTGCTTTCCATTAACAAGGCAGTCCTTCAGGCTTCCAACTCCATAAGGTGTTTGTAACGCCCCCGAACCGTACTATGACCACCCAGGCCATCAGACGGCACCGGAACGCTACGATGGGAACATTCGTCAAAGGTCCGGCCAAGAGCGAGAACAAATCAGGCCCTTCGACCAGTCCCTCGGCGAGGTTCCCGACCACACGGCCCATCCTTAAGGCTTTGCAAGCCTACAGACTTGCCGTTTGTTGTGCCGACTCGGACTAAGTCTATATCAATACGACATTGCTCGATTTAAATATAAATCCGATTTAACAAAACTTCAAAAGAGTTACTACAACCGATTTCACATGTAAGGTTCACAAGGCTTAGCGCCAAAATTTAGTTTACAAACAAACATACTTCGAGTTTTACAATAGACACCAAAAAGAAAACTACTCCGGAGTCCTATCGTTCACCACGCTCTCTAGTTCTCTCTAGGGTTACCTGCAGAACACCAATATTATCATAAGTAATCTAAGATTACTTAGTGAGCTCAGGGTTCCTGCAGAGAAATAAATCCCACACCCCCAATTTCCCAAATGACAAACAACATGCACGCAAACACAACAACATGCGAACATAAACCAAGCAACATGCAAGCATAGATAAACAACATGCAAGCATAAGCAATCAACAAGCAAGTAAGCGATTAATAAGCAAGCAAGCGAAACAACTCAACAATCAACAGAAATGACATGCGGAAGCTAACAAATTCATTCTACCAATAATCGCATCTACATGCAAACATAAACCACAACATGCAACAACATAACTTGAAATAAAACAACAGTTTTAACAAGTTTTATATTTATTTGGGCCCGGTATGCATCCCTCTTCCCCAACCCCTCATGATTTCTCCAAGTCGCGACCACAAAGGCAAGCGACTGGATATCAGCCAAAGTTACACCGTCGTGTAAATAGCCTCGGCCAGGGTAGCGAGCCCAGTAACCTCCGAGCTCTTCGTGACCAACCCTGCACACACACGAACATGGGTTGCATGTCGCGGCTGCATGTGGCACGGAATGGGAAGGATAGCAATACCCAATCTTACAACGCTTAGCCGGAATTTCTCGCGGACTAAAACGTTTTAAGATCTCTCCGAAAATCATTCTTGAGTTTTTATATGGTTCTTAAACCCATCACTTTACAAGTAACTCAACCAATTCTCGCCTTTGTTACTAGATCATTTCGATCTAGCAACTAGCACAACCTCACCGCGCATGCATTTAAACAAGAAAACATAAAAGAACTTCAAGTAAATGCATCTATATGCAACATGCAGAACCGCGCACTAAATGGGTATCATAGATACACCATCTAAGCCGATATAAGTATGTGCCTGAACTCACAGTAAACCGTCGACGAATGACCTCCTTTGATGAAGTTCTTCTCGCGGCAACTCGGATCTCTCCTTTGGTTAGAATCGATTTCCTTATCGATCTAACGTTGATGGTCTTGGTCGATAGTCTTCTCTTGCAAACCCTCTCTCCTTCTCTTATTTCTCTCCCAAATTTCTCTCAACTTACCCCTTCTTTCTCTTTGCGAAAATGAAAGGAATGGGAGCATATTTATAGAACGAGTGGGCGGTGGAGACAGCCAATGGGAGTCGCATGCACTCTCCCTATTAGAGGGACTTCAACACTTGGAAGCTCCTTGATTAAACACCTTGAATTCCACTTAAGTCTTTGGAATTCTTTAATCCTCCACTAATTCTCCACTAAACTTCCATGATTAAAATATTAATCCCACTAACTCCACTTACTTCTCTTGATTAAAATAATCATCCATCTCACTTCCTTTAAAAAAATATGATTTTTGATGGTGAGAAGTCTTCTTTCGCCTTTGGTCGATCATCGTCGATCTTCGACAGCTCTCTCGGCAACTATCAGCATCTATCGGCAACTTCCTTCGGTGCTATCGGCAACTTCCTCGAGTACTCGGCCACTTCCTCGAGTACTCGACAATTCTCGCAGGTACTCGACCATTCTCACTGGTTCTCGACCATTATCGCAGGTCTGGTCGATGCGTCTCGGACGGCGGTACGTTCCGGACAACTCGGCCATTTCTTGGTCCGTCAAACTTTTCTCGGGTGTCCCTTCACCAAACTTTTAGCTCTTCTTGATGGCTTCCTTTCCCTGTCTTTTGAGCTTGAATTGACGTCAAAATTTTACCCCTTGGTGAGGGTCACTACATTCTCCCCCCTTAATAGAATTCGTCCCGAATTCCATAGGGTTCTGATGGTCCTGCCTCGTCTTCTTCGGCAAATAACTTGGGATACTTGGCACGGATCCTGTCCTCATCTTCCCATGTGGTGACCTTACGGTTCTGCTTTCCCCAAAACACTTGGATTTGAGGAATGCTTATGTTCTTCAACTTCCGGGTTCTCCTTTGCCCTATTCCAAACGGTCCTTCGGGGTATGTTAGATTTGGTTCCAACTCCTCGGTAGGTTCGGGCACAATCATTCTAGGATCTGGCACATGCTTCCGTAGTTGTGAAACATGGAAGACTTTATGCAATCGCATGACCTCGGGCATTGATAAACGATAGGCTACCTCGCCAACTCTCCTCTCAATCCGGTATGGTCCAATAAACCTTATCGCAAATTTTCCCACTTTACCAAAACGATCCTTCCCCTTTTGTGGTGCAACCTTCAAATACACCATATCTCCAACTTTAAATTCCACTTCCCGCCTGTTGCGGTCTGCGTACTTCTTCTGGCGATCCTGGGCCTTCCTCATACTTTCACGGATAAACTTGATTTTCTCCGTTGTCTCATCAATCGACTTGTGATTGAAACTTGTTCGTTCTCCAACTTCCGTCCAACATAAAGGCGTTCTGCACGGCCTTCCATAAATGGCTTCAAACGGCGACATGCCGGTACTTGAGTGATAACTATATTTATACGCGAACTCCACCAATGGCAAATTCTTCTCCCAATCTGATGACCATTCCAGCGCACATAGTCGGATCATGTCCTCTATGGTGCGAATAGTCCTTTCCGTTTGCCCTTCAGTCTCTGGGTGAAATGAGGTGCTCATATGAACATCTGTTCCCAATGCTCTTTGAAAATCTTGCCAAAATAGTGATGCGAACTTGGGATCATGATCAGAAACAATATTTGCTGGCACTCCATGAAGCTTCAAATTTCATCAATATATCTTTCTGCCATGACGGGTGCTTGGTCCGTACTCTTTACTTGAACCAAATGGGCCACCTTGGTTAAACGATCGACCACTACCCATACTGCGTCATTGGTTCGCCCTTTTCTTATTGGTAGGCCGGTAATAAAATCCATTGAGATAGAGTCCCATTTCCAAGTTGGTATGGGCGAGTTACGAAGCAATCCTGCTGGCACTTGATGCTCTACCTTGATTCGTTGACATGAATCACATTGGCTTACCAATTTTGCTACTGCTCTTTTCAGTCCAGGCCAATGATAGTACCTTCACACATCTTTGTACATCTTGGTGCTCCCTGGGTGTATACTCAACGCTGAGCTATGGGCGGCTCCTAATATCTCCTCTCGCAATCCGTTCCGATTTGGTACGGTTATTCTCCCATTGAACAGTAAAGTGTCATCATCAGCTAGATGATAACCACTCGCATTTGGTCCCTTTGAACTCTTCAACTCCTCGATGATCTTTTTCAGGTTCTCATCCTTGGGTTGTTCTTCACGAATTCGGTGTAACAGGCTCGCTTGAGTCACAGCTTGTAAACCCAACGGCTCACTAGATTCTCCTTCTAAGGCTAAAAGCCTTACCTTCTTGAATTCCTCGGCTAAAGACTCCACGTCCTTCTCGACATCAACTTGTGCTCTTCTTCGGCTTAGGGCATCCGCTACTACATTAGCTTTGCCTGGGTGATACTGAATCTTTAAATCGTAGTCGGCTACGAACTCCATCCATCTCCTCTGGCGCAAATTAAGGTCTGGCTGTGTCAACAAGTACTTAAGACTTTGGTGGTCCGTAAATACCTGAACAGATTTTCCATAAAAATAGGATCTCCATATCCTTAATGCAAACACCACAGCTTCCATCTCCAGGTCATGTGTGGGGTAGTTCTCTTCATGCTTCCTTAACTGTCTAGATGCATAGGCAATCACCCTATCTCCTTGCATCAACACACATCCCACTCCAACTCTTGACGCGTCCGTGAACACAGAATATGGTTGGTTTGGCTCAGGTAGGGCTAACACTGGTGCTGATGTCAGCGCCCCCTTTAGCTTCCTGAAGGCTTCTTCTACCTCCTCGCTCCATATAAAAGGTACTCCCTTCCCAGTAAGTCGTGTCAAAGGCTTTGCGATGGACGAAAACCCCTTTACGAACTTCCGATAATAGCCTGCAAGGCCTAAGAAACTCCTAACTTCCGATGCGGTCGTTGGCTTCGGCCAATCTTGTATTGCGGCTATCTTTTCTGGGTCTGCGGACACACCTTGCTCCGATACTCGGTGTCCTAGAAATCTAACTCCCTTTGCCAAAATTTACACTTGCTGAACTTAGCGAACAACTTCATCTCCCTTAACCTCTCCAAGACTTTCTTTAAGTGCTCCGCGTGCTCCTCCGCGTTCTTGGAGTATATCAGGATGTCATCGATAAAGATGATCACAAATTTGTCCAGATAGTCGTGGAAAACCTCATTCATTAACCGCATGAATGCCGCTGGTGCATTGGTAAGTCCAAACGGCATTACCACAAACTCGTACTGGCCATATCTCGTTTGAAACACCGTCTTTTTCACATCTTTTTCCGCAATCGAGATTTGATGATAGCCGGAGGCTAAATCAATCTTTGAGAACCAACTCGCTCCCCTTAGCTGATCCAACAGCTCATCAATCCTTGGCAATGGATACTTATCCTTGATGGTTATGTTATTGATTCCTCTGTAATCAATACATAATCGCATGCTTCCGTCCTTCTTCTTGACGAACAGCACTGGGGCTCCCCATGGCGACGAACTTGGTCGTATAAAGCCCTTCTCTAACAAGTCCTCTAACTGAGTCTTGAGTTCAGCCAACTCGGCTGGTGCCATGCGATACGGTGCCTTAGCAATTGGGGTAGCTCCGGGCTCCAAATTTATGGTAAAAGGATGGCTCCTAGGTGGACGCAATCCTTCCAATGGCCTAAACACGTCTTCATAGTCCTTGACTATGGCAGTGTCCTCAACTTTCATGCCTTCCTTGTCATCTCCTCCCATGGCGGTCAGAGTGACTAAATAGACTTCATCCTCTTCAATCGATTTTTCCAATCCTTGCTGCCGATGCGAAGTATGCCGTCTTACTTGGGCTGATCCCATTGAAAACTAGAGGGTACCTTCCTCCGTTTTCAAACACAACTCTGCTTCTGCTGCAGTCTATATGGGCTTGGTGTTCCGATAACCAATCCATTCCCAAAATGGCATCGAACCTATCCAATGGCATCACCAAAGGATTTACCGGGAGGTTCGTATCTTACAAGACTATCGACACTTCCTTGACCCATCTTCTTGTCTTCAACGGCGGTTGATTACCAGCAGTGTAGACGTTGATATTCACCTCTTCCTCCTCACACAAGTCTCCAAACTTGTCTACCACTTCGGGAGTCACAAAACTATTGGACGCTCCTGAATCGAACAGTACATGTGTGGGGTTACCACCAACAAGTAATGTTCCTAAACGCAAAGCAAATATAACAAGATGCAATGCTAAAACTAACCCGCAAACACACAAACAATCACTAACAATCACAAGAGAGTTAGAACCCGATCAAACCTGTTATAGGGCCCTTCGCGGCCTGCGGTGGTTTGGGTGGCTCTATTCCTAAAGCAAAAACATTTGCTGGGGTTGCTTGCTTCTTCGCTGGGGGTTCCTTCTCTTGGTTCGCTGCTTGGGCACGGTTCACAGTTCGGGTGTTCGGTTTGGCCGGCTTCCACGGACAGGCGTTCGCATAATGTCCTAACTCGCCACAGTAGAAACACGTGACGGTTGACAAATTGTTGCTCTTCGTTTCCTCGACAGTCGGACAAGCTAGAGCGAAATGCCCAACTTGCCCACACACATAGCACCCTCTTGGATCCATGTTGCTCACCTTACCACCACCTTGGCTGACGTTCATCTTAACTTTACTGCGGCCTGCGCCCCAGTTCCGTCCTGCCACTTGGTTCACCTTCCGGGTGTTCACAATTTTAGTCTGCTGGACGGGTTCCTTCTTTTTCTCCCGAACAGCAATCTCCTTCTCTGCCTCGATAGCCTCCTCAACACTTACAGCTCTCTCTTCTACTTCCGCGACACTGCGGTAAGTCACAGCGTGCAACCTTCCTCTAATATTTATCCGGAGTCCATTAAAGAAATACATCATGTCCCGAAATATTGAAATATAGAAATACATCATGTTCAAGTTACATAAAACATAAAAGGTCATAAACACAATCTGAAAGTGGGAATGAGTTCATCCAAAAGAGATATAGAGTTCATCCAAAAGAGAGAGATAGAGTTCATCCAAACGAGTGAGATTGAGTTCATCCAAAAAGAGTTAAGACAGAGAAACCTATTAAGCCGATGTTGATGGAGTTGTAGTTGGATCATTTTGGGGAAGAGATTCTGTGGTTGTCTCTTTAGTTGAATGGCTTGCAACGAAATTCTGAAACCGAGGATCACATTCCCTCAGAAACTCCTCCACGATGCAGAATTGGTCAATCTTTTCCTTCTGGGCAGCAATAACTTTGGATTGCTCAGCTTCATGCGCAGTAATTTCTGCATCACGCCTCAACGAATGAGCAGCCTGTTCTTCTATCATGCGTTGAGCTTCCTTCAACTGTTCTTGGAGAGCGACAAAGGTAGAAGAGCCACATGCTGTCAGAAATTGCTTTCCATTGACAAGGCAGTCCTTCAGGCTTCCAACTCCATAAGGTGTTTGTAACGCCCCCGAACCGTACTATGACCACCCAGGCCATCAGACGGCACCGGAACGCTACGATGGGAACATTCGTCAAAGGTCCGGCCAAGAGCGAGAACAAATCAGGCCCTTCGACCAGTCCCTCGGCGAGGTTCCCGACCACACGGCCCATCCTTAAGGCTTTGCAAGCCTACAGACTTGCCGTTTGTTGTGCCGACTCGGACTAAGTCTATATCAATACGACATCGCTCGATTTAAATATAAATCCGATTTAACAAAACTTCAAAAGAGTTACTACAACCGATTTCACATGTAAGGTTCACAAGGCTTAGCGCCAAAATTTAGTTTACAAACAAACATACTTCGAGTTTTACAATAGACACCAAAAAGAAAACTACTCCGGAGTCCTATCGTTCACCACGCTCTCTAGTTCTCTCTAGGGTTACCTGCAGAACAACAATATTATCATAAGTAATCTAAGATTACTTAGTGAGCTCAGGGTTCCTGCAGAGAAATAAATCCCACACCCCCAATTTCCCAAATGACAAACAACATGCACGCAAACACAACAACATGCGAACATAAACCAAGCAACATGCAAGCATAGATAAACAACATGCAAGCATAAGCAATCAACAAGCAAGTAAGCGATTAACAAGCAAGCAAGCGAAACAACTCAACAATCAACAGAAATGACATGCGGAAGCTAACAAAGTCATTCTACCAATAATCGCATCTACATGCAAACATAAACCACAACATGCAACAACATAACTTGAAAGAAAACAACATTTTTAACAAGTTTTATATTTATTTGGGCCCGGTATGCATCCCTCTTCCCCAACCCCTCATGATTTCTCCAAGTCGCGACCACAAAGGCAAGCGACTGGATATCAGCCAAAGTTACACCGTCGTGTAAATAGCCTCGGCCAGGGTAGCGAGCCCAGTAACCTCCAAGCTCTTCGTGACCAACCCTGCACACACACGAACATGGGTTGCATGTCGCGGCTGCATGTGGCACGGAATGGGAAGGATAGCAATACCCAATCTTACAACGCTTAGCCGGAATTTCTCGCGGACTAAAACGTTTTAAGATCTCTCCGAAAATCATTCTTGAGTTTTTATATGGTTCTTAAACCCATCTCTTTACAAGTAATTCAACCAATTCTCGCCTTTGTTACTAGATCATTTCGATCTAGCAACTAGCACAACCTTACCGCGCATGCATTTAAACAAGAAAACATAAAAGAACTTCAAGTAAATGCATCTATATGCAACATGCAGAACCGCACACTAAATGGGTATCATAGATACACCATCTAAGCCGATATAAGTATGTGTCTGAACTCACAGTAAACCGTCGACGAATGACCTCCTTTGATGAAGTTCTTCTTGCGGCAACTCGGATCTCTCCTTTGGTTAGAATCAATTTCCTTATCGATCTAACGTTGATGGTCTTGGTCGATAGTCTTCTCTTGCAAACCCTCTCTCCTTCTCTTCTTTCTCTCCCAAATTTCTCTCAACTTACCCCTTCTTTCTCTTTGCGAAAATGAAAGGAATGGGAGCATATTTATAGAACGAGTGGGCGGTGGAGACAGCCAATGGGAGTCGCATGCACTCTCCCTATTAGAGGGACTTCAACACTTGGAAACTCCTTGATTAAACACCTTGAATTCCACTTAAGTCTTTGGAATTCTTTAATCCTCCACTAATTCTCCACTAAACTTCCTTGACTAAAATATTAATCCCACTAACTCCACTTACTTCTCTTGATTAAAATAATCATCCATCTCACTTCCTTTAAAAAAATATGATTTTTGATGGTGAGAAGTCTTCTTTCGCCTTTGGTCGATCATCGTCGATCTTCGACAGCTCTCTCGGCAACTATCGGCATCTATCGGCAACTTCCTTCGGTGCTATCGGCAACTTCCTCGAGTACTCGGCCACTTCCTCGAGTACTTGACAATTCTCGCAGGTACTCGACCATTCTCACTGGTTCTCGACCATTATCGCAGGTCTGGTCGATGCGTCTCGGACGGCGGTACGTTCCGGAAAACTCGGCCATTTCTTGGTCCGTCAAACTTTTCTCGGGTGTGCCTTCACCAAACTTTTAGCTCTTCTTGATGGCTTCCTTTCCCTGTGTTTTGAGCTTGAATTGACGTCAAAATTTTACCCCTTGGTGAGGGTCACTACAGTGTTCCTCTTGAATCCTTCTCAGTGGAATTGAAAATAAGAGAAAAGTTAAGATTAGAGGATGAAAAATTAAACTCCAAGACTATAAATGTGTATTGGTTTAAAGAAAAAGTTACCTCAAGGAAAATTTTTGTATATTCTTCTGTTGTGAGGTCCCGTGGCCGTGATTCTCCATCTGTCACAGCAAAAGACTCTGCTTCGAGCTGAGACAACCTCTCTTGAACAGTCTTCTCATATGTTTCTGCAATCTTTTCTACCTTCCGATCAACATATGTACCATCAGGCTTTGTATGTGCCTTGATAAAAACCTCTCCAAGTCTGACTTCTCTTCTCAATTCCTCAGCCTGCAATGTTAGCAAAGAAACAGAGATTAACTAAAAAAAAATAACAGCTATGTAAGAATTGAAAGTGGCAAAGTTAACAGCTACTTAACCATTTCGTCTTGAAGATGTCGATACGAATTTGGCCCTGAGAGGTGGACGTGAGGACCTAGGCCGTTACGGTCAGACATACAGGCATCAGAGTAGGTTTTACTCTTTTGCTTTGCTTCTTCAGTGTCCCAATAATCCTCCATCGTAATCGAGAGAGTGTTTCCAATCCAGTTTGGTTGAACTCGACTAGTTTTCACAGTGCTAACCATGTCTTTGATCCACTTTTGACAGATTTGCTCAAAATAACCTTGAACAGTCCCGTTGTTATCAAAGGATCCCAGGTGTGGGTTTTCCAGAAAAAAAAAAAGAGCTATTGTGAGTGAAAAGAAGACATGTAAAGCTATGTATGAAGGCTATGGGTCATACATCCTTACCGCAAACTCAAGGAAGTATCTCTCTTGTTTGTCCCGTGGCACACATGTCCAGCTGTAGAAGGGACCATCAAATTTCTTTAGAAGAATTTTAGTAATCTTCCGAACAAGTTTCGATTCTTTGTCACGAATAAACCTCCATACACATTAACCAATAAGACAAGTAAGTAGGTTAAAAAGCAAATAATAGACAAACCAAAAGAAATGAGATCAATAGAAGAGGCATCAGTTTCTATTGGATTATAAAACACATTCATAAAACACCATTACAAAACCCACCAAACTCTATTATAACAATCATAAAACACCATTGCTATTCGTATAAGCCAATGCCACAATCATAAAACATCATTTCTATTCGTATAAGCCAATGCCACAATCATAAAACATCATTTCTATTCGTATAAGCCAACACCACAATCAAAAAACACCATTTCTATTCGTATAAGCCAACACCACAATCATAAAACACCATTACAAAATCCACCAAACTCTCTTATAACAATAAAAAACACCATTACAAAACCCACCAAACTCTCTTATAACAATCGTAAAACACCATTGCTATTCGTATAAGCCAACACAATCATAAAACACCATTAAAATAACCCACCAAACTCTATTCTAAAAATCACAAAACACCATTACGGAACATGTGAAGAGGAAAAATCATACCATTGGGTGTTCGGTATGGGTGTGGGAGAGCGCACAGTGGTGAACTTATGCCTGTCTGGAACCATGAGCAATGCATTTAGAGCAAGCAACACGTCCTCCTGGAGTTCTGGCAACACCGTAGAAGAATCTTCATCGAAGTTGTTCCCTTGAGATGATGGATGCGATGGATGCGATTGAGTTGGAGAGGGTCAAACTAGAGAAGGCAGAGGAACATCCGGAAGATTGGCCTGAGTCTGTGGATTGAAGTGGACTTCTTCTGAAGGACTCCGGTGTAGTTCGGGTGGAGGTGGGTGTGTAAATGAGTTCTGAAAAAGTTGTTGCGGCGGAGGATAGCTCTGGATCTGGGCTTCTGATGACTGTTGTTGCGAACCGGCGACTTGTACTTCAAGCGTCTGCAGAGGAGGAGAATCTTGGACCGCCGGCGTGAAGTTGTACTGACTGGGGAGAGTGTTAGGCCATCGATTTGGTGTTACCCCTCTCGGTCTCTGAGCAACGTTAGGAACAACCTTCCTCTTTTTTCCTCGATTCGGCATCTTGTTATTGATTGATAGAGAGACCGATTCGAAGAGTTATAGATTCGAAGAGAGTGAGAATAGAAAGAAGAATGGAGAGAGTTTAGGTTTCGAGTTTGGATGGATCGAGAGAGTTTGAGAGAAACTGAGAGGAAGAATTAGGGTTTCTCTGTGAGAGAGGCGGAGAGGGTTTCGAGAATAGGGTAATATTTAGTGGGCTTAGTTTAGGAAAATTTGGGTAGGAAATTTAATTTATAATTTTGGGCTTAGTGGGTTTCTAGATTAAGGTAAGAAATTTAATTTATTATTTTGGTAAAATTAAACTTAGTGAAAATTAATATAAACTAGGAGAGTTACCTGCACGCCTGTGCGGGCAAGAATTAAATAAAAACAAAATGTAATAAATATCCTATTTTCGAATTAGTTTTGTGTTCTTTCTAAATATATTCAAAATTGTAATTAATTTTTTATTTTAAACTTTTAATCTCACATTTCTTAATGGACATTTTAAAAGAGTATTTAATAAAATCTTAATTAAAGTCTTCAGTATATTTATCTTGTTAAATTAATTTTTAAGCCCAATTGCAAGATGGGAAAAATCCAATAAGCCCGATCCATATTATGTAGTTAATTTAATTTAGATAGCATTTGGACCAGAATAAATTTATATTTCGTTAAGACCATTAAGTAAATTTAGAAAGAAACCCATAAAAGGGTAAGCAACCCTTATAAGGCTTTATAGTACTTGATCATACAAACCTTCAAAATAATTATAAAGTTAGCATATACAAAAAGATTGTTAACAAATATGCCTTCAGCTTGAACTTCTCGAGATTAGCCTTCATGCTGCATTATGTGCTTAATGTAATAACGTCCAGCAAATTCCGAACTACTAAAATAGAAAACACAACCATAAGTTAGACCCTAACATGATACACCACTTGATATTTTTGAACATTAAAAACTTACATAGCCTTGTGATTCTCAAATCCTACAAACTCCGGTTTTAAATAGATCTTGGAGGAGGCCAATGTGTTTACAATACACGGTTCACCTAGGGATGTTTAAAGTGTTTAAAAGATTATTAGATGAGTATACAACCTACTCTTAAGTATTTATTCAATCTAGCAAGTTCTATTAATAGTACATACCTTCGTACTCTCCAACCGTCCAGAAACGCAGTACACAAAACACCGGTTCAGTTTGATATGTGAGATGGCATCCAGTTGACACCCATGAAGACATAAAAAGGTTAGCATAGTAATCCATTGCACGACACTTTACAGTTTCATTCCTACAAATGAATATACTTGTTACACTCTCCAAAATAAAGTCAGACTTATAAATCTTAATATGAGTAAAGATGCAATAAATGTGACTTACCTGCCATTTAATAGTGTCAAAACAACTTCATAGACACCATTTTCATGATTTCTTCTGTCATCAACAGCTACTATACATCCGCAAACATCTATTTTTGGAAAAAAAGTCAAGAATATTTTTTTACAATGTTTGTATCCAAAGCTTTTTGACATTCACATGAAACTATTTTGGTAAAAGTTCAATTTGTACTTTTCTATTGAGGTACCAATACACAAAGTTCCAAAATTCTTTTAGAGTTTCTAGATAACTCAACACAAAGCTAAAAACAAACCATTCCAATATAATTTGATTACAATTAAATTTAGAAAAACGTACCGAAAGATATGTGATGATTGATCCTTCCACGATATATATCATCCAAATCTTCGAATCGGAAGTAATTTTTGGAGTTGATTGATTCGAGCAGGAACATGGTAGACTCATCGGTAAACTTGATCTGAAAAGGATGATGAGTATTTCTCTCCTTGAGGGTTGGATTGATGATTTGGAAATTCCGAATTTTATACCATTCGCCCTCGTAAATATACTTCCGGAGCTTTTTAGGTATAGTTGGGACAAAGGCGACCTCAATCGTGTCACCCTTCAAAGTTTGATTAAAATTGTGTAAGTAATCTAGTATATAAACACTACTAAATTAAAATTTATGTAAATCGATTTTCGATTAACTGCTCTAACCTTCGTATCCACGAGAAGAAGAACACGTTTTGTGAAGAACTCGGTGACATGCCAAGAATTCAGGACTTTAGCGTGAATACACCAATTTGTTCTTCCTCGATGAAGATCAGAAATGTAATCGATTCTCATGATCTTACCAAATTAGGGATTCTTACTCTTCCTTCACTGTTTTCGAAGACGAAATGGGAATTTGGGTTTGTAAGAATGTAAACAGTCACGATTAAACGTAGCGTTGCGTCTTAATCGTTTGAGTGTCCTTTTTTTAAAAAAATATTTTAAATTTTAATAGGTATAATTATGATTATAATTATAGATTAGTAGTATTTATTATAGTCAGTATATTTCATGTTAATTTATTTTTACAATGGTCTAAGCGTTTTAATAATTCCAAAAAACATTTTATGATACAACAAAAATATCCATCTGCAAAAAAAAAATTATGTACCTAATTTATCTTATCAATTTCGTCATTTTTCTAACAGTCATCATTGTAGTTTATAAATGCACATGATGATACAGTTAACAATTAATTAATTTCATATAACATAATCGGGGATGTATCTGACAGAGTATATATTCTAATTACATTGAAATCTTATGATTTGTGATATGTTACATGCAACAAAAAATTAATGATGAGGATAATGACCAAAATGAAATGTTAAATCTATTATTTTGATTAATTTTGAAAATGAATACATTTAAGATCTTTAATTTTTTATAATAGCTAACATGCTAAGACATTGTTAATATAATAAGAAACTACGACTATTATGTAATTATAATTAAATAATTATATTGCATAATATTTATTTACCGCATATATTTACTGATATCTTTCGTCAATATTCATATACCATCTTGGGAAATTTTTTCTTGATGTAATGATTTTGGTAAGGAAAACAAAAAATATAAACTATGGGTATCGAACTTACTATTTTAAAAATGTTATGTTTTTGGTATTAGAATTTTAGTCAATTATTTATAATTTTATTTTTAAATAGCATGCATCTGTCATTCATGAAAGATACTCTGTCAAAAGTATATTTAAAATTTGATATTATGCATAAATTGTTTAAAATATATATTTGAACATAAATTTAATTTCCGAAAAAGAGTTTTTGGCATAAAACACGAAAATATAGGTTCAAGATTAAAACAACAAACAGCTGAAGTTTATCGAATAATAACAAATTTTAACATTACATAGAATCATTAGAATCACTCTCATCTTCTTCCGAGCCGTTGTAATCTTCATCGTCTGATGTATCATGAAAACAAAGACTGCAGAAAATAAAGGAACATAAGAGCTAAAACATCTTATAGAAATGACTCCAAATTAATATTCTGTCATAGTATATGGAAATTATGAACTTACAGTGCCGGATCTGTAGTGAACGCTCTTGCTTCATTTCCAAGAAGAAATTTAGAACATCTTATTTGAGACATTAGACAACGCCGACCTTTTATTAAAAAAAAGTAAGTTCCAAATCTTAAATTTGATATATTGGCTTATCTAAAACAAATGCTTATATATTTCTTAATACCTTCAAAGACAGAGATTCTCCAAAACCTAAGCAGACATAATACTGGTTCACTTGCATAAGAAGGACTTGAAACATGTTCTTCCCATTTTTCACGAAATTCAGAACATATATCACCCACGGCAATACATTGAATCTGTTCGTTACTTTGCAGTTAAAAATAAAAAATTGACAACTTCAGTCTTAATAATTATGTATTATTTTCATTGGCATAAATAAACGAAAATGAGGTAGTACTTCTTTTGAAATTTTAAAAACTATTTACTTACTTGATGTCAATTACAGTAAAGGGGAGAACAACTTTCAGACCATTGAATCCAACTTCATTTTCTAAAAAAACAATCTGACGATCTTGCCTTATTCTTACCACCGTTCCACAAAAATCTGAAATTGATTGAAAAGAACAAAAAGATCATAAAACTAAGAATCTAAGGAAATAATGATTTATTTAAACTGTAAGTTAAACAGTATATTTAAATTTAGTTACCAACACAACAATTTCTCTCATCTTCTACAGCATTTTCAACTGTGAGTGCATCTATTAGATGGAAAAAATTGTCTGAACATCTAGGAGGGATTGAAGTAATGCGAGTTTGGACAATGATCAATATTTCGTTAGAATTGTTACAATTCCTGTAAATATTCTGATTTTCAATAACCCGGAACTTGTAAATAAGAAACCATCGTCCTTCTTGCAACACGTCTGTGTACTCAGCAAAGTAAAGCTGACTTCTGAGTTTAGCTTGAATTCTTTTTCCCTAAAATTTAAGAAAAAACTGATTTCAGATTTTAAATTAAGGTGATGATGGATATAAATCGATTGTTACCTTTTCATCAACCAAGATCAAACAAATGTAGTTAGGCTGCATTATAACGATTTCGGGTATCCACAGCCTCAGAACTTTTACAGCAACACTTAACCTATCTGTTGATGGATTCAAATCCTCTATGTATGCAACCATCTTTTTGTTTGGAACTTGGTTAATTTTTATAAAGAAGAAAGAGGTTGAAAGGTGAGAGGTTAGAATAATTTATCTTGGATATATCTTCAAAAGAGGAATATGAAGAGTAATTGGAAGTTACATAAAAAAGTTATGACAGTTTCGTATTGTCAGTTCGAAATTGATTTAATCAATGCGTAGACTTTGAAAATAACATTTTTTTTTTGTACTTGCATCCATACATGCATTGGTTAATTTTGATAATATAATAAAATTATTTAATCGAAATTATAATACATAATTGATTAATTCATATTTTTAATGTACTATATCAATTATACGATCTGCTTGAATTAAATTTGTTTCTGAAATAAAAATATGAGGAATTTTCATATTACAAAATAGATGACAATTAATTAAAAGTCTCACTTAAGAATATTCTATGGTGATGGATATTGTCAACTGACTAAATTTGTCTTCCATATAATAGGTTTATAAGACTTTTTAAGAAGTAATGTTTTTATCAATTTAGAATTTTTAAAATATTATGTACATCATCAGTTCTCCCAGAAGCAATGTTTTTACCAATATATACTAAATTAGCAGTTAAGTTGTACCTTAAGAATTTTTTTTCACTTTTTAAAAATGGACTCATTTTTTAAATATATATTATTCTTATAAATATCTAAACTTTTATATACTTTTTTTTAAAGCCCATTTATAATTTCCATGAATTTTATGAGCCCAATACAATCGGTATGGTTAATTAAATCACGATGGATAAAGATTCGCGTCACATTAATTTTCTACGTTTAGATAATAGAAATTATTTATGAAAGTAATATAAATTCTAGGTCATACAAACATTACAAATAGTTATAAAGTTTACATATTCATAACAGTTCTTATTTAAATAATCTGCCTTCACCTTAATCCCCTTATACGATTATTCTTCATGCTCCATCTGTAACATCCGTGAACCAAAATCCCGGTTTAGGATCTGCATCGGTCGATGCAAGTTCTGCATCGGTCGATGCAAGGTCTAATTCCTGCGTTTTGACTTAAGTCAAACGCTGCGTTTTGGGGAGAAGAGAAAGGGAAAACCCTTAACTCGTGTCTTTTGGTCTCATTCGCGAGTTGGCCGATTTTTAGAGAGAAAAGAAAAGAGAGAAAAGTTCTTGAGAGATTCTTGGAGTTTTGGTGCTTTCCTGAGGAGATCTGTAGCTGGGATTGCTGTAGGAGCTTCTAGGAAACGTTTTCTTGCTTTTGTGTTGTTCAGATTCGTCTTGGCACAGGTAAGTGCAGGACCATGGCTTATCTAAGTTAGAGAATTCAGTGATTTGCTTGTCGTTTGTTGTTAGACGTACTAGATTGTTGTTATGGACGTTAGGAAGCTTTCTTGTGGCTCGGGATTGAGTTTCTGTGGTTGTAGGAACGAGATCCGGTGAGAAACTTCGGAGAAAACACGGTGCTCGACGTTGCGTCGATCGATGCATAGCTTGCATCGGTCGATGCAAGTGCGAGGACGGCGCGATGAACTTTAGGGTTTTTCGTGTGCGTCGAGCATGCGTCGGTCGATGCAAGTTATACTTGCATCGATCGATGCAGCTTCTGTATCGATCGATGCTTCTCCTGTTGGCATCGATCGATGCAGTTGTGGCATCGGTCGATGCTACGTCCTGTTTTGTTATTGTTTGTTGATTGTTGTGTGAAGATTACTGATACTCTATTGCTTGTGTGTATAGCCCAGTAGATGGGAGGATTGCCTTACTGAGTGTTTGTAAAATACTCATGCATTGCAATATGTGTTTGTGGTGCAGGTAAAGGCAAAGTGTGACCGTGGGATCCAGGCAGTGAAGAGGAGGATGTTCTAGGGACTCCGCATTTACATGAGATAAGGCCGTTTTGAATATTCTCCTCAAGAGATAGACTCGAATATTCTCTTAACGATATTGGTAGCCATATCCCGTTGTGGCCCATATTTACCCATTGCTTACCGTTACGGCCCGTATTGACTCAACGCTCACCGTTTCGGCCGGTATTGACTCAATGTTCACCGTTTTGGCCAGTATTGAATCAACGTTCATCGTTTTGGCCAGGATTGAGTCAACGCTCACCGTTTCAGCCGGTATTGACTCAATGTTCACAGTTTCGGCCAGTATTGAGTCAACGTTCATCGTTTTGGCCAGGATTGAGTCAACGCTCACCGTTTCGGCCGGCACTGACCCAATACTCTTGGAGAATGCGTAATTCTCTATTATTTACATAATATATCATAATTATAATAGAATTTATCTATTACAATTTACATGACCAAAATTATGCCCAACAGTTTGCCCCCACTCTCTATTTATCTATTTCTTGTTTCCGTAGTCTCTAGCGCCAATTGTTTGGGCAAAAATAATCGATTCGTCTAGAGACTACGGAAACAAGAAATAGATGTTGAATAGTCGTTTTATTGATCAAAGTATCGAGTCAAATACAAGGGTTCAAGACACAACGAGTAACCCTAGCAATGCTTTGGAATTGAGTCGTGTGGCTGTGTTTTTGGTCTCTTGTTCTGCTCTCGATTTCGTGTCTATCATGTCGAAATTGCTCCCTATTTATAGGGAAGTCTCTTTACCCTAATCCTCATGGGATGTGGGCTTGAGTCACCGCCTCCATATGAGATAAGGCCGTTTTGAATATTCTCTTCAAGAGATATATTCGAATATCCTCTTAACGATATTGGTAGCCATATCCCGTTTCGGCCCGTATTGACTCATTGCTTACCGTTACGGCCCATGTTGACTGAATTTTCTAGAGAATGCATAATTCTCTATTATTCATAGAATATATCATAATTATAATAGAATTTATCTACTATAATTTACATGGTTAAAATTATGCCCAACAGTTTGCCCCCACTCTCTATTTTCTTAGTAAGAATTTAGAGAGTAGTGTAGTCGAAGGGTATTATTTTAACAAGGCATAGTTAATAAAATTCCATATACGACCAATTGAATAACGTACCTTAACTGACGTATATGCTCCTTTGTGCACTTAGATTCGATTATGCCACATTAAGGTCCTCGTGGCCTGCTCTTTTCCTTTGTAAAGGGCTTCAAATTCTGGCCCATTACGAAATTAAGTTGACAAGTAGCCCAACAATGTTTTTGTTTCTTTTGTCCTTGGTAGTCGTCTCTTTCAAAGAGTTTTCGCATACCCTAGATCCATTTTTGCGGCTGTTTCTTTTTAGGAGACCGTTCATAGATCTGGGCATTGTTAGGTTGCTAGAGTTGAGTCTTAGAGCATTGTTTAGGTTGCTGGTTATTTGTTTTCATGATGTTTTGGATCATTAGTTAAGAATGGAATTTATATTGGTTATTTATATTTATTGGATTGATAATTATTGGTTATTATTATTATTATTTTCCGCTGTTGGTTGTGTTTGTGGTTAGGTGACTAGTGGGTATGGGACCACTAGTTGTAGTTTATTTATTATATTATTATTTATTAAAAAAAAAAAGGGTCGGTTGTTTCATTTTGGTATCAGAGCCCTTACGGTTCTAGGTTTGGGTTCACTAGGCTTTGTGCTGTAGATGTTTGGGATTGCATGTCTTGATTGATTATGTGAGTTAGTCAATTGTGTGTGGCATGGAGTCCTAGAACATCCTCTTCGAGCCTATTGGTGATTCCACGGTGAGTTTCTATTTCTGTGTTAAATAGTAATTGTTTGCTTAGCCTTCTGTTCATGGTAGTGCAGATGGTTAGAGAGGATGCTGTTGCTGGTCGAGGTCGTGACGCGGTCGTGGTCGTGGTAGGGGGAGAGTCCCAGTGGTTAGTGAGACCGAGGACCAGAGTGTGACAGCTGAGGGTGTTGGCGAGTCGCAGGGTGTACCGGGGGATTCAGTGAGTGTGGCCGGAGGGGGCGGTGTAGATGCTCCAGTGGTCGGTGATGCTAGGGTCCCGGGTGTGGGAGCCCCAGCGGGTGGAGTCCCTGGTGTTGACATTGCGGCTTTGCTAGCACAGGTGTTGGAGCGGTTACCACCTGTGGTACCGGCTCAGGCTCGGGTAGTGCCACCAGTGGTGGCGGAGGAGCGGCAGCCAGTGGCTGCAGATGTGGGGGTTCATGCTCGTTATCTCAACATGTTGTCAGAGATGGGCAAGTTGCGTACTGAGCAGTTCTCAGGAGGTGTAGATCCTACTGCTGCGGATGCGTGGAGGACGAGAGTGGAACGTAACTTCCACACTCTGAGATGTCCTGAGGAGTTCTGGGTGGACATAGGGGTCTACTTTTTGAGTGGAGATGCTGAGTTGTGGTGGAGGTCTGTGGCTGCTAGGAGGGTGCAGCGGGAGATGACTTGGGCTGACTTCGCTCTGGAGTTCAACCGCAAGTATTTTCCTAGAGAGGCATTGGATCGTTTGGAGGTGCAGTTCCTTCAGTTGTCTCAGGGACACGGTCAGTGCGGGAGCTGGACTTGGAGTTCAGTCGACTTCTATGTTATGGGGGTCGGAGTATGGAGTCGAGGAGGCTCAGATCAGGAGGTTTTTGAGGGCTCTACGTGATGATTTGAGAGTCCACTGCAGAGGGCGGAGTTATGCTACGCGTGCTGAGCTGGTTGAGACAGCAGCAGAGATTGAGGAGGATATCCGGGCACAGTCAGTGCCGGTTACTCCAGCAGTTCAGCCTAGTAAGGCTCAGCAGCAGGGTGGTTCTAGCAGGGGTGGTAGGCATGCCCAGGGAACCAAGAGGAAGTGGGAGGCTACGCACAAGCCGAGTGGTGCTGGTTGCTTCAGCTGTGGGAGCAGGGATCACAAGATTGCTACTTGTCCCAAGAAGAGTGTTCCGGCGGCAGGGCCTCGGGTTTGTTATCACTGTAGGGAGACAGGGCACATCAGGCCTTTTTGCCCCAAGTTGCAGCCGGCAGCAGTGGCAGCGTTGCAGCAGGTGCAGCCTGGAGGGCAGCAGGTGGCACGGATTGAGCAGGCGCCACGGGTTTTCACGACAGCAGAGACTGGTGGAACCAGTGCCGGGGCGATCACAGGTATAATTTCTGATACTTTAACTTTGTGAATTTATAGTAGGTTCAGATTTTATAGTTTCCTGTGATAAAGGGTTAGGTTCTCAACACATGAGGTTTGTGTAGGGACCTTGTTGGTGGGCGGGTTTAAGTCCCACGTTATGTTTGATTCTGGAGCTTCTCATAGCTTCATTACCCCGGAGTGTGCAGAGTGTGCGGGAATCAGAGGGGATCCGGGAGCGTACAGGAGTTGTTAGAGTTGCTGGAGGCAAGTTCCTGAGAGTTATTGGACGAGCTGGAGGGGTTGATATTCAGATCGCAGGAGAGTCATGGCCAGCGGATTTGCTTATCAGTCCAGTGGAGTTGTATGATGTCATTCTCGGGATGGATTGGTTGCATCGGCATATGGTGCATTTGGATTGCCATAGGGGTAGAGTGGAGTTTGAGCGTCCAGGAGAGAAGTTGGTTTTCAGGGAATTAGACCGACTTCGGGAGTCTCGTGATCTCAGCCATTCAGGCTGGGAAGATGATCGAGAAGGACCGTGAGGCTTATTTGGTCACTATATCTATGCCAGAGTCAGTGGGGAAGTCTACGGTTAGCGGTATTCCGGTAGTAGAGGAGTTTGAGGATGTGTTTCAGTCTTTGCAGGGATTACCACCATCTCGGTCGGATCCTTTCACCATTGAACTGGAACCGGGGACGACACCGTTATCCAAGGCTCCTTACAGAATGGCTCCAGCAGAGATGGCAGAGCTGAAGAAGCAGCTAGAGGATTTGTTGAGTAAGGGATTCATCCGTCCTAGTGTATCACCATGGGGAGCGCCGGTGTTGTTTGTGAAGAAGAAGGATGGGAGTTTCAGATTATGCATAGATTACCGGGGTTTGAACCGGGTCACTGTGAAGAACAAGTATCCTCTTCCTAGGATTGATGAGTTGTTGGATCAGTTGAGGGGAGCTACTTGGTTCTCTAAGGTGGATCTGGCGTCGGGTTATCATCAGATACCGATAGATGAAGCAGATGTGAGGAAGACTGCTTTCAGGACGAGGTATGGGCATTATGAGTTTGTGGTGATGCCTTTCGGGTTGACTAACGCACCAGCAGCGTTTATGAGATTGATGAACAGTGTGTTTCAGGAGTTTCTAGATGTATCTGTCATCATTTTCATCGACGATATCCTGGTCTATTCTAAGAGTCCTGAGGAGCATGCAGTGCATTTGAGGGCGGTTATGGAGAAGCTGCGGGAGCAGAAGTTGTTTGCTAAGTTGAGCAAGTGCAGTTTCTGGCAGCGTGAGATGGGCTTTCTGGGTCATATCGTTTCTGCAGAAGGGGTTTCTGTGGATCCAGAGAAGATTCAGGCTATCAGAGATTGGCCTAGACCGCAGAATGCTACAGAGATCAGAAGTTTTCTCGGTTTGGCAGGTTATTACAGGAGATTTGTGCAGGGGTTTGCAAGCAGAGCACGTCCTATGACTAAGTTGACAGGGAAGGATGTTCCTTTTGTCTGGTCAGAAGAGTGTGAGGAAGGCTTTGCAAACCTGAAGGAAATGTTGACTACTGCGCCAGTATTGGCTTTGCCTGAGCAGGGAGAACCCTATGTGGTTTATACAGATGCATCCAGAGTTGGTTTGGGGTGTGTTCTGATGCAGCATGGGAAGGTGATTGCCTATGCATCGCGGCAGTTGCGGGTGCATGAAGGCAACTATCCTACTCATGATTTGGAGATGGGTGCTGTAGTCTTTGCCCTGAAGATTTGGAGGTCTTATCTTTATGGTGCAAAGGTACAGGTGTTTACAGATCATAAGAGCCTGAAGTATATATTCACTCAGCCTGAGTTGAATTTGAGGCAGAGGCGGTGGATGGAGCTTGTGGTAGACTATGATTTGGAGATAGCCTATCATCCCGGTAAGGCTAACACGGTTGCAGATGCTCTGAGTCGGAAGAGGGTAGCTTCGGCTCAAGAGCAGGAGATGGAGTCTCTAGTAGGAGAGATCAGTGCGTTGAGCTTGTGTGCTGTTTCACTGGAACCGTTGGGTTTGGAAGCAGTTGACCGAGCAGATCTTTTGAGTAGGGTGCGGTTGGCACAAGAGAAGGATTTGGGGCTGGTGAATGCCTCAAAGGATGTTGAGTCAGAGTATCAGGTCTCAGATAATGGTACTATCTTGGTGCATGGTCGGATTTGTGTGCCCAAGGATGAGGAGTTGAGGCAGGAGATTCTGAGAGAGGCTCATTCGAGCAAGCTATCTATTCATCCAGGAGCGACTAAGATGTACCGTGACCTCAAGAGGTACTATCATTGGGTCGGGATGAAGAAGGATGTAGCGGGTTGGGTTTCGAGGTGTGATGTGTGTCAGCTAGTGAAGGCTGAGCATCAGGTTCCTGGCGGTTTACTGAAGAGTTTACCCATTCCTGAGTGGAAGTGGGATATGATTACCATGGACTTTGTGGTAGGATTACCAGTGTCACGGACCTTTGATGCTATTTGGGTCATTGTGGACCGGTTGACTAAGTCAGCACATTTTCTGGCCATTAAGAAGACTGATGGAGCAGCGGTCTTGGCTAAGAAGTATGTGAGGGAGATAGTCAGATTGCATGGGGTGCCAGCGAGCATTGTGTCTGACAGAGATTCTAAGTTCACTTCGGTGTTCTGGCAGGCATTTCAGGCAGAGATGGGCACCAAGGTGCATATGAGTACAGCTTATCATCCCCAGACAGATGGACAGTGAGAGGACGATCCAGACGTTGGAGGATTTGCTGAGGATGTGTGTTTTGGATTGGGGTGGCCATTGGGCAGATCACCTGAACCTGGTAGAGTTTGCTTACAACAACAGCTATCAGGCGAGTATTGGTATGGCTCCTTATGAGGCTTTGTATGGGAGGCCGTGTCGTACACCGTTATGCTGGACTCAGGTGGGGGAGAGGAGCATGTACGGGGCGGATTTTGTTCAGGAGACCTCAGAGAAGATTCGGGTTCTCAAGCTGAACATGAAAGAGGCTCAGGATAGGCAGAGGAGTTATGCTGATAAGAGGAGAAGAGACCTGGAGTTTCAGGTAGGGGACAGAGTGTACCTCAAGATGGCCATGTTGCGGGGTCCGAACAGGTCATTGACAGAGACTAAGTTGAGTCCGAGGTATATGGGTCCGTTCAGAGTGATTGAGCGAGTTGGACCAGTGGCATATAGACTGGAGTTACCTGAGGTTATGCGTGCTTTCCATAAGGTGTTCCATGTGTCTATGTTGCGGAAGTGTCTCCGTGAGGATGATCAGTTGTTGGCTAAGATTCCAGAAGATCTTCAGCCTAACATGACTTTGGAGGCGAGACCAGTGAGGGTTCTCGAGAGGAGGATCAAGGAACTTCGGAGGAAGAAGATTCCTTTGATGAGAGTCCTGTGGGACTGTGATGGTGTGGAGGAGCAGACTTGGGAACCTGAGGCAAGGATGAAGGCAAGGTTCAAGAAGTGGTATGAGAAGCAACCACGACCTGAGCTTGCCTAGTCTGGTTCCGTCTGTAATCCGTGGCTGGAGCGGGAATGGAGTATTCCAGCCCATCTCTCTTGTTACTCGGTCGCTTGGGGTGGTTGGTTGTGCGACTCAGTAACAAGATGAGGTGGTGCTCGGGGTACAAAGTTTCCGTGAGGCGGGTTTGGGGAAAAGTTTTCTGAATTAGAAGTTTCCTTAAGTGGAAAGTTTCCAGAAATGGAAAGTGCTAAATATGGAAAGTTTCTCGGGAGAGAGAATTTGTCCAGTTTAGCGGTGGAAAGCCTTGGAGGGGCTTGTGTGTGGCCTTTGTGGCGGGCTGTTTAGCCGGGTGTGGCCTTTGTGGCGGGCTGTTTAGCCGTTTTGTTTGGCCTTTGTGGCGGCCTGTTTAGCCGTTTGTTTGGCCTTTGTGGCGGGCTGTTTAGCCGTTTTGTTTGGCCTTTGTGGCGGGCTCTTTAGCCAGAGTGTCTTTGTGACGGTCCTTCGGGACAGATGCCTTTGTGGCGGGCTGTTTAGCCAGAGTGTCTTTGTGACGGTCCTTCGGGACAGATGCCTTTGTGGCGGGCAGTTTAGCCAGAGTGTCTTTGTGACGGTCCTTCGGGACAGATGGCCTTTGTGGCGGGGCTGTTTAGCCAGAGTGCCTTGGTGGCGGTCCTCTTTAGGACATTTGTTTGGCCTTGGTGGCGGTCCTCTTTAGGACATTTGTTTGGCCTTGGTGGCGGTCCTCTTTAGGACATTTGTTTGGCCTTGGTGGCGGTCCTCTTTAGGACATTTGTTTGGCCTTGGTGGCGGTCCTCTTTAGGACATTTTGTTTGGCCCTTGTGGCGGGTATATGATCCTTGTGTGGTCATGAGGTATTCCAGTGAGGGAATATGTGGTTGGTAGGACATTGTGATGTTTTACGCGAGCCACGGGAAGGAAACCTGGATAGGGATAGGACTCAGACGTGTTCAGAATCGTTTGCTCGCGGCTCTTGGAGGACTTTGTTTCTCCTAGTACTGCCATATTCGGAGACTTTGTGACTTTGGAGTATGGTTGGTATATCGACTTCGGATGACGGTCCGGAGGCGCGCTGTAGGGTGACGACCCGAGAGACGAGTTTGGATTTTTCCTTATATATATATTATGGCATGCGGGCTTAGGCCCGATGAGGAGCCAACATTGGCATGCAGACTTAGGTCTGATGAGGAGCTAATGAAACTCAAGGTTTAGGCCTATGAGAAAAAGGAAAGTCCAAAAGTCGAGAGCAAATGACGCTGGAGCGTGAAGTCTATCGCCTAGAGGTGACCTTCTGTAGATCGGTCGGAGGAGTGCGGGCCGTGGAGACGGTTGCACGGGAGTCCTTGGCTGATGGTTGTTTGGGATTCGAGGACGAATCCAGTTTGGTGGGGAGAATTGTAACATCCGTGAACCAAAATCCGGTTTAGGATCTGCATCGGTCGATGCAAGTTCTGCATCGGTCGATGCAAGGTCTAATTCCTGCGTTTTGACTTAAGTCAAACGCTGCGTTTTGGGGAGAAGAGAAAGGAAAACCCTTAACTCGTGTCTTTTGGTCTCATTCGCGAGTTGGCCGATTTTTAGAGAGAAAAGAAAGAGAGAAAAGTTCTTGAGAGATTCTTGGAGTTTTGGTGCTTTCCGAGGAGATCTGTAGCTGGGATTGCTGTAGGAGCTTCTAGGAAACGTTTTCTTGCTTTTGTGTTGTTCAGATTCGTCTTGGCACAGGTAAGTGCAGGACCATGGCTTATCTAAGTTAGAGAATTCAGTGATTTGCTTGTTGTTTGTTGTTAGACGTACTAGATTGTTGTTATGGACGTTAGGAAGCTTTCTTGTGGCTTGGGATTGAGTTTCTGTGGTTGTAGGAACGAGATCCGGTGAGAAACTTCGGAAAACACGGTGCTCGACGTTGCGTCGATCGATGCATAGCTTGCATCGGTCGATGCAAGTGCGAGGACGGCGCGATGAACTTTAGGGTTTTCGTGTGCGTCGAGCATGCGTCGTCGATGCAGATTGGGTATCGGTCGATGCAAGTTATACTTGCATCGATCGATGCAGCTTCTATCGATCGATGCTTCTTGTTGGCATCGATCGATGCAGTTGTGGCATCGG